>VMRM01000023.1:0-2400000 GCA_010277075.1 Poeciliopsis retropinna
AACCATTAGAGGTCCAAAAAATCATTAGAGGTCCAAAACATCATTAGAGGTCCAAAACATCATTAGAGGTCCGACATATCCAAAGATGAAGTAATTTTCACTTGACCCAGGACCACCTCCAGTTGACCCAGGACCACCTCCAGACCACTCTGGGAAGGGTCCCGTAGCTTGACCGCGGCAACACTTGGAGCAATTTTCACCGTTTGGGCAACTCGGGCAACCCCCACAAATGACACCTCCACGGACTGGGGGGACCCCCTGAGCACGCAGGACCCACTCCCACCTCGATCCGACCTGTACAAAACTTGGAAAATGAATGGGGCTATGGCAGCTACAGGAAGGGGAGGGGCCAGGGCCACCAAACTTCGAGGCAGGTGGGGGGCCGGGGGGACCAGCACCGACTTTCAGCCCATGAACCCCAAGGGTTTCGGACTTATTTCGGATGAACCGTTTTTTACAATCAATGGGAGTCAATGGCAGCTATGTCAAGGGAACGAGCCACACCCACCAAACTCACAGGGTAGGTGGGCACCCTCAGGCCCCTCTCTGTGCCAACTATGGGCCCCCACCTCTTATACTTTTTTCCTATTTCACATGAACCTCATTTTATGGTTTTCATCCTATATCCTAACCCTAACCCCACCCTAACCTAACCCTTACCCTTACCCTAACCCTAACCCTAACCCAACCCTAACCCTAACCCTCACCCTAACCCTTACCCTAACCCTAACCCTAACCCTAACCCCTAACCCTAACCCTAACCTACCCTAACCTAACCCTAACCCCTAACCCAAAACCCTACCCTAAACCTAACCCTAACCCTAACCCTAACCCAACCCTAACGTGGGGGAGGAAGGACCGAGCAGCTCCTGCTTTCCCCAGAGGGCAGGCTCGAACCCTCTTTCCTAACCCTAACCCTAACCCTAACCCAACCCAACACTTGGAGCAATTTGGCCCATTTTGCCAACCGGGCAACCCCACAAATGACACCCCACGGACTCGGGGGGCCCCCGAGCACGCAGGACCCACTCCCACCTCGATCCGATTCCTACCCACACTTACAAAATCATGGGGGTCTAGGCAGCTATAGGAAGGGGAGGGGCCAGGGCCACCAAACTTCGTAGCAGGTGGGGGGGGCCCCGGGGGGAGCATACACAAAGAGTTTGGGGAGGATGGCACTTAGGTTTTGACTTATGGAGCGTGCTCAATTTTTTCAAATCAATGGGAGTCAATGGCAGCTAGTCAAGGGAACGAGCCACACCCACCAAACTCCAGGGTAGGTGGGACCTCACTGCCCCTCTCTGTCCAATATGGGCCTCTGGCACTTATATTTTCACTTATTCAGCGTGTAATTCCATTTTCTGGTTCATCCCCTATCCTAACCCTAACCCTAACCCTAACCCTAACCCCTAACCCAACCCTACCCTAGTCACCCTCAACTCTACCCAAACCCTAACCGTCACCCTCGAGCCTAACCAGTCCCCCTCAACTCTGGCTTTAAATGAATGCCCCTTCCCAAAGCTTTCACTTACCCTAACCTTAGAGGTCCAAAATATAAAAATGGACCTAATTTTCACTTGACATGGGACCACCTCCAGACCACTCAGGACCCTCCGAAACACACTCTGGGAAGGGTCCCGTAGCTTGACCGTCGGCAACACTTGGAGCAATTTGGCCCATTTTGCCAACTCGGGCAACCCCACAAATGACACCTCCACGGACTCGGGGGGACCCCTGAGCACGCAGGACCCACTCCCACCTCGATCCGACACTCGTACAAAACTTGGAAAATGAATGGGAGTCTATGGCAGCTACAGGAAGGGGAGGGGCCAGGGCCACCAAACTTCGTAGGCAGGTGGGGGGGCCGGGGGGAGCATACACACGGAGTTTGGGCAGCCTACCACTTACACCTTCCGAGATAATCCACCTGAAACTCCATTTCCAATCAATGGGAGTCAATGGCAGCTATGTCTTAGCAATGAGCTACAGCAACCAAACTCACAGGGTACGTGCCCACCCTCCCTGGGACTCTCTGTGCCAGCTTTGCTCCACATGACTCTTATACTTTGGGAGATAATCCACCTGAAACTCGGACTTTTCTGGTTTTCATCCTATACCCTATATCCTCAACTCTACCCAAACCCTAACCAGTCCCCTCAACTCTACCCAAACCCTAACCAGTCACCCTCAACTCTACCCAAACCCTAACCAGTCACCCTGGCTTTAAATGACATGTCCCCTTCCCAAAGACTCTTCACTTACCCTAACCATTAGAGGTCCAAAACATCATTAGAGGTCCAAACATCATTAGAGGTCCAAAACATCATTAGAGGTCCGACATATCCAAGATGAAGCTAATTTTCACTTGACCCAGGACCACCTCCAGTTGACCCAGGACCACCTCCAGACCACTCTGGGAAGGGTCCCGTAGCTTGACCCGTCGGCAACACTTGGAGCATTTTCACCGTTTGGGCAACTCGGGCAACCCCCACAAATGACACCTCCACGGACTGGGGGGACCCCCTGAGCACGCAGGACCCACTCCCACCCGATCCGACACTCGTACAAAACTTGGAAAATGAATGGGAGTCTATGGCAGCTACAGGAAGGGGAGGGGCCAGGGCCACCAAACTTCGTAGGCAGGTGGGGGGGGCCCGGGGGGCCATGCACACCGACTTTCAGCCTGAAACCCAAGGGTTTCGGACTTATTTCGGATGAACCGTTTTTTACAATCAATGGGAGTCAATGGCAGCTATGTCAAGGGAACGAGCCACACCCACCAAAACTCACAGGGTAGGTGGGCACCCTCAGTGCCCCTCTCTGTGCCAACTATGGGCCCCTACCTCTTATACTTTTTCTCCTATTTCACATGAACCAATCATTTATGGTTTTCATCCTATATCCTAACCCTAACCCTAACCCAACTCTACCCAAACCCTAACCAGTCACCCTCGAGCCTAACCAGTCACCCTCAACTCTACCCAAACCCTAACCAGTCACCCTCGAGCCTAACCAGTCACCCTCAACTCTACCCAAACCCTAACCAGTCACCCTCGAGCCTAACCAGTCACCCTCAACTCTACCCAAACCCTAACCAGTCACCCTCAACTCTACCCAAACCCTAACCAGTCACCCTCGAGCCTAACCAGTCACCCTCAACTCTACCCAAACCCTAACCAGTCACCCTCAACTCTAACCCAAACCCTAACCAGTCACCCTCGAGCCTAACCAGTCACCCTCAACTCTACCCAAACCCTAACCAGTCACCCTCAACTCTGGCTTTAAATGTCTGGCTTTAAATGTCCCCTTCCCAAAGACTCTTCACTTACCCTAACCATTAGAGGTCCAAAATATCAAACATGGACCTAATTTTCACTTGACATGGGACCACCTCCAGACCACTCAGGACCCTCCGAAACACACTCTGGGAAGGGTCCCGTAGCTTGACCCGTCGGCAACACTTGGAGCAATTTTCACCGTTTGGGCAACTCGGGCAACCCCACAAATGACACCTCCACGGACTCGGGGGGACCCCCTGAGCACGCAGGACCCACTCCCACCTCGATCCGACACTCGTACAAAACTTGGAAAATGAATGGGAGTCTATGGCAGCTACAGGAAGGGGAGGGGCCAGGGCCACCAAACTTCGTAGGCAGGTGGGGGGGCCCGGGGGGAGCATACACACGGAGTTTGGGCAGCCTACCACTTACACCTTCCGAGATAATCCACCTGAAACTCCATTTCCAATCAATGGGAGTCAATGGCAGCTATGTCTTAGCAATGAGCTACAGCAACCAAACTCACAGGGTACGTGCCCACCCTCCCTGGGACTCTCTGTGCCAGCTTTGCTCCACATGACTCTTATACTTTGGGAGATAATCCACCTGAAACTCGGACTTTTCTGGTTTTCATCCTATATCCTAACCCTAACCCTAACCCCTAACCCTACCCTAACCCTAACCCTAACCAGTCACCCTCAACTCTACCCAAACCCTAACCAGTCACCCTCAACTCTACCCAAACCCTAACCAGTCACCCTGCCTTTAAATGACATGTCCCCTTCCCAAAGACTCTTCACTTACCCTAACCATTAGAGGTCCGACATATATTAGAGGTCCGACAATCATTAGAGGTCCGACATATCATTAGAGGTCCGACATATCCAAGATGAAGCTCATTTTCACTTGCCCCAGGACCACCTCCAGTTGACCCAGGACCACCTCCAGACCACTCTGGGAAGGGTCCCGTAGCTTGACCCGTCGGCGGCAACACTTGGAGCAATTTGGCCCATTTTGCCAACTCGGGCAACCCCCACAAATGACACCTCCACGGACTCGGGGGGACCCCTGAGCACGCAGGACCCACTCCCACCTCGATCCGACACTCGTACAAAACTTCGAAAATGAATGGGAGTCTATGGCAGCTACAGGAAGGGGAGGGGCCAGGGCCACCAAACTTCGTAGGCAGGTGGGGGGGCCCGGGGGGACCATGCACACCGACTTTCAGCCCATGAACCCCAAGGGTTTCGGACTTATTTCGGATGAACCGTTTTTTACAATCAATGGGAGTCAATGGCAGCTATGTCAAGGGAACGAGCCACACCCACCAAACTCACAGGGTAGGTGGGCACCCTCAGTGCCCCTCTCTGTGCCAACTATGGGCCCCCTACCTCTTATACTTTTTCTCCTATTTCACATGAACCAATCACTTTTATGGTTTTCATCCTATATCCCTAACCCTAACCCTAACCCTAACCCTAACTATGGGCCCCCTATCTCTTATACTTTTTCACTTATTGAGCTTGAGACACTTCATTTTCTGGCTATCATCCCCTATCCTAACCCTAACCCTACCCTACCCTACCCTAACCAGTCACCCTCAACTCGACCCAAACCCTAACCAGTCACCCTCAACTCGACCCAAACCCTAACCAGTCACCCTCAACTCGACCCAAACCCTAACCAGTCACCCTCAACTCTACCCAAACCCTAACCAGTCACCCTCAACTTACCCAAACCCTAACCAGTCACCCTCAACTCTACCCAAACCCAACCAGTCACCCTCGAGCCTAACCAGTCACCCTCAACTCTACCCAAACCCTAACCAGTCACCCTCGAGCCTAACCAGTCCCCCTCAACTCTGGCTTTAAAGACATGTCCCCTTCCCAAAGACTCTTCACTTACCCTAACCATTAGAGGTCCGACATATCAAACATGGACCTAATTTTCACTTGACATGGGACCACCTCCAGACCACTCAGGACCCTCCGAAACACACTCTGGGAAGGGTCCCGTAGCTTGACCCGTCGGCAACACTTGGAGCAATTTTCACCGTTTGGGCAACGGGCAACCCCCACAAATGACACCTCCACGGACTCGGGGGGACCCCCTGAGCACGCAGGACCCACTCCCACCTCGATCCGCACTCGTACAAAACTTGGAAAATGAATGGGAGTCTATGGCAGCTACAGGAAGGGGAGGGGCCAGGGCCACCAAACTTCGTAGGCAGGTGGGGGGGGCCCGGGGGAGCATACACACGGAGTTTGGGCAGCCTACCACTTACACCTCCGAGATAATCCACCTGAAACTCCATTTCCAATCAATGGGAGTCAATGGCAGCTATGTCTTAGCAATGAGCTACAGCAACCAAACTCACAGGGTACGTGCCCACCCTCCCTGGGACTCTCTGTGCCAGCTTTGCTCCACATGACTCTTATACTTTGGGAGATAATCCACCTGAAACTCGGACTTTTCTGGTTTTCATCCTATATCCCTATATCCTCAACTCTACCCAAACCCTAACCAGTCACCCTCAACTCTACCCAAACCCTAACCAGTCACCCTCAACTCTACCCAAACCCTAACCAGTCACCCTGGCTTTAAATGACATGTCCCCTTCCCAAAGACTCTTCACTTACCCTAACCATTAGAGGTCCAAAACATCATTAGAGGTCCAAAACATCATTAGAGGTCCAAAACATCATTAGAGGTCCGACATATCCAAGATGAAGCTAATTTTCACTTGACCCAGGACCACCTCCAGTTGACCCAGGACCACCTCCAGACCACTCTGGGAAGGGTCCCGTAGCTTGACCCGTCGGCAACACTTGGAGCAATTTTCACCGTTTGGGCAACTCGGGCAACCCCCACAAATGACACCTCCACGGACTCGGGGGGACCCCCTGAGCACGCAGGACCCACTCCCACCTCGATCCGACACTCGTACAAAACTTGGAAAATGAATGGGAGTCTATGGCAGCTACAGGAAGGGGAGGGGCCAGGGCCACCAAACTTCGTAGGCAGGTGGGGGGGCCCGGGGGGACCATGCACACCGACTTTCAGCCCATGAACCCCAAGGGTTTCGGACTTATTTCGGATGAACCGTTTTTTACAATCAATGGGAGTCAATGGCAGCTATGTCAAGGGAACGAGCCACACCCACCAAACTCACAGGGTAGGTGGGCACCCTCAGTGCCCCTCTCTGTGCCAACTATGGGCCCCCTACCTCTTATACTTTTTCTCCTATTTCACATGAACCAATCACTTTTATGGTTTTCATCCTATATCCTAACCCTAACCCTAACCCAACTCTACCCAAACCCTAACCAGTCACCCTCGAGCCTAACCAGTCCCCCTCAACTCTACCCAAACCCTAACCAGTCACCCTCGAGCCTAACCAGTCACCCTCAACTCTACCCAAACCCTAACCAGTCACCCTCGAGCCTAACCAGTCACCCTCAACTCTACCCAAACCCTAACCAGTCACCCTCAACTCTACCCAAACCCTAACCAGTCACCCTCGAGCCTAACCAGTCACCCTCAACTCTACCCAAACCCTAACCAGTCACCCTCAACTCTACCCAAACCCTAACCAGTCACCCTCGAGCCTAACCAGTCACCCTCAACTCTACCCAAACCCTAACCAGTCACCCTCAACTCTGGCTTTAAATGTCTGGCTTTAAATGTCCCCTTCCCAAAGACTCTTCACTTACCCTAACCATTAGAGGTCCAAAATATCAAACATGGACCTAATTTTCACTTGACATGGGACCACCTCCAGACCACTCAGGACCCTCCGAAACACACTCTGGGAAGGGTCCCGTAGCTTGACCCGTCGGCAACACTTGGAGCAATTTTCACCGTTTGGGCAACTCGGGCAACCCCCACAAATGACACCTCCACGGACTCGGGGGGACCCCCTGAGCACGCAGGACCCACTCCCACCTCGATCCGACACTCGTACAAAACTTGGAAAATGAATGGGAGTCTATGGCAGCTACAGGAAGGGGAGGGGCCAGGGCCACCAAACTTCGTAGGCAGGTGGGGGGGCCCGGGGGGAGCATACACACGGAGTTTGGGCAGCCTACCACTTACACCTTCCGAGATAATCCACCTGAAACTCCATTTCCAATCAATGGGAGTCAATGGCAGCTATGTCTTAGCAATGAGCTACAGCAACCAAACTCACAGGGTACGTGCCCACCCTCCCTGGGACTCTCTGTGCCAGCTTTGCTCCACATGACTCTTATACTTTGGGAGATAATCCACCTGAAACTCGGACTTTTCTGGTTTTCATCCTATATCCTAACCCTAACCCTAACCCTAACCCTAACCCTAACCCTAACCCTCTACCCAAACCCTAACCAGTCACCCTCAACTCTACCCAAACCCTAACCAGTCACCCTCAACTCTACCCAAACCCTAACCAGTCACCCTGCCTTTAAATGACATGTCCCCTTCCCAAAGACTCTTCACTTACCCTAACCATTAGAGGTCCGACATATCATTAGAGGTCCGACATATCATTAGAGGTCCGACATATCATTAGAGGTCCGACATATCCAAGATGAAGCTCATTTTCACTTGCCCCAGGACCACCTCCAGTTGACCCAGGACCACCTCCAGACCACTCTGGGAAGGGTCCCGTAGCTTGACCCGTCGGCGGCAACACTTGGAGCAATTTGGCCCATTTTGCCAACTCGGGCAACCCCCACAAATGACACCTCCACGGACTCGGGGGGACCCCCTGAGCACGCAGGACCCACTCCCACCTCGATCCGACACTCGTACAAAACTTCGAAAATGAATGGGAGTCTATGGCAGCTACAGGAAGGGGAGGGGCCAGGGCCACCAAACTTCGTAGGCAGGTGGGGGGGCCCGGGGGGACCATGCACACCGACTTTCAGCCATGAACCCCAAGGGTTTCGGACTTATTTCGGATGAACCGTTTTTTACAATCAATGGGAGTCAATGGCAGCTATGTCAGGGAACGAGCCACACCCACCAAACTCACAGGGTAGGTGGGCACCCTCAGTGCCCCTCTCTGTGCCAACTATGGGCCCCCTACCTCTTATACTTTTTCTCCTATTTCACATGAACCAATCACTTTTATGGTTTTCATCCTATATCCCTAACCCTAACCCTAACCCTAACCCTAACTATGGGCCCCCTATCTCTTATACTTTTTCACTTATTGAGCTTGAGACACTTCATTTTCTGGCTATCATCCCCTATCCTAACCCTAACCCTACCCTACCCTACCCTAACCAGTCACCCTCAACTCGACCCAAACCCTAACCAGTCACCCTCAACTCGACCCAAACCCTAACCAGTCACCCTCAACTCGACCCAAACCCTAACCAGTCACCCTCAACTCTACCCAAACCCTAACCAGTCACCCTCAACTCTACCCAAACCCTAACCAGTCACCCTCAACTCTACCCAAACCCTAACCAGTCACCCTCGAGCCTAACCAGTCACCCTCAACTCTACCCAAACCCTAACCAGTCACCCTCGAGCCTAACCAGTCCCCCTCAACTCTGGCTTTAAATGACATGTCCCCTTCCCAAAGACTCTTCACTTACCCTAACCATTAGAGGTCCGACATATCAAACATGGACCTAATTTTCACTTGACATGGGACCACCTCCAGACCACTCAGGACCCTCCGAAACACACTCTGGGAAGGGTCCCGTAGCTTGACCCGTCGGCAACACTTGGAGCAATTTTCACCGTTTGGGCAACTCGGGCAACCCCCACAAATGACACCTCCACGGACTCGGGGGGACCCCCTGAGCACGCAGGACCCACTCCCACCTCGATCCGACACTCGTACAAAACTTGGAAAATGAATGGGAGTCTATGGCAGCTACAGGAAGGGGAGGGGCCAGGGCCACCAAACTTCGTAGGCAGGTGGGGGGGCCCGGGGGGAGCATACACACGGAGTTTGGGCAGCCTACCACTTACACCTTCCGAGATAATCCACCTGAAACTCCATTTCCAATCAATGGGAGTCAATGGCAGCTATGTCTTAGCAATGAGCTACAGCAACCAAACTCACAGGGTACGTGCCCACCCTCCCTGGGACTCTCTGTGCCAGCTTTGCTCCACATGACTCTTATACTTTGGGAGATAATCCACCTGAAACTCGGACTTTTCTGGTTTTCATCCTATATCCTAACCCTAACCCTAACCCTAACCCTAACCCTAACCCTACCCTACCCTTACCCTAACCCTAAGATTCTTCACTTACCCTAACCCTAACCCTAACCCTAACCCTAACCCTAACCCTACCCTCAACTCTGGCTTTAAATGACATGTCCCCTTCCCAAAGACTCTTCACTTACCCTAACCATTAGAGGTCCAAAATATCAAACATGGACCTAATTTTCACTTGACATGGGACCACCTCCAGACCACTCAGGACCCTCCGAAACACACTCTGGGAAGGGTCCCGTAGCTTGACCCGTCGGCAACACTTGGAGCAATTTTCACCGTTTGGGCAACTCGGGCAACCCCCACAAATGACACCTCCACGGACTCGGGGGGACCCCCTGAGCACGCAGGACCCACTCCCACCTCGATCCGACACTCGTACAAAACTTGGAAAATGAATGGGAGTCTATGGCAGCTACAGGAAGGGGAGGGGCCAGGGCCACCAAACTTCGTAGGCAGGTGGGGGGGCCCGGGGGGACCATGCACACCGACTTTCAGCCCATGAACCCCAAGGGTTTCGGACTTATTTCGGATGAACCGTTTTTTACAATCAATGGGAGTCAATGGCAGCTATGTCAAGGGAACGAGCCACACCCACCAAACTCACAGGGTAGGTGGGGCCCCTCCCACAGAGTCTCGGTGCCAACTATGGGCCCCCTACCTCTTATACTTTTTATCCTATTTCACATGAACCAATCACTTTTATGGTTTTCATCCTATATCCTAACCCTAACCCTAACCCTAACCCACCCTCAACTCTACCCAAACCCTAACCAGTCACCCTCAACTCTACCCAAACCCTAACCAGTCACCCTCAACTCTACCCAAACCCTAACCAGTCACCCTCAACTCTACCCAAACCCTAACCAGTCACCCTCGAGCCTAACCAGTCACCCTCAACTCTACCCAAACCCTAACCAGTCACCCTCAACTCTACCCAAACCCTAACCAGTCACCCTCGAGCCTAACCAGTCACCCTCAACTCTACCCAAACCCTAACCAGTCACCCTCGAGCCTAACCAGTCCCCCTCAACTCTGGCTTTAAATGACATGTCCCCTTCCAAAGACTCTTCACTTACCCTAACCATTAGAGGTCCAAAATATCAAACATGGACCTAATTTTCACTTGACATGGGACCACCTCCAGACCACTCAGGACCCTCCGAAACACACTCTGGGAAGGGTCCCGTAGCTTGACCCGTCGGCAACACTTGGAGCAATTTTCACCGTTTGGGCAACTCGGGCAACCCCCACAAATGACACCTCCACGGACTCGGGGGGACCCCTGAGCACGCAGGACCACTCCCACCTCGATCCGACACTCGTACAAAACTTCGAAAATGAATGGGAGTCTATGGCAGCTACAGGAAGGGGAGGGGCCAGGGCCACCAAACTTGCTGGGGACCTGGGGGGGCCCGGGGGGAGCATACACACCGAGTTTGGGGAGGATGGCACTTATGGTTCTTGACTTATGGAGCGTGCTCAATTTTTTCAAATCAATGGGAGTCAATGGCAGCTATGTCAAGGGAACGAGCCACACCCACCAAACTCACAGGGTAGGTGGGCACCCTCACTGCCCCTCTCTGTGCCAACTATGGGCCCTCTGGCACTTATACTTTTTCACTTATTCAGCGTGCTCAATTCCATTTTCTGGCTATCATCCCCTATCCTACCCTAACCCTAACCCTAACCCCTAACCCTAACCCTGACCCAAACCCTAACCAGTCACCCTCAACTCTACCCAAACCCTAACCAGTCACCCTCAACTCTACCCAAACCCTAACCAGTCACCCTCGAGCCTAACCAGTCCCCCTCAACTCTGGCTTTAAATGACATGTCCCCTTCCCAAAGACTCTTCACTTACCCTAACCATTAGAGGTCCGACATATCCAAGATGAAGCTAATTTTCACTTGACATGGGACCACCTCCAGACCACTCAGGACCCTCCGAAACACACTCTGGGAAGGGTCCCGTAGCTTGACCCGTCGGCAACACTTGGAGCAATTTTCACCGTTTGGGCAACTCGGGCAACCCCCAAATGACCCTCCACGGACTCGGGGGGACCCCTGAGCACGCAGGACCCACTCCCACTCAGATCTGACCCTGGTCTATGCCATGAAGTTTAAGCATTACATTAAAACAAGCCCAGTTAATTTGTCTCCCGGTAAAACCAGAAATTCAGTTTATAACTATGTCAGGGACTAATGAAGGTGTTTAATCAGTTGGTTGTATTCAGAGTTTGTTTACATTTAGAAAATATTCTTTCTTTCCTAACCCTGAGCCTAACATGGTGAAATGGGTGAAGCATACTCAGGCCCATACAAAGTAGTGGAGACAACAGCTGCGTCCCACTTGCTGGAAGCATGGCTGAAGTTTAACGACAGTAAATGCGAAGAATTTCACTCACCCTACCCTTCCATGATTATGGAATAATGTGGTTTTGTCCACTGATAATGAGTCTTTGACTACAAGCTCATTGATGGAGCCTAATTGATTTTTGGGAGAGTCTTGAAACATTGCAGGAAACTAGATGTGTTCAAGCTGCAAACATGGTGAAATGGGAGAAGCATACTGAGGCCCATACAAGGCAGTGGAGACAACAGCTGCGTCATACTTCTCAGAAGTAAGTACCCTTTTGGGGAGGACCTCCGGAATGGGTTCAGTTTAACGACAGTAAATGCGAAGAACGTAATTTCAATGTTCCCAGAAAAGCTTGGGAAATTTTTCTGTCCAAAATGTCCAAGTGTCCCCTTACTGAAAATTGGTGACTTAAGCTAAACCTGAACCCTGGTTTACAATAACAAAACATGTCCCCTTCCCAAAGATTCTTCACTTACCCTAACCAGTCACCCTCAACTCGACCCAAACCCTAACCAGTCCCCCTCAACTCTGGCTTTAAATGACATGTCCCCTTCCCAAAGACTCTTCACTTACCCTAACCATTAGAGGTCCGACATATCCAAGATGAAGCTAATTTTCACTTGACATGGGACCACCTCCAGACCACTCAGGACCCTCCGAAACACACTCTGGGAAGGGTCCCGTAGCTTGACCCGTCGGCAACACTTGGAGCAATTTTCACCGTTTGGGCAACTCGGGCAACCCCCACAAATGACACCTCCACGGACTCGGGGGGACCCCCTGAGCACGCAGGACCCACTCCCACTCAGATCTGACCCTGGTCTATGCCATGAAGTTTAAGCATTACATTAAAACAAGCCCAGTTAATTTGTCTCCCGGTAAAACCAGAAATTCAGTTTATAACTATGTCAGGGACTAATGAAGGGTGTTTAATCAGTTGGTTGTATTCAGAGTTTGTTTACATTTAGAAATATTCTTTCTTTCCTAACCCTGAGCCTAACATGGTGAAATGGGTGAAGCATACTCAGGCCCATACAAAGTAGTGGAGACAACAGCTGCGTCCCACTTGCTGGAAGCATGGCTGAAGTTTAACGACAGTAAATGCGAAGAATTTCACTCACCCTACCCTTCCATGATTTATGGAATAATGTGGTTTTGTCCACTGATAATGAGTCTTTGACTACAAGCTCATTGATGGAGCCTAATCTGATTTTTGGGAGAGTCTTGAAACATTGCAGGAAACTAGATGTGTTCAAGCTGCAAACATGGTGAAATGGGAGAAGCATACTGAGGCCCATACAAGGCAGTGGAGACAACAGCTGCGTCATACTTCTCAGAAGTAAGTACCCTTTGGGGAGGACCTCCGGAATGGGTTCAGTTTAACGACAGTAAATGCGAAGAACGTAATTTCAATGTTCCCAGAAAAGCTTGGGAAATTTTTCTGTCCAAAATGTCCAAGTGTCCCCTTACTGAAAATTGGTGACTTAAGCTAAACCTGAACCCTGGTTTACAATAACAAAACATGTCCCCTTCCCAAAGATTCTTCACTTACCCTAACCAGTCACCCTCAACTCGACCCAAACCCTAACCAGTCCCCCTCAACTCTGGCTTTAAATGACATGTCCCCTTCCCAAAGACTCTTCACTTACCCTAACCATTAGAGGTCCGACATATCCAAGATGAAGCTAATTTTCACTTGACATGGGACCACCTCCAGACCACTCAGGACCCTCCGAAACACACTCTGGGAAGGGTCCCGTAGCTTGACCCGTCGGCAACACTTGGAGCAATTTTCACCGTTTGGGCAACTCGGGCAACCCCCACAAATGACACCTCCACGGACTCGGGGGGACCCCCTGAGCACGCAGGACCCACTCCCACTCAGATCTGACCCTGGTCTATGCCATGAAGTTTAAGCATTACATTAAAACAAGCCCAGTTAATTTGTCTCCCGGTAAAACCAGAAATTCAGTTTATAACTATGTCAGGGACTAATGAAGGGTGTTTAATCAGTTGGTTGTATTCAGAGTTTGTTTACATTTAGAAAATATTCTTTCTTTCCTAACCCTGAGCCTAACATGGTGAAATGGGTGAAGCATACTCAGGCCCATACAAAGTAGTGGAGACAACAGCTGCGTCCCACTTGCTGGAAGCATGGCTGAAGTTTAACGACAGTAAATGCGAAGAATTTCACTCACCCTACCCTTCCATGATTTATGGAATAATGTGGTTTTGTCCACTGATAATGAGTCTTTGACTACAAGCTCATTGATGGAGCCTAATCTGATTTTTTGGGAGAGTCTTGAAACATTGCAGGAAACTAGATGTGTTCAAGCTGCAAACATGGTGAAATGGGAGAAGCATACTGAGGCCCATACAAGGCAGTGGAGACAACAGCTGCGTCATACTTCTCAGAAGTAAGTACCCTTTTGGGGAGGACCTCCGGAATGGGTTCAGTTTAACGACAGTAAATGCGAAGAACGTAATTTCAATGTTCCCAGAAAAGCTTGGGAAATTTTTCTGTCCAAAATGTCCAAGTGTCCCCTTACTGAAAATTGGTGACTTAAGCTAAACCTGAACCCTGGTTTACAATAACAAAACATGTCCCCTTCCCAAAGATTCTTCACTTACCCTAACCAGTCACCCTCAACTCGACCCAAACCCTAACCAGTCCCCCTCAACTCTGGCTTTAATGACATGTCCCCTTCCCAAAGACTCTTCACTTACCCTAACCATTAGAGGTCCAAAATATCAAAATGGACCTAATTTTCACTTGACATGGGACCACCTCCAGACCACTCAGGACCCTCCGAAACCACCTGGGAAGGGTCCCGTAGCTTGACCCGTCGGCAACACTTGGAGCAATTTTCACCGTTTGGGCAACTCGGGCAACCCCACAAATGACACCCTCCACGGACTCGGGGGGACCCCCTGAGCACGCAGGACCCACTCCCACCTCGATCCGACCTTCCTACCCACACTTACAAAATACATGGGGGTCTATGGCAGCTATAGGAAGGGGAGGGGCCAGGGCCACCAAACTTGCTGGGGACCTGGGGGGGCCCGGGGGGAGCATACACACCGAGTTTGGGGAGGATGGCACGTATGGTTCTTGACTTATGGAGCGTGCTCAATTTTTTCAAATCAATGGGAGTCAATGGCAGCTATGTCAAGGGAACGAGCCACACCCACCAAACTCACAGGGTAGGTGGGCACCCTCACTGCCCCTCTCTGTGCCAACTATGGGCCCTCTGGCACTTATACTTTTTCACTTATTCAGCGTGCTCAATTCCATTTTCTGGCTATCATCCCCTATCCTCAACTCTACCCAAACCCTAACCAGTCACCCTCAACTCTACCCAAACCCTAACCAGTCACCCTCGAGCCTAACCAGTCACCCTCAACTCTACCCAAACCCTAACCAGTCACCCTCAACTCTACCCAAACCCTAACCAGTCACCCTCGAGCCTAACCAGTCCCCCTCAACTCTACCCAAACCCTAACCAGTCACCCTCCACTCTACCCAAACCCTAACCAGTCACCCTCCACTCTACCCAAACCCTAACCAGTCACCCTCGAGCCTAACCAGTCACCCTCAACTCTACCCAAACCCTAACCAGTCACCCTCGAGCCTAACCAGTCCCCCTCAACTCTGGCTTTAAATGACATGTCCCCTTCCCAAAGACTCTTCACTTACCCTAACCATTAGAGGTCCAAAATATCAAACATGGACCTAATTTTCACTTGACATGGGACCACCTCCAGACCACTCAGGACCCTCCGAAACACACTCTGGGAAGGGTCCCGTAGCTTGACCCGTCGGCAACACTTGGAGCAATTTTCACCGTTTGGGCAACTCGGGCAACCCCCACAAATGACACCTCCACGGACTCGGGGGACCCCCTGAGCACGCAGGACCCACTCCCACCTCGATCCGACACTCGTACAAAACTTGGAAAATGAATGGGAGTCTATGGCAGCTACAGGAAGGGGAGGGGCCAGGGCCACCAAACTTCGTAGGCAGGTGGGGGGGCCCGGGGGGACCATGCACACCGACTTTCAGCCCATGAACCCCAAGGGTTTCGGACTTATTTCGGATGAACCGTTTTTTTACAATCAATGGGAGTCAATGGCAGCTATGTCAAGGGAACGAGCCACACCCACCAAACTCCAGGGTAGGTGGGGCCCCTCCCACAGAGTCTCGGTGCCAACTATGGGCCCCCCTACCTCTTATACTTTTTACCTATTTCACATGAACCAATCACTTTTATGGTTTTCATCCTATACCTAACCCTAACCCTAACCCACCCTCAACTCTACCCAAAACCCTAACCATCACCCTCAACTCTAACCAAAACCCTAACCAGTCACCCTCAACTCTACCCAAACCCTAACCAGTCACCCTCAACTCTACCCAAACCCTAACCCGTCACCCTCGGCCTAACCAGTCACCCTCAACTCTACCCAAACCCTAACCAGTCCCCTCAACTCTACCCAAACCCTAACCAGTCACCCTCGAGCCTAACCAGTCACCCTCAACTCTACCCAAACCCTAACCAGTCACCCTCGAGCCTAACCAGTCCCCCTCAACTCTGGCTTTAAATGACATGTCCCCTTCCCAAAGACTTTCCACTTACCCTAACCTTAGAGGTCCAAAAATATCAAAACATGGACCTAATTTTCACTTGACAGGGGACCCACCTCCAACCAACTCAGGACCCTCCGAAACACACTCTGGGAAGGGTCCCGTAGCTTGACCCGTCGGCAACACTTGGAGCAATTTTCACCGTTTGGGCAACTCGGGCAACCCCCACAAATGACACCTCCACGGACTTCGGGGGGACCCCCTGAGCAGCAGGCCCACTCCCACCTCGATCCGACACTCGTACAAAAATTCGAAAAGAAGGGAGTCTAGGGCAGTACAGGAAGGGGAGGGGCCAGGGCCACCAAACTTGCTGGGGACCTGGGGGGGGGGGCCCGGGGGACATCACACCGAGTTTGGGGAGGATGGCACTTATGGTTCTTGACTTATGGACGTGCTCAATTTTTTTCAAAATCAATGGGAGTCAATGGCAGCTATGTCAAGGGAACGAGCCACACCCACCAAACTCACAGGGTAGGTGGGCACCCTCACTGCCCCTCTCTGTGCCAACTATGGGCCCTCTGGCACTTATACTTTTTCACTTATTCAGCGTGCTCAATTCCATTTTCTGGCTATCCTCCCCTATCCTCCCAAACCCTAACCCTAACCCTAACCCAACCCCTGACCCAAACCCTAACCGTCACCCTCAACTCTACCCAAAACCCTAACCAGCACCCCAACTCTACCCAAACCCTAACCAGTCACCCTCGAGCCTAACCAGTCCCCCTCAACTCTGGCTTTAAATGACATGTCCCCTTCCCAAAGACTCTTCACTTACCCTAACCATTAGAGGCCGACATATCCAAGATGAAGCTAAATTTTCACTTGACATGGGACCACCTCCAGACCACTCAGGACCCCCGAAACACACTCTGGGAAGGGTCCCGTAGCTTGACCCGTCGGCAACATTGGAGCAATTTTTCACCTTTGGGCAACTCGGGGCAACCCCCACAAATGACACCTCCACGGACTCGGGGGGACCCCCTGAGCACGCAGGACCCACTCCCACTCAGATCTGGACCCTGGTCTATGCCATGAAGTTTAAGCATTACATTTAAACAAGCCCATTTAATTTTGTCTCCCGGTAAAACCAAGAAAATTCAGTTTATAACTATGTCAGGGACTAATGAAGGGTGTTTAATCAGTTGGTGTATTCAGAGTTTGTTTACATTTAGAAAATATTTTCTTTCCAACCCTGAGCCTAACATTGGTGAAATGGGTGAAGCATACTCAGGCCCATACAAAGTAGTGGAGACAACAGCTGCGTCCCCTTGCTGGAAGCATTGGCTGAAGTTTAAACGACAGTAAATGCGAAGGAATTTCACTCACCCTACCCTTCCATGATTTATGGAATAATGTGGTTTTGTCCACTGATAATGAGTCTTTGACTACAACTCATTGATGGAGCCTAATCTGATTTTTTGGGAGAGTCTTGAAAACATTGCAGGAAACTAGATGTTTCAAGCTGCAAACATGGTGAAATGGGGAGAAGCATACTGAGGCCCATACAAGGCAGTGGAGACAACAGCTGCGTCATACTTCTCAGAAGAAGTACCCTTTTGGGGAGGACCTCCGGAATGGGTTCAGTTTAACGACAGTAAATGCAAAACGTAATTTCAATGTTCCCAGAAAAGCTTGGGAAATTTTTTCTGTCCAAAATGTCCCAGTGTCCCCTTACTGAAAATTGGTGACTTAAGCTAAACCTGAACCCTGGTTTTACAATAACAAAACATGTCCCCTTCCAAAGATTCTTCACTTAACCCTAACCAGTCACCCTAACTCGACCCAAACCCTAACCAGTCCCCCTCAACTCTGGCTTTAAATGACAGTTCCCCTTCCCAAAACTCTTCCTTCCCCTAACCCATTAGAGGTCCGACATATCCAAGATGAAGCTAATTTTCACTTGACATGGGACCACCTCCAGACCACTCAGGACCCTCCGAAAACACTCTGGGAAGGGTCCCGTAGCTTGACCCGTCGGCAACACTTGGAGCAATTTTTCACCCGTTTGGGCAACCGGGCAACCCCCCAAATGACACCCCACGGACTCGGGGGGACCCCCTGAGCACGCAGGACCCACTCCCACTCAGATCTGACCCTGGTCTATGCCATGAAGTTTAAGCATTACATTAAAACAAACCCAGTTAATTTGTCTCCCGGTTAAAACCAGAAATTTCGTTTATAACTATGTCAGGGACTAATGAAGGGGTTTTAATCAGTTGGTTGTATTCAGAGTTTTGTTTACATTTTAGAAAATATTCTTTCTTTCCTAACCCTGAGCCTAACATGGTGAAATGGGTGAAGCATACTCAGGCCCATACAAATAGTGGAGACAACAGCTGCGTCCCACTTGCTGGAAGCATGGCTGAAGTTTAACGACAGTAAATGCGGAAGAATTTCACTCACCCTACCCTTCCATGATTTATGGAATAGGTGGTTTTGTCCACTGATAATGAGTTTTGACTACAAGCTCATTGATGGAGCCTAATCTGATTTTTTGGGAGAGTCTTGAAACATTGCAGGAAACTAGAGTGTTCAAGCTGCAAAACATGGTGAAATGGGAGAAGCATACTGAGGCCCATACAAGGCAGTGGAGACAACAGCTGCGTATACTTCTCAGAATTAAGTACCCTTTTGGGGAGGACCTCCGGAATGGGTTCAGTTTAACGCAGTAAATGCGAAGAACGAATTTCAATGTTCCCAGAAAAGCTTGGGAAATTTTTCTGTCCAAAATGTCCAAGTGTCCCCTTACTGAAAATTGGTGACTTAAGCTAAACCTGAACCCTGGTTTACAATAAACAAAACATGTCCCCTTCCCAAAGATTCTTCACTTACCCTAACCAGTCCCCCAACTCGACCCAAACCCTAACCAGTCCCCCTCAACCTGGCTTTAAATGACATGTCCCCTTCCCCCAAAGACTCTTCACTTACCCTAACCATTAGAGGTCCGAATATCCAAGATGAAGCTAATTTTCACCTTGACATGGGACCACCTCCAGACCACTCAGGACCCTCCGAAACACACTCTGGGAAGGGTCCCTTAGCTTGACCCCGTCGGCAACACTTGGAGCAATTTTCACCGTTTGGGCAACTCGGGCAACCCCCCCAAATGACACCTCCACGGACTCGGGGGGACCCCCTGAGCACGCAGGAACCCACTCCCACCAGATCTGACCCTGGTCTATGCCATGAAGTTTAAGCATTACATTAAAACAAGCCCAGTTAATTTGCCTCCCGGGTAAAACCAAAAAATTCAGTTTTAACTTGTCAGGGACTAATGAAGGGTGTTTAATCAGTTGGTTGATTCAGAGTTTTGTTTACATTTAAGAAAATATTCTTTCTTTCCCTAACCCTGAGCCTAACATGGTGAAATGGGGAAGCATACTCAGGCCCATACAAAGTAGTGGAGACAAAACAGCTGCGTCCCACTTGGCGAAGCATGGCTGAAGTTAACGACAGTAAATGCGAAGAATTTCACTCACCCTACCCTTCCATGATTTATGGAATAATGTGGTTTTTGTCCACTGATAATGAGTCTTTGACTACAAGCTCATTGATGGAGCCTAATCTGATTTTTTGGGAGAGTCTTGAAACATTGCAGGAAACTAGAGGTGTTCAAGCTGCAAACATGGTGAAATGGGAGAAGCATACTGAGGCCCATACAAGGCAGTGGAGACAACAGCTGCGTCATACTTCTCAGAAGTAAGTACCCTTTTGGGGAGGACCTCCGGAATGGGTTCAGTTTAACGACAGTAAATGCGAAGAACGTAATTTCAATGTTCCCAGAAAAGCTTGGGAAATTTTTCTGTCCAAAATGTCCAAGTGTCCCCTTACTGAAAATTGGTGACTTAAGCTAAACCTGAACCCTGGTTTACAATAACAAAACATGTCCCCTTCCCAAAGATTCTTCACTTACCCTAACCAGTCACCCTCAACTCGACCCAAACCCTAACCAGTCCCCCTCAACTCTGGCTTTAAATGACATGTCCCCTTCCCAAAGACTCTTCACTTACCCTAACCATTAGAGGTCCAAAATATCAAACATGGACCTAATTTTCACTTGACATGGGACCACCTCCAGACCACTCAGGACCCTCCGAAACACACTCTGGGAAGGGTCCCGTAGCTTGACCCGTCGGCAACACTTGGAGCAATTTTCACCGTTTGGGCAACTCGGGCAACCCCCACAAATGACACCTCCACGGACTCGGGGGGACCCCCTGAGCACGCAGGACCCACTCCCACCTCGATCCGACCTTCCTACCCACACTTACAAAATACATGGGGGTCTATGGCAGCTATAGGAAGGGGAGGGGCCAGGGCCACCAAACTTGCTGGGGACCTGGGGGGGCCCGGGGGGAGCATACACACCGAGTTTGGGGAGGATGGCACGTATGGTTCTTGACTTATGGAGCGTGCTCAATTTTTTCAAATCAATGGGAGTCAATGGCAGCTATGTCAAGGGAACGAGCCACACCCACCAAACTCACAGGGTAGGTGGGCACCCTCACTGCCCCTCTCTGTGCCAACTATGGGCCCTCTGGCACTTATACTTTTTCACTTATTCAGCGTGCTCAATTCCATTTTCTGGCTATCATCCCCTATCCTCAACTCTACCCAAACCCTAACCAGTCACCCTCAACTCTACCCAAACCCTAACCAGTCACCCTCGAGCCTAACCAGTCACCCTCAACTCTACCCAAACCCTAACCAGTCACCCTCAACTCTACCCAAACCCTAACCAGTCACCCTCGAGCCTAACCAGTCCCCCTCAACTCTACCCAAACCCTAACCAGTAACCCCCCTCCACTCTACCCAAACCCTAACCAGTCACCCTCCACTCTACCCAAACCCTAACCAGTCACCCTCGAGCCTAACCAGTCACCCCAACTCTACCCAAACCCAACCCGTCACCCTCGAGCCTAACCTCCCCCTCAACTCTGGCTTTAAATGACATGTCCCCTTCCCAAAGACTCTTCACTTACCCTAACCATTAGAGGTCCAAAATATCAAACATGGACCTAATTTTCACTTGACATGGGACCACCTCCAGACCACTCAGGACCCTCCGAAACACACTCTTGGGAAGGGTTCCCGTTAGCTTGACCCGTCGGCAACACTTGGAGCAATTTTCACCGTTTGGCAACTGGGCAACCCCACAAATGACACCTCCACGGACTCGGGGGACCCCCTGAGCACGCAGGACCCACTCCCCCCACCTCGATCCCAACCACTCGTACAAAACTTGGAAAATGAATGGGAGTCTATTGGCAGCTACAGGAAGGGGAGGGGCCAGGGCCACCAAATTCGTAGGCAGGTGGGGGGGCCCGGGGGGACCATGCACACCGACTTTCAGCCCATGAACCCCAAGGGTTTCGGACTTATTTCGGATGAACCGTTTTTTACAATCAATGGGAGTCAATGGCAGCTATGTCAAGGGAACGAGCCACACCCACCAAACTCACAGGGTAGGTGGGGCCCCTCCCACAGAGTCTCGGTGCCAACTATGGGCCCCCTACCTCTTATACTTTTTATCCTATTTCACATGAACCAATCACTTTTATGGTTTTCATCCTATATCCTAACCCTAACCCTAACCCTAGTTCAAACCCTAAGTTCAAACCCTAAGTTCAAACCCTAAGTTCAAACCCTAAGTTCAAACCCTAAGTTCAAACCCTAAGTTCAAACCCTAAGTTCAAACCCTAAGTTCAAACCCTAAGTTCAAACCCTAAGTTCAAACCCTAAGTTCAAACCCTAAGTTCAAACCCTAAGTTCAAACCCTAAGTTCAAACCCTAAGTTCAAACCCTAAGTTCAAACCCTAAGTTCAAACCCTAAGTTCAAACCCTAAGTTCAAACCCTAAGTTCAAACCCTAAGTTCAAACCCTAAGTTCAAACCCTAAGTTCAAACCCTAAGTTCAAACCCTAAGTTCAAACCCTAAGTTCAAACCCTAAGTTCAAACCCTAAGTTCAAACCCTAAGTTCAAACCCTAAGTTCAAACCCTAAGTTCAAACCCTAAGTTCAAACCCTAAGTTCAAACCCTAAGTTCAAACCCTAAGTTCAAACCCTAAGTTCAAACCCTAAGTTCAAACCCTAAGTTCAAACCCTAAGTTCAAACCCTAAGTTCAAACCCTAAGTTCAAACCCTAAGTTCAAACCCTAAGTTCAAACCCTAAGTTCAAACCCTAAGTTCAAACCCTAAGTTCAAACCCTAAGTTCAAACCCTAAGTTCAAACCCTAAGTTCAAACCCTAAGTTCAAACCCTAAGTTCAAACCCTAAGTTCAAACCCTAAGTTCAAACCCTAAGTTCAAACCCTAAGTTCAAACCCTAAGTTCAAACCCTAAGTTCAAACCCTAAGTTCAAACCCTAAGTTCAAACCCTAAGTTCAAACCCTAAGTTCAAACCCTAAGTTCAAACCCTAAGTTCAAACCCTAAGTTCAAACCCTAAGTTCAAACCCTAAGTTCAAACCCTAAGTTCAAACCCTAAGTTCAAACCCTAAGTTCAAACCCTAAGTTCAAACCCTAAGTTCAAACCCTAAGTTCAAACCCTAAGTTCAAACCCTAAGTTCAAACCCTAAGTTCAAACCCTAAGTTCAAACCCTAAGTTCAAACCCTAAGTTCAAACCCTAAGTTCAAACCCTAAGTTCAAACCCTAAGTTCAAACCCTAAGTTCAAACCCTAAGTTCAAACCCTAAGTTCAAACCCTAAGTTCAAACCCTAAGTTCAAACCCTAAGTTCAAACCCTAAGTTCAAACCCTAAGTTCAAACCCTAAGTTCAAACCCTAAGTTCAAACCCTAAGTTCAAACCCTAAGTTCAAACCCTAAGTTCAAACCCTAAGTTCAAACCCTAAGTTCAAACCCTAAGTTCAAACCCTAAGTTCAAACCCTAAGTTCAAACCCTAAGTTCAAACCCTAAGTTCAAACCCTAAGTTCAAACCCTAAGTTCAAACCCTAAGTTAGGTTTTGCCCAGTGCTCCTATTCCTTAAAATTCAGTGATTTATATTGATAGCTTTTTTTATTGTTTAAATGTATGCACCCATGTTGAACTCCAAAAATTTTTACTATCTAGAAAACATTTACCTTAACATATTAATCCTTGAGAAAAGTCTTATGAATCTCTATACTAACTTGTCTACAAACCCTTAGCTAATCATGTTCTTTTTACATGGAAGCAGCCAAAAATGTCTTAGCTTGATAACTGACTTTTCAGAGGGGGAATTGGACCCTGACATTTTACTCCAATGGAAAAAGCACCAAGTCATGGTATGGAAGGGCTAATGTTGATATGCCAAAGGCAGCCAACTTCAACAATGCAGTTAGAGCACATAAGAAAATATCAGGGTGTGGTTTTATTTGCAAGGTGCTGTGCTTACAGGCAGATTGCCATTGTTACAAGGCAATTTACACATAACTAAGCATGATCCTACAAGGGGAAACTTATTTAAAGTAGATTTCCACTGGATCAAATGTTAAGTGTCAGGTGATATTAAGACACTGAAATTAACTGTTTAGAACAGCAGCAATTGATTTAGAGGAATTTTACTATTTAAGGGCAAATGCATTTTAGCAGTACTTAGAATGGGCCACGTTGCTGAAACTAACTATTGTGTTTCAATTTGTTTTTGAACTGAGAAATAATCCTAATGGAACAAACACTAAAGTTTTAGATTTCATTAATTGTGACAATGTTATCTTTGACATTTAAAATTAATGTCCTCATATGTGGACATAATTTCTCAGCAACTGGATCATGTGAAAAGAATTTGATATTTGGGCTGATTGGGACCAAATGATTGAGAAAGTCAGGATTTAGTATATGCTATGCAAGAGCTCAGGTGTTAGGAGGTTAAAGCCATTTAGCTGAACTTTGAGCTGAAGATTTCCTGAAATTAATATTTTTTCTTTTTGCACTTGGAAGCTGTTGAGCTGTAGAACTGAACAATGAACACCAGTTGGGATGCATGTTGCTGTGTGTGTGTGTGAGGCTATTCCTCTAGAAGACTGGACTGCATTTAAGACTCCTGAGTCCTGGAGTCACCTTTCCCACGTGCTGTTCCTGTAGGCGGAACCTGGGAAGGCTGATACGTACCGGGCCCCTGGTTTCAAAAACACGCTGTCCGTTAACACCGCAAGGTGGAACCAGCATGCCCAGGAAGCAGAAGAGTTCTCCGTTGATTCTCTGCTGGTCTGCATGGTGGGGTGTTGACTCACCCCAAAGCAAACTGAACACCAGCAGGTTTCCACCAAGTTGTTATTGCTCCCTGTGCTCTACTGTCCCTAAAAAGGACAAGCAAAAGCAGTCATAGCAAGGCATCGCCACCCAGCCATCCGCCCAAGGAAGATGAACCTGGACCAGCTGCAGCAAGCTGCTGCCTTCCAGGTCTTCAGTCATCTGCTTGGATTTCAACCATCATCCCTGGAATGAGAGCAAAGAGCCATTCTAGTGCCATCATACACCGCAAGACCCCTAGAAAGCTCAGAATAAAGGGTACACAATAACTTTAAGAATGTGAGGAGCCTTACCCAATGCTGCCTGCAGGTGAGTTTTCTGAAGGAGCACTTCAATAATGTACACCCCTTTCTGACCCATGGTGTTGATTTTCTACATGTTTCAAAGCTCATTCTAAATCATCTAGTTTGACAGAAGAGCTCATCCTGATCGCAACAGTATATGGTTTGTTAGGGATTGCAGCAAAAAAGCTGAAGTAGAACCTAAAATCTGAAGGCCCACCATGCAGTGGATTCTGGGTAATGCTGAAGGACATTTTAAAGTCTATTTCTGATGTTCAGAATGGATTAACACATTTCTGACACCAAACAGAAACTTAAACATTAGATTTGAGTTGAAGCTTAGCTGTGATTTCTGTCTTAAAAATGGAGTTTGAAGACAAATAAAATGAAATAAAACATGTTTAAAACAGCACATGTTTAAAAACCAAATTCCAACCTTCAGGGCAGCATTAGGATAAAACTCCTTCATCCAACAAATTCTCAGACATGACATATTAAAGCTGAGCTGTGACTGATGTAAAAAAGGAGCTGAAAAGAGTTTTCATGGTTGACTGGGATACATGTACACTGAGTGCCTGCCATAAGCATTTGCATTATTTCAAGTATTTGGTTGACATTTGGAGTTAGGGTTAGTATTCAGAGGAGGAGTAGCCTCCGCAGAGGAAAAAAGCAGCAAAAGAAAGCAGATGAATGACTGACCGTGTGTCAGTCATAAAACCGTGAGTTTAATGTTATTCACGCAATTCTGTTTCTGTTAAACCATGAGTGCATTTTATCTCACTGTTTCATATTTAAATGAAGCTTTTCATGAGCAGCAATTGGCTAAGATAAAATGTTATTACTGACAGGTGTTCATACGTCAGGTGTTATCATGTGGCTAATGTGCCTTTGTTGTAAGGCTTCTTGATGTTGAGTTCATAAGCTCACACTAAGTTTGACATATTAGTCAGAAGTAATGGGAGTTTTCTCAGCTGTACAGTGTAATTAAGTACAGTTATGCTTTATGTTTATGTTGTCACTTTATCTAATTGGTTTGTATTCTGTTTTGTCTACAGAGAAAATAAAGGAAACTCATTGAATGAGAAGGTGAGTCCAAACTTTTGGTCTGTACTGTATTTCAAACTAACTGAAAAAAAACCCATTGTTATTTAAATCAAATTTCTACCAAAGCACAAGTTTGCTGGATTAGTTAATTCACAATTATTGCAGTTTAAAAGAATTTGGACACCAGAATCTGATTTCTATCCAAAAACTAGGGTGCTGTTTGTGGCTTTGTCCAGCAGGGGGTGCTTTATGTCCTTCTTAAGGAGATGCTTAAAGTCATTTTCTGAATCTAAATAGGCAGATGAAACTGTGCCAGTTCCTTTAATCAGAACCTACTCACCTGCATATATTAACGTGACACCAGATTTGAAGCAAAATTATTATACAGTTTCAATCTGTTAATGGAAGGCTGAAACACAAGAGGGTCATATCTGATTTCTACAGGAGTAAAAATCTGAAGGCTCATCTTGTTCATGCAAAGACACTGCTGAAAGGTGCTATACAAATAAAATTGGATTTGGTTTGAATAGCTTAAATACCTCAATTGTTTTGCATAATTTTGATTAG
Source organism: Poeciliopsis retropinna (assembly GCA_010277075.1). Classification (NCBI taxonomy): domain Eukaryota; kingdom Metazoa; phylum Chordata; class Actinopteri; order Cyprinodontiformes; family Poeciliidae; genus Poeciliopsis; species Poeciliopsis retropinna. The sequence goes on from VMRM01000023.1 coordinate 26,621, forward strand.
TCTATAATGTGATACCAAGTTAGGCTGAAGCAGCAGTCTGGAAGAATAAATAAATACCATCACCTGCAGGAGGCCAGATCGAGAACTCATCAAATTATTAGAGATTCATTTAAAAAGAAATGACATGTGATGGTCAATTTTTATTACAAATAAAGGTTACAGCCATGGGCAAAAAATGTGCACCGGCCTACGCCAACATTTTCATGGCCGAGTGGGAGGCTGGTGCCCTTAGTACCTGCAGTAAAGTCCCTCTGCACTACTACCGGTACCTGGATGACATCTGGGGGGTCTGGACCCATTCGGAAGCAGAATTCCAGGAATTCCTCCAGCACCTAAATACACATAATCCATCTATTACAGTAAAGTCCACTACCAGCGTTAAAGCGGTCGACTTCTTGGACACCACCACATACAAGGGAGAAAACTTTGACACAACACATAAATTAGAGATTAAAGTTTTCTTCAAACCCACAGACACACATGCTCTTCTATTCAAAACTAGTTACCATCCAAGGCACACTTATGCTGGCCTAATCAAATCACAACTCCTCAGATTTCACAGAATTTGTTCACAGAAAACAGACTTTGAGGAGGCAACTAGGACTCTGTTTTCTGCTTTATGTAAGAGAGGATATTCCAGAACTTTCCTGAGAGCGTGCAGGAAGAACTTTCTTGAGTCCAGACCCCCCGATTCATCTCCAATGATTCCTCTGATCACCACTTTCTCCTCCTCAGCAGGACAATTTGTGTATAACATCAAACAGAATTTTACTAAATTCCAATCTGACACGTCTTTGCTTCCAAATTACAGAATAATTGCGGCCTACAAAAGGAATAAAAACCTGAGGGATTTCCTCGTCCGTGCTGAGGTGAGACCTTTGAATACACCAAAGGTCAAAGGTCAGAGTGAATTCTTTAAGCAGCTGCACTGGGTACAAAACAGATTGAAAAACACAATTTTCAAATCAGAACCATCAGGAAACCCTAAATCAAAAAATTGTGTTTATTTAATAACATGTCAAATTTGTAAGATCCAGTATGTGGGTGAGACGGGTAACAGCCTCCTTACTCGTTTCACCCAGCATAGATACAACATCCAAAAACAAAAAAGGACTCATGTACCCTTAGTGCAGCACTTTATACGCCACGGCTGGGATGCAGTTTCAGCCCTGGTGCTGGAATGCAACTGGTCCTCAGCCCAGAGGAGAAGGGCTGAAAGGCTTTGGATCCACAGGCTGGACACACAGATCCCTTTGGGTCTAAATGAGAGATAGGTGCTGCGTGGGGACTCCTGGCAGGACGTGCCCGTGCACACGGGGGAGGGGGAGAGGGTGAGGGGGAGAAGGAAGGGGGTTCAAGTTCTTGGATCCCTGACCTTTGACCCTGAACCCAAACCCAGACCCCAACCCCAATCCTACCCTAACCCTAATTTAACCATTTTCTACACACCCTAAACACACACAATACTTCGATCAAATTAAAGTTTCCCACCAGCCTTAACGCAGTGAATTTCTTTGAAACCACAACCTTTAAAGGTACAGATTTCAGCAACACTGGCCGATTGGACATCAAAGTTTACTTCAAACCAACTGATGCACACGCATTGTTGTTTAAATCGAGTTTCCATCCAAAGCTCACGTTTGCTGGATTAGTTAAATCACAATTGATGCGGTTTCAAAGAATTGGAACACAAAAATAAGATTTTTATGAAGCAGTTAGGGTGCTGTTATTGGCTCTGTCCAGTAGAGGGTACCAGAGGTCCTTCTTAAGGAGGTGTTTGAGGTCCTTCTCTGAATCCAAACAGCCAGATGACGCCGTGACACTTCCTTTCATCAGCATCTACTCACCTGCTAACGTCCATTTGGCCAGAGGTTTACGACTAAATTTTGTAGGGTTCCAAACTGTTAGTGGAAGGCTGACCAGTAGGAGGGTCATACCTGCTTTCCGACAAAACAGGAACCTGAAGGACCATCTCGTTCATGCAAAACTAAGATCACAGATTGAGCCGAACGAGATTGGACAGGGACGGTGCTTCAGACACCAGAAATGGCTGCTGAACTACCGTACCCACAAAGCTTATTTAGTCCCGCGCAGTGGGGGCCCACAAACACAAAACTGTGCTTATTTAATAAGATGCCGGGTTTGCAGAACCAGATTTGTGAGTCATACGGCAAATACAATGCTGGCCCAACTGGTTTTGCATGAACGAGAGGTTTCCCGATGGCTGGAGAGGAAGCCGTTCGCCCTGCTGACGGCACATTTTGTCCAGCACGGGTGGAGCTCGCTCAGGGTCATGGTGCTGGAACACGACCCGACCTGGACCTTGGGTCAAAGAAAAAAGTGGCCTTGGTCTGGGTTGCGAGGCTGGACACCTACTCACCTCTGGGCCTGAATCAGCGGTGAACGTCTCGGCTTTGGGGACCGTGTAAGCAGTAGGGCCTGTGTATTGCACCTCTGGCCTTTGGCGACGGGGGCGCGGATGGTCTTTTGACCATTTTTCTAATTTCTACTAACCCCAATCCTCTCCTGGAATGATTGGACATGACTTTACCATACTATGCAACACTATGGCCACGTTTTTTCTTTGTTTCTCGTCCTTAACTATTCATGTAATGTGATAGGCAGCACAGTGTACAAATCTATTCTTTGCTTGTGAAAACTAAATAAAAATGTGTTTAACCCTTTCATGCATAGTGGTCACTACAGTGGACAGCTGTCTAAAAGACATTTTCTTGTGCTTCTTGTAGATTTTTATGTTATAAATGCACACAGACCATTGAAGTGGACACTAATGCATCATCATAAAATACACTGTCAACTACAGGCCATCAGCTGCAAATATAAGAAATCATTTTTGTTAAATCCAATATGGCCGACAGACAAAAAAGCATGCCAACCAACCCTGCCCCTGTAGACGACTCTTGCAGATAAAAAAGAATATTGTGACATCAGATAACCCCTAAATAACAATACTACTGATATATTTTTCAAATAACAACTTTGCATTTGGAGAAAATTACAATAGAGCACCTAAAAAATACAAAATAAAAAAATTCCCTAGCTATGCATTGAAGGCATGGTTAAGTCCACCTTGGCATTTTGAATAGCTGAATGATTGCCATGGAGATTAAAAGAGTTCTCAAAATGCATGAAAAAATCAACACTCCAGGTATGTTTTGGATGAGGGAATAACATAACATAATGCAGAAAAGTCAATTTTACAGATTACTGCCACTTTAAATGGGATCAGTCTGTGACAGGGTTGCAGTGTTCTGCCTTTTTTCAGCTCTATCAAGTCCCAGTGACAACACAAAAACTGAAGACAGATTATTGGATTTTAGGTTGATGCATCACCTGAAAATGATGCATCTCTCAGGTACTGTGTTGTGTTTTAGGTGCGTTAGATTTTATTTACTGGTTGCAAAACACATGGCTGTATTTGCCTTGCAATAGGCTGAGGTGCTGTAGAAGTCCTTTTTAGATATGATCTGGCCTCTTTTGTCCTCCACTAGTCTTAATGTTCTCTTTGTTGAAGTAAGCTTCACAGAATGCTGTCACCATCAGGAAAAACAAGTGGGCAGAAATGAGGGGTAAGAAATCCAAAAAAGGCTTTGAAAGACTTCCAAAAAGTCTGTTGTTGGTCAAGAATATAAGGCAGTCTGTCTAGAAAATTAGTATTGGTCTAAAACTTTTGCACAGAATAGTATGCCATTTTCTGTCTGATTTCTTCTCTGTAATATTCCTTCATTATTACAGAGAAGAAATCTTTCTAGTAGTTTGCAGCAATATAGGGGTAAAACAAAAAATGAAACTGAAACTTGTCCATTTATCCTTTGGCACACCCAAAGCATTGCTTTAATTTGCTCAATTCAAAAAAGTACAAAAGATTTATTTTTTCATCATTTGTGCTGGTAAAGAAACAAAAACAACAAGCTTGCATCCAGCAGTTGTAACAAAACAAAACAAAAAAGCATTTTTCTGGCATGCTTAAGTGCAGATGTTTACTGAGAAGTGGTGATCCATCCAACAGCAGATCCAAAACCATCCACTCAGGCGTGTAGCTTTATGTTTCTACATTTATTAAATGCTAAATCACCAGAACCCCTCATCCTCGCCTGAATTACATCTGTGATGCAGTCTAAAACTGTGATGCTCCAAGTTCTGCTTTAGGGAGGGAGTCAGTGTAGCTACCATCAGTCAGACACACAAAATAAAAAACAACCATCAGTAGTCATTCAGCAGCAACAGGAGTGCAATGTTTACCTGCTCAAATGAAGTATTTGTTTTCTGATATGCAAATATTGTCTCGTTTATATTGTTTTCAGTAAATTAGGTGTGTCCAGTTTCAAGAACCCACAATGCTCAAACAAAGTTTGTCTGGTGACAGTTTCTGAATTTCATTCAAATCTACTTTTGGCTCTAAAAATATTTATTTTAAAATAATTTTTGGACACCTTGAGCAGGTTTTCTTGCGACGTACAATGAGTTTAATACAAAAGTGAAACTTTATTAGCAATCATTGAGGGTAACCCTAATTGATGAAAGTATTATTTTGTAATTTGACATGTTTTAGGCACAAAAGCTTAAAACTATTTGTACTGTCAAATGTCTCCAATTTTAGCCTGGGGTTTTTTTTTTTGGTAAAACACCTAAGACACAAGTAGTGCCACTCCTAGTAAAGATGTGATAGTAAAATTATCTTTACTGCAGTAATCACACATTAGAAAATGTTTAAAAAGTACTGAAAAATGTACCTGAGAACATTTAATCAGAAGGAAAAAAAAGATTACCTTAAAAAAATGAAGTAAAATGATTGAAAATAAAACCACAAGGCTACATTTAAAATAAGGTCTTCCCAAGCAACATTCTAATTAATGTTGATCAGAAAAAATAAACATTAATTTGATTTTCTGAAAGAAGACAAGGACCCTGCCCCCACCCATTCTTCCAATTAATAAATGTAAAAAAATAGCAATGAAAAAATCCCATTGAACTTTCCTTTAAAAAACCCCCATCAAAACTCCAAAGAAAAAAGCCATCAGATCTGCCTGCTGACCCTAACTCCACTAAATATTAATTATTTTTCCTTTTTCAGAACAAAGTTGATTTAGTTGGATTTAATGTGGACCTCCAAAACCAGCTAGAAGTATAAATATTACAGTATCAAATGGAAAATAAAAACAAACAAATAAATGAAGTAAATAATTTATGGTGTTTGCAGTAACATGTAAGAATTTCCACATTCATTTATACGGAATTTGTCTGTATAAATGGACTGACATAAGACAATAATTGTTGGAAGTTTTGATATCTAAATATAATTTCAATTAATAAATACTTCAATAGCTGATCAGAAGGTGATTGAGGTAGTGCAGCAAGAAGGTCCTAGGTTCAATTCCTGTGGATGGAAATTGCATATTCTCCCTGTGCACGTGTGGGTTTTCTGGGTACTCTGTCTTCCTTTCACTCTATAATTTAGAGCAGGGCTCCCCAAAGTAGGTCCTCGAGGACCAGCATCCTGCATGTTTTAGTTCTTTCCTTGGTGGCAGTGACAACCTTTACAGAATGTCAATGTTCTTCTTTGGCCTCTAATGAGCCATCATTTGATCCAGGTGCGTTAAATAAGGGAGAGAATAAAACATGCAGGATGCCGGCGCTCGAGGACCTACTTTGGGGACCCCTGATTTAGAGGGTACTTGGTCTCTAAATTCTCTGTTTGGTTATGTGGTTTGTCCTCTCTGTGTTGCCCTGTGATGGAATGGCAACCTGTCCCGAGACCAGACCGGCTGACTACTAGAGGTTGGCAGGAGCCCCACCAGTGACCTTGTGACACCATTATGTCTAAACGTGACATAATGCAGTGGTCCCCAATCCCGGTCGCAGACCGGTTATTTGAGTCTGGAGGATCTATTATTTTGAAAATCCTTTAACCGGATTCTCTCGGTTACGTCTTGCGCACCAACATTGAGCCCACAAGCAGCAAAATGAGTCAGAAACATGAGAATGGATTTATCCCGGCAGGTGATTCCCACAATCCAAGTTGCTCTGCATGATATGGTGACCGGATGTTAATGAGGCAATGAAGCTTCAAACTGCTTCTCAACGTAGAGTCCGTGCAGACTGAGCATAAGCAACACTTCTGGTGTCATTGTCTCATCACTCCCAGATGGGACTGTCTCGTTGTAGAGAAACAAGCTCAGGGCTCCATTAGTCATTATCGTGAGTAAAATTTTCACGAAAGTAAAATGTTGTTTTTGTGACGCATTGCAGCACTTTGGTGCAGTTTTATACCTGTTTTTAAAGTGCTATATAAATAAATTTGACATCGACATTGACATCTGTATCTTATTTTGAAGGGATATATAAGTGTTACCACAGCAACCAGAGTCAAAGAGCGTTAGGGCAGTGGACGAGACGAGACGAGAGGAATAGAGGCTTGTGAGTTTTAGGTCTGGTTCACACGGCACGATTTAAGGATCATCAGCCGATTTTCCAAACCTCTGTGACCACAGAGCTGATAAAAGTTCAACAGGTTTGATCGGTTCATGTGTCCAGAACCACGGCAGGAGCAACACACCACAAGAACCGATTCCACTCACGAACATCCCGATTCCAGAAGAAAGTCCCTAGATAAAGCCCATCTAGGGGACAAGTGCTGCGAATTAGCTGTTGCTATTGCACTATGATGCAAACATGGGACTGCTGTTTTGTGCAGTTTGTCTATGTCAATGTGTGTCTGTCCCTATCAAATAAACTGAAATAAATGAATAAAACCCCCAACATACCATACGTGAATTTAGAATAATCAAACAGGATGACGATGTAGAAGCAGTAGTGATAGTTTGTGGACTCATTTTAAGCGAAAAACGACATAACAAAAAGAAAAGGCGTTTCATAGAAAATTTTTTTTTTTAAAAACGGCGGAGCAGCCGCTCTATTTGCTGCACTATAATTTGGTGGTGAGTTATGATTTTTCATAGTTAACATTTTTAACTGAATAAACATATAATATAATAAACATATTTAAAAATGTCTTTTACATGTAGTAATAAATATTTCCACATATCACCTCCGATATCCACGGGACTCTCAGTTGCCATGTCAACTGTTTGAGATTCCTTCTGTTCTTACGTCACCGCGCTTTCTGATTGGTTACCTGTCACATTCACCAGTTTCTTGCTCCCAGTCAGGGAAAACCCCACAGGCAGCGATAATCGGGCCAATGTTGAATATGCCCGATTTTATATCGGCTATATATATGGGCTGCGGCATATTGAATATGCCGCAGCCCCCTCCCCACAGACCACAGCAAAATTGCCAAGTCTTGACCGGACCGTGGTACTAAAGAGGTTGGGGACCACTGACATAATGGATGGATGGATGGATGGATTGATAGCTGATCAGAGTGCTCAACAACTTTTAAATAAATACATTTCCCTGCTGAACAGAGGTCTATTTTTATTATCCACCCTTCAAAATGACATAACAATAGAATCTGGTCATTCATGTAAGGCAGGTATGTTAATCTTCACAAGTCTTAAAATAGCTACAAGAGCATATTTGAAAAAACTAACTGTGATTGAATCTGTAGTCAAACAAACAAAAAAAATGTACTTTCTTAAAAAAGATTTAGTAAAAGATTCATTAATTTTAAAGGTCAACTGTTATGCTTGGATAGTTTCAGGCTAGGATAGGTCTATGGGCTACACACATGTTCATTACATTTAACATGCAAAATCATTCTCAAATATTACGATTTCACCCCATCAGTTTGCCTGTTTTGAGGTCATTTAAGAATGCACAGTTTTAGGTAACATCATGCTTATGCAAATAAGCTGCTGCTGGCCAAGTTCTCTCAACTCACTGTTAACATTAACAGACATGTGAAAATGGCTGCAGACAGAGGCACAGTGGTACAACCATACGTTTTTGACTCCAAGTCAGACCCAGAAGCAGAAGTGAAGCCTCCTGAACAACCAGCAAGCACTGAAGGATTAGACGTGGCGGATCTGACGCACATTTACATCGAGATTAATTCAAACTCTGAAGATTTTGCTGTGCTTTGGGGCAATGTGCTATGACGTGAAGTTGAACAACTGACATCAGCGCACTAATTCAGCACAAAGATCGTTTTTATGTCCGCAAATGCATTAGCAGACAAATGCTACAATATATATTTGCGAGGCTAGAGGAGAAGCATTTCTTTCAAGATGCAAAAAACTGTTCTAATGTCCAAGAGTCTGAGATGTTTTCACAAATACTGTATCTTTTCAATGTAGACTTTCCATTACAATCCCAGCTTACTGGAATTGTACTAATTGACAAATTATGTTCATACCAAACAACACTACAAAACACACATGATACCATTATTTACTTACATCGCCATCATCTACAGATTTGTGTTTAAGAGTAGGAGCAGAACCTTCCTTCATTCCTAGTCTTTGGCAGATTCTGTCATGTTCTGTTGATAGTTTTCAAAGGATACCAAACTAACTTAATCTGTATAAATTACAGTTGTCTTTCACAACATCACAGAGACATTGCAAGCAAAAATAAAATTAAGCCATGCAACTCTGTCCTATGTGACTGGGAGAAAATGCATGAATGCATGCGCTGTATTGCAGCCGACAGCAAAACATTTTCTTTTTCCAGTAGCTACTGCGGGTAACTTGGTCAAACCGAAGCGCACGTTACCCGGTTAGTGCACTGCTTGTTATAGGCGGCATGTGTGTAACGTCTTGTAATGAAGAGGGGGGAGCTCCCCTTGTGATGCCAGATGAGGGTGCTAGACTTGGCTTTTGGTTGCTAGGTAAGAAATTGTGATGCAACAATTTACGTTTCACAAGTAAGACATATTACCATTTATATCTTGTGAATAAAATATTACTGTACTGTATCTATGTCCACCAGCAAAATGCCAGCTACTATTAGCTCTAGTGCCTGGTGTAATACCGGAGTTCAGCCCCCACAATGAAGGCTAATATATGACTGGTTGTGTGCTATGTAAAATGCTCATCATACATCAATATCAAAATATTCTATTCCGAATCTATTATGTTTATCCCAATAAGAATATTTAAATATGGTGAACCATGTGTCAATCATATTCAAAAATACTTAAAAAAAATAAATCTCCTTGAAAATGTAGCTATGAAAGCTGTTTGAATAAAGTTTACAGCAAAAAAACCTTGAAAATCTGTTTAGTATTTAGTGAATTTCTGATCCATCATCGTCCCTGTCAAACTATTTATCTAGACAGACAGACAGATAGATGCTTTCAAAATATGAATGTAAGCAAAAGTGTTAAGTTTTGAGAACAAAAGACATGAAATCCTGTTTTTGGACTATGGCAGAAAAAAATCCACCACAGAAGAGAAGCAAGCAAAAAGTGAATTTTGCATAATAGTGGACTTCTACAGCTTTTTCTACACCTTTACCAGGGCTTGATAGTAAAGTTATTCTTATTTATTTATTTTTGTGTTTTAGTTCAATGAGGCAATTTTCCTCTATTTAAAAAAGGGTGTTTATTAAATAATTTAAAGCCTTTGTAAAGAAAAGGTCTAATAAAACCCATTAAAAATACTTTATAAAACTTGAAAAGGCATATATAAACTTTTTCACAGCACTGTAATCTCCCCCTGAAACAGTGTAGGCTTTACAAAAGCAGTAACGGGGAACCGCAAAAGGCTCTTTTTCTTTGTGCATAAAACATGGAGGGCTGAGTCATGTGAAAGCTATTAGGCTTTGGGTGGCAGATAGTAAGGGTGAAAGAGCCTCTCATGGGTGCAGATTTGCAGGGCGGCATGCGTGTGCATCAGTAACCGTGGAAACCGGGAGGTGAAGTAGCTGACAAAGCCTTCTGGAAGTTCCCCAAGGGTGTCCTGGACCTCTGGTGGCAGCTCATGGTAGTGATGCTTCTGTGACATTTTGAAAACAAAACATGATCCTACTATGAGAGTGAGGATGTGTAACTGTTCTCTGTAAACAAGATGCATGTGGGGACTGAGCAGACCTTGTTCCTCATGGCTCTGAGCAGTCTCTCACTGAGTTTCCTTTGTACGTCCTGAACCGCCTCAAATCTAGAGCAAAAATTAGAGCAACAACTCATACCTCTTTTTAAGCTAAAGGGAGCAGTTTTTATTTTAGCACATGGCACTTTGATTAAATATTCACACCCCTTAAAGGGGTGGTGTTCTGTGTTTCTCAGGCACATAGTGTCATTTTATAGCACAATCAACAAACTGTTACCTTTAGTTGTTATAAAAATGCTATGTATATCAAATATGACTTTAGATAAATTTAATTTTGTAATTTAATGGCTTGAAATTGGACCCCTGTCTCTTTAAAAACCCTGCTTTTTCTGAAACTTAAGGATGTCACTACAACATTGCTCCTCTAGTAACCATTTAAAAACGTTTTTAGCAGCACTGCACTAAGAACTAGTTCCTATGATGAGCTCAGCAGTTCACCAGGTGTTTGCTAATTGCATACACCTGGGCTAATAGGGCTGCTCTGTAAGGTGGAAGCTTGGCTTGAAGACTGCAGCTCTGAAGAGCAGCTGTGCCTCGAAGGTAGCGCTTCATCCACCCAGGCCTGTTGCACTGCTAAATGGCTGCCATGGAGATTAAAGGATTTCTTAAACATGCCTGAAAGAGTCAAGGCAACTCTCCAGATATGTTTTCAATGAGGAAATAACATTAAAACAAATACATTTTACATAATACTTCCACTTTAAAAAATTTTCCCCAATTTTGTTAGATTATAACCACAAGCTCCAATGGATTTTACATGAGAATCAAACACAAAGTAGCATAAAATTGTAAATGGTTTTCAGAAAGAACCTGGCCTGGGTTTTGAAAAAAGCACAGAGGATTGTGGGATCTCCACTCCCACAAGGGGCTTCAGTATAAGTAGGCTAGATGTATCTCCATGGATCCCACCCTCCACCAGACCTCCAACCCTCCCACCGTTTCTACTGCCTCCTCCAAGACAGTGGTACTGGGACATAATAACAAACAGCACACAGGGACTCCCCCATCAGCCACACACACCATGACTGTACATATTTATGCTACACACCTGCACTTACTAGTATAGTACATTAACCTAGGTGTTTTATAGTTTGTGTATTTGTAACATATGTGCCTCTTGAGATGCAGAGCTGGCTAAAAAGATCTTATGTGTGAACACATGAGGACAATAAAAGAATCCTGAAAGCCTGGAGAACAATTAATATCAATAAAATACAATTAAGTTTAATGAGTGCATTCTCTAGTGGTTCAACTGGTCTAAATACAACTGGTGCGTTGAAGTAGCAGAGATGCAGTCTGCCTAATATACAGAGGCAGCTGATTCCACAGTTGAGGAGTAACAGTTGGGAAGCACCTGACACTTCTGGTTTGAGGACAATTCAATACATTTGGTCAGCAAATTCCAAAAAAATACGTGGACATTTATGGGTAATATTTCAGGTGTATGAAGACTTTTGCATAGTACTGCACCTGTCTGCAGAGGGACAGAGATGTGCATCCTCCAGTTGGTTCGGACCACTGCTCTGCCTGCAGTCTCCAGTCTGACCACAATCGGACTCTCCGCCGACTCCTTCTCTATGCGGTCGCTGACGTCCTTTCAACAGCAAACACAGGACAAACCTGAGCGTAAAGGAAGCAAACACCTCTGTTGAAATTGTAATTGTAATTGTAAATTACCTGGAAAAAGAGCAGCTGCTTCTCAGAGCTCCAGAAGAATGGATGTTTGAGCACACAGGCAGTGGAGGGCCGGGACTCTGCGTCAGCGCTGATCATTTGCTCAATCAGGTCCTTTGCTATGACATCATCTAACAGAGCGAGACACAAGGTTTATTACCCTTGTGTCCAGGTTCGTAAAATCTTTGGTTAAATGAGTTCACGAGAACTGAGGGACTGACTGATTTTAAAGTCACCACTGATCATTGTTTCGCAGGAAGAAATTGTGCCCAATTGTGCTATGCTTCTAGCTTTTAGAATAGACGCATGTTAAAAATAAAGTTAACTCAAGATTTTGAGTATAAGAACGTGATACAAGTTTCTTGAGCATTGCCTAACTGTGCTAATTTAAGTAAAACTTGTTTTACAAAAACTACGCTAAAGTGTAAAAGCAGTGTGTTAAACAGGAAACGTATCCTGTCAGCTACCACAGGAATAAGGAGGTTGAGCTGTTTTAAATCCAACAGTCCTGACGAGCTGATCATCAGCCTCTGTGAGGAACAGTTAAGTCACAGGGTATTGCTATTAAATGAGAGGAGAAAGATATTAACAATGTTCTTAGAGTAGGTAATTATTGCTGTGGAATGTAAAAATCAGTATTTCACACAATTTAAAATTAATGCAAGCACTGATTTTTCATAAATTTAATACAATTATTAGAGGCCATATTCTACATTTTAAAGGTTACAGTTTATAAATCATCAAAAAAAGTTGAAACAATTAGGAAGTACTTACTAATTAAAAACACTAAATCCTGCAGTTTCTCTGCAAAAAGAACTGAGTTCAGTCGAAGTTTAAACTCACAGTGAAACTAACAGTTGCAGAAAGAGTAACTCCTGGAATACATCCTGCTAAAAGTGAAAACTCAGCACATTCAACATGGTACAACTTTACTAAATACAACTGGTGCATTGAAGTAGCAGAGATGCATAGAGGCAGCTGATTCCACAGCTGTGGAGTAACGGCTGAGAAGCATCTGACACTTCTGGTTTGAGGACAATTCAAAACATTTGGTCAGCAAATCCCAAAAAATACATGGACATTTATGGGTAATATTCCAGGTGTATAGACTTTTGCATGGTACTGCAACTGCTGGACTACACTTTGCTTGGTCCAACTCTATTAACAAAGCAAAAATAAAACATGTTGCTTTTCTGATCCAAGAAATCCTTCATATATGTCAGAGAAGGGGTGTCTACAGGGTGGAGAATTTTTGCTCATCACTTTTAGAAAAACAGTTTCTAAGTACAGTCAGATTTTTTTACTGTGATTTACTTTTTGAGTTTATTCTTCTTGCACATTTTTTCCCTGGGCTAGATAAACAAAAGGGGAGTTGATCTGTTATATTGTTACCTCCCTAAAATAATAGCCAAGTATTTTATTGCTTAAATCATTTTTTGGCAAAAAACGTCAAGGCCGTTATTTTAGGAAGGTGCCAAGCACAGTGGTGAAGGGATAATAATATGGGCTTGTTTTGTAACCATGACTATGCATCTTACAATTTTTAAGTCAACCATGATGATCTTCCATTACTAAATAAATAAAAGAAAATCAAGTAAGAAACTGTCTAACATTAGTGATGCAACAGAAATATAAATCACATCATAGTAAATGAGAGAAAAAAAAAAAGTGAGCCAAAAGATTGAATGTGAGGTTGTATTTCTTTCATTTTAAATAACTTAAGGATATAAGTGAAAATCTGCCCTCACCATGAATGTCATCCATGAAGTGTGAGAGTGAGTACTCTCCAGAAAGGATGTTGACCTGTCGTCTCAGAGCCTCACCAAAAGGATGCTGCCCTCTGCTGACTACATAGTAGAACACACAGCCTGCTGAGAATACATCCACCGCTGATGTCTGAAAAAATGGTGGGAGGAACAAGTGAATCTCAAAAAAACAATAAAGCACACCTGTCAGGTGTGGAAAAAACAAAACTAAATAAGCCTTGGGCTGATAAAGTTTACTATTTGTCACATTGTTCTGGTAGGAAAAGGGGCAAATTAACTTTACTGAAATGTTAGTACATAAACACAGGAAGTTTAGATTTATATCAGTAAATGGGATCATTGTTGGAACAGCAGTATCACTTATAAATGTATATGCTCCAAATGAAGAAGCACCAGGTTTTATTAAGTGAGTTTTCAATATGATTGCAGAGTACAGCTCCGGCCTACTGATTATGATGGGAGATTTTAATTGCATAATGTCAAATCTGGATAGCCATTGGCCCAACTCATTAGGGACAATTATGAAATTAAAGGTTGGCAGATTGATTGGCAAACGAACATAAAATATCTCTTCATGCAGATGATGTTCATCTGTATTTGGCCGATCCTGCAACATCAATACCGTGCTTGAAAGGAATAATTTCTGTTTATACATATTTTTCTGGCTATAAAATAAATATTGATAAGACAGAGGCAATAGATGTCAATAGCAATATTACACTAGGGGTTAAACAACAAAGCGGTTTCATGTGGCCTAAAGAAGGCGTCAAAAGCCTAGGCTTTCCTCTTTCGTTAAATGATTTGTATCACGCCAACTGCAGTAAAACGCTGAATATAATTAAGAAGGACCTATGGTGACGGTCAGCGTTGTCTTTGTCCTTCCTCGGTCACATTGAAACCATTCCTATGAATCTGTTACCCAGATTTTATTGCATAAAATCTGTATTCCAGATGTTACCGGTTGGAATACCAAAATTCACATGCACTGATTTTAATAAAATTATATCAAATTCATATGGCAGAGCAAGCGCCCTCATATAAAATATAAAACGCTACAGAGAAGCAAGACAGAAGGGGATCTCAAGCTCCCTGTTTTAAAATACTATTTTTGGGCAGCACAGTTAAAACCTTTAATTTTGTGGATCCAACAGGACTCTCAAACAAGATGGCTGAGCATTGAGCCAGTGCTCTGCACCATTAAAGGTACTGCCATTTTTAAATATTGAAATTAGAACTTCCGAAGTCATTTCCAAAAAGGGGAAGCGGATAAGAAACTGCTAAAGATATATAGGGTGTTTCTGTCAATGAACCATAACGAACCCACTTGAACAAAACAAAGATAGGAAGCAGAGACGGCCAAAATCATTTCTGATGAAACATGGGAAGGGGTTTGGACTGAGGAACATCGAGTTACAAACTCAAATGCGTGGTGAAAATATAGATGGAAAATTATGAGTAGATATTTCAGCACCCCAGATGTAGTTGCTAAGATAGATCCTAAAGTGCCAAGCCAAGCTTGTTTTGGAGAAACTGCAGCTCAGCAGTCCCCAATCATACACACATTTTTAGTCATGCCCCAAACTACAAAACTTTGGGATGAGGTGTGCAAGGCTACATATATAAACTATATTATACAGGAGGTTATACCTCCAGGATGTAACAGGTGTATTACTTTGTATCATCCCAGCTGGTTTGCAAGGACGGGCCAAAGCATATTTTTTAAATATTCTTTTTACAGCAGCCCTGAAATGCATTGCAATCAAATGGATGCAATTAGAACTGTCCTCCTACACCAAATGTGTTCAAAAGGTAAGAGAATTGTACCAAATAGAAAGGATAATATACTTATTAAGACTTCAAACAGCTACTTTTAATCTAAGAGAGGGGCCAGCAGAAACTTTATTTTTGTAAATATGCCCAATAAATTTGGCTTTTGTGTGTGTGATGCCAAGCTATGCCATCCAAAGTGCATCCTTATTTTAGGACTGTATGGTGATGCTGAAACCACAAACGTGATACTGAAATTGTGTAATGTTATGCTGAGATGTTTAAGCTGTGGAAAAACTTCCACCCTGTAAACACTCCTGTCAACTATTGCTGATTTATGGCTGTGTAATTGCTCTGTAAAAATGATTAAAATTAAAGTTCTTAAAAACAAGACAAAACAACAAAGACAGAGAATATACGTTTAGCAAGTTCAGGTTCAGTTTTTCCTACAGGCTTGTTTCCAGGCGTCTCTCGCAGTACTTCCGGAGCTATCCATCCTTCTGTTCCTGGTATTCCAGAGCGCAGTGAAAAGCTGCTCCGACCATCTGGGATCTTCTTACACAGTCCAAAGTCTGAGATGAGTGCTCGGACTTGACCCAGAGCATTTGGCCCAGAGAGGAGAATGTTTCTGGGCTTGAGGTCACGATGGACTTCGTAAGAAAAAGACAGAGCAATTTTAATGTGCAACAACAGCAAAATATTTTTTTAAAGCTGCTGTATGTAACTTTTATAAAAAATGTTTTTTTAAATATTTGTAAAAGCTGTTACCATGTTATGACAGTATATGAGACAGATAATTTGTCAATAGATTGACCTCCTGCCTGACCTACTATTGTCATCTTAGCACTGTTAATCAACCTTGTGAATGCCCTGCTCTGTCATGATTCATGTTCTATGTCATGTCCATGCTGTGTTTAGTCACTCATTCAGCTCACCTGCCATGCCTAAATGCTTACTATTCTACCTGGGTCCTGCCCTACTCAAACACCTCTCAGCCTCTGCTCCCTTGCCAGAATATCAACAGCCACGAGCCAGTAGAGATCCAGCGTTTCCTTCCAAGTCTTCAGTGCCTCTACGACCAATTTCTGCCCCCGGATTTACCCCTTACCAAGCCCTTCACGGATCCCTTCTGTTTTGGATTTCTGCACCCTGTCCCAAGCTCTGCCTCAAAACCACTGAGTATTGCCTGCCCCTCCAGCTAAGTTTCCACTCTCTGTCCTCCTGTGTATCACCTCAGCCTGATTATCGTCCAAGACCTTGGATGTTGCTTTTCGGATCTCTTTGTGGATATCCTCTTTGATTCAATGCTCCCACAGAAGCCTGTTTGCTCTGGTTACCTACACCTCCCTGTTGTCAAACCCTCGGGTCTTCTGCTCTACCCATCCACTGCTCTACAGGTCAATGAAGCTGAACATTTCGAAGATACCCCACCTTTAACTGTGTATCCCCAGTTTTCTATCCCTCTCTTCTCAGACCTGCGTTTAATTACCTCGGCCTGAGGACCAACCAGAATTTGAAACTAAAATTAAACATGTT
Source organism: Poeciliopsis retropinna (assembly GCA_010277075.1). NCBI lineage: Eukaryota > Metazoa > Chordata > Actinopteri > Cyprinodontiformes > Poeciliidae > Poeciliopsis > Poeciliopsis retropinna. Next base: position 43,398 of record VMRM01000023.1, read on the forward strand.
TTTTCCTTTCAGTACTCCTGTGTGTGGTTGAATTTCCGGGTCCCCATAAAGTATCCTTACATTGCTCAATGTAAGGATACTTTAATTAATGCTGGAGAAACAACTAATTACTACAAGAAAATGGTCATCGGTGGCTAAACTAACTAGCAAGAACATTCTTCTGATGTCAGGAAGAAACTGCAGAGAGCTAGTGGGGGAGGAAAGGGGCAGGAGCAGTGCCACATGAGATTGCGGTTGACAGTGCTAAGATCTGCCTCCTGGCTCTGATTGTTTCTAGTTAGTACTGGGAGAAGGCAGAGGAGCTATGTATTTTTTTCTCCCATGTTCACTCTAATACCATACTGTCATCACATGGTGACAGTTCAATAAATATTTACAAAAGTTATACACTGCAGCTATAAGATGTGAATTAGAAATATTACACTTTTATGAAATTCTAATATGAGCACAAAATGAATCCATTCAGACCTATATTGAGTGAATGCAGATGAGAAAGGCCACACATGGTTTGCTCCAGAAGAGTTATATTATCCAGCTCAGGAAAGCAAGAGGAATCCTCCACATACTGCAGAGAACATGAACACATACATGAACTCTTGGTATAGGGATGCATGAAGCATTGTTTTGGGCTGTGCTGACCTGCTGCAGAGTCACAGCACATAGCTCAATGGCAATGTAGGTGAATAGGCGGTCTCTCTCTGTGCAGAAGTATCGGATGACGTTGGGGTGTGTGTCCGATTCTCGGAGAAGCTGCACTTCTCGTTCAGCTACCTCAAAACATTCAGGCAGGATTCTCTTCACAGCAACGTGCCGTCCGTCAAACCTGCCCCTAAAGTTCAAGACAATATTTATCTGAAACAATATAGAGTAAACTAACACACAATATAAATAAAGATTCAGATTTATCATTTTATGTTATATGATCCTAAAGTTATATAGTGTCTTGGAAAAGTATTCATTCCCCATTTGTAATGTAACTCAACACATGACAAATGGGGTCACATTACAAACTTCAAAGACTGAATATCATATTCCAAGCTTTGCCACAGATTCTCAATGGGATTTTCCTTTGAACTTTGACCATTCTAATCATTCTGTTTCTGGTGATTTTCCTGCCTGGAGGTAAACCTCCACTCCACACCCAAGTTTTTTTCAGGCCGCTGACATATTTTCTTAAAGAGTTACTGTTTATTTTGATCCATCCATATTTCAATCAACTCTGCCCATCTACCTTGTTCCAGCTAAAGAAAACGACAGGGGCGCAGCATTGGCGCAGGGGATAGACCCACGTATGGATGTGTCAGTCGTCGATGCGTCAGTGACACTTTATGTCCTCTCCCCCCCCCCATTTCCTCCCTGACTTGTCTACTTTGTTTTCTAATGTTCTCTAACAAACCTTTATGACCTTCAAATAACAGCTACATGTGTACTGAGATTAAGTGATCATATTTATTAATTATGTGACTGCACAAGGTAGTTGGTTGCAGTGGACTTTGTTTCAGGGTATCACAGTAAAAAGGGTTTGAATACAAATGCATGCCATACTTTTCAGATTTCGCAAGGCTCTACTTTGTACTGGTCTATCACATCAAATCCCACTTAAATATATTGAAGATTACAGCTCTAATCTGACAAATGTGAGAAGATCAAGAGATATGAATATTTTTACAAGTCGTCCTATATTCTCTAGTAATAGTAAGCACTTAAAGTTCAATGATTTGTTCGATAACCAGAAAGGATTCTTGATGTATTTTACCTAAAGACAAAGGTCCCAGCTGTTCCATGTCCAAGTACATCAGTTGGTGTAAAGGAGATTTTTCCTACCAGTACTTCATTTTCAATTTCTTCTGAAAGAGGTCCAGAAGAAAAAATGACTGGATATTCAAGTAACAATAATTTATAACTCATTAAAGCATTCATTCCCCTTAAAAGAGCTTTTATTTATATATGCTATTGTGAAAACAATGAGACTGTGTTATGCCTCACCAGTTGAAGGTTTTTGATCAACTGAGTCATTTTTATCTGACTCTGATGTTCTTCTGTTGTGATGCTGAATATTAGATGAATTATCATTTGTTGCAGTCGGAAAATCTAACAAAGAAGATCAAAAATATCAAAATAAGGTTAATTTAGGGGAAAAACAATACTCTAAAATACTGTTCACTCATGTTGTTACAGAATTGAGCTGGCTCTTATTTTTAAAATAAAAGAAAAAAACATCACTAGTAAAGACAAGCACAGAAAACCTTGAAAGTGCCTTACCACTTGTGACGGTTGGCTCAGTGGACATACTCCTGTCTGTAGAAACCAAAGTGACTGGTTGAAGATTTGTCTGCATGCTGGTCTGCATTTGCTGAAGGCGAGACTGTAAGACTTCCTCCAGCTGCCTTTGAGCTTTCAGCTGCTGGGCTTTACGCTGCAGAAACAGCCATGGAAAGCACATCAAAGCACAATTCGAATATATACCTCTGAACAGCAATTTATATAATTTAGCTGTAGAGAATGATTCTGAAATGTTCAGAGTTACTGCACTGTTTGTGTTAAGTTCCACGGCTAACTGCTGACGAAGTGTACAGGGGACCATGTAAAGAGACACATAAAGCAGAGAGCTTGGAGACATATGCTGTACCTCGTTTTGAGTTTGTTTTTTTGGCTCACTGTTCTGTGCTGTAGGGTTAGGTGTTTACAATGTACAATGGAAAGAAGCTTTGCTGGTGTTGAGAAAATTGCATATTGCAATCCTGTTTATGCTCATCCATTGTTGGAATGAGGAACTTGGCAGAAGATGTGATCAAAACCCTGAGCACTAGAGGAGAAGAAAATGCACTTGCTATTCCAAAGCACCCCGTGGATGCAGTGTTGGACTTGCTTTGATATTTTATATGCCATGCATTCAGGCTATCCTTGGAAATAATATAATGAGCCAGTTGGAGGGTCTTTTCTTGTGTTTAAGTGTTGATTTGATTGTACTTTTTCAGTATCTCCTTTACACAAAATGTGGACAAAACTTTTTTCTTGTATGGTGTGCAACAAATACTAGGTGGGCGAGAGCCTGGTTATTAAACTAATACATGATGCAGTGAGAGGGTCCTATGACTCATTTCCAGTAGTTCTACATCTGAATTTCTTGAGAAATATCAAGTCTCCTAGCCAAAGAAAACACTTCTTGTCTTTTGGGGTAAAAAACACATGTCTGTTCTCGCAAAATATGCATAGGCCTTTATGTACATACCTGCAATGAATCTTAAAAACTAAGATGCTAAATAAAAGCAAAAACAGCCGAAACACTGAGTGCCTTTAAATCTAGACTAAAACCTCATCAGTTGTTTTTGAATCAATATGAATTAATCAACATTCTGATGTGTAACAATGGCACTTGACAATTGTCCACTGTGTGTTCTATAACTTTGTATTGTATTTTATTATTATTGATGTAAAGCACTCTGAACTGCCTTATTGCTGAAAAGTGCTAAAAAATTAACTTGATTGATGAAAGTCCAAATACAGTAGCTGAACCGATAATAAACTTCTGAGTGGAACTGCAATTTTAAATGATCCTCTTAAAGCAGGACTCAGTTAATCAGGTTGTGTTAGATTAAAAACCCTAAATAAACAAAAGCAAGCAGAATATTTTGTCTCTTACGGAGAAACACAGCAATCTGTTCTCTTTGGCATTCATTTTTCACCAGAGTAGCATGTACCAACAAACACGAATCTTTGTTTACAAACTTGTAAACAAATTCAGACTTTCACAGATGAACTCACAAGAGAAAAAGTGATCACAAAGGAGAGCCATCCTCCAACCAGAATGGTCAGAACTGCCAGCGTCAGACGGTCCTGGATCAGGTAGATGGGCATCACAGTGGCAGGTCTCTGGGTCTCCTCACTGACCCCTTCCTTCTTGGTGTTAGGGTTACTGTGGCTGCCAGAGACAGCTTGAAACTAAAACACAAAGATAACAGATACATGATGAGGATAGATTTGAATTTTTTTTTAAAGTAATAGGACTTCTCCAAAGCACATATGCAGATAAAACAAGATTTTTACTTCCATACATACATAAAAGACACAAAAATATATTTTTCCTCATTGTCTGAAGTTAAATCTGACCAAACCTTTTTTTACCTTAGTTAGAATTATCAAAATTATTTCCATTTTTTTTAGAATTTTTTTAGAATTTGAGAAAAAAAACTTTTCTCAAATTCAAAAGTTTGCATACCTTTGTTCAGTAACCAAAGGTACTGACCAAGTCAGTCAAACTCTCTGACTTGGGTCAAATCTTTTACTCTCTAAAAGATGTTCTCACTAAGTTTTCCAGCAAATAGGAATAATTTAGGCAACTCCAACAATTGCATGCTAACGCTGTTGCTGCTCTCCAACCAGGTGAGCTATTTCGAGATATATCTACCTCGTTTTTACTATACTTAAGGTTGCCAACTGTTAGAATGGCCCTTAGCGGCAGGTTTAAAGAGGAGTCTTGAGGCAGAGAAATAGTGCAGACCAACTAGGTGTTTAATCTCCAACATTTAACATATAGACATTCCTGCTTACAACAGCCATGAGTCTCAGCAGCAACCACACCTACTAACCTGCAATGTGGCCAACATGCAGGCTTTTATAGTCCCTGGCTGCTCCAATTAACAAACCCACCAAGAAACATGGTAGGACAAAAATACATACACACAAACAAACTTGACAAAACAACCAATCTTCAGCATAATATTAACAACCTCTTCATTTTCAAGCAGCCATTTCATTTCTAAAAACACCTTTCTATAATATAAATAGATAATAATTAAACTTCTAAAATGCATAGTTCTATCGCTCCCCCTCTTCCATTTGCATTGGTCTCTTCCAGAACCTTTATAAGGTGCTCAGGCCCACGGGAAATCTTTTAGCCTGAACACCCTGCAGAGGAAGAGACAGGGCTAAGACACAATCTACATAAACATTTCAGTGCATTTCAAACAGTTACAAGATCCATCCATTTGTTTGTTTTGTTTTAACAGGACACCATCAGTTCCAGCTGAGATGCCACTGCATAAAAACACACAAATAATAAAATACTTCAATCTGTTTGTGGCTGTCTTTTATCATTCAACACACCCTTTTAAGTGTTTTCATCCAAGTAATGAAGAGTTTCATTACATCTCCATACAGTCATGGAAGTCATCTGAAACACAAAATCTGCTGTATTTTTATTGCTCAAACACAATATGTGCACTTTCTGAAGATACTCAGTTGTGCTGTTTATATCTGTTAATATTCTAAAGCATGTAGCATTCATTTGTTTTTTAATATTTCAACTTTGCATGAATCTACATGCTTCAATTGTTTCTCATTTTGCTGTTGTTGCACCAGAGTTTCCCCCGTTGTGAGATAATAAAACATGTTATATGATATTCTCTTATTGTAATGTCAGTTCTCTAATTAAACAGTTATGAACTATTAATTGTACAGGACATAAAAATGAACAATAAACTTGAAGAATATTAGTGGTATTTTATCCATGGCTGTATGTCTGAGTAGGTCTAAAACTTGCAAGTAATTGTGTTTGGATTTTAATTTACACAACTATTCCAGTTATTTATAATTGTTTATGTCCAGATGGTTAAAAAAAAAGTATTTAAAGTAAAATGTCTGTTTTAAATAATTCCTTCTGTGTATGTAACTTTCACATTAGTACCTCTGTGTCATTTATCTACTATAAGCTATAACATCTGGTTACTTTTCCCAGGGAACAGAAGAACATGGCTGACGCAATGGTAAACGATGAGAGGAACAGTCAGAATAGCAATTGGATCTCCTTCACAATGAAGCAATGGCAGAGCTGCATGGAGAAGAACTGAGGCAAACAAAAGAAGAAAAATAAAAGCTGCTGTGCTCTCAATTAACAAAGTCTCTTTTTTTATACCCACTCCACACATTATTGTACGTACTGTAGTTTGAATGGCATCATTCAAACTAGTTTGGATGATGCCATTGGTTTTTAGACGTATTAAAACCATTCCCTTCCCGAGAATGTACCAGCAGATGCAACAAAGAGAGAGATGTCTAGCTAAGATAAGAAAGTGAAATGTACCACAGGATATATTTGTACATATATTCTGTGGACTCATTGGGAGTTCATATAATTGTGACATGTAGAGAGTAAGATCCATGGTTTTGAATAATGGTTTACAAATTAAACCAGAAGATTGGCACATTTGCACTCAATCACTGTTCAGAGCAACAATCCTCCCAAAAATGTGAGGAGCTTCAGACAGAGTGAAAATAACATAATATGTAAATATGTCATTGACACTTTTGGATACCAATGGAGGTATCCAAAAGTAAATTCATAATTCAGCAAACCAAACATTTTGACATTATTATCAGGGTTGGTATTAAAAAGAACCCAAAATACAAGTCATGTTTGTTAGTTTCTACTTTGTACATAATTCTATCCACTCACTGTTTAGCTGTCTTCCTGGAGAATCTTCAATGTAAGAAAGTTAAAAAAATGTGTCCAAAACCTGTAACCTTAATTAGTGATAAACAAGATTGAGTTTAAACTTTTAAGCCCCCAATTAATTCCTGGTGACCAAAATGTGAAAACATGAAAGGTTTGATTAAAACTAGAACCAGTCAAATTAGAAAGAATAGAGCTTTATTTGTTCTCAGTACAACTATTGAGAAGTTAAAAACAACAGATTGTCAATGCACTTCAACTCTGTAAGAACATCAGCCACATTTTTTTTAAATTAGAAATGTTTCATCAGCACACTGGGGTCATGTGATTCCTGCTCTAGAAAGGTGAAGGTCTCTGGACATCCTGAAGGTAAAAGACCGACTGGCAGTCAGGAGAACGGATACTGATGAGACATCCTACAACTCAGAAGCTGCAGGAAGAACCACGATGGTCTGCAGTTTACTACCATCTGAAAACACATTGGAATATATTATGAATATGCGGCGCCAACACGCAATTCAGACAATTTTAATTAGTTGCAACAAACTGGCTAACAATAGTGCATGTATATTTGACACTGTATAACAAGTTTTATAGTAGTTTAATAAAAAAAATCATTGTTAGCTTACCCTGCAACATCTGAGCCACCTGCTTTCCTCCAGTTGCAAGGCGGAGATCAGCTCTCCTCCTCGCTACAATCGCAGCATCCCTCCTTCTTGAAGTGTCAGAAAAATTACAATCAGGCTATAAAAAAATAGCTCAGCGCTCTCTTCTTCTTTTGTCTCAGAAAAACAACAACGTGCGTTAGGTCGCATAGTAACGAAGCACATGGCGCCTGCAGGCGGGGCGCTATACCCCCACCGCCAGGAGGCTTCACGCTGCTACAGACCCGAGCAAGCCAGTGGAAACCCGTTCACTCTGAAGTAGAGCCAAGCCGGGCTGCTGTAGTAGAGCCGGTGGAAAAGAGGCATATGTTAAAACAAAAAAATGTTTGGTCTGTTTTAACTTCCGACATTGAGGAAAAAGTGTATTTGTGTATTTTTATTTAGTGTGTGTAAATAGGTGGTTTCAGATGTAGCTGTATTGTGTGTGGACTTACATAGCGCTGGTGGTAGAAAGAAGCAGAGGAGAAGGGAGAGGCAGAGGATCGAGGTGGGATGACTGGCTCACCAGAATGCTGCAGATTGGCAGGAAAATCCCTCAGCATGGTGGTGTGGGCTAATGGAGGGACCTCATGGTGGCCTGTAGTGTTAAAGATCATACATACAGTAATGTGCAAAAGTCTTGAGTGATCTATTTTAATCTAAAGATTCAGGCTTAAGCAGTAGTTCTCCAGGCATTAAAAATGTCTTAAATACAAAATATTTCACTTTCATCAACATATTAAGCCTAACGTGAAGATTGATAGCTGCCTTTACCTATTAGCAGCCAGTGGTTCTTGTGGCTGTTTGTGCTCCCTGGTGGATATTGGACATTAGTGGAGGGAGTGATTTCACATTCCCCTCTCTGACTGACCGTCACCTCCGCTGTCATTGGACCCTCGATCCGAGCCAGCGTCAGTCCCCGAGGCTGCCATGGTAACAGAAAGCATAAAACAATCACCCTATTTCTAGCCTTATCAATTCCTCACTGACTCGTACATGATCTGTTCTGCTGTTTAATCATAATATAGTGTTAGTAAGGACTTTTGTTAGTAGAAAGTGTAGCATTATGTGCTGCACTCACCACCAATGACACTCCATGATGGACGAGTGAAGCTGAAGCATAAAGGTGGGAGTCAAGTTTTCCAACATAGAGAGTGGGTCTGGAGAAAAGAAACAAACATTTTCACTTGTCCTCAATTCAATCCCATCTGAGTGCCTACACTGCATCAGGTGTTTCTCCCCCTTGTTTACTTTTCCTCAAACAGCAGGTTGAAAATCAGACCAGACACACTCTGCCTGTAAAGTATTCATATACCTGAACTTCTTAAACCCTAAGACCACAAGCCTAAATATATTTAATTGGGAGTTCATATAACTGTGACAAGGAGAGAATAAGATCCAAGGTTTTGAATAAGGCTTTACAAATTGAAACCAGAAGATTGGCACATTTGCGCTCAATCATCGTTCAGAGCAACTAGTATCTTGAAAAATAAGAAAAACAGCAAACAGCCCGGGAATATACTGTAATTCTGGAAAGATTTAAAGCAGGTTTATGTTATAAAATAATACAACCCTTTTGACAACCGGCTTGACAATTTCTGACCTTCATAGTCATAAAGTAGCTTATAATAGTCCCTGTTAATGATTAATGATAAAAGGACATCAGCATAAAATAGCTTAATCTTTGATTAAACAATCAAGTTTACTGTATAGCTCAACTTATCGGAGTTGATAAGTTGATGAGACCTCTCTGCTCTGCTGCTGATAAAGAAGTCTGGGATGATGTCTTGTTTTTTGTTCTTATAATACTGCATAATTCACCATGTCAATATTTGAGTGAATATATAAACCCTGTTGCTGTTAAGCACTTTTGCTTACGTGTCTGTCACATCCCCATGACAACTTTATGTTGATGTCAACTTTGAAACAACAAGAATTTATAAAACCCTTATTCTCAAACTTATCAGCCCGGTGTCACATGAAAACCAGTTCAATGTGAACACTGTATCCACCATGTGGTTTAATGTGCAACACAGAGTACGTGAAGCAGTCATAAAAATCTATCTTTGTGCAGACATGTTCGGTGGACGTCCGCTTCAAGTCCGCGTGGACTTCCACGGACTGAAGTGTGCCCGAGTATGTTGGGCACACTTCAGTGCCCAACATACTTTAATGTTTAAAGTATGTTGGGCACTTTAATGCCCAACATTTAATGTTTTTGTTTATGATTTCCACAAATAATTTTTCCCTTGCATGTTTTAGTGTAGAGTGATAGTTTTGCAGTATTTCTTTATAGATTTCATAACAAACATGAAGTTGAGTTTTATGCGTTCGCCCCTACAATAAAGCGCTCTTGCAGATCCAACTATAGCACATATCTTCACTCTTCTACCAGACAGAATCTTCATTTCAACAGGAGCAATGGCAATGTTCTTACATTAGTTGGGTTTGTGCTCTGGCTTGCTCTGTCACAAACTGGTAGCTCCATTTTAATGTAGAGTAAGCTTCTGCCTGGTCTTTAGCAGAGGAGAAGGTGAGAAAGCGCAATGTCTCCATGGCAAGCGAGAGGTGAGGGGCGTGTCTCAGTGACTCTTCATAGTACAGATATACCCCTACAACAGGTGAACCGTAATTTTGAGTCCACAGGACATCGCCTGAAAAGCAAGATAACAAACATTCCAAATCCCTGCTAGACAGCTGAGATAAGAGTCAGGAAATGTATAATCCACACAGATCCTCCTACCTGATTCCCGGTCAACAGTCACCACTAGACCATCACCACTAGACACCAGATGAGCCATTTCTGGAGGAAGATTACTTAAAGTTAGTTCTAGGACTGGCAGTACAACATTTCAGAATTCAGAAATATCTTGTGAACTCAACAAGGTCAGGAATTCCACAGACTGGGCCTTTATGCAACAAGCCCAAGAAACTTATTATTTAAATATATCCTTTGGGATGATCTAAAACATAAAATCCCAAGAAAATACACTGAGCTTAAGGTTGTAAATTGATAAAGTTTAAATAAGTTCAACAGATATAAATACTTTTTGCAAATAAATGTATATTAAGACAGTGCTTAAGTCTTTGAGGTTGTTGAACAAAATATTTGTTTAACTTTGTGAATCTGTGCGCAGAGACGTACTGTAGTTTTGCTTCTCATCATAAGGATGAGCAGAGTAATCGTTGTACGTAGCGTTCCATCGAAGCTCTTGTATCTTAGTATCAAACATGGTAATCATATACTCTGGAAACAAAGGGAAACACTCATTAACTCCAGACTAATGGAGTCAGGCTCAAGTAAGCCTGACTTCTGAGGTGCCGTGTGTGTGTGGGGGGTGTGTGTGTGTGTGTGTGCGTGTGTGTGTGTGTGTGCGTGTGTGGGGGAGGGAGGGGGTGTGCGTGTGTGTGTGTGGGTATGTGTGCGTGTGTGTGCAACAGACCGGTGCGTCCAATGTAGAGCAAAGGAGTGTTGGGACAGATGGACTCGGAGGAGGAAGTGGTTAAACTTGTTTGCTTTTCGCCCGTTTCAGGATCCACTACGAACCACACATCATGTTTTTTTCCTGTGTGTACACACACACACACACGCACACAGAGAAGGAAGGTTATCTACAAACAGGTGAGTTTGTAGATAACATTTATACAGCACTATACTGTGAAAGTAAAACTCTATAGTTTAAGAGGCAGTTTTAGCTCTACCTGGTTCAAATTCAGTAAAGGAATGCTGTTATTACATTTACGCAATAACATGTTTATCTTATTTTATAAAAGGAATATATATTCTAATATTGCAGAAAAAAAAAGATAGAGGTTGTAGACTATGCCAATTTTTTTATCAGAGTAATCATCAGAATAATCAATAGAATAATCAAGTAATAACATAATCGTTACTTGTCGCCCTAGCAGAAAGTGAGCAAAAAAGCAGCCAACGTCCAGACAAAAACTATTAACAAAAACTTAAGAAAGTTTAAAGAACTGTGGTCATCAAGTTCACCTAACATGATTAAAGAAGCTCTGTCTCCATGGGAGAAATATAAAATGAAACGGGGAATGACCCTAGACTTTTGCAAAGTATTTGTCTTCTTTTAGGACAATTTACAATCAAAGAAAGATCAGAAATTGATAGGACATGTGCAAGATCAGACCTGTGTAGAGCATGCCATCAGAGCTTCTGCAGGGGGCAGAGTGAACCAGCTCTGAGATGGTAAAAGGCAGTTTCTGTGGAAACAGAAAACCGTCATGCTTGTTTTGTCCAAAAGAAGAAAAAAAAACACAAAAGAAAATGTGACACAATATAAACAATCTTACCATCAAGCCCTCCTTATGTTTTCCACCAAGGACGTACAAACTGCCATCATTAGGATCTGGGAGAAAACCAGGCCTACATTTTAGAAATAGAAACAAACAGTTAAATCTGTCAAAAATCTTTATAATTTCTAACATTATTGCTTTGTTAATAATTACAGTGAATGATAGTCAATTACAAATTGCCAAAAACGTTCCATATAAATATGGCATTTAAACAGAAGACTAGCCAAACATAATGTAAGGAATGGGTTGATAAAGCTTGTCAACGGTACAAAATCAAACAGTGCCAGGCAAAAGTATTGAGACCTCTTTAAGGTTTTCCCATTTTGTCACGACCACAAACCTTTATATATTCATGTATATTAGGTGATAATGCGATAAATCAGCACATAGTAATGCCTTTAATGTATGGCTATACTGACTTTGCCCTTTAAAAGACAGAAATTGTTACCAATGTTCTTTGAAAAATATCTCAAGCTCAAGTCCATTTTCAAGCCTGGTCTCAGACTCTCCATTGGCCCATGTTGTTTGAAAACACTAAGGATAGTGTTTTCTTCTCAACCCGTCTGCTGTGTTCTCTGGCCTTCATCATACCGTTTGTGCTCTAATGTTCTCTAACAAGTATCAGAGGCCTTCAAAGAACAGCTATATGTGTCCTGAGAACAAATTATTACATTTGCTAGTTGTGAAGGCAATAGTAAATGATGAAGGCAATTGGTTCCAGTGGATTTTGTTAAATTTATACTGGGATTATGTTACATCCAAGTGTATCTACTTGTGACTGGATAATCCAAGACACATGTTAATGGCAAGAATAAGTAGAACCTCAGATACATATGTGATCACAACGCAACTACATTCAAATCTGAATTCTAACAAGTAAACATAAAATGCAAACAGAAGAAAGTTGGTTCAGCAAATTGGGCTATTAATGCACATAAATTTCCAGTAGAAAAGAATCCAGCTAAATGTGTAGGTCCTGAAGTGTTACTTACTCCTCAAGATAGTTGGGCACTTGAATAACAGGGTCTGAAACATATTTTAAAAATATTTTTATAAAAAATCCCACATTAACAATGAGAGACAGAGTGAACATCACTAATACATGTATGTAAACCTTCTCTTAAAGTCCACTTGATGCCTCCTGTTTGCTTTGAGATAGCATGCAGACTGCCGTCCAGAGTGGAGACAAACAGGAGGGACTCTGGGAGTGTGACTGATCTGACTCCTCCAACCTGAAGGATTAAAAAGGAAAGAAAAGTTTTGTCAGTTGTCAGAGAAGGATGTCATATCCAAAGATTTCACCAAACTTTGAGTACTTAATGGGTGAGTGTGAATGGGAGGGGCTGTAATAACTGCGTTGTGTTCCTTATTTAGCAGCATATGCTGATTCTCCCTACACCCACCACTAACAAAACACACAACGGTCGGAGTTTTCATAAGTGTGTCTCATGTTGCAATTTTACTGATGAAACATTTTATTTGTCATACTATTTTTGTAATATGGGAAAGTCACTTCATCCCTTAAGGCCCCTCTTGTCCAGCTCTCTGGACAAGAGAGGCATAAAGTTGCAATACTTTGGCAGACACAAGAACTAAAGAAAAAGAGTTCAGACGTGGCCAAAGAAAAACACCGAAAGGCATTAAGAAAGTCTGAAAAACCAAAGATCAACTCCATTTAAAGGAACTAGCAGAACTTTTTCTATAGTAAAAGATAATAAAACTTACTTTAGATATACTGTCACCTAAAACCAATTTGTCTTGATTTTTTTTTTATATCGTTATTTGGTAAAATAGTATATAACCACCCAAAATTCAGCTTCTTTTGAATATGTTTTGTATGTCTATTTGTATTGTTCTATTATTTTATTGAATATCAGTAAAATAAATAAACAAATCACTAAATACAGTAACAAAAAAATGTAAATATTTAAGTAAGGGCTTGGATTAGGCTAGATTTATGTCAGCAGTAAGATTTGATTTTATGTAAATTATATTAAACTTTGCTGAGATGAGACAATGGGACAAATGATGTCCTGTCAGGTGACAAGCACTGTATCCGTGTGTGCGTGTGTGTGCTTACCGCTCCCATGTTGACCCAGTGAGGGCAGCCTTTTAACTAGTCCGGTGTCCAGGTGAACAGAACCCGGCAAACTCAGAACCAAACCGTGCATTGGGAGACTCATGCAGTAAAAACACACGTACACACGCTTCATTACTGTCTTAATAGAGTTTTCTCCCCCCTGGCCAACCAGCTACTAACTGGAGCCTTACTAGAGCCTGAAATAGCCGCAGAATCCAGTTGCGCCAGTCCCCTGTGCACATAAATTACAGACCACGAACCGTACTAAGCAACACAAACATACAGTTTAAAGCTGTGAAGTTTACCTGAAGAAGTTTGTTTTCCCAGGACAGCAGGAGAAGAGACAGCAGAATGAGTTCCAGACCCCCCATGACCCCTAAAACCCTCGACTTCATGGTGCTCCGACACAAACAAATAAGAGGACTCAATTAAAGCTGCTAAACTAGCGACAGAGGTCGAAATCTATATTCATTTCCAATGTCCGTCTGCCGCGTAGCGAACGTCCAACATTTGGTGGTGATAGTGTCACTTTACATTCATAAAAGCGGCACTTTCCCACATTTCCGTGTTGGGACGGACCTCATAGAGTCAGGAGCAAACAGTCAGGAGGAAAGGAGAGGTAGGAGGAGCCGCTGTCGTAAAACTAACTGATAGGTGGCTCGACCAATCAGAAACGGCGTTGAGAACATGATTGGCGGGGCTATGGAAAGAACTGGAACACGTGGAAAAAGACAACAGGACAAGTGTAAACGCAACAAGAAAGCCTTTTTGTGCAATAGAAAGAGGTGGAGGGATAAATTGTTCTCTTTTCTATGTCACACATACCGGTGACAAGAAGGGTCTCTGCATTATGAAAAGGTTGTGTGGTCTTTTAATGAAACTTTTTAAAATTTAATTTCAGAAGGTACAAATGTTCTTCTTCATCTACCTGTCATAAGTTCTTATTTTATTTCATCACATTGTTTTTTCCTATTCTTCCAATCACTTGTTTTTCATACCCTGAGGTTTAGGTAATACTCCAGTGTTCTATAAAATCATAATGGAACACAAGATCTGAATACAATGACAAAGGCCAGACTATATTTTCCAGTTAAAATATGACAAACTGTTTTTACATTTTAATTTTATTTAATTTTTAACTTTTTTGTTAAAAAAAAGTTTTAAAAACACTCACTGGCCCCTTTATTAGGTACACCTTGCTTGTACCAATTTGGACTCCCTTTTGCCTTCAGAACGGCCTTAATCCTTTGTGGCATAGGTACTGGACGGACCAGACTCCACAGAGTGTGGAGTCTGATTCAGAGTCTAACATGATGGCATCACTCAGTTACTGCAGATTTGTCGGCTGAACATTCATGATGTGAATCTCCAGTTCCACGACATCCTAAAGGAGTTCTATTGAATTGAGATCTGGTGACTGTGGAACCCATTCGAGTACAGTGAACTCATTGTTGTATTCAAAATAACAGTCTGAGATGATACATGCTTTATGGCATAAAGTATGGTCAGCAACAATCAGGTAAGCTGTGGCTTTGTCATGATGCTCAATTGGCACTAATGGGCCCAAAGTGTGCCAGGAAAATATCCCCCACACCATTGCACCACCACCACCAGCCTTTTATCTGCACACACACTTCTAGAAAGTGATATTTTATTTTGTAGCCTGAAGCTACTGACATTAACTGCTTAGTGGTTATAGTTTTTGTGTTACACAGAGTGTTTGAATTTAGCCTTCGCTGTGTTGGGGCGGGGTTATAACAACACATAAATTGAGAGCTTCACTGTTTGACTCGGCTCTCTCTTCACCACGACAGACTGGTACAGCGCTCGCTTCACTGCCGGGGCTGCACCAAGTCGCCTGCTGATCTTCTGCCCTATTTTTTCCTCATTCGTGAACAAGACACACTTAAACTCCTCCTCGAACCCGACAAGGCACTCTGCCCTTTTTTGGCTCAAGACCATGACCTCAGATTTGGAGGCACTGATTCGCTTTACACTCGGCTGCGAACCACTCCACACTACAAAGCATGATAGCAGCCTCATTTAGTTAGTTCCACTTACTAGATTTCTTTAACACAAAGAGCTCTGACATGTTTTATATTTTGAACTTTACATTATGGGTTTAAGAAAGTAAAAATTTCAGTTATCCATTGCTGACTATTTGAGAAACTTGTCAGATTTGTTTGAACTTGGATTTGTAAATCATCAATTTAAAAAAAAAGGAGAGGGGAAAAAGGCAGCAGTATGGAATTTAAGTCACAGGGGAAAAAAACATTTGCAGTGGCTTTTGAATTGGGAATGTTCATGTATACACCGTATTTAAGTCATATATTGAATTCTGTCAAAAATATACACATTTTACTGAAAATTACAAAGGACTACTACGTCCACTATTTTGTGCAAATCCTTCATGCAGCATCAGTGTTAGGTAAGTTTATTAACCTGAAATTTACTATTAACAGTCGCTGCAACAACTTAAAAACAGTAACTATGTAGACTGCCCTATTTAGGAGTGGGGAAGAAACAAATTTACTATTTAGAGTGTTCTCTAAAAAGTGTATTTGAAATAATTAAGTTCAATGCCACATTCGAATCTGACGTGCAATGTCATAACTCAAGCTTCACCAGGGACAGATCTTCTGAGGTGGTGCAGGAGTACAACGTACATAAGGAGACCGTAGTCCTTGATGCAGCTGTTTGTAAGTTTAATTCCAGCCTGATGACCGTAGTTGCATGTGTTCCCTTTCTTTCAATACCCACTTTCCTGACTAACCACTCTCAGATCAAGGCTGCCTGAGCCAAAAATCCTGGTAAATAAAGAGATCATTTATTAGTTTCCTTCCTTATTTGAAGTACGTAAACTAAATGATTAGAATAAGACCGACTTAAATTTGCCATTTTAAACACATATACTGAATTGACTTTAAAAAAACTGAATAAATTGTGTAGGATGAACTTAATGAATTGAGTGAGATGATGATATATTGATAAACAATATATTGGATAAACTTGGTAAATTTGATTGGATAGACATAACTTGAGTTAATTAAAATTAATAAATTAAGTTGAATAAACTTAATTGAATTACTTGTTACCAATTGAAGCAATTCAATTAAGTTGGTTCAACTAATTTCTTTTTATAGTGTCGGAGAGGGCCTGCCTTCTCTAGCTCTCCTCATATGTGATAAAGGTTTAGCCTGAAAGTCCAACTCTGCCTCCCATCTGGACCACCTCTAGGTCCGGGCCAGGGACTGTTGGGTTTCTGGGATTTTTGGTTTTCTTTGTGGGGTTTCTCTTGCTGCCTCATATCCATCCACCAGCGCCAGAGGCTGCCCTTCCTGGAGGGGACATGCCGGTTGACCTGTTCCGTATCTTCTCATCATGCCTGGAGCTTGAGAGGAGCTGACTGCCAGATCTTCGACGCCTGAGTGTTTGCCAGCAATGGTGCTGTCCTCGAGATGCCAAGTTTCCTCTGTGAGAGGATTTTCCCCTGGTTTTCTGGAACCTACCTTCCTCGTGACACTGGGGAAGTTACCCGCTGGTTTCCCGAGTCCCTTCCCCGCTCCTTCAGCTGGATCAAGCTGTTACTGGAGACACCGACTGGCAGTCACAACGCTCCTCTGTCTCCACTCTGCTGGAACTTACCTGACCGCCCTCCACCGCAGCCTCCATTCTTCCATCCGGATCTGCGCTACCGAGCCTTCCTCCCCCGGAACCTGGACACACAGAGAAACCCTCAGAGAGACCAAGGCCCGACCCAGCAGCCAGACCCTCCCTGACCGTGATCATTGTAAGTAAGTTCAAAGCTCCATTTCCCTAGCACTTTATTCTTTCAACTCAGAAATTAAAGTTTAAAAAGTTGATTATACTACCTTATTATCTTAATGCAGTTCTTTAAATTGTTAAAGTTCATTTAACTTTTTAGCACTTGCTGCCTCACCTAGATACTTTGAGTACACATCAATACAGGAGCACTTTTTATCACTCAAGGAGGAGATTCAGGGGGCGCTGGAAGGGCGGCACGTCCCTGTCATGATTGGGTCTAGTTTCTTTGCCCACATGAAGAACACCACAGGAGAACAAAATATAAGTAAAAGATAGTTTATTGAAGAACAGGAATATGATGACAAAAAGGGATGGGCTTCAAAGAGGGGAAGGCTCTCTGTGTAGCGGCGCACTATGGAGACAGAGCGGTGGTGAGTTTCAGGGAGTCGTTGAGTTAACATTAAGGCAGCAGGTGGACTTTCATTTGCAAGTTTAACTGACTTGAAATGTTTTACAGTGCAGTGAAAGCTGTGGATCACATCCTGATGAAGCCAGTAGGACCACATCATCAGTAAAAAGCAGACAGAGGATCCTAAAGCCACCAAAATGGATTCTTTCAGCACCTTGGCTGCGCATAGAAATTCTGACTATAAAAAAAATGAAGAGAATCCGTGGCACCGTGCAGCTTTGGCGGAGTCCAACTTTCACTGTAAATGAGCCAAACTTACTGCCAGCAATGTGGACTAGACACCTAACAGCCTGTATCAAAGGGCCTTGTACACCATACTCCCGGAGTGCCTCCTACAGGGCTCCCCGAGAAACATGGTTGAACGCCTTCTCCAAGTCCACAAAACATGTAGACTGGTTGGGCAAACTCCCACACGCCCTCCAGAACCCTGCTGAGTGTGAAGAGCTGGTACAGCTCTACAACTTCTTCCTGAATCCAAAGTTCTGCTAGTTCTCCAGAACCAGTTTTTGAGTAAGGAGACCACCACCCCGGTCACTTTGAATAAATGTATGCTGTTTCGTCATGTTTGTTTATTTGTCGTTTGTGTACCTTAGTAAGCTTAAAAACAGTTTTAATTTCTAGAAATTAAAATATGACTGTGAAGCATGTCTGAATGTAGTTATAGCAAAGACGCAAAAAATAAAGACTTTATTTTTTCTGAGACAAGCTTATTTTACACAACTTTGAAGAAACGTATGCTGTTTCACAAAAATGTTCTTGCACTAGCTGTGGTTAGCTAGTAGTTGGTAGTGTATTGTATGATGCAATAGTGTCTACTTCAGTGGTCTGTGTGCATTTATAACATAAAAATCTGCAAGAAATGAAAGAAAGTAGCTTTTATAACTGTCTGCTGCAGTGACCATTAAGAAAGAGTTAATGACTGGGGTGCTTGAATAATCTCAGCTTTGCAATTTGAATGTTGTAAGGAGTCAGATATTAGTCAAAGATTGATTCTTGAGTGTTACGAACCAGTGTTGTTTTTCCATGTAAAATGTACTGTTTTTGGATTATTTACTCTCCAAATATCTATTAAACTTCGCTCATTCATAAAGTCAACAATCTGAGAATTTATTCTTTGCCTGCTAGGCCATCGGTCAACCTCATCATTCACAGTAATGTTGAAATCTCCTCCAAAAATTATTTTAATATAATTACATTTTTTAACAAGAGCATGAATACTGGAGTTCAAAGTTTCAAACAGCCTGACATTTTCCTTAGCATTGTTATAACCATAAACGTTACCAATAAGAAAGAAAGAATTATCATATGTGATAATTGTGAGAATATAATGTCCAACTGGGTCAGCTCCGGTGAAGATGATGCTGCTATTATTGTGTATCAAAGTTAATGTACCTGCTGTACGGTGAGTTCCATGGGACTTCTCCTCACTGAGCTTTCCAAAGTAACTATAAAGGGAATGAGTCTCTTGAATCAAAAGAAAAATCAGCACCACATCTTTTTGCAAACAGAAATAAAGCTGTTTTTTTGGTGACATTCCTCAGTCCTTGAGCATTTACTGGGAAACAAAGCTGAAGTTGGTTTCCAATTCTAGCTTCCGATTTGGAAAATGGCTAAAAAGCGATTCCACCTAATTTCTCAATGCCCTCCACATCTTTAATCAACTCTAGTTTAAAAGCTACGGCACCTAGACTCTTCAAACTTGGACTGGATTATTCTGCTCTAATAGCAGAATATTTATAAATATGTTTCGAATTTGTGAACATTTTTTCTGATTTGTGAAACTGTATTAAAGGGCAATTTTCACCCTTTTTTCAGTCTTGGTCACATGATATCTCTTCTAATTCCAAAACTACAACACCTAGACACTTCAAACCTGGATTGAATTATTCTCAACTAATAGCAGAATATTTAGAACCATGTTTGTGATTTATGAAAGCTTGTCTGATTTGTGAAACTGCAATAAAGGTTGATTTTAACACTTTTTTTGCATCTGGATCACACTAGAACTGATCCAGGTCCAAAACTACAACACCTAGACACTTAAAAACCGGACTAGATTATTTGGCTTTAATAGCAAAATATTTGTGATTTGTGAAACCTTTTCTGACTCGTGAAACTTCAAAAAAAGGGCGATTTCACAATTTATTCTATCTTGGTCACATGAGAACTGCTCTAATTCCAAATCTACAGCAACTAGACTCTTAAAACATAGACTAAATTATTCTCAACTTGTAGCATAATATTTAGAACCATGTTTGTGATTTGTTAAACTTTTTTCTGATTTGTGAAACTTAAATAAAGGCCGATTTCAGACCCTTTGTTGCATACAGATCCAACTATAACGTCTGCTACCTCCATTGAGTCCTGGTTTCCGCTCAGCAGTGATGCCTGGGTTTTGGACATTTTGGATTATTTTTGTGCCTTCATCATTAAATCATCTTCCTCTCATTTCAACCTGGGTCTGCTGCGTTCATCTCACCACCATTCTCTGCATTTCATGACAGTCATAGTAGAACTGCTCTAATTCCAAAACTACAGCACTTAGACCCATCAAACCTAAAATTATTCTCAACTAAAAGCAGAATATTTAGAACCACGTTTTAGATTTGTGAAACTTTTCTCTGATTTGTGAAACTTCACTTAACAGACCAGCAGAAGATCTTTCCTTCTAACAGCCATCACCATCTCCAATAACTCTGAACAATTAATGAGGTACACCAAAATTTAATTTCCCATTGGAAATGGGAAATTCCCATTGGAAAAACCAATAAAGTGGTTTTGAATTAGAATTGAAGTTGAAAAAATTGGAACAAGTGTGAATAGTAATCTAAACTTTAGTGAAGTTTCATAAATCATGTAAAGGTTTTACAAATCCCAAGCATGGATTAAAATATTCTGCTATGAGAGCAGAATAATCTAGTCCCGTCATGTTTGGGTTTAGGCTTCTTGCCCACATGCAGAACACCACAGGAGAAGAAAGTTAGTTTAAGATATTTATTACAACAATAATGCAATGATCCGGGTCCAACGGGGGTGTCACAGCGGTGGTGGCTCACTAAGACACAGCGGAGAGAAATGATGAGTTCAGGTGTCATCGGAAATTGGGATTGTGTGAGAAAAAACTTCTCTAGTTTGCTTACTTGAGCAGGAATGTTCCTTTTCTTTGGGGGTTTGTCAGTGGCAGGTTCCAGGAAGTGGAGCAAGGCAGGAGGATCCAGGACACTGAGGATGCGGTGGAGGGTGGACAGGTAAGTTCGGAGGTTGGTGACAGAGGGGGCGTCCGACGGCCAACCATAAGAGGCTGGAGGCTTGAGATCCAATGGAGAGGAGGGAGATGAGACTCGGGCAACCAGTGGGTAATAGCCACGGCGTCACGAGGGAGGTTTAACCATAAGCCTGTGCTGAGTCCTTCGGGAGGTTCCAAGGAAATGACTCGGAAGTGGACACCTGGGGAGCGCAGAGAAACAGAAAAAGCTCAGAATAACACAGAGGTAAGACTCAGAGGCTAGTTCTAAGGGGCTCAGAGTGATAACACTCAGGCATAGACGTGTTGGCAGCCAGATCCCTATAACCTCCAGATGATGATGAGTAAACACCGACAGGTGCGCCGAATGACGAGCACGCCCCTCCAGGTAAGTGTCTCTGGTGTCATCTTGTGGCCAATGTGGTTGCCAGCAGCAGGATCAAAACAAAATTTAAAAAAACAAAATAGAGAGAAGAAAAAACAACAACAACAAAAAGAACTTCCCAGAACCTGACAAGTCCAGGTTTGAAGTGTCCAGGTGTTGTAGTTTTGGAATTAAAGCAGATCTCGTGTGACTGCGACTGAAAAAAAAGGGTGAAAATTGCCCTTTAATACAGTTTCACAAATCAGAAAAAAGTCTCACAAATTATGAACATGGTAATAAATATTCTATTAGTTGAGAATAATCCAGTGCAGGTTTGAAGAGTCTAAGTGTTGTATTTTTTTAATTGGATCAGTTCTAGCTTGATCCAGATGCAAAAAAGTGGTCAAATCTACCTTTATTGATGTTTCACAAATCAGAAAAAGGTTTCAAAACATGGTTCTAAATTTTTTCTGCTGTTAGAGCAGAATAATCTAGACCAGGTTTGAAGTGGTTTTGGAACTGGATCGCTTCTAGTGTGAGCCAGAAGCAAAACAGTGTTAAAATCGTCCTTTACTGAAGTTTCACAAATCAGAAAAAGGTTTCACAAATCACAAACATGGTTCTAAGTATTCTGCTATTAGTTGAGAATAATCTAGTCCAGGTTTAAAGTGTCTAGGTGTTGTAGTTTTGGAACTGGATCAGTTCTAGTGTGATCCAGATGCAAAAAAGTGTTAAAATAGTCATAATTCTACATAATTCAAGATTTCTTAAATGTATGGTGTATATTTGGATAGGAGATAAGTTGTTTTGACTAGTGGAAACTAAATAATAGATATCTTAAAAGCAAATAATGACTAGATAAAACTAAATTCGGGATATCTTGAATTGTATTGTTTTTGTATTTTCGGATATCTCCAAATGAATTAGAGATATCTTGAATTACACAGTTTTTCTATTTAAGATATATTAACATTCTGAATAGTCAGAATGACATCGTAGATATCTTGAATATGTATTCTGTATAGTAAAAACATCCCTAACTTATGTAGCAATTTGAAAGTTTAATAAAACAATAAAAAATAGAAAAAACAAACAAAAAAAAGATGTTTGAAAATGCACCATTATCATGTTGAAAATGGTTTGACAATAGCAATTTTAGCTTTTCATTGAGTTTGTCAGAAAGGAAGAAACAGGCAATTCTTTGCAGATTTCAGAAGCAGTCCTATAGTTAATGAAGTTTTGCGTTCTCATATCCAACGTTGCCAAGCTCTTTCGGTATTTAGTGACAATTTTGTACAGGAAACATAACATTCTGCAGGCAACTGTTTGAACAACACAAAGGGGCTTCAACACAGTTGTAACAATGTAATTTTGACCAGTCATAATTACATTCAAGATGTCTTAAATTGTATTTACAGATATGTGTCCCGTCAAATTACAGATTCAGTATGTCATTTGAGATATTTTCTGTTCACCCTTGTCACTAATAGGGTCAATGGACAAGGGTGAACTTGTCCCTTGATAATTCTAGTGTGAATTATCAAGGGATAATTCCCTTGATAATTGACCCTTTGTCCCCTACTCCAGATCTTATGGTTGTAAGAGTGTGGTTTGTAGCTTACACTGTCTTTTTTTGTATATGTGTTTGTACATACAGCTCTTATGGTGAAACTCATGGTTTACTTCCAATAAACCTCATTGTTCATTAGTAAAGCCGCAATCCTTCGTTTGGGGGTTGGAGAAGGTCTGCTACAGTGTGTGTTAGTGCTGCCTATACTGGTCCACAAGACCGATCCTGGAGCAAACCCATTCTGTATTCTTGCTGCTTGCCGTTTGACCTCTCCAGCACGAGAGGTCAAATGGTGTGTGGCTTGGCACGGTTTTCTCTGGATCAGTTAGTGTGGTCATGTGCCACAGATAATACTTCCTTCAATCCCTCCTTATCCTGCAGCTCAACCTTTCACCTAAAGAGGAAGATCTTCACTGTCACTCCCTGCAGGTAGAGACATGTCTTATTTTTCTTAGCTAGTGGTTTAATAGTCCAATGATTGTTTTTGTTCTTCCTGACATGATGGAGACGGCTTCAGTAGTTGGACAAAACAGGGAGTTGTGCAGACATCTCATCATAACCCCACCTCTGTATCAAGTAAGTAGCAGCTTTAGTCTGTTTGTGTAAGCAGTTTTCTCACTGATGGCTCAGTGAGAAAACTGCTCACTGAAGCGTTCCTTCATCTTTATTGTTTCCTTCATCTTTATTTATAATGTTGGTTTTATTTTAAACTTGAATTTCCAAAACCATAACAAACATCAAGAGAGCATTTTAATAATTTTGTTTTACAACATACATATGTTATTTCTTCAGGCAGGCTCTACAGTAGGGGTGCCCAAACTTTTTGAGACCTAGATCTACTTTTTCTCTCATCAGTTGGCTGAGATCTATCATATGACACAAAGATATAAAAATTGAAATTGAAACTCTCTTGACTTATTTTATTTGCAAATATACATCAGTTATAGCAGACATATCAAAGTGATAGAAAACCTAATGTACCATAGGAGTTTGCTGGTTTCTCATAGTCAGAAATTGGTTGCAAACCTGAGGCCAGCAGGTATCAATCAGTTATGGCAGATCTGAACAATATGAGAAATGTCATACTGATAGGAGGAATCAAATATAATAGCGCATATTCTAAAGTTGGGATATTTGTCCCCCAACAGGTTCAAGAGGCATCACCTCAAATCAGATGTTGGACTGAAATTTATTTCAATGTCATTTGTGAATGTTAGCTCCTCATTTTCAAGAGTGAACCTATGCAGGTTGAAAAAGGTTATAATTTCAGAGACGGTTGAACTGGCTTGCATGTCCCATTAAGAATCTGAAGGCTGCTGGTTTTCCAGAAGTTTAAAATACAATAAATCCTTCTGCACTTAGTAAGTTCACTAACTGAGAAGTTTGACTTATATAACCATACCCCATTTTTCTTTCTTCCGCTTATCTGAGGTCAGGTCGCGGGGGTAGCAGCTTAAGAAGGGAGGCCCCGACTTCCCTCTCCCCAGCCACTTCTTCTGGCTCCTCTGGGGGAATCCCAAGGCGTTCCAAGGCCAGCCGGGAAACATAGTCCCTCCAGCGTGTCCTGGGTCTTCCCCGGGGGCTCCTCCGGCCGTATTATTATTATTCAGCTGAATAACCTTTCACCTCTGTCTGTCCACTGTCCTTTGGCGCTAGTGCACAGCTAAGTTGTTGCACTTTTTTAACCAGTTTTTTCCAAAACGGCCAACCAAAGTCCCAGCCAACTCCACCGATTTTTGGAGGTTGGCAACAAACTTTTAGTAGCATTACCACCACTTACTGGTATGGAGTGTGGTTAATCTCTTTTTGTATATATGTAACCTCTTTAATTATAATCGGCTCTGCGTTGTGTGAATAAGGGACCAGGAGACAGGATGAGATGAAATGTGGTTTATCTGTACGAAACAGAATATGGACTAATCAGGAACCAGGTTCATCACAGGGAGTACAGCACCTTACAAGGTGCTGTACTCCCTGTCGTGTTAGCATCAAACTAACAGAACATTTTACCAGACCGTTAAACTCAGTGAACCTACCTCGCGCCCATCTCTCATGAACTGGCAACGAGACGTCTGTGTTCACTATATTTAACACTGCCAACCACCAGGAGGGGGTGCTGTTTCACCCATTACACATGAACCCAAGTGTTCATGTGTAATGGACTAATGACAAGTGGAATTCTATACAACATTAACTATGTTACATATATATATATATATATATATATATATATATATATATATATATATATATATATATACACACATATAAGTTCTACAAAAAAATTTAAAAAACCCCCTACTATGTATATATTTCATAATGTATGAAATATTTCTAAGAAAATGTCCATCCTACTATCTGATTAATTATATTTTAAACTTAATAATGTAGAACTTGAATCTGAAGAAATTATTGTTTTTAATGGTTTTATGTCTTCTACCCATTGTAAAACGAATAAATTTGCCAACATTTTGTTATGTTCCGGGGCTCTTAGGTTTTCTTTGTGGGTTTTTGTGTGTGCACCATTTTATTTCCACCATCAGATGGCGCCAGATCCATCCTGTCGGAGGGCGTGTATGATGTCACCAGCGCACCTGACTCGAGTTTAGCTCCTCAGCAGCAGGTTCAAGAGGAGCTGACTGCCAGTCCTTTGGCGCCTGAGTGTTTGCCAGTAACGGTACCTCTGAGCCTCTTAGAGCTTGTCTCTGTATTCTCCACATTGACTTGCCTGCTAGTGATTTCTCCCTGTTGCTTCTCCTGTCTTCAGGTGATCCCTTGTGACGCTCTGGATCCACGTAGTGCTGATCCCTCCTGGCTTTCAGATCTAGCCTTCCCTCGTAACGCCGTGGAATGTACCCACTGGTTGCCGGAGTTCCCAGACTCACCTTCTCCGTGTGACAACAAGTTCCTCCTGGATTCCCACGACTGACAGTCGCACCGCTCCTCTGTTCCCGCTGATCCTGAGCCTACCTGTCCGCCCTCCGACGTACTCCTCCGTTACCTCATGGATTCCCGCCCACACGCACAAGGACCATCTGGACCCACAGAGAGACTGAGACCCCAGACATTACACTTACCCTTCCAAGAGCCTCGTTCCAGTCATCCACAAGTAAGATCTGTCCAGTTCTGTCATCAACATTCTAATTTCAGACGACCCCTGAACTCACCAGCCTGCTTAGCTTCTTTAGTGTGCCGATTGTTTCCTGAACCTGTTCCCCTCCTTGGACCAGACCCGAGTCTCCATACCCATCTCCTGTTTCATCTAATAAACTTATCATTCATCTTAAATACTGTTTCCTTGTATTGTGTTGTGCATGTGGGCTTGAACTTTAAACTTCCATCATGACAGACACTCAGGCCAACAACTCAGCCCAGCAGACGCAACATGAAGAACGCTTACCGAACAACAATCCATAATTCAGGCCCATGAATCAGCATTAAGAAAGCTTCACACGTTACAAATAGAAACTAACCAACGTCTAGCAGACCTAACCACCTTCTTACAAAATTCTCTCCCTCAGACTCCTTCTCCAGCTCCTGCGTCAGCTCCGGATCCGGCACCCGTAGTCCAGCCCGTCTTTTCAGACGTCCAACCTCATGTTCCTGAAAGATTCGCAGGTGATCGGAATAAATGTAGCGGGTTTTTCCTACAGTGCTCAATCATCTTTAATCACTCCCCTCAGAGCTTTTCTCATGACGGTGCCGAAATTGCTTATGTCCTCTCCCTGTTATCTGGTCAGGCCTTATTGTGGGCAGAAACTCATTACCCTGGTCCCGCTAACTATGGCTGTTCCTGCACTGACTTCGTGAAGGAGTTTAAGCAAGTGTTTAGCCACAACTCTGACAAGTCTCATAATTCGCGTGAAATATGGAATCTAAAACAAGGCAACCGGACTGCAGCAGACTTTGTTATAGATTTCCGCATAAGGTTGGAACGCCGCTGCACAGGGTTACAAACTCGCCTTACTCCTGAGGAGCGACAACGTCGAATCTCTGCCCGTCTCTGTATTTACTGTGGTTACCCTGGCCATTTTCTCGTTACCTGTCCGATCCGTTTAAACCTCTAGGTCTGCCAGCAGACAGAGGTGAGGAGGTTGGCGGACCATCTAATAAATAAAGATTCTCCTCGCTTGTTACTGCCCGCCACCATAATCTATGCTACGCAGTCATTCCCGTTATCCGCCCTTGTTAATTCTGGCTGCAAACAGAACTTAGTGGATGAAGCCTTAGTGAAACAACTGGCACTGGAAACTGAACCGTTAGCTGTCCCGTTGAGAGTCACAGCCTTAGACGGTAAAACGTTACCACAGATCACCCACTAAACAAAACCTCTCCATCTGATCATTTCCGGTAATCATAGTGAGTTTATTTCATTTTTTGTTTTTCCCACCTCCAATTCTCCCATAATTCTTGGTTTCCAGTGGCTTCAACTACATAATCCTCACATTAACTGGTCAGACAGACATGTCACATCCTGGTCAACTTTCTGTCACTCATCAATTCTCCATTCAGCTGTGCCTCCAGGTCCATCGCCGGCTGAGCCACAGGAGGCTGACCCAATCGATCTGTCCATTGTCCCTCCTGAGTATCACGATCTCGCTGCCGTTTTCAGTAAATCCAAGGTTCTCTCCTGACCTCCACATCGTCCATATGAGTGCTCCATCGATCTTCTCCCCGGTGCCCCGTTGCCATCCAGTCGTCTTTACAACATCTCCCGTCCTGAAAGGGAAACTATGGAAAAATACATCAAGGAATCCCTCGCCGCTGGAATCATCCGCCCGTCTTCATCGCCACTGGGAGCCGGCTTCTTCTTCGTGGGTAAGAAAGACGGCTCATTAAGACCCTGTATAGACTATAGGGGATTAAACAATGTCACAGTTAAAAACAAGTATCCACTACCCCTGTTGTCGTCAGCCTTTGAGCAAGTTCATGAAGCAACCATATTTTCCAAACTAGATTTAAGAAACGCCTATCACTTACGTCGCATTCGTGAAGGGGACGAGTGGAAGACAGCATTCAAAACACCTATCGGCCACTTTGAATATCTAGTCATGCCCTTTGGTTTGTCAAATGACCCTGCTTTTTTCCAGGCCCTGGTTAATTATGTCCTTAGAGATTTCCCGAACATTTTCGTATTTGTTTACCTCAACAACATTTTAATCTACTCAAAGTCCATAGAAGAGCACAAACTCCATGTCCGTCAAGTGCCACAAAGGCTTCTAGAAAACAAGTTATATGTCAAGGCTGAGAAGTGTGAGTTTCACCAGACTTCTGTGTCCTTTCTGGGCTTCATATTAGGGGGCGGACAGGTAAGGGCCACAGAGGAAAAGATCCAGGTGGTCCTGGACTGGCCAACGCCAGAGATCCACAAGCAGTTGCAACGCTTCCTCGGATTTGCCCATTTTTATCGTCAGTTCATCCGTAATTATAGTCAGACTGCCTTACCCCTTACAGCTCAAACCTCCTCCAAGATCCCTTTCTGTTGGACCCCTGAAGCGGAAGCCACATTTTCTTGTCTCAAGCACCTTTTTGCCAACGCACCTATTCTTATTCAGCCGGACCCTTCCAAACAATTCATCGTTGAAGTCGATGCATCTGATACGGGAGTAGGAGCCGTATTATCTCAAGTCTCATCTCATGACAATTAAACTCATCCTTGTGCCTTCTTCTCTCGCAGATTAACCCCTCCTAACTGCTGGCCATCAAATTGGCCCTAGAAGAATGGAGACACTGGCTGGAGGGAGCGGAGCATCCAGTGCTGGTTTGGACTGATCATAAGAACCTATCCTATTTGCAATCCGCCAAGAGATTAAATCCCCGACAGTCACGCTGGTCACTATTCTTTTCCTGCTTCAACCTCTCCATATCCTATCGCCCTGGTTCCCACAACATAAAACCTGATGCCCTTTCACGTCTCTATTCACCCGATGATTTCGACAAAGTCCCAGCCACTATCCTACCACCCAGTTGTACAGTAGCAGCAGTAACCTGGGAAATTTAAGACATCATTAAGCAAGCACAACTGTCCGAACCATCATCGTTGAAGTCGATGCATCTGAGACTCCTCCAGACTCCTGTCCACCCAACAAAATCTTCGTCCCGTCCTCTGTCCGAACACATTTCCTCCAATGGATTCATGCCTCCAAGTTTTCAGGTCACCCCGGAGTCAGCTGCACCATCGCCCTGGTCAACAGGAGATTCTGGTGGCCATCTGTCCATAAAGATGTCCGTGAGTATGTCCTTGCCTGCATTGTTTGTTCCCAAAATAAATCATCCGATCAACCTCCATCTGGTCTTCTTCAACCACTTCCCATTCCAAAACGTCCCTGGTCTCACAGTGCTATTGATTTTGTCAACGGTTTGCCTCCTTCCAAGGGCATGACCACCATCCTCTCGATAGTTGACCGTTTCTCCAAAGCCTGCCGTTTTGTTCCATTCCTTAAACTGCCCTCTGCCTTCCAAACTGCTCAGCTTCTGGTGAAGCATGTGTTCCGGCTCCATGGAATTCCCCAGGACATACTCTTGGACCGAGGCCCACAATTCACCTCCCAGGTTTGGCAAAATTTCTGTGCTGCTTTAAATGCTAACGTCTCACTCACTTCAGGGTTTCATCCCCAGTCCAACGGCCAAACCGAGCGCCTCAATCAAGACCTCGAAACCACCCTCCGTTGTTTCACACCCTCTAACCCCTCCGACAGGTCCCAGTTCCTCCCTTGGGTCTCTGCCGCCACAGGTTTATCCCCATTCGAAGCATCCATAAGCTATCAACCACCATTACTCCCATCTGATGAAGAAAACATTTCCATCACCACATCCGCCGCTGCCAAAAGATTTGGAACACCACCATCCACAACCTCAACTGTACCGCAGAACAGATTAAACGGCAAGCTGACCGCAAAAGAATTCCTGTTCCCACTTACACCCCTGGTCAGCAGGTCTGGTTATCCTCCTGAGACATTCCCCTCAAGTCCATGTCTAAGAAACTCTCTCCCCGTTACATTGGTCCATTTGAAATCGAAGCTATCATCAATCCATCCGCTGTCTGTCTCCGTTTACCCTCCCTCCACATCCATCCCACCTTCCACGTATCCCAGCTCAAGCCCGTCCAGACCAGCACACTCTGCCCTCCAGCTGCACCCCCCCGTGGCATTGATGGCCATCCCGCTTACTTTGTCCGCCGGATCATGGACTCCCGTCGGCGAGGTCGTGGATGGCAGTACCTCGTCGACTGGGAGGGCTACGGTCCGGAGGAGCGTTCTTGGGTCCTGGATTCTTTTATATTAGATCCATCTCTCATCTCTGATTATCATTCCTCGCTGCCCTCCAGCTCTTCTAGGCCGCCAGGTGGCGGAAGTAGAAGAACAGTACCTAGAAGAACAGTACCCCACCCCCTAGTTGGGGGGTGGGGTACTGTTATGTTCCGGGGCTCTTAGGTTTTCTTTGTGGGTTTTTTGTGCGTGCACCATTTTATTTCCACCATCAGATGGCGCCAGATCCAACCTGTCAGAGGGCATGTATGATGTCACCAGAGCACCTGACTCGAGTTTAGCTCTGAGCCTCTTAGAGCCTTGTCTCTGTGTTCTCCTCATTGATTTGCCTGCTAGTGATTTCTCCCTGTTGCTTCTCCTGTCTTCAGGTGATCCCTCGTGACGCCCTGGATCCACGTAGTGCTGATCCCTCCTGGCTTTCAGATCTAGCCCTTCCTCATGACGCTGTGGAACGTACCCACTGGTTGCCCGAGTTCCCAGACTCACCTTCTCCGTGTGACAACAAATTCCTCCTGGATTCCCACGACTGACAGTCGCACCGCTTCTCTGTTCCCGCTGATCCTGAGCCTACCTGTCCGCCCTCCGACGTACTCCTCCGTTGCCTCCTGGATTCCCACCATCTGGACCCACAGAGAGACTGAGACCCCAGACATTACACTTAACCTTCCAAGAGCCTCGTTCCAGTCATCCCAAGTAAGATCTGTCCAGTTCTGTCATCAACATTCTAATTTCAGACGACCCCTGAACTCACCAGCCTGCTTAGCTTCTTTAGTGTGCCGATTGTTTCCTGAACCTGTTCCCCTCCTTGGACCAGACCGGAGTCTCCATACCCATCTCCTGTTTCATCTAATAAACTTATCATTCATCTTAAATACTGTTTCCTTGTATTGTGTTGTGCATGTGGGCTTGCAGAGTGGGAGTCACGGACTTTAAACTCCCATCATGACACATTTCTCCTGTGTATACTTATAATCCGTCTGTAATTCGTTTTCCTATTTTAATATTCAATTCTGGTACTTCAAAAGAGATTCCTGTTTTTCCATTTATTTTTGATGCATCTGTATAAATCTGAATATATTGATTATAATTGTTTAAATGTACCTGTACTGAATAAGTATCCATTATGAAAAATTTATCTTGTTTCTTTTCCATTATTGACATATCTACTATTGCTTCTGGTAATATCCATGGTGGTATTATTGATATTGGTGTTGTTTGACTAATTTCTAAACTATTCATTTTAAATTTTATTTTATTTTCAATTGTCCATCCAAAACTCCTCATTTCTTTCTTTTCGTTTTCCCACATGGTTTTAAAATTTCCGAAGTTGGATGATCAAAGTTATTGTTTTGTAAATTTAACCAATAATTCATTTCTAGTTTTGTTCTTCTTAAATCTAACGGCATTTCTCCCATTTCTATTTCTATTGCTGCTCTCGGTGTGGTTTTAAATGATCTGCTCGATAATCTTAATGCCTGATGTTGGATAATGTCTAACTTAACCAGATGTGTTTTAGCTGCAGAACCATAAACAATACAACCCAAGTCTATGTTAGATCTTATCATATTTGTATGAATCTGTTTTTGTGATTTCCTATCTGCTCCCCAGTCACTGCCAGCCAAGCATCTCAAAATATTTAAGATTTTCTTACATTTATCAACAACTTTTTGAATATGTATTTTACATTTTAGTTTTTCATCAAACCATAGTTCTAAAAATTTTATACACTTTACTTGCTCTAATTCTTGGTTATATAATTTTAATTTTATTTCCTTGTTTATTTTTTTCTGAGTAAATATCATTACTTTTGTTTTTTCAAATGAAAACTTAAATCCCCATGGCAATGCCCATTTCTCTATTTTAATAATAAGCTCTTGTAATTTCTTTATAATGAAATCATCAATTTTTCCTCTTTTCCAAACCACTCCATCATCTGCAAAAAGTGAACATCCTATTTCTTTTCCAATATCTTTAAAAATATAATTTATCATAACTGAGAACAGTAACGGACCTGGAACACTCCCCTGTGGGATCCCATTTTCTACTGTATATACTCCTGAAATTACTTCACCAATTCTAACTAGTATTTTTCTATCTGTTAAAAAGTCTTAAATCCATTTAAATATTTTTCCTTTCATGCCCAACATGTATAATTTAATTAATAATCCCTCAGCCCACATCATGTCATGTGCTTTTCTATGTCAAAAAATATTGCCACTACCCTTTCTTTATTTACTTGTGCTCTTCTAATTTCATGCTCTAAACATAGCATTGAATCATTAGTACTCCTCCCTTTTTGAAAACCACTTTGATATTTTGATATATATCCTTTATTATATAAAGCCTGTTGTTAATCATTTTTCCATTATTTTACATATATCTGTAATTTTCTGGATTTGAATGATGTTTTCCTGGTTTAGCTATTGATACTATAATTGATTCCTTCCAGTTCAACGGTAATTTTCCCTCCTCCCAAATTTGATTATATAATTGCATAATTATGTCTTTAGATTTTTCACTGAGTTGTTTTATCATTCTATACCAAATTTGATCTTTACCTGGTGCTGAATTTTTTGTCTTCTTAAGTGCATAATTCAATTTGGCTTTGGTAAACTTAACATTTAACAAGTTATTTGTTTCTTCATCACTCTGTAATACATCTTTATATTTGAGTTTTGTATTTTCTCTTCCTTTTCTTCCCTCCTTACTAATATTATTTGAACTGTGAATTTTACTAAATGTTCTTGCCAACATTTCAACTTTATCTTCATCTTTTATTATATTTATATTGTCTATTTTTAAAATAGGATATTTTTTTATGCCATTCATTCTTTTAATTATTTTCCAATATTTTTTCCATTTTTGTTTCTTTCCGTATTGTACTACAAAACTTTCTGCAATATTCTTTTTTTATATTCTTAATTCTTCTTCTTGCCATTGCTAGCTTTCTTTTATAATCAGTTCATTTCTTAGATTACATTTTAATGCCGTAAATGCTTTATTTCTTAATTTTGTTGCCTCTTTATGTCCATTTGTCCACCATGGTATAATTTTCTTATCATTTTTACACCCTGCTTTCTTTATAGAGTTGTCTGCTGCTTCCATGATTATCTCACAAATGTTTTAATTTACATCATTTATATCCATTCTCACGTTTACTTTTCCTAAGCTTATTTGACTCAAATATCTCTCCACCGAGTCTCCACGTCGTCTCTCCTCTTCTCTCTCGGGACTCCGGTTAGTCCCACCCCGTGTCAATCAAAATTCAGGAAAAGTGTCATCACCCAACAGCAACTGACCTTAGGCAGAACAACCAAAAAAACCATATACACAGCATTCTAGTCTTTCACACCTCGTGTTGGTCCGTACTTTACATACAAACTAGCCAATATTGTTCGTTCTTAAAGTGACAGAACACAATATTTTAATAGACTTTTTACTTCAACTGTTTATTTTCTTTTCAATGAACTCGTGCTCATTTCACACTCCTACCAAAAGACTTTGAAATTATTATATCTTATTTTAAGATGGCATTCATTGAATCTGTTATTTTTCAAAATAACAATGACATATATATTCCTGGGAATCCCAGGGGTTACACACACATATGACGGGGCCTGTGACAGTATATTAAGAGACCATTGTAGATAGAAAAAAAGGAACACATTTCTGATGAAAAACTTATCAGAAATGTTCTAGTAAAAATATGGGCATTTCTGAGTTGAAAAAGTTGCAAATTTGATAGAAATTTTTTTTATATATAAAAATTGTTTTTTTTTCCCTAAAATTTCTGACATCTCAAATGTTTTGAGGAGGATTTTGGTGAAAATTTGCTTCATTTTTCTATCTAAAATGGCTCAAATACACTCTTGTGCCTTTCAGACTTTGGGCTCTCAGCTTGTAAGATTTAATCCCCGCCTACTTTGCCTCTTTCTCTCCTGTGATTGGTCACTGCTTTCTCCATAAACCAACAAACAAGACCCTCCCATCCTAGTCTGTTCTACCAGTGGCTGTCAGTCTGTTTGGATTATTGGAACTGCTCAGGCCTCACATGTGCTCTCTCTCTGTCCCACTGTGCACACCACAAGATATCAACCATGAGCAGGATTAGGTGACAGACAGCAGTGTTCTGTTTCCCTTCTGAAAAAACAAGACAGGAAGAAAGAAAACTGCCATGGAGTTAAAGTAAGTGCCAAATAGTTGTGTTAGCCCACTTATAAATGGAAAGATAAGAGGAAGAAAGAGGAAAAGATTGATGAATATAGGAAGGGAGTTTATACAATGAGAATGGTGAATGCATCAAATGTTTGACGTTCTTTGGCTTCTGGAAGAGGTAAAGATTATGTAAAGATGCTTCAAAAATGAAAGCTTATTTCCCTGGAAGACATATCTGGTTTTATACTTGAAAGGTGAGTTCCAGCTGCAGATTAAACAGCCTCGGGGCTCACATAGTGAAACTCACATTTATGCGCTCATGTCTTCCCATTTCCTTTGCCTGTTTGTGGTTCTTCCTGCTCAACAAGTCTGTTCAAGTATTTTATGTAGAAAACAACATGACTCAAATCCAAGCTGGAGTTATTACAATGCAAACCGGGTAAAAATGAATTAGCCCTAAAACAGGAACAGTTTTCTGATGCAACTGTTTCACTGAGTTTTGACATTGAACTGCAATGTTTCAGCTTGGCTGAATTCAGGCTGACAGATGTGCAGCATGGATGCTTTCCATTTTCCTTACAGCTGCACAACTGTTCACTTCAGTTTGAGTTCTGCAGCTGCAGCTAACACCCTGACACAGAGACACAGAACATGGTCTTATCTCAAGCATGCAGAATGCAAGATTGGCAGATATACTGGCCTGGTGCTCTGATGCAGAGTTTTTTATTTTACTCACTTCTCTTACCCTTTTTCTTTGAAATGTGCACATATGATTTAAAAAAAAACCTGAAAATATGGAGGACAAACAGAGAAATCCCCATGTTTGAGAAGCAAAGCAGAAGTTTTGTAGTTTGCTCAACATGTAAACCCATAAACCTGGTTGAACACAGCATTTCATCTATGGTCTGTTGGTTCAGATACATAGGTGGGACACAGAGTTGGATGGTGACATGCTCTGCTACTGTAATCCTGTTACTACTGGATGCTTATGATTAGCATGATAATGTTGAAATGTATGGCTGCATCACAACTGCCGCATAAACCCCCTGAATTCAGTGGAAAAAAAGGCTTGAGAGGTTATTGGCGCAAAGATGTTCTGAAAGAGTTGAAGAAATCCTTCGTGAAATGTCTGATGTCTAAACCTAGACTTTGACCTGGTTTTCGATTCTAAAAATATAAGAGCTTGTTGAAAATAACTGTTGAAAATGCAGCTCATTCCATAAATGAGTTGCATTTAAACAAAATGTTAATGACTGAAATTACAATTATTTATGATGGAGATCAACACCCATCCCATAGTTCACCCACTGAGTTAAAGGATGCACCAGAAATCATTTTGTAAGCTGAAACATTAAATAAAATAAGCAAAAAAGCAGAATGTTCTTACATGCTTTTATAGAATTCTGAAAAGCTTTTTAGGAGCTAGAATGTAGTTTCTATTAGCCTCTCCTTGCCCCATTCATAATCTTTGGGACTGATCAGTTCATGTGGCATAATTGAATACTGTAAGCCTTTCTTACGGTGGCCATCATACTTTCTGCTATAAGGTTTTTCCATGTATGTTAATATCTCGGTTGTGAGATATATGAAGTTTTATATCTTTATCTTCAAGATAGAAATGCACCACAAACCCATTTGCAAAAGCAAGACAGGCCAAAAAGCCTGTTTTGTGGAGTGCAGTTCTACTTCTACTATAGCATTGTCTTTATTTTCACAGAAAAAACCCACTAGAACAGCTTTTGCTTGAAGTACTTTACTTACTGGGAGTTTATAGGTTCTAGTTGTCATTTTTGTCTTATTCTCCCCAGTTTGATCAGAATAATGGTATCTAAGTGTTAAGGTAACCACTGCAGACAACTGTTTTAATCCCA
Source organism: Poeciliopsis retropinna (assembly GCA_010277075.1). Lineage (NCBI taxonomy): Eukaryota > Metazoa > Chordata > Actinopteri > Cyprinodontiformes > Poeciliidae > Poeciliopsis > Poeciliopsis retropinna. Next base: position 79,593 of record VMRM01000023.1, read on the forward strand.
TTGCTGTTGCTGTTTCTACACTGATGTCACATTTCAAGGCTGTTTGACCAGTTTTGTTTTTTGTTGTGCGTCAGTCCTGTGAGTGAGCTCAGTGTGTTTTGAGAAGGCAGAGATGAGCTCACTGAACACAGCTGTGGAGCTGTCACACATAATGGAGTGTATTGGGTGGAAGGAGGGGGATACTAACTATTTCTGATGAAGAATTTCCTGTTTTCTAAATTTTAGTTTGATTAGACAGAGATATACAAAATATGCTTAAAGTCTATTCCTGAAGTTTCTTGCATACTTTGCACTCAATTTTCCTGCAAAATTTCTTCACCTGACAATGAGCTCACATACAAAAAACAAAACAAAACAAAAAAACATGGCAGTTTACTTTATAGACATAGTGTTCATCACCTTATGAACTTTGTGTCCCAGGAATTAATTTACAAACAGGGGCTAGAAACGAGAGTAAGTTTCAAGTGTAAATACTAGAAACTTCTGGTAGTTTCTAGCTCTTACGCTAAAGAACAAGACTACAATCCCAGAAAAACCCAAATCAACTCAAGATCCTACATCGATGGTCATTTAAAGCATCTAAAAATTCCATAAAATCTGAGGGGAACAATCTGGATCTGTATTCCTCCACCAGAACAAAACCTACACTGCTCCTCCTGGATCAGAGGCCTGACAGTCTGTCTTCTTTTCAACTCCTTCTCCATCATTTTATAAAGTCACTAAACATCATCACCTGACCCATCTGATCCATCTCTTCTTTTAGTACATTCTCTATTCTCACGGCACATTTGATGTCTGGCCTTTCACCTGTTCTTTTTTCTGTTTCTGTTTGCTCTGTGACTCAGCAGTCAGACACACACCCACGTTACCAGAAAGTCCTTTGTTATTGGCCATGAGGGGAACCTTTTCCTTTCCATTACTCCTGTTTCTATTTGTTATATCACAAGCAGTCAGCCAATACTCGCTCACATATTGCATGCTGTCGCTGCGCCACACTGCTGTGAGGCAGCAGTTTCTGCAGGCAGAAGGAAAGGAAGGAGATGAGTGGAAGAGACAGGGAGGAGAGGGAGAAGAAGAAAACGAGAGGAAAAAGTGATGTAAAACTGAAATGCAGTCTGGTAACAGGTCCACTTCTCAACTTTGCTCCCATAAACACATGAAGAAACCGTGATGATGTCACATTCTGTCATCCTGTCCTCTTATAAATAGATCATTGATGGTAGGAGGGTGGTGCTATGTCGATTAGGATGAACTGAAGGTATGTTTACAGTTATTCAGTGTTTTACTTTGCTAATGTGGGGAGCAGTGTTTGGACCTGCAGAGATCAATGCCTATTGATCATACCAGAGCCTTGCTGTTGTCCCATCCTGTGCTGAAGTGGGCAGACGAATCCCTCCGTTCCTTTCTGTGTGATAGATTGAGGGGAACTACATCCAGCAGGAATTATTCCGCTTTGCTGAAGCAGCTCTGCTTACATAAGAGCAGAGCGACCTTGTGCTCTGTCAGCACAGCACTGCTAGTGTTGTGGCTGTCTGCAGGATTCAGGAGTTTTACTAATCACCGCTGTGTTTGATGCCCAGTTCATCTGCTCTGTGGAGCTGGTGAGTTAAGGATCTAGTCTGAGCTTTGGATAGCTTCATTCAAATCTTCCATCTGATGCAATTTTACATACAGACATTCATTTGCTTTTATAGATTGTATTGTGTTGTGCTAAGCTAAGGTTTTACTAAGCTTTTATTGTGATCATGTTTGTGCTGTAATTCTAGCTATTTGTAGTGTAGTAGCTTTGGATTCATTCCATTATCACTACTCTGAAATCTTATTTGCTCTTTGGTTGATAAAACTGCTTTAAGAGAAGAAAAAAATTCTGAAAGCCTGAAGAAAGTGGGCTGGGGAGGAGGCGTGAACTCAGAAAAGACTTTCCTTCCAGCAGCAGAGATGGCCTGTTTTTGAGCCTGTGTTGAATGTGAGGAGACAAAGAAAAATGTGACAAATTTTCTGGGTCTGTTGCTGCCAGATTTGGTTACAAGTTTATTACAGAATGATGCAGAAAAAGCTGCAGAGAAAAAAAGCAGAATTGATATATACATTATGAAGGATGCTCTTTTCCATTTCATGCAAGTGCTTTACTTCCTATTGAAATATTTATCACCTAAAAAGCCTTCTTATCAAACATACAGCACTTCCTGCACATTTCCCAACATGTGGTTTGAGGCTCGCAATAAGGTCACAAGAAATAAGTCTTCTTTATTTTTAGCCTTATGTTGCTTGGTTGATTGAAGCATAGTGTTTTTAAAGTACTTTAAAAAGGAAAGAAACATTATTTTGTAGTCAGAAGATGTTTTAGATGGATTTCTTTGAAATAAGGGGTTTGATGAAATTTACTTTAATCAATGTGATGAGTCATTGTACTTGAATTTTAAGAAGTCATACAGATTTATGTTTAGAGGAGCTTTTTGCTTCCTTCAAAAATGATGTTTATTGAATTTTTTTTTAAATGTAGATATCAATTTGATTTTAACCTTACTGTATTTTCCTCTCAATCAATAAATTCCAACTATCTTCTTTAATCCTGCTAGCTTGTCAATATAACAAGGTAGGGTCTAGTAAATCTAGCTTCCTACTGATATTAATTTGAGATTATCCGGGTGTGATTGAAAATCTTTCATTAACACTGTATGTTGTTTAAAACACTGTCATGTCATTTATCTGTATCAGTTCCAGGGATTATTCAGAAATATGATTTCTGTATTTCAATTGTCTCCCAGCACTGCAAACATTCACAAAGTTACAAGAGGAAATGGACAAAGAAAATGTCATCTTATTAATCCAAACATTTGATGTAACAGTTTCCTCGGTTTGGTTGGCTTGTTTTGTCACTCTTCAGGGTCCAGCATAAGAGGAAGAGGGACTCCTACGTCAGAGCTTTAGGATGGCCACGGAAAGCTCCACTATTCCCAGTCCTGTTGTCCGCCAAATCAACAAGCAGTTCCTGATCTGCAGCATATGTCTCGACCGCTACCAGAATCCCAAAGTACTGCCCTGCCTGCACACCTTCTGTGAAAGGTGAGAGGAGAGCCTGAGGTGCTAACCAGCATACTGGACAGCACCTAGTATTCTATGAAGCTGCTTTTTCTTTGCTCTTTGTCTTCGGTGAAGGAAAGAATGGCTTTAAATATAGAAAGGGTATGTTCTCATGAGAGAGGATGTGTTGCTGTTGGACTCATCATTGTTAATAAGCTTCTGTTTCTGTAACAATAGACCAGGGGTGTCCAAAATGGGTCCTCGAGGGCCGGTATCCTACATGTTTTAGTTCTCTCCGTGGTTTAACGCACCTGGATCAAGTGATGGCTCGTTAGAAGGACTAAGAAGAACATTGATATGCTGAAAAGGTTGTTGCTGCTGAGGAGAACTAGAGCAAGCAGGATATTGGCCCTCAAAGATCCACTTTGGGCACCACTGCAATAGACAGTGGTGCATACCTGTTGTCTTTGCTCTAAATGCTTCTGGAAAATCAAGTTTTATTTAACAATATATTATGTGGTAGTCTATTCTGCTGCTTTTCTTATTTATTTAATTTCCATCTGGAATTGCAACATGCATGACCACTGATGACAGAGGATAAACAATTTTTCTGTAACAGTGAGTTGATTCTCCGCAACAGCAGAGACAAGCTGTCTCTGCTCTGCTGCTGTTACTTTGATTAGCGCTAGTTGTTTTTAACCTGGAGCGCTGTATTTCTTCAGATATATTAACACTGAAAGGAGGTGGAGGATATCGACCTTTTCACAGATTAGCTGTCTCTTTTTGTGCTGTCACAATTTGGTGACAGTTTTAACAAAGTCAACTGAAATGCAGTCGACTGAGTGGCATTTTGTTTTTTGTCTTCCATCAACTCCAACTCCAGGTGCTTGCAGAATTACATCCCGGCCCACAGCCTCACCCTGTCGTGCCCCGTGTGCCGTCAAACATCAATCCTCCCAGAGAGGGGGGTGGCCGCGCTGCAGAACAACTTCTTTATTACCAACCTGATGGACGTGCTGCAGCACAGGCCAGATACCTGCAGCCAGGAGGACACCACCCTCAGCAACATCACCACCGTGGCAACGGGTCAACTGCTCTCCTGCCCCAACCATGGAGGAAGTGTAGGAGATGCTTCCAATGCAACCAGTCTCTTTAATCACTGTTGTGTCTCAATTTTTCTGCTGCATTCACCAACAGAATTTCTTTCTTATATTTCTAATGCCATTAAAGCATTTAACATCGGGGTGTTTTTTTTTTTTTGTCTTTGTTTTTCTTTTTGTTTTTGTTTCTTTGGAAGAAGATAAAATAGTGGTTGATTCTGAATATAGTCTATATAGCTATCAGACTTTATCAGTGTAAAGATGGAAATTGCAATTATCTAGTGATGACATTAGATATAAATGGTGAGCAGAAGTGTTCCAAGCACATAACCCTGTATCTGTATAATAATTAGTAGTTAATAGTTGTTAATAGTTCAGCTGATCGAGTCTGAAAACAGCATACAGAAAGGGTTTTATTCAAAATCAAGACTTATGGACTCAAACATTGAGCTGTACCTATGGTACACTGACAAATTGACCCCGATTTTCTTCATTTTGGGAGATTGGTGAACCTCCAATACTTGCATGTGAATTGTGGATTTTATCCACCGATCATATCTACCTCAACAAGGGTCTGAAAATCAGTCACTGTCCTCTTCTGCTCTTCTGTGAGCAAGATTTAACTGATCGCCCCACCAGGTCATGTCTGCACATCTGCAGTTAACAATCATCACCCCACTGTTGCCAACTCAGCTACTTTGTTGCTATATTTAGCGACATTTCAGACAAAAAAAAATTGGTATCGGCCAAAATCAGAATCGGCAGGTCAGGCTTTTTAAAAATCGACAATCACCCAGAAAACTGTTATTGGTGCACCGCTAGCTGTAACTATTGTTGCTAACGGTGGCTGAATGAATTGATCTAAACCTTTTATTTGTGTTCTAGGTGATGGAGTTTTACTGTCCTCCATGCGAGACAGCCATGTGTCAAGAGTGCACAAGTGGCGAACACAGAGAGCACCAAACTGTGCCTCTTAAAGACGTGGTGGAGCAGCACAAGGCCTCACTGCAGGACCAGCTGAATGCTGTGAAGAAGAGGTAAACTTGTTTAAGCTTATTAAACAAAGACATGATGGATTTTAGAGAAAGCCCTCCATTCCTTTCTGTTTTCGGTAAATGGCTGCATTATGTCCCCATCTCGGTCTAGGCTGCCAGAGATCGACTCGTCTCTGCTGTTGCTGTCAGAAATCCTGCAACAGCTGACCAATCAGAAAAGCTCCATAGAAGATGACATTCACACGACCTTTGATGAGCTGCAGAAGACTCTCAATGTTCGCAAGAGTGTTTTACTCATGGAGCTGGAGGTCAACTATGCACTCAAACAGAAGGTGAGGTTGGAGGATTTAACGTTCATAAGGGACCTGATATTCTTGCTGTTTTCTAGGTTCCTTGACTTTGCATCAGTCGTATGTCAAACTCTTCAATTTCTTATTTGAATTCACTGCACAATTAAACCTCCATGCACTCAACTTAACAAAACAGCAATTAGACATTTTCGTTTTGTTTAATGGTATTTAGTGTTCTATATTTAGTATTGCAGGGGTCAGAAACCATGTGCATCCAAATGATTTTGTCTTTGCTTCTAAAAATGGATTTGGAGACACAAAACTTCTATACTGTTGAGACAATAATACATTTTGTGAATAAGTTTAAGAAAGAAACAAATTTAATTTCAAAATTATTGATTCCCTTATTAGATTTAGGTTTACATGTTTGTTTGTTTTTTTAGTTAGTTAATTTTTTTATTTTACCATAATGCTTCTTCTGACTAGGCTTAAGTTATTATTAAACTATAACTATTATTATTAGGGGATTACCTTGCAAAAGATTATCCCCTAATAAAATAAAATAAAGCTTAAATAAAATGAATGTTTTAAAGGAGACATTTCTTGGATGCAGATACTCATCATAACTAGTGTTGAATCATAAAAACACGTCAGGAAGGAAGTTGAGAAGTGCAATGTAGAGTTATGTTATAAACCTTTTCCAGATATGAAGGAGAGCACAGATTAGAGGACCATGCAAACATCGTTTGGTAGCACTGGAGGAGCAAAGAGATACACAACTCAGCTGGAGAAACTGCTGAAAGGGCGTCTATTAGTTGCAGAAAAAACAGCTCATAATGTGGAAGTGCCAGTTGGAAAGATACACTGAGTGCAGAATTATTACAAGTTGTAGTTTTGAGGATTAATTTTATTTTTGAACGATAGCATTCTCAAACCCGAATAGTAAAAAAGTAAATGTGAGATTTTGGCTTTCTTATGACAATATCTGTGTGTGGACTATTAATGGGCAACTATTAGTGTGTAGAAGTATTATGCAACTGAATTAAAATGGAAAATTTTCCCATCTCATTCTTTCATTGTCATCCATTAAAATGAGAATAATAATCATACAACTCTATATCTCCGAGCAGAGGCTAAGTGTAAGTGCAAGGAGAGGTTTTGAGTGCAGTCATTACAAGTTTTAAGAAGAAAGACATTTTCAGACTGAACATGTGTGCTCTTGGATTATTGCAGAAAAATTCCCCCACACTGGTATAGAAGAGTATTGACACCATGAACTGTCATCATGTCTGCATTAAGATATAATTTGGATTTGTCTGAAAAACAAAAAACAAAAACACAACTGCATTCATTTGTTTTCCATTGAGGTTTCAAAATAATTTTGGCTTCAGATTGTTTTCATTTTTAAAATTTCAGGGGTCAATTAATCCAGCTTAAATGACCCCTGCCTCCTGGTGTCTCCATTTGTAGGTTCTTCTGGCCCAGCTGGACACACTGCTGCAGGGCCAGGAGGGCATCAACAGCAGCTGTAACTTCACGGAGCAGGCCCTGAACCACGGCACCGAGGCTGAGGTGCTGCTGGTCAAGAAGCAGATGGGCGAACGCCTCGTGGAGCTGGCCAATCAGGAGCTTCCTCTGCAGCCCGGGGAGAACAGCCAGCTGGACTTCCTTGTGGAGACTGATGGATTAAAGAAATCCATCCACAATTTGGGTACCGTGGTAACTACAAATGCTGTCGCATCAGAAACCGTGGTGACAGGTGAAGGGCTGCGGCACTGCGTGGTGGGCGTGCCCACGGCTGTCACCATAACTACTAAGGACAAAGATGGAGAGCTGTGCAAGATGGGTAACGCAGTAATCGCTGCTGACATCTCTTCCCCTGACGGGAGCAAAGTCGACGGGGAGATACTGGACAACAAGAACGGCACGTACGAGTACTTATTCACTGCTCCCAAAGAAGGCTTTCTGAACCTATCCCTGCGCCTGTACAACCAGCACATCAGAGGAAGTCCCTTCAAAATAAAGGCCACCATCCACTCATCCCCAAATACAGACGGCACCAAAAAGAGGCTGAAGTCTCCGGGCAGTGGACACGTCAAGCAGAAAGCAATGAAGAGGCCGGCGAGCATGTACAGCACAGGGAGGAGGAAAGAGAACGCCATCGAGGATGACCTCATCTTTCGGACAGGTGAGGAGGGGTGTGAGGGGGAAGTTGCGTGTGCTTCCTAAGCTCCAGGTGCAAAGTGTTGCCCCACTGCTGCAAGAAGACTTTGGGATGTAGTCAGCACAGCGATGCATAGCAAAAATAATTTAATTTTAAAAATGTGGTACTTGACTCATCCAAGCTCTCTCTATACTTTGATTAGTGACAATATTATGTAAAATAAACTGTTGAGCATTTCATCATGTTAGTGCTATTCCCTCATCAAAAATATACCTGAAGTTTTGCTTTGATTGTTTCACGCATTTTTTGAGAAATACTTTAATCTCCATGGCAACCATTCAGCTGTGCATCGACACTGCTTGGACCTAACACCGCCTTTGAGGATGAAGCTCCTGCTCAGAGCTGCAGTCTGGCAACCCTCCAGCATCACTCCCACACTCACCTACTTCAGACTAGCTTGTGGAAATGAACAAATACCTGATGGAACTCATTATAGGAGTTACTTCTCAGAGCAACGCTAAAAATGTTGCTAAAGGTTTAATAGAAGAGCGATGTTATGATGATTCCCTGAAGACGGAGTTTTAGAAAAGCTATGCATACATACATGCCAGCCTAACCCCATATATATGGGTGATTCTATTATTGCAGTAAACATATATGGCAGAGGGGGTTGTTCGGAGGGAAGATGAGGAGTGGCACACAAGACTGTGATTGGCAGCGCTAAGACCCGCCTCCTGGCTCTCTGATTTGTTGTTTCTAGAGAAGGCAAATTGGGTGTTTTTTGTTGTTTTTCTTGTCTCATGCCATCCTGTCATAATAAAAATAAAATATAAATAGTGACAGTGTCAACAAATATTTTAAAAAAATATATACCTTTTTAATAAAAGTTGCACCTTTAAGTGAAAAAAGAGATTATATAAAAATGTTCGGAAACAAACCCAGTCTTAACCTCCTTTTCTGTTTCAAGACATTGTAAATGGAATATTGTTGCAAGTCTGATATATTATAGAAGAACTATTTTTTTTCTTTTAGGCACCAAAGGAAGAAATAAAGGGGAGTTCACAAATCTGCAGGGAGTGGCTGCCTCCTCTCAGGGAAAAGTCCTGATAGCAGACAGCAACAACCAATGTGTTCAGGTAAAAAAAAAAAAAAAGTTAAAATGTTTTCTGAAGATGTTGATGGATTTCTTTTTTAGCTTTGAATGTAGATTAAATATATTGTTACTCAGTCGTACATGTTGTTTGACTGAGATTTTTTTGCCTTTGTTTTACTCTCTGCAGATATTTTCTAATGACGGCCAGTTCAGAAGTCGTTTTGGTATCCGTGGCAGGTCTCCAGGTCAGATGCAGCGGCCGACGGGTGTTGCCGTCCACCCCAGTGGTGACATCATTATTGCAGACTATGACAACAAATGGGTCAGCATCTTTTCAAATGAAGGCAAGTTTAAGGTAAGTTTTTTCAGTTTTGTCTTTGTTCAGATATCAGTCAGATAAAGCACTTTAACCACCACTTCTATGACAGTCCGCATGGTTGGGGTCTGCAGACAGATATGCTGTTAACATCACTAAGCACTAAAAAAGAATGTTTTTAATTCTAGAATTTTTTTACATTTTTTGTACATTTATCTGACAATAAAAATACTGGTTCTCTGCAGTATTTAGAAATGATCAATTTCTGCTCATGATGGAAGTTAAGCGTTCTCAGTTTTTGCAGAGCAGAAGCCTGAACTGTCTCTTTTCTGTAGAACAAAGTGGGCTCAGGGAAGCTGATGGGACCTAAAGGCGTTGCGGTGGACAGGAACGGACACGTCATTGTGGTCGACAATAAGGCCTGCTGCGTTTTCATTTTCCAGGCCAATGGCAAGCTGGTCAACAAGTTTGGTAACCGTGGCAACGGCGACAGGCAGTTTGCAGGTATTCCCAAAGATAGAACTTTGAGATGCATGTGGAAAGCTGCATGTGTGCCAAAATATTCAGAAGTCTGGATGACTTCTGGTTCATATGAGGGGCTGTTTAGGACAAAGATAATGTTTTGTCTCTCACACACTACTAAAGACTCATACACACACACAAAATATTTAAATTGCGCATATTTATTAACAAAATATCACACACGCATATAATTTCTCTCACACACACACAAAAAATAGAAAAATTGCACATATTCACTATTGAAATATCACACACAAAAACATTTTTTCTCACTCAAAAGACTAAGATTGCACATATAAACTAATAAAATATTGCATGCACATGCATTTTATTTTCTCTCTTGCACACACAAGACTAAAATTGCACATATACATTACTAAAATATCACACACACACATACTCACGCAAAGCATACAGACATACTATGATGTCTAGCGTTCATAAATCGGATTAACCTTGAGCTAAATGCTGCTTACACTGTGGGGCATCAATATCCAATATACAATATCCAACTTGAAGCTAACTGCGCTGTATCAGCGCATGCGCGATCTGATCTCCATATTATGCCCCGCCTCTTCCGTGACAACTCTCACACAAACAAAAATGCAAGACTCTCAAACAGACAAATACAAGTCTCATTCCCATTCATTCATTCATTCATTCATTCATTCATTCATTCATTCATTCATTCATTCAGCCTACTGTTATTTCACACACATATACATTTTCAACCTATCATTCAGAATAGTACGTCTGTATGCTTTGTATGTATGTGCGTGTGTGATATTTTAGTAGTCAATATGCGCAATTTTAATATTTTGTGTGTGTGTATGACACTTTAGTAGTGTGTCAAAAACATTGTTTTTGCCCTAAATGGCTCCTCATAGTTTCAAACTGATCATGTAGACACATCAGTCAAATGTGACTTTTTTAAAGCTGACATTATTACCCAGTTGCAGTCAAAATGTTACTATCCACAGTTCACATTTTTATAACATGCATTTCTTTTATAAATGTGTCACACCTTTCGGTTTTGCAGGATTGTTTTTAAGAACATTTCTTTCGGTTCCATTTCTGATCTGAATTTGACACATTTCTGAAATGTGTTTGGTTTCATTTGATGTATTCCAGGCCCTCATTTTGCTGCTGTCAACAATAACAACGAAATCATTGTGACTGATTTTCACAACCACTCAGTCAAGGTGAGTGCATTGACATACTTACTTGATTGTACAAAAAAGAGCATTATATGCCTGGAAAACACAATACTGCCTCTGTAAGGGGGAAAACAAGGTTTTTCACTTTTCAGGGTTTTAAAGACCTTTCTCATTTTTATCTGCAAAAACCTCTTCAGTGCTGAATTAAGCCACACGATTAATGAGATGAGTTAATGACACTTGTTACATCAGGGACCATCTTTATTCTTTTTCTTGTTAAACGTAGGTCTTTAACACAGAAGGGGAGTTCCTACTGAAGTTTGGTTCTAACGGCGAAGGGAACGGCCAGTTCAATGCCCCTACTGGTGTGGCGGTGGACGTCAATGGGAATATCATTGTAGCAGACTGGGGCAACAGCAGGATACAGGTCAGCAAACCATTTAACTTCTTAAACAATAGACAATAAATTTTGATTTCTTATTTACAGCTCTCTCAACACTGTACTATAAGTCTTGCTAAAAATGTATAAAAAATTAAAACAAATGTATATTTTTTCTCATCCAGATTGGTTTGCCACATGTCCAATTGTCTTTTAAGCATTTTTAATTATTCCTCTTGCTGTGTATATCAACAAGTTGAGATGAGTAGCTATTTTCTTGCAGCCAAGGCCTGACTTTTATCAACACACACTCCACTAGAAGGAATGTCATGAACGCTTATCTTTCCCATTTTGATGAGAAGCTTGACCTTTTTTTCCATGTCATGTGATCTATGTCATGGTACAACAGAAAGGGACTTTGTTTGGACAACAGTCCCAAACAACAGGTTGCAGGTATATTGCTGCTCTGGAGATTTGGAAGTGCCCTTTGAACATTTTCATACCTCTTGTATCATCCTCCTCACTGTGCAATGTGGCAGCATGAGAAGGAATTCTCATTCGGCCATGTTTGCCACAGCTTTTTAACTATGTCGGCGACCTCGTCTCCAGAGATTGGAGAGCCCACCCTGAGGTCCCCAGGCTCAGCTTCCTCAATGGAAGGCATGTTGTGGGATTGAGGAGGTCTTCGAAGTGTTCTGCTCACTGGCCCACGACGTCCCGAGTTAAGGTCAGAACTACACCTTCCCCACTATAAACAGTGTTGGTGCTGCACTGCTTGAGACTCCGGATGGTGGACCAGAATCACTTCGAAGCCTTACGGAAGTCTTTCCACATGGCCTCTCCAAACTCCTCCCATGCCCGAGTTTTTGCCTAAGCTACCACCCGAGCCGCATGCCGCTTCGCCTGCTGGTACCCATCAGCTGCTTCCGGAGTCCCAAAGGCCAAAAATGCCTGATAGGACTCCTTCTTCAGCCTGACAGCATCCCTCACCGAAGGTGTTCACTAACGGGTTCAAGGGTTGCTGCTGCAACAGGCACCGACAACCTTGCGGCCACAGCTCTGGTGAGCCGCCTCGACAATGGAGACACTGAACATGGTCCACTCAGACTCAATGTCCCCTACCTAACGGGGAACATGTTCAAAGTTCTGCTGGAGATGGGAGTTAAAGCTCTGTCTCACAGAAGACTCTGCCAGACGTTCCCAGCAGACCCTCACAATATATTTGGGCCTGCCAGGTCTGACTGGCATCCTCCCCAACTCACCACCAGAGCCAACTCACCACCAGGTAGTGGTCCGTGGACAGATTGGCACCTCTCTTCACTCAAATGTCTAAGACGTGGCCGCAGATCCGGTGAAATGATGACAAAGTTGATCATCGAACTGCGGCCGAGGATGTCTTGGTGCCAAGTGCACATATAGACACCCTTATGCCTGAACATGGTGTTCGTTATGGACAATCCGTGATGAGCACAGAAGTCCAACAACAGAATACCACTTGAGTTCAGGTCAGGCGGGCTGTTACTCCCGACCACGCCCCTCCAGGTCTCACTGTCATTGCCCACATGAGAGTTGAAGTCCCCCAGCAGAACAAAAGAGTTCCCAGGAGGGGCACTCCTGGGAACTGACATTAGTTCCCCCTCCAAGGACTCCAAGAAGGGTGGGTAATCTGAACTGTTGTTGGGCCTGCAAGCACCAACAACAGTCAGAACCCGTCCCCCCGCCCGTAGGTGGAGGGAGGCTACCCTCTCGTTCACTGGGGTAAACCCCAACGTACAGGCGCTGAGATGGGCAGCAACAAGTATGCCCACTCCTGCCCAGCGCCTCTCACTGTGGGCAACTCCAGAGTGGAAGTATGTCCAGCCCATCTCAAGAGGACTGGTTCCAGAACCAGAGCCATGCATTGAGGTGAAACCGACTATTTCTAGCCGGAACCTCTCAAGCCCTTCCCTCGGCTGCCACCCACTTGAGCTGGTTCAATGTTCCACACTACATCTGACCCCTTTGGCCCCTCTCACAGGTGGTGGGAGGGGGACCCATGTCTCCTCTTCAGGCTGAAGAGGAGACATGGGTCCTCCTCTTCAGGATGAGCCCACTCCATTCTTCAGGCTCCTTTCCCCCCTCCTGAAGCAGCTGGGCTCAGCCTGAAGAGTGGAGGAGTTTAACTTGGGGAAAAATTTACGATAAAGTTAAATCCTTGGAACAACAGGTATAGGGCTCTAACAAGTAATGCCTTTTCTGGTACCTCATTTATAAAGTGTGCATACACACAAAAAATATGCTGTGCCATATTTTACACACAAGTCAGCATGTATAAAAATGAACGTGGTGTGAAAATGTGCATAGATATACGCAAACGTTTGACCTGCCATAAAAATGTGTGGCAGCCATGCAAACATTTTCTGTGGACAATAACAAACTACAATGCAGTAAAACTGATCTAAATACAATGAAATTTCATTCATTGTCTTTTAGACCAAGAAGCATCAAACTCGATGTTTTTTCATAATTTTAATATTTTATTGTATAAACGTGAAACAATGAAACTGAACCACATTTACCCTCAGACAATAATATAACACACACAGAAAATAAAAGTAAAAGGATGTGAAAACCTCACTCAAATGTAAATAATAGTTTTCCTCAGTTTGAATGTATCTGTAGGGTAATGTCATTCTCGCTGAAAAAGAAAAAGCAGGGTTGGGTCAGCAGATTGTTTCCTTATTTCTAAAAAAAATTGTTCTAAACATGATGTAAGTCGTGACTGGAGGGCTGCTGATGCCATGTTTCTTTCGCAGGTGTTTGATGCCAGCGGTTCCTTCCTCTCCTACATCAACACGTCGGCAGACCCGCTCTACGGCCCACAGGGACTGGCACTCACCTCTGACGGACATGTGGTGGTCGCAGATTCTGGCAATCACTGCTTCAAAGTCTACCGCTATCTGCAGTAGCTCACCTTTCTACACCTGCTTACTACCAGGAAATGGCAGACTGGGAAGACTGGAACTCTGCACTCATCAACTCATCCATTCATTATTTCCACTGTGCCATCTGTTAGGCTTTTTTCTTAATTCTGAATCAATAACTCATCATAGGTAGCTGCTGCTGGTTAGTGTTTTGAAGAAGCTGATCACGACTTTCTCAAGACATTTAGAGTGTGCTAACATGAAGCTTTAATAGCGATACACCCAGAACTTGTCAACAGATTTTAGGAAACTGGAAACAAACTGTTGCACTGGCTTTGAAAATGACTTGCTTTTTACATGAGAATAAGATGTGTATATTAAACTGCAGTTTAGGTACCTCAGAAATAAACAGAATATACTGCACTTTTCTGTTAAAATGCCCTTAAGATGCCTAACAATTTGCCTGTTCACAATCAGAATAAAAAAAAAAATGATGTAGGATGATTGAAGCATGACCACAAAATGAAAAGCATGCATTTATATCACAAAAATAGGCCACCTGATATTGACCTGAGTGGATCGCAATGAGTGACATTAATAAATATTTAAATTACATAATTAAAATTAAATTGGATATACAGATAATAAATAAATGTATCCCAGATTATTTGTGTCAGTATTTATTTTCAACATCATGATTTAATTGTGAAATTTCTTGAATTTTAAAGTGTTATATTTTAAGATCCATTAAAATTATTTTGATATTTATTTAGTTAATTTGTACTCTGTGTATTGTATGAGGGTCAAAAATGCCACGAGCCAACTGGCTCATTCAATATTAAATTCATTCAATATTTCAAAATGTATTGATTATACAAGTGTAATCTATTATTGGTCATACAAGTCAATAAAAGTGTACATTTTAAAATAAAACTTGAATCAGGGTGAAATTAAAGTCCATTGGAAAATATTAGCCTACTGTCACTTTGGCTCATACCACAAGTGATATTTTATGATATTCTACAACAGGATGGAGACAATTGTATTTTTATTATGATAACTTATAAATATTCCACAACTTGTTTATCGAACATTTGGCCTTCAATAGTGCAGCAATGAACGACAAAATAATTTAAACAGTCAGGCAACAAATGTGTTATTTTTATATATTAGCATCATATTTCATAATGATCCATGGAATGCTTCAAAATAAACTGACACATCTAAATAGTCATGTTTTTGAAACTATTTCTTTGTGATAGTGTTTAGATCTCCATAAGTATCAGCTTATGGAGATACCCTAAGCTGATAGGGTCTCTATCACCATTAGATTTGTGGCATCCTAGGCATGCCATCATGCCTAGGATGATGGCATGTGCCATCATCCTAGGCACATGATGTGCCTAGGATCCAGATGTGCAGAAACCCTTTTTGAATACTTGGCCATTTTGCTGAAATATGGCTTTAATTTTACATCACTGGTTCCAGGACTGCTGAGCTTTAATAACCCTCACTTATCCTAATATGCTCTTATGTCTTTTCAATATCTCTGCAAGGGCTGGTTACAGGTTGGTGGTTATTTTTGCAGATCTAGAAGATGTGCTATGTATATAAACGTGATGTAAAATAGGATTCACATTTGTTTTAAGGCCTTTACCATAAACAATCTGGAAACACAATTGTATTTGTCTTCCTGAGGTCAGTCATTCAATTTCTACACAAGACTGTAAAGTTTTTTTTTTTTGTCTTGTAATTCCAAATTGAATTATAGTGCCAACAGGAATAAAAAATGTTTGGGGAGAACGCGTGTAATTAGAAAAAAGTGTAATTTAAAGAAAAAATATTTTTATATTGCGATGTTGCTACTTTAATGCAGAAGAGGGCAGCACTAGTACAGATGATCAAGATGATGCCTTCAAGGACTATTGGGGAAAAAAGTTTATGTAGATAATCTAGATGTATACTATCACTTTTCACTAGTTAAAAGAGTTACTTTCAGTTTGTCTTATGATTCTCATCACTTCATTTTAACAAAATGTCCAGTTTTCTTGTAACACATCTGTGTCAAATGGTAATGTGAGAATATACGAGGAGACTTAAATGCAGCACTCACCCCTGACACTGTATCGCGGGAAGTTCAGTAGCACCCAGGCGACGTTCTTGTCGTTTGGATTACAGATATACTGAAAGTTGTATTTTGCGGTTAAACTACCCAAAACGTTGTTACCGGTGTAATCGGTGCAGTCCCGCCTGAAAATGGTCAGTAAATGTTTTCTTAGTTCGGAATTGATGATCAGTGGTTAAGGCTCAAGCCAGCAACGAGTTCTTTCTCAAGCTAGTTTATAATGAAACGCCAACCGACTGTCTGCTGTTTACCAACTAAAACCCAGGAGATAGCTTTCACAAATCTAATGGTGACAATGACTGATGGCTATCTATTTTATGCGGCTAAATCCAAGTTAAAAAGAAAGAGTAGACGCCACATTCGTATGTCGCTATCCATACTGAGAGAAGCAAATTCGCCACAAGGGGAAAAATTACATTAAGCTAAGTCGTTATAGTTTGTTATTTAGCGTACTAGTATCGGTGATGGCTAATAGAAAACCTAAAATGACTGCAAATTATTCTAAGACGGAATAGACGACACAAAACAACTTATCTTAATTTACCTCTAAAATGTACCAATCCACTAAATTCAAATCAAGTCTGCTTATATTTGGGTGATTATTTAAACTGTAGATTAATTACACAGGAAGCAATTTGTTGGTGATTTATTGGTTTCTAATGTTTTGCGATCAACATTTGGATCTGTTGCAGTCAAAAAAGAAAGGACTCAGTTTGGATGAGAAGAGAACGCGGATGATGGAGATTTTCTTTGAATCAGTAAGTTTCTCAGTCACTGGTGAAATAAATGACTCTTTTTCATGGCATGAAAAAATTCTACTGTTCCAGTCCAACTTCCAGCAGTTACACACTGAGGTAAAACGAGACTGTAGTTAAATTTGTTTGTGACTCTGTCTTTTTCTTTTCACCCACAGTGCCTCTAAACATTTATTCAGCTCCTTGGATGATTTATTCTTTTATTGTTTTACAAATCACTCATGATAGACAACATTTTCCTAAAAACATTTACAAACCAAATCCCTCAAGTGAAAACTGATTTCTACAAAAATAAGGACAAGTAGAAATAATTTGCATATAGGAGATTTACACATGAACCATATTCATTCCTTTTCTTGATGATGGATTTACCTGAATTCTGGGGGATGTTTATTGCATTTGAGGTTTTTTATTGTGTCTGACACTTTTCACTAGCCTTTTCTAGGGGTGTTCTTTAGCCTTCATACTAATGACATACTGATGAACCAGTGAGTGTATCTTAAACTACAATCACTTCACTCCCTTCAATGATCTCCATTCTACTCATTTTGAGATGAATCATAACCAATTGGCTGAATTTCAAATTATGTGAATATATTAAATGTTGGGCTGCACAGTGGTGCAGTTGGTAGCACTGCAGCAAGAAGGTCCTGGGTTTGATTCCTGGCCCAGGGTCTTTCTGCATGGAGTTTGCATGTTCTCCCTGTGTATGCGTGGGATCTCTGCGGGTACTCCGGCTTCCTCCACGGTCCAAAAACATCACTGTCAGGTTATTTGGTTTCTCTAAATTGTCTGTAGGTGTGTGTGTGTGCATGGTTGTTGTGTTGTTGTCTGTAACAGACTGGCGACCTATCCAGGGTGTACCCCGCTTCTCTCCCGGAACGTTAGCTGGAGGTTGGCACCAGCACCTGACCCCAATAGGGACAAGAGTGTTAGAAACCGAATGGATGTTAAATATTTTTTTACCTGTCGTTATTTTATGTGAATCAGTTTTCACTTTGATGTTATAGGGGCTTTTTGTATTTTTGTTTGTCAAAAAAGCCTTATTTTAAGGATTGTTTTGCAAAAGCAATAAAAAGGGCAGCACGTCCGAGGGAGTGAATATTTTTTGTAGACAATGTAAATTCTATTTTAACAAACTGGAATATTTCCAAAATATTTTTAGAATGATCTGTATTCTATTTTAATGTGAAACACTTAAATTATGTGAGTGAGAATTAAGTCTAAAAAATGTCCAATCTTTTTTTAGAGCCACAGTTAAATTTCCTTAAAGTATTTTAATTGCATGGTTACAGGAAACATACCCAGCACAGCCTGGGGATTAATGTCACAAAAAATAATTAATGCCCATATTCCTGTAGTTGCATCCATAAAACCTAAATGTAAACTGATCCACATGTAGACAGAAGTTAAATGGTCTTCTTCCTCCTGCATATAACCAGAAAAAAGTTCTTAAACATCTTTTTGCTCTTTTAGAAGGACGTGTTTCAGCTTAAAGATATTGAGAAGATTGCCCCCAAGTCAAAGGGCATTGGTGAGTAAATATAAACGGTTTTCAAAAGAAAGTCACTTTCACTTAAAAAAAGAAAAAAATTACAGAAAACAGAAAAAAATCAAAATCAAAAATATTTAATAAGGGGTGACTACAGAGAACCCTTATTTTTTGCGGGGGTTGTGTTCCAAAAAGAACCTGTGATAGGCGAAATCCTTGAAGTAGTTACCTTTATTTTTTACTATTATTATACAGCGTAATTAAATATTCTACGTTGAAACCAAAGAACAAAACCTGCTTTTAGGCCCAAGCATTTTTTTAAACAAATATAACGCTTTCTTACAAATAACTACAGTAAAATAATAATTTTAATCATCAATACAAAGTACAATAGGACAAATTATGACTTGCGTATTTCACTGTGCCTCTGACTGTGACGCTGTGGCCTGACTCCACTCTGCAGTGTCTTTTTCTTCTGAAGCCTGTGGTGCAGGTGTGTTTTTTCGAGAGAAGAACATTCTTCTGGGCAAAACATTTGCCCAGAAGAATGTGAATATTTGCCAAGCTATATTACACATATTTAAATACCGTAACGCTATTGGCACTTCACGTTTCGGGGTTTAGAGAAGAAGCGCAGAGACTATTTAGCCAATCGGGATGCAGAACACGATGGAAAAAAAAAAAAAGGCACAAAAAGAAGCAGCGAGGCCGTGAAAGGTGAACCGCTTTATAGCGAGGGTTCACTGTACAGGACTACATGAATCCTGTTGAATTAACACTATGAAGGTATGTACATGTTATATTTAGGAGATGTGAATTGTAACATTTAAAGTCTGATAGTAATGCAATATATACAAATAGTGTGAAAACATAGAAGGGATTTAATGTTCTCTGCACACAGACATTGGTCTTGCTGAGACTTGCAGGGAATGTAATTAAGTCAAGCAGGTTGTTTTTCTTTCCAGAGCTCTGAAAGTGTTTACCTGAAGGCATGCCAGAGTTAAATTCCACTCCTTAACTATGTTAATACCCTCATTTCAAATAGAAATATGTTCAGTATCTGTTTTTAACAGTATAGTAACAACTATACTTTCTGCTCAACATGATTAGACACAAAGTCCTGCAGTCTCACAAACTGTTTTCTGTTTGTGAGGTAGTCATAGATCCAGGTGATTGTTGAGGCCTCCATCTGTGTCTTCTGGAGTTTCTCACAGAGCAGATCAGGCTGAATTGTGTTAAAGAAGTCAAAAACATGACCCTCACAGTGCTGCTGGCTTTGTCCAGTGGTGCATCCATGTTAGTTTGAGAATTTATTTATGTTTCCAGTTTCCTGGGGAACCATGAGCTTGTTTGGTATTAAAGCGGACCTCTGTGTTTCTGCTGCTGCTTTACCTTCTCTCAGCAGCTTTTGTTGTCAGTGTGAGAGGAACCAGCAAAGCATGAGAATATCACATTTCACCACTAACAACATTCAAGATGTAACTTCTGCTCATGCAGCACACTCCAGTGTGCCATCACCCTGGCTGTACCTGTGGGTCCCAGAATTGATCCAGTCGAGCTCTGGAGAAGTAAAACCCGATGGTGATGATCCTCGGGAAAACACTATATCATCCCTGATGCCAAATACAGCGGAGCTTGTAGTTCTTTTATAAATCTCCAAGTAGCCTTTGGTCTTTTCTTTCCAGAAAGGAAAGTCTGGACTGTTGTCCTCTAAACTTTGTGTTTTCAGCTCCAATGACGGTGAAGGAAGTACTACAGAGCCTGGTGGATGACAACATGGTGGACTGCGAACGAATCGGCACCTCCAATTACTACTGGGCTTTTCCCAGTAAGGCCTTGCATGCTCGCAAGCACAAGCTGGAGGATCTGCAGAAACAGGTGACAGATGGTTTTTGTGTTGCTGCTGACAGGGCAGCGAAATCACTTTTTCTGACAGTCTATTATAAATGATTTTAAACTAAGGAATAGTGTGACGGAACATTTTAAAACACTTAACGCCTTGATGTGTCTTGATATTGCTGACTAGCGCACACCTAACAGATAAACTCATCTATACTTCTTTATTTTTAGTAAAGTCTGTAACTGATGAAGGGAGGAGATAAGATTCAGTTTCCCAGCAGGCCTTTTTGTCTGCTTCTCTGTGCTCAGAATGATGCTGCCAACTGTAGATTACAGTAAAGAGGTCAGGATGCAGAAAATAGCTTAGAAAAACTGCTAAAAAGACACAAGAAAAGGGAGTATATTTGTATTTTGTTGGCTTTAAAATGCCAGAAGTGAAGTTCTGGCATTTTCTGATTTATTTTAAAGACAGATAAATCAGAGTTTAAAATAATTAATTGTAACTAATTTCTTTCAGGTTAGCTGAGAAAACGTCTTGGTTTTCTGCTCATCTGTAGGAGGTTTATAGTGGTATAGAAGTCAGTCTACTGCTCTTTGATGCTCTCGTGGTCTGTGATGACCCACTTCCCTCTTTGGTTGCCTGGTTGACAGATGGTGTAATGTTACCTTAGCAATTCTGTAGAGAATGTCAGCTGCCATTTTTTCAGAGGCAAACCAACAGTGTGTTGTGGCACAATGTGAATTTCCTGTAAGTATGTGCTTGCATTGCTGTCATACAGTCATATCACTGCACTGATGGTTTCAGATTTTATCAATGGCACAAATTACTTATTGTATTGGTGGAGTCAAATAGTGAAAAATATTTTCCGCTAATTTTATTTGTAAAAAATCAATTTGATCATTAAAATAGTCGCTAGCTGCATCCCAAACACAGCTTGGTACTTAGATGACTTTAGCTGTGCCTTTACATCCCAGAACCCATTTGTTTACAAAATATAATGATGATTATTTGGTCTGAAACGCTTAATTGTGATGAATCAGTTATTGAAATAATTGGAAACTAATTTAGTAAACAGTTAATTAAATGGAGAATACAGACTCAAAAAGGCCAATTACTTAAAGAACAACAGAGCTAGAGCAGTAATGAAGCCAAAGAAGGGCAGAAAATGTATAAATCTAGCAGAAAGGGCCGAGCTTTTCATATGTGTAATTTTTAGATATTTTTTAGCTGCAGATGCATAATTAGTTACAAATGATCAAGTGTCACTAAAGGAATGCTGTGCTTGCAATTTAGGCAATAAATTGTTTTTCTTATTTCAAAAATGAATTTAATTTCTTGTTTACTTGCATATTTTCATGTATTTTTGATACTACATACAAGTACGGTATGTGCTATAAAAAAAGGCTTAAGTGGTTTAATGAAAAATCTGCAGAATGAGCTTTTTTTCTCTTTTATCCAATCACTAAAATAATCGTTAGCTTATGGTGCCCTAATGGTGATTAAAGATATTCTTCACATTTTCCATAACAGAATTCCAGTTCATGTTTGAGTTCAAACCCCGTTCATATGGAACCTGTAAAACCCATAGATTTTCAAAGGATGAATGGACAGGCATGCATTAATTTATAGACAGATGGTTGGATTATAATATGGATGACTGGTTGGTAGTCTGGCTGATGGATGGATAACTATAAAACTTTGCATCTTTTATTTAAGCTACAGTTTTGTTTTTCTTTTTTATTAAATTTTTGATATTGATATACATAAATTAACATAATAGATAAAAATTTCCACCCATCCCTCACCCTCCCAAATCAGCACATCATAAAGCACTTACAAAGTCAAAACAACATAATAAGTACATCACAAAGTGAATAAATAGTGAATCGATATTAGCAGTGGCAGGTCTGTCATTAACAATTTTTCATTGAAGGGATTTTGGTACAGGGTTCTGTATTTTCTCAAACACACTGACTTTATCTTCATTGTAATATTTCAGTCTTTCAGATGCAGAGTATTTGCATCTGAAAGGGTTAGGGTAATCCTAACCCTAAAACTTAAAAACAGATCACATTTGATCACAGATCACAGATTTTGAGAGTTTGGAAACAGGACTCTGTGCCCACATTTGATCTGTGATCAAATGTGGGCACAGAGTCCTGTGCACAGAGTCCTATGCCCACATTTGATCACAGATCAATGTGGGCACAGAGTCCTTTTTCCAAACTCTCAAAGTCAACCTTTTAGCAATCACCGTACCAAAGAAAACAGCCATTTTCTTCTGCTTAATGACTGGTTGCATAGCACTGGAGACCCCAATGATTGCACTAAGTGGTTCTGGGTCCCATTTTTTTCCCAAAAGCTGTTAGTTCACTTTTGCCCCAATTAAGAGAAAAAACAGAGAAACTGCTGAAATTGTTGATCGTCATCAAAAGAGGAGACAGTGATTTCCTTGGGTTAGAGACATATAAAGGTATATCGTCATCATACAGCAAAATATGATGCTTACAATTAAACATCTCAATAGGGTATTTTAAGGGGTTTTGCCTAATGCTGGCGGCCAGAGGTTCAATAACGACTGAGAAGAGAAATGGGGAAAGGCGACAGCCTTGACATGTGCCATGATGAATAAGCTACAGTTTTAAAGCTCTTCTTGCACCAACTTACCTTTAGAAATGTTGATATTGATCATTATTAATAAAAAACAGAATAAATTATGAAACTGCAGAAGATTTAAAATGAATTCTAGATTCATTTAGACCTTGAACATATTGAAATCAAACTCCTTAAATTTCCAGACTCCTCAAGGCTTTATAGGAAACTTGATGTTTTCTTGTTTTTGTTTCTTTTACAGGCTTCTGATGCAATGCAGCGAAAAGTTTCTGTAGAGAAAACAGTGGAAAAGGCAAAAGTGGGACGAGAAGGAACGGTAAGAGCAAGTTGTATCAAAGAACCTTCACACAGTCATCAAGTTTATTGCATAAGATTCTAAGAGGCTGTGTGTGCGTGCGTGTGCATGCCTGTGTGCGCGCGTGTGTGTGGGTGTGCGAGCGTGTGTGTATAGAAAGAAAGAAGCTCTCTGCTGAAGCAGCTGCAGTCTCTGAGGGAAGAGCGAACGAAGCTGCAAGCCGAGCTGGAGAAGTACAGCGAGTGTGACCCCGACGTCATCAAAGCAATGAGTGAGTCTAGTCACCCACATTACCTCACAATTTGTTCAAATGATTACATCGTTAATCATTGTTTTGAACATGTTGAAAGGCTGATATTTTCGGGCATCTTGACTTGTATCCTGTCTCGGTTCTCACTCAGAAAAACGAGAAGGCTATTTTAAGCCCTCAGACACATCTGATGTGTTTTGCTAGTTTACTGCCAGTTGTCTGTAGAGTGAGCAGCAAATTCACACATCATCATGATGAAGCGCTGGTTCGGTACCAGCCAACCGGGAACACATACATAAACTTTATCAGAGCAGACAGAGCCAGGCGCTGGGCAGCGTGTTGCGATGTAAAACATAATTCACATAATTCTTCGTCTGCAAATATAAAATATTCTCACTCCTTGCTCAACATGCACCTCTAAAAGCGTGATACAAGTTATTCCTGCGTTTCACATAACGCAACAACCAGAGCTAATGCAGTGAGTTTTAATGTAGAGTTCGCCAAAGAGACATAATTCCTCACAGGGGCTTGATGTAAATATTCATACAAGTCAGGATTGTGTCCAGTTTGAGTGAAAGGAGGTGTGCGCGACCCGCGCTGAGGTAAACTTCAGAGATCGAACACAGCGCATGAAGCAACGCCTAGAGGCGCCAGCTGTGTGATTGGTCCACACTCCTCGCTTGAAATGTATCAATTATAAACCTATTTATTAGGAATAATAAACACTCAGAGCAACAGGGACTCTTGCAATCTGACTTTTTAAAAAAATAACAGCAATTTTGTGTCTTAATGACATGTGACAGCAGCTGTCACATGTTGTGTGACATGTGGTGCAATAAAACTATGCTCTGTTTATTTACACCTCGTAATGCTGCACCAGCCCTGCAATATGTTTACACTGTGTTATTGTGTTTTCCACACTTCCATTTCCAACTCCTCTGCATTCACACACACACACTGCTATTCAGACACTTAAAATACAGTGTAACACAAAAGTGAGAACACCCCTTGCATTTCTGCAGATATTCAAATATATCTTTTTATGGGACAACACTGACAAAATTACACTTTAACACAACGAAAAGTCGTCTGTGTGCAGCTTAAATAACAATGTAAATTTGTTCTTCCCTCAAAATAACTTTATATTCAGCCATTAATGTCTAAGCCACCGGCAACAAAAGTGAGTACACCCCTAAATATCCAAATTGAGCACTGCTTGTCATTTTCCCTCCAACATGTCATGTGACTAGTTAGTGTTCCTATTTCTAAGGTGTGTATAGGGAGCAATTGTGTTATATTTTGTAGTACAGATCTCATATTCTCTCATTCTGGTCACTGAAAGTTCCAACATGGCACCTCATGGCAAAGAACTCTCTGAGGATCTTAAAAGATGAATTGTTGTGGTACATGAAGATGACCAGGGCGACAGGAGGATTGCTAACATCCTGGAACTGAGCTGCAGCACAGTGGCCAAGATCATCCAGCGTATTAATAGAGCAAGGTCCACTCAGAACAGCTCTTGCGTTGGTCGTCCAAAGAAGCTCAGTGTACGTGCTCAGTGTCACATCCAAATGCTGTCTTTGAAAGATAGGTGCAGGGGTTCTGTCAGCATTGCTGCAGAGATTAAAGAGGTGGGAAGTCAGCTTGTCAGTGCTCAGACCATGCACCGCACACTACATAAGATTGGTCTGCATGTCTGTCACCCCGGAAGGAAGCCTCTTCTGAAGTCTG
The DNA here is from genome assembly GCA_010277075.1 of Poeciliopsis retropinna. Lineage (NCBI taxonomy): Eukaryota > Metazoa > Chordata > Actinopteri > Cyprinodontiformes > Poeciliidae > Poeciliopsis > Poeciliopsis retropinna. The sequence continues at coordinate 104,637 of VMRM01000023.1, forward strand.
TACACAAGAAAGCCTGCAAACAGTTTGCTGAAGACATGTCAACAAAGGACATGGATTACTGTGGTTTGATGAGACCAAGATTAATTTGTTTGGTTCAGATGGTCTCCAGCTTGTGTGGCTGCAATCAGGTGAGCAGTACAAAGATAAATGTGTGGTGCCTACAGTCAAGCATGGTGGTGGGAATGCCATGGTCTGGGGCTGCATGAGTTCAACAGGTGTTGGGGAGTTAAATTGGAGGAGTGGAAAAGCACTCCTATATTTTTACATTTGACCTACTGATCACCAATGGCAAGCTGTGAAGCTCTGGCAAACTCCATCCTCCAGAGAGTTAAGGCAGTTTTGGTAAATAATGGTGGCCACACAAAATATTGACACTTAAGGAACTTTCACTAAGTGGCGTATTCACTTTTGTTGCTGGCGGTTTAGACATTAATGAAAAATATACACTTATTTAAGCTGCACACAGACTGCTTTTCATTGTGTCAAAGTGTCATTTTGTCAGGGTTGTTCCATGAAAAGATATACTTAAGTATCTGCAGAAATGTGAGAGTGTAATCACGTTTGTGATACACTGTACAGTATATGCATGTTGAAAGTATTTAGTTTTTATTCATTTAATGATTGGAGTAAAAATTTATATTTTTACATTTTACCTACTGATCATCATTTCATTAACTTTAATATTGAAGTAAAAATATTTTATTCAGTGAAATATCTTCATAGAAGTTTCCAGTAAAAATAATTACAGTAAATATGATTGACACTAGAAGGATTTAGATTACCTAATAATAACTTAAAATAACTTGGTTCTTCATAACCCCTTTATTTTTGTACTACGCTTATTTCATTAGCGTTGACAACAACTTTATATACAGCCATTAATGTCTGTATGTTTTTACAGACATTATATATTTTGTCTGTATATAACAACAAAACTCTCTTTTGGAGAGTTGCTTTGGTGGTGGGACAACTCTCCAAAAGTCCCACCAAAGCATAACAGGGAGCTAAGGTCTCAGCTTTTCCTTTGTTTCTGCATCAATTTGAAAATAAAATCATATTTTTTATACCCATTTTGATTTTCAATTGTATTTGACTTCCATCCCCCCACCCCTGACATTCCTCTCTTAAAAAGAAATTAGAAATGGCAAATATTTTCAAAACCTGGCTTTTATTTCAGTCATTCTTTCTGTGAGAATGACTGATTTCAAAGTCCAAATAATCAGAAGCTCTAAAACATGGTTGTCAAACCAGATGGCCCACCATCTTGCGGGTTTCCACTCTGAACTATGGAAACCCAAGAATTGCACTGGTGGAACATTAAATAGATAACTTGAATAAAAAATACATGTACTCGATAAAGTCGATTTCCAAGCCCTACGGTCTGGCAGAATTCCTTTTGTAAACTGTACTATATTCAACATAAACAGTTTGAGATATATGGTTTGTGTTTGCTCATCTGTTTTATGGGATCTGTTTTACTTTCCTTCTCCCTAAACACACATGCAAAGCTTTGGGACAGATAACCATCTCCAGAAAACAGGAGGGTGCAGCTGGGTGCTTAGCAGACTAAATATTGTTATGTCTCCTGCTGAGAGGGTGTGATCTCTTGCAGAGAAGACTTTCAGAAAAAGCAAACTGAAGGCTTGACACTCAGTTCCACGTATCTCAAAGTAGTTTCACCTCTGCTTTAACTTGCATAAAGCCAGATCCATATTGCAGACTTTGTTTGGGACTAATTTTAGGGTTAGTTTCATAATTTAAAAAATTTAATAAAATCACCTATGTGTGTCACTTTTCTCCTTTAATGCAAGAATATGTTATTGTAGGCAAAAACATGTTTATTTTCTCATTAAAAAAAAAAAATCTGTTTGTTGCATCTTTGATTGTATTTCTTATTTTTTATGAAAAGGCTTAAGTAAACTGCACAATGTCCCATTAATCAATAACTAAGATAATTGTTGGTTGTACCTTTGCAAGCAACCTTAAATTCTTTATAGATTCATGTTGTACACTCATATACACCTACAAACCATTGTAACAGGTGATATTTTTGTCTTTGTGGGAAGGAATGGTGCTTTTAGTATTTGTAAAAGCATGTAATACGAGTGGGTGTGTGCATAAGAGCAGAATGACAAAGTTTAGGATTCATCAGAACTTACTGTTGGCTGCCACACCCATAGTTGCCAATAAACTATTGTCACATAAGAGTAGGATTAGAAAAAAAATTGGAAGCTCATAAGTCATATCAATATAGTTATGTCTGCACATGGCTCATACTCAGTCATGGAAGGTAAGATTTTTGATTTGTACCGTTTTACAATTCTGGACAAAAGTTGAAGAAAATGAATATTTGGATTTCTGGATTTTTGTCATTATCCAATTGTCTAAAAAAGGGGGAAAAGGTTGAATATCTGGAATGTTGCATGTAGATGATTATCTTTGATTAGCCATGTCATAATTGATTTTTTAAATTATTGACCAAACCCACTGACTAAATTTACACACATTCATTATTCAAAGAAAGGGCCATGTTTATGGCTTTTCTAGGATAAGGTCTTCAAACTAAATTAGTAGTTTAGGGGTTCTAGGACTGGTGTCAAATTGTTGGCAATTTCATTATTTCAGACAAAACTAAGGTACCCTAAACCATTCAGTCTGTCAAAAATGTTACAACAGAGTGGATCTAAGTTTGTGCAGATGTTTACAGAGCATCAAAATAGGCTTCATTACACTGACGAGTTGGAAGCCAACTGTTGTATGATTTGTGAAACAGAAAATAAAGCACAGCTTCAACATACTCTGCTCACTAAAGGTTAGGGATATTCTGTTTTCAGAATAACCCTAAATTGCCCTCAAATCTTTTCATGTGACCTTAATGTGATATTCTCTAAACTTGTGAATTTATATGTCCAACTGTTGAATGTTTTAGTACTTTTTCCACATTTTTTTTCTCTAGCAATAACTTTAACAACAAAATTCACAAGAGCTATATAATACACAAATTAACCTATAGCTTTCTTGGTTTAGTCTGAATGGGTATTTAAGCAGTCCTCAGCATGTTAGACAAGATGAAAACTACACCTTGACAACTCCTTGTGGTGTTAACAAGCTCACTTATTGTCTACTCAGACATGGCAACCACCTCTTTTTCTTTAACACTGTAGTGGCCTTTATTCAACAGTAGATGGACAAGAAGGAGGACAGGTAGATGGACAAGAGAAATCATTCTAACTGTTCTCAGGATGTTTTCCTGCGAACAATCAGGAGTCAAGACTTATGAGTCTTGTGTTGGAGGTGGTGCAAAGTGTCCAGGTGTGTCTAATCAATACAGAACTGTCATTCCCTTTGTAAATGGTACACTGACATGCACAAGCCTCCTTCTTGCCTATCTACTGTTGAATAAAGGCCACTACAGTGTTAAAGAAAAATAGGTGGATGCCATGTCTCAGGAGACAATAAGTCAGCTAGGGAACACGAAAAGAAGTTGTCATGGTGTAGTTGATGCTCAAGGCCACATGATGCATTAGTGAGACAATAACTTTTTTGTTGTGGCATACCCACCACTGTTGTTGTTTGTTTTAAGACATTGAGTTGCGGGAACCACTACTGAATGCTTTTCCTTAAATTCCCTACTTGTTCTTTCGTAGGCTTACTTTGCTTCTTCAAAAATCATAACCATTTGTTACAACATAAACTTTAAAGAATGCAAATCAAATGCTGATGACAAAATGTGTCTTGCAGGAAAGTCAAATGTTGTAGCAAAAGAAGCTGTCTCCAGGTGGACAGGTAAGTTCTTGATATGATTTTTAATTTTTTTTTTGTATCACTAGGTATTATCTGCAATGACTGGTGACATAGAGATACACAAATCTCTAAATTGGCTGAAGTTCAAACCACTTCACTGAGTGAATGTGAAGCATTACTTTCCTTGTGGTTTAGCTATGATGATGAAAAAAAAAAAGACTTTGAGCCTTTGTTAACTGACATTCAAATCAATCAGCTCACAAAACAAATTTTCTTGCTTCTTGTTGAAATGTACAGAACGTATTTTATTTTCCTGCTTTACGTAACATCTGTCCTGCCGTTAGGTGCAGTTAGCTAATAAAATCTTAATTCTTTGCAGTTTGTAACTTCAACCAAATTTGTAGGCCTGCCCACACAAGCCTGTGACTCATTTCATCACTTCTGTTTTGTCTAGAGGACTGAAGCAGAAGGTAAAAGTGTTAGTGGGATTTAGCATTAATAGGTGGAATTTCTGCAAAACAGACTTTTTGCACTTGCAAACTTTGTAAACTGTTTTGCCTCAGCAAATACGTGGTCCTTTGTTTTCAATAGAAGTTCAATTTGACCTTTGCCCTACTCTGACTAGCTTTTAGCTTGTCTGTCCATACTCAACTTTTATTTTTGATTCCCTAAACTACGACCATTTTCAGCTTTCATTTGCTGATGACTCAAACTCTTCACAGATGCTCACTTTAAAAAAACTTCTATCCACTATCATCCTTCATTGGCTATTTCTACTAATACTCAAATTTAAAGCTGATGTGCATTTCTCATATCTATGTCTACACAGACTGTAAAGAAACTGTTAAAAAATCACTAGCAAAGGCATTAAGAGTCACTGCAAAAAATGTCAATGGTGCAAATGCTTTTTCAATTTTGTTGTGTGAATGCGTTGTCAGTTGCCATAATTAAGTCCTGTATGTTATGGCTATTCAGATAACCCTATCTTCCAATTTTTTCAAAAGACGTTTAAAGTCAGTAAAACGTGAATATGGAAATCTTGATAGTAAAAGGAAGCTTGGAGCTCTAGCACATCAGAGCTTACTGTACAGTTGTTCCCACTAAGACTTAAAAAACTAAATAGTGTTTCTCCTTTGTTGTCTCTCTGACATTGTTAAGCAACAGTGGAAAACAGAAATAGAGTACTCATTTTCAATATGTTTGTTGCCATAATTAACCAAATCTTTTCTAGATGCTGCAGGCACGTTAATAGCTAAGAGTAGTTCTCCATTCTGTTCAGCCAAAACCTCAGTGTGACACAAATGGTTTTGTGTTTCTGGACTTTACAGGAGTTTCCAGGAATGAAACTTCTTTCTCCTGTTTCCTAAGTTACTTTGCTTTTAAATGGGATAGCACTGCTCAGATACACTACTTTTAAATACTTTTTGTCGGATTTATGTTTGATCAATATTGGATTATTTCTTCTTTCAGACAATGTTTTTGCTATCAAATCTTGGACAAAAAAGAAGTTTTCTTTTGATGACAGCCGCATCAACAATGTCTTTGGCATCCCTGAGGACTTTGACTACATGGACTGATTGGGATATCTTCCACAGAGGAAAAAATGTTTTTAGAGATTTTGTTTGAACCCAGTTTTCCTGGTGACTTAATTCCAAGTTTTTGTCATGTTCCCTGGAGCAAAGATGATGCAGCAGGATTCAGTTAGTTTTACAGTCTGAAGAGAGATGTTGGTGATTTCGCCAACCTGGATGGATTCATCAGTAGAGATGGTGCGTAGGTGCAACTGGAAAAGACAGTCAAGCATTAGAGATTGAGGAGTGGCAGGGTGTGGGGAGCATCCTGTGATTAGGTAAGCAGACTGACATGGTGGGCACCTATTTGGATGAAAACTGAGACCTCCAAGCTGGTGATGGAAAAGAAACAACGCTCATTGCATCTGGATCTTCAATTGGAGCATTTACATGTCTTCTACAGATGGCTTGGGATCAAGTTCTAGTGTACTTTTCCTCTTAGATTTTTCATTTTCGTCTCCTTTGATCAGCCTTGATTTAATACAATTGGACAAATACCAGAGTAAAATGTTGAAGAAAAGTTTAAGTAGTAGTTTTGTAAATATGTACTACTTCAGGTGCAATAAAGTTATTTCATTACAAAAAAGTGAGCATGAGTTGCATAGTCCTTGTACCAGCTGAGGTTATCACTGTTTACATTTTGGTTAGTTTGGGGGTTTTTTTTACACCAGGATTTCCATTTTATGTCTATGCAAAATCTGTCATTAAAGCATTTCTTCCACCAGAGCTACAGAATTCTTTTCTGTATGTAGAATAAAGGGAACTCTCTTTTTCTCAAGGCATCTAAAATGACTGTTGCCCTGTTTCCTCTCTTTGCTTTCTGTTTAAACAAATGCAAAATGAGTATTTGGTTGTTTTGTGTTTACTCATCTGACCTAGTTGATGGGTCTTGGTTGGCTGATTTAAATTTGAAATGTTTCATGTGCGGACAGCACTGTACTACATTTGTTACAGCAGTCTGGTTTTTGAGCCAAGTCTGCTTTTTTTTTTTTTTTAATTCTTCCCACTGTCTTTTTTGATTTCCTCTCTGTTAGAAAAACCTCCATATTAGATTATTACTATATTCTTTGAATTGGATTATGGGAGTAACTGTGTTGATCCTGTGATGGGCAGGCAGTGCAAACCGGGTGTAACCCACTTGATAACAGCTGGGATAGGCTCCAACCCCTCCTTGAGCTTAAACAGGTTCTGTGTACTTTGTTTTTGCAGGAGCAGATGCACTGTCTTTAGTGAGGCTCAAAGTCAGGTTTGTTTTCTGTACTGCTGTCTGCGGCAGTACTGATGCAGCTGAGAAATGCGCTCCAGTTTTTAGCGCGCTGACACACCCACATGTGTGAAAAGTGGCATCATGCACGTACTTGTCCAACATGTCTCAACTATGATTCATTCACCTGACAATGCCTGGTAACACTTTGATTACAGATGGTGGAGTTATACTCACTGACTTCTGGAGAACTATAAAATGCAGTTCCCTCAAGTATTTGCTCCTAGACAAAAGCAAATGTTTCCTTGTAGTGATTATTAAATTAATGCTCAGAAAGAAAGTGTTATTTTCCAAATGTCAACGATACTAACAATACACATCCTACAGTACCTTTTTTGTGAAAATCTAATATTAATGTTTATTTCTATCTACCTATCTATGATAGGTTAGTCTATCTGTCTATGATAGATAGACTTTTAGATCAGGAGCTCATCAAGCTAAAAACAGTGTTTCTAGTTTTTGAATGGGACTTTGTATAATATGCAAATTAAGTGCTGATGAGTTCAGTGATCATCTAAAATGCTTGTATCAAAACTATTAGTTTTACATATATTGTGTCTTACTCAGTGAGGTTTTCGTTACTAGCCACACATGGAAACAAATGAAATCCTGAATATTGCGTGATTGCACGCTTTTGTGGAATAGCAATATTTAGTGAAAGAAATAATTAAAATTCCCTTGGAAAGATTTGGGGGATGTAAGAATGCGTCATTGTATTTGAAAGGACACTTTTGTTGTGTCAGTTTTGCCACCTTAGAAATCTCCAGTCAGAAATAATAGGGAAAAGGTGAAAACTTTTCCAGATATGTAATATCTGCCATTTACCTTAATTCACGAAACAAGTTAATTCATATGTGCAAAATAGAAGTGTGAATTAGTTATGGTGTTTCTGTCCTCTTTTTAACCCCAAGTGGATGGAGGATAATGAACACCCATGGTTCTGCTGGAGGTATCCTATTCTTGAGAAAATATTTCTCTCCACTGTCGCCCTGTGCTTGCTCAGGATGAAAAGCGGAAGAGACATTGCTGTCTGCTTTCTACATTTTTTCTGGACAGTTTTCTTCCATGAGTTTAAATCTGGCTGCAGTATCATGAAATAACTTTTTAAATGGACTTAGTGCTGGGCAAACTGAACTGAACCGAAAGTTGGGTGGTGAACGTAATGACAAGGGATTAAACTATGAAAAATGAAATAACCCTGTAATTATTAACATTCCATCGCCTCAGAGTACTTTAAACACGTTGCCTGACCCCTTTTTGTCACGTTTGTTTTATTCTGCGATAGACGCACATGAACAGCAGTGATGGGAGCTACACCCATTACACGCTGTGTTTTCAGCGGGCGACGAGGAAGCTGCTGCAGCTCTGACACAGAAAGAGCAACGCAGCGAAACACACGGCAGGCTGCTAGCTCAGAGGCGGCATGGCGGGGCTACAGGACTTCCAACAAGACAGCCACTGTCACAGGAAAACGTGGATTAATATATTATTAGGAATACTTCAGATACTTCTACCATACGTTCAACACGGAGGGGCTCAGCTGCAAGGTTTGTTCTCGCCTTTATTTGAAGCGTTTTCGGGCTGAATCAATAACAACCGTTTCTAGGAGAAAAAAAAATGAAGTTAGCTACCTGACTGCGTTACGCTCGAAAATGGTAGAGAAGATTAACTATCCTACTACCAACATAATCTGCTCGTATTGTAAAATTTAGATGGGTTTTTTAGAGCAATTCTGCACCACTTAATGTTTTTTTTTCATTAGCAATAAAGTGTTTTTTTTTCTAAGTTCGTTAGCCTCTGAGCTAACCTGCTGCTAAACAAGCAGCTAGCAAACAGTCTTTGTCAACTTCCCGAGCAGGACTCGTTTCCTGGCTCATGTGATTGCTTGTTCAGATATCTTCATATTAATAATTCAGTTTGTTTATATGGCACTAGTTTATAATATGCAATTCAAATGGACATATTTACTATTCGTTTTTATTTAATCTCAACCAGAAGCAAGTTCTACCACAAACTATTAAGTTGTAGCCTATTTAGCAGACCAGTGGAGCACTCTGCCAATTATTAAAAAAATGTTCACCTAAAAACAGCAGCTGACTGCATCGAATTTAAATTGTGGGAAAGGTAAAGTCATTACGCCAAGTTATTTTATAGCAACCTGTGCAAATGATCTATGGATGGATTGTAGCAACAACAGTGAGTGAGTGACAATATTTGATCAGTATGTCTTCCTCCAACCTGCAGAGAGAGTTCAGGACTGCATGAGGTATCCTATTTGTACATTTTATTAATGTACATTTTAAGCCAAGTTTCAAAGGTAAAAAAGATTTTAGGACCAAAAATTGGGAGCTATTCTGGAGAAGAGTGAAACTGATGGATCAGCCTCTGATTCTACTTTTTAAAAGTCAATAAGAAGGTTTCCTACTTATTGTCCTTTTCAATTTGCCACTCTTTTCTCAGACTCAGTGCTTATGTTGTTTTTTTTCTTATTTAAGTCTCTGGATATTTTAGTTAATTATTCTTATGTTAAAAACAGCTGTGTCTTATTAGAATGTTTTCAAAATTGATTAAATAAGAGTAGAACCTAGGTTTACTTCTAATTTGGCTCAATTGTTAAGGGCTCTCTAATATCCACATTCTTGAACACTGGAGTACATTTTTGGATTTTTTTTAATCCATTATCATCAAGTATATTAGTAAATTTAGGTCACACACAAAAATACAAATTATACTACTTCAGTCACAAGATTTTTCAATGCAGGAACTCTATGACAGGTGCAATATGCACCTCAGAGATGCTCCGAGTACTATGAACTGGACTGAATTTCCAGTTTGGACCATAGAAGTGTGTTGTATGTATATATGTATATCTATATATAGATATCCATATATATAGATATAAACACACACACACACACACATATATATATATATATATATATATATATATATATATATATATATATATACGCAATATGCGTGTGTTTGTGTGTATATATGCAATTATAGTGTTAAATTTACATTCTGATAACAATTTATTTTGTTTTGATTAATTTTTGCCTTATTGTTTTAGAAATCTAAAAAATAAAGAATTACAAGAGTTAAGCCCGCAACATAATATAAGTTGTAGCTCCTAATCTAAATCTGCTGCTTATATCTGATACTGTGTCTGTTTTTCACATAGCTTAATGATCAGATGTTAATTTGATTTCATCTCATTCACCCAAAGCTCTGAGTCAGATGTCCACGAGCGTGGTTGAGGTCTGGCAGCCAGAGGAGACGGACCCATTTGTGCCGCTTCAGGTATTTACACTTTTCTTCTTGAGTATGTTTATATGGAGGAGGAACTATAAGTGTGTAAATTGTACCCCATAATCACCATACTCTAGCTTTCAAATGCAGTCAAATGAGTGTGTGTGGCTGTGAAAGCAGTGACTTTGCTGAGGATTTAGGACATTTTTTAACATGCAAATTCTCTTTTTGCATATTTCTGTCCTTTCATTTGGGTATCTCCTTGTGCTAGCATAAGTTCATGAGATAAAAAAAAAACCTGTTGTTTTCTGGCAATTGGCAAATGTTCTGCTGGTGCCTGCAAAACAACCTTTTTCAAAAAAACCTCTAAACTGTTACATCACAATTCTGTTATCTAGCAACCCCAAGCTTTGCCCCGCCCCTCACATGGCAACCCAGTGGAGCTCCACCCATTCATTACAAGAAGTTGTTAAGTTGCCGCTGCAGTGACTGCTGGGAAAGAAAAATGTTTTGCTGTCGGCTGCAAAACAGAGCATGCGTTCATGCATTTTCTCCCAGTCCCATAGAACAGAGCTGCATGGCATAATTTTATTTTTTGCTTGCAATGTCTCTGTGACGTTGCCCAAGACAACTGTAATTTGTACAGATCAGTTTAGTTAGGAATCCAAAAACTGCAATATTCTCCTACTCTTCCACACAAATCTGCAGATGATGGCGATGTGATGAGATTAGATAATGCTTTACTGAGTCCTATAGGGGGAAATTTAAAGGAACATAATGATGTCTTGTTGTTCGGCATGAACATAATTTGTCAGTTAGTACAAGCTAACACTGAACAATGGCTTGTGCTAGCTGCCAACACAACAGTTGTGTTACTCACAACTGTTGCGCATTTACTGTTGCTATAAATGTGACAGTTAACTGGGATTGTAACTGAAAGTGATGGTCTACATCAAGAAGATACAGTGTTTGTGACAGCATGTTAGACTCTCATACGTTATTTATTCAATATAAATGTGCATTAGATCTTCAGCATTTAATTCTCCGGTGGTTTTGGCATGATTATTGTTCAGGAGGCTCCACGTCCTCTGCCTCTAAGTAAAGTCTATGAAATAAATTAACCTAAGAGTGATGTAAGTAATCCAGGGTTTCCACCAGAAAACTTGCTAAGCCCGGTGATCAGGGCACCGGGGCGGTCCACTAGCGGCCCACCGTGTTTTTGTATTGAAAGATGTTAAGTCAACAGAAAATGTTAAAATTATTCTGGGTAATTATATGTTACAGTGAAATGCTCTTTAAACCCACAACTATAGAGTCTTAAAAACAACAAATAATAATAATAATAAAAAAGTAAATTATTTGCACTTCTATTTAATTCAAATTAAATCAACAGCTGCTTTAGGCCCCCCAGGCTTTTGGGTCACCTTAAATGCTAGTATTTTATCTCAGACCAAAGATATATAAATGTAACATTTGTTTATTGAGAATATCAATGCTGCTAAATTTAATTTAATGGTTTCAAAATACATAAATCAAAAGATTTTAAATTATTTAACATTTAAATTTAAGATTTTAAGGAGCTGGCAAGCTACTTTGTAAAAGTTCAAAGAACAATCTTCATAATTAGACTGTTATCACAGCAACAATCTGATGCTGTGAGTTTGAGCTCTATTCACAACTACATCTCACTAAACTACAATTATCCCTGTTTGCTTCTAAGGTTGGCCAGTTAAATGAGGCCCCCTCTTCCAGAATTTACTAAGTCCATGTTGAAATGCTGTTAGTTGTGCTGATGTTCTTACCAGCAAGAGGGCTTTATGCAACCTTGGCCTGGCCCTACATCATGAGTTAAATCCACTGCACTCGCCGTCTCTGCTGGGCAAACGGGAGATTTAATTTATGTGGCTTTAGTAGCGCTTCCATTTCGTGTCTGTTGAGATTTTAATAAACAGAAACTGGTATGGTTGCCTGAGCTTTAAGGAAAAACTTTTTCAGATCTCCCCACAACCTGGGGCATTCACTCTGGCTGACTAAGTGGACAAAGCATTTGATATGGTTTGATACTTTGTGAAATCAGAAAAGTAAGAATAAAAATTAAAGCTGCAAGCAGCCTCGAGCGGCCCTCACAGCTTAGCGTCACTCTGGCCTCGTGGTGACCATAGGAGCTCCAGCGATGCTGCCCGCTCACCACCATACACACTCTTATGTAGGGCTCAAACGATTCCTCGAATGATTCGAGTACCTTGATTATTAAAATTCCTCGAGGAAAATTTATCTGCCTCGAAGCTTTGTTAATTTTTGTTTTATTATTTAGTGCACCATGTTCTGGCCGAGACTTTACTTGCGTTGTGTAGCGCTCTCACTTCTGCCAAGTGTTATCATCATAATGTCCAATTTTCAAGTTTGGCCCGGGGATTTTATTGATCGATGATAATGTCTAGGTTTTCATTATTTATTCTTATTGGGGACCAATAAGAATCCTTAAAATGACTGGCGCAATACTTGGAGTACAGCAGCTCTTCTTCTCCGGGAGCTGCTGGTTCAAAGCGAATGGTGGGAAGAGCGTTGTGGGAGTATTTATATAGGTAAGCGGATAGACTGAGCACGGGGGGCCCTGAGTAATTGATATTGATATAGTGCAAGTGTAGCTTTACGAACAAACCGCAAAATAAATTTAATATCGTCCCAGTCTGAACAAAGGGGTGGCGGTACATGGTTGGTAGATGAGTTTCTGAGTGTGACGAACGAAGGTGCCGTAAATATCCTGTATTGCTGCCCCCATTCTTACTTTCGTCTCCTGGTCTACTGGTTCCTGGACTTATGTTCATCAGTCCGCTGTCTATTTCCTCCCCTTCACCCCATCTTACATTTGTTTGTTCGCCTGCCCCCCCACGCCCCGTCCCCCACATCCCCCACTCCAGGCAATATTTCCAGTATTCTCAAAACCAAAGTTTGACAGGTATGGGATAAGATGAGAGGTCATCTATTAAACTGAATGAATACATAAACTAAAAGCTGGAGTATAGACAATTTTTATAAGCATATTTGTGAGCCTGCCTCATTATTAAATTTGATAGAATTTCAGATCTTTGTATAACTTTTCTTCAGGTTAACTTAGAAAGTGAGCTATTAATGTTACAAGTAAATGTTCTAAACTACAGAAAAGTAACTGTTAGGGAAGCTCAAATATGAAAAACTGGACTGATATTGATACCCGATAGTAACAAGGGTGTTATGCCAGATTTACCAATATTTTATTTTATACATTTTTTTTATCCGATTACTTGATTAATCATAAGAATAATCAATGTATTACTTGATTACTAAAATACTGGTTTACAACAGCCCTACACTCGTGCACTTCCCGCACCCGTCTGCCAGGCGGTACGCTTCGATATGTTTGGAAAAATAGGACATCCCAAATGGCCAGATAGCAGGTAAAGCAGCGCACAGCTACCAACCCTCACCCGGATTAGCGTCACAGTCAGGAAGCTAAACAAATAATCTGAAAAATAATGTAAGTCTTTGAGCTGGCGGCTTAAGACGCTGGTTCTATGCTCGCTCTTGGACCGCTGCTACGTGCTACTGGTAGTAATGTTTCACAGACGTAGCACCACTCAACCTCCACCAGACAGTGAACTCTCACACTGAATGTCTGCTTAAAGCTGCAGCATGTAACTTCAGAAGAAAAATCTTTTAGATATGTATTATAATATGTGTATTTTGTCTAAATTAGGTAAATTTATTGCCAGATAATCTTTCCGTTTTGCCAGATAACATGGTAACATTTCTACCAAAAACAAAAAATTAACAGCCATTCCAGGCGATGGGCAGTGATCGGCAGAGATCGGCCTCATGGACGATAGATATCGGAATCAGCAGCAAAAAACCTGATCAGAGCATCCCTAGTTCTTACGAAACGTTCTGCTAGGAGAGGCTTGTGAATGGTGGAGCTATGTATCCACATCCTGATTGTTACCAAGGAGATGACAAAAATGATTTTGCAGGGCCTTTTTGGTGTTACCGCTGCATGCAGTGCAACTGCCTCTCCATCGCGCCAATTTTACTCTACAGAAGGATCTGCTCCACTTTGCCATCGGCGCACATTATTTACGTGTAGCATAAGGAGAGCGACAGAAAAAAAAGAATGACTAGTTTTGCATTATTTTTCCCACCTCATAGCACTAAATGAATCATACCTGCGTCTCCAAGTTTGACTTTAACGGACTAGTTCTACCGCAGCAGCGTGGCTATGAATAGCATGTAAAAGAATAGCCTCATTGGGGGGGGAATAAATTTGTGGCACAACCTTTTGTGGCAATAGTTTTGTAACATGTTTTGCAAATTACCTCATTTTGTTTGACATCCTCCTTATAAAATCCAAACCATTGCCAAATTATTGATCCAGCGCTGAACTAGACTAGTTCATCTGATTCTTCATTTACCATCTCATTCACGGCTCGCCTGAAACTCTTGCTGTCATCATGTTGTTTGTTTTCTCAGCGCAACATGATTGGCAGAAATTTTTCAGGTGGGGAAGGGGGAATGACTAGTGATGCATTCATAGGGGCGAACCATACCGGAAATGAATTTGATGGCGAAAGCTTATTATTGGAATGACAATTTATACTCAGTAGTTGCAATATAGCCATTTTAGCTATCGTAAATAGAAAATATTACGATAGGTCGAGTATACTCGATGCATCACCCAGCCCTAAATGCATGTATGTGCATGTACATACATATCCGCATGAGCGAAATGCGGCTTTCTTGCTTCCACTTTGAGTTACCATGACAGCTACAAAAGACAGTCATTTAAAAGACAGTCATATAAAGCAATACCATGAACATTGTTGTCTTCCAAACATTTAAGTTTTTAAGCTTTTAAGTTTTCATGGATTTCGAAATGATCCTGAATTAAGAAGACGGTGGCTTGTAAACATTTGTTTAATTTATTGTGCGATTAATTGATTTATTGTTTATCGCGACGGAAAAATCGTGTCGCATGAACTATTGCATTAGGTAGTCGGATGTGCCAATCTTCTCTATTTAAATCTAATGATTACTGACGGGTGATATAGTATACAGACTTTCTAATCTGTACTCTTTTGGTGGAATGCAGTATTTATTTCCACTTTGACTTTATGTTGTGTAGATTTTATTCAAGTACATTTTTTGTTAATGGAGACTGAGAATCCATTTTATTTTTGTTTTTGGTTGTTTTGTTTATTTTGTTTATCAGTTCCAGCATTAAGTGTTCTTTTGAAAATAAAGTGTTTCTATCTTCGGCAGGAAATTGCTTGCATTATTACACCATTTCCATTAAATCAGTTTAAAATGGTCTTCAAATAATATTATCGTTTATCGCAATAATTTTTGAGACAATTAATCGCTCAGCAAAATTTGTTATTGTGACAGGTCTAGGCACATAGCTGATTGGTGTTTCTGTGTGTGACGAACAAAAGTGTCAAATCCCGTCGCTAAACACAAAGCTATAAATGTTTGGGCAAGGTGAGAGTTAATCTGTTGAACTGACTGAAGACGAATAAATAAAACAAAACTGAAATATAGACATTTTTTATAAGCATATTTGTGAGTCTGCTTCTTTATTATTGAATAAAATTTCAGATTTTTGTATAACTTTTCTTAAGGTTAACTTAGAAAGTGAGCTATTATTGTTACAGGTTAATTGTCTAAACTACAGGAAAGCTATTGTTAGCTCAAATGTGAAAAATTGGACTGGCTGATTAATCTTAAGAATAATTGATAGATTACTAAAATATTTGTTTACAACAACCCTAGTCTGGATTAAATTGATTTAAAAGTTGTAGTTGGGTCTTATTGCCTACTAACTATAAAATGAATATCTCAAGTTGTGCATTGCTTGAATGAATATGATTTTATTTATGTCTTCATCGCAACAGTTTTCTTAATATCGCACTGCCTATTTCAGACCGTTAGAAAAACAGTTGTGTCTGTTTTTTCAGTGTAGATATCTGGTTTCAGCTGTGTTTGGGAAGCTTTCCACAAGAAATGCTTAGACTAGAGTACAGAAGTTTAGCTGATTCTATCAGGCTAAACTATGGACTATGGGTTTAGTATCTATGCCTGATTTTCTGAAACTCCTTCTGTGGTCCGTATGATTTAATTATCAATGCTGGATTCATTAATTTTAGCTGCATGTGCGTTTTGAAAACAGAGTTGGTGTCAGAGACACTTGGTTTCTATCTCTTGTGCAATGTCGATGCTCGCAAAATGTGTGGCAGACATGAGGCAATGCACAAATATCCCAACTGACCTCTTTCTATGACCAACCTGTGATAGAAAATGCATTTCCTCACATTGTTGACCTTACTAAATGATGTCTTGTTTTCCTTTTATTTGCAGGTGGTGGAGGAGCGAAGGAGAGATGGTCTTCCTCTGGAAGACAGGTAAGAGCTCCTCCAATATCATGCAATTTCTGCTTCTTGTTTTTTAAATCTGTTTCTGAAGCATTATAGACACAAGGTACTTGGATGCAGCCCTGCTTTTCATAACTAAGTTGAGCTTATGAAAAATTTGATAGGGGCTCATAGGAAGTTTTCTTGCATGCTTTTATGAGACTAATTACATTAGTATGAATTCATTTTTAATTGTCTGAAGCAGAGTGGAGAGACTAACTGTGAATTTTACTTCAGTGTAACTTAATTTTCTACAGATTAGAAATGCATAAATTGAGGAGAATATAGTATTTGTGGGGAGATGAGATGTCTTTTCTAAAACTTTTCTAACACATTTCTGTCTTAGAAAGACATTGTGATGGCTCTATGAGCCATCACAATGTCTGGTTGTTGATTCTTTGTTATTCATAAAGGAAGAAAAAGCAATGTGTGATTCCTGTGTAAAAGGTACTTTACAAGACTTCCCCAACATACAGCCTGTTGTTTATGTTAGTAAGAGAGGGGGTGTGTGACAGAGAGAGTTTGGGGTGGGGGGTGCATTCCAGAGACACAGAACCAAATTCCTGACTAATTTTAGAACTCTTTGAAAAAAATTGAAATAAAAGTGGAGAAGTTCTGTCTCTCTGGTGTTTTTGCTTCCTCAGAAAATAAATGTTATAATCAGAAGATAAAAAGCATGTCTTGTAAGTGGTTGTCACAGTGAAAGGTTGGAAACATCGTGGGATCATCACAATGTCTGGTTGTTGATTCTAGATATTTCAGTCTTTTCTCTCTGTGTTTCCAAGAAGATAAAAAAGGGGTGAAAGAGTAATGCATATTGCCTTTCACATAGAGGAAGTGGTTATGTAAAGTCTTACCATGATGATTATACTCAGAGTGTGCTGCTTTAGAACTGATTATTTTCATGGATTTTTGAATTTGTCACATCGGCAGTAGTGAAAATCACGGTAAATGAATAAGATTAATGTTCAGCCTTTACTGATATGTTTTTGTAAAAAGAAAAATATATACAAAGTTTAGTACTTATAAAAGTCTGGTTAACTTAAAGAACTTGTCTGACAAGTTTTCAGCTTAGATGATAAGGAGTATCTGGTTTTATATATATCAGCAGCTGAAGAGAGTGAGAATATGGCTGGTTTTAATTCCATTTGCATTGCTCTGTATCTTAATCTAAAGCCGGACAGAGATGTGGGCTGTGAGGCCTCTCATATGTGGGTTATCAGCCACTGACTGACCAGGCCTGCCATAGCCCTCTCCCAGCCAAAAGAGCTAATCAGGAAGCACATAGAGAGGTTAATGGCATTTCCATCTGTGCTAGGCCTCAAAATTCCTCAACTTCTTTCTGTGTGTGTGTGTTTGTGACTCTTTTTCACTTTTTTGATGTATAGTCATTTGAAACAAGTTCTTTTAGACTTGATTTTGGCCTGCTGTGTTTTCTTATGCAAACATTTGTGTGAATAATGGCTGGCCTGCACTCTTCTTCTCCTAACCTATCCCCTGTGGCACCGTTAAGGTCACTGCTACCACCAACGTTGTTTGACTTGCATCCCAGGGATCAAATGGCACCAAACACAAGTTATTTTTGTACTGAGCAGTGGTCAGAACTGGTGTGCTAGAGTACAGAGCAACAGTTGTTGGTAGGATGGTAGGGTTTTCTTTTCAAAGGGGATGTGCTAAGTTACTCCCATGTAAAGTAGGACCAGCAAGACAACTTTGAAGTACTTAACAGAACTAAATACACTGAGTTTAGATATTTACAATGATGAGTTTCATAAATTAATGCCCAGTAATAGTTTCCATCGCTTAGAGGTTTTTTTTTGTTTTGTTTTTTTTTTTACAAAATTTTTCATTCTCTTCAAGCTTTTTCTCATTTTCTGGAGCACCAACAACAAACTTCAATACATTTTGTTGATACGGTATTATAATTTGTAGTTCAAGACCTTGTCTGGGCCATTCTTACCTGTGTTTGGCAATGTTTCTGCCAACATTGTCCATATCCCTGGAAAACATTGATGGTGTCTCCTCCAGGTTTCACCATGGTGATGTAGGGGTCTTAAAGCTTTAATCCCTTCAGTGACACACAAGGTTTTCCATGCAGGCCAGAGCAAAACATTTTGGATTCATTGGGCCAGATCCCTATTCTTCCACATTTGGTGTATTCCCCACATGGTTTTAGGCAATCTGTACAGAGACAGGGCAACACAGAGACAAACAATCATGCGCACACACACACTCACGCCTAAGGAGAATTGAGAGAGGCCATTCAACCTGACAGTCATGTTTTTGTACTGTGAGAGGAAACCAGAGTACCTGGAGAAAACCTATCTATGCACAGACAAAACATGCGAACTACGTGCAGAGTTTCCTGGGCCCGGTATTCAAACCCAGAACCTTCTTGCTGCAAGGCAACAGTGCCACCAACTGCACAACTGTGCAACCCCCTCTGAGAGTTTTGTGCCTAAATTAATGAATGGCTATAGCAGTTACTGAGACTGTTCTGGATGCTTTATTTTCTTTACGAACACCGGTGAAGGCATCACTTTCCTTTCACATCTGACCACTCATTGCTTATCTACCCAGTTTTTCCCTCTGAAGAGCGGTATTTGAAGTTATACTGCTTGACAAGTTAATAATTAACAAGCATTTACACTTCGAGACTGGTAGCGTTAGCAAGCTCCACCAACACATTTGCAGACTGTTCCCTCATGTCTGTCTAACAACACTATAATCTTGAGCCTTTAAAGACATTTCTCTTTATGTATTTTATTTCAGAGGTGAATATTTGCAGTCTTATGTTGTTGCAGAGGCTTTCGGTTTTCAGAGGGTCTAATGCAAATAGTTTTAAATATATTGTTTTAAAATGAGGTGGAGATGTTTAAAAAAAATAGTAAAAACCTTTCCATTATAAAAGTTAAACCTATGTTTAGTATGAACGAGAATGAAAATTTAAATATGGCTGACAAAAAAAATGTTAATGAGGCTGAATGAACTTGGTCAATATATTTCGATACCTTCACAATCAAATGTAAACTTGAGAAAAGGAGCAAAACATGAATTTCTAGAATTAAAAACCAGTATTCATTAGGGCCAATGGTAGTCTTGTGTAACCATTCATAACTTTGCAAGACCAATTCCACTAATTGTGTGCTTTCTCCTCCAAATGCATGTCCTGTGTATGTGCACACTTGGTTTCATGTAAGCTGCTGTTGGTGGAGGCAGTTTATCTGAACTATGGGTTTAGTGCTTGCAGCCTCAAACTAAAAAGCTGCAGAGTGGCTGCAACATCATGTCAGTCACTTCCTCTACAATAGTCCTGCATCTAAAGCTGACCCCACTGCAGTGCAGGAAGCTGTGGTAGAGGGTATGAGAAACATAGCAGTAACTGTTGCCTTCACTGTAACTGCTCAAGAAGAAAAACACAGGTTGATCAAGTTTAATGTTCCTGTGCCCACTATCCTTTGTGTTTAGTTTTATTATGATAGCTTTTGTTTATTCTTTTCTACAGTAAATTATGCTTCATCTGGTAATTTCCTTTCTTATTGATGAGCTCACTTGTTAATATAAAATCTGCTAATTTAGTTGCATTTAAGCTTTTGCTTTGTTCTTTATTTTGCACTAGATTTGTGAGGATTATGAAACTTATCTAATTGCAAAGAATGCATTGAACTTCTTTCAGCCTTGTTTCTGAAGCCACTTTCAACTGGCTGTAGAAGCTGGCTTTAGGAGTTTCACAGTAACAAAGGAATAAAGCTGTTCTTAGTAAAATGTAGTTCCTGTATAAAGAGGGAAAACGTAAACCATTGAACTTCCGCTTTCGTGTGTTGGTCTTCAGCTGTCTTTCGTCTCGTCATTGTGTGTTCACAGAGGTGCTCAATGACATGAAACACACAGGTACCAGACATACAGATACAGATTATTAAAATGTTACCAATATGAAGGGCAAAAAAAATGGCAATGGTCATTACATAAAATAAGAATAAACTGAGGATATATAATTAATGTCCAATTATCCTACTTAGTTAATATTATATATTGATGAGCTCAATAAAACTTTGTGAGGGAAACTTTCCTTGAGTGCTCAAAAATTGAATAAACAGCAATAATTACTAAAATAACCAGTTTTATTCTTGATTCATGCAAACTTCATCACGCTTCAACACAAAGAGCCAACACCACATAAAATCTTTGTTCGTATTGTCATGACACTCTCAGTGCACACCTAGTTTGCGTGAAAGGTGATGTGCATGAGCATGTTGAGGTGCAAAACCTAAGAAATGCAGTCGCGATAGCGTCGTAGGCTGGCAACAGTGTGATTGGTGTGCGCTCCCGGTTTTTCAGAAAGGGCTCCAATCCTCCAGTAAAGCGCAGTCTTGAGTTAATGGGGTGTAAGAAAAGCCTATTTAAACTGTTAAGAAGGCAACGCTTAGCCTGGCAGAGGGCAAGCAAAGCCTGTTGGCCTGTCAGGCTTATGATGCACTGGGGAAAATCTGTTATACCTTTAACTTAACTTGAGCTGCAGTCATCATTGTAATATTAGTGTTTGCCAATATTAAAATTACAAAATTGCACAATCTTTTACAATAGCAATAAATTGTGTTTAGGAGTGAGTGATTATTTGTCCTTTTGTGTATCTGTATTGTCATGTGATGAACTAGTGAACTGTCCAGGGTAATCCTCAAAGGAAAAGCTAGTAACACAGAGCTAACATTTAGACCTGCTAACTAACTCAGTTCTACGACTACCTGCATTGCTCAGACACATCAGTGTCAGGCCGAATGTGAGTTACTTGGTGTCTTTCAAGTGTGAAACTGATTCTTAAAGAAAGCTAACCATAAATGATTTATGTTTAACACTTTTTGTGTGTGTTTTCTTTTGAACAGTTCCTCTCCATATACGCAAGAGAATGGGATGCCTCTGCATATTCAGCCCCCAGTGTTGGATTTTGGGACACAGTAAGTGCTGCTTTCGCTGAGCACACACTTCAGCTGCCTGCTGAGCCTGGAGATGCCTGGCCCCATTAGCGGAGATACGCTGTTCCGAAAACTCTGGAGCTTATTTCAAAAAAGCCTAATTTTGCATGAAATAATTGCATAGATGAAACTATGACGGCTACTTTCTAGCCCAAAAACATCTTAAAATTACTTTTTGCGACAAATTAATAGTGTACTCACTTCTATTTATTGCTGCTGCTGATACAGTGCAATGGAGGCCATCTTGCCCAGGTCTGGAGATGAGGCAGGTATCAAAGACAAATGTCTATGGGATGTATGGCAGCAGGCTAGGGTGTGCTCTGCCCTTTCAAAATAACAAACTAAGCTAAAAAGTGAGGGTAATCAATTTTCTCGTTTAACCAGATGTCAAGTATTATTTGTTTTTCATAGGAGCAACTGATTTGTGGTGGGCAGAAAATACTACAGTATACATTGTGAAATGATCAAGATTGTCTGTCTGCAGACTGTATAATTTTTATGTGTCATACCCTGTGTAAGCCAGACAGAAAGAACTTTCGGGTCAGACCAGTGGTTAAAAGTGAAATCACAAAAATCAAAATTGAGCGCTCGTTATCATTTTTTCCATTTTCGTTTTGTGCAAATGAGACTACTCGTGTTGGTGTATTTCCAGGCAGTTCATTTTTTCATTTGAAATGAAAAAAAACAAAAATGGACTTGTTTGAACCACAAATGGAAATAGGATTGTTATTTGTTGAAGATCTGAGATTTCCAAAAACAAAGAAATCTAATGTTGTGTTTCGTGTTTTTTACGTTTGGAAGCTCATTCCCTTATGACATTTCTGTGACCAACTTTGGGGACCCCTGCTTTAAATTATCTGCCCCAAGCCATGCTTTTACCTAGAATTATGAAACTTGGTACACATGTGTATCTTGTCAAGGTGCACAAAAAAGTCTTGGAGCCATGGTCTAAAATAAACAGGAAGTCGGCCGTATAAATTAAAAGAATAACTTAATTTAGATGGTGAAGAAGACGATGCCAGGAGGAGGAAGAGGATCACTGGGAGATTCGGGAAGCTCCATCCAAGCCTGGAGCTATCCCATCTGAAACAATAAAAACTAATTTGAAAGAAAGTTCAAGCTGCACGTAAGAAGCCAATCTAAGGCAAGAATATATTTCACATACAACAAAAAAATAATATGAATTTACAAACTTGAAAACATCCATGAAGAAGGGAATATTCGTATCTGGAATTGGAAGAAAACACTATGCAAAATATCTTCAGTGACTTGAAGATACTTGAAGAGATCAGGCTGCAGTTTGCAGGTAAGATGCACTCCGCCCGCTGAGCCTGGAGCTCTTGGCCACGCAGAGCTATGTTGCTCCAAAACCTCCGAAGCACATTTCAAAGAAACCTAATTTTGGATTCACTAAGTGGCTAGATGAAACCATGAGGACTACTTTCTTGCCTAAAAACTTTTTTTTTTGTGACAATAGTGTACTTACCTCTGGCAGAGAGGGTCAACAGACTTGTCAAAAATGAAATCCTGAAAATCAAAATTGAGCACTCATCAGTTTTTTCCATTTCCATGGTGTGCACAAAATGGGAAATCAGATCACGAGCAGAGACAAGCTGTTATCCGATGTCCTATTTTGGTTTGATAAACAAAAAAAAGAAAAGTAAATGAAAAACAGAAAAGTGAGTATATTTTCGTTTTCTTTTTTCATTTCAAATGAAAAAAGAACTGCCTGAAAATAAATGGAACCTAATTCTGCAGGCTGACAACATTTTCTGCCCATCCTGTTTAACATAAGAAATTATTCAAATGATTTATATCATGTATTTAGAAGACATCATGTATTTAGAATGCATTAGCCCAAATCTCAGCGGTGCTGGACAAATGTTTTCACAGCTACGCATAATCGCTTTAGGGAAATGAGTGTCCCACTCATCAATCTTGTGGTTTGCTTTTTATGTAAGAATTGTCAGAACAGTTGAATTACTACAGATCAGCTGACTGCGAAAGACTATTAAAATACTATTAGAAATACATGTCATGTTTTGAAGAAGTACTTATCCCTACTTAAATGGATAACAAATAAAATAATTAACATATCCATGAAAACACTATGAGATTAGATATGATTTTATACAGATATTTCATTCAAATCTAAAACCCAGATTTACTGAACTCAATGTCCAGGTTTCATTCTCACACAGGCCGTGATGGAGTTCCCTAAAATGAAAGTAAAGTCACACTCAGAGACAAACAGGAAGTGAGAACAGTTCAGTTCAAACTTAAAATGTCTGATGACAAGTCTGTCATTAGACAGACTGCGAAAGACAGAATCTAACCCTAACCCACTTATGATTCCCATATTGCTTGGCAATAATAGGAAACTATTATTTAAATCTCTAAGCTCGCTAGGAAGTCTAAAAAAAAAGAAGTATTTAATGCTGTTTTGAAATTATGTAAATTCATTTAAAGTTTTCTTAGTACGTTAGTATTTTTTGCATTGCAGAGTAAAAGTTTGAGTGAGACAAGACTGTTTGAAACTTGAAACATATTTAGTAAAAACCTGTCCTACATGAGCTCAGCTAAAATTCATAGCTCTGAAGTTAGAAATACTACAAGCCAACAGTATGGAGCAGGGGTGCTCATAATATCTATCGCGATCGACTGGTCGATCGCGGTAAGGTTCTGAGTCAATCTCGGCAGCAGGTGACAAACTGAACGCCACCAGGACGCTGAGACCAGAACTCCCTCTTCTGACAGGCTTATCAGAAATATTCACTAAGGTCCTAAACGTTTGCAGCTTCATTAAATAATAATAAAATCAACAAAATGTGTTAAAATGAATAATCTTAGTAATTTTGTTTCAACAAGGTGTTGCGCAATTGAGTACGTTTCGGTTCCATTAACAAAAAAAAAGCGACTCAAAGATCGACTGACTAGCAGATCAGGAGTTTAAATTAGCTAATCAACAACTGCTGTGTTCATGAGAGGCTTATTAATCATCGAGAAATAAATATCAAGCCTGGAAACCTGATAATGTAACTGACTGAATGTTTTTAACGTAATCTCTGCTGGGCTTGCGGGACGCAGGCTGTTGCCAAGGCAACAGGTGTTCTTAAACGACAAAGAGACGGAGAGTAAAAAGTAAGAGTGGTTTTGAGTTGATCACCTGTTCGGATTGTTTTATCTTTGCTGTGGTGCTTTACAGCCGCTGTAGTTTCTGAACGATCAATGAACGACAAACTTGGACTAATTACCTCGTTTGTTTTGAGTATACGTCACTAACAACAAACATCAAATAGGACAAATATATTTAATTAAGTTTTAACAAACAAATGGCTTCTACCGAGATAATTATGTGAAATGAAATTAATTATATCCCAACTTCAGAAGATTTACCTTTACCTTTGCAGAGGTCTTTGCTTCCTCTTATCACTCTCTAGTTTCTCATATTGACGTCATCAAACCAAATTTCAGATCTACCAGAACTGACTGACACCTGCTGGCCTCAGGTTTGCAACCAGCTTCTGACTGAGAAACCAGTAACCTGCTCCCAGTGTCAGAATCTCACTGAGGAAGAAACTGCATCAGGTTTTCTATCACTTTATTATTTCTGCTATAACTGATGTGTATTCGCATATAAAATAAGTCAACAGAGTTTAATTTACAAGTTTTATGTCTTCGTCTCATGAGGTAGATCTCAGCCGGCTGGTGAGAGAAAAAGTAGATCTTGGTCTCAAAAAGTATGAGCACCCCTGGTATAGAGCTTTGGAACTGACATCACTGTGTGTGATGTTTACGTCACTGGGAGCCATCTTGTATGGCCACATACCAAAAAAAAATTTATTCTGGCGTTTTCATTGTGTTACCGACCGCAGTGAAGTTGTTTTCAAGTTGGATATTGGACAACCGCCGCTCCAAGGGGCGTTTAGCTCGAGGATGATCCGATTTATGAATGCTAATTCTAGTCAGCTGTTACCTACCGCTCCCTCCTCAAGTGCTCGGAGGTTTACATAGGGACCGTCAATTTCTGAACCAAACACTCCAGTAAATAAATACCTTGCTTATGACCAACTGATACAAAAAAGTGGTAATTTATGCTATTACATGAGGGACATTATCCTCTATTAAAATTTTAAGTGACAGACTGGCAACCTGTCCAGTGTGTACCCTGCCTCTCGCCCGGAACATTAGCTGGAGATAGGCACCAGCACCTCTTGACTTCCCTAGGGATAAGGGTGTTAGAAAATGGATGGATAAATAATTTTAATATTAAATAATATGTTTTCTTCAATAGCTTCCAAGTCGTGTACCCCATTAACTCAAAATCAGTGTGAAATTGTTCTACTAGACTGTATAGATGAAGCACACTCATCTTTATTACATTTTATTAAATAATGTTTTATTTAACTAATTTTATATTTTTTAAAAATGTTCATAAAATGTATTACCTAAGATGATCATCACATTTGTTACCTGTAATGTCCAATTACATAAAATTCTAGGACAGGATCTATTTCATTACATGTTCACTTCTTACCAAAAATATGTTAAATACAACACATATTTACTTAAAGTGTGATCTATTTCATAACATTTACCTTTATTGTTTACTCTGAACTGTTTAATTACACATTAAATGTTTAAAGATGGGCTCTTACATCTGGTTTGATTGTTTACAGCAAAATGTCTGGTTATATAATTGTTTGCTTTAATCACATAAAATGTTTATTTAAAAACATAATCTTGCATTACATGTATGCTACCTGAAATATTTTAAATATCACATTTTTACTTAAAATGTGAATCATTTCATCACCTGTTTACATGCAACTCGAAGTGCTTGAATCAAATGTTTTATAAATGTTTGCCACATTAAATTATGAAATGAGAGAAAACAGCCACTTCCAACTGTACACATATTTGTACACAAATGGTTCATGTTCCTCTTCAAAGTGTGGAGCCTTGCTGAGCTCCTCTCCTAGGGTTTCCTCCTCAACCTCTCCAACTTGCTCCTCTTCTATAGCCTCTGCTACTGCGTTTTCATTATTTACCTCTTCTGGGGTAAATAATGAAAACACAGTACTGTAACTTGCTCCCCCATTTGTTGATCCACCCTGGTCTTGCTGTATCGCCTCTTTAATTGATCGCATGTCGGTCCGACATCGCATGTCGGTCCGATGGGTCACTGCGTTTACCTCGCAGTGACCCATATTCAGCGATGGAACCCAGTCTGGATTGAGCTCATCCATTTCATATGTTGGTTTGTCTTGAAGAGGACACATCGGAACACACATCAGTATTGATATTGTAAATTTGATGACACCAGTAAAATAGTTTACTCCACAATAATGGAATAACCTCGATGTCCACTGACAAAACTCAGGCTATGCTACATAAAAAAATATAAGCCCGACCTAAACAAGGTTGACCCACTTAAATGAACTCAACGCAACTGAACATGAGTACACCCGGAGAAAATCATAGCAAAAAAATTATGACACAACACCAACAAAGCGACTTTAGACACTCACCAGAATGGACATGTCTGGAGCAAACTTTTAGGTATCTTGGGATGTTTGAGAACGTGATATCAGGACGTCTCACCGCTGATACCCAGGCCATTCGTCTCCTTTTCATTAGCTTCGATAGCTTAGCCCCCTCACGTTGCTTCCAGGCAGGAAAACAGTGAAACTAAAGTCCATTTTCCATCTATTTACCGTTTTGGTCGTGTGATTGGACATTACACCCAGTAACACAGCAAGTTTGTACCATTGCTAAATTAGTTTAAGTAACTTACATTCAAAAATTAAAAATATCTGAGACAGTTTTCTCAGTTATGTTTATGGCCATACAAGATGGCGCTCATATCCCTACACCTAGAGCAGTGACGTCACGTTCCAAAGCTCTATTTGTGAAACAGCAGTTGTACTTTCTGTTAGAACCCCATCACCAAAAGTGGAGACTGTAATTGTATTGCTATACACCTGTTTTCCAGAAAAATTCCATCTAAAAACCAGAAACACTACATAATAAATAATATACACCCAGAAATGTTTGATTACCTTTGTTGTATCTGACTAGCAAAATAAATCCCTAACTAATACATTCAAATCCACACATCTGTTACAATAGATATAGAAACAAAGAAAGCAAAGGGGGAAAAATCCCCACAAATCTTAGTTGACTTTATGCTGAATTGACTGGGAGTCTCTCAATATGCCATATTTTGTAAAATGTGTTGGCAGAACCATGCACAACATGTCTCTGTTGCTCAACAGATTGGAGAGCAAGTCCTCAATCCATAAGAGTATGAGTTGACGGGCAGTCCGTTTGGAAAAGGCCACAGCTGAAGCATGCCAAATGGACATACCGCATGTCAGAGGAACAACCCCAAATATTGCAGTGAGAGGGTTTGGGGGAATATTAATATTTCACCACTCAGACAGGAACCTGAAGACGGTTGTCCACAAGGCCTGCGGTTTTTGGCATTCCCGGAACATATGTCCAAGTGTGCCTTTCTCGCTTTTATATCTTGGGCAAGCCTCTTCTGACTGTGGAAACAACTTTGCAAGTTTACTGTTTGACAAATGGAGCCTATGAACAACCTTAAATTGTATTAAACCATGTCTAATACATATCGATGATGAGCCTAGTTGTCTGCTGCCACTGTGACTCAGTTATTCTCAGTCCCATCTCCAGCTGCCACTGTTCTTTAATTTTGTCTAATTAGGGCTCTGCTGCTGTATGGATTAATGTGTGGTAGTTTCATAGTGTAAATGGTAAAACGTTTAGGCTTATTCAGCTTAGTGTGCTTGCAGAGCAGACAGTATTTATTGGTAGTGAATCATTTGTTTGAGTATCGCAGCGTAACAGAATGGCCAAGCCCAGAAAGATGACCTCAGTTGTGATCTCATAAGTGTTTTTTATAAGCATTCCTTTTCTGCTTAATCTTGTATGTGGTTTTACTGCTGGTACCACCAGCTCATTCAGGTGAAATATGCACTGCTCATAGCTGAAGAGTTGCATCCAGTGAATGCAAATGTCCATCTTCTTCATGCTGACAAAATACTCAGGAACATTTTTGTTTTGTTGTACTAACTCATGATAAAAAGACGTGCTTTGTCTTATGAACATTAACATAGGATTTTTAATTATTTTTTACTGGAATATAAAAAAAAATGTTGACCTAATACATATAACACGTAAACCTTTGTGTCTCATTTTCAAACAGAAGCCATAAATGAACTGCTAGAGTTTGTGTGAAAGGAACTTTATGATTTGCCTCTTTTGGATGTTTTGCTCTGCTTTATTCCAGCTGACCTCAGTGTATTCAGGATGAATGTTTTCCGAGCTGATCTTAATACTCTGCTGTCTACAGGCCGCTAGGGTTGCCAAGAGCTGAAACCATATATATACACAACCCCAGCCAGGAAGTTCCTGTGACCGTGCTGTCGATGATTCCATCCAGCAGGCAATTTTACATACCTTCCTTTCACAGAAGAGTAAGGATGTTCACAAATACCAGAGTTTGTTGTTTCAATGATTTGTGTTTTACTGAAGGTTTTTGAAATGTTCTTTTTCTGCTGTAGGTCATACCACCGAAGGGGAAGGCATCTTTTAAACTAATTTTCCTCCCATCTGAGGAGGGCAGTGTAGAGAACACATTATTTATAAACATATCAGCCCATGGGTTGCTTTCGTACCAGGTCAGTATATGAATAACCGCTCCACTGGACTATTTTTTTGAATGTGGTATTATCCAGCATTCTCAAACCTTGCAAACGTTTTCCACATACTGGACTATCTAGACCATAGATTCCTATGTCTTATTAGAATTTTATGTGACATACCAATAAAATGTAGTTTATAATTGTAAAGTCTAAAAAAGAAAAAATGCTTTTTTTATGTACCTTTTTTTTTTTTTTACATTTATTTACAAGGAGAGAGATTCATGTTGTCACGATAACAGATTTTATCCATCCATCCATTTTTTTCCGTCGGGTCGCGCTTAAGAAGGGAGGTCCAGACTTCCCTCTCCCCAGCTCCTCCGGGGGAATCCCAAGGCATTCCCAGGCCAGCCAGGAGACATAGTCCCTCCAGCGAGAGACGTAATCCCTCCCCCGGGATCTCCTCCCGGTGGGACGTGCTCGAAACGCCTCACCGGGGAGGCGTTCAGGAGGCATCCTAACCAAATGCTCGAGTCACCTCAACCGGCTCCTCTCGACATGGAGGAACAGCGGCTCTATACTGAGTCCCTATCGGATGACCGAACTTCTCACCCTGTCCCTAAAGGAGCCCAGACACCCTACGGAGAAAACCCATTTCGGCCACTTGTATCCACAATCTCGTTCTTTTGGTCATGATCCAAAGCTCATGACCATAGCTGAGGGAGGACATGTAAATCGAGAGCTTCGTTTTTTGACTCAGTTCTCTCTTCACCACGACGGACCAGTACCGCGCCCGCTTCACGGCAGATGCTGCATCAATTTGTCTGTTGATCTCCCGCTTCCTTCTTCCCTCATTTGTGAACAAGATCCCGAGATACTTGGAACTCCTCCACTTGGGGCAGGACATCCCCCCCAACCCGGAGAAGGCACTCCACCCTTTCCCAGCTCAAGACCATGGCCTTGGATCTGGAGGCACTGATCCTCATCCTGGCTGCTTCACACTCGGCTGCGAACCGCTTCAGCGAGAGCTGCAGATCATGACCTGATGAAGCAAAAAGACCACAACATCCGCAAAAAGCAGAGATGCGATCCTAAGGTCACCAAATCGGATCCCCTCAACTCCTTGTCTGTGCCTAGAAATTCTGTCCATAAAAGTAATGAGCAGTATTGGTGATAAAGGGCAGCCCTGGCGGAGTCCAACTCTCACTGGAAACGAGCCCGACTTAAGGCAATGCGGGCCTGTGGCACCGGTCATACAGGGACCTGACAGCCTGTATCAAAGGGCCCAGTATCCCATACTCCCGGAGAACCCCAAACAGGGCTTCCCAAGGGACACGGTCGAAAGCCTTCTCCAAGTCCACAAAACACATGTAGGCAGGTTGGGCAAACTCCCATGCACCCTCCAGGACCCTGCTTAGGTTGTAGTGCTGGTCCAGTGTTCCACAACCAGGACGAAACCCACACTGCTCTTCCCAAATTTGAGGTTTGAATATCTGACAGACCCTCCTCTCCAGGACACCTGAATAGACCTTGCCAGGGAGGCTTAAAAATGTGACTCCCCTGTAATTGGAGCACACTTTTTGGTCCCCCCTTTTTGAACAGTGGGACCACCACCCCAGTCTGCCAATCCAGGGGAACTGCCCCCGAAGTCCATGCAGTATTGCAGAGTCGTGTCAGCCAACACCACCCTACAAAATTCAAAGCCTTAAGGTACCCAGAACGAATCTCATCCAACCCTGGGGCCCTGCCACCGAGGAGCTTCTTAATCACCTCAGCGACCTCGTCCCCAGAGTTTGGAGAGCCCGACCCAGAGTCCTCAGGCTCACCTTCCTCAAAGAAAGGCATGTTGGTGGGATTGAGGAGGTCTTTGAAGTATTCCGCCCACCGGCCCACAACATCCTGAGTCGAGGTCAGCAGTACACCATCCCCACCATAAACAGTGTTGGTGCTGCACTGCTTCCTCCTCCTGAGACGACGGATGGTGGACCAGAATCGCCTCAAAGCTGTATGGAAGTCTTTCTCCATGGTCTTTCCAAACTCTTCCCACTTCCGAGTTTTTGCCTCAGCAACCACCTCAGCTGCATGCCACTTCGCTTGCCGGTACCCGTATCTAAATAGCAGGCAGCCTGCTATTTAAATTGTAAATAGAATTTTTTTTTTTCCATTATGTATGAATCAGTGGTACTCCATAACGTAGCTGAACGATAAGACTTGGTTTTATAAGCTAATCTAATTCTGCTTTAAACATCTCTATAGGGTCCTCCCTGATTCAACTGCTACCTTCCTTGGTTTTCATGAAGCTGTTCATTAATGCTCTCTAGCAAACGCCCTATGTTTGCACGCAATCTGGATTTATTCTAAGAATCCAAAACACCACTGTATTGTATTCTGAACTATATTTTCTGCTTTGCTGTTTTCTGGAGGCAGTTGGCTACACTAAATTTTAGTTTGTACGACAGAGTTGTCACGATAACACCTTTTGCTGGGTGATAAATTGTCCCAGTAATTGTGGCAAAATGATGGTATTGTTGTTTTGAGAACATCTTCAGGTAATGTATTAACAATGGCACAATAATGGGAGATTGTTCTCTCAAAGACCAATAAACTCTAATTTTGTTAAAAACCCCCAAAACAAAACAAAAAAAACAACAACACTGGAACTGGAAGATATTTCAAATATCCAAAAATAAAACACAACCACCAACAACATTAAATAAAATGGAAACAAAGCCACACAACACAAACTACAAATAAAATGGTAATAATTTGTCTTTCCTCTTAGTTTTAAATATCTGAATATTCATTAAGTGTACATTGGTTTGATTGCTTTTGTTTAAATTAGCTTGAATTCTTTTAACCTTTATCTCATTTTAGCACAGTTCTGTTTTCATAACATGCAAATGTACCTGCCTTCCCTCTAGCTCTCATGGTTTTTTTCTTAACAATTGAACTCCCAACAGAGAATACACCTGATCTTAATTTATTCAAGTTTTACAGTTTTCTGATGACTTTCTAAGTAAATGCTTTTTTTGTATTTCAGTGTTTATCTGAAGTACAGTAAGCCCATCACTAACTTTTTTTCTTCAGGTGTTTGGTGTGGGAAGCCACCAAACTTCATTAAAATCTTCCCAACGAAAGGAAACTCATCTAATATTTCCTCACATCCAGAGCATAAAGCTGACCCAAACTCAGGTATGTATTCAAATATTGATGAGCTTGTTCATCCAGACTTTGCATAACAGTCAATAAGAGCATAATTGTAAACAGCTGATTAAATTTTTTCTGCTAGCCCAGAGAAATACACTTACACACACACAGAGAGTGGGTGACACTGACTGTCACCCACTCTGATTAAATTAGTGGCTGTATGATGAATCTGCAGGAATGCTAAGCTTAATTTTTTTTGGTCTGTTGTGAACACAGACACTATTTTCTCAGTGTTTTTACATTTTTCAGGAGCACACAGCGTGAACACCAACATCTGACTTGTTCATAGATTGAGAGGCAATCTAAGGCAGTGCAAGTGTGTGTTTGTGTGTGTGAGAGATATCTGAAATATAGTCCCGCCTCCAGGGAAGTGAGGTGGCAGTTAAAAAATGTCAGCATGGCCATCAACTCTCACAATAACCATGACTGTTAGACTGGCAGTAAATTGGGTGATTTACTGCCAATTTTTCTTTAATCAGCAAACTTTCATAGTGTTGACATGTAGTTACCTTAGTCTGGTCTACATATCCAGTGTGTATGCTGATGATCAATGTTTAAAAAAGGAAACAAAGAAGAGATGATTAAATTGATCTTTAGGGACAAGGATCTCAGGGAATGCAGTCATCCAGAGAGGAAATAAAGGCTCTTCTATAACACTCCTTTGTGCACCTGTTTTGCAACACTGTCACTGAAGGTTGTTGTCCAGTTGCGCAATACCTTCATGCATAGGGGTGGGGTGGTGACATCCATTAGTGATTTAGTTTTTCCCCTGCACTGTATTGAGAGGAAAGCCATATGACATGTTGTTGCTGTGTGTTTCTGCAGGAAGATACCTCTAACATCACCATTCTGGGTCTGCTGCTGGAGTGCAGTTTACCAAAGAGTTTACTGAGCAGTCCTCAGGTACTCCTTGTTTTTTCAGCCTGTCAGTGTTATTTTGCTTCTTCTAAGCCAATGTCTCACAACTCAGGGAAGCTTTACATAAAAATGTTGTTTTGAATTTTATAAACTAAATGTTGTTTTATATTGAAGCTGGAATCTAAAGGGACAAAAAATGTAACTTATTACATTTGACTCGAAATGAGAGTCAGATTCTCTAAAGCTTTGGCTGCATTACTTATAATTTGATTTTCTTTCTAACTCCTTGACGTACTTGGATCTCTTTCCAAACATTTAATTGTTCTCTTAAGAAACATTATATTGTAATTACTAGAAAACTCCCTGTACTCATTACGCAACTCTTAAAAATAACACTTCTTAAACGTTGCCATTTCTGTACTGCTATAATGGTACCTCTTAATTGACACCCCCAAAACACTTACAAGTAAGTCGATGGGTCCATAAAGATTCAAGTGTCGTCATGGCAGTTAAAGGGTCAAAACAGCTTCAGCTTTTTTTTTTTTGTTCTCGATGTTGCAGTTTACTATTTTTTGAACCGGATAAAGGCCAGACCATTTTATTATCTTTATCATTAATTTAGTAAATGACTTTAATTATAGATTGAATAATTAACGTTGTGTGCCCTCCCATGGGCCCACCACCTGTGAGAGGGGCCAAAGGGGTCGGGTGCAATGTGAGATGGGTGGCGGCCGAGGGAAGGGGTCCTGGCAGTCCGATCCTCAGTTGCAGAAGCTGGCTCTTGGGACATGGAATGTCACCTCTCTGGTGGAGAAGGAGCCGTCGCTAGTGTGTGATGTCGAGAGGTTCCGGCAAAAATAGTCTGTCTCACCTCGATGCATGGCTCTGGTTCTGGCTCCATATTCGGTGTGTATGTTGATGATCAATGTTTAAGAAAGGAAACAAAGAGATGACTAAATTGATCTTTAGGGACAAGGATCTCAGGGAATGCAATCATACAGAGAGGAAATAAATGCTCTTCTATAAGAGCAGGAAGAGTCCCTTGAGAGGGGCTGGACATACTTCCACTCTGGAGTTGCCCACGGTGAGAGGCTCCAGGCAAGGGTGGGCATACTTGTTGCTCCCCATCTCGGCGCCTGTACGTTGGGGTTTACCCCGGTGAACGAGAGGGTAGCCTCCCTCCGCCTATGGGTGGGGGGACGGGTTCTGACTGTCATTTGTGCTTACGGGCCGAACAACAGTTCAGATTACCCACCCTATTTGGAGTCTTTAGAAGGAGTACTGGAGAGTGCCCCTCCTGGGGACTCCCTCGTTCTGCTGGGAGACTTCAATGCTCACGTGGGCAATGACAGTGAGACCTGGAGGGGCATGGTTGGGAGGAACGCTCCCCCCAATCTGAACTCCAGTGGTGTTCTGTTGTTGGACTTCTGTGCTTGTCACGGATTGTCCATAACGAACACCATGTTCGTTATGGACATGGTGTCCATATGTGCACTTGGCACCAGGACACCCTAGGCCTTAGTTTGATGATCGATTTTGTCATCGTTTCATCGGATCTGCGGCCACATGTCTTAGACATTTGAGTGAAGAGAGGGGCCAATCTGTCCACGGACCACTACCTGGTAGTGAGTTGGCTCTGGTGGTGAGTTGGGAAGGATACCGGCCAGACCTGGCAGGCCCTCACAACAGGGCCTGCCAGGTGGGGTACCCCTACTACCCTGTATTCCCGGGGTACTCTGTCCCTGACAGCCTCTCCCTGTATGACCGGTGTCAGAGTCTGGTCCGCATTGCCGGCAATAAGTCGGACTCGTTTCCAGTGGGAGTTGGACTCCGCCAGGGCTGCCCTTTGTCATCGATTCTGTTCGTTACTTTTATGGACAGAATTTCAAGGCGCAGCGATGATGTTGAGGGGATTTGTTTTGGTGGCCTTAGGATCACATCTCTGCTTTCTGTGGATGTTGTGGTTCTATTGGCTTCATCAGGAAGTGATCTGCAGCTCTCACTGGAGCGATTCGCAGCTGAGTGTGATGAGGATCAGTGCCTCCAAATCCAAGGCCATGGTCTTGAGTCGGAAAAGGGTTGAGTGCCTTCTCTGGGTTGGGGGCGATGTCCTGCCCCAAATGGAGGAGTTCAAGTATCTTGGGATCTTGTTCACAAATGAGGGAAGAAGGGAGCGGGAGATCAACAGGCGGATTGGTGCAGCGTCTGCTGTGAAGCCCCCGGGGAAGACCCAGGACACGCTGGAGGGACTATGTCTCCCGGCTGGCCTGGGAACGCCTTGGGATTCCCCCTAGGAGCTGGAAGAAGTGGCTGGGGAGAGGGAAGGCTGGGCCTCCCTTCTTAAACTGCTACCCCCGCGACCTGACCCCGGATAAGCGGCAGACAATGAATGATGGATGAATTAATGTTGTTGTTAGATCAACAGTACAAATTTGATGAGGTTTAATTTTTTCATTGAAAGAATTTAAACATGTATGTTTTATACACTCAGAACATTTCCATCACTTTATTTGATATATACTGCTCAAAAAAATAAAGGGAACACTTAAACAACACAATATAACTCCAAGTAAATCAAACTTCTGTGAAATCAAACTGTCCATCTAGGATGTGTTATTTGAGTGTTCCCTTTATTTTTTTGAGCAGTGTAGTTTTTGTATAGTTCTTATCTTTTTTGCTTAGACTTGCTGGCTTGTTGCTCTCCTTTCCTGCACTTCTCTTGTCTTAGATGTCTTTCTGATAGGAAATGTCCCCATACCAGTTTATCCCACACTAAGTATGAGACCTAGAGTTAGGTTCTCACCAATACCGATACTTAGCAAATTGGCATTTATATATATATTCTTATTTATCTTATATTATTTATTTATTTTGAACATGATAGCATAAAATGAGAAGCATAAACAAGGAATGCAAGAGACATATTTTTGTACCCACGGTAATCTTGACATGTTCAAAAAGGAGTAGTATGAACTCCTACCCCAAAGAGTCATACTGTGTTTTTTGGATGGAACCTTATTAGATCAAAAAAGGAAAACATTAACATACTTAGAAGTTACACAATTTAATAAGAGTCTTTGACAGTATAGATATTATATTTTTGAGCCTCAATAAATTAGCAGATGAGCAAATATATGCCACTAAATATAAACACCATTTACCCTATATTCATCTATACAGAAATACAAACATTATTTACTATATAAATTTATGTCCACCCTTATGTAATCTTAGTTCGCACAGTAACATTTACGAACAAATGAAATTAATTTAAAACGGGGTGACTCCTCTTCTTTTTAACCCTACAGTTCCTCTGACTGTTTTAATAACCTTCAGCTATGCTTTAACAAATTAAGAGTTTTTGCTAGAATTTGGATCTACAGCCCAACACAAAATTATTTGCTTGATGGTGGGTCATCTTTCTTTGGCACCTTTAATTAGCCTGCAATACATACACAGAGAAAGACAAAAGAAAAAGTGCAATCAAGTTGTCCCCCTGAGGGGAGTATTTGAATCAAATAACGTATAGAGTCTTACCAACTTCTGATCACTTAAATTGGTGAAATATTACGTTTCTAAAACTTTGTCACTGCAGAGAAACAGCTGAATATATTCAGCTTGATGATGACACATTCTCATCTGTCACTAAGATGCACAGGAATTGGTATTTATATTGAATTTCTTTTTCAGAAAGTCATTAAAAGGATGAACTTCATACAGAATTGTGAAAAAAAAGTTGTGGGAGTGGAAAAGAAAGCTATTTGGTTCTTATTTTCTTCCCCTTTGGACAGGTTTTTTATTGTTGTAGTGCAGTTTTGCCCCTGCTTCCAAAATGATTTACTCCTATGGGAGACTAATAAAAATTATCTATCTAATCTATCAATCATCAATCGATCTATCGGGATACCCTCATAGTTTTTAAACAAATGTTTCAGATGCTCCGATCAGGTTTTTTGCTGCCTCATCCATGAGGCCGTATCTGCTGATCACCAATAACTGCCGATTGGCTGTTAATTTTCCACTTTCGATATAGATGATACTATGTGATCTGGAAAAATGATGTTAATTTAGACAATAAATTCACCTAATTTAGACATAAAACATGCAAAATATTTGCAGGCACAGTATAGCAGCTACTCAGTCAAAAGTACAACTGAAAAACCTGAAATCAGTAAAAAGCCGTATTTTTCGGACTATAAGCCATTACTTTTTTTCTTAAACTGCCACAGGGCTCTTTAGCAGGAAGTGACTCATTGCTGTCCATTGAGTCAGGAATATCGGTGGTCAGGAAAAAACCACAATCACGCAAAGAATCTGAAAATGGACGAAATGTTTAGTAGTTAATTCAACCCTATGACACCCATAGATAACAAGGTTCAAGGGTTTCACATTTAACAAGTGAGGAAAAAGTTTTAATTCAAAGAAAATATTAAAAAAGTGAGCAGTGAGTTAGTTGTGCTAGTCTAACTGTTGCTAGCCTGACTTTGATATGTATAGATAGATAGATATTTTACTAGATCTGGAACAAGCACATGCTAGCAGCATTCATGACGGAGAAATGTTTTCAGACTCATACCCCTCCTCATGGAAACAACACGAAGAAGTTCATATGATGCAGCTTTTAAGTTGAGGGCTATCCATCTGGCAGTATAGATCGTTAGCTGCTGCACGTAAGCTCAGCGTGAACTAATCCGTGGTTCGGCGTTGGAGACGCAGGGCTGTGTCCTTAATTGCAGATTTATTAAGGATGCAGCCTTCTGCTGCATCCTTGTGGAAAACCGAGAACGGCTGAGATACCAGCGGCTTATATCCCGGTGTGGCTTTTATATATATATATATATATATATATATATATATATATATATATATATATATATATACACACACGCACACACACACGTTTCCAGTTAGTTGGGGTTTTTTTTTTACTTTGTGGGTGCGGCTTGTAGTGAGGTGCACTCTATAGTTCACTACTCTATAGTTCGGAAAATACGGTAATATTTAACAATAAAGTTCTCGGTACCATAAATTTGACATGAGTCAAATAAATCTCACAACACTGCCTATATCAAATAAAGTCAAGTAAAAAAAAAACAACATTCGTTCAAACTAAAGTACAGGTTTTCATCAAAATAAACAATCCTGAGTTACTAAATCAAAACTGATTGGTTGTTCCTGACTGAGTGAGTAACTCTGGAGAATGCCGGGAGGAGGCAGAGGAGATCAATTTTTTTTTTCCGAGATTATCTGTGTTATGCTAGAACAGTGAAAATTTTGTATATCTGAAATCTTTTTTTAAGTTGCGTGCTGCAGCTTCAAGCAGACGTTCAGTGTGAGAGTTCACTGCCGGGTGGAGGTTGAGGTGCGCTCCGTCTGTGAAACATTACTACCAGTAGCGCGTAGCAGCGACCCAAGAGCGAAAGCAGATCCCAGCGTCTTACACCGTCAGCTCGAAGACTTAAATTAGTTGGAAGTTGTTCGCTGCTTTACCTGCCATCTGGCTGCTCTGGATGTCTTTTTTCCCTGCATTGCTTGAGCGTCGATATAGCCAAACTCCGTCAAGTGCTTGTTTTTTAAATGTCAGATTCATTGTGTTGATGCATTTTGACATGCTTCTCTCCGAGGTAATCGTCTGCCTCAGCACGCAAACGTGTTACAGTAACACCCTAACGTCCCCGTTCATTCTGAGCGTTATAGTTCCACACTACAGGATTTGTTGCTGCGCGCTTGCGCAGTGTGAAGGAAAGAGGATACAAGCTGCACAGGCAGGCTGCGAAGTGAGATAAATGTGATCGGCAGCAAGAGACCGCTAATTTTACACTTTTTCACGGAAATCGGCCGATTATGATGGATCGGCACACCTCTGTCAGATACGGTTCTTTTAGAATAACGGCTGACGTGTAATAATACCTTTAATTAGCTGAATCATAGTGGGAGGAGTTGCCTTTAAGACTGTTGAATTGAATTTTAGTACAACATAATGTTTGATTTTTTTTTTTTTGACAATCATCAAATATCTCAGAAAGATGGTAGTGAACAGCAAAATATATCCTGCAATAATTTTGGAAAGAAAGAAACCTATACTGTACACTTCAAATTAATTACTTTTTGTAATTGTACTTTTTAGAAGTATATAAGCCTAAATAGTGATGTTTAAGTTGGGGAGCAGAGATGTACTGTCCTAATTCTCTCAATTTTGCAACCTGGTAACCAGCACACTCAAACCCTTATGTCGAAGGAGTACACACTTCATAGAGCTTCTCAAATATCTTCTCACTCTCCAAATGCTTCCATTTCTTTGTATTTGGTGCATGACTGGTAAGCCTTTCCTTCCTTGTCCCAGGGGTCCTGCTTCCAGAAAGAGGAGCATCTCAGTCTCCAGATTAATCTGTCTGCTTGTGGTGACCAGCCCGCTGAACTGGACAAGCTCAAGCCCTACGTCATTGAGCACATTTTGTTCCTGCTAGTCACTCCTGCTGTTGGACCAGCTGCGTTTGGTGGGTGCTTGTTGATGTCTAAAGTCAGCGTTTCAAAAGCACTAATTATTATATCACTATTATATATCATATTATTAATAATTAAGTATTAATCTGAGCATGAGTCGCACAAAGTTGCGAAAGAGAAGCTTTTGGTTCAGTTCTGAGGGATGCTCCAAATTTATGTATTTTTCTCAGTTTCATAATGAATAGAAAAGAAGAGACCCCCCAACTCTTTCTTCTTTAGCTCTGTTTTAAATAACTCACCAGAATAAAAGTCACATGATATTTGAAGCATTTGTTTTCTGAAGACTGAAAAACTGGCATTCACTGTTTGTAACCCACAGTAGTAATTTGATTGTCTTTACATTGTATTTAATTATCTGTTATGACAAAAGGTTTGCAAACATTTTAGCATTATACTGTAAAGATGGACAATAATGTTATGTTTTCACACAGGGGATGCAAAAATAGGAGTTTATATGTTGAATTCTGGTCGGAAACAGCTCTACATAAAGGTGAGAATGTCTTATTGGTTTCATTGTGTTATTATGTCTGTAACAAGATGTTTTCATGTTTCCAGGACATGCAGGTGTTGTCAAAGGTGGAGACCAGCCTAAACTTTAACAAGATTCTTTTGAGACCAGAGGCAAAGAACTTCACCCAGGTGGCCAGCTTAACATGCAGAGGTGAGTCGTCTTCTTTCCTTGAAGCGTCTT
Organism: Poeciliopsis retropinna; assembly: GCA_010277075.1. NCBI lineage: Eukaryota > Metazoa > Chordata > Actinopteri > Cyprinodontiformes > Poeciliidae > Poeciliopsis > Poeciliopsis retropinna. The sequence continues at coordinate 144,805 of VMRM01000023.1, forward strand.
CTCAGTCAAACATTGAAGCTGATCAGCTGTTTTCCTCCTGTCTGGTCCCAGGTATATTTCCAGGTCATGGACAGAAGTGTATAAGTCATATCAGTTTAAAAATAATGGGGAACAAGACGACCTACAGCTTCCCAGGATTACACATCACACACAGGTCCCACATTTGTCTCTGTGTTGACTTTTATTGGGGGTTTTGGTTTTATTAAGAAGAACTGTTGTATAATTTGTGCTTTGTTGCAGATGGACAATAGGGGATTTGTTCAGTTTGTTTCAGGTGAAACAAAGCAACCACCACCAGATGGAGCTGTGGTTCTCCAACCCTTCCCCTCTGCCTTTCACTGTGGTCAATGCCACGCTGTCAGAGATTCTGCAGGGTGTGGTGAAGGTAGGCAGCAAGCAGTTGGTGAACTTGTATAGCACATCTCAACAACACAGCAATTCAAAGTGCTTTATAATATCAAAACATAATAAAACATAAACACGTCATTGAGTCAACAGTTGTGAAAACTAATACATTACATTTTGTCAAGTGCCATTGCTAAAATCATCGATACACATCTATGCGTTGGTCAATGTTTTATTTGTTACGGTTGAAAAGCAACTCTAGCAAGTGGGTTTTTAGTCTAGATTTAAATTAACAGAACAGTTTTCTGGACGTTTGTTACACAAAGCTCATTTGTGACAGGAAGCAAATCACATCTTTTAATGAAGTGATGCTTTGCTTTGTGTTTTTACAAGATTGATTCCAGATGTTTTTCCGTTTATCAAGCAAACCCATGAGTCTTTTCTAACAATAGCATCTGCTGCCCCTTGTCTGTCAGGTGGTGAACTTCAGTAGTCCATTGAGCGTCTCCACAGGTTGCTGGCGAATCCTGTCCCTCCAACTACTAAACAGGACTCTGCCTCTGAACTACATGCTGACCCTGAGTCTGGACACCAAGCTCGGCATCAGTGTGCACATTCCCTTCTACTTTCATTCAACTTCATCAAAGGTAAACCTGACGTGTTCCTGGCTGCTGTTTTCTTGGTTGGGAAATGTGCGAAATAAATGGGAAATGGGTGTGTATGCCAACAGGAGGCGGTGGTGTTTGAGGCCGAGCGTGAATGTGCACGACAATGTTCTCTTCGCTTATCTGAAGCAGGTGAAATTTAGCCCCTTCTGTAGCATATGTGTGAAGTAAGACGTTGCTTCCTGATGAAAATTTGTTTGTTTTTCTTGGTGACGTCTGCCAGGTCGCCAGGAGTGGCAGCGCTCCCTTCAGCCAGACTCTTTCTCCTCTTCCTGGGCTGTAGACAGCAAGCTGGCTGCAGAGCTCTACTCTCGGTCACAGAATTACAAAGACAAACTACCCTGCAGGTGCAACACCAGCCCATCTCTGTCCATTTCTCAGCTTTATCATTCACATCATCATTAATTCAATGTCTCTTCAGGTGGCCCAGGCTTCTTGCTGAGGGATCTGCTCCTCTGAACTTTGGGGCTACGCCTCTCAATGAGAGCAAAGTCAGCAAAGTGGCGTGATTATTAACTGAAAAATGTCTTTCTTTCCAAAAACTTGTGGTTCATATTTTCCTCTCTGGTCCAGGTTAAACCATTCATGCTGAAGAATCCTTCGCCCTCAGTGGTTTCTGTGGAGATTCGAACCCTTTCTTTTTACCCTTCTCCCAGTGAAGCTATGGACCTTCTAACCAAATGGTAAACAGTTTGGTTGGTATTTGTAGTAAATGAATCAAACGATGTGCTTGCATTGTTTTGAACTGTTATATTATAGCAGAGCATCCTCATTTAGTTTAATTCTTTTTGTTTTATTGATAGGTTTAATATCAGCTCCCAAACTGTGAACATCAGCACAGAAGAGTTTTCTCTGCTGACTTCTCCTCCAAAGGTAACCCTCTAAACAACTCTTGAAATCATTTCTACTGTGGTAAATAGTTTTGGGATTAATTTGATTTTTGTTAGCTGAACTTTCATGTCAGTATCTGCACTCAGCTGTCTTGCTTTTTTTATTATTATTATTTTGTTGGAATTTCTGACAGCATTTTCTCCATTTTGCTGTTTCTCCTTTCAGGCAGGTGAGAGCGCAGCAGATGTAACAGGAGAGGGTGTTCTGCATCTGCTGCTGCAGCCGTGGGAGACCAAAGAGGTCTCTGTGGTGTTTAGCCCCACCCAACACAAATCAACCACCACCATTCTCATTATCAGGTATAATGGCTAATTCCAAGTCGCCTTTATTTTCTGATTCACTGATCAGAGGTTTTTGTAAAGCTGTCTAACTAAAAACTGTTCTACACAGCACTCGTATTAATGGTCATGATAAAAATAATAATAATAATAATACAGGGTTTCCCCCAGTGTATTATAAGCCTGGCGGCCCACCATGCTTTACTAACTTTCCCCCCCCAGCTTAAAAGTTGCTCATTTTTGTTATTAGTTATTTTGTTATTATGTTTCTAATTTGTTTTTTAATTATTATATTTTTAAAATAAATTAAATTTATTTTTAAAATAAATCTGAATGTTTCACTGGCGGAGCAGATTTATTCCTAAAATATTTAAAGCCGGGAGAGGAACCAATCAACACACAGCTGGCACCTCTGCACTTTGCCTCGCGTGCTGCCGCTGCTTGATCTCTTGTTTACCTCAGCGCGCGCCGCCTTTCACTCAAACTGGACACAGGCTGACCAGTATGGATATTTACATCAACCCATTGTGTGGAATTATGTCTCTTTGGTGAACTCTACATCAAGATAAGAGTCTAAAACCCACCGCGTTAGCTCTGGTTGCGCAGCTGTAGATGAACCGCAGGAATAACTTACTGCCACTTTCAGAGGTGGGTGTTGAGGGAGCGGTGAGAATGATTTATCTTTGTGAACAAATAATTATATGCGGCGTCTACATCTCAACACACTGCTCTTGTTCCCTGTAAAGTTCATGTATGTGATCTCGGTTGGCCGGTGCGTTAGTGGTTATCGAACCAGCGCGAACTTCATCATGCAGGTTCAGCCCGGTGAGGAGCTTTTCATCTCTCCACGTAGACATGCTTCATCCTGGTTTTCTATTGTCATATTTATTTTTTTTAGTATTCTTTTTACAGTTAGATGATGCATCAAGCTCTATCAAATGCTTCGTCCACTTAGTCAGCCAGAGTTAATGCGCGCTGCTGTGCGGAGATCTGAAAAACTAATCTCACAAAGTTTCTGTGACGCTTATTATAAATACAACAGACATGAAATGTTAGAGCTACGAAAGACACATTAGCAGCATTAAATGAAATCTCCCGTTTGTTGTGCATCTCTGCGCACAGTTCACAGTTAACTCATCATGCCAAGCTGTTCCAAGATGGTATGAGGCATTCAGCAGAATTTGACCTAGGGGCCCCTCTTCCTGCTAAAACATCAGCACCTCTAACAGCTTATCTGTTAGATTTAATCTGGGAGAAGGAGAGTTGTTTAATTGGCCAACCTAAAAAGCAATAAGTTATATTTGCAATTTACTAATTTGTATTTGTGAACAAACAAAGCTCAAATTCAAACATTAAACTCACAGCATCAGATTGTTGCTGTGGTAACAAAACAATCTAACTACTCTTATCTCCCTCTCTCTTTATACCTTTCCCACCTTTCTCTCTTCCTTCTAAGCAATAACTTCTAAATAAGTTTTCTATATGTGTATCTCAACATAGTGAATGCCATAATTCTTCACTTGTGAACGTAAATCTGTTGGACCTCACGTTGGTACAACACTGCCAAACATTATATGCTGAAAGAAAAACAAAAATAGTGTCTTCACTGTAGAAAACTGTCATTATATCATCATGCATACAAACTAAAACACTAAGAGATTATCAGATCCCTTTACCAGTCAATCAAATCAATCAATTTTATTTGTGTAGCGTATTTCAGCAACAAGGCATTTCAAAGTGCTTGACATCATAAGCACAAAAACACAAAGTCATGCAACATGGAGTCAACAATGACAACATGACATTAAGTCAAGTGTCATCGTTAAATTTGTAATTGATTATGTTTCAAATACAACTCTAAATATGTGGGTTTTTAGTCAAGATTTAAAGGAACTCTGTGTTTCAGCTGTTTTGCAGTTTTCTGGAAGTTTGTTCCAGATTTGTGGTGCATAGAAGCTGATTTCTGCTTCTCCATGTTTGGTTCTGGTTCTGGTTGCTGCAGAGCAGAACCAGAAGCAGAAGACCTGAGAGGTCTAGAAGGTTGATAAACAACAAATCTTTAATGTATTAAATTACATCAAATATTTGTTTTAATCATGTAATTTTCTTATCCAAAGTGCATTTATGGATTTAGAGTAATTTGAATAATAAATATCACCACAGTGCTATAATTGTTTTAGTCACATTTACTACTAAAATTGCATTCTTCATCGACATACTTTAGTGTTGTTTTTTTTTGTCGGAGCAAAAGGTTTTAGTTGGTGTCAGACGGTGGGCTGTCAGGAATGGTTGAGGAAAAGCTGCCCAAAAGATTACATACCTTCATCTTACCGCTGAGATTTCCTATAGACTGTGAGCAGTTCAAAATATGGCTTACCTTCAGCTTTTTTCTTAACAACTTTCACATCAAAGAATAGTCTTGTTAGTTTGGGTATGGGTGTTCAGCGTTAGCAAAAGGAGTAGCGTTTCTCAATGGCTGCACACCACTTCGGACAGATCAAGTTGAAAATCATCAGATTTCGGTCCATTCTTAATCATTTTCTCTATCTGTTAGGTATGCAAGGTCTTTTTCAGTATGTTGTTGGGTAAGAGGAGGTTGTATGTCTTTGTTTTTCAGAAACAACCTGACAGTATTTGACATGGTGACCCTACAAGGTCAGGGAGCCAAAGAGCTCCTAAAAGTCGGGGGTAAACTTCCTGGTCCAGGAGCGTCTTTACGCTTTAACGTTCCTCAGTCCACTCTTATGGAGTGTCGTGACGGTGAGAGCATTGTTTCTGCTCTGTTTTACAACATGACATGTTGCCATTTCTAGCTTTAACCAAGATACAAATGCTACAAAAGATGAATAATATGTCTGTTCCAGGTCTGCGCACCAGTAAGCCTCTGTTTGCTATCAGGAAGAGTTTTAAGGTGGAGAATGCAGGAGAGCTTCCTCTGACGGTCATGTCCATGAACATCAATGGTTATACGTGTCAGGGGTATGGCTTTGAGGTGCTGCAGTGTCGCTCCTTCAGCCTAGAGCACAACACTTCCTCTGAGATCACAATTGCGTAAGAACTATTAAACTTCATTCGTTCATTTTATTTCCTCATTTAAAATTTTTCCTTCTGCTGCTGATTCTCTTGCACCTCTCACATCTTTTCTATACATGTTTTTGATTTGTTTGTAGGTTTACACCAGACTTCACATCGTCCTGGGTGATTCGGGACCTCACCTTGGTGACATCACGTGGTAGCACTTTCCCTTTCACCCTTAACGTGACTCTGCCCCACCACATGCTGCCACTCTGTGCCCAGGTGGTACCAGGCCCCAGCTGGGAGGAAACCTTTTGGGTTGTCACTCTCATCTTCACATGGTTAGTCACTGTTATCCAAACAGTGGGGAAGGGGTGTAGTCGGTCCCAGATATCGGTCCTGATTAAGGCATTTTTAAGTAGTAAATGGCCTGTACTTGTATAGAGCTTTATCAAGCACAGAGGATCTCAAACTGCTTCCCACTTTCTGCAGTCACCTGCCAGTTGGGGGACAAATGCCTATCACCATCGCCAGCATCGTCCCTCAACTTTTAAATGACCATCATCGAAGTCCCTGACTAAACTTGAGCTTCAGATGCCTTTGTTGCTCTGCTGTATATGTTACTCAATGTTAGGGTGTGCATGTTTATTAAGTACTTTGGAGTTCTGTAAGCTATGCAGAAACACATTATAAGTTGAACACATTAGTTTGCTCATCTAAATAACTCATTTTCTCCATTGATATAAATGTTTTTCACTCTTAAAAGTTTAGTTCACTTCAACTTCTGCTTAGAGAGCCTTCTGTCAACCAAATAAAATGCTCTGATTTGCAGCAATACATTTTTTTACTGACAGAAATTACTCTATAGAACCTAAATAAACTCACCTCAAACTGGAACAAAGATTGAAAGGATTTTGCTTAACCAGAGTTTATTTTTTATGCTTTGGAAGTGAGAGGAGCGAGGCCTTCCTTCGGGATCAAAGTACGTTTCTATTTCATTAGCATTATGTCTGGAACAAAATTCTAAATATTTCCAAGTCAGATAAATGCGTTATTGTAATGATCAAAGCGTGTGTGACGTTTCCCAGATACGCACGCAGAGCAATGCTGCTTTCCTTCACTTTCAATCTTTTAATGTTCTGTGATGTTGTAGTTAAGTTTATTTTTTTAATTGGAAACAACTGAATCATAAATGCTAATAACTCCATAAATTCAAGCATTCTAGATCCACAAAAGGTCATCAGATAGTTTCTGTTAAATGAACTATCTCCCAGAAAGAGCCTTTTTTTCAGGACTAAATTTCTTTCCAGATTTCGTATCTAATTGCAGTAAATGAGGTGGAAAATGTAGGTTGGTAAGTAATTGTCTTAGTTTACTACTCTGGTTCCTGTAAACGTTTGCTGCAGTCAAAAAGAGAGACTACTACAGTTGCTACAGCTTCCAATCTGTGTGCACCAAAGCCAAAGCCCAGTCCTAACATGGTGGCCCACTTGTTACTTCAGGTTTAGAAGTAATGTGTGAATTACATTTTGGTTAAGCATGGGGTTAGGAGCAGACTAGTAAATGGTTTGTGATGGGGGAATATCTGGGTCAGGTATTGAATGCAGTTAGTAAAATAAATGGAAGTAAATACAAAGTCCTAATAAGGGTAGAAATACAAACCTGTGTCCTACTCTGCTCACTGTGCTCAAATATTCCTTGATAGGTTTCACATGAGAGAGCAGTGGAGAAAACTAAACATCAAATTTTACAGCATCCAGAGCAAAGCTACTTTTGAAGCATTACCCTAGCGCAGTGGTTCTTAACCTTTTTTGAGGTACCGAATCCACCAGTTTCATATGTGCATTCACTGAACCCTTCTTTAGTGAGAAATATATATATTTTTTTTTCCAAATTCAAGACATAGGTCTCTTTGTACTGGTGCACAAAATGAGTCATGCATGAACATCACCTTGCTCAAAGAACAAAACCAACACAGTGCATGAACTCACAACAAATTACAGTGTTACTTTATTCTGGCCCCCAAAAATATTTTGGCCCTATAAAAGAACTTCAGCACCCCAAAATAAATATATATATATTTTTTTTACTAATTGCTATTTTACTAATTAAAAATAAATTTGAATTTTTTTAAAGCATGTAACATTTTTTAATAACTTAATTTTTTTAAGTTTGAAATTTAATTTGTTTTTTGTTGTTTTGAATCCACAAAATACTTTTATACTTTTCCCCATCTCCATGCAGCTTCAAGAAGTGTTCCCTTAGTTTTGCCGGTGCGATATTAGAGTCTGCATTGATAGGATGCTGACTCCCATCCTGTTCCCTGATACACGTGAATCCATGTTGTACATCAGGGGTGCTCAAATCTTTTGAGACCTTCAACTTTTTCTCTCACCAGCCGGCTGAGATCTACCTCATGACACGAAGACGTAAAAATTGTAAATTAAACCCTACTGACTCATTTTCTATACGAATATACATCAGTTATATCAGAAATAATAAACTGATAGAAAACCGAATGCGGTTTCTTCCTCGGTGAGATTCTGACACTGGGAGCAGGTTACTGGTTTCTGAGTCAGAAGCTGGTTGCAAACCTGAGGCCAGCAGGTGTCAGTCAGTTCTGGTAGATCTGAAATTTGGTTTCATCACGTCAATATGAGAAACTAGAGAGTGATAAGAGGAAGCAAAGAGCTCTGCAAAGGTAAAAGCAAATCTTCTGAAGTTGGGATATAATTAATTTCATTTCACACAATTATTGTGGTAGAAGCCACAATTAAATTAAAACTTAATCAAATATATTTGTCCTATTTGATGTTGTTATGACATTTACTGTAAACGAACAAGGTAATTAGTCCAAGCTTGTCATTTATTGAACCTTCAGAAACTACAGCGACTGTGATGAACCACAGCAAAGGTCAACAAAGGTGAAACAATCTGAACAGGTGATCAACTCAAAACCACTCGCACCTTTTTACTCTGTCTCTCTTTATTGTTTAAGCACACCCGTTGCCGTGGCAACCGCCTATGCCCCGAAAGCCGAGCAGAGATCACATTAAAAACATTCAGTCCGTTACAATATCAGGTTTCCAGGCTTGATATTTATTTCTCAATTATTAATAAGCCTCTCATGAACACAGCAGTTGTTGATTCGCTAATTTAAACTCCTGTTGGTCTTTCAACCACGTTTTTATTTGTTAATGGATCTGAAACACACTGAATTATGCAACACCTTGTTGAAATAATAATTACTGAGATTATTAATTTTAACACGTTTTGTTCATTTTTTAAAAATTGTTATTCTTTAAGGAAGCTAGAAACGTTTAGGATCCTAGTGAATATTTTGATAAGCCTGTCAGAAGAGGAAGTGCTGGTCTCAGCATCCTGGAGGCCTTCAGTTTGTCACCTATTGCCGAGATCAACTCAAAACCTTCCTGTGATTGACCGGTCGATCGCGATCAACATGTTGAGCACCTCTGTTGTACATATTCGTCTGACTACTTTCTTTTTTTGCTCGACATGTCAAGTATGGATTAAAATATTGAGAAAGAAACCACTTGACATACAACTACAACAACCGTTGACTACTGCGTGCACTAAATTCCCCGCAGCACTGATTGGCCAAGCAATGTCACATGATCCTTTGAAGCAAGTGATGGCTGAGCAGGGCGCGTCATCACGACTTTACTGAAGTGTGTCTTTACCTCTGCGGCATAGGCTCCGTCGAACCCCTGAGACCGACTCATTGAACCCCTGGGGTTCGATCGAACCCAGGTTAAGAACCACTGCATGGAAACAGACTGCAGCTGTAGTGGCAAGTTCAATCAGAGATCTTTAGACACAAATCATGAAGGTGTTCCAGTTTAGTAATTTTAATGGATGCAATTTGTCTTAAAGATACTAGTATTGACTTTATCAGACTGTCAGCAGATATGTGATCATAAATTCTTCTGATCAGTATGGGAGTGGTAGGATTTTGATCAGGATGGCTTGCATAAATATTATTTTACTAGAAGGAGGAAGGAGTGAATATTTGTTGAGTCTCTGTTTTTGCAGCTTTTCTTTGGTGGGCGTGTGTTTGATGGCCTTCCATCAGGCTCAGTACATCCTCAGAGAGTTCTCTACCCCGAGCATCCGGAGCAACCACAACTCTGTCCTGTCCCAGGAGAACAGCTCTGTCAATAACATCACCTCCAATGGAGTCAAGTATGTCTAGTCAAATACATTGATTTTATGCTCCAAGGTTTGTATTGAAATGCTAAAAATAACTGTCATCTTTGTATGTATGTGCGCAGCAAATCTAAAGGCAGCTGTAAAACCTACATAGACACCTATCACACATCTGATAAAGGAAAGGGTCGGGGCTCTTCAGCTGTGGCCAACAGCCCGACCCCACGGTCTCAGTCCTCAAAGAAAGGCTCAACCACTACCTTCCAACCACAGAAGAAGCATAAGGTGTCGCTTTATTACACCAAGCATAAGCCCAGTTCAGCCACAGCTGCTTCTGCTGCCATGGACGAAGAACACGAGGACCTAACGCCAGACAGCCTTAGCCCGGACTCCTGCAACAACAACCACCCAGCGTTCATCAGCGAGCCAGAGAAAAAGATGCCCGTCGGCTTTCCAGAGGACTTCCAGGGCAACATGGAGCACAGTATGTCAGCAGCAGTTATGTTTCCTGTGGAAATAGCTGCTAGGTTCCCTGAGGACGTCACATCGGCTCCAGGACCCAGACCTGGTTTGTTACTCTGCAGCCCTGTGGAGAGGAGCTGCAGCGAGCGCTACACAGAGAAGAGCGACTCTGAGCAAAGGGACATTTCTGAGTTGGAGGTAAGGTTGCATTGGTCCAAGTATGAACCATTAGTTACAGATACTGTAACCTCTGTTGCAGCATCTAGAATTGATGCCTCTGCTTCAGCCATCAATTCCAGATACTTCAGGAATTCATTAGCTCATTTGAAATGTCTTTTTACAAATCCAGTTTGGAGAAGAAACTAAAGAGCAGAAAAAGAAGGCTCTGAATCCAGAGAGTGGAGCAGCAGTGGGAAACAATAAGGGAAAGAGGAATCGCAGGACAACGGAAAATGTCTCCAGGTAGAACACACATTTTCTTTAAGATAAGAAGCACTGAAATTCACAACAATCCTCCCTAGTTTGGTGTTCAAAAGTAAATTGAAGATATTTTCTATTTAGCATTTTCCTGAAATTTTACTAATACAGTGTTTCTCAACTTTTTTGGGCCAGCGCCCCCCTATCCATTATCCAGGTCGCTGATCACCAAGATGTAGGCTACTTGCACAGAATATTATTTTATGATTAATATTGTTATTGTTTATTGTTTCTGTCTTTATCATCAAAAATCCTTAAAAAGAAACACATTACTGAATATTAGTTTATTAGTTTCCAAAGAACAAAAAAGCCATGTGAATAGAAATAATTTTTAAAGGTGTGTAAGAAAAATGGAATGGACATTCAACTTAATCGGTAGGCCTATCAGTTGGCCTGTCACAATAACAAATTTTGCTGAGTGATGAATTGTCTCACAAATTATTGCAGGAAATGATAATATTGTTTGAAGACCATTTTAAACTTATGGAATGGTAATGACATAAAAATGCAAGCACATGCTGCCAAAAATAAATGCACTTTATTTTTAAAAGAACACGTAAGACTGGAGCAGGTAAACACTGGAGCGGGTAAACAAAATAAAACAACCAAAAACAAAAATAAAATGGTTGCTCAGTCTTTAACAAAAAGTGCATAAACGTGCGGCAAAAGCCAACAGTGATGCAGAGGACGCACAGGGTTAACTCGGTGAATTTGATGCTGTCAGACGCGTACTTCAATAACCTCCAGGCCGCTTCCTTTGTTGTTGTTATCATCAATTTATTCCATAGATTGACTGCAATACTTCAGACTTTAACTGACACATGCTGACCAGGCTGAAACTCTATAATGGTGCCAACAATAAACGACATTTAGCACGGTCAACAGAAATTATGACCCTCCACCGGCGCACCCGTTTCCTCTTACATGCTAAACCAGCGCGTCAGTATTGCTCCCATTCATACCTAAGTGACAGTCACGCCCACCTATGACACACCCACCACCCAAGTGTCAAAGCTGTGAGCTCCTGCCACATCAGTAATGCTCATTTAGATCACTTGGCTCTTACAGTGCACTTGAGTCAAAACTAAACACAACATAAAACCAAAGTGGAAATAAAAACTACTTCAACCAAAAGAGTACAGATTATGAAGTCTGTATGCTATATTACCCTTCAGTAATCATTTAATTTAGATCAGGAATGTCAAAGTCAAAAACACCGAGGGCCAAAAACCCAAATTTGCTACAAGCCAAGGGCCGGACTGGTTCACAATTTATTAAAACATATTGAAATGATTGCACATAGCCTATTGAACCAAGACCTAACACAGTGTATATTATTTAATAATTAAATGAATAAAGCAATGTTTTCTTATGGATCTGTCAGTAATTTCAAGTGAAACCATTTTTCAAAAGGCAAACAGACAAAAACAAACTTCCTTCAAAGAAAAATGGCATGTTCTGTACGTTAAAAGAATAAAGCAATATTTTGTTATGACTGTCAGCAACTTCAAGGGAAAACATTTTCAACAGGCAAACAGCAAAACATTAAATTGTTTTAAAAACTAAATATGTTTTTTTAATATCAAGATAAATACATAAATTACAGTTCATGCATTATAAACTGAAATGCATTATTGTGCTGCTCTATGATGTCCATATTCTTGTCTTTGTCTGCGTGTTTCTGAGAAGCTTGATAGTGCTTCTTAGATTATATTCTTTCATTACAGCCAAACTTTCTCCACACAGAAGACACACAGGCAGTAATGGCATAGTAAAAGTAACTTTAATCAGATTACTGATTACTCCTTGAAAAAGTAACTTGGATTACTGAATACTTGATTTGCAAAGTAATTTAGTTATTATTAAAAGTAGCAAATGCTGACAAAAACACTCTGCCGCCTGTGAAAATCACATTGATTTTTGCCTATAATTAATTGCAAGTTATTTTATAATGATTACATCAGCAATGTGTCTCCACTAATATGGTTGAACTGAAGGGGAGATTGTTTAATGGTTACAACAGGACAAAAAAAACCTTTAGTAATTTCTGCATGTTTTTGTGTGTTTCTATTGTCTGGAAAACTATAAATAGGATTTTAACCCCCGGCACCCCAGCCTCCAGGTTGTGCGTTACGGCCCTGTGTTTGGTATCACAGCGCAGTGCACAGAGCTCCTCCTGCTGCTCCACAACTCAGATGTCCTGCTGCACAGATTTGTGAGACTTATCTTAATATTAATCATTATAATGGTGTTTAGTTACACAACTTTACAGACTTGTTCATTCGTGGCTGTTTTCACGTTTATTGCGTTGTTCATATTAGGTTCCATGTTTGCTATTTTCTGGAGCGCAGCGCAAAGCCTGACGTCATTCAGAGGTTAAATATTAACTTGACATTAACAAAGACACAGCGGGACAGATTATGAGTCTGACTAAAACTAACTGGATGTCAGACAAATTTTGGGCTTCATGTCTGCTTATTTCCAAGCCCAAAGAGCGCAGACCGCGACTCATTAAATCTACAAACGACTTTAGAAAGAAAAACAAGTCCAAAGCCACAATAAACGGAATTGGTGACCGAAACTCAAATTAGTTTCTTTTTAACAACAAAATTCTCATCTCCCTCAATTATTTCTGTCGCTGCCGATATTGTCGCATAGACGCCGCGGTTAATCTCCAAGACGCATAGAGGAAATAAAATTACAAAAGAGAATAGTAACGCAAAGTGGTTTCGATAAGTAACTGTAGTCTGACTACCTGATTTGAAATAGAAACGCGTTGGATTACTCGTTATTGAAATAAGCGGTCTGACGTCAGTCACTGCACACAGGTTTGCATTTTACCTCCATGAACATGAACCTGCCTCCCACCTGGCTTGAAAACCTCTATTCTCAGCGTCCACTAAACGTTTAGCCATTTTTGAGGACCTAACCCTACCCTACCTGAAAGTTGATCTCCGCTCTGATTGCTGATGAACAATGAAGCCGCTTGTGCTGCAGTGACTTAGCAGGCTACAGTTGCATTGTGGGGAATGTAGTGTTGGTGCGTGCAAAACGCCAGCAGGCCTCTGTGGCCTGCGGGCCGGTTCTAATAGTAATTAAATATCACCTAGGGGGCCATAGATAATTAATTCGCGGGCCTTGACTTTGACAGATGTGATTTAGATAGAGAAGACTGGCATATCCGACTACCTGATGCAATAGTTCAAGCCTCCCTTACGCTAAGGAAATGTGGAAGGGAGGGATGAGTGGGGCGCACCGGAGTTGAGCCTTTTTTCATCCAGTATCATCAATAGAAAGAGAAAAAGGCAGAAAGAATTTATCGATAAAACCAATAAATTAAAATGAGGACGATAATTTTCATTTATCATGCGATTAATTGATTTATTTTTTATTGCGACAGGCCTACCTATCATCAGCCACGCACAGTGGGAAAGAAATCTTGTTTGCCATTTTCTGATTCAATGTTAAACCTTGCACAAATTAGCCAAATAAAGGATGTACAGCGATACCAGTTTAAACTTTGAAATTTTGCAAAAAGACTGTGCTCTGCGATATTAAAACATGGGTAGAACTGCAACTACATTAATCATTACTCTTCTCTTCAGTGTTTCTGTCAGCTTCTGGTGATGCAGCTCTGTGCTGCCTTCAAGAGAATGGGACATATCATCCAAAAATTTCACCTACATGGCATTTACTGTGCAAACAGTGCTATAAAAGTTCCAGATCTTTTTAATGGCATACAAATATGGGGCAGAAACATGAATGATATTTTTTAATAGACATATCTGTTGATTTATAGATGAATATGTTTACTGTATAGAAATTACAAAGAACAAAGCTGGTTCTTAATCCAATCCTAATGATTCAAATTAAAAGTGTCATGGAGTCACTTAACATTAGATTCTTAGATTTTTGAGCTAATGATTGTGCAAATTTGAGCATAATTGCTCAACATTTGTGCATGTCACTGTTTACATCCTTATTGTTTATTTTGTATTAATAAACATAGTTATTTTATTTGAAAGGGTACATAAAGGTTTACTTATGTATAGTAAGGTAAAAGCTCGTTTACTCCTCCAAAATAAGCCAATGCCCTCCCTGTTGAGCTCCTCTGGAGACTGGGCTGATGCACAGCGATGGGGCTTCTTTGTTTTTCACAAAGTTGCATGAAAAGTGCAGTCCAAATAATTTTAGATTGATTCGGAAAAGAGGTCTTGTTAAAACCAGACCTTAAAATAACCCTGTTTTGTTTTTGTTCTTTTCTCTGTAGTCCTCCTGAGCACAATGTTATAACCGTACCAGAAAGGGAGAAGGAACCTGATTGGAAAACGAGGGATCACAATATGAGCGAAAACCGTACCAGGAACCGTGGCTGCAGCGGCTTAAAGTCAGAAGTGCTGAAACCAGAAACCTCGCTCAAACAGAACAGTGGGTATTCATGTGATGCTCTGAACCACAAAATAAGAACACCACTCACTGTTCTGTTTCTGACAGGTGTGTGTCCAAGTCGGAGTCGCAGAAGATGTGGAGCAATAGAGCGGCGCACAGGGGGGTTGTCGGAGTCTGGCTCAGACTCTGGCAGTTCATCAGGAAGTGTGAGGGCCAGCAGGGGGAGTTGGGGCAGCTGGAGCAGTGCAAGCAGCATGGAAGGAGACAAGGACCACGGTGCTCGAACACATGCCTGCACTACCTCATATAGAAAAAGTAAATACACAAGCATTCATAACTTCTTCCTTTGTGTGGCTATTTCTGTTAGAAGCAATAATAAAAACCTCAAAAGCCAATGATTTTAATATAGTAATGTCATTTTTCTTGTCAGGAGATTTGATGCAGAACTACTCGACAGAAACAGACTGCTACCAGAGCATGAATAACAACTACAAGGCCTCAAGGTATTTCACCAAATAAACACATTTTAGTAGAAACACTGCCTGCTGGAAGCGGAGGTTTCAAAGAGGCTACAGGAGTGTGTAAAATTGTAAGGCTTAAATTTGTAATTGGTATTATTGGATGGCGGGTGGGCATCTATCACTGGATGAAACATGGCTCACTGCTTTCATGTCGATCTGAGGTCAAAATGATAAAACTATGATGCGGTAGGGAATGTTCCTGAATGATTTAGGAACATTCTACATTCCAGCTGAGTTGAATGTCCTTCAGATACGATTGCATTACCTGCGTTTCCATCAACAATATGTGCAAATCTGTATCAATATTCCACTAATGTTCAAAATAAATAACACTATTGTCGTGTTTCCATTAAATGAGAAATGAAATTAAAACCACATGTGAATCAAGTTGTTCATGATATATAAATCATTAAAAAAAATGTTGTTTTTTTAATCTTTTAATTTTAATCTTTAATTTCTTTTAATCATTTCCAACAACTCAACTAGTTGGAGTAGTTGATCCTCCAACTACTTCCTGTTATCTTCCTCATGGTTTATGCCAGTGACAACTTGATCACATGATCAAGTTGTTGTTCATGTGATTCATGTCATGTGAAAAAGTGTTTTTGTGTAATAAACCAATTTCAATATGGCTGAATAACCACCTCATTCTAGTGCCAAAGTTATTTTTTTATATAAAAACCAGGAGTTTATTTTAAATATGTGTGTTTCCATTAAGCAAATTTTATTTCTAAAAGTCAAATTGCACAATTATATAGTTAATGGAAACGGAGCTTGTGTCTAGATGAATGCTAATTCCTTAAGTCTTAAATTTGTTCCTTTTTGCATTTTTGACATAACTTTTAGCTGCATCTATTGTTTCATGATTTGCCTCTCTAGTAGAGAAATTAAGACAAAAGTCTCTGTTGTCTTTTTCTATGCATAAAGAGGAGGCCAAGTTATGTCAGACTTTCTTTTTATTTTATTTTTCCCTCCCTACTTCTGTTAAGGTCATTTTCTTTCTAAGAGAAATTAAATGGAACCTGGTTTTATTTGAAATACACATTTCACAACTTTAAACATGTGAAATATGTATTTGGATTTCTAAATACAGCAGAGCTAAATAAATGCAATAAACATTTAATGGAGAACAATTTGAAGCTGCCTAACAACGATATTAAGAAGATGCCATTTAATTACCTGCTCCCACTAAACAACTCCTTTTTTTCCCACAATCAGCTTGTACAACAAAGAGATGTGCCATAGCTCAGACCCTGCTCCCTCAAGCTTTGTCCCAAGTTTTGCTGATGTGGCTGCAAGAATGGACAGGAATATAGGTAAAGACAGAACCACTAAGTGGACACTTTGGCTTCTAATAACTGGGATTGAAACACATGAGACATTTTCTTTATTCACTGATGGAAGTTTTTTATGTTTCCCTTGGTCAGCAGCTTGTCATTATGTGCCTGAAGATACATGGTCAGCTCCATCCATCCCTCTAACCAATGAGTTCAGATACAACACAACCGAAGCTCTGCCCTACATACCTCAGCCAGTCGTCACCGCATCATACAACAGGTAGGACAAGGAGAACATCAGGGCTGCATAAACTACTTTTGTCTTTTTTATCCTTAAATAATGTAGTAGTACAGCACCTTACCAAAGCATTCATACTCCTTAGACTCTTTCACATTTTACTACATCAGAGCTGTAAATGCCAACATACTGTTATGGAAGCAGTTGTATGTTTAAGCTTTATTTTTCTTTGAAGCAAAAAAAACTAAATTTATGACCTCACTATGTTGTACCTGTCTTTAGCAGTCTGTTTCGAAGAAAATGTGTTTGTTTCAATACTCTTTTTTTAAACTATTGATTAATTTACAACCATATTTATTTGAAGGACAGTGTTGTTTATAAAGAGATTTCATCCATTTTAATTATATTTTGCTGGTGTGTGATTTTTATTTACTTTTCATGTATGGGTTTTGGTTGTTGGATTGTATTTTGGATATTTAAAATGTCATCCAGTTCCAGTGTATAGTGTCCTGCACAAAATTAAAGTTTATTACTTCTTGAAAGGGAGAACTTGCATTATCAACATGCAAGAACATTTTAGTTACTTGAAAATGATCTGTAAAGAACAATATTATCATTTACCATGATCATTTTTGGGACAATTTATTATACAGCAAAATTTGTTCTTGTGACAGGCATATTAATGAATGAGTTGAACAAGTTTTTAGTTACTGATGTAAAAAGTTTGGCTGTTTTCTGAATACAGTGAACCCTCGCGTTCCAAAAAGAACCTGTGATAGGCAAAATTTGTGAAGTAGTAACCTTTATTATTTTACAATGATTGATAAATTATTATACAATGATATAGTAATTGTATAATAATACATTGAAACCAATGAATAAAACCTTTTTACAGGCCCAAGCATTTGCTTAACAAATAAAAGTACCGTATAAAGGTTTTTGTTTTTTTTTTTTAAACTAACTACTTTACTGTAAAATAATAATTTTAATCATCAAAATGAACTGAAGGCTTCAAATTGCGGAGATCAGCACCACCCCACCGCGACCCGAGTCACTGGATTAGAACGGGAGAAAATGAAAAATGATTAAAAAAAACAACAAGACAAATAGTGACTCACATGTATTTCTGACTGAGCCGCTGCATCCTGAATCCGCTCTGTAGCGGGTTTTTCTTCTAAAGCCCGCGGTGCAGGTGTGTTTTTAAGAGAACAACATAGTTATAGGTTGTTGTTGTCGCTCTTTTTTCTTCTGGGCAAAAAGATTCTTATAAACCGACATGCAACCATCGATTATGTTTGACTAGCATGTACAGACTTTTCTGCGATGTATCTTCCTCTGCCTTTTAGGCCCGGTTTGTGCGTTTTGTCAACATTATGGGTTTTAGAGAAACTTGAAATTGCAAAAAAATGTGCAAACTTAAATTTGGCAAGATGTTTTACGTACGTGTACATATTAAACCTCAACGTTATTGACACACAGGTAGAGAAGAAGTGGAGAGACTGTTTAGCCAATCAGGACACAGAATACAATCCACTGTGGAAAAAAAAACTGCACAAAAAATCCACAAAGCAGCGAGACCGTGAGAGGTGAACCGCTTTATAGCAAGGGTTCACTGAATGTGCTTTGTGTATTAACAGTGATTACAGTTGTATGTAAATATTAAAACGGCTTCAATGTTTGCTTATTTTGCAGCTTCACTTGGAGCAGTGCCAACAGTCATTGCAACAGTCCCTGCAGCGACACTGGTATCAGCTCCTAATATCTAAATTCCAGTCATTCATCTCCCCTGTTTAACTTCCTGAAGTATTTTCAAACTACTTAGATATGTTTTTTGTGGGTTTGATCTTCAGCATGTTTGTTTGAAACATTTTGCAGGTAATGTACCCTTTCAGAGCGGTTTTCCCCGTCAGGGGGGCCAGAACGTCAATGGCAGTCAGAGCAGCTGGAGTAATGAGCAGCCTCAGGAATCTCCTTCCACTTGGAACTCAGCAGCATGTGTGGGCAGCAAGGTGACATCTTGTATTACATTTGTGTCTGCTGTAATAAAAATAAATATCCCCTGCAAATTAAATTGTGATGCTGCAAATCCTGTTGAGACCAAAGAATCACACACTTTCACAACTGGACAAGTTAATAACACTGTACAGTAAATTAGATTTCCATTTTGACTCCAAACAATTAAAGCTGTGCAGGTCAGTTGTCCAGTTGTCAGATTCAGAAAGTTTTCCCAGCTCTGATCAGTCATCAGAAAGTTAAGGTCTTAAAAAATAGGTATCAATTCAAATGTGTTACATAATCTTAGCAAACAAAGATGCCATATTTATTTGTCCAGATTCTGTTTTGCATTTGTGGTCTTGCTTTGTTCTCTTAATGCAGTAAAAACAAGATGTTTTCTATGTGGATGGGTAATTCTGCTAAATATTAACAATGATTTCAAGATTGACCAAGATATCTATGGGGTTTTTTTTTTTCTTTCTTTCTATATTTAAGTTGTCCCGACGGAAGTAAAAACCTCTGCATTAGTTATGAAATGATGAACACTCTGCTTCTTCCTGTGCATGAAAACATTTCTCTTAACCATTCTGACAAACCAGAGTCGCCATCAGTTCACCTGTTTCATGACACATATATGTACTTCAAATCTATAGAGAAGCTTTAGTTTTAGTAAGTGGGCACAAAGGATTTAAACTCAGACGTTTTGATAAAGTCTGGAATTTTTGCATAAAATGTGTAGAAAACCTTGGAAAATATTTACATTTTTTTATGACTAGTGTTAAGACTAGTAAAATAAAAAAAAGTCTATCTAGCTAAAATAGATGATACCACTTTTATATACTTTTGTCACCTGTTCCTCACTCCTACTTCTGTCACAGTAATCAATAAATCACTTTATGGAATGATAAATTAAAACTCAATAATTTTATTTCTCTTTTTTTCTCTTTCCACTAAAAACTGGATCATAAAAGTCTTTAGTTTGACGCTTTAGTCTCTAGCCATTTTTGAAGGACAATTTTGTTTACAAAGACTTCAAAATTAACTTTATTTGTTTTGTTTATTTTGGATATTTAAAATGTCTTCTCGTTCTAGTGTTAAATTTTCATTAGAATTTCAGGTTATCTTTTAGAATGTGTTCTTGCAACAATCTCAAAACAACAATATCGTTTATGGCAATAACTTCTGGAACAATTTATCGTCCAGCAAAATTTATTGTGACAGGTCTAAATTCACTCCACAATAACTTTTGTTCTGTAAACAAATATTTTAGAATAAAGATACAATGGCCATTGTAGACAGGAAAAGAAGGAGCACACTTCTGGCAAAAAAATCTCAGAAAATTTCTAGAAATGTTTTTAACTTTCTGGACTTAAAGCTGAAAGTTTGCTTTGAAAAACTCAAATTTTCAATTTCTCAGACAAAAATTTTAATTTTGAGATTAATCTCAGAAATAGCCCCCCCCCCAAAATAAAAATAAAAAACCCAGAAATTTCTGAGGTTAATCTCAAATTTTAAGTTGTTTTTTTTTTTTAATGGAAATTTACTTTTCTTTTATTGTCTATCCACCATGGCCTTATTATGCCATTGTATAATGGAGAATGGGGCATTGAAACATTGAGGGATTAGCTTTAAGCAAAACCAAAAGTCTAACGTTTTTCCTTTTGTCCTTCACAGCCATATTTCTCGGGGACCCGGAGCCTCTCTCCCATGTCCGGTTTGTTTGGCTCCATCTGGACCCCGCAGACCCACTTCCCACCTGAGCGTTCAGTCCCAGTGTCCCCCTTGTCTCCCATCACCCCCGCCACCCCTCCTTACTCCCCATTCACCCGGGAGCCGGAGGGAACCTACCGGCCCATCCAGTACTCCAGCTTCAACCCATTCGGGCCCCACATGAACCTGGACATATGGAACTCTTCATCCAACCGCAGTTCCAACTCCCAGCTCTCCAATGACTCCGGCTACTGTGGAGATGTCTGAATCCGAAAACCAGAACAGCAGACCTTAATACTTGCAAATGCCTAATATAAAAGAAAGAAAATAAAAATGAATGTTCTTTTATCAACAGTGGGGAAAATGTGAATATTACTTTTTTTTTTATTTTCCAATCTTCAGATTTAAATGTTGTGAGAGGTGAAGCAATTGTTGTATATTTTTCTAGATGTTTTGCAGTTTTGATCATAGAAAATAAAAGGAAGGTTTTGTACTTGAACAATGGTCTTTATTTCAATTACCCCATATTTATTCTGCAACATGTACAGGCTCCCACAGAAAAGAACACTTCATTTCTGAGGCTTTCCTTGTGCCAGGTTTCAGCTAAAACATAGAACAAACTCAGGCTTTGTTCAAACAATCCTGCTGCCAAGCAGGGATGGTTCATGGAGTACGTTGCGGTAGTAAGTGGACTCTGGATAGCTGATACACAGCTTTCTGAAACGGATATGCACAGAGCTTCAGAATTTTCACTTATCCTGCTTTCTGAAACTTATTCTGCTAACTTCAGAATTGAACCAAAATGGAACGGGATGCAAAGAACTTGTACATTCTGTGCACTTTTGCAGAGAGGAGTCAAGAAATTCTAAAAGGAAGACAGTTTGCAGAGACGGGTAAGAACTACATAGTAACATCAAGTCCAGGAGTAACTTTCTGAAGGACTGGGTGACATGTCCCATTATTTAGTATACTCTTTTTTTCCTGTGTCTGCATCTATGTGCTCGGCAGCAGCTGTGCCTCGTGTTCAAAGCAGCCAATTCACGAGGCAAGTAAAAAGTTTTTATTTAAAAAATATATAATAGTGGGGAGTAGGTTTGTTATGCTACTACATAACTTTGACAACCTTGACATCAGTGACGTGCGGTCAGAGGAGACAGGCATAATGAAAAAATATATAATTTATATTGCTATTTTCAACCTGTGGTTTGTACTAATAAACTATTTTTCATTTAGCTTAACTAATTTAGATTTTTTTTTCTTCAAAATCGCAGAATTTTCACAGTTTCCCATTGAAATGCTTGGAAGTGAAGCTGGTGAAGCAGCAGTGAGTTGAGCCTCACCTGGGATTGATCAACCTCTCACTAACTGCACTGGCTGCCATTCTATGGGAGCATGCTCCTGTCTGTACGTCGCCAATAAAATGGTAAAAAACATTTAGCGTATGAACTGATTTTCCATCATTTACCTTATGTATATAATGATAGAGATCTAATGAACACTAGTGATGGCTAAATGAGGCGTCATGAAGCTTTTCGACCCATAGCAAAACTGTATTGATACTGTGTCGACACTGTGTCACTGAATACTGACACCTGCTGGGCATTAACGATCCCTACAGGCAACATAGTTGACAGACTGATTTGATGACCTGGTCTATACAATAAGATTTAAGTCATTGTATTTTATTGTACATTATAGTGTTATTTCATATCTTTAGTTAAATTCAAAATACATTTGATATTCTTGGATACAGTCAATAAATAATGTGAAAATGGACCATAAAGTGAAAATTTAAGTGAACGTGTTTGGAATGACGATGCTTGTGGACTGTGTTTGTTTTCTTTACACATTTTCATTAAAAAAAAACATTTTTCCAACATTTTGAAATTTGTCTGTTATGCTTTTTTGACACGACGTCTGCTGTAGAAAAAAATGGAGTAAACAATATATTTATATGAAATAATTTATAAAAAGCAACGCAGTAATTTGTAGAATGGCTGAATTTATTCTAGGTGTATCTGCGACTACATTCATTCCATATATGCCTCAACATTGAGGAGGTGGATTATTTAAATAAGACAGTTCTGTCAAACATATGCAAACTACGAATCCTTTCGTTTGCCTTGAAATGCAAATGCATCCCATTGACAGATTCCATTCCTCATAAACACAGTTTGGCGCCTCAGTGTCATTTTGAAACAGCTCCCAGTGCTTCAGCATGAAGCACTGGGAAGTGCTTCATGCACTTCCCAGCAGTGCATGAAGCACTGCTGGGAAGTGTTGACTGGGAAGATCAACACTGATCTTCCCAGTGCTTCATGCTCAGCATGAAGCACTGGGAAGATCAGTGTTGATTCAGCAGCAGGAAAAAAAAACTGAACGAAAGTAGCATTCAGAATGATGAGAGGACAAATTTTGGAAAATTCTGGACAAATTCTTTAACTGCGGAAAGCTGAAAGTTAAATTCGAGTAACCTCTGTGTTTACTACCAGTCACATATTCTTAAGAAGTACATGTAGAAATGAGGAACATTTACTGAAATGTGTCACACTAGCAAGAGTTACAGAAAAATCTAGAAGAGTTTCAAATTTAAGTGTTAGTTTTTTTAAAACGTATGAAGGAAATCACAAACTCGTAGTCACAGCACTGACTAGTTGTGCTACCATAAATAATGCTGTTAAATTGTAGGTTTTCTTTAGAGGCATGTGTTTGCAGAGACAGGGGCTTTTTTTTCACACACACTCACACCAACACACACACATCCACAGACACACACACACACACTCACACCAACACACACCCATCCACAGACATACACACACACACACACACGCACCCACGCGCACGCACACACACCCACATGCACCCACACACATGGGGCTGGTGAAAGCTGATATTCCAACAGTTGTGAGAATGAACCTTTAAATTGTAGCTACCTTATCTTTCCACTGTTTGGAAACTAACTGACAAAGCCTTGCGCGCTGACCAGAGCTCGTAAGAATGACCGTGTTTTTTGGGGTTTTTTCCAACCCACTATCCGCAGATAGTATCTCAAACAGACCCACCACTCCCCTGTCCGTTTTGAACACAGGCACAAAACCAGAGGTAACTACAACATTCTGAATCTATTTAAACTTTTCTACGCATAGTTCGTATTATATACATTATTCATGATTATCTATCGCTGATTGTTATTGTATTACTCTTAAAACTCTTAAAACTCAGAGTTCTCTAAAAACAAAGAGAGGAACAAAAAATGTCTAAGGAATATTCATCTAATGGGCCCGGAGTGGGCTGGGGAGGGGCACATCCTGACACAGGAAGAGAAGGAGGGGCTCAACCTGACACCGGAAATTAAAATCAATTATTGATTAGGGCCATAAATCACTCAACCGATTAAAATCTGGCACAAGAGTGTCTATATTGGTTTTTTTTTACGCAGATAGCAACTGACAACACGACAAAAAAACAAACAACACTCAGATATTTCCCACAGCGCAGAATATAAAGCCTTTTGCAGTAGTATGGTTTTAGGGTTAATGTTTATTTTGTGATTATTAGGGTTAGAGTAAAAGGAGACAACTATAAATATATAGCTGCTCTTGACTTTACTGTATGGCTGTCAGGGCTGAATCTGCTGGCTGTTTGAATTTTTTTTATTTCTACAGCTTAAGTGTTTCATTAACTGAAAAATTATACATTTTCTGTAGATATTACAAGTTTATAGCTGAAGGGTTATGACTTTAGCTATAAAATCATGAGCCATATTTCGTACAAAGAAATATGGCTCATGATTCTTGTATATTGATGTATATAAACAAAAAAGACACCTCGAACAGCAAAGAATAGATTAGTTAATCAACCTTTGTCTTAAAATATGTTATTTGTTTCTTGTAAGCATGAAGTAAAACCCAAATCTGACGGTTTTTTTGAGAATATGTCCATATGTGTTTAGGTGCTTGTGTGCCTAAAAAGGTGAACCATTCTTTGTTAGGCTCTCAAGTGCTGACATATTGCAACTATTAATCTTTAGTCCTAAAATCAACACAGAAGCCTAGATACTGATGACAGGCAAGACCAGAGGAGTCTGGATATCCTGATAACACACACACATGCACACACACACACACACACCATGCTCATATGCACAATGTTACACAGGTCTGGAAATATCTATCACACCTTCTCTGCAGGATTTAATCAGCAGAGTAGTCAAGTTCTTCAGAATCCTGCTAATGGACCTAAAAAATTGGTTACATTTTATTGAAGCAGACACACATCTGCAGTCTATCACACCAAACCTTGTTAAACTATACTGAAGTTTATGGTTGACATGTAAAGTGTGAAAAGTTTAAAAGCTGAGGTTACTTTTGCAAAAATCATTTGATGTTTCAGCTTCTTGTCCACATTGTTCTTTCACTGCTTTATTTGATGAGTCAGGATTAAACCACAAATGGCAACTAATTACTGTTTCACTGCAAGGCCAAGGTTGTTTCTAACTTAAAGCTTAATTTTTAGATTTATATGCAGTCTTGTAACCCTTATTTATTCCCATTAAGGCCAGAAAAGGTTAGAAACACATGAGAGAAAAAGTGGAGTTTGCGTATAAAAAATATGGTGGAATGTCATGTTTCAGGAAGTCTGAGTCTGAGCAGGCTGTGCAGTGTCACAGTGTGGTGTCCAGGGCAGATGAGGGTCCAGGTGAACACAGTGACCACCCCAGGCCTCCTCTTGACCCCTTTAGAAATCAATACAGCGGGTGATTGGATTTCACGCTCTTTTATCTTTTAACTAGCCTGATAACAGGAACGGAAAAAGCAATGATGAGCTTGTGTACACTTGTGTAAAAACTCTCCACGGTCACTTAGCAGAGCCCCCATTAGGCTTGGATCTCCTCCCAGGTTGCCCGGTGATAGAGTAAACAGAGCGAGTCTGACCGATCCGGCACGCAAATATTTGTTTTGGGAAGGTGCCCTGGTTCGACAGGAGACACATGTCAGCTGCGGTATAAAAACAGAGACCACTGTCACTCATCAGCTCACACACAGGACCCCGACCCTCTGCTCCTGGACACTCACTGAACGCAGCCAAATCCAGCTCCAAGGTAAGAAAACTTTTACACCCATTGCAGTGTTTCATCCCTCCTATATCCTTGTACTTTTTCTTTTCTTACTGTTTTTTTGTTGTTTTTTTTACCTCTACAGGTCTGGAGGTGATATGGCCACAGGAGTCATCAGGAATTTCCACATTCAGGTCCCGGCTCCTGCCTACTTCCACACTTTCTTGCATTCCCCATGCAAGAAGGATGAGGGTTGTCAGATGAGGGAGAAGCCACAGGAACGAGAAGATGAAGAAGATCAAGATGAAGAGGAGGAGGAGGAAGAAGAAGAATGCTTGGATCAGTTCATTATGAATCCTGCTCAGAATGTTCTGGATGTAACCAGTCAGTTGCTGAGGTTCGCTGACCTCATCAGTCATGACGTCCAGCGGTATTTCGGCCGTTCCTCTGCAGATCGAGAAGCTTGTGACATCTATGACGACTCTGTCTCTGTGGTGAGCAGTGGCCGGCTGCGTTACTATGACGACCTGCTGAGGATCGCAGGTGCGGGGACTCCGGAGGAGCAGGCGAACGGTGTGGTGGCTCCAGATGACAATCCAAGACGCAGCGGTTTAGGGCCCCTGGCTGACCTGTTCAACCACAGGGGCCTGAGTCGGCTCAGGGTCCAGCCAATGATCAACAGGCATCTCCCACTAAGCTTCTGGACTGAGCCAGTTTCTCGCTGCCCTCTGGTCGGCTGCAGCAGCACACCTAACATCACACACACTCGCAGCAGCTCACCTGGACAGACCGACAGCGGCAGACACACACATTACAACCCACTGATGCAGCACAGCATGACCGGCACGGAGCCAGACTTCAGTGACCTGCTGGCCTACTGGGACCCACACCCAGAGTTCACTCACACACTGATGGAGGACACACATGCAGAATGAAACACACAGTAGCTGCCTGAAACCAACATGGGTTCCGACCTCTGCAGCTGTTCAACAAACAGAAATAAACAGGAACAAAGCAGGTTGTTTTCTTCTCTTTGTGGTCCTGTTTGTACTCTGACAAGGAAACGCTTCAAGAATGTTTAGATTAGTTATCGTAGAAACCATGCTTTAATTTTGAAGGAAAGGTTTCTTTCTTTCTTTTTCTGGTTATTTCAAAACCTGATTAGCTTTTGGAGCACATTTCATACAACAGATTTCATTAAGGATGCAGTAATATAAAAATGAGGAACCTATATTGATATTAATTTTATACCTAGCATGTTCCGCTAAGGTTCTTTCAGAATAGAATAGAAGATACTTTATTGATCCCAAGAGGAAATTGCTTATTCGTTGACAAATATTAAATATTAATAATATGAATATAACCATAATATTATAGATTATAGTTTATAAAGCTATAAACTATAGTTTATAGTTCTTATCACTTAAGAGTGACGAGATCATTCAATGTGACTGAATGTAAATATGGAACATGGAAACATGTTAATCTATAAATAATCTACAAATGAGTGCAGAGTAAATTAGATTTAAGTAATTCAGGTTTAGACATTGTAAAATCTAATGGCTACAGGCAGAAATGATTTTCTGTGTTGCTCTGTGGTTCACTTTGGTAAAATGAGTCTGGCTGAAGGTGCCCCTGTATCCGGCCAGCATCTCATTGTCCAAGATGACCTGCATCTAATATACTAATATAAATGATAGTCCAAATAAACTGTCCATCCTTGCATTTCATGCAACAAACCAGCATTTGTAAGTATTCTCCCAGTGGGTTTAAGCTTCAGCTCTTCACCTTAAGAGCACAGTGGTGTTGTAGTGGTGCTGATCAACAGTGCTGGTGCTGTATCTGCACCAGTAAAGAGTGTTCTGGTGAAGCAGTTGAACTGCTGAACACCTGCTGGTTTATCTGTTAAAGGGTTACATGAGCTCAAATGGATTCTGTAGTCATTAATACAGAACAGTACAAAAGTCTTGATTTCTGCAGCACCTCCATTTGAGACTCTTTTACGCAATCATAGTGATCATGATCACTATTTCTTTACAGTTTCTACATTTTGTTCTGTTTTCCTTTGAACCTTGACTTGTTCACTTGTTTTTCTTCCATTTCCAGAGATTTTGAAGCAATTAACAGCCAACAAAGCCACCTCAGAGAGTGGATGGACCTCATACTATGTCTATACAATGCACACAATACTTTTCAAAAGTATTCACAGAACTAATCTGGATTTCAAGGTTTTTGTTGTTTTGCACATGTAGAGGGTGGAATGTCTCTAGATGTCTCATTTAGATTCAGGTTTGTGTCACATGTTAGTTTTCATCCCAAACTGTACTTTTCATATAGACCAAAAGGTTTAGTTATGGTTTCTTCCTGTCACTGTATCAGTCAGACCTGTTGAATTTATTGATGACCGGTCTGATGTATTCGAGGTTCCACATAACATTCCAATAAAATATATTGCCTATGTTGAAATAAATAAAAGCAAAATGTATAAAAGAGAAACCGGTGGGAATACCTTTCATAATGTACGTTACCAAAAAACTCCACCTGAAGCTATAGTTCCTGCCATTATTTCTTCTGCATCCAGGTCCAACACATTGTTTAACTCTAAATATAATAAATGTCAAAGAAAAAGCTAATTTTGCTCCCACCTTCATCATTGAGCCATTTTTAGGTAAATGAGGTTTAGATAAGCACTATTAAGTAGTTATTCTAAAAATATCTTCCAAAGTATTATTAATTAAAAACATGCCAATAAATGGGAAAAAGATGGCAAATGCTGAGATTTAATCAATTCTGTGCTTACTGCTGTTTATGATCCAAATCAACATCTTTACATGGCGTGATGTGATAGGCTCCAACAAGTCCTGTTAAAGCGCAGCCTCTGATTGGACAAGAGGGAAGACCAGTAACATTCTGACACACACACTCCATGTTAGATAAATAAACGTTGGACAGTTTCCCCCATACCTGAGCAGAGGTGACAGATTTTCACACACACACACGCAGAGACATGACAACACACAAGCTATGCATCGCTCTGCTGGGCTTGCTGCTGCTGGGGTCCCTCAGCGTTCAGGCCAGTGACCCCAAGGATGACCCCGACAAGGCAACAGAGGCAAAGACACAAAAGGCCACCTCAGAGGAGACAGACAAGAAGCCAAAACAGGAGAAGACAACAAACATAGCAGAAGAAAAAGACGTTTTGGTTCTACACATGAACAACTTTGACAGAGCTCTCAGCGAAAATGAGTTTTTACTGGTTGAGTTTTGTAAGTAAAAATATATTATTAATATTCTTATAAGTTTATACAGGCAGATTGTGCAAGATGTGCTGTTTTACAGAAAGTTGGTAGAACACACGTCACATGTGCTGCTTTTTAATACAAAAACATTCATTTAAAGGAATTTTGATCTAAAATTAAAAACACTGAATGGCTTCAAAATATGAAAAGGATATCTACATATAAAGCATGAGCATTTCTTAAAATAACTGAAATATTTATGCTAATAAAAGAAAAAAATGAAGTTGAGATAACCATGAAATATCACCTAGAGCTGCAGGATTACATTATTTTGTCACACACCAATAGAGGATTTCCTCTGGTATTTTATATCCATACCCCTGAAACAAATGGAGAAATGTCCCCACACGTCCTGTCAAGTCCAGCTGCTGTCCTGCTGAAAAGCTCCCACACATGAGCTCAGCAGGACAACAGCAGAGGGGAAAAAGGAGCAGTGAGGATAAGGCTGAGGCCAGCCGCCGCTTCTGCTATCAGCAGCTTATTTCCCTAGGAGTTGAGGGAACGGTAGCAACAAGACAGATAATGCTTCCAGTCAATGTTCCAGTGAATGGTGAGCAGGGAAGCCAAAAATTGTACTCAAGTAAGAGTAGCACTACTTCAACATATTTTTACTCAAGCAAAAGTAAAAAGTAACCACCCAGTAAGAGTAAAAAAAGTATTTGGTAAATAGCCTACTCAAGTACAGAGTAATTGAAAAAATGATCCATCCTTTAATATTTAAAAATTACATCAGGTGGACCAAAATATAAAGTGGAAATTTTGGTATCTTAACGATGAAAATGACAACAATTCTTATAACTAACAGAAAATAAAATCAGGCAAAAGAGATGTTTTCCAAATCAACCTCTTTCAATAAAAAACTTATGAAACTATCAAAAATTGCAGGTATGTGTCTGGTAAATCTTTGGTTAAAACATGTTTGTCCTTCACTCAGTGGGTAGAGAGTTCATAAATTTTACTCAAGCAAGAGTAGCAGTACTTCATAATAAAACTACTCAGGTGAAATGAAAAAGTAGTAAAAGGACTTCTTAAATTTTTTTTTTTTTAAAGTTGCTCGAGTAAATCTAATTGAGTAAATGTAACTAGTTACTGCTCAACTCTGCTTGACAGTGTGTGCAATTGTGCTTCAACTATGTGTGTGTGTCTGAAGATGCTCCTTGGTGTGGCCACTGCAAAGAGTTTGAACCAATTTACGCCGAGGCCGCAGAGAAACTGAAGGAGGAGGAAACAGGGATGCGATTGGCCAAGGTGGATGCCATCGAGGAGAAGGAGCTGGCTGATGAGTTTGAGGTCGGAGGCTTTCCCACTCTGAAGGTGTTCGTCAACGGGGACCGCAAGCAGCCATTGGACTACACCGGTAGAGATGCAGAGACATTTATCTTTGACAAATATTGGAGAAATGAAGTGCAACCACTATTTACATGTTTTTACAAATCTTATCTCAAGAGTTTAGGGCCAGATAGATACTTGTGGCAGGCTGGATTTGGCCCCTGGGTCTTGAGGTTGACATGAGGTGTAGAAACCCCCAGCATAACCAGGACCAGGCTCAAGATGAGCAGCCATGTATACCAACAGACAAACAGAGATGGAAAGAAAAATAAAGATAAACACAGAAGCACTGACCCTGTTGTACCTTCTGTAGCAAATATAGAGTGATAATGCAAAGACAATGGCAGCAATAACTGTATGAATACATGCACAAATGGAGAATAAATAGTTTCACTATGCGCTCAAGTAGCTGAATCCTGCAGAGGCTTAAATGGTGCCGCTGGAACAATCAGCTCTAAGAGCTAAGAGTGATTTTAGTGTTATCCTATTCATGATTACCTGTCTTTAATCTTTGATCTGAATCTGGTACACTCCCTGATAGTTCACTGCTAACCAAACACTCAACCCCCTTCACTTCCGGTCCTGGAACTGCCGCTCCACCGATCCCCCGCCCACATAACAGACCTATCACATGTTAGTGGGTCAGACTAGGGGAAGCGCATAACAATACACATAAGGAACACAATGTCACTTATCGCGCCCATCCCTGGCTGCGGCGCCACGGATACGTCCATATTGATGCTTCGTCACCAGCGGAAATTCTCATCCCGCAGCCCCTGCTGTCCTTTATAACTTAAATCATACAATAATAAATTACGAGAAAATAAAAGGTCACTTCCCGAACTTGTTTGCCCAAATGTTATAAGTCCTGATGGGCCGAAGGGCAATAAACAATCACCAGAATGATGTTAAGTAGTAATATTTATTGGTTCACACGTAAAAAGGATTCCCCGCTCGCTTTATCCTGTTGTTGTAACCCGAAGTGGGGACCACACCAAACAGTGTATTGGGATTCAGGGAAATGCCTCCAAAAAAAACAAGAAACGAACAAAATGAATGAAAAGTTGTTAGTCCCGCCCTCACAGGTAGCCTACTACAAAAAGAAAAAAACCATCCTAACTGGGCGGACTAACAAAAAAGAAAACAAAACTCTAAAAGGACAGCAGGAGGCAGTGTGAAGACTGTAAAAACAACAACAGAAAAATGACTAAATACTTATTAAATTATTTTAATCAAATCAATCTAAAACACATTAAAAACACTGCTTACCTGCATTGCACAAATCACACGAAGATCCAACTCTGGCGTAGTTGATCTGGTGCAATTCTACCAAATAAAAACAATACATAAAAACATGCAATTCATCCTGATTAAAACGAGACAAAAGTATAAAACCTACCTGCGGCGTTGAGCACCCACGCCCAGGTAATGCTACCAGCCGACCACCATTGACAACACCAGCAACAGCGTGGGCCCAACCACACCTGATCCAACACAGGAAATCAACTCCTGGCCACCACCTATCCAGCTTCCCCTGTATGGAGGCTCAGGCTGTGGAGAGTGCGACACCTCATGGGGCCACCTGTTACATAACAAATACACATAACCATGTGGACCCCAGCAGAACTAAAACACAGAATCGTTCAATTAAGCGACTTCACTTAAACTACAAGCACTTCAGCCGCTGCGGTCTGAACGCACAGCTTCATAAATTCCTTATGGGTTCGGGAGCGTAATCCAAGCTCCATTAGTTAAAACCGCAGGGTGAGTTCAGTTAATTCTTCGCAGTGGCAGACTGCACATGTTACGGTCTAATTAACTTCTGTACCTTTATTTATTTCATCAAGATAAACTGCTGTCTACTCTGTGAAGATTATAAACACAACGTTGCATTCTCTTTAGTTTTCTCTGGTCTGTAATGGAGACTTGAATTAAAGTCATTTCAACCAAAAGTTGGAACACCTGCGCTTCCTAACCAGACGCTCCAAAGCGTCCGGTCCGTAACTCTCAACACGCTGTCAGCTCCGGTCAGAAAGACGCATTTAGTTCAGAGTCCATGAGATGATATTCAGAAAGGATTTTTTTTTTTGATTGACTTGAGTTGCCTCTGCGATGAAATCTTTGTAGAAAGTCTATCATGTCTGTCCGTGAGCATCAGTGAGGGGTGTGTGTAACTTCCTGAAGGACTGGTGTAGACATGTCCCCACCAATATTTCATACAATATGGACACAATACTTTTTTCCTTTATAAAAAGTATAAAGGAAATACATATACATATTGTATATGTATTGTAACACATATACATATACAATACACATATACTTAAACACATATATAAGTATATGTGTTTCGGTTCAGTTAGCACAAAAATAAGGCGACCCAAACATGTACTTTGTGACAGATTATCAGTGGAGCAGGTGTTTAAATGAGCTAATCACTTCTTAATGATCCCAAAATAAACATCAAGCCTGAAAATTCACAAAAGATACGGACTAAATGTTTTTATTTAGGTATTTCTGCGTACTTTGCTTTTTAGCGTGTGTTTTTATTAAAGTAATTTTAAAAAACCCACACGAAAACACACTTGAAGTAGTCTTTCGACTTCTGGAGCTGTTGTCTGACAGTTGCCATGGCAATAGGTCTGCGTGTGATGTGAAGATGACAGAATGGGAAAGAACAGTATACCACTGGTTTTAGTTGTTCTCCTCCTGGATTTCTACATTCCTGAACTAACTGCATTATTTGTTTGTAACAAATGATGCAGTGATGCAAGTGTGGGAATATTCAAAGCAATCAGAAATATTTTAGAAAGCATGTGGCTCAAAGTTTGTTAAATTTTAAACCATGGCTCCTACAGCAGCAATTAGGTAAAATTAAATCATTGTCCATTATAAAAGAGAAATTCACTTTGTCCTCTATTGCATCTTGGCAGAACTGAAAGAAACTAAGTTATTTATACATATTTACATCCACAGAGAATATATAGTCTACATATTCAAACATCGGCACTCTTTGCATCTTTAATGATTCAACTGAATTAAAACTGAAAATTTTCCCATCTCACTTTACTTATTATCACCCATTAAAGTGAGAATAATAAACACAGAACTCAAAATTGACAAATACTGTAAACATTTCTGACATTTAAAATATAAATCAGTGACCAACATAGCCACCCTCCTTTACAGTAACATTTATACTGTCCATTCTGTCAGTTTCTTGATTTGTTGACGATCAAGTTTTTATGCAGCTTCCCAGACACTGTTCAGAGATGGGTTCTGTTTTCCTCCACCATAAATCTCCCATTTAAACAGGCCCACAAGTTCTCAATGGGGTTTAGGTCTGGTGAGGAAGGGGGCCACTTTATTATTCTTTCATTTTTAAGGCGTTTACTAGCTGGACACGTAGTGGAGTACTTTGATGCATGTCGTCTGTCAAGAGTCACTCTAATCTCATCAGACCATAAAACCTTTGAGAAATCTGTCTTCAGATCTGTCTTGGCCCAATCTTGATGTTTCAACTTATGTGTCTTGGCCATGGTAAGGAAGGCTAAAACCTGACCACCAGTGAACATGTCTGAGCTCTGGGCTCTCCAGGTAGGTTGCAGTTCTGGAATATGACAGCACTGAAAGATAATGGGTTCCTGGTAGCTTCACATTTGATTCTTCTCAAATCTTTGGCAGTTAATTTGCATCTGTTTTTCTCAAAACGTTTCTTGCAACCCTGTTGACTATTTGCAGAAAAACGTTGGATGGTTATGTGTCAGAAAATTTGTGATCACAACCAATGTCCCCAACATCTTAGCAATAGCAATTTCAAGAGTGCTGCATCCTTCTGAAAGACTTTTGACAATTTTGGATTTTTCAGAGTTACTTAAACCTCTTTTTTGGGCCATTTTGCCTGAGGAAAAGAAGCTACCTAACAGTTCTGCACACCTTGATATAGAGTGTTGATCTTCTTGGGTCTCATGCTCCCTCTTTAAATAAATACATATCAGCCAATAAGTACTTGTATTTGTATCTTTATCAATAAACATTTAAGTTTATACAGCTTGGAGTTGGAAGATACAAATAAAATGATTATATAGTCAAAATTAAAACTTGCCTAATAACTGCTCACAATCTTAAGACTTGTTGAAGACCTCAACACCATCTAGTCTTAGATGTTTCTCTGTAGCAGCAGATATGGTTGAAAATATTGAATTAATTCTTTAGTAAATTATTCAAGTTCTACAGATGCATGTGTGTGATTTCAAACTTACCCATGTGTTGAACATAGTAAGTTTTTGGAAAAAATATGCAACTGAAAAAGGGACACAGGAAGGGATCCAAATCTAGGAGTTCACAGAAACTCATCCAATGGCTGTGACTCACAGAAACTACATATGAAATACTAGAACCACCAACAACTAATCTTAAAACTAAGGAAGGAAATAAAAACCAACGACTGCCCTATCCTAAAATATAGACCAATGTCCCATGCACAGTTCGTGAAAATCTTGGTGTTTCAAGACCTTTTGTACTCACCTAGGCCACATTTTTCTAAAAAAACAAACAAACAAACAAAAAACCTACTTCTACTGTTTATCTCATGGGTGTATCTGTTTTCCAGGTAAACGATCAGTGGTGGGAATAATTCAATGGATGAAGCGTCGCGCTGGTCCCGGGCCTTCAAATCTTGATTCTGTGGACTCTGCAGCCAAATTCATCGGCACCCACAATATCTCTGTTGTAGGATTCTTCAATGTATGTTTCATAAGGCGTATGCCTCTATGTCTGATGATAGGAGTCCATGTTTAAAACATTCATGTTGTTTCCTTTTGTTCCTTTTTTCCAGAGTTTGGAAAATGAGTCTGCCCAGGTGTTCAAGGAGGTCGCTTTTGATGTGACTGATGTTGAGTTTGGAGTTACTGTAACTCCTGAAGTGTTTCAGAAGTATGAAGTGAAATCAGACTCGGTGGTGCTGTTCAAAAAGGTATGAAAAGATACAGATTCAGCTGTCATCCATTGCTTTGGAAATGTATTTGTGTTAAAATTTTTAAATATCTCTGCAGGCCTCTCTGCCTCTGTAGGCTTATTTCTGCAATGCCTACGGCATTCATTAGTGTGAATGTAAATGTATACAGCATTCATTAGTGTGAATGTAAATGTATACAGCATTCATTAGTGTGAATGTAAATGTATACAGCATTCATTAGTGTGAATGTAAATGTATACAGCATTCATTAGTGTGAATGTAAATGTATACAGCATTCATTAGTGTGAATGTAAATGTATACAGCATTCATTAGTGTGAATGTAAATGTATACAGCATTCACACTACTGAGTTCCACTTTTCTGGTTGTTACGTAAATTTTGCTGCACTTCTTCTCCTGCATACTTTGTGCTTTTTTCACCATTCAACTTTTATACTATTCAGCTTGATGCTGACTATATCGCTTGATATTCATAACCTTCATACGTTTTATAATACTCAACTTTTTATGAATGTTTATGAAACTGCGCCATCCTGTGGCAGAATTGAGAATTACAATATAAAATGTCCGTTGTGTTTCACAGTGGATGTTTTAGCTCCTGCCTATTAATGGCAATGAATCATCCAGTTTCAGGGCTGTCATGGAGGAAACAAGGCAGTGGCTATTTTGAAGTTGGGCAGTTTAACAGATTTTATGCTGTTTAACACTTGGGAATAATTTGAGCTTTTGACATTGCTTTTTTTTTGCTACAAAAAAAAGTGACTTTTTTGTAGTCACTGTGCTAAACAATGCCTCCAAGCAAATGTTGATGTTTCAGGAACCATAAGAGGTATGGATTTCATTCACCCACCATTTTTATAAGAAGGGATAGGGGAACGTTTCTGTCATTTTTATATTTTAGGTTTTACATGAGTTTTTTTTATTTTTTTTACTGTAACTCAGTATACTAGTGGTATCCTAAATGCTATTTTAACTAGTCTTTTTAGCAAATTTTGGCCTTTACCTGGGTTTTTCATACTGCATTTACTATATCTTACCTTTCTGCAAGTCTACAGCAGTTGGCATCAAATGCTTTTTCCATTTTCACCAAAAGCATTCAGCATTCACACTTGCATTTTCATAGGAACTGCACATGTTCTAGTTTTAGTAGCCCAACATAAGCTCCAAGGGTATTGTTTAAGATCAGCTTAAGTTGACTGTCAAAAACCTCCAAAACTCTAGAACCATGCACGGTTGATTTTTATAATCATTAAAGTACCCTACTTAAAAGATGACTCAAATAATTTGATTTTCCACAACTCACATTAGAATTTAATTTGGTAAGCTTTTAGCAGAAATAAGCAAAAGCAAAAATTCAAACAGTCAGTGATTATAAATTTAGAAAACACATAACTCAACTTTCTATCCCTAACCACTGTTACTAGTAACTCAAAGAGGCTTTTGAGTAGCCGTTCAACTCATACCCCAGTTGGTAATAAATTCTGGCAACGGGTGACCCCAACGTCGTTGGACAGAAACTTGCTTCTTTGCTGCAGAGTTTTCCTCTGATAAATGTTGTTGTTGTCCTCTGGATGGTTCAGCTTCTCATCCACTGTGAGCACCTTGTCCATCGACCAAGTCTGCTGTAGAAACTAAAAATCTCTTTAGCGGCCGTCTAATCAGGAACCATTGTCGAGAGCAGTTGGCTTCACACTTTTTCAGGAGAGATTAGTGTTTGTCTCTGTAGCTCTGTGGCGCAGTCCTCTGTAGGTCTTCTGTCTGCGTCTCTTGTTGACATTAACTTCTGCAGTGGGGACTAAGCACTCTCTTCCTCTTTTTAGAATTTTTTATACTTTCATGGTTCATGGTTGTGAATGATAAAAGGCTATATGACTCATCAAACGTGCT
Source organism: Poeciliopsis retropinna (assembly GCA_010277075.1). Classification (NCBI taxonomy): domain Eukaryota; kingdom Metazoa; phylum Chordata; class Actinopteri; order Cyprinodontiformes; family Poeciliidae; genus Poeciliopsis; species Poeciliopsis retropinna. The sequence goes on from VMRM01000023.1 coordinate 181,786, forward strand.
GTTTAAAGCCCTTGGAGACTCACTTTCCCTTTTCTGTTGTTTACTCAGTGCCCATTTTCTTTGCTACTTTTTTAGTTCCCCTTAGTTATTCTCCATTCTTTGTTTAGTTCCCTTTCTCTGTTCCTGTTCTGACCCTAACAGACTTGGTTTTGGCCTACTTACAGCAATAAATGTATGTAATAAATCCTATACATCTAACAATTACATTTAATTCTTATATTTTATTAATACTTCATACTTATCATTCAATAAGTATTTAATCAAAAATATTAAAACCACATAATCAATATGAAACCATTTCATAATAACAACAGTTACATGTATCTTTTAGGCCCATTTCACTTCTGCAAAAGAGAAAACACATTTCAGTGACAATGCTTTTCTTCTTTTTAATCACCAATGAACCTGGAAAGATCTCACCATTACATGCCAGTTTGCATAACACAAGATAGCAAATGCAGATTAATAACTGCGATTATTGCCACTTCTATTCAATTAAAAGAATTGAAATATTAAAATCACAGACTTTATTAATTTTTTGCTGGTTCATCGGTTAATTGTCACAAATTTATTTTAGCTCACATCAGTTTTTTTTATTTGTTCAGTGTGATAAAAGAAGTTATGTTTCTGGTAGTTTGATGATGGCAGAGAAGACTATGTGTGGTCAGAAGAAGAGAAATTAGACAAACAAAACCTGACCTCCTTCATCAAGGAAAACAGCCTGGAGCTCATCATCCCATTCAACCCCGAGGTAAAGCATTCAGGCTTATCAACATGATTAGAAGGACAAATTTTAACATATAATGAAAATATTCATGCTATGTTTTCAGGTAGCAGACAAGATATTTGCTTCTCGCATACGCCTGCATACCCTGCTGTTCATAAACTCCACAGTGCAGAGACAGCTGGAGCTGGTGGAGGAGGCCAAGGCTGTCGCCAAGGAGTTTAAGGGCAAGGTAAGAGCTGGGCTCTGTCTATATGCTTTTTTAATTGCGTTGCACAGACTTTAACTGGTTTGCCTTGGAGTGTGCTGGAAACTGGACTACTTTGTCGAGACAAAGGAATAAGCCCACAACATAAAACTGTTTGTTTTAATAAAGATCTTCAGCAGTTAGTAACAGTATTACGTAAAATTGACTTTTTTTTTTAGCTTTCCATCATCAAAAACAAAGCTGCAGTGTTGCTTAGATTCTTTCACGCATGTTTGAGAAATTCTTTAGAGTAGACTTCAGACTAGCCAGCAGCAATTCGCAAATACCTGGTGGAACTGTGTATTTGCTGAACTCATTATATAAGAAGTATCTTATAAGCCCACAACATGAAACTGTTTGTTTTAGTGCTGGTAAAAATGTTGTTAAAAGGTTAATACTGTATGTTGTGATGGCTTCATGAAGGTGGAGTTTCAGAAGGAGCAGGAATTTTTTTAAAGAGACAGAGGACCAATTTTAAGATGTTAATTACACAGTAAAATTTATTTTAATTCATATTTGATATTACAGCTAGGCCTGTCACGATACCAAATTTTGCTGAGCGATTAATTGTCTCGAAAATTATTGTGATAAGCGATAATATTGTTTGAAGACCTTTTTACACTGATTTAATGGAAATAATGTAATAATGCATGCCGAAGGCAGATGCACTTTATTTTCAAAAGAACACTTAACACTGGAACTGATAAACAAAACAACCAAAAATAAAATGGATTCTCGGTCTCTATCAACAAAAGATGTACTTGGATAAAAACTAAACAACATAAACCCAAACTGGAAATAAATACTGCATTCAACCCAAAGAGTGCAGATTATGAAGTCTGTGTACTATATCGCCCCGTAAACCTGGTAACTTTTCAGCTGTTCTTTGTCAACGTGACATAAACAGGTCATAATGATTTTCATTCAGTCAGGACTGACTTGGCCACATGCATTGCAGGTACATTGTAGTAAAGCATTGATTAATGCCTGTTTTTACAATTAGTTAACTGGACTTGTAGCCATTATTTTGCGCCCATTGTTGGACTCCATGTAACAGTCATTATACTGCTTGGTTCCTAGAGATGAGTAGGTATCACCACAAGGGGGCGCCTATTCCCTTTTTCTTTTGTATTATTGTGTGGAGTGAGAACTCTTGTTGTAGAGGAGATCATCGGTGATGATGAGGTGTAGAGCAGTAAACTATTGTTACTTTTCTCATGTATGAGATTATAATCTTAGTACTGTGGAGATCTGGCTTTAAATGGACGAAGCGAAATAAAGTTAAAGTGTGGAATACTTCAACAGCTCGTCCTGCTGTTTGGGGTTAGAGTGGCTAACCGCCATTGCTAACTCCTTCTCCAACCTCTCACTGCACCGTCACAACCACACAGCACAATAGAACCCGATCGAAACGTTATACCTAGGATTTCTGTCGGCTAATGTGTGGTCTCTCAAGTTTTGAAAATGGGCGGACAGCTCTAAGATTGTGTACTTGCGCTGGGACCCACACTAAGGAACTGATGAAGGGAGGGTCAGCAGAAGCACTGGAGTTGAGCCTTTTTTCATTCAGTGTCACCAACAAAGAGAAAAAGGCCGGAAGAAACGATAAAGCCGATAATTGAAATGAAGTCAATAGTTTTAATTTATCGTTCGATTAATTGATTTATCGTTTATTGCGACATGCCTAATTACAGTCTTTTTATAACATCAAAAGATAACATTGTTACTTGATTGTGCTATAATATGGCACATTCTACTGACAAAAACATACTTTCTGTGTGTGTTATCTAGATGCTGTTTGTTCTGATTGATGTGACACAGGCCCTGTCACATGTGCTAAATTATTTTGGAGTGTCAGAAAGTGACGCACCTACTGCAAGGATCATCCACATGGAAACACAGAAGAAGTTCAGTATTCCCTCTGGAGCTCTAACAGCAGATTCGCTGTGGCTGCTGTGTCAGGAAGTTGTTGACGGCATTGCAAAGGTAAAATAGATGCTCACCTACTTATTAAATGCAGTTATTCACCCATATTAAATCCAGTCACTTGTCTTGTCTCTATGTGCTGCAGCCATACTATCGTTCTGAAGAGATCCCAGAGGACTGGGACAAAGAACCAGTCAAAGTACTGGTGGGCAAGAATTTTAAATCCGTGGCTCTGGATCCGACCAAAAACGTCTTTATTGAGTTTTGTGAGTTAATTTGTATCAAATCAACATTTTTGCATTTTTATCCTTTTTTTTACTAACGGCTCAAAACAGTTGGTTCAAATTACATATGAACACACTTCTGTTGCCTCATCATCATTTCAATATGATGAAGGGAAAATTAAATACTTGTCAATTTAACTCATTCACAATTATGCAAGCAGACATAAACTCTTACCTGATCTATGTGATGAAGGTCAAGGTCAGATTTATTCATGTTGCACATTTTCAAACAACCAAGTGCTGTACACAAACAGTAGGTAGAAATATACAACAATAAAGATAGACTAACACAATACATAAAAAGATACAGAAATATGAATGAATAAATATGAGGAGAAAAAGTTGGAAAAGATTTATACAAATACCTGTAAATAATTAATAATAATAAATATCCCTGATAATATCAATCTTTCTAATTTTATATCTCATATTTCATTTAGTTTTATTTTATTTCATATGTAGGTTAATATTACATTTCATGTTTTATTTTGCAACTTCTTTCAGTGCCCTTCTCTCCCCAGAATTGAAATACTATTGCAAATCTGTTCATATTTAATAATTTATTTGGACAAAGCACTGGCTGCAGCATTGCATGACTTATCAATACCTCAAAATAATTTCCAAAATCAGTTGATTAACATTTAATCAATACTACTCAGTTTGAAAGAGAAAAAGTGCAAATCATTCAATGGGATGTGCATTTTTAGACTTAATACAGTCAAACCTTTTACAACTGCTTCTGTTTAGTTTTAAGAGGGAAGGGGGGCACGCCCCACTATTTGAGAAGTACTGCTCTAAAGCAACACACTTCGCTTTGCAGTACCACTAGGTGTTATCTTCAACATTAAAGACTCCAATAAAAGATTTCATTGGAGTTGTTGCATTTCTTCCCTTATTCCATCCATCCATCCATCTCTGGTGGGATGTGATGGGAATTAGAATTCTGGAAGCAAACAATTTACCATCCTCACAAGGTTGCATCAAAATAGTTGCAGAGTCAGAACTTGTGTTGATATTTGGCTTATATAATTATTAATAATTTGATCAATAATTTATTACTGATTAAATGGTTAATAAAATCTAAGTTATTTAGTCAATCTAGAATTTCTGGAATAATAAGTCAAACTCAGTGTCTGGTGAAGGAATGAATTCAGAGCACTGGCAGAAGAAACTCTTCACACAAGAAATGATGAAGTCTGACAGTTTATGATTAAAGTAGCCCAACTTCACAGCTGATTTATTCCTCTTTCTTTAACTACTGGCATGCAATCTAACTACTGATAAGACAAAGGAATATATTGAATGAGAAATCAGATTAATGAGAGAACTATGACAACATGAAAGGGAATACTGAAAAATAACTTCCAACATATTAACTGATTAAACAAGAAAAGAAAGGGAAAATCCCTTTTGCAGAACCATGAATGCAGCACAAGAGTGCTGTAGGACAGAGTAACCCCTTTCCTCTGGCCAAGGAGGATCAAGATCAGAGCAAAAGGGAAGGAGGTCAGGTTACTGTCCAAACCCAGAGTGGCTCATTACTTTGAGACAAAGAGTGGTAAAACTCCACCAGTTGAGGGCTTACATTTAGGCTGCACAAAGAAAATATGGTCTTAGATGACCACAAAGTAGATATGAATTTGAAATCAATTAAAGAAGAGAAGTAGGAACAAGAGGGAGAAGAGAGAAGAGAGTGGCTGAAAGTTAACCAATGAATTCTAGTCATGTTAGCAACACCATACTGTAAGAATATCACAACATATAATAAGATAATAATACTTTATTGATCTTATAAAGTATTATAAGAGGGGAAAGGGAGGAACATTTTGTTTGTCCTAGCATAGTACACAAAATAATAAAAAAATAAAAATAAAATAAAACAAATTAACAAAAATGAATATACAATAATAATAAATAACAATGAGCAGTGACAGTCCTAAGGACACACATTTTGGTCAGTACGTTACTAAGTATACATCATGTAAAGCACAAAGCGCTAGAAACTGAATTATAAAGTCTGATAGCCTGAGGCAGAAAAGACCTGCTGCAGCGTTCGTTAGCTGCAGCATGTGGGCTGTAGTAAACTTTGGCGATCTCTGCTCCTCAGGCTGTCCACCACACTGAGCTATCCTTGATAGCTCTGATCTTCTTCAGCATTTTGTCTCTCTTCACCTCTTCCAGTGGAGCCAGCTTGATCTAATCAAGCATGCAACAGAAAAGAGACTTAAACACCTATTTCAGCCTACATAATAATCACTCAGTTGATAGTCAGTCAGGTCAAAGCAGTGTCCAAAAATTGATGGAACAGAAAACAAAATCTGTTCTCTTGCAGCAGAAGGCATGTGGTAAGTTTTCAGCAGAACCTCTGGTACTTTGAGGTGGAACAACTAAGGAAAGTACTTTTCTCTTGGAAAAATGGAGAGGCTGTCCACCGGCCTCTGCAGGCAGATGCATCAAGAGACTTTCATGTATCGATACGCAGATCACTTTCTGATCCACTGGACACTTCAAAGGTTTGGAAATAAATCTTCTTCCTGGCCAGCACATTAGAAGAAAAGGTCCTGTGTCTCAGTTGAATGTTGACTCCAAAGACAAAAGCAAGATTCAGATCTTGTTTTTGTAGTGAGATCAGTTCTTATCTGATCACCTCAAAGTTTTATTGCAATAGAGTAGTTCAGCACTGATGTCTCCAGCACAAAACATTTCTTAGGAATTAGATCTGATCAATTTGTGACTAGTAAAAATCCCAACAGATGTTAACAGATCATCTGAATTGAGAGTTTTTGAGGGGTCATTTTTCTTAAACAAATAACCTCAAATATTTAAAAGAGAATGTTGCAGTGATTGAATATTATTAATTTGTATTATTTCTGCAGTTGCCTTAGTTTCCCTTACATCCAGTCTCTGTTTGCGTAGATGCTCCATGGTGTGGACACTGCAAAGAACTGGCTCCGATTTGGGACCAGCTGGGAGAGAAATATGCTGATCATGAAAACATCGTAATAGCCAAGATGGACGCCACAGCCAATGAAGTGGAGTCGCTTGTCATTTCAGGATATCCAACCATCAAATATTACCCAGCTGAAGGCAAAGAGGTAGAAACGCTCAGCTCACCACAGAAGCCATAAAAAAAATTAACCGTTTCATTTTGCTTCTTTCACTTAGGTGGTTGATTACACTGGAAACCGAGATCTAGAGACATTTAGCAAGTTCCTGGATAGTGGAGGAGTTCTACCACTGGAAGAAAGTGGCGAGGATGATGATGATTATGATGATGGTGAGGAGAGCTCAGATGCTAAAGAAGAAGACAACACTGGTGATCAAAGCAAGGTTTGCTATTATTTCATTACCTCTTAGCCATTATTACTCATATCAAACCTGCAATCAAAGCTTTCTCTTTCCTCTCTGTTCTCAGGAAGCAGGCGAGTCTGCAGAGATTTCTGAAAACAAGACATCCAAAGACGAACTGTAATCGTGCTAAACGCATATTAAGATCAAGCTATCTTCTTCCAGTTTTCTTAGAAAAAGTTTTACAACTTATGAATCATTGTCTCTGTACTGAGAATTATAATGAGTGTTTAAGCTCTCAGTTTGCTACTTTTAAAACTATTTGATTCTTAAAATGATCAAGTTTGATTTGACAACTTGAGGATGACGAATAAAGCTCTATTAAGGAAAGAAACAAAATGATTTATTCTTCCTTGAAGAATAAAAGAAGAGCAGAAAAGTTGTTGGTAGCTGGAAAAAATCTTGAGACAGAACAGAAGTTTCAAAGCATACAATCAAAGTTGCAATGGAACTGTTCAAGAAAACATTTTCATATGAGGATGGCCTGTTTAAAATCCAGGCTTAAATTTAATTAAGCCCTGGTAAGATTTAAGAGTTGATGTTCACAGACACTTCCAATTTAATATGACTGAGCTGAAGCCATCCTGCAATGACGACTGGACTAAAAAATTATTGTTTCAATGAATGCAAAACCTCATTTTTGCAAAAATAAATAAACACAGAGTGACAGGAGGAAAATGTCCTTTCAGTGACAACAAGATGAAGGCCAAGTTTTTGGATTACAGCTCAGAATCAGAATGTGATCAGCTGAATGATGATTCATCTTTTTGTTCAGTGACATCCATGAGTCACAACTCTGCTTTTTATTTTCTAAGATTACAGCATTCTTTGAGTCCTCTCAGCATGTCGGACAGCTGAAACTTTACACAATAAGGGCAAACTAACTGCTTTTCATTATCTAATAGCTTCTTCTCCCTGAAAACCCCCCAAAAGAAAGATCCAAAACACAACAAAGAAATGCCAACAATTTTACAATTTTGCAGGATTTAGGTGAAGAAAACGTTCCATTGCAAGTTTTAAATTAATATCCAGATACATTTGTCCATTCTTAAAGTAGATAGTAGTTCTAGATTCGAAATACCTCAAAGAGGCTGAAATACGACATATCTGTAAGATGAAAATGAAGAATTATATTTGCGGAACTTGATGAAAGAATGTTCTTAAACAAAGGTTTACGTGTCAATCACTAATAAATTCTTTCCCAGCACACAAAGAACAGTTTTATGAACAAACACACATCTGCTGTATTTTACTGCCTATATTTGCCTATGTGCAAATATATATCTATATAAAGATATAGAGTGACTGGATGAGGCACACAGGTGAGCCTGTTGTCTCCGCCCAGGAGGAAACCAGGAAGCTAGTTTCAACACGTAATAAGTGAAATGTTTCTAATTCCTGAGAGGAAACAGGTTTAAGCAGGCTGTAATGTCGCGGCTCCTATCTGCATGGAATGCATTTCCTTCCACTGGCCAGGCAACCAGTCACTCCTTTGTCGGAGGTAAGGCCACTACTCCTACAAATCCTCTTTCCTCCTGTTTGAGGTCTGGATCACAACCCTGCAGGTGTGTTGTCTTTGGACATGGTGCTTGTGATGACTGTGAAGGGGCCAGATAGGATAGGATCAGGATGTGTCCTTTAGACATACCACATTCAACAGGTATGTCTAAAGGCTGATTCTGCTGGTTCAGAAGAACATCTGCATAATTTTTGGTTACTTGAATCTCATGGACGGCTAAATAATAAACATTGATTTAATAAAAAGTGCAACTGTTAAACAGAAACTATCAACATTTTCAAAGTACTCCTAATATGAAGTAACCACAAAAAGTTATAAAATGTTATTTTTAGGTGATTTTTTAAACATCGTAACATTTTTTAAACATTGTAATTGCAAGTGTGCAGACAAGCTGAATATTGAAGTGTGAAACTAAAGTCAGTGCTCTTGTTGTGTTTGTATCCGTTTAAGTCTGTTGGGTTCCTGGGTTGAGCGCTAATCTCAGCGTTAAAATACACACACCCTGTCATTGTTCAGCAGCGTGGGGGAGGAACTCCTGCCACATCTCAATCACAGCTCCACATTCAGCAGAGGCTTTACGTTTCAACTGCTCATTAACGTCCTATGAGCATTAACATTATGTGCCTGGTCATGTTACATATAAAAAGACAATGACGCAGTGTATAACACAAACCTATTTTGGAGCCATTCAACGCAGGGCTCTAGTGAGATCACCTTAGCACACCTCATGAAGCAAAGGATGGAGCGAAATGTCTGCTTTTATCTATTCCTCACTCTGCTCCCCCACCTGACTGGCCTTGGTCAATCAGGTATTGCCCATGATATTGCCCATATCGCCAATATCAGAAACCACCACTGTTCGGCAGCAGTAAGCTTTGGATAAAACATTGTGGTGCCCACAGAACATTGTTTTCACAGTTGAAGAAGAACATATCATATAACATGAGATGGGATCTATGTGTTTTGTGCAATTGAATTTTGTAATGCCTCCTTTCTTGTTTTATTGTCCCAAGCGCTTCAATATTTAAGCATAATTGCATTGTATAAATTATAACAAGCAATAATTTATAATTTGTATAAATTATAACAAGGTAAATGTGTGACACTTTAGATAAAAAAATGTCCAACCAGTTTTCTGAAATAATTCAGAGGAACATCTTATGAACCAACAACTAGGAAGGATATAGTGCAGGGGTGCTCAAAGTGGGAACACTTAGGCCACTTAGAAGGCCTAAGTGTTCTTCTTAGGCCTTCTAAGGAGTCATCATTGGATCCAGGTGCGATAAACCAGGGAGAGAACTAAAATATGCAGGATGCCGGCCCTCCACGACCCACGTTGGACACCCCGATACAAGTGTACAGAACAGTGGTGCCCAAAGTCGCTCCCTGAGAACAGGTGAACATCGACATCCTGCATGTTTAGTTCTCTCTCTGGTTTAACAGCCAAATGAGCCATTATGTGATGGCTCATTTCAAACATTGACATGCTGAGGAGGTTGTTACGACCACCAGGGAGAGAACTAGAACATTCAGGATGCTGGCAATCAAACTTTGGACACCACTAGCATAGAACAACACAAAGACAACACAATGCCACATTTCTGACAATGGAAGGAGAAGGATTTGGATGGAGTCAACAGCCAGAGACAAGAAGAATCATAGGGCAATGGTTTGTGACCCACAACAAAATGCTGATGGAGTTCCTCACCATCATTCCTTAACCCGATTGAGAATATTCTCTCAGCATGAAGATGGAAAGACTATATTTCTATAACACTGCATTTACATATACTTAAGGAAAAGGTCTTATTTTCCCATTACTTCTTTAGTTTTTATTTTTTGTGCTCTGCTTTTTCTGTCAACAAATTACAGTAAAAGCATAAATGTGTCTTGTCCAGTCACTTGCCATTGATCTCCCATAACTACAGTGTACAACACTTGTCATCAAAACTATAGCCATAGTTTAGAACAGCACTGTAAACTACACTGTTGGAAACATGACTAATCAATTCTTATCTGAACACAGTGAGACAAGAACTTGCATTCTGAGACACTCATGTGTTCATTGTTACAGCTATTCAATTTTGAGAGATTAACTAATGATTTTGAGAAAGAAACAGTCTTTTGCAGGTGATCCATGCTGTTTTCAGAAATAAACTTAATGTTTTGCAAATGTCAAAAATTATCTTAGAAATGCACCAAAGCAACAGAGAGGTGAAAAGAGAAACTGTTTTCAGGTTTCAGGCCAACAATGGTTTCCAGACATCTTTTTTACTTGAACCACTTTGTTTGAGTCATTAAAATTGTGCATTTGTATTATATTATTGAGAAAGTAAAAGCAAAATATGTTAAAATGTATTTTACTATGTAAATTTTATCATAATTTTATAGAAACAAAAAGCAATAGTAAACAATAACAGACTGTTATTGTCTGTTATATATATATATATATATATATATATATAACATATATAATATATATAACTGTCTGATCAAGTATTTGATCAGACAGAGAATGACAATAAGCCTGGCCCATCTCTGGAAGATTCAGTGTTCCTATATATAATGGACAAGAACGTTTACAAAGCCGAAAGCAACAACTGGGTTGCCCCACTGCGATTCAGGGAACCATGACAACGACTACCTAATAATAAATAGCAGGCAGTTAAACGGTTTGTATCTCTGCAGCGAACTCTTGAACGGAAACCTGGTTCTTGCAATCTCAAGAACCAGTATGTGACCTTTATGGAGAAAATATTCACCAATGGACATGCAGAGTTAGCTTCACCATTGAAAGAAGGAGAAGAGTTTTGGTACCGCCCCACGTTCAGTGTTTATCATCCACAAAAACCCAACAACATCAGGGTGGTTTTTGACTCCAGTGCCCGGTAATTGGGAATCTCCCTCAATGATGTACTTCTCTCAGGGCCTGATCTTAATAATTCTCTTGTTGGTGTACTGTTATGTTTTAGGAAGGAAAAGATTGCAATAATACTGGACATCAACAACTTTATTGTTTCCAAGTGCGTGAAGACCACCACAATTTTCTGCGTTTCTTATGGCACAAAGACAATGACGTCAACAAGGAAGTAGTGGAATATAGCATGAAGGTCCACATTTTTGGTAACAAGCCATCTCCTGCTGTAGCTATATATGGACTTCAGAGAGCCATCAGAGAGGGAGTGCAGAGGTTCTGTGCGGATACAATCGACTTTGTAGAAAGGCATTTTTATGTGGATGACGGTTTAATGTCAGAACCATCTTAGGGTGATGCAATTGACTTTCTGCAATGGACAAAAACCTCACTGGCTGAGTCAAACATCCACCTACACAAGTTTGTGTCGAACAGTTAGTCAGTCACAGAAGCTTTTCCTCCAGGGGACTGTGCTCCAATGACCAAGGACCTCGATCTTGAACAAGAAGCTACACCCACTCAGCGCAGCTTGGGTCTGCTTTGGGAGATTATGACTGATTTGTTCACTTTCTCAGCATCTACTACAAGCAAACCATTCACTTGTTGGGGAGTTCTCTCTACTGCTAACAGTATTTTTGACCCCTTGGGGTTACTGGCACCTGTCACCATCTACGGAAGGGCTCATCTCAGAGAAGTAGCGACTGAACCAAATGAATGGGATAGCCCACTACCAGAAGAAAAGCATGAAAAATGGGAATCCTGTAGGGATTTACTCCAGGACCTGAAGCGGCTTCATGTTCCTCGGATGTGCACGCAGACCTCACTCAGTACAGCAGTAAGTACTGAATTACATGTATTCTCGAATGCATCAAATAAGACCATTGTGGCTGCAGCTTACTGGAGAGCAGTTCAAGAATTAGGACAAAACTGAGGTGGGTTTTGTTATGGCCAAAAATTGGTGAAGCTTGTCCCTCAGTCTGAGCCTACAATCCCCAGGATTGAACTTTGTGCTGTGGTCTTGGCAGTAAAAATGGCAGATCTCATCCAAGAAGAATTGGATGTGAAAATAGATGAAATCAAGTTCTATACCGACAATAAAGTGGTACTTGGCTACATTTGCAATGAGTTGAGATGATTCTACGTCTCCACAATAGAGTGATACGCATTCACCAGTCCGCAAGGCCAACTCAGTGGAACTACTTGTGGACAGATGAGAACCCAGCTGACCATGTATCATGGACTGTGCCTCCATCCCAGCTAGCACAGACTTTGTGGTTCAATCACCTGAAGGCAAACAGTGTACAGGTCAGAGGTTTGAACTGATTGAACCAGAAAAGGACAGTGAAATCAGACCACAAGTTCAGACCTGTTCTACTGTTATAGAAAAAGCTGCTCTTTCTACAGATTGCTTCAAACGGTTTTCATATTTGAGCTCCCTGTTGAGAGGAGTTGCATATTTGATCCACATGGTGAAATCCTTCAAGTGTTCCAACCACAAAACTGAGTGTGCAGGTTGGCATAAATGCAACTTACCCAGCTCTGCTTAAGAAATATCTCAAGCCAAAAAAAAAAAAAAACATCCTAAAAGCAGCGCAAACCACAGCTTTTGCAAAAGAAAGGTCAGCTCTGCTAGCTAAGAAAACCGTGTCTGGAAATAGCCCTTTGTAGAAGCTAAGACCAGTCTTAGAGGAATGCCTGATTTGTGTTGGAGGCAGGCTGAAGTGCTCTGAACTGACACCTGCAGAAAAGAATCCTGTAGTCCTACCTAAAAATTATTATGTGTCATTCCTTCTTGCAAGACATTACCATGAGCATGTTCAACACCAAGGTCATCATGACTGAAGGAGCCATAAGAGCAGGAGGATTGTGGATATTAGAAGGCAGGTCTCTTGTAAAATCACTTATCCATAAGCGTATAACTTGTCATAAACTACGTGGGAAGATGGAGGAACAACAGATGGCCGATTTGCCACCAGAGCGACTTAAAGTATGTCATCCTTTTACTTATGTAGGCGTGGATGATTTCGGGCCCTGGTCTGTGATGGCAAGGCACACTCAAGGAGTGGCACTCAGAGTCAAAATGAAGGGCAATTCTTTTCAGCTGCATGACTTCAAGAGCTGTCCACATTGAACTGATAGGATCTCTGGACACATCTAGCTGCATTAATGCTTTGAGATGGTTTTTTGCATTGAAAAAACCAGCCAAACAGCTCAGATCTGATTGTGGCACAAACTTTATTGGGGCTTTCAAGGAGCAACAGATGGACACAGAATGCAGAAGTACCTCACCAATCAGGAATGTGTCTGGGAATTCAATACGCCTTATGCATCTCACATGGGGGGTTCAAGGGAGCGGATGATTGGCATGGCAAGGAGAATTTTGGATGCTATACTGCTCCAGCAAAACATCTCCTTGACTCACAAAGTCCTGTGTACTCTAATGTTGGAAGTTACTGCCATTACCAGTACTGGTCCCTTAATGCCTGTTTCTATTTCCAGGAAATAGAAAATCAATTTCCTGGAAATCCAGGAAATCCATTCATCCTGTCCCCTGCATTGCTTCTTACTCAAAAGACTGGAGTCCCACCACCTCCTGGAAATTTTCCTGATAAAGACTTGCTTACAAGGCAGTGGAGACAAGTACAAACATTGGCAAATCAATTATGGACTCGTTGGACACGAGAGTACCCGCCATCTTTACAACTACATTCAAATTGGACAGTACCCAAAAGAAACTTAGAAATAGGAGACTTGGTTCTTCTGAAAGACAAGCAAGCTCCAAGCTCCTCACAACTGTTGGCCACTGGCAAGAATCACTGCCACATTCCCAGGACAAAATGGATATGTAAGAAAGGTCGAGGTCACAACAGCAGAGCAAGGCAACCCAAAAACATATCTTAGACATATCACAGAAGTTATTTTGCTTCTGCTTAACGAATGACCTATGGATTAATGTTTGATTATCCAAACATACAGTGACCTTGCAGAGGTCAGATGGGGAGTGTGCCGCTTTCACAGCATTTTTCTTTAATATTTTATGGATATTGTGTTTGATGACATTTTAAGTTATTTATAGTTGCAGTAAATTTGAAGGCTTTCATTTTGAAGAATCATTGCGTTATCAGCTACAAACTTCCTGTTTGGTCATTTTTTAGGGGTGGGGGGACGGCTGCAACAAGCATGGTTGAATGTTGTGTCTTCTGCATTTAATCCTTTGCCATCCACAAGAAATTAAGTTGAAGCAATGCCGTAAGTGATATTTTATGAGAAAATGCATGCTATTTAAGATGTATGCAACATTATTTTGGTAGAATGACAATGTGTAAATACTGTGGTTGATATTTTGTTTTGTATTCATTCTGCCTGCAGTGTTCACCGCAGCTTATGAACGAAGAGGTCCACAGTAAATGTTCAATCTTACTACACGTCTCCCTCTCATCATTTGTTGTGGTTTAACTCAGTGTTTACTCAGAGCTGTTACACTTTGATGAGAACACTACATGCCGCAGCAAATGCATGCCGTAATTAAAACTAAAAGCGGTCCAAGGAAATATTAGTGTGACCAATTTATTTGGTGGTGACTTTTTTTCCTCTAGTTACTGTACATACATATAAAAATAATATGCCTTTCTCACCCACTGCAGTGGTTCCTATCCTCTGAGCTCGGGTCCTCTACCAGAGGCCTGGGAGCTTGAGGGTTCTGCAGTATCTTTGCTGTGCCTAGAACTGCACATTTCTGGACTGAGATGTCTGATGTTGTTCCTGGGATCTGTTGTAGCCACTGCTCCAGTTTGGGGGTGACTGCCCTGAGGGCCCCGATGACCACAGGCACCACTGTGGTCTTCACCTTCCAGGCCCTCTCCAGTTCCTCCCTGAGGCCCTGGTATTTCTCCAGTTTCTCCTTTTTCCTGATGTTGCAGTCACTCGGTATCGCTACATCCACCACGACGGCTTTCCTCTGTTGTTTATCCACTACGACAATGTCCGGTTGGTTCGACCTTACCATTTTGTCTGTCTGGATCTGGAAGTCCCACAGGATCTTAGCTCGGCCATTCTCCACCACCTTTGGGGGTGTTTCCCACTTTGATCTCGGGGCTTTCAGTCCATATTCTGCACAGATGTTTCTGTACACTATGCTGCCACTTGGTTATGTCGTTCCATGTACTCTTTCCCTGCCAGTATCTTGCACCCTGTTGTTATGTGCTGGACTGTCTCAGGGGCCTCCTTGCACAACCTACACCTTGGGTCTTGTCTGGTGTGGTAGATCTGGGCCTCTATTGCTCTGGTGTTTATGGCCTGTTCCTGGGCGGCCAGGATGAGGGCCTCTGTGCTGTCCTTGAGTCCAGCTTTTTCCAGCCATTGGTAGGACTTTCTGATATCAGCCACTTCAGTTATTTGCTGGTGGTACAACCCATGTAGGGGTTTGTCCTCCCATGATGGTACCTCCGGCACCTCAACTTCTGTTCCCCGTTGTCTGAGACATTCACTGAGCACGTTGTCTGTTGAGGCTTTGTCCCTGATGTATGCATGGATCTTGGATGTTTCGTCCTGGACAGTGGTTCTCACACTCACTAGTCCTCTGCCTCCTTCCTTGCGGCTCTTGTACAGTCTCAAGGTGCTGGATTTGGGGTGGAACCCTCCATGCATTGTTAGTAGTTTTCATGTCTTAACATCTGTGGCCTGTATTTCCTCCTTTGGCCAGATAATTATTCCTGCAGGGTATCTGATTACTGGCAAGGCGTAGCTGTTTATTGCCTGGATCTTGTTCTTGCCATTGAGCTGGCTTCTCAGGACTTGCCTTATTCTTGGAGGTATTTGGCTGTGGCTGTTTTCCTTGTGACCTCATCGAGGTTGCCTTTGCTTGTGATCCCAGGTACTTGTAACTGTCCTCTATGTCTGCTATTGTTCCTTCTGGGAGTGAGACCCCTTCCGTGCGAATGACCTTCCCTCTCTTTGTGACCATCCGACCACACTTCTCTAGTCCGAATGACATCCCAATGTCTGTGCTGTAGATCCTGTGGATCAGTGAGTCGATGTCTCGCTCACTCTTGGCGTACAGCTTGATGTCATCCATGTAGAGGAGGTGACTGATGTTGGCTCCATTCTTTAGTCGGTATCCGTAGCCAGTCTTGTTGATGATTTGGCTGAGGGGGTTCAGGCCTATGCAGAACAGCAGCGGGGACAGAGCATCTCCTTGGTATATGCCACATTTGATGGACACTTGTGCAAGTGGTTTGCAGTTGGCTTCAAGGGTGGTTTTCCACAGCCCCATCAAGTTTGCAATGAAGGCTCTCAGGGTCCGGTTGATGTTGTACATCTCTAAGCATTCAATGATCCAAGTGTGTGGCACTTCTTGTAGTCTATCCAAGCCATGCACAGGTTGGTGTGTCGGGTTTTGCAGTCTCGGGCAACTGTGTGGTCTACAAGGAGTTGGTGTTTGGCTCCTCTGCTATTTACGCCAATACCCTTCTGTGCCGTGCTCATGTATTTATCCATGTGTTCGCTTATCTTAGCCGCTATGATGCCTGACATGAGCTTCCAGGTTGTGGAGAGACAGGTTATTGGTCGGTAGTTGGGTGGGACTGAGCCCTTTGAAGGGTCCTTCTGGATCAGGATTGTGCGCCCTTCAGTTAACCATTCAGGGTGAGTCCCATTTTGTAGCAGCTGGTTCATTTGGGCTGCCAGTCACTCATGGAGGGCAGTGAGCTTCTTTAGCCAGTAGGCATGGATCATGTCAGGCCCTGGTGCTGTCCAGTTTTTCATACCTGAGACTCTTTCTTGGACATCTGCCACAGTGATGGTTACCGGGGCTTGCTCAGGAAGGTGCTATGGTTGTCTCGTAGAGAGATCAGCCACTGTGCATTGCTGTTGTTAGACGCCTCCCTTTCCCAAATGCCTTTCCAGTATTGTTCAGTCTCCAGCCTTGGTGGGTCTGCTCTGTTATTATTACCCTGCCATTGAGAGTACACTTTAACTGGTTGGGTGGAGAAGAGCCGGTTTATCCTTCTGGCTTCATTCTCCTTTGTGTATCTCTTTAGGCGACTGGCCAAGGCTTGGATCCTCTGTTTGGCAGTTTCGAGTGCTTCAGGTATGGGCATCTGGCTGTACTTCCTGGGTACTGGTCTTTCTATTGCACCCCTATGGAGCTCTGATAGTTGGCTCACTTCCATCCTTGTTACCTTGATTTTAGTCTAACCGTCTTTTCCATGGTGGGTATTGGATCTTATGGCTGCTCTTATAGCCAAGCAGCTCAAGAATCACTGATTGTAACTGTTGTAATTGGCGTCGAGGAGGTCTGGGAGTCATTCAGGTCATGATTCTGTCTCTCAGGTCAGCTGCTGCCTCATTCAGCTTTGATTCATTCATTGTGGCTGCATACCCCCTCTCTGGGCGGGGACTCGTAGTTAAGTCCCCCCTGTCCTGACATTCAGGTCCCTCCTCTTTGCCGTAGCAATCTCAAGTTGTGACAGCAGTTTCCATTTGCAGATGTTGGAACACTGTTTAGCACTTAGTGTAGACTGGGGATGCCGAAAGTAACCATTCCTCCCTCAGTCTTTGCATATAGCCTCTCTGATTAGGGTTACTTGAGTAGTAGCATTCCAGCAAATCCAAGTTTTCACCTCTCGCCCATTTCTGTCTTGTTCCAGTAGCCCATTTTTCTATCAAGGAAAAATGATGACGACGTCTGAGTCGGCATGTTTTGAATCTCAATCTCTCATGGTATGATGTAGGCAGTAGCTCAAAGGGTCTTGCCTAAGGACCCAGGCTGGATAGCACAATTTTTTTTGCCGGTTTTGGCCTGGATTTGAACCTGGGCCTTCCTGGTGAAAGACTGATGACCTATCTATTGAGCTATTGGACTTATATATACATAAAAAATTCCCTTCTCACCCACCGTGGGTGGTCTCTCTTTTTCCTCTGAGCTCGGGTCCTCTACCAGAGGCCTGGGAGCTTGACGGTTCTGCGCAGTATCTTGGCTGTGCCTTGGACATATATTATATATATATATATATATATATATCTATCTATATATATCTATATCTATTATATATATATATATATCTATATATATATAGATAGATATAGATATATATATATATAATTGTGTAGTCCTTCGGATGAGCCCAAACCTTACAGCTTTAGACAGCAGAACCCCAATGTTTTATTTACAAGCAGCAGATCCCTGTAGGACATGTTGGCGCCATGCAGCAGTGACAGCTTTCTGACAAACTAACAACGATTGAATGGAAATGATGTTAAACATACCAGAAAAATAATGACCAGATGTTTTACATTGCTTTGTTTCGTTTACTCTCTGTCTCAGCAGTGAGCTGGTTAACTGGATAATTTGCTGATGGAACCACCTTCATATGAGGAAGCCAACAGCCATTGTTCCATTCAGTCTCCAGGACAACATCCTCCAGCTTATACTTCCACCCAGTCCCCATCTACACCTCCTCCAACATATGGAGAGGCTGGTAAGATGTCTACCTCCTATTCTTTAAACATTATCTACATTTCAGTTATGCCACAGCTTTTGTCAGTGATGTTAGAGAAACTTTCTATTTTTATACATGACATTATCAGAGATGCACCAATTAAATGTGTTTAACCGATATGTAGTTGGACATTTTGGGAAACTTTCACTCGTCCTATTTTTGTTTTAGTCAGTTTTGATATCTTTTTAATCACAATAATTGACAACCTGCATCTTTCCCCCTAAATGTTTGAAGGAACGACTGCAAAACCACTGTACCTTTATAATTGAACATACTTTTACATTTTCTGCACAATGTCTGCTGATCACTTGCATGATATGCAAAACCAGCAGTGATGTATGGTGAGGTTCATAGCTGGTGAGGCACTGACTTAATCATAATCATATTTACAAATATAGACCCCTGCATGTTATTGTTTACATGAGGACATTTTGCACATGCAGACAACGCTGGAGGGCAAAAAGACAATTCTTCTACATGCCATGCATAGCCGCGCTACCGCTGTAGAATAATTCCGTTAACTCAATCAAACATGGTTGTAGATATTATTAATTTCGTGTTGTGCTCCACAGCAAAGGGGAAAACCATTAAAGTCCAACTCTAAACCACATCTTTCTAGCTCTCTGTATCAGCGTAGCTACACGCAGACTTGTTGCCATAGCAACTGACAATGGCACAAGAAATGGCACTCAGATATTTCCCACAAAAAGAGCAGGACATTCAGTCTGTTGCAGTTGTATGCTTAATGTTTATTTTGTGATTATTAATAAGTGATTGCTGTGATAAAAGGAGAAAACTATAAATATATCGCTGCACTTGACTTTACTGTCTGGCTAGCTCCATGGCTTGCTCGCTGTTATTGTCAATTACTCTGCAGTTGTGGAGTCACAATGTCTGTGATCATGAGCGCCCCCTGCCAGGAGGCAAGAGAACTACCTGCCTCACCTCGAATCTGTTCTCTACCATTTCTGATCGCTCCTCAGCACATGAAACACGTTACACACACACTTGGTGACAAAGACTGTACATTATATACATAAACTAAATTGTGGAAAATCAGTTCATACATTAAATGTTTTTTAACCATTTTAATGGCGACGTACAGACAGGAGGAACATGCTCCCTTAGAATGGCAGTTAGCCAGAGGTTGATCAGTCCCAGGTGAGGCTCACTGCTGCCTCACTTCTGCACTTCTGAGTATTTGAATGGGAAAATGCGAAAATTCTGCGATTTTGAAGAAAAAAAATCAGAATTGTTTAAGCTAAATGAAAAATAAATACTTTGTAGTACAAACCACAGGGTGAAAATAGCAATATAAAGTATTTTATCATAATATATTATTTTTCTATGATGACAGGTGAGGCTCTGCTGCACGTCACTGAAAACCAGTTGCAACTTGTGATAATTCTGTTTTTTTGTTTCTTTTTCTTTTTTTTTTTTACAGTTTACCCAAGTGCTTTTCCTGTCTTGACTCCACCCTCTGGGCAAACTGCTGAGGCTACATCATCTGAAAACTCCAGAGTCACAATCCATCCACTTCTACAAAGTACTGGATTATTTTTTAAAAATGCTATTTACTATTGGCTACTAATTTGTTGTACATATTTGGCTCCATGTTTTTTTTCTTCTTGGCAGTTGGTGAACGAGCCTCCAGAGGCAGGAGAGCGCTGACAGTAGCGGTTGTGTCCCAGCCGCAGCCAGTTCCCATCATACTGAACAGTCTGAGAGACTCTCCTGGATTTGTTCGCTGTCCTCACTGCCTCGAGCTTGTTACCAGTAATGTTACGTATGTTGCTGGGAGGACTGCTGTGTGCTCATGTGTCATTATGGCATTAATGGGGTGGGAGCAAAACACACACATGCATGTACACACAGAAGAATTACAGTGTTGAAGCTCAGCAGGTGGATCTGACTGTTCTTCTGTGTTTCAGGTTATTCTGCGGTTTCTGTCTGATTCCACTGTGCATGAGACGACTGCAAGATGCACACCACTCCTGTCCACAATGTGGCAAGAAATTGTACGTTTATGAAAGATGACATGCTGTCTGAATCCATGAAGCTTCTGCTTTTCTCCATCTGCTCAGGATCTTGTTAAATATGTTGCAAATTTAGCAAATTAATTTGTCAGACGACTGTGTTTATTTATTTTTATTTTAAAAATAAATAAAGGTAGCTTCTCTTTGGCAAGAAGGAAAAGTCACATTTAACATTCATCACAGCAGGAAAGAAAAATCACACCTTAATAAATGATTGCAGTTAGGCCCCAACTTCCAGATGACTGCACAGATAAGCATGTGAAAGCAATGACTGGAAGGATGTATGCTTGCCATACATCTCAAACAGATGATACAGGTTGACGTGTTAAACATTTGAAGGTATTTTTCATAAGCATTCCTAGTTATTTATAGTTGAAATGCATAGAGTAGTAGGTGAGCACTAAGTGTATTTCTGATGTTTTCTATAAATGTTTGAAGTTGTTAAAAGCCTCAACTGAGAAAAGAAATAGAAGCAGTTTTAACATGTTTGTAACAACTCAGACTGTAAGGAATATTATCTTTTGTCACTTATTTTAATTTTGCTTTTGTTATTATCAAAAGTTTAGTTCAGATTCTTTTGAGTTGAGGTCCTTTGGGGAGGTTTATGATGATGATGTTTAGTGTACGTCTTTCTTTCTCCCTACATCCAGTGGATGATTCAGGTTGATACAATCGATAGTAGCCACACAGGCACACCCCTTTAAGGAAACAAACACGCCCAGTATTGGCTGAGAGGTTGTCAGGCGACTGTGCCAAAAGGCAGTTTCATGTTTTGTATGCGAGCAGAGACCAAGTCTAAGCGCAAGGAGAAGTTTTGAGTACAAGCATTACAAGTTTTGAGAAGAAAGACATGAAGTGCTGCTTTCAGACTGAGCATGTGTGCTCTTGGATTATGACAGAAAAATTCCCTCCAAAAACATTGGTTAATTCAGAGATATTAATTTAAAACACGAATGTAGTTTTAATTGTAGAAAGAATTGTTTAAAGGATTTTCCAAAACTATTGGATAATGTGATATTTCTTAATTCTTATGCTAATGTATTCCAAGCGTGTGATGCTCGGATCAAAAAAAAAAACCACGTGACCAACTGAGTTTTTCCTGAATTACGTTTCGCAATGCCCTCTGCTGGATGCTGTTGTGAATATATTGAAGAAAATATGAACAAAATAATTTCTTTACAACAGATCTGCTCGGTCCACTTTGTACCAGAGTGTGACTCTATGTTTGAGGGTGACACAAGCTCATCCAAACTCTGGTCTTCAAAAATACGAAGGTCTTTTCCAGGTCAACTGGTTTGTTTTCTTGTTGGAATGGAAACAAACTATTTAACAAATCAAAGTGAGAAAAGCAAGCAAAAACATTTTCAAATAAAACTGTGATTTGAAAACTTTTAAATTACAATAGCAACCTCGAGCAACATGTTCAATAACTTATTGCCACATTGGCAGCTCATAGTGGACATCTTTTTGTGAAATATAGTGTAAGAGTGGACCAAACCAAATGAAGCTGTGAAATGCTTCTGGGAAATCACCCAAAAACTCCACTACAACATTAGAGATCAGCCTGACTTCAGATTTCTACAGGACATTGGAGAGGTCTTACGTTTCTTTCCTTGTGTCCCTGATGGAGAGTGAATTCCCTGAGAATAGAATAGAATAGAATAAAATAGAATAGAATTTGGCTCCCAAATTATTCCTTTTATATACTAATGACATAAGTAAGGCATCATGAAGTCTAAGATTTATTTTATTTGCTGATTATACAAATTTACCAGTTTCTGGTGAGTATGTACAACCACATTTGGATACTATTATCTCAGAATGTATTAAAAATTCTAAGTTGGTTTGATATGAATATGCTATCACTAAATGTGAGTAAGACAAAATTCATGATATTCACTAACAATGAATAAAAGTGCCCAGACTGCATAACATTAGGGGAGAATGCTTCAAACAAAGTTTCTAGGGCTAATAATAGATGATACAATTCGCTGGATACACATTAGATAAGTTCTATAAGTTTTCAATGTATGCAGCATTAAATTGCAGTGATTTATGCAAAAAGATACCCAACCAGGTATATTGTACAGCAGCTGGATATGCTCTTCAGTTGGCTGACATTTCTGTATTGAACGTCCTATCTTTGGTTGGAATTTCTTAAGAAGAAATACATATTTGAAATATCTCTAGGTGTAGTTACTTCACATCATATTTGCTTTAGTTTTTTAATTGTATTGCAAAGTAGCAGTGCTGTGTGATGTTACTCTGATTATAACTGAGATGCAAGTGTGCATATTTAAATAAAACCTGCCAACACTGTGACTTAAGCTACTTTTGCTGAAGCAATTCCAGTTGAAATGGATGAAAAAGTGGGCCATTTTGCTTAAAAAAATTGTCACTTCCCTATAGATGGGTACTTAGTTTTTCTCATAATCATGAGAAAAACAGAAAAAGTTCATCTTTAATAGGGAAAAAACTTTAGCAAACTGATTAGAGAGCGGGAATTTAAGAGGAATTTTATGGCCCTCCACAATAATATGACCTGTCCTTAACCCTCCGATAAAATCACAAAATCCTGATTTACAAAACAATAAGTTGCTTGAATAAGTTGTTGAATTTATTTCTTAATCTCCCACCCCCACCCTCTCCCTTGCTCTCTGTTATGCTATGGCTCCTCCCCCACAGCTGTGAATGCTAAGGCTAGTTAGCATGTTGACCTATGACAACAGATAAACAGTTTTCCCGTAACATTAGATTATTGGCAATCTTGAGCTTGTAAGTGCTCTGCGGCATGAAGGAGTGTGTGAGCAGCACATATATGAGAGTGACTGACAACTTTAAGACCATCCTCCTGGCTCAGATTTGTTTTTTTCTACCAGGAGTGGTGTTTTCTGCAGATAGCAGTAAGGCCACAACGATGAGGTAGATTTTTTTTTCACAGATTATCTGCCCCAGCACATTATGATAGCTCTAACAGATATGTTAAAATATATGTAGCCCGTGGTTAAAAACCATGTACCCCTTTAATATTTGCAAAATATTTACAAGGTTGGTTTTATGTATATCAAACATGTAAGTGAGAAACTTGTAACATAACCACTGTTTCTTTTCTTCTCTGAATAAATACATTAAAGAAATAAATGTACCAAACGGTTTTGTACAACAGTTGCTGCTATTTCATTGTTTAAATTATTCCCTATTTCCACTCTTTAAAACTAATTTTGGGGCAGTGTCATGCTGGTTTAGGTGTGGTTCAAATTAGTGAATAAAAAAGGGCGTGTGAGTCAGCGCGCAGCGGCGCAACCGGAGAGGAAGACGCACACTGTCAGATCTGTGCAGCAGGAGACTTGATTTGATTGGATGTTTAAAACAAGTAAAAAAAAAGAAAAAAAATTAAAGAAAAAACATAAAACTGATCAGCACCGAAGATCGAGCATTTAGAAACTGGATCGGAGTTTACACCCAGAAAACGCTGCCCGGTGCAAGAGGACGCCACCGAGGGGGAAGAACAGATGCTCCTGGTGAGAGCTGGACTTTATTTTTCTTTTTGGGGATTTGTGGTGGTATCACTCTTTTTTCTCGTCTTTTTTTGGGGGGAGGGGTGACGTTTTGGATTTTTCGTTTTGGATTGGGATTTTGGATTAAAACGGAGAACAGTTTCCAGGACTTTGTTTTGTCTTTTGAGAATATGGCAGACATTATTCTCATTTAAAAAGAACGGGAATATTTGGACATTTAATTATTTAGGTTTTTTTTTTTTTTGTTGCTAACTTAAACTGAGTGATTTAAATTTAACCTATAATTATTTTTGAGGGATTTTTGGTTACTGATCTATTTATCAGAATAACCATTATTGTTTCTTAGTATGGTGTTTTTTTGAATAAATCATTGTTGCTAAAAATCAACAAATTTCATATTGAGTGGTTGGATATATATTTTCTTATCAAATTAAATGGTAAAAATTAAATTAAATTTTACCTGTGAGTTCCGCTTTAAATGAAGCCGAATTCTACAAAATGGTGTCCAGTATGGGGAACAGGATAATATAATTTCAAGATTTGTGCTACATTAGATGATACAGTTAAAGAGTATCCTGTTCCATCCATCTTCTTTCACCCTTGTCCCTAATGGGGTCAGGAGTTGCTGGTGCCAATCTCCAGCTGTGTTCCGGGTGAGAGGCGGGGTACATCCTGGACAGGTCGCCAGTCTGTCGCAGGGCAACACAGAAACAAACAGGACAAACAACCATACACACCTAGGGAGAATTTGGAAAGACCAATTAACCTGACAGTCATGTTTTTGGACTGTGGGAGGAAGCCGGAGAGAACCCACGCATGCACAGGGAGAACATGCAAACTCCATGCAGAAAGACCCGGGCCGGGAATCGAACCCAGGACCTTCTTGCTGCAAGGCAACAGTTCTACCAACTGCGCCACTGTGCAGCCCGAGTATCCTGTTATAGATTATAATTTATTTGTTTTGAGTGTTTTTTATTTTCAAGATGGATAACATAACTTCTCAATCACAACATGCTGAGGAAAGAGATACTGATCAGAATGAGGAAGAAAATGGAGCAGGTCTTCTTGTAGATCAGAAAGAGGAAATTAGCAACAGAGGAGGAGAAGCCTGGGCGACAAGGAGAAATCCTGTCGGTGAAATCATTTCTCTGACTAGCTCCCTTTATGTATCAGATAATGAAGTGGAAGAAAGAAAGGATGACGAGGAAGAATAGCTCACTATTTCACACATTAAGGGTATTAGGAATGATTTAACCAACGTTGGGGTTAGGGTTACTTTACAGGTCCTTCTAAAAAAAAAATAGCATATTGTGATAAAGTTAATTATTTTCCATAATGTAATGATAAAAATTTAATATTCATATATTTTAGATTCATTGCACACTAACTGAAATATTTCAGGTCTTTTATTGTCTTAATACGAATGATTTTGGCATACAGCATATCATGAAAACCCAAAATTCCTATCTCACAAAATTAGCATATCATGAAAAGGGTCTCTAAACGAGCTATGAACCTAATCATCTGAATCAACAAATTAACTCTAAACACCTGCAAAAGATCCCTGAGGCTTTTAAAACTCCCAGCCTGGTTCATCACTCAAAACACCAATCATAGGTAAGTCTGCTGACCTGACTGCTGTCCAGAAGGCCATCATTGACACCCTCAAGCAAGAGGGTAAGACACAGAAAGAAATTTCTGAACGAATAGGCTGTTCCCAGGGTGCTGTATCAAAGCACCTCAGTGGGAAGTCTGTGGGAAGGAAAAAGTGTGGCAGAAAACGCTGCACAACGAGAAGAGGTGACCGGACCCTGAGGAAGACTGTGGAGAAGGGCCGATTCCAGACCTTGGGGGACCTGCGGAAGCAGTGGACTGAGTCTGGAGTAGAAACATCCAGAGCTACCGTGCACAGACGTGTGCAGGAAATGGGCTACAGGTGCCGCATTCCCCAGGTCAAGCCACTTTTGAACCAGAAACAGCGTCAGAAGCGCCTGACCTGGGCTACAGAGAAGCAGCACTGGACTGTTGCTCAGTGGTCAAGTACTTCTTTCAGATGAAAGCAAATTTTGCATGTCATTTGGAAATCAAGGTGCCAGAGTCTGGAGGAAGACTGGGGAGAAGGAAATACCAAAATGCCAGAAGTCCAGTGTCAAGTACCCACAGTCAGTGATGGTCTGGGGTGCCATGTCAGCTGCTGGTGTTGGTCCGCTGTGTTTTATCAAGGGCAGGGTCAATGCAGCTGGCTATCAGGAGATTTTGGAGCACTTCATGCTTTCATCTGCTGAAAAGCTTTATGGAGATGAAGATTTCATTTTTCAGCACAACCTGGCACCTGCTCACAGTGCCAAAACCACTGGTAAATGGTTTACTGACCATGGTATCACTGTGCTCAATTGGCCTGCCAACTCTCCTGACCTGAACCCCAGAGAATCTGTGGGATATTGTGAAGAGAAAGTTGAGAGATGCAAGAACCCCACACTCTGGAAGAGCTAAAGGCTGCGATCGAAGGATCCTGGGCCTCCATAACACCTCAGCAGTGCCACAGGCTGATTGCAGTCATTTCTGCAAAAGGATTCCCGACCAAGTATTGAGTGCATAACTGTACATAATTATTTGAAGGTTGACTTTTTTGTATTAAAAACACTTTTCTTTTATTGGTCGGATGAAATATGCTAATTTTTTTAGATAGGGATTTTTGTTTTTTCTTGACGTTTTTGCCAATGTCAACAATATTAAAACAATAAAAGACCTGAAATATTTCAGTTAGTGTGTAATGAATCTAAAATATATTAACGTTAAATTTTTATCATTACATTATGGAAAATAATAAACTTTATCCCAATATGCTAATATTTTGAGAAGGACCTGTATTGGAAGAAGATTTCCAGGCCTCTGTAGACATTGCTTTGAATAGGGAGCAAAACAACAGGACTTATATAGATAGAAATGTTGAGGCCATGAAGCAATGCATGAACACAGCCTTTAGGGAATTTGAAGCTAAGGTAGTAGACTGTTTGCTGCGACGAGATGAGAAGTGGAAGGTTGAAACGACCGCCGACTGGGAGTCCTTTAAAATGGACATGATATATGGAGGACAAAGTCTTGGTGGATCAGGTTCTTTAACAGAATGTAGGAGTTGTTCTCACAACCTGAAGGATTTCATGCCTCACAGATTCCTAAGGAATACGAAGAAACACATATTTCTTTTTAATCACTTGCTGTTAATTGATTTAAAAAAAATTTAGATTCAGGGATGAACACACCCTTGAACTACTTGTTTATCAAAACTTTTTATATTATATTTCCAGGGGATGTGAAGGACAGAGAGAGCGCAGGGTGTAACATATTTTGGCAGATAGCATCTTCAACCCTGTAGAACAAGTAAAATAAAAACATCACTTTGTGTTTCTGAAGTGAATTATTACACTGCAATGATAACTTATCATTTAAGGACCAGTGCTTTATAAGAATTTATAATATACAAAGCCTATTATTATCTTGAATAAATTCAAGTGTGTAGAAAGATGCTAGCCTGATGCTAGCATACGGAAGTGCTAGCATAGCTCGGTCGCACAGATCGTATTCATGTATATGGCACAGATTAATCACAAGAGCTCTGCTGATACGCTAATATAGGAGTCCGAGTTAGGTGTGCTAGATCATGACGATTCTAGTCACTACATAATTAAATCTGTAGTGACTATTTGTCTATAACTCAAATTCAAAAATCAAAATCAAAAAGACTTCAGTGATCAAAACAAAAAGTGAATCTAACTCAAATAGTCACCTGATCTGTGGATTCTGGCTTACGCAGTCCAATTAGTCAAGAAGGGTCAAAATGCAGTTCATTGTGTTATTCCACAGTTCAGGTTCAGACAAAGCAAGTTATAAGCTGATAGACTGAAGTGACTGACTGATGAATGACAGAATGAATAGATTGTCTGATAGACTGGTAAAACACCATACGACCACCCACGTGCATAATGAGCTGCCTAACACAAGTTTGGCAGCTCATTATGCATGTATTAGCATTATGCACCTATATTAACGTATCAGCAGCGCTACCTATTTATACTGTGAAACACCCACGTCCCAAGCTAAAATTAATTAACTTATTAAGTGAATTACTAACCAAATAACCTATTTTAAATATTAAATTAAGCAAAAATTCTAATTATAAATCAACTAGAAAAGAAGCAAATAAAAATCTAAATTCTATGATTAACTGAAAGTAGAGAAATAGCTCCTACTAAATCAATTAACATTAATAACGACAAATAGCTAATATGTTAGATATTTTTCTTACCACTCCTCTCAGTGGCGGCTAAATAATTTTTTTTCTGCAGGTGCTAAGGGGGAGCTAAGCATGTTACAGAGGATGCTGTGACGGATCTTTTGTTTCCTATAGTTATCAACACACAAGCATTAGTATTGTTATTTTAATCAGACTGATTTGCATTTATTTGATGCTTAGATGTCAACACGGAGCCTTGAGGCATGAGTCAGATAACTTCCAGATAATATTACATTGTTTAGGTTAAAATAGCATTTATGACAAAGGGGATACCCTAGTATTGACCCTTTGCAATTACGTCACTTAATCATTCAAAGCGCCATGATGTAGATTGGAAGTGAGGATCAGAAGTATTGAACTGAACGGCTAAAGTTGTTTTTGTCAGTTTATTCATGGTTTCTACTTGCTGGAATCAAGCTAATTTGTCTGTGAACGTAGCACACCTGGTTGGGGCTCATAGACGGCGGTATTTACTTAAGTCTGAAACAACTAGCTTTGACACCGACGTGTACCTCCTCCCTGCTAACGTTTTGATCAAATTACCGACTTTGTCTGAATTCACATCACACGATTTATGTCACTATGTCATAAACAGTATTTCCCTTTAACCCTGAGCAGCCTTAAAAACGCTGTAAATCCGTGGTTACACCAACAGCTGCCAGTAATTATGAATGACAGCTGTGTCAATTGCCGCATCTTTCCTCATTAAAATAAAATGACAAGCTTGGTTTTGACCCTTGTCTGTTTGTGCAGCCGACCGTGCAGAACCTTGTGACTATTTTACTACGAAATCAACTAAATAAAAGCGATATTGGAATACCACATGTACATATTTTAACCAGGAGAGCATAGGTTTGGACATCCATTGTGGTGGAGACAGTGATGCCTGGTGCAAAGGGTCACATTGTCATATTTGTTATTTATTTGAAGTTAACTTGTGTTTATTTAATTGCCTAATTAACTGCCACAGGGCTTGATTTGACTATTACTATTATGACAAAAAATTTTTATTTTTACTACCGGTTACCTTTGTGCTCACTAACATATGGTAGTTTGCTATGATAACACTGTCAATATCATTGAAGTCAGTTCATGTAGATAAGGGACATACACTTTCTGACAAATTGCGACTACCTATTGGTCAATTCCAGACAAATACCTTGGAATGATTGGGGGAGAATTGGTCCACGTCTGCATGGGGGCGGAGCCAACATCATGTCAATTGTTTACTGGAAATGATAATACACATAGACAAAGTTCAAATCCTTTTGTGGGACTTTTTATTTATTTCTTTTTTTAAACTCAGTATATAATAATTTAGGTTTTTTTTGTGTCTTTTGGTGAAAATGCTGCAACAACTACATATAAGCAATGTTAAATCAGATGGAAAAAAAAAATTATCTAATATTTTCTGGGGGTGCTATGGAGGTGCTATGACGTTTCCAGCTCTGCCACTGACAAGGACAGTTTGCGTATTGTTATTAACACAGCCAACACTGTGGGAAGAAGTCAGAGTACATGGAGAGAAACCATTCCTGCAAACTTGCAAATTCTGCGCAGAAACACCCTGGGTTGGAACTAGAACCCTAAATATTCTTGCTGCAAAGCAACAAAGCTACCAGGCTCTTTTTATGCTATTAGTTTTGTTGAAGCAAATCTGTCTGAAACTGTTAATTTGATATTATGTTGACCATCATTTTGATAAGGGAAAACTCAGCTTAGTCAGTATTTATGCATAAAAATACTTATGCAAGTCTTATGATCAGAAGACCATTGTTTTACTACAATTTTCTTATGCTTCCATGCATCTTGCGAATTATAAGGTAGTTGTTTCCTTTTCCTTCTTGACCTTTAAAGTCTGCCAGGTGAAGGACGTGTTGATATTAGGACCTGATACGATACGAGAAGCAGCCAATGGCAGAATTACAGCAGGCCTCTGGGTGGGAAGTTAATAAGCAACTGATTGTTGAGTCTGTTAGCAGATAACAAATTCATTCACACACACACACACACCCACACACCCACACACACCCACACACACACACACACACACACACACAGAGACACACCCACCTTTTATAAGTCCACTGTCTGACTTTCTTGTGAAAGACGTCCAGTGTCCAGCTTGTGAAACTGTGGCTAGTCGGTCATGAAGAAGCTGGGGTTGCTGCTGCTTGGAGCGATGCTCTGTCTGTGTGTGACCGTTGCAGCGGATGCACAACTTGACCTGCAGGGAGACACAATGATGGCAGAGAAGGAAAGCATTCTACAACTTGGAAAGGGAAACTTCAAAAGGGCTCTGAGAAAACACGAGCAGCTGTTGGTGCACTTCTGTAAGTCACACATTGACACGCACAAATACACAGCTGGGTGAAACACACCCTTAGAGAAGAAGCTCCTAACATTCGTCTTCCCTCTCTGTGTCTGCCAGACACTCCGCTGACATCAGAAGGTCATCGTGTTGCAGCTGCATTCAAAGCTGCTGCTGCAGAGCTTCAGGGGTCAGAGGTCAAGCTGGCAGTCATTGATGTGACAAAGGAAAAAGAGTTGGCGAAAAAGCTCCATGTGAGCGGACAGCCCAGCATCAGACTGTACCTCTCTGGAGATGTAACCAACCCGGCTCTCTGCCCTGGTATCTGCCTCCATATTTCTGTTACACATTGCCATTTGTGGCTTATTGGACATTATCTTTGAAAATGATTTAGCTGTAGCTTGGCTTGAGAAATGTCAAACATATTTATTGATTTCAATAACTGATTGAAATCAATCAGTTATTGATTGATTTTCAATCTGATAAACATGCGTTTATAAACATGGGTTTATAAACATGCGTTTATAAACATGGGTTTATAAACATGCGTTTATAAACATGGGTTTATAAACATGCGTTTATAAACATGGGTTTATAAACATGCGTTTATAAACATGGGTTTATAAACATGCGTTTATGAACATGGGTTTATAAACATGCATTTATGAACATGGGTTTATAAACATGGGTTTATGAACATGCGTTTATAAACATGGGTTTATAAACATGCGTTTATGAACATGGGTTTATAAACATGCGTTTATGAACATGAGTTTATAAACATGCGTTTATGAACATGAGTTTATAAACATGCGTTTATAAACATGCGTTTATAAACATGCGTTTATAAACATGAGTTTATAAACATGCGTTTATAAACATGCGTTTATAAACATGCGTTTATAAACATGCGTTTATAAACATGAGTTTATAAACATGCGTTTATAAACATGAGTTTATAAACATGCGTTTATAAACATGCGTTTATAAACATGAGTTTATAAACATGCGTTTATAAACATGAGTTTATAAACATGCGTTTATAAACATGAGTTTATAAACATGCGTTTATAAACATGAGTTTATAAACATGCGTTTATAAACATGAGTTTATAAACATGCGTTTATAAACATGCGTTTATAAACATGCGTTTATAAACATAAGTTTATAAACATGCGTTTATAAACATAAGTTTATAAACATGCGTTTATAAACATGCGTTTATAAACATAAGTTTATAAACATGCGTTTATAAACATGCGTTTATAAACATGCGTTTATAAACATGCGTTTATAAACATGAGTTTATAAACATGAGTTTATAAACATGCGTTTATAAACATGAGTTTATAAACATGCGTTTATAAACATAAGTTTATAAACATGCGTTTATAAACATGCGTTTATAAACATGCGTTTATAAACATGAGTTTATAAACATGCGTTTATAAACATGAGTTTATAAACATGCGTTTATAAACATGAGTTTATAAACATGCGTTTATAAACATGAGTTTATAAACATGCGTTTATAAACATGAGTTTATAAACATGCGTTTATAAACATGAGTTTATAAACATGCGTTTATAAACATGAGTTTATAAACATGCGTTTATAAACATGAGTTTATAAACATGCGTTTATAAACATGAGTTTATAAACATAAGTTTATAAACATGAGTTTATAAACATAAGTTTATAAACATGAGTTTATAAACATAAGTTTATAAACATGAGTTTATAAACATAAGTTTATAAACATGAGTTTATAAACATAAGTTTATAAACATGAGTTTATAAACATGCGTTTATAAACATGAGTTTATAAACATGCGTTTATAAACATGAGTTTATAAACATGCGTTTATAAACATGAGTTTATAAACATGCGTTTATAAACATGAGTTTATAAACATGCGTTTATAAACATGAGTTTATAAACATGCGTTTATAAACATGAGTTTATAAACATGCGTTTATAAACATAAGTTTAATCCTTATAAAGGGTTTTGGTTGGTGATAAGCATCACCCAAAATAAAATAGTAAGTAATATAAAACCAGCTGAAAACATTACTGAAAACAAATAAAGCTCACAAAATGAGCTTTTATAAGTTATCATGAACAAGACATAAAATGATCTTGCCTTAAAAAGAATCCATCTAGAGGCACTGTGACCAATGGCTACTTAGCAGATCCAGTTAATGGTTATGCTTTAAGACGCAGACCTTTAACACTAATAAAATTAATAAACCCATTTAAAACTGACAGTAAGATGAAATTTCAATGCAGTCAAGGCGTTACCCCGTAAAACTACTACTAAAAAAATTTTATTTTAAATTAACAAAGTCTTAGAACATTTTCTAAGACTTTTGAGGGCCACAGTGAAATATAAACCACATAAATAATAGCACATTAAAATAACAATGCATAGAAAGAGGTGGTTGTTGTGGTTACGCTCTTAGTCGGTGTTTCCCAAACCTGCTCCTCCAGGCTCACTGCCCTGCATGTTTTAGGAGTTTCCTTGCTTCAGCCCAGGTGATTTCAATTGACAGGTGTTTGCTGAACTGCAATCATCTGAATCAGGTGTATCGAAGGGTTAACCCTAAAACCTAACTCACTGCAAAACAATATTTTATGTTGGGTCATATTGTCCATTACTGTCATTATCACCAGTACATCCTTCCATTAAAACTTATAAAGATACATTTTGCCTAAAAGAAGAAACGCTAATCAAATGCACAAACTGAGACAGAACTAAGGTCAGTCTATTAAAATCAAAGATTCAGTCCCTTCCCTCTGCCTGTAAGAACCAGAGTAACCTCTAGAGTGCATAAGAGAGAGAACATTTTCTAAGACTTTTGAGGGCCACAGTGAAATATAAGACCATGTAAATAATCAAAATCATAAATGACTTCTGAATGTGATCATTTACAAACAATTTGCAACCCATAAAAATAAATGTTACAAATCAATTAAATGTTATGAAGTATAAAATCAATTAGCAAATAATTAATATTCATATTTATTACATGTTCAAGCCTGTATATGTATTTTATTATTATTTTATGTCATTATTTCATGCTGTGATTGGCCAGCATTTGAGTTGGGGTGGCATCTTAAATTTAAATATAAACTCAATAACTTAGAAATGTGAAAAAAAAATGGATATGAAATAAAAACAAATGGATGAGACATTTGTTAATATTTGTTAAGATTTATAACATTTTATATAAAGCAAATATTTCAATCTTTTTTTATATAACTTCTACGAATGAGCTGTGTTCAGACTTGAAGCCCAAAATTTTAATTTTCATAGCAAAACATCTGAATTATGGAAAAGGTTTTATTGTTATTTTTGTTCTTAAACTTTTTGAAAAAGCCACTATGCTTTTCTGCTGTCAGTAAACGTACTCATTGAAAGTTTTTTAATGAATTATGATGAAGTTCCTCAGAGTTCAGCTTCCATCTTGACTTGGCTACAAAGAAGGGCGGGGACATCTGCTGATCTCATCACAGATCTGAGCCAATTAGAGCCCACAGACGATCTAATAGTGGTTGGTTTCTTCAAGGTAAATGCATTTTTACATTTCTTTTATCCGAATTTTAATTCTTTACTCAAAGTATAAACCTTTCTCTGTGTGAAGGAGCTGAACCATGAGAACGTTCAGGTGTTTTATGCCGCAGCCATCGACCTCCCGGACATCCGCTTTGCTGTGACGCAGGATGATGAAGTCATCAGCAAATATACTGTCACTCAAGATGTTGTTCTGCTGCTCAGAAAAGTATAGTCACGACAAAAACATATAAACCCTCTAACTGACACATATATATACATATATTAAAAAAACAACAGTAAACATTTGGAAAAGTTGATAGAATCTGCACAGAAAATCTTCATTTTGAATCGATTAGCTGATCACATTGGAAGAGTTTCAGCTGGGGAGGGATAACATACCCCCCAAATGATCAGAAATGATATTATTTGGAATTTTGAAAACAACAAAATAAAATACTAAAAACTTCTGAAATTTTATATATATACTGCTCAAAAAAAATAAAGGGAACACTTAAACAACACAATATAACTCCAAGTAAATCAAACTTCTGTGAAATCAAACTGTCCATCTAGGATGTGTTATATATATATATGCATATATATATATATAAATTATATTCCCATCTCACCCACTGCAGTGGTTCTTATCCTCTGAGCTCGGGTCCTCTACCAGAGGCCTGGGAGCTTGAGGGTTCTGCGCAGTATCTTTGCTGTGCCTAGAACTGCACATTTCTGGACTGAGATGTCTGATGTTGTTCCTGGGATCTGATGTAGCCACTGCTCCAGTTTGGGGGTGACTGCCCCGAGGGCCCCGATGACCACAGGCACCACTGTGGTCTTCACCTTCCAGGCCCTCTCCAGTTCCTCCCTGAGGCCCTGGTATTTCTCCAGTTTCTCCTGCTCCTTTTTCCTGATGTTGCAGTCACTCGGTATCGCTACATCCACCACAACAGCTTTCCTCTGTTGTTTATCCACTACGACAATGTCCGGTTGGTTCGACCTTACCATTTTGTCTGTCTGGATCTGGAAGTCCCACAGGATCTTAGCTCGGCCATTCTCCACCACCTTTGGGGGTGTTTCCCACTTTGATCTCGGGGCTTCCAGTCCATATTCTGCACAGATGTTTCTGTACACTATGCGTGCCACTTGGTTATGTCGTTCCATGTACTCTTTCCCTGCCAGTATCTTGCACCCTGTTGTTATGTGCTGGACTGTCTCAGGGGCCTCCTTGCACAACCTACACATTGGGTCTTGTCTGGTGTGGTAGATCTGGGCCTCTATTGCTCTGGTGTTTATGGCCTGTTCCTGGGTGGCCAGGATGAGGGCCTCTGTGCTGTCCTTGAGTCCAGCTTTTTCCAGCCATTGGTAGGACTTTCTGATATCAGCCACTTCAGTTATTTGCCGGTGGTACATTACCATGTAGGGGTTTGTCCTCCCATGATGGTACCTCCAGCACCTCAACTTCTGTTCCCCATTGTCTGAGACATTCACTGAGCACGTTGTCTGATGAGGCTTTGTCCCTGATGTATCTATGGATCTTGGATGTTTCGTCCTGGACAGTGGTTCTCACACTCACTAGTCCTCTGCCTCCTTCCTTGCGGCTCGTGTACAGTCTCAGGGTGCTGGATTTGGGGTGGAACCCTCCATGCATTGTTAGTAGTTTTCATGTCTTAACATCTGTGGCCTGTATCTCCTCCTTTGGCCAGCTAATTATTCCTGCAGGGTATCTGATTACTGGCAAGGCGTAGCTGTTTATTGCCTGGATCTTGTTCTTGCCATTGAGCTGGCTTCTCAGGACTTGTCTTATTCGTTGGAGGTATTTGGCTGTGGCTGTTTTCCTTGTGACCTCATCGAGGTTGCCATTTGCTTGTGGTATTCCCAGGTACTTGTAACTGTCCTCTATGTCTGCTATTGTTCCTTCTGGGAGTGAGACCCCTTCTGTGCGAATGACCTTCCCTCTCTTTGTGACCATCCGACCACACTTCTCTAGTCCGAATGACATCCCAATGTCTGTGCTGTAGATCCTGTGGATCAGTGAGTCGATGTCTCGCTCACTCTTGGCGTACAGCTTGATGTCATCCATTAGAGGAGGTGACTGATGTTGGCTCCATTCTTTAGTCAGTATCCGTAGCCAGTCTTGTTGATGATTTGGCTGAGGGGGTTCAGGCCTATGCAGCGGGGACAGAGCATCTCCTTGGTATATGCCACATTTGATGGACACTTGTGCAAGTGGTTTGCAGTTGGCTTCAAGGGTGGTTTTCCACAGCCCCATCAAGTTTGCAATGAAGGCTCTCAGGGTCCTGTTGATGTTGTACATCTCTAAGCATTCAGGCCCTGGTGCTGTCCAGTTTTTCATACCTGAGACTCTTTCTTGGACATCTGCCACATATTTTACTGTCATAGGCTATGTAGCCTGTGACAGACTGGCGACCTGTCCAGGGTGATCCTGCCTCTAACCCGGAACATAGCTGGTGAAGCACCAGCACCTCCCGACCCCAGTAGGGACAAGGGTGAACAGAAAATGAATTTTATGCGGTTTAGTTAATATTCACCTAGTTGAATCGTGAATCCAGATCCCATCACAGATAAAGCAGATTAACGCATCTCACTTTTTCTCTGTAGTGACAAAAACCACTGACTGTGGCCCCAATAACTTATAATGAATTAAATTAAACGCCTTTACTTAAATTACAAGCACTTCACCGGTCTGAACTCAACGTGGCACTGCCTCACAAATTCCTCCTGGTCACATCTGCAGAGAAATTTGCAGTAGTTCATTAATCAGTTGTCTGATCCAAACCGATTAGTTGAACTTTTATTTATTTATTTATTTATTTTATTTATTGATTTTTTTTACCATCTGCTCGGTCCAGACGTTTGCTTTTCGAGGATTCTTTTGCGTAGTTTCGCTTATCCGAAACAGATGTTATGTCTGCCTCTCTCCTCCAGAACGCCGCTCTCCTTATGGGTTCGGGAGCGTAATCCAAGCTCCATTAGTTAAAACCGCAGGGTGAGTTCAGTTAATTCTTCGCAGTGGCAGACTGCACATGTTACGGTCTAATTAACTTCTGTACCTTTATTTATTTCATCAAGATAAACTGCTGTCTACTCTGTGAAGATTATAAACACAACGTTGCATTCTCTTTAGTTTTCTCTGGTCTGTAATGGAGACTTGAATTAAAGTCATTTCAACCAAAAGTTGGAACACCTGCGCTTCCTAACCAGACGCTCCAAAGCGTCCGGTCCGTAACTCTCAACACGCTGTCAGCTCCGGTCAGAAAGACGCATTTAGTTCAGAGTCCATGAGATGATATTCAGAAAGGATTTTTTTTTTTGATTGACTTGAGTTGCCTCTGCGATGAAATCTTTGTAGAAAGTCTATCATGTCTGTCCGTGAGCATCAGTGAGGGGTGTTGGTTATAACCTGCCAAACAGTCTTCAAATTTTACTTGTCAAATACGGAAAATATACCATTAACACGACCTCTAAACACACACACATATATATATATATTTACACATATTTGCATGGGTGTGTTTCCATGTTTTGGGGTGCTTTCCCTCTATATCTTCCTAATGTCTCTTCTCTGTGTGTGCTTCAGTCTCAGCTCATTCAGACGTACACAATGAAGCCAGATACACCTAAAGAGGAGCTGGTTGTTTTCATCTCTGTCTACCAGATGGATCCAGTTACTGAATACAGCGGCCAGGTACATTTCAAAGATTT
Organism: Poeciliopsis retropinna; assembly: GCA_010277075.1. Lineage (NCBI taxonomy): Eukaryota > Metazoa > Chordata > Actinopteri > Cyprinodontiformes > Poeciliidae > Poeciliopsis > Poeciliopsis retropinna. Next base: position 219,691 of record VMRM01000023.1, read on the forward strand.
CCAGATGCAATAACCAAAAAGGGAACAAGTAGAGTTCTGTGATAAGATGCCTGAAGATCCAGTTTACAGATAGCTTTTTGGTAAGCTGTTTGTTGTATTGTACTCTCATGTCTAATGGATCAAAACCATCATTTACTGCAGTCATGGTTCTGGACTGAAAGTAAGAGAAAAACAGATTTAAGTGTTAAGAAATGTTTTAAAAAACCCACAGAGATCCTTGATATGCACTTAGTTTATGGAAACCAAAAGAGAAAGACATTTTAAACTTGCAGACGCTGCTCATCATGTACAAATCTTTAACAATATAGTTTTCTTCTTTTGCCTCAATCAGGACAGATATCAGACAAATTTTAAATTCTTCAGTGGATTTTCCAGTGTTTTGCTGAGCTGTTTTTTATTTGGACATACTAGGAATCTTAGACTGTTGAGTGCATAGATGCTTTCTCTCTCTCTCTCTCTTCCTGCAGACAGCCTCACAGATCCTAGGTTCACCTGTGTTAAGCCACGCCCTGCTTTTTGTCAATAAAAGCTCTGAGGACTTTAGAGAGATTTTCTCTGCTTTCTACAATGTTGCAGAGGCATTTAGGCTGAAGGTATACACACATGCGTGCACACACCCCTATGCACACTCACACTATCTTTCTGCCATCACAAGGACTTTCTATTGAATTCCATTTATTTTTCATGCATTTCTAAAGGCCAAAACTTGACCCTAACCTAAACTCAATTCTCACCTTAATCCCTGAACCCAATTTATGGGATCCGTGCTTTGAACCCCATAAATAATCAATCTTCACAACATAGTAATTATTGGAAAAATTGTATGAAGCTAGGCCTGTCACGATAACATATTTTGCTGAACGATTAATTGTCTCAAAAATTATTGCGATAAACGATAATATTGTTTCAAGACCTTTTTACACTGATTTAATAGAAATGATGTAATAATACATGCAATTTTCTGCCAAAGATAGAAACACTTTATTTTCAAAAGAACACTTAATGCTGGAACTGATAAACAAAATAAACAAAACAACCAAAAACAAAAATAAAATGGATTCTCAGTCTCCATTAACAAAAAATGTACTTGAATAAAATCTAAACAACATAAAGTCAAAGTGGAAACAAATACTGCATTCAACCAAAAGAGTGCAGATTATAAAGTCTGTATATTATATCACCCGTCAGTAATCATTAGATTTAAATAGAGAAGATTGGCACATCCAACTACCTAATGCAATAATTCACTACATGATTTTTTGCCCCAATTTTCCCCTTAGGACAATCTTAGAACATTGGACGTTGGACCGATAATCAAGCCTACGGTGTGTTACAGTAGATCGTCGTGGATGCTCCGATCAAAATCAGGGGTTTTCCCCAACGTCTATGGGAGCCACTGATTGGCTATGTGACAGGTAGCCAATCAGAAAGCGCGGGTTCCCCTCCGAGCTTCCCAGGGGAAATTACAGAGGGAATCCCAAACAGCTGAAACGGCACAATGGAGATGATATGTGGAAACAACATTAATGTTCATTCAACATTTTGTGCAAAGAAAATAGAAATGACAAGGGGAGGAGTTGGAGCAAAATCACTACAGCAGTTGATAAACCCAGTAACTTTTCAGCTGTTCTTCATTAACGTGACATAAATAGATTATAATGATTTTCATTCAGTCAGGACTGACACTAGTCACATGCATTGCAGGTAGATTGTAGTAAAGCATAGATTAATGCCTGTTTTTAAAGTTAGTTAACTGGACTTGTAGCCATTATTTTGTGCCCATTGTTGGACACCACACGGCACGATCGAACCCAATTGAACCGTTACACCTACGATTTCTGTCAGCTAATGTGTGGTCTCTCAGGTTTTGAAATTGGCCGACAATCGGCAGGCAGCTCTAAGATTGTGTAGTGTGCGCTGGGACTTACACTAAAGGAAATGAGGAAGGGAGGGTCAGTGGAGAGCACCGCAATTGAGCCTTTTTTTCATTGAGTGTCAACAGAAAGAAAAAGGTTGGAAAAAACTATAAAGCCGATTATTAAAATGAGGTCGATAGTTTTTAATTTATTGTGCGATTAATTGATTTATTGCTTATCGTGACAGGCCTATATGGGGAAATTTTTCTGCCATCAGTCTGAAATCAGGACTTCATGTCTGTTTTTTTAAAATTTGTACTCAAAACATCTGCTCTCTTTCAAATAATCATTGTACTTTCTCAAACCTTCACTAAAAACTTGCCTATGCTTGGATCAAATCTCTCTGCTCGCCCTTGAAACAAAAAAGTACCATTACCCTGCAACTTCTCAGCCAATAGATTGAAATTGTTATACTGGGTGCATTTGTTTCCTTCTAGTGGGTGTGCTTGCACACCCACTAGAAAGAGTTGAATGGGTGGCTACTAATTATTCACTAGCAGTGCATTACTGATTGATAGAAAACTGATATTAGGCAGGCCTGCCTTCTGTTCTTTCCCCTCATGCCTCCAGCTTGTTTCTAATCAGCCATCTGTTCCTTGTTGACTAATCAAGCTCACCAGTATATATACTATTCATTCTCAGGCTGCAACCTTTTGAAGTGTGGACTCAATCCAAGTGGATAAGGGTTCAGGTGTACGGGTTACAAGCGCGCAAAAATGTGATAATTGGCACAGTGTGCTCTGTGTTGCAACTTCAACATCCAAAATGGCAGGCTGGCCACTGTTCAGGCATTTATGCTTCTAAAAAGTACAACTCCAACAAAAAAGTTATTTTAAATGTACAATATGGGTAATTTTGCTTACCAAAGTCATTGCAGGGGATATGTGTCTGTTCAAATGTTTTTTGTTACGACTTGTTGAATACAGAGCAAAACATTGCAATTGATTTGATTTCAGTAGAGAGAAACAACAATGTTCAATACTTTACATTTGAAAACTGATTTTTTGTGACAGACACAGCTTGCTCTGTGAACTCTGCCATATTTCCAATGGCAACTTTTTATCAGATGATGATTTTCTTAAAAAAATAAATAAACTAATTAAAATGTACTAACATTCAATTTAACTGTCTTAAAGGTTAAATAAGACTGTTAAAGACTATTGAAGACATGATTACATATTCAGTTGTTACTCAAAAACCACCTCAGTATGAATGGTTGTGATTTCATACACAAGATTTAACATTTTCATAAGCAACACTGAAGTCAATTTGATGATTTGTCTAAAGAATATAAGAACTAAATACCTTTCTTTTTCACTGCCACAAAAAAATAAAGAAAGAAAGAAATTAATTTAAAAATTTTGTTAGAAGTTTTCCCTTTAATGGCTTTCTGCAAGAGAAATGTAATTTAAAAATAGATTCTTGTGTGTTTTGTGACATATTCAGACAACACATTTTTTTCAATTGGAACTTCTTTATTGCTTTTAGAAAGATTTTTAAAACTGGACCTTGTATAAGAAATCTGTTCTGCTTTTAATCTTTAATGTAATAACATTTGGTGTAAGTATTAAATTATGATATTAATGACTTCATCATCTGGCTAAGTTTTTATTCACAAATACCCTTTTCTAAAGGGTCACCTCCATTTTTTAAAATTTTTAAGGTGATATAATACTATTTAAGGAAGTGCTTAAACACTGCATCAACACAAAAGCTTAATCTTTATACCAATATGTTTATAGCTTCATTTAAGTTTTCAAATTCCTCTTGCATTTGTATATTTTTTTTGTTTTACTTTCCTCAAAGTTAGTGTGACAATTTTATTTTTTTCTTCTCAGTTTATGTTATAAACCTTTTTTGTTCCCAGTGTGTGCCGTAGTCATTATTCAGATCAGACTGTTAGGTGATCATCTTTTGGTGATTTTTCACATCTGAAGCTCCTGATTTTGGCTTATTCACCCTTAAACTTGTCTCTGTCATTAAACGGGAACAGAAAAATCTACTCCAGATTTTATGTGGTCCACATTTCAAGCTGTTCATCATAAAGTGCTCATTTGGTGTCCTGAGCCTTGAAAGTGGGCTTTCATGTGTTTTTCCCCAGATCCTATTTGTCTTGGTGAACGTCGATGAACATCGTAACGGCAGACTCATGGAGTACTTCCGGGTTCGGCACTTTGACGCTCCTCACATTCGACTAGTAAATCTGACAGATCAAATAACCTACCAAATGCTGTCTGAGACTTTGGATGTAGGGAGCATAAAACAATTCTGCCAGTCCTACCTTGAAGGCAAGGCTAAGGTAAATCACAGTCTGATATGCATTTTGGCATGAAGCTACATGCCTGGTTTGTTACATGTTTGTGTGCTTTAAACAGCCCAAGTTGATGAGTGAGCCTATTCCTGAAAGATGGGATCAGAAACCCGTTAAGGAGCTGGTAGGAATGACTCTGGAGAAAGTAGCCTTCAACCCCAACAAGACCGTTTTTGTCTTGTTTTGTAAGTAAACTTTACTCACAGCTGAGTGCAATCTTTATTAATAATTTTAATGTTAAGTAAAACTTTTCCTGTTTTAGCTCAGTCTGGATAAATCTTCGGAGCTGCTCCTACATGAAAATAGTCAGTGATTTTTGTCTTACTAAAATCAATTTACATACCTCGACTTATTGTATTGTTGTTGCACTAAGACACAATAGTGAAATTGGCAACAAAATGTCGTCACTTGGTCACTGGAGCTTACAGTGTGCTGACAAGCACATAAATATACAAAAAATAATATATCAGTGCCTCCAAGTCCGAGGCCATGTTCTTGAGCCGAAAAAGGGTAGAGTGCCTTCTCCAGGTCGGGGAGAGTGTCCTGCCCCAAGTGGAAGAGTTCAAGTATCTCGGGATCTTGTTTATGAATGAGGGAAGAAGTAAGCAGGAGATCGACAGGCAGATCGGCGCAGCGTCTGCTGTGAAGTGGGCGCTGCCCCGGTTCATCGTGGTGAAGGGAGAGCTGAGCCAAAAAGCGAAGCTCTTGATCTACATTCTCACCCTCATCTATGGTCATGAGCTTTGGGTCAAGAACAAGGTCGCGGACACAAGCGGCCGAAATGGGTTTTCTCCGTAGGGTGGCTGGGCTCTCCCTTAGAGATAGGGTGAGAAGCTCGGTCATCTGGGAGGGACTCATAGTAGAGCCGCTGCTCCTTCACGTCGAGAGGAGCCATAAACTGGCTTGGGCATCTGGTCAGGATGCCTCCAGGACGCCGCCCTGGTGAGGTGTCCAGGAGGAGGCCCCGGGGAAGACCCAGGACACGCTGGAGGGACTATGTCTCCCGGCTGGACTGGGAACGCCTTGGGATTTTCCCGGAGGAGCTGGAAGAAGTGGCTGGGGAGAGGGAAATCTAGGCCTCCCTTCTGAAGCTGCTACCCCCGCGACCCGACCCCGGATAAGCGGAAGACAATGGATGGATGTATGGATGGATGATACATGGCTAAATACACATAACTTAGCATTTCAGACAGTCTTGGTGGGGGGATTATTGGTGTTGAGCAACCTGATGGCCAACGGAAGGCAACTAGTAACACTTTAGTTCAGTACTTCTCAAATAGTGGGCCACGACCGCACCAGGGGATGTTGCAAACTGTCAGGGGGTCGCAAGAAGCAAGGCATTGTAATAGCCTATAAGCCACGAACTTCCTTTTTAGCACTTCCGCATTTTTTCGCCACATTCCGGTGTGCAGGTAACAGCATGTTAACAATGGCTCCTTCGTCGCTGCAGGACTGTTAGTGATGCTTATAGAATTATTCAGATGTCCTGAAACACTCCAACAACGACAAAGGATTTAAGTTGAATGTCTCAAACTTCATAAAAACTTAGAAGGTAAGTTAATAAATCATTTATGTGTTCACCATACTGCCTCATGTCTGACATAGCGAACAGGGACAAACTTATAAAGATGTTTTGTAAATGTTAAGTGTTTAGATTATCTATGATGTGATGGGCACAACATCACATCATAGATAAGAATAATAATGATATGTATGTATATATACATATATATATATATATATATATATATATATATATATTATATATATATATATATAGTATATACATACATATCATTATTATTCTTATCTGTGATGTGATAATATCACATCACAGATGTGATGTATATATATATATATATATATATATATATATATATATATATATATATATATATATATACCTCAACAAGTGGCTATCAGTCGAAGCTGAAGTTAGCTTCGAATGAGGCTGAAGTTAGCTTCTGAATGCAGCTTCTAATTCAGAAAATTGCCCTTAATTTTTCTCTAACTTGAGCATTTTTAATGTGTTGTACTTTAAAATCTACAACACCTACACATTTCAAACCTAAATAGAATATTATGTACTAAGAGCAGAATAAATATAACATTTGTGAAATTTGTAAAATGTCAATAATGCATTTCAGAATGTTTTTTGCATCTGGAATGCATTAGATTTGAATAATTGAATTGACATTATTATTTGTCTCAAAACTGGATTTATTTAGCTATATATATGAATTTGAGACAATCATTACTTCAGATTTTTTTGAAAGATGTACTGCAATATACATTTTTGTGGATTAATCAGTAAAGTTGTTTTCTTCCATCGTATCACTAGATGTGCCCCAATGAAGGTGGCTCTCAGCTACTTCAAATTGAAGCTCCCTAGCCACTACCAGACCTGCAGGACTTTCACCAGGACTTGGTGATGACTATGAGCTCCAGATGTTCTGGTTTGGACTTGTGTAGGGTCACATGTCATCAAATTCTAGTCAGTCTCACTTCTGAAATACAATCACTTAAAAATTCATTACTTCTGAAGCTCATTGATGCTCAGGCATTACCTACATCTGTTGAGATTTTTTTCTGTTTTGTGGCAAATGACTTCTTATTTTTAATATGTTAGGTTTCTGATATGGATACAAGTTCTGTAGATTTTTTTTTAAATTCTTCATCTAGCACTGGGGTCCTAAACACCAGACCTTTGGGGCTGGCGTCCTGCGACTTGTAGATATGTCTCTGGTCCAACACGTCTGACTGTAATACAGTGGTTCTTAACCTTTTTGAGGTACCGAATCCACCAGTTTCACATGTGCATTCACTGAACCCTTCTTTAGTGAGAAATATAAATTTTTTTTTTTCAAAATTCAAAACATAAGCATATGCTTTTTTTACTGGTGCACAAAATGAGTCATGCATGAACATCACCTTGCTCAAAGAACAAAACCAACACAGTGCATGAACTCACAACAAATTACAGTGTTACTTTATTCTGGCCCCCAAAAATATTTTGGCCCTATAAAAGAACTTCAGCACCCCAAAATATATATATAATTTTTTTGGTATTTTACTAATTAAAAATAAATTTGAATTTTTTAAAGCATGTAACATTTTTTAATAACTTAATTTTTTTAAGTTTGAAATTTAATTTGTTTTTTTGTTGTTTTGAATCCACAAAATACTTTTATACTTTTCCCCATCTCCATGCAGCTTCAAGAAGTGTTCCCTTAGTTTTGCCGGTGCGATATTAGAGTCTGCATTGATTATCATGCAGATTAGGATGCTGACTCCCATCCCGTTCCCTGATACATGTGAATCCATGTTGCACATATTCGTCTGACCACTTTCTATTTTTGCCCTACATGTCAAGTATGAATTAAAATATTGACAAAGTAACATGGGGATAAATAGCTAAATTTGTTTGGATCAATATTTCACTTACTGCTCCTCCATCTCTGCCAGAAGCCAGACTGAGATCTAAAGAGATACTGAGATTAACTATCTGTACTTGGACATGGATACAGTGCTATTGAAATGTGCTAATGTGATTGACTGAAACATCACAGCCAGTCACAATCACATGGGGGTCTGTTCATATGATTGGGTATCTCATTGGTTGCTGATCATCCAATCAGATGAACAATGTGCTAAAAAAATAAGACATTTGTGGATTGAAATGTCAGAGGAGTCTCAAAATTCACTCACAAATGCAGCACACCTCACAGGCCAAAAGCAGTTTGGAAATCAAGAGATATTTGTGTTTGCATCAAAAATACTAGTGTGAATCTTGTCCTGTGCAAGATCCACTAAGCTCCATATTCTTTACGAAGAACGACAGGACCTGAGACTTACTGGCAACCATTCTTTATGCTTGTAATGCTCTTTGTACGCTACAGTAGCTATTATTATTTTATTTTATTATATACACTGATATTTATTTAATTAGCGAATAAATAAAACACAAGAACCAAAGAGCACACAGAGCATGCTCATTGCTCTTTGATTGTTTTCATCACCTGTCATAGTGGCAGATGTTACAGCACTGTGCTGCCAGGGAGAGTGAGAGCAGTCAGGGTTGCGCGCCTTGTGCTTGATTACTTCTTCCCTGTTGCTTCATGGTCAGTGTTCATAGTCGAGTGTTTACCATTCAGCGTTTCCCCCAGTATATTATAGGCCTAAGGAGAAGAACCTCGCTGCAGCAAACAGGAAGGGGCAGGGACTGACCGCTGTTAGTCTCATACCTTATTTGGAAATGAGACTATTGCACTCCAGAAGTGAAGAGGGTCCTATTTCCTATATTATCCAAGGCCTCCCATTTTTGTTTTCTGTTGAAATCTGTGGTATATTTTCACATTTAGGAAGGAGTTTTGCTCTCAGCATGCATTTGAACTTCTCTCTTTTATTTACTTCAGCTCAAAGTTTTTAACAAATTCTGTAGCTTTCAGTACTTCTAAATCTGCTCCTTAGTCGCATCTTTTCGGGCCTGCTACTGCCTCTAGTGGTACGGAGGTGGTAACACAACTAATCCAATTACATTACTAAATCAGAATACCACAAAGTCTTTATTATTGGGGCCTGCTCATAGCAATGCATAGAGAGCAGTGCGAATGCATGTTGCGCACCTATTGTTCTTTACCTCAAAATAACTGCTGCTTCCTACTACCGTTAATGCGGCCTGAACCGCTGCGTGCTCCCTCACAATATATCTATATATATATATATATATAGATAGGGTCACATGTATATATATATACATGTATATATATAGATATATATAGATCTATATATATATAGATATATAGATATATATATATAGATATATATATATATATAGATATATATATATAGATATATCTATATATATATATATATATATATATCATATATATATATATATATCAAAAAGTACCGTTCAAACCTGTGAGGGGAGCTATTACTTTTGTTGGCATTTTGAGTAACTGTGGCGACATAATTAACAAAAATCGAGCCAAATTCAAGTCAAAACAAAAGACTAACTGACACAAAACAGTGTCACTTACACTCAAAATAGACAGAATTTTGTCTCTCCCTCTGAGCTGCTCTTTAGAACTACAGTGATGGCAAAATATCAAAATTACAAACATGGTGGAACAACTGCTATAAACTCATTGCATATCTGAATAGTGCTGTTTGTTATATCTTATTGCACATCATCTAGTGGTGGCAAAAGCAACAAAAATCTTGTATGCTTTGGACTTAAGATGGAGTACATGCACACATATTCATGACATACTTTGATTAAATTAATAAATGTAATTCCATTACATTACATTTGAAATGTAATGTAATGGTAACTTCATACCAGGTGAGTCTCTAACCTGAGAATGTGAACCTGCACTGGGCTGATTCTTCAAATAATTTTAACAATGCTCCTGTAGAATATTTATAACTTTTAACTTATAAATCTGAAGCAGGAAGAGGTTTGAAAAAACAGTCTGTGTGCTACACTCAAGAGAGATTTATTTGATGCATCAAAGAGTGATGTCATCACTGCTGATGTCATTGTTACCATTGAAGCTGCACATTGTAATGGTGCATTCACATCAAACACATTTTGAGCGTCAGGCGAGTCTGGTTTATAGTCAAAGTCTATGTGGAATGTTGGATGCGCTAGAAGTGTCAAACACTCCAAACAGTTCAAATCGGACCATGTAGACGCTCGCAGCACACTCCAATAGCCTCCACATAGACTGACTGAAACCAGACGCGCCTGACACTCAAAACGCATTTAGTATTAAAACGCCATTATATGTCCAGTGTCACATCAGGTCAGTGCTTCTCAATTCCAGTCCTCAGGCCCCCTGCTCTGCTCTGCATGTGTTAGATGTGTCTCTATTTCAGAACAGCTGATCCAAATGATTGCATGACCTTTTTTCATACAAACTGACTGGGTGTCTCACAAAGATAGAATTCTTTTCCACCTCTGTCTCTCACACACATGACAGTTAGCAGAGGATCCATTACCATAGCAACGGAACACAGCAGGGCCGAGCAGCTGATTAGGACTACAAAAAGGCATCACTGTAGTTCTAACTATGGCAGAACTCTGAGGACTGAGCTGGCCTTTAGAAATACTTATGCAGGGCAACAGACAAGACAAACAACCATGCACACACTTGAGACCAAAAACCTGACTGTCATGTTTTCGGACTGTGGGAGGAATCCGGAGTACCCAGAGAAGCTACGCATGCACAGGGAGAACATGCAAACGTCATGAAGAAAGACCCCTGGGAATCGAACCCGACTGTGCTACCAACTGCACCACTGTTGGGTTTCAAAATGACAATAAAAGTTTATGGTTCCGACCTAGCAAACACAATTGTGTGCTGACTAACTTGCATGTCAAATTACTATATTACCAGCACAACATTTGTCAGCGGTTGGTTCCCAGTGAATATTTGACTTTTGGAGCATTAGATCCAAACTTTGGGTCATAAGCATGGTTTCTGCTTTAACTGGTTGACCAAAAAGTCTTACTGGTAAAAGTGTTTTGTCAGTGTCTAGTGTGATCCACTAATCAAGAAGGTGGGAGAGGGGTTTGGTCTAGATTAACATCCTTTCATGCTGATGAAATGCTTGCCATATAGTTGTGAGGAGTTAATCCTTGGTTTTATTCATTTCTTTAGTGTATAGCTGATGACTATTTCTTGTCTGTTGGGTCCCAGATCTATCATACAGTGAAATGTCCCGTGCCGTGTTTCCACTGTGGGAGGAGCTGGCTGAAGTCGTCAAGGATTGGGAAGATGTGGTCATTGCTCAAATCGATGCCTCAGCCAATGATATCAACATGTCAATGCAGGGTTCTTACCCATCCCTCTGCCTGTTTCCTGCTCTGTATGCTGAGAGGGTATGTATTATTCACTGGTTCATGTATTGCAATATTCTCAGCAGTAAAATCATCAGAATGTTTTTTTTTTGTTCTTTTTGCCTGTTTACAAATTACAAAGCATATTTCTTCTGTGACTTCTGTGACTTCAAGGTGGTGGTTTATACTGGGAAAAGGAACATAAAAGACTTGGTTAGGTTTATGGATAAAGAGATGAAAAAGGCCAAAAGAGACAGAGTTAAGGTAAATTGTGCAGCAGTTTTTAGGAGTATGAAAGCTGAAATACTGTCTGTGGTAAAATGAGATTTTTACTCCATGTTATTCCAGGAGGATGAAGACAGGAGGAAGTACATAGAGACTCTCAAGACAGAGGAAGCAAAAAAAACCAAATCCAAAGATGAGCTTTGATACAGCAACTCAAAATAATATGTCTGTATGTGTCATTTTCCTTTTAATGTTTTTTTTAAAACATGTTTTTTTTTTATTACTTGAACCACAGTCCTGTGAAAAAGTATTTGCTACCTTGTAGATGACCTCTGTTTATAGAGAATCACACTTTGTTTGAACAAATCATTTTCATATATGATTACATTTTCTTTAATAACATCTAAATCAAGCTTAGAAATAATTAAATCAAAAATGAATTGAAAATTATCACATTTTCTATTTATTTTCACTGGGCACCCTTATTACTGCCAGACCTGTAGAATCAGAAAATCTCTTAAGTGCTAGGGTTGGTGGTGGGTCCGATTCAAGAAAGAGTTTGATGAAATAGGGTAAAAGATTTTTAATGATCCGATTCTTTAATGATCTGACTGAAGAACTTTCACAAACAAATATTTTCATGCAGGATCAGGGTTGTTTTGGATCCTTTAATAAATCAAATTGTTGTTTGAAAACTATGCTTTTATTATGGGGTTTTTTTTGCTATGCTTTTGGCCCACATCAGAACACTTCCAGGAGTCATTGAGAAAATGTTAACTTTACTGAACAATTAATGAATAACAAATGTGCATCTTTGTCCGGGAGCCTGGTGGTGCAGGTTGAGCGAGAACACTGGAAACAGAGTAGATGAATGCTGGGTAACAGTCACTGATGAATGTGTTATTGAATGACACTCAGACTGACGGAGATAGCGGTGAGTCTGCCTGTGGGGAAGGGATTGGGTTCCAGGATTCTAGTCCTTGTGTGGATGTTAATCCAGAGTTGTGCAACACTGGGAGTTGGTCTGGTGGTGGTCGCTGGATGGTAATGTCATTGGAGGGTGAACAGGTTACGCGGCACAGACTTGAAGGAGGAGGAGCAAGATGTTGCCAATCATGGTGTTTGAACTTCACAGAGATTCTTGAGAGCACAAGGAGAAAACAAGGCAGCACAAAACACTGCTGAGAAGACCTTTAAAGGAGGTAGAGTGTGCAGAGTAAAAAGGGGCCTTGTCAGATGAAACCCCACTTCAACGCTTGTGTTGTCTTGCTGAAAATCACTTGACTGACACCAAATGATGCCTCATATTATATGAGACACATAACTGCTTCATTTTGCGTGTCGTATTTCAAAATAAAAGCATAATGAGCCGTGCTGCTTCATGGGTTGTTGTAGGTAATGTGGTCGCTCATCAGAGCATCAGAGGAGAGTATTTGTCATCAGCAGTGGATGAAATAAAAGGAACACCGACCAACATATCTGATGTGCATTGATGATGGAACTCATCAAAATGTAATTTTTACTGGTTTTCTTAATTGCTGAATGCACTCAGTTTTTATGTATATTTTTGTGTTTTTATTATTTAAAGCACTTTGAGCTGCATTGTTGCTGAAATGTGCCTCAAAAATAAACTAGGATGAATGATTGAAATAGACATTTGGGAACACTTTGAGATGATCGCTCACATTATGATTCTTAAATCTTATTGTGGTTTATTAATCTTATTGTGGATTAACTCTCCACCCTCCCCAAATACTCAGTCTGGAAAATGTTACTATTTGGAGTTTGGTCAGCAAGACATATGTAAGCCTGTTTCTTCTTGTACAGAAGGAACAGGCTTAAAGCTGTTGGAAGAGTAAAATTCTGCAAGAATCAGAGCCAAATAAATGTCCAAAAAAAAAGAATTTTGAAGATTTTTATTTTTCAGGAAGCAAATCAAAACACAAAGAAAATCTGTCCCAACAAGCACTGGACTCCCAAGACACTAAAACAACAAATGTCTTTATTCTCAGATCAGTCTGACATGGAAGAAAACATAATGGCTGGATTAGTCTGGCCAGAGATAATTTTAATAACTAAAAATAGGTTACAGTTAAATAGGACTTAAGTGACTCTACTTCATTACTAAACACATGTTTGACAAAAAATTTCTGACAGTATTACATTATACAAATTTGTAGAAGTATAATCGGAGTGACAAGGATGTCACAGTTTCAGCAGCCGATGTCACTAGTGAGTGACATCTGAAGCATCGACTAATGAACTTTTGGGCAAAGCAAAGGGCTGGAAAGCTTCATTTCTTCATGAAGCTTCATTTGGCCAACACTGAAAGGAGATCTTAAATGTAAGTCACAAAATACAAAAAGTCCAGAGAGCAAACACTGGGAGGCACAGAGTACCATGGTTAACACCAGTCGCTGGACTGAGGAGCCAGTTTCTATCGGAGGTCTGGCAACTGGCTCCTCTTGCGCGCTTGCTGTTACTCAGCAGGTCCATTTTCAAGTTAGTAGATAACCCCTGGCTCCCTCTGGTGGATAACCTAGGAACTGCCCCAAACTCACACAGAACTCAACCCCCAGCGTTGTATGCAGGTTTCCTTTGTCCAATAATGAAAATTGTTTGATGACCAGAAAAATCTTAGGATACAGATTACAAACTGTGTGGCCAATATTATCAAATAAAGACTTCAGCTATTGAATTCTGACAACCAACAACATTTGTAGACTATATAATGCAAACAAAGTGCTTTAGATTTTCCTCTGATTTTTATGTTTTGGAATAACCTAAAATGAAAGAATAAATCATAATTTAGTTTACTGGGATTTATTTGCATTTTCTTTTGTATTTTCTACAGAAATGGGCACATGTTTTATTTGTTTTTGCAGGCAGAGACATAAAAAGACAAAACAAAGTTAAAACCAAAAATGTATGTACACCAAATAAAAAGACACAATTTTTTTTCACAGTTTGAAGTTAAATCAGACCAAATTTCACTTATTTTAGGTTAGTTAATTAACAAAAGTATTTTTTTATGTGCCAAATAATGAGAGAATATGTCAGAGATGTATTTGTTTTCTGTTGTCAAAATCAAAAGTTTACATAAAGAATGGCCTTTAAATTATGAGGGGAAAGTCCAGATTATGTTATGGCTTTGGAAACTCCTAATCGCTTAACAGAAACATTTAAATGGAGATTAACCTGTGTCTAAGGTGGATATAGGTTCAGTGTCCAAGAGATGAACATGATTTGGCTCAGAATGTACAAATCAAACCCAGAAGAAAAACCAAAGACCTTGTGAAGATGACAATTCAAAACATTCTGTAACCCCGGCACTCCTATTAACTTTTTTGAATGTTAGGGATGGATGGATGGATGGATGGATAAATAGTCAGATGCAAAGAAAAACGTTGAAAATATGAAAATGTCCACAGAAAATTTTATTAGTAGCATAAAAAGGTAGTTGAACAACTTTATGAATCCATTCTGAGTGTCACTGCAATTCATAAAAAATATGTATAAAATGAAGATTAATAGATGCCACACTTGTTCACATGCAGAAGGTGACATGCTCCACGTGAGATCAAGTATTTTGTTCGTATGATCCATGTTCTATTGACATATAGAACATGTGACCATATCTCTCGAGTGAACATGTTTTTATTTGCTTGTTTTTTAACTGTTTGTTTTTAACATGAAACATTCCAAATAAACATATATGGGGGTTTTCATGTGACTCGTATCACTTCACATGTGGAGATACGAGTAAAAATCTTGTGCTTTTTCTGTAAGGGCAAGTTTGATATGTTGAAATCTTTAGACTACAGGAAGAGCTTGGTTCGCCTCCATCTTCTTAAATAGAAAAAGACAAAGCGAGACAAAAACAGAAAGGCAAACGTGGATTTGTTCAGATGGAGGTGTTGGAGTCGACTGAAAACGGAGCGGCGATGCTGCAGCCGAGATGAGCCTCGGTGACGCGCTGTGACTTCATCTGGTGGCTGGAGGAAAAACGCTCTCACACCGACTCTTCTCGCTTTCTCAGCGTCGTTGATGGAGCTGAAATTCGGAGGGATGGAGACAGAGGGTGCGTATGGAGCCATGAAGGCCGGGAGAGTCCCCTTCGATCCGGTCGCCTTTTTCACGCATCCCCGCACCATCCTCAGACTGCTATCGTGGGTAAGCCTCCTCTTCCTAATGCGCGATGCGGCTCTCCATGAATGAACAGGCCTACCGACAGCTCCCCTTTATGCTTTTCTGATTTGCGACAAATACTTACGCATTTTATATAATCAAGCTTTGCAGTTGTGTTTTTAGACAAAATCTTAATTTGAGGAACTGATTTTTCTTTTTCTGTCGATAAAGAAACCCCTGGCTCCAGCAAAAGAAGGTTTTATGTTTTAAAAGCTTCAGCTCAAGATGAAACCCTTGTTTCCGCTGCGATGTGACGCCGTGCAGCTGTGAGTCATCATGTGTCTGTGTTTTCTCTTATTATTTATATGGCTCAACTGAAGTCCTTTGCAAAAATGTATTTGAATAAAAAAGAACAAATAATAAAGCTCAATCTAGAGAAAGAAACTCTCGGACATATGCATTTGACAGATCAGTAAAAGCTTTTTGATGCCTTCATGGATGAAGGGACGTTAATAATTAATCATTTTGTTAGAGAATTATAAAGAACTCTCCATCAGATGGCGCCTTCAGCTCTCAAAGTGAAGTCACTTTCACTGTTAAAATAACAGAAGCAATATTTCCAACTGAAAGAAATCTGAAGAAAATAAGGATTTTATTTTGCGAAGACATTGCACCCGTAGCTATAAAACAAAAATAAATTTACCAACAAAAGACAAGTTAACAGAAGGAATGATTCTGATCTGATTGAAAGTAATTTGACACTAATGCATAAATGAAGCACAGGGCTCCAATCATGGATTGATGCCGTTAGTTACTGAACCATCCAACAACATCACTTCATCACTTAATCAACTTAATTGTGGAGGGCTGGAGTCCATGGGCAAGAAGCAGAGCATATTCATGAAAAATAACTAGTTCAATTTACTAAATACAGTTGTATAAGCAATTTCCACAATACTGAGTTGTGTTCAGAGGACGTGGCCCAAAGGCAACTGGTATACCTTTCAAATGGCCTCGGGTTTCCCAATTAAAAATACTCAGGTAGGTCTGGCTTAAAATGATGAAACAGAAATGACATACAAAATATCTTTATTTATTGTTTTTTTTTTTTTTTTACAATATTAAAAATAGACTTGATTATTCTAATTTAAAACCCAATGAAGCACAGAACCCCAGGACAACACTAGAAGCAATCTGAGACTTAACCAAAAACTGCAAACCAAATTAGTAACAACGCAAATTAATGACACAAAATAATGTTAAATAACAATTGACGCAACGTGAGATTTGCTTTTCTTTTAAGTACTATAAAGTTGTGCCCAATCATAAAATATAAGTATGAACTCCCATTGTGGTTCTGTGGTGCTTGTGCTACAGCTCCAACTCTAGAAGATGTCCATTAGCCAATTAACCAAGAGCACCAAAAATGCACCTAAGTGAGAGCATAAAAAGCAACAGCAGCAATCTTAATCAGCCACACAAACTGGTACGTTAGACGCTGCAGTGGAAAGATACTGAAATGCATCCCGTGTCACAAATATCCATGATCCAAATCCTGGCCCGACGAGCACGGCGCCAGCACTCATCCAACCGAGATCCAACTGCACACAACGGACCTGGAATTTGTAGCTTTGCGGGCAACAAATGGGCATTAATGAGCCCGACAATGATGGGAATTTACAGCCACTTCATGTAAACACTGTTTCCAACTAATACACCACCTGTTTACATATATTTAGTGAAATCAATGAAAAATACATTGCAGCTCCAACTTAACTGACTGAATATTTCTTTATTAGTTTTAATTAATATAGCAGTCTTAGTTCACCTGAGACTGTTACAATTTCTACACAGTGTAGTTAAATCAATGAAAATTTCAACACTTTTGTTCTGTGGAACAAACATTCATTAGCAATAAAACACAGCATCACATATAACAAGCCAACTGCCAAATTACTAGCCTCGTACCTTATAGTTATATATAGAGAAGATTCATCCCTTCTTATTACACAAGAATCCACTATCAGAAGGGATTTTCAAATCCGTCTCTGTAACACACATCTCTTTATGGTGACTACCTCTCTCAATTATGATTACTGGATAATTTAACACTAACACATAATGAGCACATAAAATGTAATAAGAGGAACAGACTAATCACCAAACTGAAATGATAGCAACAAACATAAATCCTATCCACAATCCCTCCTGAAGCCACATGCACAACAGAATCACTCCATCATTGTATTTGTAATGCAAGTATATACACTCAGGTTTCAGTTGCCATATTAATAAACTTTTTCCATCTTCATTAGTCTTCACAATACTAAACAATGTTCACTAAAGAGCAAATTGGAAAGAAAAGTGGGTCTATTCACTTATGTCACAGTTAATTTTAATGGCAGGTGACTTTGACTATTTGACAACCCAGAAGGTTCTTTCTATGTTGTCAACTAAAAACTAATATTCACAAGTAACTTTGTTCTGGCATGGGTGCCTAAACAAACAAATGGTGCAAAACAAATTAGCACTATTTGTTTTGGATCATTTGGGGCAAAACTTTAAGTGTTAGATTTTTTAAAAGTGTGACTTAAAGAATACAATGTTGTGTCTAGTATTTAAGAATTTGAAGAATGTAACTGCTGTTTTGTAATTCTGAAAGACTAAAAAACTGCAGTTACAAAACTCCTCTAGAATTTTTCTCTATGACTTCAGCTTCTCAGTTACAAACCACAAATATAAATGTACTGAAAATATCTTCAGAAAACAGCTGTATCACTAAAATTACTTAAACTTCGGAGCGTGTGCAATGTTTAGCGTTTCAAATTCCAACTCGTATATATCAGCTAGAAGATTTCTGAAGAAATTTAACTGGGGCCTGCCAAAGTGTGCCTGTCGGTTGGAAATTAGTGCTTTGATGCTATTTTTAGTATCAATGGTAAGCTTAGTTAAAAATTACATGCTAACCCTAACCCATCATTCAGTATGTTAAAATTAATGCATAAGCTAAAATGATCCAAAATGCTAATGTTAGCATGAATGCTGTCAGTAGCATGTGGAGTATCACTTGTATGTCGTTTTACATTCACTTCATTCATTCAGTATACGAAACATAGCTAATGCATAAGAAATAGCTGAAATGCTTATTTTAGGTAAAAGGCTAATGGTAGTGGGGGGCAGTGAAATGCTAATGTTCATGCTAATGTTAATGCATTGCCTTGCTGCACTAGGCTAGGCACTAACCTGAGAGGTAAAAGCTAATATTACTGCACCGCCTATGGCAGTGCACTAACCTGAGAGGAATATTGGGGCTTTTATTTTGAAATTTTCAGTAAGCTTCATAAATGGCCAAACTAATCCCATGTGTAACAGTGGTTGGGTTCAATCGGTTAAGCCCAATTCACACTACTCCATTTTAGAATTGTCGGCCAATTTTCAAAACCTGAGAGACCACACACTAGCCAATCAAAATCGTAGGTATAATGCTTTGATCATGCAATGTGTGGTGTTCAGCCAGCCACACTGCAAGAGCAACACACCACACACAAACTGATTTCTCACTGACCTTCAGATTCCAGACCAAACATACAAGAAAAGCCCACTATAACACATGTGAATTAAAGTAAACAAACATGTCCGACAACGAAGAAGTAATAGCAACAGTTTGTGAGCTTACTTTAAACATAAAAGATGTAACAAAGAGAAAAGGTGTTGGATAAAAGCGTGGAGACGGGGCACGCGGCGGCTTTATTTTTCTTTTAAAAGTTACGTTTTTTTCCATCTATACCGTTTGTGTGTTTAGATTATTTTCTGTTCTTTCATTTCTTTGAGCTTCATCGGT
The DNA here is from genome assembly GCA_010277075.1 of Poeciliopsis retropinna. NCBI lineage: Eukaryota > Metazoa > Chordata > Actinopteri > Cyprinodontiformes > Poeciliidae > Poeciliopsis > Poeciliopsis retropinna. The sequence goes on from VMRM01000023.1 coordinate 238,959, forward strand.
TAATTAGTATTTGCTGTTTTAATGTTTACAATTACATTGAGAACAATATGCACAAAATGATGTCTACAAGTCCAGTTAACTAACTTTAAAACCAGGCATTAATCAATGCCTGGTTTGAGTGACATTTACATTCTTTAAGCGTCAAGATTAAAGAATCTATCTTTGTGAGACACCCAGTCAGTTTTTATGAAAAAAGTGGTCTGAACAACTCCTTCCTGTTCAGAAACCATGACATATTTGAAAACCGTTAATACTGAACACGAAAACTGAAAACCAAATACGAAAACCGTCATGTCTCGTCTCTTATAGCTCGTCTACTATTGGAGACGAGTCATGTCTCGTCTCCAACAGTACCGTGATTCATATCTGTAGCTCTCTCTATGCTAACCTGAGAGAGAAAGATAACAAAGGCCTGAGAGGAATATTCAGGCTTTTATTTGGAAATTTTCAGTAAGCTTCATTTTAAATGGCCACACTAATCCAATGTGTAACAGTGGTTGGGTTAAGTCAGTTCATATGCTGCCCAAAACAGAAAGTAGTTCTGAATGCCAGCTGTCCTCTGTAGTGTCTGAATGTTCCGCCATCGTTAGAACTACAGAGATGGCGTCTTTATAGACCAAACCAATAGCTCCGCCCTTCTTTGTGTTCTGTCGCTATAGTAATTAATCCTCTGCTAACTGTCGTGTGTGTGAGACAGAGAGGTGGAGAAAGAATCCTATCTTTTTGAGACCCCAGTTAGTTTTTATGAAAAAAGCAGTCGAAACAACTCCTTCCCGTTCAGGAAACGTAAGGTCGCTCCAGAGTCTGTTTAGGGTTAGGGTTAGGGAAAAATTTTGAAAACATTTTACGGGAACAGGCATTCAGTGTGATGTCATGACTGACTTTGATACCAATAGAGTGATTTTTGTAGGCCTGAGGGCGATTTCAAAATTGTTTTGGGGTGGAAAATTCACTCCATTTCTCACTCTAACGGAGCGGCAGTTTGGTGTCAGTTACACTCTAAGGTTCGGCAGTCAAAAATTTTGTTCGTTTTTAACTTTTTATGTCGCCATTTTTACTTAACACCCCAATAAAAGTAATAGTAGCCCCCATGCTGGGATCGAGCCGCACGTTTTGATACCTTTCTCACAGCGGTACGAGCCGCATTCACAGTGACGGATTATTAATAGATAAAGTTTAAAGAGACATTCTATTTGGTGTCGAACAATAGATGCCTTCCATGCATTGCATGGGAGGTAGTGACTGACTTGCTTTGCATATCAATCACTGCATTGCTATGGCAGGCCCCAATTAAGTTTAGTTCAACATCTCTCTGAGTTAATTTTTTGAGTGCATACTCAGGACAAGTTGCTAGTCAATTATAGGAACCAAACCCAAACTCTAAATTTTGTATTGTTTCCTTTACACTATTAAATTACATTCTATATAAACTAGTCAAGCCAAGTTTATTTGAATAGCTCATTTCAGCAAGGTATTTCAAAGTGATTTATGTGATAAAACATGCAAAACAACAAATAAATAATTTCATTATGTGTAAAATAAAGAGAAATCATGTTCCTGTTGTAATTAAGTAAAGGCAACTACAAGCAAATTAGTCTTTAGTCTTGATGAAGGAGCTCAGTCCTTCATCTGGTTTGCAGTTTTCTAGAAGTTTGTTCTAGATTTGTGGTGGATAAACTATTATATTCTCTGAGCGACAGGGAGCCTGTGGAAGGACTTTAAAACTGGGTTGATGTGCTCTATCTTCCTAGTTTTAGTGAGAACATCAGCTGGAACTGCTGCAGCTGGAGGATTGATTTTTTTTTTTTTTTTTTTAGCCAGACTTGTGAAGACACTATTGGAGTAATGAGTTTCTTTAAATCTTGCTGAGACATTAGTCCTTTAATCCTATAGATGTGCCTAAGGGAGACTTTGTGAACATCTTTAGCATATTTCCAACAAAATAACTGTTGTTCTTAAACTGATTCATTTTGGGCGCTTTCAAACCTCATTGCTTTGTTGAGTATGTGTATTTCGATCTGCTTGGAAAATCAAGCATTCATAACTGTCTCTGACGTCATCCATCAGTGACGTCTCTTAGATGATACTTTTTCTCTGTCTGCAGGTTTTCTCCATCGTGGTGTTCAGCTGCATAGTGAACGAGGGTTACGTCAACATCGGCAGCGAACGTTTACTGTGCGTCTTTAACAAAAACGCTCATGCCTGTAACTATGGCATGACTGTGGGCGTGGCCTGTTTCCTTGGCAGCATCTGTTTCCTGATCCTGGATGTTTACTTCCCTTCTATGAGTAACCTCAAGGACCGAAAACGAGCGGTGCTGTTCGACCTCATCTTTTCTGGTAGAGATCAAAGATCACAAAGCCTTCCTGATTTATGCAAAGTGATAAGAGAAAACAAAAACATATATATTAAAGGAGTAGTATTATAAAAAATCTACTTTTTTGAGCATTGCATCATCTTACAATGTTATTATCTCATTAAAATCACACATGGAGTGTTGCCTTGATTCTTTCATGCATGTTTGAGAAATTCTTTAAACTGTGGGCAGAGTTTCAGAAAGAACAGGAGTTTTTGAAGAGACAAGTGACCCAATTTCAACCCTCGTCAATTTTCTTTTAAGTCATTTGATATATATATATCTATCTATATATATATATATATAGCATTTTTATAACAATTGAAGGTGACACATAATTACTCAATTGTGCTATAAAATTGCCCAGCATGCCTGGTAAATACATTGAACTAAAAAACAAAAGAAAGAAAAATGTGACACAGCTGACTGTGGGGTGATACAAGCAAGAAAATCAATACAGTCCTGTTTTTCCTCCTTCAGGAGTGGCCAGCTTCCTGTGGTTTGTTGGATTCTGTTTTCTGGCCAATCAGTGGCAGGCCACATCGCCAGATGAGCTGCCATTGGCCCAGGGCTCAGACGCCGCCAGAGCTATTATCACGTTTTGCTTCTTTTCAATCCTAAGCTGGGTCTGTACCTTTTTTATTCACATTATGTCACATTACATTTTTTCTTTCTGTTTTCATCATCTTCATCACCATGTGCATTTAACCCACCATATGTTGTTTTGCTTATTGATGCTATTGGAAAGAATCATATTTCTTTCTTCCACAAAGACTTTTTGTTTAAGACTTCGTCCACTTTTTCTGTTGTCCAACATTTGAACACACTTTCACAGACCAGTGGTATGAATAACCAACAGTATTACAGTTTCACAAATAAAAACATCATTAAATAAATCCATGATTATTCATTCAATATGTTGTTTAACTGTGGAGGATGTATGCCACCTCTCACCTATTGTTGGTGATAACGCTATACATTTTTCTGCAGGGAGTGTAGAAAGTCAATCAAAAACCAAAAACAAATTTTGAACTATCCATCCATCCATTTTCCTAATGGGATCGGGAGGTGCGGTCTCCAGCTAATTTTGAACTCATAAATTGTAATAGATTTACAACAGAATAGGTAAAAATAGTGTAATGGTTACTGAAGCTGGGTTGCACAGTGATGCAGTTGGTAGCACTGTTGCCTTGCAGCAAGAAGGTCCTGGGTTTGATTCCCAGCCTGGGATCTTTCTGCATGAAGTTTGCATGTTGTCCCTGTGCATGGGACAGGGACAACATGTTCTGGCTTCCTCCCACTGATGGTCAGTTTGATTGAGGGATGTTTGTGTGTGCATGATTGTTTGTCTTGTCTGTGTTGCTCTGCAATGGACTAGCGACCTGTCCAGGGTGACCCCACCCCTCACCTTTTGACAACTGGAGATAGGCACCAGCGACCCCACTAGGGATCAGGTGTAAAGATAATGGAAGGATAGGTTTCTGAAGCTTCCATAATGCCCTTATTGAATTTTATTTTTTAACCTTGGCAGTCTCTGCAAGTCTCACCAAGATCTAGAAGCTTTGAGATGCAGACAGAAATTCTGTTCTGGCTTCATCAGAGTTTAATAAATAATTGCACAATGGAACATTTGGTGAGCTGTTTTTTACACTTAGATTTAAACTTGGCCAAGAAGAGTTACACGTTAAACCCCAAATTTAACAAAAGGGCTATAATTCCTTTATGATGAATACAAGTTCATTATTTCATCTTACAAGATTATTTTAAGTAATTTTCTCCTTTCTAACTAGCTGGAGTTTCTGTTTTGACCAACAATTAATTTCTGCCAAGATTAAAATGGATTCATTTTAATCTTGAATGAATCCATTTTAATGGATTCATTCAAGTTGTCAACTATTTCTGGGTGGGTGGACATGGGTGTGTGTGGTGCTGGTCTGGATGATCAGCGCAGCAGTGAGAGCAGCAGATTGTGTGTGTGCGAATTTGTGTAATTTGCGAAACTGTGTGGCACTTTACAATTCATTCTACCACAGTTTTTATGAAGTGATCTCTATTGCAATGACATATCGGCTGTTATCTTTGGAGGATTATGCACATTTCCAGATTCACTTGAGTTTTTCCTGTTGTTTTAGAATTTGGGAACAGGTATGGTCAAAGTAGAATGCTCCTTTCCCTCGGAGATTATCTGGCATGATCCGACTTCGGGGAGCAGGACATCAACCTCAGTACATTTGGGTGCTAGTAAAAGGGGCCAGCGGGGAGGTGTCCAATAGCGGCCTCCTAAGGAGGCCTCCTAAGACCAGGCCTTAGGAGGATGCCCCTGCCTTGTTGTAACTCATCTGTTGCTGGAAGGAGTAAAGCTTATGCAAGAGACCCTTCTTTCTTGCCGTGTATCTTCACCAAAAGCACGACAATATTCATGTGTATTCATGATTTTGATGATGGTATTCATCAAAATATAATGTTTAATTCTGTTTTTCTTTATTTGTCACTGTATGGTGTCTTTTATGACTTTTTTATTTTTATGTTTTTATTATATAAAGCAAAACTTGATTGATTTTTCCACTTTGCTGTTGATACATACATGTTAAGTATGAGGGATTGCTGTAAAGCCATGGTCTCCAAGTTAGCTATGTTACATCTAAAACCTGATGGACAGTAGAGTTTGAGGACTGAGATCAGAGGTCGCTGCTGTAGCATCAAAATTGTCGTTGTGTTCTCATCCTGGAGGAGCAAATGCTGAGAATGGAATCTCCCGGGTTTCCTTAAATAGAAATGTTTTAAACTAATGGGAATAATTAATTAATTAAGGTGTGATTGAATTTTTTAAAGTGCATGGAGATAATGTTTGTTGTAGTTGAATTGGAATTGAATTACAAGAAATTGATTATCAACTTGCATTGCTAACAGTAATTAACACCAAAACAAATCAATCATGCTGTTTAAACAAAACAGGTTGATCAGGCAATTCTAATAGAATAAATAATTCTATTTATTATGGAATGAGTGTTCATTCATTAAGTAAGCCAAACCCAAAACACTATTTTGCAAAATGTCAAAATCAAAGGTTAATTTGAAATATTAAAGATAAATAATATATAATTAATAAATCCCAGTTAAAATGACAACATTTATCGGAAACGTTTTAGCTGTTCTTTAGTTTTTGAGACTTTCTTTCATTCTTGTACAGTTTTCTAAACATATCCTTGGGATATGTTTACCTTCCATACCTTCCAGACAGGTTGATTACAGTTATCCTCTCAGTATCTGTACGACCAATAGCAGAAACCTTTCATGTTGTTTGTTAACCACATTATGACTGTTACTCTGGCCTGGAGAGCTTTTCTATATTTCTAATTGCAAATAGATTTATTGTGTTTTATTTTAGTGTTTTTGTATTTATGTGTGGTGTTGCGTGTTGCTTCAGCTAAGATAACAGAGTTTATCCTCCTCACATAGCACGGTAGTTTGACTAAAGATTGCCCTTTATAGTTTGAGAAAGTCTGAGAAAGAACAAAAGGTTAATAAATAAGGCAGTATTAGAATTGTACAGTGTGTAATAATTTTTCCTCATTTAAGATTCTTAGTCTTAATGATTAAACATCGTCCTGTTTATCTGAGGGTTTATCTCAGCTTATCATTTCATATTATTGCACCTGCAACAGTTTAAGAATAATTAATTTCGCGGAATGTTCCTCTGAACGTTTGACATTAACATTCATTTTCTTTCTTGTTTATGCTTGTGTTACCAACAGGCCGTATTGACACTAAGCGCTCTTCGGCGCTACCTAACCGGCAGCAATACAAACTTATTCACCTGGCAGCACCTTGACCCTCCTCCAAGCAACATCCGAGCCACTCCCTATCCCATCCCCAACGGAGGCACCATCGTTACCACCAACCCCTACCAAGCCACACCCTTCACCGAAACCCTGGACCCCCAGAAACTCACACAGCATAGACCGGTGGCTCCTGCTTTTTAGAAATACAAAAAGAGAAGATTTGATCTGAACGACACAACAATAGGATGGGCCGAGGAACGCCCATCCTATTGGTTTTACTGGGACTCCATCCCCTCCAGGGAGCCGTTAGCTCCATTTTCACCCTGGCAACTGCTGGCTAAGCTTAGTTCTGTTCATACACACACACCGATGTTGATGCACACGAGTACAGATGTACTCACTTAACACCTGTATGCAGTTACACACCTGGAAACACATACAGATTCACACTGAGCAACATCCTGGCTGCATGCTTATTGGGTGAAGTGTAGATTAACATAGATGTAGACCAGGGAAGATGCTTTACTTGTCTTATGAATGGACACAGTGGGAGAGACGTGGAAGCTTTTTAGCTCTTCATTAAACTCAAGCTGGTCACCCAGCAGCTGAAGGTATGACCAACATATTGTGAGATTAATGCAAGAAATAGCAGAACTTGAAGGAAATAGTATCTTGACAGTGTGGAAAATTAACGTGATTAAATATTTTATTGTGATTTGTTGAATTGGTAAAAAAAAGAAAAAAGAAAAGGAAATAAACTATACTTGTCAACACCATGATCAAAACTGTGATTCTGCCTGTGTTCACATGATTTTCAGATGTTTTCTTTTTCCTCTTTTTTTTGTTTTTGCTTCCTTCGATCTTGGAAACAGATTTTCATGTAATTATGTATCGTGAATGATATCTGAGGATGTGTTAGGCATATCAATTGCTTGTAAGTTGGATAGAGCTGTGCTGAATTTATTATCAGCTGCTGAATGTCTGCCATATTTTTAGATTGCAGGGCACATGCTAGATTGAGACGATCTTCTTCTAACAATCTTTAGGAGAAACAAGAGTCAGACAAAAATCAGAGAGGAAGCGGTTTTATTCCAGCTCTGTCCAATCATATACAGTTCACTGTGTATCCCTTGCTGATATAATGCTGGTAAACATTCAGAAATGTAGAAATGCAGCTTTCTTTTATCATGTCTGCAGTTTTAATAAAATATAACCTTCTCTACAACCTGAAAGCATTGTTTCATCACTTACATAAGTAGTTCCATCAGAGCACCTTTGTCTCTTTAAACAAAAGAAAACGGGGTAAGCTCCCGCTTCAGTCAACAGGGGGTCCTCTTAAGCTGCAAAGCTCCACTGACATAATTCACACTCAAGTTCTACCCTGAGAATACAAAGATGTAGAGAGAGGGGTGAAAAAAGTTAAGATACAAATACATAGAAGTAGGGGAGAAAAAAAGAGGTATGATCAACTAAAGTCCAGATCATACCAAAAGATTTGATCTGAACGGTTCAAAAGGCAACATCAATTTTCCAGGTTGATGGGTGCCTATCCAGTCATGGTAGTTTGTTACAAAAAAATTAAAGACATATAAAAGTGCTTCAGATTTTTAGACAATGAACATACGGTGCTACTATTGGTCAAGAAGTAAGCGATAAATAGAGGCTGAAGACCATCCTTAAATCCATACTTTTTTTTAAAACAAGATTTTTCTCAAACCTTTTTAAAAATCGTTTACATGAATAAATGTTCAAGGTTTAATACTTGAATATGCAATTCTAGCTTCTAGTTTTTATGATTTAGCTTTGAAAACTGTTATAGGGATAAGAAATCAAGTTGAACTCTTCACTTAAAGATCAAGAAGATTAAAATACTATACTATAAAACTATAAAAGTTAGGTAGATTCACTGGGTAAAAAAAACTAGTGAAAGCTGCAGTATGTAAGTTTCATAAAAACAGTTTTTTTAGATATTTGTTTTAAACAGTCACCATGTTGTGACTGTGGTATGAGACAGATCATCTGTGAAAAGATCAGTCCCCTCCATCTCCTCACTGAGCTACTATTGCCATCTGAAAAAAATGCACCTTTCCTGACCAAGCAATCAGAGGCAGGAGGGGGGTATTAGCCCCTCCTGGCTGTTAGCCATGTACTCGCTGCTAAATGTGATAATGGCAGAGAAAGAATTAACATTACAGAAGAGCTGTCTATCTGCTGCTTTTGGTGACCTTAGCATTCACAACTGGCTTTACAATTGGCAGTTTGGCAGATAGCAAGGGGATAAAAGGGAGGGAAGATGAGCAGCACCACACAGAGAGGTGATTGACAGCGCTGATACCCACCTCCTGGTTCTGACTGGTTGTTTTTAGTCGACACTTGGAGAAGGCAGGGGAGCATGTTTTTTCTCACAGCTTGTCTGTTTTGTTCCATTCTGTTACTTTCACTTTCAACAAACATATCTATAAAAAAATCATAAGTTACATACTGCAACTTTGAACAACAAACTAGTATCAACTAGAAATTATCTTTTTGGGGTTTAAGTTTCTCAAACGTGACAAAGTCACAAACATATATTGCTTTGACTTGGATTAGACCTAATAAGTCGTTTTGGACTTTTGATGCATTTCTAATAAAAATAAAATCAACTTCTGAAAATACAGTGCCTTGCAAAAGTATTTAAATCTTTTCCATATTTATTCAAAACCACATACTTAAATGTATTTGATTAGGAATCTATTTGACACGCCAACACAAAGTCCTACATAACAATGAAACTAAAGTGATACATAATCTTCTTAGTTGGGGGACCAAGAGGTTCGTAGACCACTTGCTGAGCTGAGGACCAGAACCTCTGGTCCTCAGCTCAGCAAGTGGTCTACCAACCTCCACTGAGCCTCTGGTCCTTCATTTAGTAAAAATGAAGGTCCTCAGCTCAGTGGTCCCTAGTTCCATTACCCTGTCTGGGTCATTTGCTGCATATCTCCTCCTCTTCTCTCTGCCCTTCTTCCTATGAAGCTACTGTTGAATACCAGTGACATTAAAAGCAAACATCTTAATTATAAAAATATGAAAAATATTGCATTTTTTTGTACTCTTTTTTAAATTTGTTTTTTTTTTACTAAATGAAACCCATTGCAACAAGTCATCCCACAGGAGTCATCTGACAAGTAGATAGTGTCCACTTGTAGTTAACTTCATCAGAATTCACTGATGAAGTTATCTGCAGATTTGTTGAGAACATTAGCTGAAATCACAAAGATTACAGCAGACAGGTCAAATTATGGAGTGGCTTGAAGGAGAGCATTGAGAGAAGGAGCAAAGAGGTCAACAACAACTCTGGATGAGCTGCAGAGAGCCACAGCTCATGTGGGAGAAAGACTGTGTTTAAGAAAGCAGTAAGAAGTCTTATGCTTCCACTTTGCAACAAGTGATGAAGATGATACAGCAAATGAGGAAAAAGGTGCTCTGGTCAAGTAAGACTAATAGTTCACTATTTGGCCAACAAAATGTATGTGTGGTGGGAAATAAAGAGCATAGAAATAAACTTTCCACACTTTGGAACATGCTGGTAGGAGCATCTTGCTGTAGATGAGTTCATGATGCACACATCATCCACACCATACTTTACTTCACAAAGTAAAATGAAACTTTACTTTTTTTGTAACACCACATGTGGAAAAGTTGAAAAGGTGTTAATACTCTTGTAAGCACTGCATATAAGAAGCATCACAATCTTTGTGTTGTATTCTGACATAGGCTTGTAGAAAAAGGATGACTAATGGTAATAATGGACTAATAATGACTAATAACAGCAGGAGAGCAAGCAACAGGAAGGTTGTCAACATACCTGGGCCGCTACTGTGCCTGAACTAAAGCTAAGACTATGATAGCAGAAAAGAAACTTCTCTTTTGCGTGTGCATTTTTGTGTACTTGAAGCACAAAACGGTCCTTAGATTTCTTCACTTGTACACACATCATGACTTCTTTTCACACACTCTGAAAATCTAACAAGACAGCAGGAAACACTCCTGCTTCGGTCTGAAGCTTTTGTGCCTCTTATGAGAAGCTCAGCAGAATGTTTGGCTCTGGTTTTTTGTCCTCCACAGAGCTGCCTTCCTGCTGGTTAGGAGAGACGGTGGTGGCATCAAACGACAGAGTCCGCCTCCTCAGCTCAACACTGCTGTCTCGACACTTAGTTGCCTTAGTGACCGGCTCGTCACCCGGCGGTGGGCTCATCCGGTGCTTTCTGCTCTTTCCTGATACGGGTGATGCTGAGTGACTGAGACGACTCCGCTGCTCCCCAGAACTCAGAAACAGATGTCGGTCAGGAGCAGGTTGAGTGACCGAACCGTTCATACCATCGACCTCCTCATCAGCATCATCCAGTGTGGGGGCGGGGGTGGTGTGGTTAAGCGGTGGAGCAGAAAGGATGGATTCAGTGGTGGTGACCTTCAAACTGGACGGGTCCTGAGGGCTCACAGGCCTCTTTTCTGCCTCTGTGTCTGGCTGCCAGGCACCGCTGGCCTTCTCAGGTACGTGTTCATGAGTCTCACTGTGGCTCCGGCTGTGGCTCTTGCAGGAGATCACCCTCTGGGGGTGAGTGTATTTCAGTGTGTGCACGCTGGACAATCTCTGGCACGGTGGAGAGGAGGCGGCCAGGGGCTCAGTGAGGCAGGTCTCTGCCAGGTCATCAGCTGACCCACTCTGGTCCAGAGAGTCACAGCGCACAGCCGCCTGGGACAAAACAACAAACACACACATGCACACACACATATATGATGAAATAAACTCACTAAATTATCACATCATTACTTTAAAAAGCCATCTGTGCTTCTTCATACTTGTCAACCTGGAGAAAAGGATATAAATAAGTACTAATTAAAATATTTTCTGACCATTTTCATATTTTCTATTCAGCAAAGGGTTGGATACTATTTAAAAATAAGTTCTTTAAGCATGAAGTTTTAATCAAAACAATTAGACATTTTGTCCACAAAAACAATGATGCAAAAATTATGTTGTGTGTGTCATTAGCAAATATGTCAAAATAATTTTAAAAATCCTTTAAAAAATTATGACAAGTGTTGATCCATCCATCCATTTTGTAGGGTAATACAACAGCGACCCTACAACGGTTGTAGCACCCTACAACAGTAACCAGGGTTGCTCAGGTCCAGTCCTCCAGAGCTACCATCCTGCAACGTTCAAATGATTCCCTGCTCCAACACACCTGAATCAAACAAACGGCTCGTTAGCAGGTCAGAGCTGATCCTGGTCTGTTGGAGTAAGGATGTGTCTAAAGGCTACAGCTCTGGACCTGAGCACCTCTGGTCTACACAAACACCACTTTCACTTCAATATCTATGTGGACATGAACACAAATGGACTTTCTCCCCATAAACATCTGCTTGAATGAATGTAGAAAAAGTTGACATTTTTCTGAAGCTGCAATTTATATGTCAGGTCCTGTTTTTTTTTATTGTTGTGGAGATTGATTTATTGATTCTAGTCCAATTGTTATTTTGTGTTCCTTATTTTCTTTCTATCATCAGATCAGTCCTGTTTCTGTTTTACCTTCATTATAACCTAAGTCTTGGTATTTTAACCCAACACAGAGAGTGGCGGGTGATTGCCTTAAATATATTTATTATTTTTGAACCGTGCGTCATGTTCATGTGTAGGCACACATAAATTACAAATTGCAGGTAATTTGTAATTATCAGTTTTGTTACTTTTCTGTTTTACCTTAATTAGTCATTTACTAGTGATTCATCTTTGGTTTCTTCTTTGTTACTTTTCATAACTCTCGCATGTTCCTTATGTCTAGTGTTAGATTTCTTTCCTAGTTCTCTGGACTTTACTGGACTGGACATCATGTGATTTATTGTGTGTCACATATGCAGAATTGCTTTGCATTGAGTCAGAAATATTGGTGGTCGGAAACATGACAATCACACAGAGAATCTGAAAAAGAGACCCAATATTTCACTATTAATTGCAAAACATAAATAGTAAAACCATGACAACTAGTGTTGACAATTGGTGAAGTCCAAGAGGATCTAATTTCACAGTTAAGTAAAACATTTAGATTGCAAAAATGTGAACACAATAGTTAGAATAAGATATGGTTGTTTTCTTTCTGCAGGAAACAACCAGTACACACGCATCGTGACATTGACTGATAATCCCTCTGTACTGTAAATTTTTATGGAAATACTATAGTTATTAGGAGTAGAAAAGTCAAACGCAAGATGTGAAAATCTTGCAAGGCTAGTGACTGAACACCATACTTAGAACATTCATATGTTGGAACACATGCAGAATTAAACAACTATTCATAGATCTGTTTATTACCGTTTAGCTCCAACCCTTTTCTGTCAGATCCTTCCTTCCCAGAAACAATTATTTTTGCTTCTTGAACAATATGCCTCAAATAAACAGAGTTACAGTTAGAGGTAGAAATTTAAAATTTTCTCCACCAGCCACTGCAGCTGGTGGAGAAAATTTTTTACCGGCCACTCCGACATTTCACCAGGCTTTGTTTTTTTCTTTCAGTTACAAACTTCACCAGTACAAGCAAATTACATAAAATGCATGAATAAATCATGTATTTTATGTAATTTGCTTGTACTCATAAAATACATGATTTATTCCCTCTCCTCGGGCTGCCACCTTATCGTGGTGGAGAGGTTTGAGTGCTCCAATGATCCTAGGAGCTATCCTGTCTGGGGCTTTATGCCCCTTGAAGGGTTACCGAAGGCACGTGACCAAAGGGGTCGGGTGCAATGTGAGATGGGTGGCGGTGAAGGGAGGGGGTCCTGGCAGTCCGATCCTCGGTTGCAGAAGCTGGCTCTTGGGTGGAATGTCACCTCTCTGGTGAGGAAGGAGCCGGAGCTAGTGTGTAAGGTTGAGAGGTTCCGGCTAAAAGTAGTTGGTCTCACCTCAACGCATGGCTCTGGTTCTGGAACTAGTTTCCTTGAGAGAGGCTGGACATATTCCATTCTAGAGTTGCCCACGGTGAGAGGTGTCGGGCAGGAGTGGGCATACTTGTTACTCCCCATCTCGGCACCTGTACGTTGGGGTTTACCCGGTGAACGAGAGGGTAGCCTCCCTGCACCTATGGGTGGGAGGGGGGGACGGGTCCTGACTGTCGTTTATGCTTACGGGCCGAACAACAGTTCAGATTACTGTTGGAGTCCTTAGAGGGGGTATGGAGAGTGCCCTCCTCATTCTGCTTCAATGCTCACATGGGCAATGACAGTGAGGCCTGGAGGGGCGTAGTTAGGAGGATTGCTCCCCCCGATCTGAACTCGAGTGGTGTTCTGTTGTTGAACTTCTGTCCGTCAGAAAGTCGGACCTCGGTTTCAGGTACCCGGTGTGGTTTTCGTCCTGGTCGTGGAACACTGGACCAGCTCTATACCCTCAGCAGGCTCCTGGAGGATGCATGGGAGTTTGCCCAACTGGTCCACATGTTTTTTGTGGACTTGGAGAAGGCGTTCGACAGTGTCCCTCGGGGAGCCCTGTGGGGGGTTTTCCGGGAGTATGAGATACTGGGCCCTTTGATACGGGCTGTCAGGTCCCTGTATGACCGGTGTCAGAGTCAGGCCCACATTGCCTTAAGTCGGGCTCGTTTCCAGTGGGAGTTGGACTCCGCCAGGGCTGCCCTTTGTCACCGATTCTGTTCATTACTTTCATGGACAGAATTTCTAGGTGCAGCAATGTTGTTGAGGGGATCCGTTTTGGTGGCCTTAGGATCGCATCTCTGCTTTTTGCAGATGATGTGATTCTATTTGCTTCGTCAGGTCGTTATCTGCAGCTCTCGCTGGAGCGGTTCGCAGCCGAGTGTGAAGCGGCCGGGATGAGGATCAGTGCCTCCAAATCCGAGGCCATGGTCTTGAGCCGGAAAAGGTTAGCGTGCCTTTTCCGAGTCGAGGAGGGTGTCCTCCCCCAAGTGGAGGAGTTCAAGTATCTTGGGATCTTGTTCACGAAAGAGGGAAGAAGAGAGCGGGAGATCGACAGGTGAATTGGTGCAGCATCTGCCGTGAAGTGGGCGCTGTACTGGTCCGTCGTGGTGAACTAAAAAGCCAGACTCTCGATTTACTGGTCGATCTACGTTCCCACCATCATCTATGGTCAAGAGCTTTGGGTCATGACCGAAAGAACGAGCTCTCAAAGTCGAAATGGGTTTTCTCCGTAGGGTGTCTGGGCTCTCCCTTACAGATAGGGTGAAAAGCTCAGTCATCCGGGAGGGACTCAGGTAGCCGCTTCTCCTTCACATCGAGAGGAGCCAGTTGAGGTGGCTCGGGCATCTGGTCAGGATGCCTCCTGGACGCCTCCCTGGTGAGGTGTTTCGGGCACGACCCACCGAGAGGAGCCCCCGGGAAAGACCCAGAACATGCTGGAGGGACTATGTCTCCCGGCTGGCCTGGGAACGCCTTGGGATTCCCCCGGAGAGCTGGAAGAAGTGACTGGGGAGAGGGAAGTCTGGGCCTCCCTTCTTAAGCTGCTACCCCCACGACCTGACCTCAGATAAGCAGAAGATGATGGATGGATGGACATGATTTATTCTTAACTCTATGAAAACCAATTTACTGACAATAAGTTTATCATATAGCAACTCCCGACCCCATTAGGGAGAAGGTTGAACAGAAAATGGATGGATGGATGGATGGATGGATGGATGGAAGTTTATCATACATATGTACGTATAAAAACTAATTTAACAAAACATGGATTCCTTACGGAGATGTAATCCAATAAGTTCACTTGAAGTAATTATTAACAGCAAATTTAACTACACAGCCCTAACATTCTTGCAATCATTTATTATATTTATTATTCACAGAATGAAAGCACAGTAGTTCAACTTTTAAAATCATGTAAGTGTATTTATGTCAGGAATGACATTTTAAACTCTGGTCTTTGAGGTGCATCTTCCTGTTTCTGGAATATTAGTGTGATTAAGAAGTCTTTTATGGCCTTCATGTCCAATTCATTCATTTGAACCAGGTGTGTTTGAGCAGGAAAAGACTTAAAACATGCAGGGTGAGGAAATGTGAGTAGGTCTTCAGTCAGAGTCAAATACAATGCCATGTTCAACCCTGCCATGGCAGGCAGAACTCAAAGCTTTGACAGATTGAGCTCAAACATTGCAACAGTGAACAAGGGACAAAGCCAGGCACTTTCAGCAATTTCTTCAGAAATTGGAAAGCCTTGTTGGAAAGAATAGTTTAATCACAGCCTAAAGCTTGAGCATTTTTAATGGATTTATTTTCTTTCATGAAATGTAAAATTTCTGTGCATCGGTGAAGAACTAAAATATGACTTTAATAAGAAATAGCAGCAGAAAATGACGCACCTGTCTCCTTAACTGTTTGCCTGCAGAGCGGAAGGATGCTGGTCTCTTAAGGAGCGAACTTTCTGGAACATAGGTGGGACTAAGCTTGTTTCTGTCCATACTCTCTTCAGGAGTGAGCCAGCATGAACGTCTGCTGTCTGCTTCTGTAGGACTCAGCCTGACAGACGGACATCTGTCCATGCTGTGGCTGGACTGCAGCTTTGGCCGGTCTGCGATCAGATCGGGGTTCAGCCTGTATCCATCCATACTGTGAGTGGAGCTGAGTCTGTGTCTGTTCAGTTGACGGGTCGGACTGAATCTATATCCATCTATACTGTGAGCTGAGCTCAGTCTCTGCCTATTTGTCCTTTGAGCTGAACTGAGCCTGTGGCCCTTCATGCTGTCAGCCGGACTGAGTCTATGTATGGAGTGCCTGTCGATGCTTTGGGAGGTGCTGAGCCAGATGATGGGCCTGGAGCTATGTTTAGAGCCCAGTGAAGCGTGGCTGATTGCAGGAAGAGCTCCTGGAACCTGCAGCAGAGAGCTGCCTGCACTGGAAGCCAGAGAGGACACGGAGCCTGTAGAAAATCACCCAAGAATCAGACATACACTGCAAAAACACAAAATCTTACCAAGTTCTTTGGTCTACCTTGTAGTGCAAATATATGTGTACACTTGAAATAGGACACATCTAACTTACAAAGTAACTTTTCAGCAAGATGTAGGTGCTTTCTTTCAGCCATTAATTCTTGAACATTAATAAAAAGTACTAGTTACACTGGTAGATTTTTTCACTTATAGCAATACATTTTTCCCATGTTATATGTGAAATAATCTGCCAATGAAACTAGTATTTCTTCATCAATATTAAGGAATTATTCACTCAAAACAAGCTCCCATGTCGCTGAAAATTTACTTGCAATTTATCTTTGTCTTTACTCAAGTGTGCAAAGATATTTGCACTAGAACCTAGACAAAAATACTTTGTAAGATTTTGTGTTTTTGCAGGGTGCAGTATTCCAGATTATTTTTAACTTCTTTATTAGTGTCTTGTAACGCTATTTATACCCTCTAAAATATTTCCAATGTTGTGAAATTACAGTTACATATTTTACAGGGGTATTATATTGCAGTTTTCAAAATGCATCCATCCATCATCAAGCTATTCAGCAAGGAAACCAATAAAAGACTTATAATTATATAAATAATTATTTTTGCTTTAGTTATGACAACTTTCATGTGTTCAATTAGCTACAAGTTACAAATCTTTAACATAAAGGAACATTTTACTTTGACTTTTCTTGAAATATTTAAGTTCAATGCTGCATTCATATCTTTCATCTGATATCATGACTCAAGCTTCATCAGGGACAGAGCCTGTACCAAGCAGGTGCTGCGGTGGTCCAGGGGCAGAGCACAACAGACATAAGGGACCGTCAGATAATGCTTCTGGATGTTGGTGTTCCTGCTAAAGCCTCCCCCGCCCGCAATTTTCCCTTTGTGACACTCTTACAACGTCCTGCAGTGTGTGGTGTGTTAGTGGTGGTGTGTTGAATATGCCCCATTTAAAATCGGCATATTCAACATTGTTTTGGCCCGACCATCTCAGCCTGTGGGGTTTTCCCTGACTGGGAGCGAGAACCTGTTGAATGTGACAGGAGCCAATCAGAAAGGGGAATCCCAACCGGCATTGGAGGTGATATGTTGAAATGTTTATTACTACATGTAAAAGACATTTTTAAATATGTTTATTATATTATATGTTTAGTCAGTTAAAAATGTTAACTATGAAAAATCATAACTCACCACCAAATTATAGTGCAGCAAATAGAGCGGCTGCTCCGCCGTTTTTAAAAAAGAATTTTTTCTATGAAACGCCTTTTCTTTTTGTTATGTCGTTTCTCGCTTAAAATGAGTCCACAAACTATCACTACTGCTTCTACATCGTCATCCTGTTTGATTATTCTAAATTCACGTATGGTATGTTGGGGGTTTTATTCATTTATTTCAGTTTATTTGATAGGGACAGACACACATTGACATAGACAAACTGCACAAAACAGCAGTCCCATGTTTGCATCATAGTGCAATAGCAACAGCTAATTCGCAGCACTTGTCCCCTAGATGGGCTTTATCTAGGGACTTTCTTCTGGAATCGGGATGTTCGTGAGTGGAATCGGTTCTTGTGGTGTGTTGCTCCTGCCGTGGTTCTGGACACATGAACCGATCAAACCTGTTGAACTTTTATCAGCTCTGTGGTCACAGAGGTTTGGAAAATCGGCTGATAATCCTTAAATCGTGCCGTGTGAACCAGACCTAAAACTCACAAGCCTCTATTCCTCTCGTCTCGTCTCGTCCACTGCCCTAACGCTCTTTGACTCTGGTTGCTGTGGTAACACTTATATATCCCTTCAAAATAAGATACAGATGTCAATGTCGATGTCAAATTTATTTATATAGCACTTTAAAAACAGGTATAAAACTGCACCAAAGTGCTGCAATGCGTCACAAAAACGAACATTTTACTTTCGTGAAAATTTTAACTCACGATAATGACTAATGGAGCCCTGAGCTTGTTTCTCTACAACGAGACAGTCCCATCTGGGAGTGATGAGACAATGACACCAGAAGTGTTGCTTATGCTCAGTCTGCACGGACTCTACGTTGAGAAGCAGTTTGAAGCTTCATTGCCTCATTAACATCCGGTCACCATATCATGCAGAGCAACTTGGATTGTGGGAATCACCTGCCGGGATAAATCCATTCTCATGTCTTTTCTCTTGGCTTTTTCCCTTCGCAAATAAACTTTCCAAAGATATCTGATCTGTTTCTGACTCATTTTGCTGCTTGTGGCTCAATGTTGGCGGTTAAATCTGGTTAAAGGATTTTCAAAATAAAAGATCCTCCAGACTCAAATAATACATAAAACGAAAATATTTAATTATTTCTTGCGCGGCCCGGTACCAATTGGTCCATGAACCGGTACCGGGCCTCGGCCCGGGCGTTGGAGACCACTGTTTTAGTGTTTTAGTTTGAAACAACTTAAAAATTTAAGTTGACTTTTGGTAGAATTAAGTCAAAAATATTTTAATTATTTAACAGGAAAAATAAATAATGATTTGAGTAAGAATTACTTAAATTTGTCATGTTAAACACAAAGTTTTTTTAAAACTTAATTCATTGAGTTGGTAAGCTTAATGAATTGGGTTGGATGATCATAATATATTGAGTTGGTCAGATGCAGGATACAAACATGACACTGAACTTAATTGTTTCAAGTAAAGTCAAAGTAAAAACAGTAAAAAGTTCCTTTAAAGAATTGTGTTCAATTAACTTTCAAGTTAATTGACACAAAACACAAAAAAGTAAGTTGTCACAACTAAAGAAAAATAATTAAATGAGATTAATATAAATAAGTCCATAAATTGAACTGCAACACAAATACACTTTTTAGAGTGTAATAGAAACAACCTAATGGACTTGCAACCTGCAACAAGAGCTGGATTCATCTTTATTTAGCTCCTAGGATCTCAAAGATCTATAAAAAGATAAAACAAGGAAAGCAAGGAAAGTACAAATAATAAAAACAATAAAATAAAAAATGACTGATATTCCTTTTGAAACAACACACATTGGGACAGCCGTTTTAAAAGTTCTACTAGCAAAACGCCCATTCTGTTATTTTTTTTCAATATTTACATTCATAAAAGTCAGAATGAAAAGGTTAGAGGAGACTAATCAAGACAGAAGAGAAACAGAGTTTTGTGTAATAGAAACAAAGCCGACAACCCTATCTTATCCCCAACAGGAGCTATTAGGGAGATCTTTCTACATGAGGTAGACAAATTTTGCCCTAAAAGTCATTCATTTATAGTAGCCTTTTACTACTTACTATGGTTCAAAATTCTCAGATAAAAAAGAAAGCTTTGTTGATTGAAAATACTTATGTAGGTATTCATTTTGAGCCAAAATCCCAGTTCACGCATAACATTGACACTCTGAAATCAAATCATGCACACAGAAACATGATTTGTCTTCAGGAACTTAATTTATAAATGCTATATTTGTTTGTTATTTATAAGTGTTTCTATAGTTTACAGACATTTGAATTCATCTGAGTACCACAGGTAGTCTACAGAGAAAAAACAGGTAAAGAAGACACTCCAAATTCTGTTCTATTGGTTTAAAAGAAAGCGTGTTACGTTTTCTATTAGCTACTTTGCTCAGAGACATTAAGTGAACAGCTAGCTCATATTTCAATGTAAAACCAAAGAGGACCAAAGATCATCTTATTGATTGCACACTTACTGAGCCACCAACGTTACTAATCATATCTGGGGACATTACACAGTAAAAAGGACTTTTGCCTGTGCAGTAGTCAAGGTTGGAACTCTCAGTACTTGTGTGTGCACATTTTCCCATCCAATCACCTCCCTGTTTTACATTAACACATACAAACATTGCAGTGTCCTTGAAGGCTTTCATTGGCAAAACAATGCCGGTAGAGTTCAACCTTCAGTATGAACCATTTAACATTGACTTAATGTCCGAACATTGATTCCTAATGTGTTATTTAGACATTGATTTTTAAGCTAATTGGCAGAAAAGTTCTACAGTTTTGACATTTTAATCTGAGTTTAGATTCCTAATAAAGAGCACTTATAGGTCTCAAGGAGTATCCAAAAGTATACATACACACTTTTTATGGAAATGGAGATCATATGAATTTGGGGCTTTTAAGAACAAAACATTGGAACAACAGGTAGAACTAAACACACTTCCTCTTTTAAAATTCTACAACCAAAACTTTAAAAGTAAGTTTTGGTTGTAGAAATTTAAATTTTATGTTTTTCTCTAATACACAAAAGGTTAGAATTATACACACAGGGTATAATATTGTCATAAGATCCAACTAACATTTTAATAAACACTACTTAGCAAATTGTAGAAAAAAACTTTTTGTAATCAAAAATAGCCTGAGGGCAAGGAAGAGTACACAACAGGGAATCTAAGAGTAACCAATGTCTAGATGTAAGGAATAAAGAAACATTTTCAAATAAAGAATTAAATAATCAAAACACAAAAATAACACAAAAAAATTTCTTTAATAAAATATAAATTTAGATGGAATAAATATGAATATTGTGTCCTGAATCTTAAACATCTCTTAAATACTTCTTTATGGCTGCAATGATGGTCTTTCCTATTACACAACATCACATCTAAGCTGTGTACAGAAGCAATAACCTTGGAAGCAGTTCAAAAAAAGAAAGTGGTCAGACGAATATGTACAACATGGATTCACGTGTATCAGGGAACAGGATGGGAGTCAGCATCCTAATCTGCATGATAATCAATGCAGACTCTAATATCGCACTGGCAAAACTAAGGGAACACTTCTTGAAGCTGCATGGAGATGGGGAAAAGTATAAAAGTATTTTGTGGATTCAAAACAACAAAAAACAAATTAAATTTCAAACTTAAAAAAATTAAGTTATTAAAAAATGTTACATGCTTTAAAAAATTCAAATTTATTTTTAATTAGTAAAATAGCAATTAGTAAAATATATATATATATATATATTTATTTTGGGGTGCTGAAGTTCTTTTATAGGGCCAAAATATTTTTGGGGGCCAGAATAAAGTAACACTGTAATTTGTTGTGAGTTCATGCACTGTGTTGGTTTTGTTCTTTGAGCAAGGTGATGTTCATGCATGACTCATTTTGTGCACCAGTACAAAGAGACCTATGTCTTGAATTTGGAAAAAAATATATATTATTTCTCACTAAAGAAGGGTTCAGTGAATGCACATATGAAACTGGTGGATTCGGTACCTCAAAAAAGGTTAAGAACCACTGCGCTAAATGCTCTTTTACAATTTAGGCTGCCATAAAAAACAAATTACCTGAGTAGCTGTAGCTGCAGACTGACTCGTGGCCAATGGGAGTGTAAGAGAAGAATCTGAGAGGCGGGACACAAGTCTCATTGGGGAGAGACAGCATTCGTCCCATTTGCCTCAGGTTTCCATGGGAACACTCCTTGTCTTCCACTTGTACCTGGCCGATGAGATCAATGCCTCTGTCACTGTAACTCCCACCACCAAAGTCTTCCACCAACTACATCCAGGGAACATGGATGTTACCTGGACAGGCGTGTCCATGTTCATCTCCGACTCCAATGTGCAGCTGAGACGCCGGGCCACCTCCTCCCTTTCCCTCTCTTTCCTCTCCTCCAACTCCCTCCTCTCCTCCATTTCCTCCAGCTGAGCCTCCTTGTTGCTTTCTTCCAGGTGCTTCATCAGAACGGCGACCACCACGTTGACCAAAACAAATTGGGCCGTGAGGACAAAGGTAACAAAGTAGACAGGGGAGATCAAGGGCAGGTAGTTGAGGCAGTGGCGATCATTTGGGCGGCACTCTCGCAGTGTGTCCTGAACAAAGAGGCGAGAAAGTAGGAGAGGATAATGAAATAAATTGAGGTCCATCTCAATAAAAAATAGATAATTGAGACATTCATTTCAGTAATTCAAAAATAGTAAGCTCATGTTATATAAATTGTTGGGTTAGGGTTATGTTGATATATTTAAACAAATAATACACAAAACCAAAAAAAATATTTATTTTTAATACAGAAATGTTAACCGAATAAAAAGTATGCTGAAATATATGCATGCAATATTTGTTTCAGACTGCCTTACTGAATCAACTTAGCGTGGCATAAAGGAGGTCACTTAGGTGTTAATGAAACCCAGGTTGCTGTAAAAGTGCAGTATGTTAATTATTAATTATTAAGAAATAATTAATTAACCCTCATCCTAACATGCATTTTCCAAGTAGTAAATATTTCAGTTCACTCTTACTCAGTAACTGCAGTGTTGTTACACATCTGCAGCAATTAAAGAAAGACATTAAAATGCAATACCTTTAAGTTATACCAGCAAAGAAATGTGAATATTAAGTAATATACAGTTAGTCATATAATTCAATATACTGAATAAGGCTGGATGATATGACTTGCAAGATTTCTTTTTCATACCAGATTTGATTTTAATCAAAATGTTTCAAATTACAGAAAATACTTTTCAAAAAGTGCCTTTATTTCAATCAAGAGATGATTATATGTATGTATGTACATTAAATGTATAAGGGAGTATGCTTACAAAACAACTTTGCAAGTTTGTCCCTGTTTGCTACGTCAGCCATATATGAGGCAGTATGGTGAACACAAACGATTTATTAAGTTTTTATGAAGTTTGTCACATCCAGCTTAAATCCTTTGTCGTTGTTGGCGTGTTTCAGGACGTCTAAATAATTCTATAAACATCCTTAATAGTCCCGCAGCGATGAAGGAGCCATTGTTAACATACTGTTACCTGCACACCGGAAGTGTTGTATGTGGTGAAAAAATGCAGAAGTGCTATAAAGGAAGTCTAGGGCATATAGGCTATTGAGAACCTCAATGCATAAATTCACTCTATCTATTTTTCTGTAACACCACAACCCACAAGGCAAGTATTCATAGAACAGTCATTGGCAAAGACAGAACATATGACTATGAATTCCTAATTATTAGTAAGTTACCTTGGTAATTTTAATATAAACTATGTCCTCTTTGGTAAGACTGTGTTAAAAGCAAAGAGAGTTTGTTGATAACTGTCTTTGGCACTTAATAGTTAATTCCGGCCAAACCAAACTATTGTTGCACAACTCTCTCTTAAACTCTTATAGCACTGCTTCACAATCCCCTCAAGGCTGCAGCTATAATGTTGCACTTTTTTTTTTTTACCACATTATATTTTTTTCATTCAACTTTCCATTAATAGACTTTGATATAGTCTATTAATAGACTATTGATATAGTCTATCAATAGTGGGCTTTCCACTATTAGAAGCCCATTTCTGTAACAACGGCCTTTTTCTGGTGTACTGTCCTAGTGGGTTTTGTATTTGACTTTCAAATCTCCAGCCATCCCTATTATTGTGTAAGACCGAGACCTATGTCATATTTTAACTTTCATATTGTCATATTTTAACCAGATTTTGGATTTTTGTTTTCTGATGATTATCAGAATTAACTGATGTAAGCCCCTGAAATTTGTTGGTGTGTGTGTATAATGCAATGTCAGTCAACATAGGAGTTTTACATTTTAGATTATTTTACTAAAATAAATACAATTTTTACAATATACTACGTTGAGATGAATTTGTACAAGAGATTAACAGATATTAAAGCGCAGTGAAATGCTGCAAGCCTTCTCCAACAGGGGGAGATATTGAACTGAACATGATCTACAGTGTGTGTCTGTCAGAAGAGTTATCCATGCTTTAATGTCAGCAGCTCCTATTCTGTCATAAAAACAGTGATGGGCTCTCTACGTAATGCACTGCCTGCCTCACTTTCAGAAATGTGCATGGTCACAAATATGCACTCTGCCTTTTATTCTAAATCCTCAAAGGGGCAAAACAGATCTAACCTTCATAATCCCATTCCAGTTGTCTCCAGTGGAAACCCTGAAGAGCGTGAGGAAAGCCATGCCAAAGTTGTCAAAGGTGGCATGCCGACTAAGACCCTCACAAGGGTTCTCGTCTGAACACTCTAAAAGAGGACGAAAAAAACATTACAGGTGATAAATGTGAAGAAGAAAATTAGTTCTTTGTAGACTGGAGCTCTGATTGTCATAATTAATGTTTGCAAGTCAGCAAAAATTTGTTCTTGTTATACAAGCCACAGAAATGACACCAGTGTCAGCTGAGGCACACTGTCATTGTCGATTCAACACCGGTTTTATATGCATGCACACTCACGTCCACGCGCACGTATGCACTCACAGACAAATTCGCACACACAAACACACACACTAACCCAGTTTTCCAAAGAGCTCAACTCCCAGAGCTGCATAGATGAAGAACAGCAACATGAAGAGCAGACCCAGATTCCCCACCTATAGACGGACACATGACACGCACAAACAGATATATAAGGTATATGACACACAGAAAGTGAGACATGAACAACAAAGATCAAGAGAGAGAAAAATGCAAACATGCCAACAAATATAGAAATAAAGCAGAACGCAAAGCCCGCTAAGCCTTTTTCAGCTGATGCTTTGGACTTCTTTAAAAGTTTTCAGAAGCCATCAAAAACACCTGGAGTAGAGTCAGATGTCATTTGAACAAAAACATAAATGCAAAGACAGAACCTGGATCCAGCCCTGATGAACTTCAAAGTTGCTTGTTCATTCTAACTCAATTCACTCTTGATTTGCTATGCCTCATCAGTGGAGGCGTGGGGATGTTTAAAAACTGACAGATGAAGTGGGGGAGGGGGGAGAAGAAACTCGGACACCTCAGCAAAGAGCAGAGACTGAACCCTCATAGCAATAAGATGCTTCAAAGAAATTGTTGTACGTTGGCAGGCAGGAAAGGATCATGGATCAAGTGATACGCACTAGTGAGCCTCACTGATGAATTGGAACAGCTGCATGGAGGACTCCTGCATCTCAGAGGGAAGAAGCTTCATCAGTTCTCATCTTATTTTGAAGAAAGACAAAAAAAAAGTCTGGACAGCAGCTTAGCTACATCAAAAATAGATTTATAATCTTGTCTTTTAATATGTGCACACTCCAGTTTCAATTTTACCTGCTTCGTAACATTAATAAGGCATTAATTTTCTTACAAATTTAGCAGTCAGTGTCAGATCAAATCCCAATTGACCCAATCCAGTCAATAGTTTGTGGAAGCACTTTTAGTAGCACAAAGTTTCAGCAGTCACTTTCTGTGCTACGTTATCACATATCTGGCTCTCTCTTTACAGTGTTGCCTCAGTTTGTTGAGGTTTGCAGTTATTTGTGCACTTCCCAACGCAGCCGTTCAATCAACCTAACATAGAATACTTTGGAGACCTCCTCAGTCCCATCAACATGCCTTCCATTAAGGAAGTGGAGCCTGGGGACTTTTGGTCCAATCTCTGGTGTTGAGGTGGTCAAAGAGCTCTTTGGTGGCAGGGCTGCAGAGGTGGATGAGATTCACACGGAGTTCCTCAAAGCTCTAGATGTTGTAGGGTTGTGTTGGCTGACGCGACTCTGCAATATTGCATGGACATTGGGGGCAGTTTCTCATGATTGGCAGACCAGGTTGGTCCTATTCAAAAAGGGGGACCTTTTTGAAGGTGAGTCCTAGAGGATTATTCTCAGGGATCCTAGAGAGAGAGGAGGGTCCGTCGGAACCATGGATTCAGAAAGAGAAGTGTGATTTTCATCCTGGTCGTGGAACACTGGACCAGTTCTACACCCTTAGCAGGGTCTTGGAGGGTGCATGGGAGTTTGCCCAACTGGTCTACTGGTGTTTTCTGGACTCAGATAAGACATTCCACCATATCCCTTGGGGAGTAGGCGTACTACAGAAGTATGGGATACCAGGCTCTTTGATACAGGCTGCAGGTTCCTGTATGACCAGTGCCAGATCAATTTTTATCTGCAGTACTATTGCGGATCCCAAGGCCAAGGCTGCACATTACTTTTATGGACAGAATTTCTAGGCGAAGCCAAGGTGTTGAGGGTTTCCGTTTTGGTGGCCTTAGGGTCGCATCTCTGCTTTTTGTGGACGATATGGTCGTACTGACTTCATCAGGTCGTGATCGACAGCTTTCACTGGAGCGGTTCACAGCCGAGTGTGAAGCAGCTGGAATTAGTGTCTTCTCTGGGTTTGGGTGGGTGTCCAAAACCAGATACTTAAACTCCCCAAGTGGAGGAGTTTAAGTATCTGGGGACCTTGTCCACGAATTAGGTAAAAATGGAACGGGAGATTGACAGACGGATTGGAGCAGCGTCTGCAGTGAAGCGGGTGCTGTACTGATCTCTCGTGGTGAAGAGAGAGCTGAGTCAAAAAGCAAAGCTCTTGATTTATCATGAGTTTTGGGTCATGACCAAAAAAAACAAGGTCATGATACAAGCAGCCGAAATGAGCTTTTTCTGTAGGGTGTCTGGGCTCTCCATTAGAGAAAGGGTGAGACGCTCACAGTAGAGCCGCTGCTCCTTCACCTCAAAAGGAGCCAGTTGAGGCTCAGGCATCTGTCAAGATGCCTTCAGGACGCCTCCCTGGTGAGGTGTTCCAGGCATGACCCAGGACACACTGGAGGGACTATGTTTCTTGGTTGGCCTTGGAACACCTTGGGGTTTCCCTGGAGGAGCTGGCCCAAGTGGCTAGGGAGAGGGAAGTCTCCCTACTTAGACTGCTACCCAACTCTGGATAAGTGGAGGAAGGAAAGAAAGAAGAAAGGAAGAAAGTATGACTGGATGGATGGATGGATGAGTTTGGACACTGCTGCAGTATAAGTCTGAGATGGAGTCTTTCGGTTTCTTTCAATTTCTCTGAGTCTGAAATGGTTTTCCTCTTGTGAAAACTCTGTCTCACTGTACAATTACAGACTTCAAATAGTTTGAAAGTAGCCTTATAACCTACTTTCACAGCAGTTGTATTTCTAAGGTTGAGTTTTTCAGGATTCCCTGTACACTCCAGAGATGAGCACTAATAAAGCTCCTGCTTTAATTGAGGAGGTTACACAGGAGCTTTATTAGTCAGCACTTGATTTGCTGATGAACAGTAAATCAAGTGGATTACACTTTTACTTTTACTCTTAAAAATCATTTTTTCAAATCTTGTAGCAAAAAGGCATATCACAATTAAACATTCTACTTTATGATTCATTCAAATGATTTGTAAAATGATCATCATATATATGTGAGTCTTTCGGCTCAGCAGCTAGATTGAATGTGAAGTTAGAAAAATATGTTCAATGGGACAATCATTGGATGTAGATGCGTCTTCTTTTTAAGGTGTTCATAGGCTGTATGAAATGATGAAACAGTTTTTTTTCTTTTACAAAGAGTTTGAGCTCTGAGCGATCAATCAAGTTTTGCATAGCTGGAATCTAAGAAGATTTTTACCCACCACTCATGAGTCCAGTCAACAAACATTAGCACAGAAGACAAACTGAATAATTGGCAATGTTCCAAAAGGAAACCCAGAGCAACTTCTGAATAATTAAACTTATTTTTCATGTTGCCCTACAGCACTGCTTAATGGGCAGAAAATTGGTACTGATCTGCAGATTGATAAGATGGAATCTTTAAGATTTGACAGGAAAGATACATGGAGCTAAATACAAGGGGATCCTGGTAGAAACCCAGGTAGAAGCTGCAGATAACTTGAGATGGGGGTGGAAGTCCACCTGCAGCAAGTTGACACACATGGCAGTGATTAGAAGAAGGGTTTTTGTTTTGTTTTATCTGGACCAGGACTACGTGTCTTGAATTAGGGCCTAGATTTTAAATGTATTAAAAGCAATTTGGATGCAACGGTCTGAAGAATGTATACCATGTGTGCAGGGGCTACTGTCAGTATATCCACAAACATCTAAATAGTAAAACCAAAGGAGGAATTCCTCCAATATGATGCACACCAGTTACTAAGATCAAAGATTGACATACCTTTATTACCCTTATGTATGTAATATTGAATTACAATGTCAATATTTTTGTTGTTTTATGTTTTCGGTACCCACTTTAAGGTCTTCTACTATTAATATATGCATAAATGTATGTAGGTAAATTTGTTTCACAATTATTCAAACAAAACCTAATCTCAATTTAAAAAAATAAAATTGTGGTCAAAACTTTTGTAATACAACAAAACAACAAAGGAAAAGAAGAGCAAAAGAAGAAGAAAAAAATCTATAACCCTGTAGTTTGTGATTTATAAACTAGCAGGGGTTTCTCTGGATTCTTGTTCTGATAATGTTGATCTAAGGCAGTGTTTCTTAATTCCGGTCCTCACGCCGCCCTGCCCTACATGTTTTAGGTGTTTCCCTTATGCCACACACCTGGATTGAATATGTGGCTTCTGTAGCACTTGATGGTCATGCAATCATTTGAATCAGCTGTTCTGGAATCGAGGTACTTGTAAAACATGCAGAGCAGGAGGCTGAGGACTGGAATTGAGAACCACTGATCTAAGGTAATAAGAGTTTCTCTGGATTCTAAGTGTGTTCTAATTTTAATCTCTGGGTTGAATGAAATCCTCTAGATTTTTTGTTCTACTATAGGTTTCATTCCTATAGTTCTGGGATGAATGGATATATAAACAGTGATGGCATAGTTACTTTAAAAAAGTAACTTTAATTGGATTTCTGATTACTCCTTGAAAAAGTAGCTCGGTTAGATTACTGATTTGTCGTGATCTATGTTTTCCTGTGTGTTTATTTTAGGTTTCTATGTTTTTCGAGTCTCCATGTTGTCCTGTCTTCCCCTGGATTACTCCCAGGTGTGTCTCGTTCCCTGATTACCTCCTGTGTATTTAGCATCACCTGTGTCTCTGTCGGGTCCTTGTCTGATGTGTTCCCAGACCGTCGTGAGCTGTCCATTCGTGCACCAGTTGCTACCTGTGTTGAGCCCTTGTCTTCTGCTCAGCAGTGCTGCCACAATTTTGGACCTTGTGGAGTATTTTTGTGCCTTATTTTCTTGATTAAACAACATCATTCTTTGCATTGTTGTAATAGTTACAACAGTGCAAAAAAACTTTTGTAATTTGTGTGTGTTTTTGGTTGTTTCTATTGTCTGGAAAACTATAAATAGGATTTTAGATCTCCCCTCCTCCCTGCCCCAGTCTCCAGGCTGTGTGTTACGGCCCTGCTTCTGATGAGGGAGCGCAGCGCACAGCAATCCTCCTGTGGCTCTACAACTCAGATGGCTGCACAGATTTGTGACACCTATCTTAATATTAATAATTATAATAGCGTTTAGTTGCACAACTTTACAGACTCGTTCATCGTGGCTGTTTTCACATTTATTGCGTTCATATTAATCTCGATGTTTTCAGTTTTCTGGAGTGCAACATGAATCTCTATGTAATTCACAGCAAATATATTAACTTGACATTAACAAAGACTCAGTGAGATGAATCACCTGGGAAATGGAGAGGGAGAGCCTGACTAAAACTAACTGGACATCAGACATGTTCTGGGGTTTATGTCTGCTTATTAAGCCCAAAAACCTCAACCTTGCAACTCATTAAATCTGCAAGCGACTTTAGAAAAAACAAGCCAAAGCTGCTTATAATAATCGGACTTGGCGACTTAACTTAAAATAGTTCTGTTTTTCCACCTACAAAATGTGCATCTTGGAGTTCATTGGGGACTTCCGGGGAGCGTCAAGCATGTAGGACGTGTCTGCTGGAGCTCCGCAGGAATGTGACTGTTTAAACCTTTTTTAGCACGCTTTATTGAAGTTTCTTTTACAGTTCTAGTTCATTACGTAATCT
This sequence comes from Poeciliopsis retropinna, assembly GCA_010277075.1. NCBI lineage: Eukaryota > Metazoa > Chordata > Actinopteri > Cyprinodontiformes > Poeciliidae > Poeciliopsis > Poeciliopsis retropinna. The sequence continues at coordinate 268,748 of VMRM01000023.1, forward strand.
ACATAACATTTATGCTCAATCTGTTTTGGTAACTTTATTAAACCATGGCAAACCGGGGTAAATCCGACACCTCGAGGGTAGGCCGTAGCAAACCACGCCTGTCGCCTGAGCCCGAGGCTGCTCCAGTACTCGATGCTAATGCGCGTCTGCTAACGCGTATGGAGGAGATGCTGGAGGGTGTGCGCTCTGATCTTGTGAGTAAATTTGACGAAATTGTGTCCGGGGCTGTGAGAAGGGAGATTACCACTGCTCTTGCTCCGCTGCAAGCCAAAGTTACCTCACACGAACAAGCTATTGCGGACCTTGAGCGCTCGGCTACTGACCGCGATGACAAGCTAACAACCCTTGGAGCTACTGTTGCTTCGCTAAAGGATATGGTGGAGTCCATGTCAAAGAAATGCGAGGACTTAGAAGGACAGTCGAGACTGAATAATGTACGGGTGGTCGGTGTGCCTGAAGTATCTGAGGGAGGCCGCCCGACGGATTTTGTGGCTACTTTACTTCAGGATTTACTCGGTTTATCCTATAAACCCGCGCTGGACAGGGCTCACCGGACCCGGGGAACCCCCACGTCCCTTCATCGCCAGAATGAACATGTTTCAACAACGTAACGAAATCCTGCGTAAGGCTAGTGAAGCATCTCCTCTGATTTATAATGGGAGGAGGATTTCACTGCTGCTGTGGCCAAATAACGGACTGCCTTTACTAAAGTTAAGAAGCTGCACTGCTGTCCAGGTGTCAAATTTGGTCTTTTCTACCCGGCAATATTGCGGATCACTCACAAGTCCAGAGGTTTGAAGACCCGTCGCTCGCCATGGATTTTGTTGAGAAATAGCTAAAAAAATGCGGTGATCCCTGACTCTGTTTGAATGTTTGCCCTATGGCAGACATTTCCAGGACAAATTTTTGCGTTTATGCATGGGGGTCGCTATGACTTTGACACTTGTTGTATTTTGTCACGGTTAATTTTTTGACCCCAAGGACTATTAATGTAACTTGCATTAATGCTGCATATTTGATAGTTGAGGTTGGCTTTCTTGCACTTTAAGTATTGTCTTTGCACTCTGGTTTGCACTTTTTATTTTATTTATTTATTTATTTATTTTTAAAATTATTTATTTTTATTTTTTGTATTATTTTTTTTAATTTATTTTATTTATTCTTTACCAATTTGTTTATTGTGATTGTTATTACTGGCTTTAGGTTTTTTCTTTTGTGTGTGTTGAAATACAATATTGTGCACATAGACTTTGTTTTTGTTGCATTCTATTTGGAGGGTTTTCTTTCTCTAGGAACTCTCCAAGGACCTTCTGTAGGTCGGATCATGGGCATGTTGTGGGGGGAGTGGGCTTCGCGCATCCCATTTGGGGGGATGCTTCTGCGAGATGTTCGGTTTGTTTATTTACTAGGTTTTCTTTTTGTGTTGTGTACCTCCAACTCTTCCTTATCTTTTCTTCTGCTTAACCCTTTGTTTTATCGATCAAGCGCCCAGATTCTTTCTGCTACTTATATGTCTTATACTTTGCTATGGCTCTATTACTAGGACACAACCTCCAGTTTGCCAGTTTCAACTGCAAGGGGCTGAATAATCCTGTCAAACGCAGTAAAGTTCTACATCACCTCAACCAGTTGGGAGCAAGAGTCATCTTTCTACAGGAGACTCATCTTAGGAAACAAGAACATCAGAAACTGAAAAAGAACTGGGTTGGCCAGATCTATCATTCATCGGTAAGGCCAGGGGAGCAGCTATTCTTTTACACAAATCTGTCCCTTTTACTTGTGATCAGATTATTTCTGATCACAATGGTAGATATGTTATTGTCACAGGTTCAATTAGGGATATATGTGTTACATTAGCTAATGTGATGCTCCCAACTGGGATGATGAAGCTTTCTATAAACGTTTTTTCTCTGAACTTCATTGATATGTCAACACATTATTTAATATTAGGCGGAGATTTCAATTGTTGGCTCAACTCGACACTCGACCGTTCTTCATCCAGGCCGGCCATGTTCTCTCGATCGGCCAAAACAATTCATTCATTTATGAAGGAGTTTGGAGTATCTGGCGTTTTCTTAATCCTTTGAAAAGGGAGTACTCCTCCTTCTCACCTGTACATCGTACATTCACTCGTATTGACCTTTTTCTTATTGATAATAGGTTGTTACCATCCTTGTCCTTGTGTAGATACGATGCCATTGTTTTATCTGACCATGCCCCGCTTTTGATGAATGTTAAATTAGGCACTTTATCATCCCAACATCCATTATGGCGATTAAACACACGTCTTCTCTCAAACACTAGCTTTGTTGACTACATTTCGAAACAGATAGATTTTTTCCTGACAACAAATAGAGCACCAGGTATTTCTCCCTCCCTTCTTTGGGAATTATTGAAGGCTTTTATCAGGGGAGAGATCATTTCTTTTATTCATTTCGAGAATAAATTAAGGAATGAGAAGTTGAATACCCTAAGACGACAAATTGCGCAACTTGATAATATGTACGCAGCCTGTGCTTCCCCAAATGTATATAAAGGGCGTCTTTCACTACAATCCGAATTTGATATACTCATGACCCACTGCACTACAGAACTTATGTTGCGGTCCGGGGTACAGTTTTTCGAACATGGTGATAAGGCTAGCAAATTGTTGGCACACCAAATCCGCCAGGTGTCTGCATCGCGTCAGATTATCAAGATTCAAACAGACACAGGTGTGACGACAGATCCCTGTCAGATTAACCTTGCTTTTGAGAAATTTTATAGGTTATTGTATTCATCTGAATTCACATCCACGGATGCTGACTTGGATAATTTTTTCGCCAAATTGGAAGTGCCTACTGTTGATCAGGACACGGCGGTTAACCTGGGTAGACCTATTACTTTGTCAGAACTTAACGCGGCTATGCGATCTCTTCAGGGAGGAAAATGCCCAGGCCCTGATGGGTACCCCTCTGAGTTTTATAGAGCGTTTTGGGATAAACTTGCACCACTCTTATTAGAAATGTATAATGATGCTTTTGATATTGGAGTCCTGCCCGAGACTCTTAATCAGGCCACCATCTCCCTTCTTTTGAAAAAAGCCAAAGACCCTCTTTGTTGTTCATCCTATCGTCCTATAAACCTTTTAAATGCCGACTTTAAACTGTTGTCGAAAGTTTTAGCTATGCGTCTTGAGTGTGTTCTGCCTACAGTAGTTCACTCAGACCAGACTGGGTTTGTTCAAAATAGACATTCTTTTTCTAATGTTAGGAGGCTTTTTAATGTTATTTATAATGACTCATCCCATAACAATCCTGAAGTCTTGATCTCTCTCGATGCTGAAAAGGCTTTTGACCGAGTTGAGTGGTCTTACCTCTTTTATATTGTCAAAAAGTTTGGTTTTGGTGAAGCTTTTTTGACGTGGATTAAGTTGCTCTATTCTAACCCACAGGTCTCGGTTAGGACTAATAACACTCAGTCGGGGTACTTCCTCCTCCATCGCTCTACGAGACAGGGATGCCCATTGAGTCCCCTTTTATTTGCCCTGGCTATTGAGCCGCTTGCCATCATGCTTCGTTCGAGTCCAACTATTGTGGGCATACGACGTCATAGTTTGGAAGTTAAGGTCTCACTTTACGCTGATGACTTACTTTTATACGTTTCAGATCTGCACAACTCTATTCCTGCTGCTTTGCACCTGCTTTCAGACTTTGGCCGGTTATCTGGGTATAAGCTGAACCTGGGTAAAAGTGAATTGTTTCCTATTAACTCAGCGGCCAGGGCTCTTCTGCTGCATGGCTTTCCTTTCAAAGTAGCCAATGACAGTTTCACATTTCTTGGAATTCGAGTTACACCTAGGTATGAGGACTTATTTAATGCTAACTTTTCTCCCTTGCTGTTGAAAGTTAAAGAAGACTTTGAGCGCTGGTCCTTACTTAAACTGTCTCTGGTAGCTCGAATTAACTGTGTCAAAATGAATGTTCTCCCCCGTTTTTTGTATCTTTTTCAATGTGTCCCAATTTTTTTAACCAATTCCTTTTTTGGTCGGGTAGATTCTCTTGTTTCAGATTTTCTCTGGGAGGGAAAGGTCCCCAGATTGTCTAGACAATATTTACAGAGACCTAAGCCGCTTGGGGGGATGGCCTTACCGAACTTCAGGTACTACTATTGGGCTTCCAATATTGGGGTTTTGACAGCCTGGCTTCGGTGTGGTCCATCCTCTCCTGACTGGCTTGTAATGGAGACGAATTCGGCAAAACCTGTGTCTCTCGCAGCTCTGTTGTATTCACCAATTAAATCTTCGACTGTTGCTTACACAAAGAATAGCGTAGTTAAAACCTCTCTTAAGATTTGGACTAAATTTCGGCGTTATTTTGGTCTACAACTCCTTTCTCCATATGCTCCTATCGCAAACAATCATGTCTTTTCTCCCTCTCTCACAGACAAAACTTGTGATTTGGTCAAACCTTGGCATTCAGACCTTTAGGGATTTATTTATTGATGGTGTATTTGCTACCTTTCAACAACTCTCTGCCAAATTTACTCTTCAATCTCGAGATTTTTATAGGTGCGCAGCTTTGTTCATAGTAATTTTCCCACTTTTCCTGGGCTGCCTGAGGACTCTGACCTTGACTCCTTGCTTTTGCCCATTCCTAGGCTGAAAGGATCTATTTCAATTCTTTATACCCGCATAGCTTCGATCTGCTCTAAGTCTTTAAGCTCAATCAAGGCCCTCTGGGAGGAGGATATAGGAGAGGCTATCCCTGACGAGCTTTGGTCACGTATCTTGATACGGGTACATACGTCTTCTATATGTGCTAGGCACTGTCTTCTTCAATGCAAGCTTGTGCACCGCGTTTACTATACCAGGGCTCGTCTGTCTAAATTTTATAGCACTGTTTCCCCAGTTTGTGATAGGTGCCAACAGTCTCCTGCAAACCTTATACACATGTTTTGGTTGTGCCCCCAGCTCAAGAGTTTTTGGACAGAGATATTTGTTGTTATATCAGACGTGGTTGGCAGAAAAATTGATCCGAACCCCCAGAGTGTTTTGTTTGGGGTGTTTTCAGGGCCATCTCCTTTGTCCTCTTCCCAAGAAAATGCTTTGTCCTTTATGACTATTATTGCAAGGAGGATAATTCTTGTTAAATGGAAATCACCACAACCTCCTTCTTTTATACATTGGTTGAGGGATATTGTTTTTTTTCTTAAACTTGAGAAAATTAGGACGTCACTACGGGGTTCCTCTGACTGATTTGCAGAAATTGGCAGCCATTACTATGATTGGTTGGTCAAGTTAATTTTCATTCTGTCCCAGTCTAGTCCTTTGTGCATGTATTTGTCTGCTCATCCTGTGTCCTTTCTCTCAGATTTTCCCTTTCTTATGGTTCCATATTTACTTTCCTAGGCACAAACTGTACTTTTTTAGGTATGGCAGAATGCATCTTAATTTTATTTATTTCGAAACATTTTCTTTTTTCTTTTTTTTTGTCCTTTTCCTTATGACTTTTTCTTATTGCCTGGGAGTGATTGGAGGTCGTTTTGTTTTGTTGTGTTTTTTGTTTTGTTTTTATAACTTAAGGGAATTGTATGGTTTGTTTTATATGTATCACATTGTAAATGTATGGCTATGCAATTCCTGTTAAAAACCAAATAAACAAAGTTTGCAAAAAAACAAAATGTGCATCTTCCTTTTCCCTCCATTGTTTATGTTTCTGTCATTGCTGATACTGTCGCATAGAAAGTCCCCAAGCCAAGTAGAGGAAATAAAATTTCATTACAAAAGAAAATAGTAACGCAAAGTGATTTTGATAAGTAACTGCAGTCTGACTACTGGATTTCAAATAGCAATGCGTTAGTTTACTCGTTACTGGAAAAATAGGTCAGACGTCAGTCCTGTTATAAGTACCCATTCATTTATAAACTAAGAGTTTTTCTGGACAAAGATAAGCTAAATATTCGTGCTCCACAATTTCTAAAAGTAATAATAAACTAGACAGACAGGACAAGAAATGACACATCAGGGAAAAAATAGGACATATAGAAACATTACACAGATATGCTGGCCAAGACGTTGAGGTCAGGGAGTGTGTGTTTGTAACTATGAAGTGCTTGCAGATTAGCCCATGTCTCATTACAGTTTGTTCTCCCAAAAAAGTCTCTGATAAGGTGGTATTATCTCGGAGCAAGTCCTTGAGAATTCAGCCATAAGATTCCACGGGTGACTTCAGGAGGTGTGAGGGTATGGGAAGGAGAAGTTTGTTTACATAAACTCCAGGAGATTCAAGATAACCAACAAGCCAAGGCTGACACAAGGGCGCCAGATTCAGAATAGACAAATTCTCTTTAGGTCGGGCAGACTTAAAATTTCCATCTGCTCTAGCATCTCAACCAGTAAATCTCTGTGAATTCCAATCATCCAAATTAGTGTGATCGTTCCCACAGAGCCAGAACTAGCAACTTCTCCAAGAAAGATTCCATCCTGCTAGTGTGTTTTGGCGACCAAAGTTTGACTGCGAAAGAATCATATCCAACTTATGCCTCTGTCTCGCAGCATGTCAGTCTGAGTGTTCATTAGTCGTCCCAATCTGTCATAAATTTGTCAATAAGTCAGGTATCCACCAACCCCATACAGCAGAAGTCCTGTTATCATGAATCCAAATAAATCTAGGATGTATCCCTCCAGACAGCAGTACAAGTGGGCTTTCCTATGCACAGTCTTCTTGTTGAGAAAATGTGATGAATTGCATTGAGAGACCACTAACCAGTTCCATAACTTATAGATTTGGGGATGTGCAAAGAAAAGGCTGCAAAAAAGCAACACGAAATCAGACCAAGCAGGGTGAGAATGAGTTTGGAGGAAAAAAAGTGTCCACCTTCACCGAGAGCGAGAAAGAAAAAAACAAAAAACATTTTTTTAATTAAAGTTACTCATTTTTGTCTCATGAAGTGAACATTTTTTTTAATTTTATTTTATTGTTTTAGTCTTTTTTTAAATTAATGTTAGTGTGATTAAGTCTTGTATTTAATTTTATTCCAAATTATTCACTGAACAAAAATATTAATGCCCCATGTCAAATATAAGAGTTTTATGAACATTTGGGTTATGCAATATATAGAGAAACTCAAAATATATTTTCAGTAATTACTGATCTTCAGATCAGCATTGATAACATCATGGTATGGCCATTTGTAGCGGATTGACAGTCCTTTGAACATGATAGAATGAATGAAAAATGAAGAATTAGATTTTGATCAAGTTGGCTTCCAGTATGCAGCTCCAGACAGTCTGACGTGTCTGTTGTGCAGACAAATAGTTTCATTAGCTGTGTGTGTCGCTGGTCTTAGCCGATCCTGCAGATGGACGAGCCAGATGTGGGGATCTTGTGTTGGAGTGCTGGATCATGAGGTCGATTTGCAGTAGTGTCGGTCTGTTGGAAACCAACTCTTAAACAGCCTGTGGTCCGATAATGGACATTGAGCCGAGCAGCTACTGCTCTGATGAACATCCCTGCAGCCAACATGCCAATGGCACGTTCCCGCATAACTTGCGACATCTGAGGCATTATTAGTTGTGACAAAATTTGACATTTTGGGGCAGCCTTTTCTTGTCCAGTCCAAGGATTGTCCAGTTGTTGCTCATTTTATCTGATCACCCAGTGGACATGCACCACCCATGCACTGAGTAAAAAAATATTCCCAAATCAAAAGAAATATTACTTTTGTACAATAAAATGTCAGCAAATGCTCATCAACAGTTAACTCCACATGGCAAAATAGTTGACTTGGGCGTTTATGTTTTTGTTCAGTATATGTAATGCTGCTGTGCTATGTTATGAACTTAAATTGGTGTTCTCCTAATTCCCTTTTCTAGTATCAGCAGAGTCCAGCTGAAGCAGGACAGCACTTGTAGGAATTACTGAACAGAACAATTCCTCCAGCCGCTAGAGAGGATCAAAACATGAGCATGGAGAGACCACCAAGTGTCCAGTCAGAGATGGCCAGGTAGGAAAGTAAGTGTTGCTTTGAAGGGCCAGTTGTATTTGGTTAATTATTTTTCTGTAAGTCAGTTTCTTTAATGGTTTTAGTTATAATATTTGATGTACACCGAGTTCCAAGTGATGTTTTCTCAGATTTTCCTAAGCGGTCAATGCAAATGATGGTCGGGATAATTTTCAAGTCATGAACTATTACAATATAAATCAAATTTTACTAAACAAAGCTCCCATGAGAACAGCATTGTTTTCAAAAATAAAAAACTCAAAATGCACTGTTCCAAATTATTATGGAATATATTTTCTAAACATTTTATGGATTATAAAGAACTGCTAACGATCAGCATTAAGTGGTCACATGTACTAAAATCAAAAGCTATTTCAATCAAAAATATCTTACAGTTATATGTTAACATAGGACCCATTCTTTGATACCACCTGCACAATTCTTGCATCCATTGAACTTGTGAGTTTGTGGAAAGTTTCTGCTTGAATTTCTTTGCAGGATGTCAGAATATCTTCCCAGAGCTGCTGTTTAGATATGAACTGCATCCCACCCTCAGATCTTCTGCTTGAAGAAGGTTCTCAATAAGGTTGAGGTCAGAGGAGTATGGTGACCACACCATGAGTTTATCCCCTTTTATGCCCATAGCAGCCAATGACACAGTGGTATTCCTTGCAGCATGAGATGGTGCATTGTCATGCATGAAGACGATTTTGCTACTGAAGGTACAGCTCTTCTTTTTGAACCATGAAAGAAAGTAATCAGTCAGAAAGTCCATATACTTTGCTAAGGTTATTTTCACACCTTCTGGGACTCTGAAGGGGCCGACCAGCTCTCTCTCTCCCCATGATTTGGGCCCAAAGCATGACTCCACCACCTCCACCACCTCATTGCTGACATCACAGCCGTGTTGGGATGTGGTGGCCGTCCACCACCAATCCACTAATGGACCATCCAGGGTTGCACAGCAGACATCAGTGAACAAGTCTGTTTGAAAATGAATCTTCATGTACAGCTGGGCCCACTGCCACCGTTTCTGCTTGTGAGCTGGTTAGGGGAGCCGACTAGTAGGTTAATACACCGCAAGCCTCTGGAGGATCCTCCACCTTGAGGTTCCAGAGGCAGCAGCAGCTTCAAATAACTGTTTGCTGCTTTGTTAGGTCATTTTAACAGCTGTTCTCTTAATATGATAAATTTGTCTAACAGAAACTTTCCTCATTATGCCTTTATCTGTACAAACCCATCTTTGTTCTGAATCAGCCACAAATCTCTTCACAGTACGATAATAACGCTTCAGTTTTGGTTAAATATCTAATGTTTTCATACCTTGTCATATGGCACTACACTATCTGGTGATTTTCGTCAGCAGAGATCCTTTCTCTTTCCCATATTGCTTGAAACCTGTGGCCTGCTTAGTAATGTGGAACATCCTTCTTAAGTAGATTTCCTTTAATTGAGCTCACCAGACAAACTAATCAACCAGCTCTCTGAAATTAATTATAGTGATTCAAAGAGCCCTGACACACAATACCATCTATAAATTTAATAGCACAACAAAACATTTAATCTTTATGACACTTAAATCCAATTTGCATAATAATTTGGAACACGGTGCAGTTCTATTTTCTATTTACAATAAACTCAAATGCAAATTTTAGGCAGCCATATGATTAGGAAATAGAATTATATTAAGTTATGAATCCAATTATGCTGGTCAGAGATAATAAAAATATAACTTGTGATGTCAATAAGTCCCTGGGTCTTAGGCAAATGAATGTGTGGCATAGTTTCATAAGTGGTGTAGTTGGATCCAAAAAGCTTTGTTGCTACAGGACTATCAGTAGTGACAGCCGCTAATCAGACAAACCTCATGTTAAAGATATTTGATTCCTGCCAGTTTTCTAACCTCATAATTCAGGGAGAGAAATGTGATAATTGGATAAGATGTTGTGGGGTACCCCGCCTCTTGCCCATTGATAGTTGGAGATAGGCACCAGTACCCCTCCTCACCCCAATGGGTTCACAGTGTCAGAAAATGGACGGTTGGATGCTATGGTGAAGTTTTATTCTTACATCAATGCTTACCTGTCCAATCGAGGTGGCAATGTCCATCTTCTGAACCACAACAACAAATGTGTTGTGGTTCACATTTACTGAGCTGGTTTTGACAGATAAATATGTTTTTTTTCTCGTTAAAACAATTTCTTGCATTCTAAGATGTCCTGGTAAAATTGCATCTTTACTCTGCTAATATGACAGCATTCTTGTAATTAAAAATTCTCTTAGCCTGGCCATAATACGCCACTATTCAACCCATGAAAGGGATGATTGAAATAATGCCAATTTTTGAAAGTATGTTCTGTATTTTTTTTTCTTTAGAATTTGGGGTGATTAAAAGCAAATTTAGCATGACAAAACTCTGTCAAGTGAGATTATCCAGCATTAGTTAGTACATTGAATTATTTGATTAACTGTGTATTATTTAATATTCATATTTCTTTGCTGGTATTACTTGAAAGTGTTGCAGGTTTATATTCCACTTGAATTCCTAATCTACTTCACATAATATAAACACTGAGATAAGGGACACAGGGTTTGAAATGCAGTGTATTACAAAAGAGATTCAATTTAATTGTAAGTACAAACAATATAAAAATGAACAGTGAATATACAATATATTTCCTAGCAGTTACTCAGATATCAGACTTGTTTGCCTTTACTGGTGATAAAACACATCACTCTGGAGGAGAGGGGAAGACAGGCATGGCAGCTCAGCTCAGACTAGGATGACTGTAAAGTCTGATGGTAGATTTTTACATTTCTGGTCCTCCGATATAAAGATCCTCATTAAGCTCAGTACTGTAAATAAAATGTTAATCCATGCTGTGATGATTCAGCTAACCGTTAACTGATGGACCCCATACCAGTCAGCAAGGTCCAGGTGCTTGGATCCAAGGGTAACGTAATTTTAACAACAGGATCACAATGGGTTGATGGAGTGGAGTTGATGGGAGTTTGTATCTGTTTTGGGTGAACGCCATAGATGGAACAGCAGCTCAATTGTGGCCCAGAAACACAAACAGGAGGTTTTATGATGCAAACCTGAAAAACATGTTAAAGAAATACCAGTAAGTGGTCGTATTTAACTACATAATCTAGTTGAAATCCTATAAACCCTACCCCAGGTAAACATTTTGAGATTTTTGCTTCAAAATAAATTGATCATATCTCAGGAAATTTAATGTTTAAGTGAAACAGTTCCTGCATCACAATAAAAGAATTGTAGTATAAAAGTATTGCAGATGTGTAACAAAACTGAAGTTACTGAGTAAGAGCAAACTGAAATATTTACCTCTTAGAAAATGCATGCTAAAATATGAATGTTCACTTAAACTACTAACAAACATAGTACAGGGATTGTCTGTTATCTGTAACAACATTAATACAAAAAATGAAGCAAAGAAGAGGTATTAGTTTATAAAAGTCCAGGCAAACCTAAATCTATATTTCAATAAGAAAAAACAGTGGGGTGATGTAATTTGACAGCTTAATTTGTCTAAGTGATACAAAAATGAAGATAAAAAAGGCAAAAAAGATGAATCCCCAAGGATAACATATGGTAGCCAAGTGAAAAAATTGACTAACATTTATAATTATGAAATGGTAAAGGTACGATACTATATTTTTGGGATTCAGGAAATAAATCCTTTACTATTCATAGGCTGCTTCTTCTGTGGATTTTTTATGTGGAGTGGTGACACTTATACGACTGCAATGAGAAGGCATTGGACTTTTGGATTTTTGACAGGCTAATTGTTTTGATCATAGCCTGTGTTTGTAGAATGGAATGTGAGAATGATTTTCCAGTGGAAACAATGCTGCCTTCGGTATTGGATGGGCGTTCCAGTTACATGTTAAGTGCATTTTATGTTATCTGTAATATAAACACTAAGGAATTTTTGTTTTCGGATAAAACTCATGGAAGAGTTGCCTAAAATAATTTTGTACTCCAACACAAACATATACATCAACACACACTAACTTACCTTGTGCTGAATCGCTGTCTCTCTCAACCTGTTCCCATAGTGGTGGATTTCCTCCCGGAGAGCATAATTTTCCTCCAACAAAGTATTCCAATGAATGAATGGAGTACAGCTTCCTTTTTTAACTGCCATCTTCCATTGAATCTTCAATATCCTCAAGTTGAAAAACTTGAGGATATTTTAAATGTTCTTTTTAGGAATGAAAAATATATTTCCAAAACTACTGGATTGTAAATTCAGTTCCAGAAAAGATGAGTGATGGTTTCCTCAGAGTTGTGGCAAAATGAACACAGGGGGTCTACATTTGGGTGACACCATACACCCCAGATCTAAATATCTTACTGCTAACATGATAACGTCTATGCAGAATCTTTAGACACTTCTTGAATCTTACTAGTTGTGAAGTATTTCTTCAGCAATAACCAAAAATCTTTCCAGCAAATATCCTTAAAGATAATGTCCCCAAAAAAGTAGAAGCTGGTTTGCTTATATGATCTCTTATTATTAGTTCTTTAAAACATTTGTTATTAGTTTTTCTACTTAAAATGGATCAGAGTTTCCAATGAATAATTGTTCTGTTAAGTAATCAATATGATGTTGAACAGAGAATGACAATAACATTTTCACCCCAGAAGCAATGCATCAAATACGATTGCAAATTCTTTTGGCAGTATAGGAAAATTATATATCGTCAGAAATTCATCATAAGAATAAGTATTACCTTCTTTGTTGAAAAGTTGATCGACACAAACAATGCCTTTGTTAAACTATTTGTTAAGAAAAATAGATTTATGTTTAAATTATGTCTTTGTTATTCCAAATATAGTATTTGTGTGGGGGAAAGTTATGTTTTACGTATTAAATTTCATTACAACAATAACTGTTTATGGAAACTAGAAAGTTTAACTAGGATTTTTTTCAATGGTATAGCTACATATTAAAAGAAAGGATAAACCACCTAATGCCTCAAATATAATATGAATATAAATTTCCACATATAGTTTTAATTTAGAAGATACCTTTTGATCCATTTCATTTTAAAGAACAAATTCAGTTTGAAAATCTACTACATTAAATCCACCAGAACACAACTTATTTATCATTACATTGTTCCAAATAAGATGAACGTTTTTCTTCTAAATAAAATCAAATAATATCTTATCTACTTTTGACCTGATCTCATTGGAAACCTCGGGTTCAGAACTATCATATAACAAACTGCTTTGGATAGTAAAACCCGACCAGGGATGGGTAAATCTCTCTGTAACCACATATTAAATTTCTTCTGGATTAAAGCAACAAGGGGGTTCAAATTTTAATTTGACCTTTTGTTTTCTTCTTTTGTGATGGAGATATCAAGATATTTAACTTTATGTTTGACAAGGATTCCTGAAATTTCTGATTCACTGGAGGTTTTTATGAGAAGCAATTTGCATTTAGAGATTAAGTTTGAGGAAGATTCTGAGGAAAAGTCACTGAGCCGCTTAATAGCAACATTTTTCTGAGAACAATCTTTTAAAAATAGAGTTGGATCATCTGCCAGTTGACTCAAATATATTTCTTTCACAGCAGTTTGAATACACTTTAAAACCGCTGTTCTTTATGAAATGTGCTCAAATTTGCATAGGTAAAACATAAAAGTGAGATAGGATAACATTGTTGAATTTCACGCTGAATATTAAATCTACAGGTGGTTGCATGGGACAATTTAACCAAAGTATTTAATGCATATAAAGTGCCTATTGATTTCTTAAACTGCTCACCGAAGCCAAAAAGCTTGAGTGTTTTAAACAGAAAATTGTGTTCCATCGAATCAAAAGCTTCGTTCTCTTTCTTGACTTTTATAGTTAAGAAAGAGAATAAGACTATTTTATATTAAATCAGAGTAGTCTAATAGGTCCAAAACAAGCCTTATATTTTCAATTTTATATTGTCCAGTCAAACCATTTTGAGATTCTCCTATAACATCTCTAAACACATTAATTCATTAGGCAAACATAACGGATATATTTTATACTCATTATTTAATAAAGTGATAGGGCGCCAATTGTCTTAAAATAGTACATCTTTTTGTATTATTAGGGATAATTAGGGATTAGTGTAATTAGATGTTGGCATAGTGTGGGTGATAGTTCTTTCTGTACACTTTCTGTAAAAATATAAAAAGAGAGCAAGTTGGGTCAAAAATAAATGAGAAAATTCATGTGTTAGCCCTGCGACAGACTGGTGACCTGTCCAGGGTGATTCCGCCTCGCCCAAAATATTTGCTGAAGATAGGCACCAGCACCCCTCCTGACCCCGCCAGGGACTTCTACCTGGATTATTAACTTTCCAAATATAAACAACAACTCTTTCATTTATGAAATCAGATAAACATAAGTAACCAGGAATTCTTTCCAGGCATCACTTTTATCAGCAATAATACAATTAAAATACCTGCACAGTATTATTTTAACATGAAAGAACCTTTTGCTCCCACCACTGCAATTTCCAGAAGTTGTAATCTTCAATAGTAGAACACAATTCCTGAACAATGCAAAAATATGCATCAAAGTTCTTTGTTTATAGAAAAACATTACACACTTAGTAATGTTAGACAAGAGACACTTAGTAATGTCTCTTAAATGTCGAGCGTTAACTGAAATCAATTTTAAAGTAGAAATGTTTAATAGAACAGTGACGTAACTACTCTAAAGTTGGATGAATTACATCAGAGCTAGTCTCCCTTTAAAACATAAACATATCCATTAGAATATTTCTTTGTTTTTGAACAAATCCTCTCCTTCCGATGAAATATGCCATCTTTTTCTCCTCCTTTGCCTTTATGGATGATGGGTTAAAAGCTGTTGTCTTTTGTCACGATCCTCTGCTGTCATGAAGCTCAGTGTCCTCTGAGGCAGGTCGTCTGCCTTTTTTGTCATCTTACACAGCATCCCAGTAATGCCTCATAGCGAACTGGATCATAACATCCATCTTTTGGGGTTGAGCTCTGGCCATATTTGACCTTCCGAGACAGTGCACTGAATTGATTACTTCCCAGAATTTTTCTTTGTGGCTTGGAAGTGATTTGGCAGACGTCAATCACTTTCATCCTCAGTGCTTCTCCTTCAGGCTTTGGCAATCCCTGCAAACGTAAGTTCCAACGGTATTTGTATTGCGCCAGCTCGATAATTTGATTCTCCAGAATTTTGTTCTTTTTTCAGACGTATCAACTCTCTTTACTAGTCTTCAATGTTTCTTTGATGTTTTGCAAGTTTAACTGACCTCTTCAGATCATCCATAGATTTTTCAAGAGAAGATCCTGCTTACTAGTAGCCTGTTTTATCGCCTTCACAATGTAGCATGCTATTTCTTGCTCCATTATATGTTTTTTGATGTTATCAGATTCCGTAGACGTAAGATGGGGAGGATTGTCACTCTTTCTGACATGCACAAATAAAAGTTTGTTTTGCTAATAACTTTTTCACTTCATGATACAAAAATGAGTGATCGTAGTAAAAAAATATTTTTAAACAAAACCTTTTTGGTATGTTTTTCTAAAAAATCATTACAATTCCAAAGATTTTGACCACAATTAAATTTTTTTATTAAGTTGAGTTTAGTTGAGTTTAGTTGAGTTTAGCCCTGTGACAGACTGGCGACCTGTTCAGGGTGACCCCGCCTCTCGTCCGGAACGCAGCTGGAGATAGACACCAGCAACTCCCGACCCCATTAGGGACAAGGGTGAACAGATAATGGATGGATGGATGGATGGATAGTTGAGTTTAGTCTGATTGAATAATTGTGAAACAAATGTTCCTGCATATGAATCTTCTAAATTTCACTTTTACAAACCATTAAGTCCAATACTTCTTTAGGACACTAGTTTGGGGCTTTTATACTTATTTCCGATGTTAATTGATTTTTTTTCAATCATCTGTGATCAGACTTATTAATTAATGAGTACATTCACCAGATTGCTCACAAAAAACCCCAAAACAATTAGGGGCTCACAAAGAAGTGAAAAACAAAATTAATTATTGAAAAAAATCATAACATTAACAAATATTAAAAACAGAATTAATATATTTTTAAATAAATATGAATAAACAAGCAAAATCTGTTTAATTTGTTTAAAAAAGGTTCCCTTGTTCTTTTCCACATGTCTTGCTGAAATACATAAATTAATTTGGATGTTTTAGTATTGCTATAACTTGATGTCGTGTTTTTAATCAGACCAACTCATATTTTTATCTTTTCACAGCTCCCTGGTAGCAAAACAAAGGAGCAATGAGTCTGTGTGCTGTGTAAACATAATCAAGCTGGAGATTTAAATGCAACATGAGTCTAGGATTGGCAATCAGTCAGTAGCTAATTTGCCTTAGGCTAATTGCTGCTGTTGCTTCGTGCTTTGCTGGGGATGCAGGTTTAACGCCAGTTGATTGAAGGAATCGGAGGTGTTTGGAAACCACGCACACAATGGTCACTGCAGAGTGGCCCTAAAGCTTCAATAATAAATCATCTGTTCTGGACACCAGTTGAGCTGCTTTCATGCCACAGCATCAGGACTGCTTCTTACCTGAGGCAGAGCTTGCATCACTGTGTCCAACAAAGCTCTCATCCCTGTGGCCATCTTCAGCAGCTTCAGCACTAAAATATCATAACATGTCAGCATCTGGCAGTCGCACTACACATCACTGTATATGCATGTGTGTGTCTTTCTGTTACAGTAAATGAGTTTGTTACCTCTTGTTATCCTGAGGACTCTCATGATCCGAATGATTGTGGGATTGATGGGGAGGGAAGCACTCAGGTCTATTTCCTCCAGCGTGATTCCCATTATGGACAACAACACAATGGCTAAGTCCAGCTGGTTCCATCTAATCACAACAGTGCATTTAGTTACACCATTAAAACATAAAACTATACACTGAAAAGGATATGTTGGTATTTTTAAATGAGGTTCTATAAAAAGGTTAAAAGCACTTCATATATTATCTGCAGTAGAAAATACCTGAGTCACAGAAGCTAAAGTTAACGACTTGCCAAAGATAAGCTATAACCAAAGCTGGACATCAAAAGTTTATGACAGTTTACACAAATGCTTTTTAAAGAATCTTTAAACCATTACCATGTTTTCAAATGACACTGGGGATTTGGCTGATAGACCGGCATACTTTTTATTTTTATGTTAACTGACCAACCCATAAATGTCTAATTCTATCATGATTAACTTTTGGTTGGCCAAAACACAACTCTTGACCTTCCATCCTCGTCTTTGTATTCTTGCTCCCCTCCCTATCCTTTCTCCAGTTGCCTAGTCTATCTAAAGTATGTTGCAGTAATCATGCTAAGTAGAATGAGTTCCTAGATGATTCAGAATGGAAAGCTAAAAGAGAAAGGCAAATGCTGTCAAATGTTACATGTATTAACTGTAACATCCACCTCTGCAGCAACAAATATTGAACAGCAAAAATGAAGTCGAGGAAGAAAAGACAGAAACAGGCTGACAGAGGGACGAGAGTAATAGACGACTTGGTAAGTAGCAACATGAGCAAAACATTACTAAAACAAAATGTATGTTTTCAAACATTGTGGTCATTCTTAGTTGAATAATTCAAATTGACAACATTACTTTGCTAAAATGTATGGATATATAGTAATATTAAAAGTATTAGAATATGCATTCTGTTGAGCCTCGTCATTTGTCAGGTTAAAAGTACATATTAAAAATAACAACCTGTAAGGAGGAATTAGACATACTGTTTACTAAGTCCACATTTCCGTATTATTTTTTATTGGTCGGATATAATTTCGGTGCAGTGTGTGATGGGTGGCAGTCCGATCCTCAGTTGCAGAAGCTGGCTCTTGGGACGTGGCACATCAGCTCTCTGGTGGGGAAGGAGCCGGACCTAGTGTGTGAGGCTTAGAGGTTCCGGCTAGAAATAGTCGGTTTCACCTCAACGCATGGCTCTGGTTCTGGAACCAGTCTCTTTGAGATGGGCTGGACATACTTCCACTCAAGAGTTGCCCACGGTGAGAGGCGTCGGGCAGGAGTGGGCATACTTGTTGCTCCCCAGCTCAGCGCCTGTACGCTGGGGTTTACCCCGGTGAACGAGAGGGCAGTTTTCGTTTTATGTATTATTTGAGTCTGGAGGCCCTTTTTTTTTGAAAATCCTTTAACTGGATTCTCTCGATTACGTCTTGCGCGCCAACATTGAGCCACAAGCAGCAAAACAAATAAAGGGCCTCATGCATAAAGCGCCGTACACAAAAAATGTGTAGTGCCATATTCCTTCCCTTATCTGCTCTCATAATAGAATAGTTTAGTTTATTTAAAAATTAAAATGGGTTAATACATATTTATGAATATATAATATAATATACATGTTAAGTGGTCGAGTATGATTAGGTGTTATGTAGCCATTTAAATTATTTAATGCTGTTTCAGTGTCATTGTGATGAAATAAAACATTGTGGCTAGAGTAGCTAACTTTTAGACAAACAGTAAAATTTTGGACATGTGACTATTAGAGAATTAAAACAGCTTAACCAAAAATATTTTTGTTATATATGTGAAAGTAAACAGACAGCAAGATATTATAAACAAAAGATATTCATGGCACCATTCCCAACAGACTGTTAACATAATTCATACGGAGTTTCTGAGTCCCGCGAGAAGGATTGTTTTTATTATTACAAGGGCATAAAAGCATTCCCTGTGCAATTAATGGATAAGTTTTTTAGTGACAGATTTATTGAAAGTAACTTTTTTAGAATATTTTAATTTATTGAATATGACTTAGTGTAGTCTAGCCTGCTAAGTGAAAAAGTTTGGAAATGGTTGTTTAATCAAACATCTTCATGTAACCGAGACCTAAACTGTGGTTATGTGTCATGTAGTAACAATACTTTACTATTAAAGTACACTTTAAATCCATACAGTTAGTGGCATCAGGAAATATAATGAACACAATAAATACCACTTGTTAAAGCTAAAACCAAAAATAGCACATTTCTTTTAAATTTGAAGGGAGTTTCTCTATATATGTATGAAAAAGGTATGAATATTTTAATAATGGCATTATTTTTATTTAATAAAGAATGCATATAAAATATGACACTTATTTTCCTATATTTTTTGGTAAAGTTGTTTATCATCTTAATATCAATGTACATACACATATTTATGAGGATCTGTGAAGATCATGTCTGACCAATCACAAAGGGCCACCTGGAAATTATCTACTGCAGGAAAGATGCTAACTGTTTACATCCTTTCAGCAGAACCCCACATCAGTAATCCTGAACTATGTCTTTGCGAGTACCTCTCTTTGAAAAATCGTCGCAGGCCAAAAGCGATAAGCTTCAGAATTGCCTCAATAACAAACACCAGAGTGAAGACGTAATTGCAGTACTTCAGAATCTCCTCCAAGTACTGCAGACACAGAAAAAGCAACACTGTAAAGAAGAAAAACCAGTGTGGCTCTGCTGTACCTGTACTTCATTACTATGGTTCCAGGACAGGTAGTGGTAGGAGTTGCCATGACTACCTGAGGTTGGTTGTAGTGCTCCATGCTCATAGTTAGGAGGTTTGTGAAGATGATGATGGTGATGAAGAGATCCAGGTAATGGCTGGTGCACACTGTGTGTATGGATTGCCGCAGTGAGGAGTAGTCAGCATAATATGGTTTCTCCAGAGCTCCTGTAACGTGCACACACAAACGCACAAGCATTGCACACATACACACACACACACGCAGACATTAAAATGCTTCTGAAAGAAAAATATTATATGAGATATGAAGTCAGTGATGAAATGGGTCCCAAGTGGCACTCCCCTGCCAACTAAAATGCCTCCTCAGGAATTTAATCCTATCCATCACACACACACATTCTTTGTGGCACCTCAAGGTGTCTTTGGGCAGAAACCCCTCGCTATCTGCTACCAGACAGTTCATTGACTAAAGGAAGGCACTACTACAGACTGAGTCACCAATGTGGTAGTGAGGTGGAGAAATAAATAAATAAAAATGAGTGTGTCAGTTCTGAGTGTAATAAATGTAGTAATTAGTGTGTAGAGAAATAAAACAATTTTGTACACAGAGCAGTAGACATCCATTCAATTACGTTTTAAAGGTCAAATGTGTAGGAAATCATATCAGTGATGTCTTCTGAAAACAAGGCCATCACACCCTCCTTTGTAAAAAGCATGACATCATATTTCCAAGTTTAAGTGGCCTAGTCAAAGTCTTGACCTAAATTCTACTTGTGAATCTGGGGCAACAGTAGAAAAATAAAGCGCACAGGTGCTGTGCTGTCTATCCAGTCTGACATAGTTCGAGCCGATGGCAGAAGAAGAATGCGTAAACATTTAAGCCTTTAGATTTGTGAAGCGGGTAGACATACAGTGACGTGTGGTCAGGGGAGGCAGGTGAGGCAGAGCCTCACCTATCATCATGGAAAAATAATATATGATAAAATTATTTATATTGCTATTTTCACCCTGTGGTTTGTACTATAAAGTATTTATTTTTTATTTAGCTTAAAATTTTGATTATTTTTTTCTTCTACATAAATGAATTTTTGCAATTTCCATTCAAATGCTCGGAAGCGAAGCTGGTGAGGCAGCAGGAAGCTGAGCCTCACCTTCAACTGCGCAACTTCTCACTAACTGCGCTGACTGCCATTCTATGAGAGCATGTTCCTCCTGTCTGTACGTCACCAATAAAGTGGTTAAAAAGCACTTAATATATAAACTGATTTTCCATAATTTAGTTTGCGTATATAATACACAGTGTGTTTTGTCACCAACTATGTGTAATGCGTTTCGTGTGCTGAGGAGCGATCATGAACGGCAGAGAACAGATTCAAGGTGAGGCAGGCAGTTCTCCTGCCTCATGGCAGGGGGCGCTCTCTCATGATCCCAGACATTGTGACTCCACAACTGCAGAGTAAGAAAGTAACAGCGAGCTAGCCATGGAGCTAGCCATACAGTCAGTCAAGTGCAGTGATATATTTATAGTTTTCTCCTCTTACCACAGAAATAACTTATTATTAATCGAAAAATAAACAGTAAGCTTAAAAGCATAGTACTGCAACAGACTGAATGTTCTGCTCTTTGTGTGGGAAATATTTGAGTGATTCTTGTCGCCTTGTTGTCAATTGCTGTGGCAACGAGTCTGCGCGTAGCTGATACAGAGAGCGAGAAAGAAGTGGTTTTGAATGATACTTTAATGATTTTTCCCTTTACGGTGGAACATAGCACATAATTAATAGTATCTACATGTCTAAGTTTGATTAAGTTAACGGAATGATTCTACGGCATGTTGAAGAATAGTCTTTTTGCCCTCCAGCGCAAAATGTCCTCATGAAAACACTAACATGCAGGCGGCCTATATTTGTAAATATGATTTTGATTAAGTCAGTGCCTCACCAACTATGAACCTCACCGCAGGTCACTGTAGACATAATAATAGAGAAAGCTAAGCACATACTTTTCAGATCCTAATATTAAAAAATTTTAATGGTATGTATCACTAAGTTATACCTGACATATGTTTAATTCACATAAACCCACCACCCTAATGCTTTCTCACTTCTCCTCTTTTTCTCCAGCCGCTTCTGTCTTTTCTCCTCCCTCAGCCTGGCTTCCTCCTCCTCCTGCTGCTGCCGACACTTGTGAAAGTTTTCCACCACCACACCCACAAACATGTTGAGCACGAAAAAGCTCACAATGAGGAGGAACGAGATGAAGAACAGCAGCATCCAGGGATTATTGTTTCTTTTTGGCTGCAAAAAAAAAAAAAACAGAGTAAGAGAAGAAAGGAGAGGAGTTCAATTGAACAGGAGGAGCAAGGAGTGAGTAAAGTGGGGAGCACAGGAGAAGAGGAGATTGGGAAAATGTAAACAAGAAGACAATGTAAGTCCTTACTCAGCAGTGAAACTGTCACATGTATTTGTCTTTACCTTTTTCCCCTCACACTTCCTCAGATCTCTTCTGAAACATTTCTACTTCCCTTCAGTCAAACCCTCAGATTGAAAGGAGTGAAAGACTAAAAAAAAATCAACTGTCAAAACCTCTGAATGCCTCTGCAATAGCCAGTGTTCTCCTCACCTGCTGGTCCACCCCAACAGCATCCAGGCCGTCATACATAATGCTCACCCAGCCATCCTTACAAGACAGCACGAAGAGCGACATCAGTGCCTGGATGAGTGAGGTGAATGGAAATCAGTGCCATCAGTTTTCCACTTGCATGTGTCAAAGCAAAGATGTGTGGAGGTGTGACAAACCTGTCCAAGGTTGTCAAAGTTGTATTTCCGTCGTATCCAGTGATAACCCGCCTCCAGACACTCGGTTTTGTTGGTGATATTGCTGACATTTAGGCCGTCACAGTAGAAGAATTTGCCTTTAAAAAGCTGCACCCAGAGAGGCGAGAGTGCATAAAGAAACATTTAACTCTGATTCCAGGATCAGTTTGGTTGGACGACAGCAAAATGCAAAGCAATGTCTCATAGATTCACATTTTGTTACAAAGGCTCTCTGCACACTCACTGCAGAGTCTGCTCTTATCAGAGTAACTGTATTCCTAGAAATAAGACACTAAATGTCATCATTAGCGCATCAAGAATTCATCTCTACAGCAAACATTAAATGAGAATATTTGCATAATGTAAGGAGACTTAAAAACTGTAAACTAATGTATACTCCTTTGAACCTTTTCACATTTTGTCATATAACAATAATAACTTTCAGTGTATGTCACAGACTAACTCAAATTAGTTTAGAGTAAGAAAAATGAAATGCGGTTTTAAAATTGTTTTGCAAAGGAAAAGCTGCACATTTTATTCAAACACATTTCTATTATCAGATTAAATAAAATCTTGTTTAAGTCCACCTGTGTCTAATTTAATCATATGAATATCAGCATCAAAGATTTATTATACAACACACATTAAGAAAAGGCAGACAGGGCAGGAATAAATCTGTGGAATATTCAGCATAATTTCTTCTGAATATATACTACTCACAAAAAGCTAGAGGATTTTAAACGGAGCCCCCAAGGGACATGGGGGATTTTTCTTCTTTTGTGCAATAGGTTTTGCGTTCTCTCACAATAATGTACTGATCAGTTCATGCAGCATAACTGAATACTGTAAGCTTTTCTTATGGTAGCCATTATACTTCAATTATATAGGGTTTTTGAAAGGTTTTCTCATGTATGTTAATGTTTGATTGTGAAATATCTGAAGTTTTAAATCGTTTTGTTTATGATAGAATGCACTACAGACCTATGATATAAATGGAAACTTTCCATAAGTAGGAAAGAAAGGAAAAATATATCCAAACTATTTGGACTATTTCTGAGTTATTTTCATTGGGTAAAAAGTCATCTGACAGTTTTGATTGTGTCTTTTTGTGTTGGTAGTCTAAATGTCTTGTCTTTTTGCTCACATACAGAACACAATCAGGAGATCAGGAAATCAGATAAAGTTTATTTTGACAGTGATGAAATGTGAAATTGTGTGGTTCTTGTCCTGTGGATGGAGGTCGGGGTCGTCGATACTCTGACTACAATGGGAGTTGAGATGAAGAAGTATCGGACAAATGAACTTGAGAGGAAAAATGGACTGATCTTACTGGGTGTGATGATGCGTTTCCAACGGGGGGATTACTGTGGTCTCTGGGGTTGTGGTCTTTTTACAGGGTCCTTGAGATGATCTAGGTTCCAGTGTGAGATCCAGATGGGGAGTTATTTGGAGGTAGATGGTAGAGGCGGACAGGTGAGTTCTTGAGAGGCAAGGAGCAATCTGACTACCAGCCGTCAAACCAGGAACTGTCAATGATTCTTCAGCAGAGGCGGAAAGAGACTTGGGTAACCAGTGGGAAAATCCACAGTGTCATGAGGGGAAACCAGAAAGCCAGGAACTTGGTAAAATCCACGAGGAAACACCTGAGAGAGAGGCAACAGGAAAATATTACTAGAAATAATCTCAAAGAAACTCAGAAAGCTGACTTAGAGGGGCCCAGAGTACCATAACTGGCAAACATTCAGGCGTCGAAGTGCTGGCAGCCTGCTCCTCATATACCCTTAGATGATGAGGAGATAGATAACAGGTGTTATCAAGTCAGCAGACACGTCCTCCAGGTAGTGCAGTCATCTAGTGGATGACGAGGGAAGCAGCAAACAAACAGAAAATCCCCACAAAGAGCAAAAACCCTGCTGCCCAACACTAAATGGTAAATAAAGGGCCATTTTCATGTGCAGTTCCATCTCAACCTTGTGCAAACAGACAAACATGCAGTAAATACATTAATTTTCATTAAGTTTTTTTCACCAAAGAGTTGATAAACATGTTTCACCGAGTGTAAATGTGTATATATTTGTTAAATTGACATATATGACTGTATGCAAAATAGAACAGCAAATATTACAGTAAGCATATTGCAAAGGAATGCAAAAGTTTTGCGAGGTAACACAAAAGAAACGTTTCTCCCCATGTTCCCTAGAGGGCTCTGCACTTTTACCCAGAAGCCAGGCTTCATGGTAAAACTTTAGCATGACCCTACATTGTCCTCAAACCTTTTCAGGCAACATTAATGTGTTGTTCTCTAAACTTTTGAATTCATTTACCTAACTGTTGAATGTTTTAGTACTTTGTGCTAAATAAAGTGCCTCCTTATTAGTTTTTTAATAAGGAGCTTAAGGACAAAATTCACAAGTGTTTGATCCATGGCTTCACCAATAAATGAACTATCAGAACGGGTAAAGTTGAGAATGAGAACACCATGTTGTTCTTATGTTCACATCAAGATGAGACTTAACATGTGAGCATCAGTACGTCGCCATGACGAGGCTTCAAGCAGGATGTTCTCAGACTGAAGGGGCCACTGAACTTAGAGTCAGTGTCATCAGCAGGTTGAGTTTGGAAGAGCCAGAGAGGTATAGAAGTGGACGTCCTTCACCCTCATCCCCCACTGATGCTGGTTTTATCATGAAGCGGATGATAAATGCCACTTAACCCCAGACAACAACAAAGTGAGATGCACCTAGGTGTCATGCTAGATCATTTGAAACCGTTCACATAAGTATGGTCTGCTTGCTGCATGACATGCAAGGTTACCTGACCTCACCACCAGACAGAGGTATCATTATCTCTGGTCCAGTGTAAGGCCAGGGAGCATTTACACTGGACCAGAGACCAGTGGGGCTCAGTGCTGTTCTCTGAAAGTTGATTCATGCTGACCAGAAAGGATGGCTGCCACTGATGTTGTAAACGTCAAGAACAGCGCTATGCAAATTGTTGTCACCAGAACAGCCTTTGATGTTGGAGGTGGTGTAATGTGACCAGGTTTGTCTAATCAATACAGCAACTGCCATTCCCTTTGTGAACGATACACTGACAAGCACATACAACCTGAATAATGTCATTAATCCAGTCTTTCTGCCCCAGAATGAACAACACAGGCCTAATTTCATCTACATGGACAATAATCCTGCATTTTATCAAGGTGGCATCATTAGGGAATGGCTACTGGAGACTAAGGTCCCTTGAATGAAGTGGCCAAAACTCTCTCCAGACCTACATCCCATAGAAAACCTCTGGGATTTGCTGCATCGCTGTGTAGAGGCTTGTATCTCTGTAAACCAGAATATTAGTGACCTTTGGGTTGCCCTTCAAGAAAAATAGGATACCACATGTCTCAGCAGACAATATCAACTTGTGAATAGCAAGCTTGACATTGTCAAGCTGCAATTGATAGTTGTTTCAGTAATGCCACATTACTAAGACAATGACATTTTTGTTACTACATGCTCTTAAAAGCTGTATTTTCACAATGTATCATTGTAAAGAAGCATTAAACTTTTTCCATAAATTTTACTAAAAACTCAAATATCTCAAAATCTTTGTGAGTAGTGTATATTTTTTCCTTATAATAAAATTCAACCTGGAGAAACTCACAAAGAAAGAGTTGCGGTTAGAAAGTTTTATTTGACATGAATGAATTAAAGATTTGGCGCTCTGTCCCAGATAGAAGACATGGGCACTGTGAATCGCAGTAAAGTTGGATGAGCTGATTAGGATGAGGATTAAAGACGTCTTCCCCAGGTGACCTGGACACTGGTGGTGGAGGCCGAAGAGCAGATAAAATCCTGAAGGAGCCAGAAGAACAAAGGTGGAGAAGGGGCCAAGGTGGGCTGAAGCTTGACAGGTGAGCAGATGGAGCCATGGACCGAGGGCCTTATAAACAGCGGCTTGCTCTACGATCATCTGTGATGAGGTATGGTTTGATCAATTAAGCTCCTCTTCCTGATGTCTTCATATCCTACCCACAACTTTCCTTAAGAAAGTTCTGTCTTGTCATTCCATCTGATCGTATTCAAACAGTAAATTCATCCTTCTCATCAGGTGTTCCCCCCAGGGTTTAAAAACAGCAGTTATCAAACCACTGATAAAAAAGAACAATCTGGATAAATCACGACTGCAGAACTACAGGCTGATCTCCAACATTCTATTCGTCAGCAAAATTATTGACAAAACTGTTTTAATAGTTAAATACCTTCCATAACCAAACACATTGATGTCTTTCAGTCTGGTTTCTGTGATCACCAAACTACTGAGACCGACCTGGTCAAAGAGTTCAATGACATCCATAAATACAATCAGTGTGGCTGTCAGTGCATCTATTGGCACTGTTGAGCATGACATGAACACTGTCATGTTCTGGAGACTGGAGAGTTGCACTCAACTCTCCAGTTCAGTCCAACCCAACTGAACTGGTTTGAGTCTTACATAAAGAACAGTGATTTCATTGTTTCAATGGATATGTTCTCATTGTGAACAGAAGTTACATGTGGTGTACCCCAAGGTTCAATCCTAGGATCCCTCCTCTCAATCAAACAATCAAATTTTATTTATATAGCACTTTTCAGCAACAAGGCATTTCATAGTGCTTTACATCATAAAAACATGAAAATACAAAGTCATAGAACACACAGTCACCAATTTAGTCACTATATTTTGTCAATTCCCATCAACATACATCAGATTTCATTAATTATATTTCAAAAGCAACTCCAAACAGGTGGGATTTTAGTCTCGATTTAAAGGAACTCTGTGTTTTGGCTATTTTTAAATTTTCTGGATATTTGTTCCAAATTTGTGGTGCATAGAAGCTTATCGCTGCTTCTCCATGTTTCATTCTGGTTCTGGGGATGCAGAGCAGAACCAGAAGACCTGAGAGGTCTGGAGCAGATCTTTAATGTATTATGGTGCTAAGCTGTTCAGTGATTTATAAACTAACAATAATATGTTAAGGCCTACTCTCTGAGCTACAGGGAGTGAGAGGTGATGCTCTATCTTCCTGGTTTTAGTGAGAACATCAGCAGCAGCGTTCTGGATCAGCTGCAGACCTGTGAAGACACTGTTACTTAATTAATATGACTACAGATAAACCCATGGATGAGTTTCTCTAGATCTTGCTGAGACATTAGTCCTCTAATCCTGGAGATGTTCTTCACGTGATATATTGTGGTGGGAAAATTACTACAATTTAGCATCTGATGATCATGTCATATTAAATGCTTGTGAACTCTCGTCAAAAGAACCTGTTTGAACTACACACACAAGAACGGAAGTTGTTTTGCTGCAGCTGCAGGGGAGCCAGACTGTTTCCCATGTTTTGGATTCCTTATCCCTGGTATAAAACTTATGTGTTGATTCTGCCTGGGGGAGCTTTTCATTCAGAACTTCATTATTGACTGTCTTACAAGCTCTCTGTATTGTTCACAATATACAAATAAACCTGACTAAGTGATTTAATCTAACAGTTCTTGGAAATTATTTTTTTCCACACCATTAGCACCGTAATACATTAAAGATCTGCTGTTGTTTTATCTACCTTCCAGATCTTTCAGGTGTTCTGGTTCTGGTTCTGCTCTGCCATGACTTTATATTTTTAAAATATTGGAGTAACCCAGTATTTCTAAGTACTGGTTCTTTAAGAAAACTTAAATCATGAGCTGTGGATCAAGTGGATGGGTAGTTATGTAGCAATAAGCATGAGTTCAGCTATTGTAGTGTCCTTGGGCAAGAAGCTGAATCTAAAGTTAACTTCTGCTATTGTATGAATATGTGTGGATGGGTGAATGTAACCTGTTGCATAAGTAATTTGAGTGGCTAGTGTGACTAGAAAATGGTTATACAAGGTCAATCTGTCCACAATCCTGCCTGTTGCTTCAGCAAGCCAGGCGCACCTTGATTTATAATAACCACTTATCTGCTGAACAAAATGAAAAGCTGACTTAATTCATGTATCTGAATAAGATGTTTAGTAGAAAGAACACATTTAAAAGTTACAAAAACCAGAGTTGAAGAAATGCTGAAGAAATCAGTTATTTCCAGCATTTATGGCCTGAAACAATCTAACAAATGGAATATCAGTCAAAACATTTAATCCAAAAAGCAAATTAACCACTTTGATGTTTCTTTTTTAAGGATGTTAAATCTCAAAGTTTTAAATAAGTAAATAAATCATTTCATTTTACTAATCCAGAGATTTCATAAATGTTTTGACAAACAAGACACAACTAAAACTAAATTCAGTACTTTAATATCTTGTGAAATTTTGAGCAGAGTGATTTAAGTGCCAACTCTCATCCACTTTCCACTTTTATAACAAACCCTTAATGGTCAAATAGACTGGATGGAAAATAATGATTAAAGAGCCAAAGTTAAAAATATTCAGCTCCAACTCCTCCAAGGTATTGATCTAGGTTTCTTCAAGGATTAGAAACAACATTTATCCACCAGGAAGCATAGAAAAAGGAAACAGAGAGAATAAAAGATTTTACTTTAACCAGTAAATAAATTCAACATATCCATTGAAACAATGAAATCACTGTTCATTACATTAAATATGTACACATATATTAAATATCTGCTGTTGTTGTATCAACCTTCCAGACCTCTCAGGTCTTCTGGTTCTGTTCTGCTCAGCATCCAGAACCAGAACCAAACGATAGGAGCTTCTATACACCACAAATCATAATAAATAAAACATTGATGAATATGGATGATGTGCATTGATAATGTTTATGATAGTACTCATAGAAATATTGTGTTTGATACTAGTTTCTCAAATTGGTGACTGTATGATGTTTTTATGACTTTAATTTAGTGATTTTAGGATGTAAACATAAAAACATCATATCCTTCCTGGGGCTAACTGTTCAAAGCAGTTGGCGGGCTAACTTCCTTTTTGCTGAACTGTGTTATACAAATAAAATTGATTGAATTATTTTTTATTTTAAATAATATTTATATAAAAATGAAATGTTAGTAAGTTTCTTTTTTGAGAAATAATTCAAAATGAAGCTTTACTCAACAAATGATTGATGATGGTTAAAATCCAATTCAAAGAAAACATTCTCAGCACAATCCTTCTGTGGAGTCACTGCTTTTTAATTATGTCTAGGAGTCTTTTGCATAATCAGCAACTCATTTGCATTTACTCACAACTTTCTGCCTCAGTTTTATTACCTGAAGCCTTTCTTAGCTGTACCTCATTTATTTTAAACCTCTCAAAGCAGTTTCTTTCTTCTAGCAGCCTTTTCGGATGAAAACTATTACATTTGTAATTGTATCCAAAACAGAAGGTGAACAACAATAAATAGCATGTGTTTACCTGCACTCCCAGAATTCCAAACACGATGAAAAATGCACAGCAGATGAGAACAATGTTCCCAATCGGTCTAAGAGATGTAATCAGGGTCTCAACAACCAGTTTCAAACCTGGAGCTCGACTTATCACCCTGAAAAACACAAAAACACTTGTGTACAGTGCCGTGAAGAAATATTTGCCCTCCTAAAAATTTCTTCTGCTTTCATTTTTTGCTTTTTGGTTTTGTTTGTCACTTTAATGTTCTAATTCTAATATTAGGCAAAAAATAGCATGAGTAAATACAGAAAGAAAATTTCTAAAATGTTTTCATTGACTAAAGGAAGAAAGTTATTTCAACCAAATTATGAGTCATCTGTGATTAACCACATTCAGGCCCGGTTACTGCCTGCCTTAAGAAATCGCTAACATCGAACCTATCAGACAACATGAAGTAGGATAAAAGACCTGAAAAAGGACAGGTCTCTCTCTTGACTAAAGAAATTCAAGAACAGTTCAGAAGAAAAGTCAATGACCGATTAGTAAGGAATGTTTAAAAAACATATCTGACTTTGGGACTCCAGCAAGAATGATTTAATTAGTCCAAAATGTCCCACCAGTTCCCTCTGTGCTGACCTCTTGACTCTGTCAGCATCTCAGGTGTTTGAAAAGGCACCCTATTAATACATTAATCAACCATGATTTCATAAGGATGTTATAGAATCATCCTTTTTTCGTCAAATATATTTCTCTGCTTCTTAGGTGAGACTGGGAATTAGTAATCCATGTTTATGAACTCCTTGTTGAATCAGTTCAACTCCTTTTTAACAGGAATTAGCCAGGTCACTCTGTCATGGTAGTCCAAAATGCACTGGCATAATTTTTAACAGGTCCAAAGAAACGAGAGCACATTTCTCCAGCGATAGCATCTCTGCACTGACTGCCTATTTATTTCAGGATCAATTTGAAAGTTCTGTTATTTGTTTTCAGGTCTCTTAATGGCCTTGCACCAACATATTTGACCAGCAGTCTGCTCGTTCCCTCAGGTCAGGTGGCCAGATGCTGCTGGTGGATCCTAAATCCCAGAGGAAATTAAAAAGTGTCTGAATGTTTTCTGTTGTGGCCCCAAACGAACTTCCTCTGAACACAAGACAAACATTTGATGTTTTAAAATCTCACTAGAAAACATTTTTACTCTTTTGCTTTTAACTCAACCTGAGTCAGATATTGTTCTCACTGTTTAGTCTTAGTGATTGTACATTTCAGTGCAATGTTACTGTTTTTAGGATCTTAAGGGTTTTATCTCTGCTTTGTGTTTTACCTGCAGCGCAGCACTTTGGTCAAGCATGTGTTGTTGTTTTTTATAAAGCTTTATAAATAAACATGGGAAGGTATGGCATTATCCACAAATGCCGAAAACCTGGTGAAGCTTTTCATGTTTGGATTAATTTGGGCTGTTTATGCCATGAAGGTCCTTCTGTATCTTTTCGTTCCTTTGTGTTGAGTTACTAAGTTCATCTTGTATTTCGCTCTTGGTGAATTTTTTTGAATTCTTTTATTAGTCTTGAGCTTTCGGTTGGTGAGAGCCTTATGTTTGTTGTTCAGCCTCTTTTCAGTTTATTTCTGCTTAGTACTCATCATTGCTCAGTTCACAACTTAGATGTTCCACATTATTCTACATTGTTCTGATTGTTCTCACCTTGGTTCCTTGTCATATGTTCCTACTGCCTTATATGGAAGTTCCTTTATTTTGATTATCAAATTATCTCATCACACACGCATCTATTTCAAATACCTTATGGCACATAGGGACCACTTTTTTCTATTAATACAGTAAACAATCATTTGAAAACTTAGTTTTATATTTACTCTATCATGGATGGATGTTTCAATCTGTTTGATGAGCCAAAATATTAAAGTGAGACAAAAAATAAAAAGGCAAGAACAAAAAGTCTGCCAAGGTCAAATACTTTGGCACAGGCTCGTAGTAAAACAGAAAAAGTACTTCAGGAGGTGAGTGTAGTAGACACACGAGGAACTGTTCCATCATCCTACCTGAGCGGCCGCAGGGTGCGAAGCAAGCGAAGCACTCGCAGCATGCCCAGGATTCGATTTCCACCTGCTGATGCTATGGAGACCAGAATGTCCACCAGGGACACAAAAACCAGTACACCGTCCAGAATATTCCAGCTGCTCTGCAGGTACACACCTTCTCCAAAGTACAGGCCCATTGCTACAACCTGGTGACACACAGATCCAACTGAATTACTTAAACAATAAAAAAAAAAAAAGCATCAGACATAAAAGCTTCTCTGGTCCCCACCCAGGAGGAAAATTGACTCTTTTTATGAGCAAGATTAGAAAAAAATCATATGAGTGAAATGCTTGTGCAGTAAAAGGATTCTGTTATGGTTACCTTGATCATCATCTCGCCCACAAAGATGACGGTAAAGATATAATTAGACACGCTGAGAAACATTCGCTCCTGTGACAAACACACACACAGGCACATGTATGAGAGAATTCACTGACACAAAGCAAGAAGCATTTGTCATTTCAAAGGTAATGTGTCCAAGTAGCTTTCACTTTGAGCCTGGACAGAAACATGATACATAATGAGCTAAAGAAAGGCAAACTTAGAATCCAGAGAAACTCTTTTGTTAATGTAGTGAAACGACTCATTACCTTAGCTCAATATAATCAGAACAAGAATCCCTACCAGTTTATAAATCACAGACTGCTTATTCTTAGACATGGAGTTATAGTTTTTTATTTTTTTCTTTTGCTCTTCTTTTGGTTTGTTGTTTTTTGTAGTTCCTTCTAATCATGTAAAGTACTTTGAATTGCCTTGTTGCTGAAAATATGCTATATAAATATAATTATCTTACTTTACTTACCATAGCCGATATAGTGGACACAAAAGTGAACAAACGTGATCGCTGGTCTCAAACTAAGATCGCATCTGCTACAAACAAGTAATCCCCACTTTGTGCAGACGGAAGGATTTTGTCTTTTTCCTCATTATCTTCAGCATGTGGTAAAACCTTATGCACTTTACAAGCACACGAGGCAAATGAAATAGTTCTCTCCAATAGAGAAAACTGCACTTTAAAAAGATTACATGTTTTTTTAAGAGCTTCTCAGTATGGGTTAAATTCTTCTGTGAGCACCTCTCATAGCCAATACTGTGTAATGACTTTACGCCACTTTAAATGACTTCTATGTACTAAACTAGACAGTGTCACTGGTTTTCAGTGACACTGTCTAGTCACAGTGAAATTAACCAAATTAATTTCACAGTTTATCGACTAAATTAATTTCAACTAAAGATGAATTCTTAAATTTCAAATAGCTTAAAAAGAAGAGATACCTTGCAATGTATATAATAAACAGAAAATGTATGGAAAATAAAGGCCTTTACAAGACATGATAAAAAGAAACATCACTGATACAAACTTCCAAAAGCAATTAAAAATTAACAATTAAAAAGTTATCTTGGTTTTTTTGGCCTCCTATGGTAATTAGTAACAGGAGAATAGCTTTACAAATAAATGTCTTGAATAGCAGCTACCTTTAATAGCTCCTAGCTCCAGCTATATTTTAACCTGTTAAGATCCCTTTAATATGCCATCATATATTTATGAAACACAACTCCATAAATAAATGGTCAGGGAAGCAAATAGTCCAGAAAACTGCCTCTCATGCCTCTTGCTAGCGATGCCGGATTCATTTTTGAGGTGGGGGGGCAAAGGGGTGTTTCATCACCTCTGTTATGCACTTTGAATGTCAGGCACGTGCACTTGTTCAATTGATATGATGGCATCTGTCAATCAATTCAGTGGCTTTGTTGCAATTTGTCCCGAAGTAAACAGTAAACATCCCTTACCTGGAGGACAACGTTTTTGGGGTCTACCATGCGCTGATTGTTTGTTATTAAACGCGCTGCGGTCATAGAGATTTGGTGGGAAATAATCAGAAAGAAAATGTTAAAAGTTGTCAGTGGGGAACATGCAGAAGGCAGCTTTACACAGAGCATTTAGATGTTGGAATGAACTTTATCCCATTTTCAAAACTGGAGTCTGGAAAAATGTAAAAGAAGAGAATTGCCTGCAGCTGAACTGAGAACAGATGAAAACAGAGATGGACGGTATTAAAACAGTGTGTTTGTGTGAAGGTTTTATCATCATTACATCATTGGTGTGAAGCACCAGTAGCGGGTGAAACAGTTGTCCAACCAGGTAATCCGTCAACTCTTCATTTCACCAAGCCACACCCACAAAAAGTTCATAAATCGGACCACGCACACAGTAAAAAGCTCTGTCAGGATCCAAACCGCTCTTAGAACCACGGGAGGATTCAAACTTCGCTCGTTCATTTTTAGCTTACAGAAAAAGAACCAAACTGCCAAATTTACAAAAGTAAACTGACCAATAACATTTAGACTGTGCGCACCTCCAGGACTCACACAGACTAGCGACGTACAAGATGTTTTGACACAATAGTTCTTTTTTTTCTCCTAAATGTTATTAATAGTAAAGACGGTTATATATCAAAAATTTATGTATATTCTTTTGTGTTTTACTGAAATGAAAATCTCAAGGTACACACAGAGCGTTCAGCTGAGGGCGCCCTGTGCTCAGCTGCTTATTATAAGTCCAAAATACACACAATGTGCCGATGATAGATTGATTTGACGAAAATCCCGACTCAAAATATTTGGAACATTAAAAAAAATTAAATAAAATATCTTCCAGCAATGCCAATTTACAGCAGCAGGACAACCTAATGGTTCCAGAGCATCATCACCTATCTGCAAGCTGTGGGTCTAAAACCAAAAGGCAGCGCAGATTATATTTGCTGCATGTTCCACAAATTGTGCGGTAAAGAGATGTCTGAGTGGGACAGATAACCAGCCGGACTGCTGACAATATTTTTGTATTAAAAACAAAATGAAAAACACCATGAATGAACTTTAATACGCTTGTTATTTAGCAGACAAAAATTAATTTCAACAGCCAACAGAAACCTGAAAACCATCAGTAGCCATCGATATTTCTGAGTAGTGATTGGCTTTTGGAAGAGCAAAAAAAAAACCCCAATAAATTCATGCAATTATTTTTTGACCAGAGCCAAAATTATCTGCTCTGGGCAAAGTGTGGAGAGCATTTGGTCCAGACAGTAAACGGACATGGACCCGATGCCTGTTTTTTTTTTTTTGTTGTTTTTTCATCCCAACACCCTTAGAAAGAAAACATCGTCACAGTTCTATAAATGGTGACAAATACAGAAATCTCATTTAATTTTTAGGCAGAATTGGTTCAGAACCTGGACTGGATCAGAGCCAAAGCCTTTGTTCAGATGTCAGACCAGTTCATGATCCCAACCCGACCCGAAGCTGCTGCATGTGTGTAATCTTTGGGTGACTGTTCTGATCTGGAGCCTAAGATTTGGTCCAGATCTCAGTGTTGGGAGGTTTTATCTGCACCTCTGTCTGCATATAAACACAGAGAGATGTCAGTCACAGATTGTTAGAGTTGTGTGGAGCCTGTGTGAATGTCTGGGGGACCAGCGGACGGGCAGGGCCATAAAGTGTGTGTGTGTGTGTGTGTGTGGAGGGGCGGGGGGGCAATGGCCTATGCTTCTTGCTAAATAAAACAATTTTGTCCGATCTCAACTAAAAACATAACGAAAACAGGGCAAAAGATAATTAACAAGTTATTGAGGATGATGAATATGATGCTAAAGAAAGCAGTCATATTCATTAGGCCATGTAGCAGTGAAGCAGCAGAATACCACATGATGTGCACTACGATTCATGGACAGCTACCATCAAATTAGTAAAGTTTAAAGTGGAATAACTGTTGCATAATAAAATGACTGGAAATGTACCACAATACTCTGATCCTCATATTCAAATTAAAATTCCTGAAATCACCTGACTCTGACTTTGAAGGCTGCTGACTTTCACTCTGCGGTGAAAGTCGCAGAGTGACTCGCCTCGCCTCGCTTCCTTTCCTTTCCTGGGAGACGATGAAATGTGTGATACACTGAAGGATATTTCAAATGAAGCCCTAACACTTTTTTTCCCGAATATAAACTGAGGCCGCTTGTTTTCGGTGTAGGGATGAGTTTTAACCCTGACACTGATTTTTAATTTAAACATTAAAATATTTATCCACCCTTCCATTCATTTTCTACAGCTACCTAATCCTGGGTCACAGAAGGGCAGCTAAAGCCTATTTCTACAAGTCAAAGAAGGCAACTTGTTCAGGGAATAAGTTGCCTTCATCACAGAGACAAATACGGATTGGCAAACTCCCAACTAACAGAACATGGACATGCAATCTTCGAGCAAATGTGTTATCTTTTTAGACAATATTTAGCAAAAGTCATTGTGTAATAAAAACTTAAGCCCAAACAAAGAAGTTAATGTATTTGAGACATGAAAGAATGTTAAATTACAATAAAGAATCAAGCATAGGACAGTCTGAGGAACTGTGACAGTGTTTCTAAATACAGTATAGAGAAAATATAACCATTTTTCTTTGTGTATTGTCAAGAAAACCTGAGATCATCCCACTTCCCCTTGTAAGAGATTTTAGTTTAACAGTAACAATAAATAAAGTTACCTTTGAAATTAATCACACAAGTGACATCTACAGCAGCAACAGTAGACTCAAACTTCAAAACAATAAATCTGATTGTGTGTGTTGTTTTTGTCTCCTGCAAACTTAGCTTTAATTATACTTATTTTTTCTATCTAATTATAAGAAATCATAGTCAGAGGGAGAGATGAGACAGGAAGAGCAGGTTTCCTGAAAAGAGAGGAAATAAGTCTCCAGCCTGCAGATGTATAAAACAGTTGAGACTATTTCTTGTTTCAAAGCATGAAAGTTTTAAAGAATGAAATCTAAACATTTTGAGTAATTGAATAAGATTGAAAGTAAAATACCTATATTAATATTGGTTTCCTTGTAAGAATACTTACACTTACACCTGTGGGAACTCTTACAAATAAAACAAGTAACTGTAACTTTGGTGTGAAATAATTACAATTATAGATTATTCTTGGTTTCTTTTCAGAACATGTGTAATAACCCACATTATGATTATAATAAGAGTACCGTATTTTCTGGACTACAAATTGCAGTTCTTTTCATAGTTTGGTCAGGGGTGTGACTTGTACTCCGGAGTGACTTATTTGTGAAATTATTACCACATTATTATGTCATATCACATGTTATTTTCACACTAAACCGCAAGAGGGCGCTCTAGGCCTGTGATGATAATGTGTGTGGTTGAAGCTACCTCCGGAGTTAGCCGAGTTGTTTACAAGTGACACCGAAGATGCAGATTTAGTGATTTGGAGTGACACGGATGGTTTGGTAAACTTGTTAGCATGTTATTTATGCTATAGTTATCTGAATAACTCTTAATATGTCATGTTAACATACCAGGCACGTTCTCAGTTGTTGTTTGTCATGTAACGTTACCGTTAGCCAGTTGTTGCCAGTTGTTGCCTCTATTCTATTTTTATTTTAAATTGCCTTTCAAGATGGCATATCTGTTCTTGGTGTTGGATTTTATCAAATAAATTTCCCCCAAAAATGCGACTTATACTCCGGTGTGACTTATATATGTCTTCTCCTGCTTTATTATGCATTTTATGGCTGGTGCGACTTACACTCCAGAGCTACTTATAGTCCGGAAAATACAGTAATAAGTTACGGTTATCACAAAATTATGAATGAATGCTAAATCAAAGAAACTAAAAGGGTTATGAATGTGATTTTGACATTGAACTTGAAATGGTGTAAAACGTGTAACTGCAATTAAAGATCACCGATGTGTTGGAGGTAGATGGTAGGTGAAAGGTAAAAGAGGATATATATATCTATATATCTATATATAAACAAAGCAAATTGGGTGGGGTACCTGTGAACTATAATACACATGAACAGTAAAATAAATAAACTAATAAATTCGTTGTCTCTCTATATATAGATATATACATATATCTATATATAGATATATATCTATATATATCTATATATAGATATATCTATATATAGATATATAGATCTATATATAGATATATATATATATAGATATATATATATATATAGATAGATAGATAGATATATATCTATATATATATATATAAATATTTATAAAACTTGTACAACTAAATAAAATAACCAACCATTAACTTTGAAAAAATAGAAAGTTGAACACTAACAAACTGCAACTGACACCGAAACTTAACTGAATTTTAAAGGTGAGACAACTGCTTACAACAAACAGGATGAGCAACATACCCACCGTGATCGTTGGTTCAAAGAACCCAGAATATGCTTCTCAAATTCCAAAAATTTTACAGAAATGGCAAAAGAGAACACGAGGACTTCAAAATCCATTGGCAGAGAATGGGAGCCTTGACTTATCCCTTTGTGAACAAATGGAAACCCGGATTGCAGACTACAAAGCAAAAAACAAAAGTAAGAAAAGACAAGCTAAAAGAGAATTAGAATTGAACATTTTACAGCTATTCCAGGAAGGTGAAAAATACAAAAAGAACTTAAAGCAGCAGCTTGTTGAGCTCAAAAATAATTATGAAAAACCCAAAGATGACTAAATGAATCCTGCTGGGTTGTATCCAGCCCTGACAGGAGTCCTGAATATTACAGGCGATTTTGGATACAAAAATGATGACCAACTAAAGAATTCTAGACCTATCTCAAAATAAGGACCCAGAAGCTAAATCAGACAATTCATCCACAGTGCATGCAGCACTACCATCAGTAGTTCAAACACTGCTTCCATCCAGAGGTGCAACACAGATAAACTCAAGCTCTCCAGACGATGAATGTTTACCTCCACAACATTGTGGCAAAAAGAAAAAGCAGGCTAAAAGTGTGCGACTATCAACATCACACGCAAACCTAGACAGCTATAAGCCAGCTGGCAGACATTCTATATGAAAATGATGAAGACAGAGATTGTGCAGCTGCTCCATACACAAGCACTCCAGTAAAAAAGCAACACCAGGCCCCAAAACAAAAAGAATACAATCTGAGATCCAGACTTGACATTCGTAAACCTGATCATTACGACCCCTCTAAACAATTACCAATCATATTGAAAGGAGATGTTGTCCAATACTTGCCATTTGCCTTGACGGATCTGGTCGGCTTAGTCCAGAAAAATACACTTCTAGAGAGTGTGCAATAAAACAACAACAAAAATGCAAGGAAGGTAAATTTGTTCCAGAAGTTAATGTAGTTTCTTTCTTTAAGCTGCCAATGTGTGGAATGAATCGCAGAATATGATACGGTTCACGTAATTCACACCATTATTTAGATAAATGGGCAGGCTACAAGTTTGAATCTGTTTGTGCTGAATTTATTATTACCAAATCAAATCAAGTTGTATTTGTATAGCACATTTCAGCAGCAAGGCATTTCAAAGTGCTTTACATCATAACAAACATAAAAACACAAAGTCATGTAATATAGAATAAACAATCAAAACATTAATTTAGACGGCCGTCAAAGTTATAACTTGTTATCCATTTAGCTAAATGTTTTACCACTACACAGTCTGGTCCTCCAGTAAATTATGATGCAGAATATGAATGTTTTGCAAATGGAGGATTTGAAAATGACGAAGGAATACACATAGGGAACAAAACAGTGCAATGTAATGCTACTTGGGTCTTATCTTGATTTAAACATGCAAATGTAACACCAATATTTGTTACAAAACCTATATGGTATCAAAATCCAGAATTTGACAGAAGAAGACTGTAAATGTGACGAGGACTATTCCCCCACTATTTTTTCTGGGTGATCAGACATATCCAGTGGCAGACAGCTACTGGATGTGTGGTGATGATGTTTTAATCAACACATTGCCCCTAAAGTGGGTAGGCCTTTGCGCCCTTGTTCGAATGAAAGTACCGGTAGCCCTAGTGTATGAAGAAGTAAAAGACATAGTAGGAATGCACAACAATAAAGCAAGGCTTCGTAGAAGCCTGGGGGATTATGGATTTAATGAAGGAGTATATTTGGTTATAGGTCAACCAAGGGAATTCCACATGAATTCAAAGCGTGATATGAACTCCTTGCAGGATTTGAATCTATTATACCTTGGATCACGATTAACAAAAATGTTGAATGGATTAACTATGTTTATTATAACCAACAGAGAATGATCAACTTTACAGTTGAAGGATTTATGGCCCTAGGAGAACAACTTCATGAAACAAGTAGAATGGCGAAACAAAACAGACAAGCACTAAATTGGATCTTGGCCAAAATGGGAGGAGTCTGTTATATGTTTGCTAATGAATGCAGTACGTATATTCCTATGAACGCCTCACCAAAAGGTACATCTAGAGCAGTAATGACAAAGCTAAACAAACTTAAGAGTGGAATTTAAAGAGAATGCAGGAAAGAACAACTGGCCATGGCAAAGTCTGGAGGAAATTTTAGGAAAATGGGGAGCCTTTGCAGCCAAAATAGGAATAACTCTGGTAGTAGTACTAATTGTTATTTTTCTGCTTGTGTGTTGTGTGATCCCTGTCATGAGGAAATGGATCTTGGAGACTGTATACAGATGGATGACCAAGGATGGAGAACAACACACGGGCTAACGCATAAGGCCGCCTGGACCGATGAACCCATTACCAATTCAAAGGACTGCTAAGCTCAAGGACACTTCAATGCCTGAACTAAAAGCGCTTATGGTTTGGTTGATGGACTAAGGGTTTAAGGAACGGAAACAGAACTTGGGATGGAATAAAATGGACTCATGGGAAAGACACTGTTCGTATACTACACACATTTGTTATATAAATTATGTACAAAAAGTATGTACAAAAATACGACACAGGTGGCCTACACATAGTTAATACACTAGGAACACATGTGAATGTGAGTGAGCATGAATATGTTAGACAGTATGAGTGAGAATGTCTGAGTACGAATGAGAACGTGAGTATGTGAACGTATGAGAGTGCATGGATGAGCACAAGCATTAAAGAAGAAGTTATTCCTGCAAAGATTTTAGTTACTATGATTTAATACTTTAATTACTCAATCACACTGAATTATATGTGCGTTATGAACATTCTTACCTGAATTATCATCAAGATTATGTATCAATGCTGATGTATTAAACATTATCATGAATATCTATGATTTGGTCCACTGTAGATCCATGATTGTGTTACATTTGTGCCAAATGAATCAATTACTGGTGGTTGCCCGAGGCGGGCGGGGACCATAAGGTAGTTTTTTCCCTGGAAGAACTTTAGTCAGCCAAGCCGGCAAAGGGGCAAAAGGGTTTTTCGACCTTATACAAATGGAAGAACAATCATGGAAGCAATGGACGTTTGTGTTTAATTAATATATTGAAATTATTATATTAGTTGACTTACTCATGAAAACAATATTTATCCTCCCATTTAATTCCTATCTGCTTTTAAGTGACTTTCATACATTTCTAAAGGAGTTTATATTTGAGAATTATATTCACATATAGTCGTGGAACTTGATATAGCAATAAACAAAAACAACTGCTAAGGTTAATTAGGATTCCACTTGAAAGCGGAATGGGGGGATTATGTTAGCGCGGAAATACTTTTTATGGAGTTGTTTTTGCAGA
Organism: Poeciliopsis retropinna; assembly: GCA_010277075.1. Taxonomy (NCBI): domain Eukaryota; kingdom Metazoa; phylum Chordata; class Actinopteri; order Cyprinodontiformes; family Poeciliidae; genus Poeciliopsis; species Poeciliopsis retropinna. Next base: position 310,079 of record VMRM01000023.1, read on the forward strand.
AAGATTGTTGGCGCCAGTAAGGTCGATCTGACCTGATTCCCTTGTGAGCAAAGCACAAAGTTGGACCAAAATACAGGTTGGGAAGTAAGGTGTTTAGATAGATAAGAGCAACAATTGTGATTAATAGGCTTATTCGGTAGTTTTGATGTGGAGCAGATGTTTAGATCAAGAGGTCATGGTTATTCCAGAGAAACTCAACACACACTCAGTCAATGGGCAGCCAAGAATCTTGACGCAAACCAACATAGTTATCTTGAATGGTCAAAACTTCCTCCATACACACCAGTGCAAATGAAAAACTATAAGAGTGTTTGTCGATAAGAAACGGGGAGATTTTTGTGGAAAGACTTTTTGGAACGATGATTTTGTATTGATGTATCCGTGGTAGAAGTGTTAACAAATCTCCCGACCCGTCGTGGCTGGCAGTAAAGGACTCGTCTCAGAGTGTTATTTGGTTACCCATATATTTGAGAGTTTTGCGCCTTTCGATTCTCCAATATGCGCACACAGCTAAGGCTAAAGGAAGTGACACATTAGTAAACACCTTCTCGAGGAAGGAGCTTAGATAGGGGTCAACAATAGGAATCAGAAGCTGTTGTTAGGGGCCATTTTGCTCCATAAGGAGAATATGATAACAGATCAGTGCTGCAGTTGTTTGAAAAAATGGAATTCATAAATTCAACTTACTCACTCTTCTTGAACCTCATACATTAAGATCTAAATGGAGAACGAATAATCTCCACAGCACACACGCAGACACGCACACAAACACCCACCCAAGCATACTCACTCATATTAATACTGTCTGTGGAAAGCACTGCACTGAGATCTCTACAGCTTTGTTCCAGTCCAACTGATGGCAATAATACAATAGATTGTTTGTCATTGTTAACAACCAATTTATATTTTCACATATAATTATTTGTATGCAGATGTTTTCTCTGTCTGCGACAGACTCTCGCCCAAAAGGTTTGCTGGAGATAGGCTGCAGCACCTCTCTCAACTCCACTGGGGACTAGGGTGTAAGAAAATGGATGTTTTCTCTGTCCTAATTATTGCTTTTTTTCTTGTTTGAGATAAATAAATCAGTTTTATTTAACTTTATCAGACCAGAATAAAAACCCACTAACCTATTTTTCAAAGGACTCCTGACCAACAGGCAGTAACAAATACAACACAAAAAAATTATAGTTAAAAGAAAATTACAAGTTATAAAAAACATCTGTACATCTGTACAAACCCGTAAAGATCCACAAACACCTTTACAGACCCATGCAGATCCATATGGTTCTGTACCCATATGGGACATGTACAGACCCGAAAAGACCTATAAATATCCATCCAGACCAATGCAGACCCATAAATATGCATAAAGACCCGTACAGAGCTGAACAAGGCCCTAAAGTCCTGCAAAAACCCAATGTTATTCATAGTATTGTAAGTTTATTTGAATTCCAGAGGTGAACAGGACGATGTTCCCAAACAAATACAATATACTCTGCAAGGTGTGTATGTTGTAAACAGCCTCATAAACCCTTTTCTGATATTGCTTAAAAATCAACTTCACAAACAAGATTCATCCAAATATCAATAGTTCTGTATGTTTACTGTCACAATCATTTTAAATATGTGGATTTAACTCTTGTTTTTAAAAACAAATTCTTGTCCAAGTGAAGACAACATCACTTGTCTTTGTCTCCTCCAGGCTCAACTGTTGCAGATTTTTTTTAAATCGCCGGTGTGGTGGCCAAATCCAGGGCCACACCCTGATAACAAAAGATGGGGGCCAGGGCTCAGCAAGCTTAAGTGCTGATTGGGTTACACCACTAGTTCCTGCTGGCAGGGGGATATGGTAGTTTTTTTTGTTTAGATAAGTTTTGTATTTGAGTAAACATTAGTATTTAAAGTTGAATATTTTTTGATTTTCATTTTTGGGTCTTTAGTTTAGCCAAACTTAGCTGCACTGTTATTTGTTTTTGTGTTATTTGTAATTGTATTGTTTTAGTTACCCCTATTGTGTCTTGGTCTGATCAGCCAGTATATAAACCCCTGTGTGTCATTTCTTTGTTAGGTCAGTTATGTTTGTTTGCAGCTAGTTTGTTTACACTTTTGCCTGAGTTCAGTTTTGTTTCTTTGACCTCTTTTATGAGCTCAGTTTATCTTTTGTCATTTATGATTTTTGGGTTAAAATAAAAACCCTATTTTTCTAAATATATCTTGCGACTCCTCCTGTTTTAACTCGGTCCATCACACCCGGTAAAAACCTTCAAAAGCTTCAATACATTCAAATTAGTCCAGCCAGAATTTTACTGAGATTTCTTAAATATGAACATATTACACTTATTCTCCATAACCTCCAATGGTATCCTGTTACCTACAGAATTCTGTATTATCAACTTCAATCAATCAAATTTTATTTGTGTAGCACATTTCAGCAGCAAGGTATTTGAAGGTGCTTGACATCATAAGCACAAAAACACAAAGTCATGCAACATGTAATCAATCAAAACATGACATTAAGTCAAGTGTCATCATTAAATTAGTAATTAATTACGTTTCAAATACAACTCTAAATAGGTGAGTTTTTAGTCGACATTTAAAGGAACTCTGTGTTTCAGATGTTGTACATTTTTCTGGAAGCCTTTTCCAGATTTGTGGTGCATAGAAGCTGATCGCTGCTTCTCCATGTTTGGTTCTGGTTCTGGTTGTTGCAGAGCAGAACCAGAAGCAGAAGACCTGAGAGGTCTGGAAGATTGATACAATAACAGCAGATCTTTAATGTATCTTAAATGATCTTTAATGTGCTGAGCTGTTCAGTGATTTATAAACTAACAACAGTTTTTAAAGTCTATTCTCTGAGCTACAGGGATCCAGTGAAGGACTTTAGAACTGGGGTGATGGGCTCTATCTTCCTGGTTTTAGTGAGAACACCAGCAGCAGCGTTCTGGATCAGCTGCAGCTGGAGGGTTGATTTGTTGGGCAGATCTGTGAAGATGCTGTTACAGAAATCAATGCAATTATAATTATATAAATATAAGATTGCTCTGATTATCCATCAATGTTTAAATGTAATTTCACCAGATTATCTGAAGTACCTTTTTGTTCCATATTCATCTTCGCGTTCATTACGGTCGCAGAACAGTAATTTTCTCCACCTTTCACAGCCTAAATGAAGGACCAAGGGAGATGGGGCATTCTGCATGGCTGTCCCCGCCTCTGGAACTCTTTCTCTGACCAGAAGAGCTCCACAATCTTTGGCTCACTTTATAAGAGGTTTAAACATGCCTATTTTATGTCTGCATGAGTTTATCATTGGTTTTAACTTTTATCATTTTCTTTAAACATGCTTTGATTGTTATTCTCTGTGATTACACAAATGTAGCACTTTGATTCTTTTGTTAATCAAAAGTGTGTTACAAATTAAATTCATTATCATCATCATCATCATCATAAAACCACTGAGGTTGAGTTCACCCTGCAAAATAAACAACTCAACTGTTGTCATTGAAAACTACAGAACAATGTGGAATTCATCTCTGCTTCTATGACCTGTAGATTACAGCCATTAATGGAAAGTCGAACTTTGAGGTTGATTGTGATGTTCCTTTGACATTACTCACATTTAATTGTGCAAATATGTGTGTGTCTGTGTGTGTATTTTCTACCATGCTCTTAGGATGTATATCAGGTCTCTCAAGCGCTACGGTGATGCAGTTCAGAAAAATGAAAAGCAGGACGATGTGATCAAACATCTTGTGACTTATGACCTTCTGACACCACAGCCTCAGCCTAAAGAGAGACAGAATCAGAAGAAAAACATCAGCTACATCTCCAGTCTTCACACAAAACACAAGGATCATTTCACATCACAACACCGTGTCCACAAACAGTGTACACTCACACTTTCACTTCCTTTAATTGAAAAGAGTGAAAATTGAATTACTCAGGCTTAGCTACAAGATTCACAAGTTCACTGTGAATGTTCACACTTGCGGCAGTTTAACCACTCAGACTACTCAGGAGACTATCAGTGGAGTGTCTGTTTTCATGAGTGTGTGTGGTATTTCTTTTCTCTGTTGTTTTTTGTTCATTTACTCATTTTGTGGAGCAAACAGATATAGTGACCACTCTTCATGCTCTCTGCACCACAGAGGTTCATATGGCTCCAGCATCTTCTTCAGCCTCTTACATAAACTCTGCAAAAAGCACACAAATACACACACACACATACACATCAGTCACAGAATGGTTGCATGCCTTGATGCACCAATACATGGAATATAATTTGTTATTTTATAGTACACATTTATTAAATGGTCATTGTCTTTAAATGTTTATTGCTGCAAAAAAAATTATATTCAAGTTGCTAAAAATCCAAACTCACCTTAGGATGCAACTTTTAATCAATATTTCTGCTTAAACATGATTTTACATGATTTGGTGTAAGGAATTGCATATTTTTCTTTCACCTCTTCAGTGTCTTCCTCATCAAGATCACTGTGGAAATATGATGTGGCTTTGTCATAGCCCAGCTCTGGAAGGTGAAAGGTGGTGCCATTGCAGTCTGGTGAGAGCAGCACGGGAACCTGCAGGTGGTCCGACTGGTCCAGAGACTGCTCCCTGCTGCTGGGGCTGGAGCAGGACAGGAGAGACTCCATCTCCCCTGACTGGCTCCTCCGGTGCAGGCTGGGAGCTCTGCCGCTGCTTGTCCAGCTGGAGCGCCGGCTCTCCGGACTGCCATCCCACAGAGTCTCCAGGGAAAGAAAAATAACTTGGAAGACATCTCTCTCAGCATTTTAATTTTACCCTACTTAGATTCTTGGCTACTATAGTGTTGTAATGATGTATAGATAAATATTCAAATTATTCAGAAATATTTCAGACCATCACTAAGTTTTTTGTAATTTGATTCCAAAGAGCCAAACCTGCTGAAATATTTTAAATGACCTTTATCTGTTGATCAGGTAAATGTATATATATATATTTATTTATTACGGGGAATTATGGGAAATTATATAAAATTATAAAATTTACATATATATATATATATATATATATATATATATATATATATATATATATATATATATATATATATATATATATATATATATATATAGTTTACTGCTGAAGTTTACTTAAGCAGACATATATATATATATATATATATATATATATATATATATATATATATATATATATATATATATATATATATATATATATATATATATATATAGTTTACTGCTGAAGTTTACTTAAGCAGACATATATATATATATATATATATATATATATATATATATATATATATATATATATATATATATTATGGGAAATTATAAAATTATTTATTTATAAAATAAATAATTTATTTATTATAACTTATATTGGGTGGCCTCAGAGAAAATAGTTCATAGTTAATGTACACATGACATAAAAACTAATAAAACAATAAAGAGGTTTGTTTTTATGTTTTCTAGAGTCAAAATCAAATCAAATACTTAAAATTTAAATAAACAACAGGACAGAATTAGATCTTTTTTTTCAGTTTTATGTGACATTTTTGGGTAATTTAATGACACCTGCACTTACTCAACAAATCCACTGAGCAACAACTCTACTTCATCTTGGTTTAGACTAAGCAAACTGCCTAGTCTGACAGTGGTCAGGTTCATAATCAGATGTAAAATATCTGTCAGAAAGCATCAACAGAAACTCTACAAATTCACTCAATTCAGCAGTAATAAACTCATTTAATCCTTCTTTTAGTTGTGACATTGATGTAATAATATCAATGCATGGAAAAAGACTGTATTTTCTCATATCTCATTTATTCCTTCATGTGAAGGTACATGATTATGTAACTCAGATAGGAGCCGAGCTACATACAGCTGCTTCTGCTGTTTTTGTTTGTCAATAGTAGTTAAAACAGGTGTACTTCTTCTAAACTGAATTTAATAAATCACATTTAGACCAAATTAACACCAAAATTAGCCTTCATTTCTTTGGACCATTTAAATATTGCTTTGGCAAATTTTTAACAAAAAAAGCTCACTAGTGACATGACACACGTAGGGTATTTGTTGTGCGTGGCAGATTGATATCTGCAGTGTAATGAAGTGGTTCCCAAAGGATGGTGCATGCCCCCTCGGGGGGACGCTGTGCCTTTGCAGAGGGGGGGGCAGCTATATGGATGAATGAAAAAAAAAGCAGTTACAAAAAAGTGTTTCACTGTAAAGATGGCTTGTAGTTTGTTTTGTTGCAAACAAAATAAACTTCAGTGGAGTTGAAAAACAAAATGTGTGTATAGGTTTATGTCTGGTTGAATGCTGTGTGTGCCAAGTTGAATTTTTTTTCCTTTTTTGTGGGGGTGGGGGGGTTAGTATAATCCATAGGGGGGCCAGAAAGTCATTGGGAACCACTGGGGTAACGGTACGTGAACATATGTCAGAAGTTTACTTAAGCAGACAAAGTAGATAAAAATCCATGTTGAAGTCTTGTATTTGAGTGATTAACAGCCAGACCTTAGCAGGGCAGAAAGCACAATGTTGTAAAGAGAGTGAACTCTATGCAGTTTACTGTGACCCAGGATGGGTTCAGCCTTTGCTCATGTTTCTGTGACCAGAAGAGCAAGAATCTGCAGCAAGATTTTCAGCTTTACTGGAAATGATTATTTGAATTTAGAAAAAGGGATGTGCATGAACTCACCTGAGGCACAATCCATTAAAATCTGTATTTAACTCAGGAGAACATGGCATCCTTTCTTTCTCGAGGGTTTTGTGGTTCACTAAATCAACATTTGATGGTAGTGTAAAACCAGCAAAAACACTTTGACTAGTTTCAAAATATTTACATTGGCAAATGTTTCAAATGTCCCCAGACTTACAAATATAACAGTTTGTCCAGTCTTACCAGCGACCTTTGCTCCAAACTGTTCACCTCCATGGAAACTCCACTCAGCCTGCGGGACTGGTTGGAGTTTATGGTGGGCGTTGCTGTAGTGTGTGTGATGATGGGCAGCGGAGGAGGAGCGGGCTGAGGCATGGAGGCTTTGGGGTTCAGGAGACCATTGGGGCTCAGTATCATAGCCTGGATCTTAAGTTCTGCATTCACAAAGAAAAAGAAACAGGAAAAATTATCATGAAAACATAAAAAAAAAAAAAAATCTTGATAACAGAGATATTCATTGTCCACATACATAAATCCACAAACAAAATGGGTCAAATCTCATAGATTGAATTCTGTAACACCAAGATGGTATTCAAATTGTTTATTCTAATTCTGTAGTTTTAAAGCAATTGAAGTTTCCATTTTTTGTTTAATTGTCAATTGGACTTCCAGATCCAGACAGACAAAATGGTGAGGTCGAACCAACCGGACATTGTAGTGGATAAACAACAGAGGAAAGCCGTTGTGGTGGATGTAGCAATACCGAGTGACTGCAACATCAGAAAAAAGGAGCACGAGAAACTGGAGAAATACCAGGGCCTCAGGGAGGAACTGGAGAGGGCCTGGAAGGTGAAGACCACAGTGGTGCCTGTGGTCATCGGGGCCCTCGGGGCAGTCACCCCCAAACTGGAGCAGTGGCTACAACAGATCCCAGAAACAACATCAGACATCTCAGTCCAGAAATGTGCAGTTCTAGGCACAGCAAAGATACTGCAGAACCCTCAAGCTCCCGGGCCTCTGAGGACCCGAGCTCAGAGGATAAGAACCACCGCAGTGGGTGAGATGGGAATATATTATATATAAAAATAAAAAAAAATTATTATATATAGTTGGAGGTTATTTTTGGTGAGTCTTAAGGAGATTTGCAGAGAAATGTAAATGAACATAAAACATCCAACCAGAGCATCATTGGAATGATATTGATCAAAACGTGTGTCAGAAGGGCCCAGTCAGATTCACAATTTAAGTACAATTAAGTTGTTGTTCTTGTTCCCATAATTTGAGAAAGGTAAAGTTCACAATTACAGAGGAGATGGGCCAATATTTGGACATTTTCACACCATGCAAAACATATAAATCCGAACTGTTTCAAAATTCTATCGTTCTTTCCACTCTTGTCTGTGGTCCAGGTCTGGAGTTGACCAGTTGTCTGCATGATTTGGCCTGAGAGGTGAGTGATTGGTCTCAAAATTTTATTTTTCTGATTAATGAATGTGCCATGCTAACTGCTATTAGGTTACAATAACAGCAACACTCTTCAGTGTAGAAACTGTTACAGAGAACGACGCTCATCTTCAATGTAGAGGAGTATGGGGGTTTCCAAAATCTTAAGCTCTTATATTTATAGGATAGATGCCTACATCCCCTGTAAAGTAGTCGTATATTACAGGGGAGGTATTATGTATTTTCCAGGCACTTGGTGACATTTCACAGCACAGTAAAGTAACTATGTTGCTATGAAAATACTGTGTATATAATTTAAAAGAAATTTAACTTTGCAACATAGCAATAGCAAATGCCTTTTTAAGAACGTGCTATCCTTCCTACAGCCACTCTTCAGTACGTCATCACAACATTGCTTCTCTATGGCATCCATTAATGCCATAGGCAACCAGTCTTAGGAGTATTGTAGTTTATATGATAAGCTCAGTAGTTCCAGGTGTTTGCAAATACATATGCATATATGATTCTGTGTCTTCCTTCTATCTCTGCTTGCTTGCACACACATACACACACATGCATAAGATAGTTTAAGGAAATGGCTTCACAATGGCCTTTTTAGGGCGTAGCTTAGTTGGAGGCCTAAAAGAGGAATAGAATCCTGTTGTTTGGGGTTACTCTGTGTATGTCCCTGTCATGGTAAAAATTACAATAAGGTCATAACTGCTCGTCAGGTCATGTGAAATGTTTGTGAACTCTCACCAAAAGAACTATTTGGGTTACTTGTACAAGGTTGGAAGGTTGTTTTCCATAGCTGCGTCAGGACCAGATTGTTTTTGCATTTCTTATCATTGTATAAAAACTTACAGGCTGCCTCTGGCTGGAGGAGCTTTGTGAGCTGGGGGAGCCTTGCATCCAGACTGGCTTCATTACTGATTGTCTTATGAGCTATCTGTATTGTGCACAATGCATGAATAAACCTGATTGAGTGATTCTACCTGGACAGTGCTTGGAAATACTTTTTTCCACAACATCCCTTACAGACTCAGGGTGGTGGTCAGCACCACCACCAGGTGGTATATTATATATTTCTAAATAACATAAAAGAATTATGTCAGGTTAATTGGTCTTTCCAAATTCTCCCTAGGTGTGAGTGTGTGTGTGCATGGTTGTTTGTCCTGTTTGTTTCTGTGTTGCCCTGCGACAGACTGGCGACATGTCCAGGGTGTACCCCGCCTCTCGCCCGGAATGCAGCTGGAGATCGGCACCAGCAACTCCCGACCCCGATATGGGCAAGGGGGAAGGAAAATGGATGGATGGATGGATAAAAGAAATATGTTATTTCTTATTTGTCTTTATGATTTCAGCTTTTTTTGTTTTCATGGTTATTTTGAGGATCCCAAATGAAAGTCTAGGGGGACAGTTCTCATGTGACTGGCAGGCATCTTGGCAGGCAGTTGGTATGACAACAATAAATAAGCCACAAGATTCAAACCAGCTCTCAAGAAGCATCGAACCCAATTCTTGTTCATAATTTTAATCTTTTATTGTTTAAACAATGAAACTGAACCACATTTATTTTCAGACAATAACATAACACACACATAAATTTAAAAAAATAATAAAAGGATGAGAACATTTCACTCGAATGTAAATAGTAAATTTTCTCAGTTTTTGTCACATAAAGATGGCACACATTGGTCTGTGTGCTGAAGCGCATGAAAATGCATGTTATCTGCGTGGTAATTTCATTCTGAATGAATCGGATTAACAGTTTAACTCCAAACAGATCATGTTTGGTTATTTTGAAGGTAATCAAGGTGTGTAAACATTTACATGCACGCAAAAGCTGCACAAAGGTGTGTTGCGTAATGTGGAATGTTTTGAAACTGAAGGCGAACATCACCAATATAAGAATTCAGATGAAGCATTTGGTCAGAGACCATATTGATCTGCTGGGATATATAGATGATGGTTTATTTGCATTTAGCTCTGCGCAGAACTTGAAGACAGAGCCGTGCATTACTGGTGCAGTTGGAGCTGTTGACAAGTCAGACAGACATCCCTCAGTCGAGCCATGTCCGCATTGGGAGTGTGCCTTTATGGACAGAAAGCAGTTCCATTCTGCAAATATGTAACTTATACACATGTTTCCTGTATTTAGAATAAATTTCCACATTTGAAAGGGGGAATTTTTCTGCCATAATCCTAGAGTACATGTTCAATCTGGAAGCAGGATTTTAGGTCTTTTGTCCTCACAATTTTAATATCTCATTTAATCTCATTTTGAAAGCAGGACTTCATATCTTTCTTCTCAAAACTTTTTATTTTTATTTCCTTTATTTAACCAGGTAAACCCCGTTGAGATCTGGATCTCATTTTCAAGAGGGACCTGGGCAGAAGTCAGGCAATACACAGTTGCCTGGTTACAAAATAAAACCAATTAATACATATTCAAAAATATAAAACAATAAAAACAAGTTAAAAGCAGTGACACTGTTTCATAGAAACATAGTACCGCTCATATTCAGAACTTCTCCTCGCTGACATATGCTGCCATGGTGGCATCCCTGAAAAATCCTTGCCACCCGATAGATATTTTCCTAGATCCACCACTGCTTGGCCAGTTTATTGCTGCAGTCTGTGGGGTTTCTCCCCTGACTGGGAGCGAGAACGCAGCCTGTTAAATGTGACAGGTAGCCAATCAGAAAGCATGGTGACATAAGCATGAGGGGAATCCCAAACATGGCGCAGCCGAGAGTCTGGTGGACATCAGAGATGACATGTGGAAAAAACATGAATGCTTATTAAACATTTCGTGCACGGAATATCAACAGAAATGACGAGGAGAGGAGAGAAGCTGGAGTGAAACTGGTACCGCTGTTAACAAACCCGGTAATTTTTCAGCTGTTCATCGTTAATGTGACATAAATATGCTAACGATAAGGCAATTCACTCAGTCAGGACTTGATGCTGACACTAGCAACGTGCATTGTAGGCAGACTGCAGTTGTGACAGGTAAAACATTGATTAATGCCTGGTTTAAAAATTAGTTATCTGGACTTGTAGCTATTATTTTGTACTCATTGTTCTCAATGTAGACATTAAAATGGCAAATACTAATTAACCGATGAAGCTTAAAGAAACAAAAAAACAGAAAACGATCTAAATCCACAAATGGTAATGATGAAGAAACATAACTCGCCTCCATATCATAGTGCACCAAAGCCGCTGCTCCCGTCCTCTCCACTCTTATTCAGTGCCTTTTCTTTTTGTTACATTTTTTTTAACATTCTTAATTATTATGAATCCAAAATATATGTATATCTATATCTGAACATACAAATACAACAGAAAAGGAAGAAAAAAAGTCTCAGCAAACATTTAAATCCATTTCAGCAATCGACATCTCTTAGAAAGGTCCTCATGGACTCACATGAAACATAGGTGCAACCATCTGGTGTCTTCCATTAAAAAGAGAGAGGGACTGACTCAGCTTTTTATAACCCGTAGCATCTCTATCTGTGCATCCAAAGTGTGAAATAGCCGGGACCCATACACTCAGAAAAATGTCCATTTTACATGAAGTTTTGCTGTTAATTTTTCCACTGTATACACATTTTTCAATCTTTGTTGTCATTGTTGAAGGGCGGGAGGCAAAGGCCTGAGTCAGGACAGAGTAATCATTTTCCTTGCAAACAATAGGAGTATCTGTAGTAGCTGGACTTTCCTCTTCTTAATAACTTCTCCTGGGATCAAACCCAATATGTGATGTAGTGAGTTCAGTGGTAATGTGAACTTAATTTGTTTTTGAATTTCTGTCTGAACTCCCTGCCAGAAAGGAATCAATATTGGGGCTTCCCAAAAAATATGAGTGTGGTCCAACATTTGTAGCGTTTCTGTCATATTTTGATTTACTAACAGGTGTTTTGAAGAATTTCATTCTTAATTTCCAATCAAATTCCTTCCACCCTGGTGATCTTAAAACCTTTTTCACAAATCTCATCCCACTCCCTACTTTCAATAACAATATTCATTTTCTAGTTTCCACTTTTGCTTTATTTCTTTTTTTAACAGTAGAGGCAAAAGAGGACATCCCTGCCTAGTTCCTCTTTTTAAACCAAATTTCTTTGAGTATTTGTTCACCTGTACTTTGAATGCAGGTCCAGAATATAGAACATTAATCCACTTGATAAAATCTCTATGAAACAATGTGTGTTTCAGATACTGCTTTTTGAAGGATCTAGTTTTTGTCTTGCCACAGAGATCACATAATATTATTTATCCCTAAATGCCCTGTTATAAACCCTGTTTGGTCTAGTTTAATTATTGTGTGAATACATTTTTTAATTTGACTTGCCAGTCCATCCATTCATTTTCTGTACACCCTTGTTCCTACTGGGATCGGGAAGGGTGCTGGTGCCTATTTCCAATGAACGTTTCGGACAAACAAACAATCATGCACACACACACACACACACACACACACACACCTAGGGAGAATTTCGAGAAACCAATTAATTTTCTTTTATGTGATTGAATCTCTCATTGCCCTGGCATCCTTTTCAGTTAATTTCGGTTACTTAATTTTACCCAATACATTTTTCTAAGTACTTATTGGCTCTAGTGGCCTTTATTTGGTAGTGAATTGACAGGAAATAGGGTAATGCGAAAGACATGCAGTTGCCCGGCCGGGAATCGAGCCTGCGACGGCCGCGCCGAGAACTAAGGCCAACCATATGTGGGTTGTGCCACCAGAGCACCCCCACCCAATATATTTTTAACCTTCTTTATTTTGTTGTCTACCTCCTCCTCTAAAGCATCATAGTGAGCTGAGAAAGCTTCTGCAATGTCCTTAGGGTAGGACAGTATTTTCTTTGTAAAGGGATTCATTATCTTTTCCTCTGTGCGATCTGCCTGTTTCCTGCACAACCATAATGATAATATAATAGCCCTATTCCCTGATTCATATTTTTGATTAGCAAATCGTAATGCACCCTCACCTTTGTTCAAGAGTTTGTAAAATAGTTTCATCACTTGTCTTTTTATGTTCCTTCTCCAATTGTTGCATGTGATTTTCTAATTCTATTTGTTTTTTTTATCATGCACTCTTTTAATTTGGGATGACAAAGAAATTAGTTTCAACCTCAGCACAGCTTTTGCAGCTTCCCAAAGAGTTGACACTGATACTTCCCAATTGTCGTGTTCCATTTACTCGGTCGAGTCTTTTTTAATTCTATTTCTTTTCTGCATAATTTAGAAGTGAAACATTCACTCTCCACTGTTTAGGTGGAGACTCCTCTATGTCTGCCCCCTTCACATGAAACACTGTAAACCTGCCCCACCCATACCCTTCTGAGTTTTTTTACGTTCTGTGCAGTGATGGCATAGTTACTTTGAAAAAGTAACTTTAATCAGATAACTGATTACTCTGATTACTCCTTGAAAAAAGTAACTTAGATTACTGATTACTTGATTCGGAAAGTAACTAAGTTACATTAAAAGTAACTTTTTTAGTTACGTTCAGCAGCTGCTAACAACAACGCTCCACCACCTGTGAAAATCATATTGAGTTTTGCCAGTACTTAATTGCAAACTATTTTATAATAGTAACATCAACAATGTATTTCAACCACTTATATGGTTGAACTGAAGGGGAGATTGTTTAATGGTTACAACAGTACAAAAAAAAGTAAGTAATTTGTGTGTGTTTTTATTGCCTGGAAAACTCCAAGAGTGGTTTTAAAGCCCCCACCCTGCCCCCTGCCTCCAGATTGTGTGTTACGGCCCTGTGTTTGGTGTCAGAGCGCAGCGCACAGATCTCCTCCTGCTGCTCAACAGCTTAGATGGCTGCTGCACAGATTTGTGACACTTATCTCAATATTAATAATTATAATTTAGTTTAGTTGCACAACTTTACGGACTCGTTCATTCGTGGCTGTTTTCAAATTGTATTGCGCTGTTCATATTATTCTCGATGTTTGCAACATGAAGCTTGATGTCATCCACAGCAAATATATTAACTTGACATTAATTAAGACACAGCGGGACAAATCATCCGGGAAATGATGGACTAAAACTAACTGGATGTCAGACAAATTCTGGGTTTTATTTTGAGTCTCTGCTTATTTCCAAGCCCAAATGAGTAACTTCACGTTCAAAAACGAGCCCAAAAAAAGCGCAACCCGCGACTCATTAAATTTGCAAGCAACTTAACAAAAATGAGCTCAAAGCCGCTTATAATAATCAGACTTGGTGACAGAAATTCAAGATAGTTTCTGTTTTTCTACCAACAAAATGCGCATCTCCCTCCATTGTTTCCATTTCTGTCGCTGATATTGTCGCATAGAGACGTCGGTCACTCGACAAGACGTGTAGACTAAATACAGTTAAATAACAAAAGAAGATAGTAACGCAAAGTGATTTCGAAAAGTAACTGTAGTCTGACTACTGGATTTGAAATAGCAACGCGTTGGATTACTCGTTACTGAAAAAAGTGGTCCGACGTCAGTAACGCATTACATACAGGCAGTGTTACTTTGTATTAGGATTTGTTGTGTATATGGTATAAGAATGTAGTGTATAAGAATGGACCTCAATATTGTAATGTGTTACTTTGTAATGTGTTACTGACAACACTGGTTCTGTGTCATTCATGTGGGTCTATTGAAGCATTGCAATTGAAAATTTCAGTCTTCTCAGCTGGGTTAGAGTTTTATATCTCTTTATTGGATTCTTTAGTTTGTTTATAAGTGACAACTATTAATGTTTCTATTTTTGTGGCTTAAGGTAATACCCCCCCAAGCCCCTCCCCCTGTCCTTTTTCCTAAATGATTATATTTAGCCAGATATTATTGCTGAGGGGCACAAACAGGCCTTCTGACATAAAGGTAAAAAAACAACTCAAAAAGGGCAGTAGGGGCATCAAGAATAAAAGGCTCAAGCCCTCTTTGCCCCCCCTCCCTGCACGTGCCTGACTCCAGGTGACGTCACTGGATATGTACACACTTATGTACGTTGAGGTTCATAGCTGGTGAGGCACTGACTTACAGTATTTTCCGGACTATAAGTCACACCAGCCATAAAATGCATAATAAAAAAAGTAAAAGACATAAGTCGCACCGGAGTATAAATTGCATTTTTGGGGGAAATTTATTTGATAAAATCCAAAACCAAGAACAGATATGTCATCTTGAAAGGCAATTTAAAATAAAAATAGAATAGAGGCAACAACAGGCTGAATAATTGTACGGTATGCTAACGTTACATGACAAACAACGAACTGAGAACGTGCCTGGTATGTTAACATAACAAATTAAGAGTTATTCAGATAACTAGTGATGTTACGTGATGTGCCAAGGTTTCAGGCGTGTGTTGAGTAATGGAGGGGGCGTTTCCGTAAAGCGCGTATCGAAGCTTGCTTCATTTAGGGGAGGAGCCGAAAACGATGACGTCCGAAGCCTCGCTGCCGGGCTGTACCACGTGACTGCTTCGGGAAGTGGCTCAGATTTTGGTGTGGGGTTTGACAGCTTTATAAACCCCACAGGCTCTATTCAAAATGTAGGTTGTTGTAGGCGAGTTGCGGTCAGATGAGAGAGTGGATAGAGTTTTGATAGTTTGGATAGCAGAATTTGGATAGTGGTTATTTAGTTTGAGACAGTTAGTTTGGTGTTTGGAGAGTTTAGGAGAGAGATAGATAGATAGGAGATTTAGGAGCGTGAGGACAAACTTGCACTTATTTATTTATGCACCCTGGCATCATCTGTGCCATGTGAGTGTATCTTTTCAAAGGCTGGAGAAGTAGTGTCAAAAAAGAGAAATCGTTTGAAACCAAAAACTGTGGAGAAATTGTTGTTTCTTAATAAAAATGCATGAAATCATCCAAGTTACACAAGCATTAGCCTATTCACTAGGCTACCCCCTCCCTAGTTCCACAAGCACTTTCACTGTCTGCCTGATTAAGCCCATGCCATTTTTCTAGAGTCACAGAAAAACATTATTACACAACATGCCATATCACATGACACTACTATTTTGGGAAAAATTACACCGAGAATACATTCAAACAATATTTTATTATACACATATGTGTGTACATAATTTATGTAGACAAATGATTTCGTCCTCCACCTTTTGTGAAGTCATTCCCAAGAGCCATAATAGACAAAAATTCGATGCATCACACATGTTAAGATACAGCTGGCTGTGATTATACACCTGGCCAGTAGGTGGTTTCGTGTGCAGCTTCAAGAAATGAACCCTTTCTCGAACCAGTTGGTTCAAGTGGTTCAATGCCTCATGAGGCTTCATCTCACCATCACTACAGATAACTATAGCATAAATAACATGCTAACAAGTTTACCAATCCATCCGTGTCACTCCAAATCACTAAATCTTCGGTGTCGCTTGTAAACAACACAGGGTGAGCAAAGGTTATCTGGTCGCAACTGGTAATGCCAATAACACAACAGAACTGATGAGGACCCGACAAGGAAACAAGAGACACAGGTGAATTTAAAACACAGAGGATAATCAGTGGAACGAGACACAGCTGGAATCAATCAAGGGTAGACGGGACAACATGGAAACTCAACAGAACACAGAAACCTAAATTAGCACACAGGGAAAAACAAACCCTCACAATTACAAGTTAAACAAAACTGGAGCAACATGATTAAAAAGTGCTATTTTACAAATAATTTGTGTATTTTTCTCATATTTCTTTTATGTAGGTAAAAGTACATCAAAAATGTTTATATTAGTAGAAGTAATTTGAGGTACTGGCTATTTTTATTGGCTTTATATTCAGTGAATTAAAATTGGTCAGTGGGAACATGCTCATTTGGCTGCCCTCTATGCTTCAACAACCCATAAAAATGTTCAAAATACTTAGTAAATATATGTTTGCGATGTGCGAGCCCGTTTCATCTTCGCCGAGTTGGCATCAACTGTATTGCTTCAGACAGTTACTGAAGCAATACTTAACACACACCAGTGTGTGTTAAGTATGCACACTCGTAAGTATGCTGTAGCCACGGCGAGTAGAGTTTTATAAATCAGGATCATCAAGTGATTGTTTCTCTGTACGCTTAAAGGAGGCCATTCCGGTTTGTCTGCTACCGGTTACAAACCTTAAACCACAATGATACACAGTATTCAATTAATGAAGGCATTTGGTCAAGACATTTATATATAAAACATCTCCATAATCCAGGAGTGGCAGGAACTTTGCTGAGACCAATTTTCTTCTAGTTTTAAGAGAGAAACAAGATCCATTTTGGTAATAAAACCCAATCTTCATTTTCAATATTCATAACAAATTTGCTATGTGATTTTTAAAAGAAAACTCTTTATCTAGAATAAAGCCAAGACATTTTAATTACTGACAAACTCAATTTGTGCACCTACAGCAGGGGTAAGCAATAAGGATGTATAACGGAAAGGTGCATAGCAAGGCTTTATATATCAGAGGCTTCACATATAAAAGAGTGCACAGTTTTCACACTAAAAACTGGTGTAACACGGGGGAAAGAACCCGGATTGTGGAAGAGGACGTGGCCATAAAGCCAACTGGTAGACCTCTCAAATACTTAATGGTCTAGGGCTTCCCAATTAAAAATACTCAAGTAAGTCTGGCTTAAAATGATGAAACGGAAGTAGTGTAAAAAAATATTTTATTCATTCATTTTACAATATTAAAAATATACTTTATTATTCTAATTCTAAAACCTGATAGCGCACAAAACACAGGAAGCAATCTGAGATTTAAACAAAAATAACTGCCAACCAAGTTAGTAATCACGCAAATTAACACAAACTAATGTTAGACAAAAATATAAACACACAAGAAAGAAATCCCAAGTTGCGTCAGCCCCGCCTTATGACGCGGTGCCCAATCAGCTGATTTAAGATAAAAACTATCGTTCCGGTTCTGTGGCGTCTATGCTACCAGTCCAGCTCTTTAGGACAACCTATTAGCTTTTTAATGAGCCTCTAAGAATGTGCACGTAGGTGAGAGCATAAAATACAACAGCGGCAATCTTAATCAGCCACACAGAATATATTCAGATGCTGCAGTGAACTGCTAAAATGCTCCCTCATCAGTAATCCAATCCTGGACCGAAGAGCACGGCGCCAGCACTTGTCCAGCCACAATCCAACTGTACACAACAATGGACCTGATACACACTTAACTTGGCGTTCACACCCAGTGCCTATATACGTAAATGAGCCCGGTTAACCAGAAGTGACGTGTTGCATTCAGGGGCCTGAAACGGGTGGGAATTTACAACTTTCTATAGACAGCCTCCAACTAATACGCCACCCGGTTACACTGGTATACAGACAAATTCTATTAAAATAGAATATTTTTTAAAACACCTCTAGCAGAGGACAAACAAAATATAATTAAAATCTTTTTTGTCTGCAGATTGTGAGAAGGTGACACATGCAGCTGATTCAGATGGTCACATACATCAACTGACCAGAGATGCTTCTTCAGTTTTACTGAGGATTGCCTGTTGTATGCAGCATCATGTAATATAATCCATGTAATGTAATTACATCACCAGGAAGTTGATCTGCAAACCAACTTGCATGATGGACAGCTTATGTAGTATTTGTTAATTCAAGGGTCAGACAAAACTTCAAAAGCAAACTGTAAAAGCCATCTTTTACCTGCAGCATAGAGCTCTCTGAGGTTCTCCTCCTGATAGCCCAGCGACTGCCTCTCATCATCAGACTCTGACTTGTTGGCATCACCCTGTAACACATAGGGGCACACATGACTCCTGTCATCACAATCTTTATCACCATCACCACCAACCCTTTGTTGCACACACTTCTGAGTTGTCTAAAGATCAGAGAAATTTGGGAGGGATTGATTAAGAGAGAAAGAACAGGAGACAGACGGGGAGACGGAGGGAATCTCCAGTGTTCCCTAGTTGAGTTATGTGCATTGCTTTGGAGATTACTACAATCTCCTGTAGTAATGCCAATGCAGCTTTACTGAATTTAATTAAAATTCCCTCCAGAAAGATTGAGGCAGACAGCTTTGGCAAAGGGTATCTATGCATGTGTGTTTGCATGATGGAGAGCAAGTGTTCTCGGATGATGGATATAAAAGATGGAAACTAAACAGCACACCAGCTGTGAACGGCAAGCGATATCAAACAGTCTTCTACCCTGACCAGGAGAGTATTATCAGCGTATGTGCATGTCGGTGAGAGGAGAAGGAGAGAAAAGAGAGGGGAAAGTGATGAACGCGACACAGCTCTCTTAGGAAGCTTTGGTATCATTAGCACAACAGAGCGCAATTAGAGCTACTTTGAGGAAATGAACCTAAGAAAAACAGAATCTTTGCCCTTACTTCAGCCTGAAAACCCTCAACTAAAATGGCAACAAGCAGGTTGAAGAGTACGTAGTTTCCGAATGTCATGAGGGCCACGAAGTAGAGGGCAGCCAGGGGAGAGGTGGAGGCCATCCCGTTGTACAGCACAGCATTCCAATCCTCCTGGGTGAGGATCTGCAGATTAGAGAAGATCTTTCAGAAGTCAAACTGTTTGGGTAAGAAGAAAAAAAACACGCTAAATTACTTCAGACACTGGCAAATTTGCAATCTGAGGGGAAGAAGCATAAAAATATTTGCATTCTTCTTCTCATTTGAACAATAATGAGTTTTTGTAAGTGTTAGAATAATCTCCTATGGAGTGTGTGTTTTACTGCTGCCTCTATGAAGGAATTGTTACCTGCCCACAGGGAGGTTTTTTTTATTTTGCAAGGAAAAAAAGAGCATGACTGCTCCCTCACTGGAACAAATGAAATAACAGAGAAAGTAATTAGCAAATACAGTTTGAATGTTATTCATGTTCACTGGTAAATTAATATCTACAATATACACTGCCGTGACTAAGTATTTGCTCCTTAACTGATCTCTTATATTTTTGTCACACATTTCCCATCATCACACAATCAGAATCAGAAAAACATAACATGCAGTAAATAAAGTAAATATAACATGCAGTTTTCAACTGATGACTTCATGTATTAAGAGAAAAAAGCTTTACAGGCACTTGATGTGTTTGTTCTCTCTGTCTGTATGTGAGACATTAAAGTTTGTCTTACCTGAAACACGGTAACAGTTGCCCAAAGCAGAGAATCAAAGTTTTTCCTGTCTGCCAAAGTTTCTCCGCTTTCTTGACGCAAACCAAACTTACAGCCAAACAGATGCATTCCTAAAATGCTGCAAACCACAATCAGACAAGAAAGGACCTGCATCACACAGTTATATTGAATTAAATGCACACAAACTTCAATGATTTCTAGCAGCCTGTAAGATTGGTGAATTCCACTCCATTTTTAAATTTCACCATAACACAAAGACAGCCCCTTTTTAGAGTTTTTAATTATCTTCTTTTAATTTCTGGTTCAGGAAGCTCTGCTTTTTTAGTGCTTTTAGAACTTTCAGTTGCCTATAATACTGTGGTCTGTAGTATTTTACTCAAGGGTGTAACTTCATTACAAGTTGTTGGGGGCGCATTGTGGGGAAGAGGAGGGCGCTGATGCACCCAGAGTTATGTGACTGGAATGCCTTTTTAGTGCAAAGAATACAGCCAAAACTTAAATAGAGTGGATGTAAAAAGCATCTACTCTAGAGGAGATCTGCATGGACAAATGTGCTAAAATACCAGTTACAGTGTGTACCAACTAGGGATGCTCCGATCAGGTTTTTTGCTGCCGATTCCAATACCGATCATCCATGAGGCTGATCTCTACTGATTACCGATCTTTGTCAATCGCCTGGAATGGCTGTTAACCCTCATGTGGTCTTAACATTTTGTTTTCTCCCCTTGTCCTCTGGGTCAAAAATGACCCGCCCTACCAAAGCCCCAAAATAAACTAGCTTAATTGTTTTAAAACCAAAATCTATTTCGAATGATGAAACAACTTGTTAATCAATTCAACTCAATTTAATTAATTTTTCATTGAGTATCTTTTGTTACACAATACAAAAACATGGCCAACAGTGACCTGTAATATACTTTTTTTTTTAACACAAACCGTCATATTTTTCTTTTCCACAGTAAAGGTTTATTAGTGCCATTATATAAATGTGAAGTAGTTACTTTTGCATTAATTATATTGGAAAGGGAAAAAAAGTCAACAATCTGGGACTTTTTTGTCAACAATTCATTCTTTTAAATTTTTTGGGAAGTGAATTACAAACATACTTCTCTCATAACAAGAAAACAACAAATGCTTGATTTTGTGAAAAAAATGTAACATCATGCAAAACAGTATATGCGAATGTGAGAATGGGCTTTGCAGATGTATTTCCCACATGTGCAGCACATAGCTTTTGTCTTGCAGTCCTTCCTGGGGCAGAACTGGCACCTTTTTCTTTTGACTGATCCAGCTGAAGCCTTAGATGGCTCAGGACAAGATTCAGCTCCCTGAACAGCTTCCACAGGTGCAGAGGATTCTGTGCAGGGCAGATGCTCCCTTCTCTCAATGCAAGGGGTGACAAGTGCCTTTCCCAACTGCTCAAGGAACATCCTTCTCTTGTTTTTCTTCCCTGATATCCAGGTTGGGTTGATCTCCCGCCTTATAACAAGGCTGTTATAAGATGACCAGGGGCCAGCATGCAGTCATCCTTCTGCGGCTGTGCGTTCCAATAACTTTGTCGAGGTTGTCCACACCTCCTATATTGCAGTTGTAGTTGAGGATGATAGCTGTCCTCACGATCACTGATTTAAGCTGTCTTATGCAGTGTGCTCAGCAGGGAAAGGTTCTTGTTCCTTTTTGGAAGATAAGAAACAAGAGTGGTGGTGGGAGTGAAGGCAAACTTTGATGAGAAGACAGCTCTGCCTCTCATTGAAAGGAGTGCAGGGGGTAGTTCAGGCTTATTCTTCCGAACAGTGCCAACCATGCTCATCTTCCTTTTCATGAGCTTCTGGCCGAGTTCATAGGAGGTGAAAAAAATTGTCACATGTGACACTGTGCCTCCTCAGTCCAACTGTCAATTCAGGCACAACCCGCATCACCCCTAGTTCTTCTCTGGTGCTCCTCTCAGCAGCTTCCCTGTGTATATTTAAATATTCCATGCAGAGCTGGATTTTGCATCACAGGCCACCCATACTTTGATGCCATATTTTGTGGGCTTGCTCAGCATATACTGCCGGATAGGGCAGTGACCTATTGATGAAAAAAAAAAGATTACAATCACTGAGTGTGACTGTCAAAGAAAACTATATATATCAAGGATGTTATGTCAATAAAATAGAAAAAAAACTATTTTAGGTAAGTAACATTGCATATATGAAAATGAAAAATTGCCTTTGAATGGAATTAACGGCTCATCTACTGTGCCTTCAGGCCCAGGGTTGAAGAGGTTTGGCAGACGCTCAACCCACTTTTCCCAGACCTCTCTGATGGCTGCCAGTTTGTCCGTCACACGCCTTGCTGGTCTTGATTCACAGTTGTTAAATCTCAGAATTCTTGACCAAGTGTGAAAGATTTTCAGCGGCATTGTGGATATGAAAAACATGTATTCTCTTTGGATATAAATCTATAAAAAGTTTGGTTTCTACTAGTTCGGTCAAGATGCAGGAGAGGACCATGCAAATTTCTCTTTTAGAGTGACCGATAATAAAATAACCCATATGCCAACAAGTAGTGGTGACATACTTTCCATACTTTCATTTAAACTTTCGCCACATGGACCGGATGCTCCAATTGTTTTTAGCCATTGCTGCAAGAGCTGTATCATGAACAAGACGCAAAAGTTAAAATATCTACAAGCTACTGGTACAACGACTGAGTTTTGTTGTGTTCAGTAATTAGCCGGCACCATCCAGTGCTTAGTTTTATTCATTTTCCTGTTGATATCAAGGCGACAGCGGATCGTAGCAAAACATAGCCACTAAAGCTAACGCATGGTTTGTAGCTGCCTGGTATTTAATCATGAGGAAATTCACTGCTACGGGAGCAGGCTGAGTACTGAGGCAGCGATTCGGCACAAGGTAAGTCAATGTGTGTCCATGAATGTGTTACAGAGTATGAAATTATTTTTAGGCAACTTTTTTTTTTTAAAATATATACTACAACGTTATAAAATACAGTTAACATGCAGTTGGAGTGGGCATATTCAACACACCACACACTGCAAGACGTACGTTGTAAGATTGTCATCAAGGAAAAATCGGGGCAAAACAAAAAAGCTGTAGTGGGAACACCAACATGCGTACCCACCCCACCCTACCCTGGGCCGCAGCATAATTGCCAAATCTTGACTGGTCCGTGGTAATAAAAAGGTTAGCGACCACTGAATTAGCAGGTTCCACAAATGTTTTATTTATTCTATTAGTGCAGAATAATCTAGTTAGGTTTGAAATGTCTCGGTGTTGTAGTTTTTAAAGTACAACACGTTAAAAAAGTTCAAGATAGAGAAAAACGAAGCGTAATCCCCCTTTAGCTATTTTCTGAATTAGGTGCTACATTCATAAGCTAACTTCAGCTTCGACTGATAGCTACTTGTTGGGCTGTAGATAGACAGACAGATGTGTGCGCGTGATTATCACACAAATAATCAAAACACTTAACGTTTAACAAACATCTTGATAAGATTGTCCCTGTTCGCTACATCAGACATGAGGCAGTATGGTGAACACATAAAGGATTTATTAACTTAACTTCTAAGTTTTTATGAAGTTTGTCACATCCAGCTTAAATCCTTTGTCGTTGTTGGAGGGTTTCAGGATGTCTGAATAATTCTATAAACATCCTTAATAGTCCTGCAGTGATGAAGGAGCCATTGTTTTTGAACTTCTGCGAAAAAACGCAGAAGTTCAAAAACTTAAGTCCATGGCGTATAGGCAGGACTGGCCCAAGCCTCGATGGGGCCCTAAGCGAAACATGGTTTTGGGGCCCTCTAGTTCTGTTAACAATGTGGACTTGCTGCAATCAGCAGCCCGATCATTAGGTCATTCACACACCTGCTATAAACATCGCCCATAAGCACCTCTGGCAATGCTGTTTGTATTATATACATGCATAGTAGGGATACATTTATTGGCCAACTGATTTATCGACAAGTCGATTTCACCGATTTTCTTAATTTTGGGGGATCGTGATCGGCCGATACTTACAAGTAAAACCCATCTTATCCCCTAATCTTATCTTCGTCAGCAAAGGTTTAAAAATCAGCCTCTGTCCTCTTCTGCTCTGCAGAGAGATGCTTGACAAACAGACTGACCCGACAGATCAGATCTGAACGTTCATAGTTAACAATATTCACCCCACTGTTGCCAATTTGGTGACTTTCTTGCTATATTTACTGGCATTTCCGAAAAAAAAAAAAAAAAAAATATATATATATATATATATATATATATATATATATATATATATCAGCCAAAATCAAGATTGGCAGGTCAGGCTTTTTAAAGATCGGTAATCAGGGACTGGCCAGAAAACTGCAATCATGACATTTTTTGATTAAATAAATTTCTCTTAAGCATTACTCCAATAGGTACAAATTTAATTTTTACCAGTAAGCCTATTTCTCTCCTGAGAATGTGGACCGGTATCAGTACGGGGTTGATTCTGACAGAAGTTTCACATGTTTATGTAAAAATAATGTTTGTTTTAGCCACATAAATTATCAGCAGCAAACAGATCTCCAACTACAGGTTAGAGCAGCTAACGTAGCTGCCATGTAGCCTGATGTAAAAACATTTTGGTAGACAATGTCAAACATTGAGAAGTTTTAGTTATTATCAAACGTTATCAAACACAGCGTTTTGAAGGAAAAAATACAGAACCATGAGAATCAACTAATTTAAAGTTTAAACTTTCACACAAACACCCTAGCATAAATGTTTCGCTGTTGAACCGTTCAAACTAATTTTCTATTAGCAGCTTTACAAATTTTTTACAAGGCACATTAAGACAAACCTTTATCTTGGCTTTTTTTCTATTCTTCCCCTTTCTTTTCTCCCTCCCTGAAGGATAAGTCCTTTTTTGAGACATTGTTTTGCTTACTTATCTTCTGACCAGAGTGTTGGACGTTTAGATGCGCACTGCACATGGCATGGCAGCTCATGTTCTGCACATGGCATGGCAGCTCATGTTCTGCACATGGCATGGCAGCTCATGTTCTGCACATGGCATGGCAGCTCATGTTCTGCACATGGCATGGCAGCTCATGTTCTGCACATGGCATGGCAGCTCATGTTACTGGCGAAGTATGCGGTACCTACCGCAGCCACCAGGGGGGCCAAGAGCATTTTATTTTCTTTTAAACCATAAAATAATGATTTCTACATACATTATCAAATATATATTACTGTAAAAACAAATCACTTCATAGTGAAATTGTGTGTTTTTCATACTATAATGACATAGAAGTTCTTACTAAAAAATAAAATAAGCTCCACAGAGGGGGCCCCTTAGTGGCCTTGGGGCCCTAAGTGGCTGCTTAATTTGCTTGTGCCTTGGGTTGGCCCTGCATAAAGGCAGTGGCCGCTGTAGGACCCATGGTTTAAAATGAACAAACTTTGACTCTTAAGCTATGTTAAAATATCTCATCCTATATGATGATTGCTTTGAGTATTGCTACGTTCTATGAAGATATGAGGCATTTAGTCCAGGGATGTAGAAAAACAGGTGGAGAACAACTTAAAACCAGTTATTTTCTTTTTTTTCTCAGTCTGTGTCAGCTTACCGTCACACCCTGACCCATTGCCATGGCAACAAGCAACAGTTCCATGACCCCACAGAGCACAGATTACATTCAAGTGTATCCGGAATTAACATAACAATAAACCAAGAGAGGACAATACTAATCAAAGAAAACTAAAGGGAAATGAATGAAGAACAAAATAAACTAAGGGCGCATTCAGACCGGATAGTCCGGTAGACTTGGTTCTATTGGGGACTAAAATTGCAACATTTGTTACATTTTCAGAACTGTAGTTTGCATTCACACTGCACTGTGCCAAACGACTACAACTAACTGAAAAACCTGTTCCCAATGTCGCCTGTCAGGACGCTGCACCAAGTACTACTGAAGAAATCAACACAAAATCTCTAAAGAAGACCAGCACAATTTCCTTCTTCACAAAAAGTAAACAAAAACAGAGCAGTATCAGAATTTAGTGGTTGTAGGATTTCTTCATTGATATACATTACTAGTTTGGATATTGACTGCTAGCCGCTAACACTAACAACGCTCCTGCAGGTGCCGTTACTAAAACCAGGGTGTTCCAATGTGGGATGAGCAGGAATCTGTCACAAGATGATCTTAGTACCTTAAATTACTACCCCATTTCAATAAACATGGTTTAAATGAAAACTGAGGAAATTGCTGATGTTTATAAGTTTTCTCCCTTAATATAAATCTAGAAGCAGTTTGGTTTCTATCAAGATGCAAGAGAGGACTAACCAAATTGCTCTTTTATATCCGTGAATAATTACATAGTTGCTGCTGTTAATTTTATTAGTTTGTCAAAATTTAACAAACCATGACTCATATACTTTATATATGGGACATATGAAATATGTCATCCTAATTGATGATTAAATCTTCAAACAAATGAGGCAATTAGTCCTGTTTTTGTCATTTATTAAAGGTTTAAAAATGACAGCAGCTGCAGAGCACTACAGCAACAGGGATTTAAGATAATAAACAGGTGAAACAACTTTAAACCATTTATATTCTGGTTTTCCTTGCCTTCTGTGTCTGCACACAGACCCGTTGCCATGACAGTCGACACAAACTCTTCATTAACCCACAGAGCAGAGAGTAATATATTAACCAGAATATCCTGCACTGTTCATTGCATTATTCCAAGATGCCGTTAAAAATAATTTCTATTCACATTGCTTTTTTGTTGCCTGGGAAATTATTTTTGATGATAAACACAGAAATAACCATAAAAGTCAAAACATCAATTATAATGATAGTAACATTAATAATAAAATATTTGTAGGCAAAGTAGCCTACAAATTCTTTGATGGGGCACGGTAAGGAACCTGAATAATGGATAGGGGACACTAGCCCAAAAAACGTTGACAAAACACTGAACGCCCTCTTAAGAGCCCAGCTTAGATAAAGCTCTAGAAAAGAAATCAGAAACTGTTATCAGGGACCATTTGCTATTTCCCATAAGGAGGCATATGGGAAATTGCATATGCTCGCAGAGGACCAATACTGTAATTTGGCCTTAATAAACTGGACTGATGATTTCAACTAGCCAACTCTTCTTGAACCTCATACATTATGAACCAAGCTGGAGAACAGAAAATCTCCAATACAGGCTTAATGTTTATTTTGCAATAAGTAAAAAGTTATTGCCTGATTACTCACTGTGGCACTTTGGCCACGCCCACTTGTGATTCCACCAGAATCTGAACATTTTAATTGTGGGACAATTTTCTGTGAAGTTTGGTGACTTTTTGAATATGATAAAGCCCCCAAAAAGCCAATTCATTTGATGGAAGAATCGTAATAATAAGAAGAAACATCATGATTACAATAGGCCTTCACAGCACTTGGCTGATCTGGCCTAATTATGAATAAATAAAGCTAAATAGACTTTCAAATACCTGAATATGAAGATGAAGAGCATTAACAGCATGCAGAATGTGGCTACATTGTCCATGGTCTTCATGAGCACCACCAGTTGCCTCCTCAGAGCAGGAAGGAAGCGCACCAGCTTCAAAACTCTTAGCAGGCGAAAGGTACGCAGCACTGATAGGCCTCCCTCGGCCTCACCCACAATCTCCCACACACTGAAATACACAGTTCATACGAGAATACATATCTACCACTGGCAAACACAGATTCAAAACACAATCTCTTCATTCAGGGGCAAAAGAGTAAATTATTTTCTGTGTAACATATAATAACTGAAAAACTGAATTTATGGTTATTATCACTTGCTTTCTACAGGGAGAACATGTGATAGACAAGGAAGTGTAGAGCTGGCTGTTGTAGGTGGGCTTTAAATAACTTTAAATCACTTATTTTTCATTTTTTGTTATGAAATGCTTACTAATATAGCTAGATGTGCCTCTGTTCCAGAACAGCTTGTTCAAATGATTGCATGACCTCTTCTACAGCCATCAAATACTGCAGAAGCCTGTTAATCACCCACAGATTCAATCCAGGTGTGGCAGAAGGGAAATGCCTGAAACATGCAAGGCAGATGTGGTGAGGACCAGATCAGAGAAATACTGATCTAAACTTTGATCTAATCATTGCTAATCAATGATTCAGTCTTTTGTTTCTTGGATTGGTTTGGGCCATTACTAATAGTTTGGAATCTTTATCAGCATATGGACAATTTTGAATAAATTTAATCAACTGATTTGGAAATGTTTGTGGTTAAGAGAAAATTTAATCAGTTTATTTGAAGTTTATATTGTATATATTTTGTAAATAATTTTTCTAACTACAATACAAATTACCTTTTGCAATATTTTTTTATGTTAAATCAACCCTGATCCTTCCTGAATTATATCTTTATGTCTTCTGATAAACATCCCTTTATTTTAAATATTGATTCCATCATTTTAACATCACTGCACCATCAGAAATGCTACACTATGCTGCAGCTTGATTGGTAAATGTGATTATATATGTTGATTAACATTAAAATACATGTTATGAATATTAATTAGCGTGTCCTTATTAATTTAAATTTGAGTACAAGGGGAACTGTACAGCTTCTGTGTGTCTTCTCAGAACTATCAGCAATACACTATTTTATATTTCAATGTGTTTCAAAACTTTTCAAATGTTTCTATTGTCGCTCAAACTGGCACCTTCCCTCCTCTTATTTTTGTGTTTTTCAGCTGCTGCTCAGCAGTTTCATCCAAAGTTGACTGACAAAGACTGACAGATAAACTGTAAAGAAGCTTTGTTATGTACCAGAGTGGGAGGAAGACATGAAGGAACCAAAGTGACACCAATCAGTCAAACTTGGGTTACCCTAACTCCTACAGTTTCCCTGGATCATACAGTATAAGGCTTAACCTCATGGACGCTGTTCTTTCATGGACAATAGACTCTTATTTTGACAGACAAAAAAGAGTCCAATGTAGATGTTTACATATCTATGCCTGTTTTCTTAAACAAAATGTATTATTAATGCCATGTTGTCATTTTTAAGTTTGCGTACACACATTTTTGGAAATATATTATGTTATGTAAGATAATTTTGAATGACATAATAGCCATTGTCTGCCAAAATTGTGTAGAAGCTTTTAACGGTATGTTATGATCTAGACCTATCAGACCAAAAACATTACATGAATCAATATTGATTACTTAACTTTGATTCAATATAAAATCAACACAAATGTGTACAGCTCCACATTCAAACGATGGTTGAATTTGATATAGTATCAGTTATGATTGAAACCCTAACATTGATTCAACATGTACATTACTGACCACTTTCAATGTCATTTCAATGTCAGGCTTCAATATGGATTCGATGTTTCTGCCTAACATTGTTTCAATGTTGATTCACTCATTTCTCTTTAAAGGAAATAGCAGAAGCGTGAAAGAATGCAGTAAACACAAATTTATAATTCATCTTCTCGTCCTACATAATGGATTGAACACAGGCCCTCTGGAGCATGTGTTCAGCCATTTGGCTTAGCCACCTCAGTCAAAATCCCAGTACTGGCAGCTGTGGCGCTGTGAAATCAGGATCAAAATGATTTTCCAATAACATGACGAAGTTTTAATATTAAACTTTTCATTTCACAACCAAATATTTCCTCCTACCTGATTATAACAATGATGCTGTCAAAGCTATTGTAAGGATTCTTGATGTAGCCAAAGAGGCCGAGAGCCAGCATCTTAAGAAGCATCTCCAGGCTGAAGAGGCTAGTGAACACCATGTTGCTGATCTCCAAAATGTCTGTCAGCTCCTGCGGCTGATGCGAGGAACATGGGGAGAAACAAAATTGAAGAAATAAACAGGAACAGACCGTTAGTGTCCGAGGCAGGTGTTCATCAAGGTTTCTCAGAAAGTCTTATTTAGATGCTTATAATGGGCTACTTATGCAAGGCGCAGCGTGACAAATTTTCGGATAAAAATATTATACATTTCAAGCTTCTGGTTATAGTATGATCTAGATTTTTGCATGTCATAAAAGGTAAGTGGAAGGTTTTTAAACTTGTTTTTTTTTGTGTGCATATTGGCTGTTTGATTGGAGGATGACATGGAACAAACAAAGTTTTCATTCCAAATAAGATAGAATAGCTTATTGGTCTACCACTGTTGCGTCCCAAAATGTACAGGAATAATTTATCTTCTGATCCCTCGCCCTGGTGTTTGGAACAAAGACAGCATCCAGACTCTCCAAAGGAGGAGGACGTGGAAGTTGTAGGTCCTGACCACAACTACTGCTTGCCTTTGCAGTGCCAGGTGGATTGGATCTAGGCAGGTGTACTGTATAGGGGGGAAAAGTTAGGACAATTCCAAGGGTCCCTGGCCGACAAGGCCCCCTCACAAATTAGGTTTTTTTGTTGTTGTTTTTAGATTTAAAGAAATAGAAAAAAATCTAGGGCCCTGTTAATAACAAAATTAATCATATGTTTTAAAAATATTTTTTAGCAGTAAAATTAAATGTTGCCATTCCCACACAAAAAGCACACATCCATATTTGCCCTGAAGACCCGCTGGATCTGTATGAAATGGTTCGTTCCTGCTTAGCGCTTGAAGGTGATGGTGTTCAGCAGCAGTTGGCAGAAGACAAGAATGACTGTGGTAGCAATCAAGAAAAATAATAAAGTCAGATTTTCAAAAAAATAGAGAGAGAGAGAGAAAACGACAAGAGTTTCAATTTGTAGCCCAGTTTTTCTCCAAGAGAGGTGGGTAGACTGCGTGAGATTATCAACCATTTAGCATAGTTAGTTTAGCTACAGACTACTGTTTGCCTCTATTTCATTTAATGAAGGAACAAATCTACTAACATATTCATATATTTAACTTGTCTCTATACCTTTTATCACACTTAACAGATGAGTCAGTCAGCAGCAGCTCTAACCACCATACCAGTATACACCCCCTTCCTGTATGGAAAGTTGTTTCTCAACTATTAGCACATTTAGCAGTGAGTGACTGAGGTTGATTAACAGCACTAAGACCCTCCTCCTGGTTCTGACTGGTTGTTTTTGGCTGGAACGCTGTATTCAGCTAACAATAGTAGATCAGGGAGGAGGTGGAGAAGATTGATCTTTTCACTGATTATCTGTTTTATAGCAAAGTGTCATGACATGGTGACAGCTTTAACAAATATAAAAAAAACATATTTTTTAAAGTTATATACTGCAGCTTGAATAAAATGCAACTAAAGAACTCTGGATTGCTTCATGTATATTTTGCACATTGCCTATGTCATGATGGGTTCTAATTTTCTAACCCACATGCAGAACACAACAAAGGAGAGATGGAATCAGTGAAAGAGAATTTATTGAGAAAACAATAAATGTTGAAAGTGAGGTAACGGGTCTGGTCCAGGGGAAGAATGGACTCACAGAGCGGTTGGCACACTATGAAAAGCACAGCAAGTAGATGGCGAGTTCAAAGCCGTCAGAGACAGTAGTGCTAACAGGTTTGTTGGAAAGATCTTACTTGTGGGAATGAAGTATGCTGTTTTGGGAGGGTTTGCTGAGGTGTTTGTGTCTTTGTCTCTTGGTGGGTCCAGGATATTCAGTGCTTAGCCACAGGAATCCGGAAGGCAACGAGGGAGTGCGGCGGAGGGAGGACAAGTAAGTTCAGGTGCAGTGGAGACACAGAAGCGGCACGACTGCCAGTCAGAGAATCCAGGAAGTACTTGCAATCAGACAGAGGAGGTGAGTTTGGGAACTCGGGCAAAGAGTGGGTATGTTCAACGACATCACGAGGAAGGTCTTGTTCAGGCAACCAGGTTAGATCGTCACACGGAGGATCCAGGGCGTCTCAAGGAAAACACCTGAAGACAGGGAGCAACAAGAGAAATCACTAGAGCAGATCAACAATGAAATGGAGACTAGCTCTAGGAGGCTCAGAGTACTGTTGCTGGGTAACACTCAGGCGTCAAAGTACTGGCAGTCAGCTCCTCTTGTACTCCCTGCCTGATGAGATAATAGAACTCAGGTGTGCAGGATGATGGCACACGACTCAAGAGAAAGGTGAGTCTGGTGCTATCTGGTGGCTGAATGGTGAATAGCAGCAGAAGAGCCACCCACAAAGCAAACAAAGAACCCTGGAACACAATAGTACCCCCCCCCCCTCAATGGTCGGCACCTGGTGGCCGAGACGAACAGGAGGGGAGCGAGGAGCGGTAATCTGTGATAAGGGACGGATCTAAAATAAAGGAACCAGGAACGCAGGAGCAATCCTCCGGACCGTAGCCCTCCCAATCAACGAGGTACTGCCAGCCGCAACCTCGCCGACGGGACTCTATGATCCAGTGGACAGAGTAGGCTGGATGCCATCTACATCTTGGGCAGGAGGAGGGGGCTCGGAAGGAGGGCACAGCGTGCTGGTCTGAACGGGTTTTATCTCGGAGACATGAAAGATTGGGTGGATGCGAAGGGAGGCTGGGAGGTGGAGATGAACAGCAGATGGGTTAATGATGGCTTTTATCTCGAAGAGACCAATAAACCGGGGAGAAGGTTTTTTGGACATAGACTTCAGGGGAATATCACGGGACGACAACCAAACCTTTTGGCCAGGAGTGTAGGTGGGAGCCGGGATCCATTTCCGGTCTGCTTGGCGCTTGCTTTGCTCAGCGGTATTGTTGAGGTTGTGGAAGGTGGTTCTCCAAATATTCTGGTGGTGGCGGATTGAGGTTACCAAAATATTGTCTTCCTTGGACGGAAGTAGAGGGGGCTGATAACCTATGGAGGCTTTACACAGGGACAGACCAGTAGCGGCAGAAATGTGGCTATTATGGGCGTATTCCACCCAAGGGAGGAATTGACTTCAGTCCGATGGGTTGGAGGAGGTAAAACAGCGGAGGGTCATTTTGAGATCTTGGTTGAGTCTCTCAGTTTGGCCATTGGTCTGTAGGTGAAAACCAGAAGTCAGTGAAACCTTGGCACGAAGTGCAGCACAGAATTTTCTCCAAACCTGTGATATGAATTTGGGTCCGCGGTCAGACAGTATTTCCAGCAGGATTCCATGCAGGCGGAAAACATGTTTCATGAGCAGTTGGGTGGTTTGAAAGGTGGTAGGCAGCTTATGGAGGGGAACGAAGTGGCAGGCTTTAGAAAAACGGTCAATAATGGTGAAGATCATGGTCATCCCTTTAGATGGTGGTAGTCCAGTAACAAAATCAACGGAAATAAGGAACCATGGGCGTTTAGGTATGGGAAGTGGCTGAAGGAGACCAGATGTAGGTTGATGGGACGATTTATTTCTGGAACAGACTGTGCAGGCCAGGACATACTCTTTGACGTCTTTATGAACTGAGGGCCACCAGAATTTGCGATTAACGAGAGATATGGTTAGACTGATACCTGGATGACCTGAGAATTTAGAAGGCGTGGATCCACTGGAGGAAACAGACTTGGACAGAGGTGTGTACATACATCTTGTTAGGTGGGCATGAATCGGGGACTGGTTCGGACAGTTGGGCCTGTCTGATGAGATCCTCAATCTCCCAGGTGACCGCTGCATCAGTGCAACTGGGGGGAAGGATTGTGGCTGGGACCGTCTCCGAGTCATCTGGAGAGTGGAGACAGGAAAGGACATCTGGCTTTGTATTGCGGGATCCTGGACGATAAGGAATGGAGAGGTTAAATCTGGAGAAGAACAATGACTAACAAGACTGACGGGGATTAAGCCTCTTAGTAGATTGCAGGTATGACAGGTTTTTATGATCAGTACAGACCAGCACCGGATGTTCAGCTCCCTCCAACCAGTGCCGCCACTCCTCCAGCTTGAGAGCCAATAGTTCACGATCGCCCACATCATAGTTACGTTCCGGAGGGGCTAATCTGCGGGAAAAAAGGTACAAGGGCGAGTTTTATTGTCATGGGAGAAAATCTGGGACAGCACGGCTCCTACTCCGGTATCCGATGCATCGACTTCAACTATGAACTATTTTGAAGGATCTGGCTGGATGAGTATGGGGACACTAGCGAAGTGGTTCTTGAGTCGAGTGAAGGCGGCTTCAGCTTCCGGGGTCCAACTGAAAGGGATTTTGGTAGAGGTGAGAGCGGTAAGTGGTAGGGTGGTTTGGCTGTAGTTACGGATGAATTGGCAGTAGAAGTTGGCAAAACCGAGGAAGCGTTGCAGTTGTTTATGGGTCTCGCCATTCCAGAACCGCCTGGATCTTCTCCTCCGTAGGCCTTACCTGTCCTAGTATGAATCCAAGAAATGAGACAGATGGTTTATGAAATTCACATTTTTCTGCTTTGACATATAATTTGTTTTCCAGGAGACGTTGACGGACCAGACTGACATTTGTGTTCAACTAGGGACTTGGAATAAATCAGAATCAAGGTATACAAAAACGAAGATGTTTAGAAAATCTCTCAACACATTGTTGACGGGCGCTTGAAAAAGGGCAAGAGCATTGGATCATCCAAATGGTATCACCAGGTAGTCAAAGTGGCCAATGGGGGGTTTTAAGTGAGGTCTTCCATTAATCACCCTTGCAAATGCGGAGAAGATGATATGCGTTTCTTTAATCTAACTTGGAGAAAATGGTTGCGCCATGAACTGGTTCAAAAGCTGAGGATAACAGAGGCAAGGGATACTTATTCTTAACAGTTATGTTATTTAGCCCTTTGTAATTGATACAGGGGCATAGTGAACCATCTTTCTTTCCCACAAAAAAAACCCACCCACAGGGGAGAAGAGGATGGGTGCATATGCTGGCAGCCAGAGAATCCTTGATGTATCTCTCCATGGTTTCACACTCTGGTCTTGAGATGTTATACAGGCGGATAGCAGGTACTGGTGCACCGGATAGAAGATCTATCGAAAAACCGTAAGGACGATGAGGAGATGAGATAGGGCCTTGGACTTACTGAACACTGGAGATAGATCATGATACTGAGGAGGTATGGTCGACAGGTCGGGTGGGTCTGCCTCCTGTGGTTCTGTTGGCGGCGGACCTGGGGGAACAGCTGACTGGAGACAGAATGAATGACAGGAAGTGGACCAGGATTCGACATGTCTGTCTGACCAGTTGATGTGAGGATTGTGTTGTTGGAGCAATTTAAAGCCGAGAATGATGGGAGAGTTGGCTGTGGGAAAAACCAAAAAGAAGGTGAGTTCGCTGTGGTTATCAGTTCGGGGTCTTTGTCTCTTTGTGGGTCCAGGAGATCCAGTGCTTAGCCACAGGAATCCGGAAGGCAATGAGGGAGTGCGGCGGAGGGCGGACAAGTAAGTTCAGGTGCAGCGAAGACAAAGAAGTGGCACGACTGCCAGTCGGAGAATCCAGGAGGTACTTGCAATCAGATGGAGGAGGTGAGTTTTGGGAACTCAGGCAAAGAGTGGGTATGTTCAATGACATCACGAGGAAGGTCTTATCCAGAAAACCAGATTAGATCGTCACAAGGAGGATCCAGGGTGTCTCAAGGAAAACACCCGAAGACAGGGAGCAACAAGAGAAATAACTATGAGATTAGATCAATGAGGAAACAGACTAGCTTTTGGAGGCTCAGAGTACTGTTACTTGGTAACACTCAGGGGTCGAAGTCCTGGCAGTCAGCTCCTCTTGTACTCCCTGCCTGATGAGATAATAGAACTCAGGTGTGCATGATGACGGCACACGATTCCAGAGAAAGGTGAGTCTGGTGCTATCTGGTGGCTGAATGGTGAATTGCAGCAGCAGAAGAGAAACCCACAAAGAAAACAAAGAACCCCAGAACAGAACAGCCTAAGACTGTTGCTGGTGGAGAGAGACATTTCAGTAAGCTAAAACTAATGATAAAAATTTAAGGAACCTATTTGCATGCAGTATGTGGACTATTGCATGTAAAATTCACTAGCAGTGAATATTGTTGTATCAGTGGCGCCGGATTCATTTTTGAGGTTACCTTCATCACCTCTGTTACGCACTTTGAATGTCAGGCACGTGCACTTGTTCAATTGATATGATGGCATATCAATTGATATGCCATCATATCAATTGAACAATATAATATATCAATGGCATATCAATTGATATGCCATCATATCAATTGAACAATCAATTCAGTGGCTTTGTCGCAATTTGTCCCAAAGTAAACAGTAAACATCCCTTACCTGGAGGACAACGTTTTTGGGGTCTACCATGCGCTGATTGTTTGTTATTAAACGCGCTGCGGTCATAGAGATTTGGTGGGAAATAATCAGAAAGAAAATGTTAAAAGTTGTCAGTGGGGAACATGCAGAAGGCAGCTTTACACAGAGCATTTAGATGTTGGAATGAACTTTATCCCATTTTCAAAACTGGAGTCTGGAAAAATGTAAAAGAAGAGAATTGCCTGCAGCTGAACTGAGAACAGATGAAAACAGAGATGGACGGTATTAAAACAGTGTGTTTGTGTGAAGGTTTTATCATCATTACATCATTGGTGTGAAGCACCAGTAGCGGGTGAAACAGTTGTCCAACCAGGTAATCCGTCAACTCTTCATTTCACCAAGCCACACCCACAAAAAGTTCATAAATCGGACCACGCACACAGTAAAAAGCTCTGTCAGGATCCAAACCGCTCTTAGAACCACGGGAGGATTCAAACTTCGCTCGTTCATTTTTAGCTTACAGAAAAAGAACCAAACTGCCAAATTTACAAAAGTAAACTGACCAATAACATTTAGACTGTGCGCACCTCCAGGACTCACACAGACTAGCGACGTACAAGATGTTTTGACACAATAGTTCTTTTTTTTCTCCTAAATGTTATTAATAGTAAAGACGGTTATATATCAAAAATTTACATGTGACAAGGCAGTGTTGGACATGTTGCGGGCTGCCATAATTACTTGGCTGGCATTGTTACTTGCTGGCATCCATGTAACGGGTGTTACATGGATGCAAGCAACGTGGGGGTCAGAGGTGTCCTTTCCCAGTTGGGGGAGGAAGGGGAGAGAGTGGTGGGGTATTTTAGCAGGGCATTTAACAGAACAGAGGTGCTACTGCATGACAAGGTGGGAGCTGCTGGCGGTGGTACTTTCTCTGCATCATTTTAAGTACTACCGGGCTGGAGGTAAGCACGCTAATGCAGATGCCCTCTCCCGTCGCCTTTGTGCTGCAGTATAAATCAAATTTTACTGAACAAAGCTCCCATGAGAACAGTATTTTTTTCAAAAATAAAAAACTCAAAATGCACTGTTCCAAATTATTATACACAGCAGATTATCTAAACATTTTATGGCTTATAAAGAACTGCAAACACTCATTCTTTGAGTGTGCAGCATTAAGTGGTCACATGTACTAAAATCAAAAGCATTTTCAATCAAAAACATCTTAACAGACCGAGTTACATGTTAACCTATGAGCCCTTTTTTGATATCACCTATCACTTGTATCCATTGAACTTGTGGGTTTGTGGAAAGTTTCTGCTTGAATTTCTTTGCAGGATGCCAGAATATCTTCCCAGAGCTGCTGTTCTGATATGAACTGCATCCCACCCTCAGAAGCTGGCGCTTGGGCTGTGGAATGTCACCTATCTAGTGAGGAAGGAGCCGGAGCTGTGGGAGCAAATAAATACTGAATAAGAGGGGTCCTAGGATTGAAACTTGGGGTACCCTACATGTGACCTTTGGCCTCTTTCATGAGAAGTTTCCAATTGAAACAAAGAAATCCCTATTCTTTATGTAAGATTCAAACCAGCTGAGGACTGAACCAGAGAGTCTGACCCAACTCTCCAGTCGAGTCAATAATATGTCATGGTCGACACTGAGGTCCAACAGAACCAGCACTGTGGTTCTCCCACAGTCCATATTTATATGGATGTCATTGAATACTTTTACGAGGGCAGTCTCTGTGCTGTGGTGAGCACAGAAACCAGATTGGAAGGAGTCAAAGCAGTTTGTTATTGTTAGGAAGCTATTTAATTGTTTACACACAGTTTTTTCAATAACTTTGCTGATGAATGGGAGGTTGGAGATCGGCCTGTAGTTCTGCAGTAGTGATTTGTCCAGATTGTTCTTTTTTATCAGTGGTTTGATAACTGCTGTTTTCAAAGCCCGGGGGAAAACCCCTGATGTGAGTGATGAGTTTACTATTTGGATCAGATCATTAGCAATAACAGGCAGGACTTTTTTAAAGAAATGTGTGGGTAGGACATCCAGACAGCAGGAACTGGAGTTTAATTGGCTTATGATTTCTTCTAGGGTTTTATAATTAAGTAGTTGAAATTGGGTCATTTTTCCTGTATTTGTTTTGTTTGGATACAGCATTGGTCCTGGCTTTAGAATTGATGTGCCGATTAATCCTCTGATTTTTTGAATTTTCTCTGAAAAGAAGCTGGAAAACTTGTTGCAGGTGGCATTAGATTGGAATTCAAGTGGTAACGTCATCAGAGGGTTTGTGAGCCTGTCAACTGTTGCAAATAAAGCTCAAGTATTGTTAATGTTTTTGTTTATGACATCTGCAAAGAAAGCCTCCCTTGTATGTTTTAGTGTTGAGTGATAGTTACGTAGTCTTTCTTTATAGATGTCATAATGAACGTGAAGTTGAGTTTTACACCATTTTCGTTCGGCCCTACGGCAGAGTTGTCTTGCAGATTGAACTGTTTGTGCATTTCTCCATGGAGATTTCTTCCTACCAGAGACAACCTTTACTTTAATTGGGGCAATGGAATCAATGATATCTGAAACTTTAGACTGAAAATCATCTACCAACTTATCTACATCATTACAGCTTAAGGGTGAGAAAGAAGAGTAGATATGATTAAATGTTTCTGCTGTGCTTTCTGTGAAAGAACGTTTTGAGATAGTAGCTGTTTGTCCAAGTGGGTTAAAGGATAAAGAACTTTCAAAGATAACAGCAAAGTGATCCGACAGGGCAACATCAGTTACAGAGACATTGGAAATATTCATAAACTTACTGATAACCAGGTCCAGTGTGTGCATGTCAGCCGCTGCGGTCTGAACGCACAGCTTCATAAATTCCTTATGGGTTCGGGAGCGTAATCCAAGCTCCATTAGTTAAAACCGCAGGGTGAGTTCAGTTAATTCTTCGCAGTGGCAGACTGCACATGTTACGGTCTAATTAACTTCTGTATCTTTATTTATTTCATCAAGATAAACTGCTGTCTACTCTGTGAAGATTATAAACACAACGTTGCATTCTCTTTAGTTTTCTCTGGTCTGTAATGGAGACTTGAATTAAAGTCATTTCAACCAAAAGTGGAACACCTGCGCTTCCTAACCAGACGCTCCAAAGCGTCCGGTCCATAACTCTCAACACGCTGTCAGCTCCGGTCAGAAAGACGCATTTAGTTCAGAGTCCATGAGATGATATTCAGAAAGGATTTTTATACTATTGACTCCTTTCTTTTGTTTTATACTCTTAACTGTTTTTCAGATGTTTTCTTGGGGGTTAGAAATGTTTTCACATGTGTGTGTTACCAACTGCTTTTGTCATTGGTTGCTTTGACCATCCATTGTCTGTGTTAGCAGCTACCTGTGAAACTGATAACGGTCAGTCTCCTGTCCTGGTAAGGGCAAGTCGACAGACGATTCCAGAATGTCTCCTGGGAATGTTTATTGGTCAACTGTTGGTGTGACTGTGTGAAAAAGCCAATCTCTTTGTTGTTAACATAATAAAAGGCAGTTGGGGACTGAGAGCCGGTGGAGTTGATCCCAGACAGTGTTTAACGGCGGTTCTCCGCGTCTGGCTCTCTCCCCTCTTCTGTAGAAGAGTAGTTTGTGTCTCTGGTTGATTCTTGCAGGTTGGGAAACGAAATAAACCCAACAGTGACCTCTAGGTGCAACCCACATATTCACTTCTGTTGGTCAGGTAATAAATGCATTTTCATTACAAATGTGGGACCGTTCATAAGAAAATACACAGAATGACAGGGAATATAGACAAGAAGCATTGGGTTTTTGTTTGTTTTTTAATAAGACCAACCACACATTTTCTTATTAGTTGTGATAAGTATATAATTTAGAAGGTATTTATATTGGATATTTTCAGAAAAATAGTTTGGTGATTGGAATCTGTCAATTTCAGCTTTAATGAGGCAAGAAAACAGACAAGCCAATTAGTTCCTTTTCTGGCCAATTAACGTGCTATAATATATCTACCAGGATGTGTTGGTCACAGCCAACAGTTATTTTCAATGTCACTCAAGTGTTAAAAAACAATAACTTGTTTTTATACTTTATGATTCTATGATGTCAGTGCTTGAAAACCAAACACAAATTCCTTGATGAAGCAAACAATCTTGGCCAAGACATTTGTTTCTAAAAATGTTTAAAAATAAAAACATGACAGGAAGGCTAGAAACTGCAGAGTTGTGGTACTATATCCTTTTCAACTTGTAACCCTTCACTGTTATGAAACATGGTAACTATGGCAATGCCAGTACCCTTTCAGAAATTTTGCAGTTAACGTACATGTCTATGTTCACCAGGAAACACACAGAAACTGAATACTTTGTAATGCCAGCTGCACTAATCATGGTAATCATGCTAATTGCCAATGGCTGCTGAGTAAAAAATTAAGATGTCAACTTTGTAATTACTGAAAAATTATTAAAACACTGTTTTACAGTGACTGAGCTTTCACACGATGATCTTTTTTTTCTTTTCAAAATGAATCATGATGATTAACTTGAAGTAGGAGAAAAAGTGTCAATTTCAAACCAGACACATGAGCAGGACACTTTATGTCACAGGATTGAGTAACACGTCCTTACTTCCACAAACACAGCCATGGATTCTTCTCACAGATTATGCAAAGCAGCAATGCTGTGTAAACATGAAACTGGATTCTGAGCATGCCCAGTAAAACTGGCCTGACACAATGCTGCTCACAGAAGATTAAAACTTCTCTTAGGTGTTTTCCTGAACGG
Organism: Poeciliopsis retropinna; assembly: GCA_010277075.1. NCBI lineage: Eukaryota > Metazoa > Chordata > Actinopteri > Cyprinodontiformes > Poeciliidae > Poeciliopsis > Poeciliopsis retropinna. Next base: position 351,216 of record VMRM01000023.1, read on the forward strand.
AAATACTCACATGGACATTTTTACATTTTTAAGAGTGAAGTTTTTAAATAGTTTTAAAAAAAAATAGGTTTTATTCATAGTGAAGTTATTTCATCACATAGCTGTGAAGCCATGTCCGACTATCCAGGCATAAAAATAGGATAAAATCAGGCAGCTCTTATTGTTAAATATTCAACATTCAGTATGCTATGGCCATCCAGATGTGTCAAGGAATAGGCTGAATAGCGAATGAAATCTTCCCTCGTTTTCCATAGTCTGCCGCTGCCATTCAGCCAATCAGATTGTCAGGCCTGTCCTCCTCCACCCTTCACTCCTGCCTTCTCCTGCGACTCAACTCTATTTCCACTCTACTCAGTATCTCATTCTTTTCCCAGGGTCACACTTTAATTAACACTAGAGGTCTTATGAGTTTCCCCATCTCCTCATACATGCCTGCATACACCCACACACAACCCAGCATGCACATTTGTGTGGAGATCCCATATGCTGGGTGCTGTAAGTTTTGATGGGAGGGTAAATTTGTTGACTTTCCCACACACAGTGATCAATCAGACAGGAGTCATATTAGGTGTGAGGGAGTCACGCACCAAGTCGTGCACGTTAACACAAACATGCTAGCAGTCTAATGGCTCACCTGCTCGTGGTACTCTATGCCCATCGACAGCGTGTTAATGAGGATGGCAATCATGATTCCTCTGCTGAAGTATCTGCTGCAGACAATAAGTTGTAACTTGTTTCGGAGTCTCAGCCAGCAGCATTTCCAGATGCTTGTCTTTGGCTCAAATCGCTGTGGACTACTACACCGGCATGGACTAGCATTATGTAACAGATGGTCGATATGGCATGAGTTTCCATGAAGAGGGTCTTCTGGCTGCTCATCCGGATGTTCACTGAGTTGGTTGTAGTAGACGCAGTAAGGACATGCCGAGGAATCTCCAGAGGCTTCACCAGGCAGAGGAAGAGAGGGATAACCAGCAGACACACCTGTGCACACACCAGGGAGGACAGGATGTAAGGCTTGTATAGTAATGCTCAAAAGTCATGAGTCAGACCCCATTTCCTTCTGTGGATGGGGAATAGGTGTTTAATCCTCTGCTGATTTACTAAGTTTACTCACAAGCAAATGCACAGTTTGTAAAGTTGATGATACTTTTATTATAATGCAGAAACATGGAATATAACAAAAATCAGTAAGTTTATAAAACAATATCCCAAAAACATTGAAAATCTCAGCACTGTTCAACTAATCATATGAAAATGCAGGCTGGCACAACAGGAAACCAGCTGGTGCATACCTGACAACCTATAATGACAGGATAAGCAGGGGGAGCAGTCATAGAAAAGCATTCGAGAGAACTGCTATAATTCTAGAGGAACTTCATCTGACGTTTAGGGTTAGGGTGAGAAAATAGACAAAGCTAACCCCTAATCTGACCCTTAACCCACAAATATCTTTACACATTCGCAGATATTTTGAGACCATTTTCATTCCATACATGTTGGGGTCAGGTAGAATGCCTGGACAAAAACAAAAAACAAGAAAAAAGCAGCCCGCCGAAAAAAACACAAAGAAATATTTAAAACATTTCAGGAACAACCGTTCAAGTCAGGATGATAGATTCAAAGAAAATGTAACTCCTTGGAAGCAAAATATTGTAAAATTAAAGATGGTAAGAGCATGGAGAAAAGCCGTATTTAAATGTCTCTCATGGGGACATTGAGGTATTCAACATATTCTACCAAGAACTCTTTTCATTTCATAGAAAAAATAACATGAAAATCCAAAGTGGAGTTTGGGCAGTTTGCTCAGAGGGAGAGGTTTTTTATTACAAAAGCGATGTGTGCATGGGAGTGTCTGTGTGCGTGTGTGTGATGTGTGTGCGCATCAATGTTTGTTTGTGTATATATAAGCATGTGTGTTCCAGGGTGGGCTAAGATTTTAGCAGAATTCATTAAGAAACCGCTCGGGAGGAATGCTCTGATGACATAACAACAAACATTTATGTACTACAAGGGCTTCACTTATCATTGCAGTTTTAACAAATTCATGTTTCACTGAAGGCAGATATAGAGAAACCAAGATACTCATTCAGTGCTCTGTCTAAAGATAATGTTGATTTCTGCTTCTTCTGCTTCTAGAACGCTTGCTGAGAAGAAGAACACGATCTTAAGATGCACCAGAAGTGCATTACATGATCTTCTGCTCTGTTTCATGATAATGGAAAGTGCCCCAGAAATACTTATTATTTATTGCTGAACTAGATAAAAAATGTATGTGCATTTTCTTTGTTACCCAACAAAGAAAATGTTAGGTAGGCTTCTGCCTTGTATTGTCTGTTACAACAGCTAGAATTACTTTGCCCTGTAAAACATGTAAAGTTGTTGGGATGTGGGGTGTTTTGAGTTTGGTTGTGGATTTTTGCCATTTTTGGTGTTCCTTAGCTTTTTCTATTTAGTGGCCTCGTTTTCCACTTTTGGTTTTCCTTAGTGATTCTAGTTATGATTTTTTTTTTGTTTCGAGTTATTTTCTGTTCCAGGTTATCATGTTTCTATAGCCAAAGTTATTCATTAGAGTTAGTATTATTTCCTGTTCCCCAGTGCCACCTTCTCTTTCCCTCCTCATTATGGCTCCTGCATGGAGGCGAGAGATGGGACATCTGAAGCCAGGCTTCGAGGCGAGTACAAGGTAAAAAGGGGCCATGTTAGATGAAACCCCACTTCGACGCTTGTGTTGTCTTGCTGAAAACCATGTGACTGACACCAAATGATGCCTCATATTACATTGGACACATAACAGCTTCATTTTGCATGTCGGTTTTTTAAAAAAAGCATGATGTGCCGTGCTGCTTCATGGGTTGTTGTAGGTAATGTGGGAGCATCAGAGGAGAGTATTTGTCATCAACAGAGGCTAAAATAAAAGGAACACCAACCAACAGAGTATTGGTGATTTTGATTTCACTCATCAAAATGTAATGTACTTTTATGATGATATTTTTGTGTTTTTATTGTTGCTGAAATGTGCTAATCAAATAAACTTGATTGTCTGAAATGGAGTCAAGAGGAAAATCTCTGACATCTGGGAATACTTCGAGATGATTGCTCACAATAAGATGCTTAAATAAAAATAATTAACCCCTCCACCTCCAATTCCTCACCTTCTGGAAAATTTCACCATTATTTGTAGTTTGATCAGCAAAGATATATTAGTCTTGAACAGCAGAAACACAGTTAAAATACTGTGTGTGACTAAATATAGGGGATCAGAGCCAACTGGATATCTGCTAAAAAGAGAATTTTTGAAAAAAAAATTTCAGGAAAACCAAAGAAGTACTGGACTCCCAATACACTAACACAACAAATGTCTTTGTTCTCAGATCAGTCTATGATAAATGGAAACATTACTGACAGTCAACATATACCAGCATTAGTTTGACTACAAGTCATTTTAATAAGTAAAAAAGATTACAATAAAATAAGATTTAATTGACTCTCCTGTTACTAAACATGTTTTTGTAAAATGTTAAAATCCTTTAACCCTTGACAAAACTTTGTGACAATATTACATTTACTAATATTTTAAGTATGATCTGAGTGACAAGGGCTAGTTTCAGCAGCAGATGTCACTAGTGAGTGATGAATGAAACATTCGAGTAATGAACCTTTAGGCAAAGCAAAGTGTTGGAAAGCTTCATTGCTTCATGAAGCTTCATTTGGTAAACATTTCTAACTACTCACACCTGTAATCAAGTAACTCATCATCCCAGGTCTTTACAGCTCCCTAGTATTTAAACTTCTCATGTAACCTGGCTGTCTTTCTCTTTTGTTATAATTACACAAAATGTCTTTTTTTGTTATTTGTATTTGTTTGTAACCTGATTGAAAATCTCTGTCATTGTTTAACCGTGTTACTTTAAGAGCGAAAACCCCTCCTTTTGATTTCTTCTTCTGTGGTATTGTCTTTTTCCATGTAGTCCTATAGGAGAGGACTTGGAGTGGGCAGCCTATAACAAATCTAGTTGATTTTTTGCAGTGGGCAATTTTAAGTGGGATTGTAGTACTTACAGTAGTGCCGTGTCTGGCGTGTGGCGTGTTTGGCGTTGTTTGTAGTAAGTCTGTAAGTGAAGCCAAGTGATAATACGGTGAAGGAACATGTTGGACAGTATGCTGACCAGGATAATGACTCTGACTTGGATCCTAATAGTAATCTAGGACACTGTAAGCGCACACGGAAGAGAAACTCCACTGCACTGTCAGGTATCCAACCTTCGCTACATTCGGGAGGATCTATTGAATCTCCGATATAAAACCAATACTGATTTCAGACCCATTGCCCTTACACCCATCCTTAGCAAATGCATGGAGTGTCTAATTTGCAATAATCTGACCCGCCAGGTAGCAGGTCAATTAGACCCCATGCAATTTTCTTATAGAACCAACAGGGGGGTGGAGGACGCCACACCCACTCTTCGAAATAACTTGCAGTGTCACTTGGATAAACCAAAGACTCACGCCCGTGTTCTTTTCATGGATTTCTCCTCTGCCTTTAACACGGTGCAACCACACCTCCTTCTACAACGCCTTTGTGACCTGAAAGTCAGTTCAGGCCTGGTCCTCCTCATCAGGGATTTTTTGAGGGACCAACCCCCAGCGTGTGTGCATCAAAAACTGCCTCTCTGACTCTCACCGGTCCTCAACACCGGTGTTCCTCAAGGATGTGTGTTATCACCTTTGCTCTTCTCCATATACACCAGTGTCAAACTGATGACCTCTCCCTCATCAAGTATGCAGATGATATGGCTCTAATTGCCTGCCTACGGGAGACAGATACCTCCCGCTACCTGCAGTACATTAACACCTTATCTGCCTGGTTTGACAGCAGCTTCCTGGACCTCAATGTCTCCAAAACCAAGGAGATGTGGCTGGGAAGCATCAAGAAGGGAGGCAATAAAGACTCTGGGCACACCTTCAGGCCAATCGGCATGAAGGGTCAGAAGGTGGAACAGGTAACTCAGTTTAAATACCTCAGGACAGTTATAGACAGTCACCTACAGTTTCAAGACCATGTGGACTACACATTTAAAAAGGTAGACAGTACCTGGCTCTCCTGAGAAGACTCAGGGGCCTCAACACCAGTCAGCGCACTATGTACATGATCTACAAGTCCCTGACAGAGAGTGTGCTGACATTTAACATTGTGTCGTCGTATAGGTACCTCTCTGTCAAACAAAAGAACAAGCTGGGACAGATCGTCAACCAGGCTGGAAAGATTATTGGACTTAAACAGCTGCAACTTTCACATTTGTACATGCGGGCCCTAACAAAGAAGGCACATCAAGTCTATCTGGACCCTATCCACCCTCTTCACTGTGCTCTTCAGTTGCTGCCATTTGGATGTAGACTTAAAGTTCCAATGGCAAGGAGAATGGCTACAAGCGGTCAATTGTTCCATCAGCTGTGGCTATTCTAAACAAAGAACTGATTATAGTAACTGAGAATAGATAAGCTCTATGTGCTCCCTAAAAGTCTGCTAGTAGTATTTCTATTGATTTTTAATTTCACACAGTAACACAGTGCATCGTAACTCAGTGTAGAAAGTTCTGTGTGCTCTTCTTAGCAGTAGTGTTGGAAATTTTAAATGGCTTTTAATATTTAACTGAGTGACATTAGTGGAGTAATATGACTTGATTTTATTTCACAGATTTGTCTTACCATCTATACATATATCTATTATTTTATTTCTTATTGTGCTGACTGTGATGTGTATTTGTGTTGTGTGTCTTTGTGCCATTACCAAAGCAAATTTTCCGTTTTATGTAAGTTTAATGGGCAATAAATAAGTCTAAAGTCTAATTTAGAATTATTTTTATATTTATGAATGGAAATTGTGTACAGCATTAGCTTTATTTATTTGGAGAGTATTTTGTAGTTCAGTACAAAATTGTGTATATGTAAAAAATATTTGGATAAAAAATGGGTTAGCCCGATCTCGGTCTTTAACCTTGTTAATTACTCTTATAACTCTTTTTTGAAGTTTGATTAGGGACTGTTGTGTTATTTTGTAAATAATTACCCAAGCCTCCCTGGAATCACTTACATATGGTAAAACTAAGGAACAGTACCTGTTAGGGTCACGCTGTTTCTTTGTGTATAGAAAGATGTTTGGTACTGAAACTATGGTAGGCCACTTCATGAATTGTGAACAGTAAAACCCTGACTCATGTCTACTTTTCCATAGATGGACAAACATTGTTTAAAGCAAAAAGGCCAACAGTCACATAACTTTCAGATAAAAATAATGCAATTTCTAAGTATGATTTTCAAATAAAATTCAGGTTAAGGACTAGTGAGAACTCGTCATTAATCTGACCTTCTACCTTGATAATAAACTGGTTTCAAACAATCTGGTACACCCTGGACAGGTCGCCAGCCTGTCACAGGGCAATACAGAAACAGACAGGACAAACAACCATGCACAAACACACTCACACCTAGGGAGAATTTGGAAAGACCAATTAACCTGACAGTCATGTTTTTGGACTGTGGGAGAAAGCCAGAGAACCCGAAGAGAACCCACGTATGCACAGGAAAAACATGCAAACTCTGTGCAGAAAGACCCCAGGACCTTCTTGCTGCAAGGCAACAGTGCTACCAACTGTAGCACTGTGTAGCACAGCTATAATTTGATTCTGTAATTATTATTAAATAATTATTGATTCTGTAATTATTATTAAATAATTATTAATACTTATTAGTATTAAAAGCAGTTATGGTTGAAGAAATGTATTATTGTATGATTGTGTTGATGATTTATGGTAATTATATAGAAAATAAGAGACTGTAATCACACAATAAGAGCATCGGGACTCGAGTTTGTGGGTGCAGAGGCAAGTCTGAACATGTCCTGAGACAAGTCTGGACATGCCTTGGTCTGTGTGCCAAGTAAGGAAGTCTGGGAAAAAAGCTCAGAAGCTTGACATAAACACATGAAGCAGAAGCGGGCAGGGCATTGACCGAATATGGAACCTTCCATGAGGTAATCGAATGCTTGATAATTCACGTACACTATCTCCCAATACACAACAATGAGGGGAAAGAGTATTAAAACCCGAAGGAAAGGAGAAATTTTGTTCTTCGTCTCCGGTGTGTCGAACAGACAGAAGCAGACCAGACAACTGCACCCTTGAACCAGAGGGAAGTCAAGCTTTCACACGGGTGAAAGAGAGACGGGACCCGTTGCCCCTCAACTTCTCTGGCTCCTGATTTGATCGCTGCTCTACGCTCAGCCCAAAAGATCTCAAGATTGCTGCAACGGACTTGGGGATTAGACAAAGGTCACATGAATGATGAAGATCTGGACGTTTGGGAGACAACAACCAGCTCTACTGTGTATCTATTCAAGGGAGGACCTGTCATACTAAGACAAGACTCCATCCAAGGACATCAAAGCCTTCTGTTGCCGAGACCCTTCATCATCTGGGTATGAGTGCCTGCACCCCAAAGCCTCGCTGAGTAAATTGATGACATGGCTCAGGGAAATAAATTATCATTGATAATTAATCTAGTTGTCATTTACCCCTGCTCAACACTTGCTTAATAAATACATATATTAAAATTCTAATGAGGGTTGTGGACATTGAAATTAATTGAGTCATCTATTGGTTTTGGTTCTTCCACTTCTACTTCTACTACTTCTACTTTGTAAAATCCATATACATGATTCTAGGAATATGGTGGCTTTGGACTTTCCTTTAGTAATTATAAAAATAATGATCCTGGGATTTACAAAGCTGCTAAAACTAATCTAGCCATTAACAAGTGCTCGAGGGAGGGCTACCGTTAACAAAAGTGGTTATTGGAGTTATGCAGTTGTGAGGGCTACTCAACTAATTGCTTCTTAATTGAAAAGAGTCATAACGTCTGGATTGTAGGTAGTTAGAGCTAGACGAGTCTCTCGACACCAGCTTAGACAGATTGTCTCTTTCAGACCTTCCACAGGGTAATACCCAGGTTTTAGAGACTTTCTGGACCTGTTAGTTGAAGAGCTGGTCAATAGTCAGCCCAAGGGAGTTGTGAGGATTAGGGCGGGGCTGGCTATTGCGCAATATTAGTAGTTTCTTATTTAAAGGTTAGTTTAGTGTTCTCCTTCCAGAGAGGAGGAATTTATTAAATGTGTCTAAGACATAACTAACCTTTCTTTAACCTCAAGCATGTTTTTGCAGGTGGTCTTAATCCTCTTTAGGAGAACTTTCTGAGATACTCCTTAGTCATAAAACTGTCTGTGTTTAGTTTTTGTGCTTTCCCTTTTCCTTGTTATCAGGATAGCCCCATTACTGTTAAGCTAATAAAAAGAGTGTCAGAACACATGGTGAGTGGCCTGGAGAAGCAGTTTCCTGTGTCCTCCCGTTTGCGCAAAAGATTGGTTGAAAACTAATAAACGTCTGTGGTTCTTCTGTTTATAGGTTAAGAAAATACCTATCATCTGGTGGTGTGACCCAGATCTCAACATACCTGTTCACTAACAGATGAAGAATGACACGCTGAAAACCGTGCACGGCCAGAGTCAACAGGACCTGGAAACAAAGTCCCAGGAAGGGTGTTATTCGCCAGGCCAGCACCATAGGTCCGACTTTGGGTCGGTTCATCTTGTTCAGTCGGACAAGACATGAGTTGAAAAAGTGCTGTTTAATTTAATTTATTTTAATTTAATTTAATTTAATTTAATTTAATTCAAGTCTCAATTTGGGTTTAAGTCCCTAAAAGAAAAAGAAAATAAAGAAGAGAGGAGCGGGTTAGAGTCCCATTTTGGATGAGATCCTCAAAAGGGAAAAAACCTTAAGTTGGCAGGGAATTTTGAGTGTTTGTGAGTGTGTCTGCATGGTGCTTCATTCTCTGAGAGTAAAACTTTCTGTCCTCGGAATTACAAGCCAAAGTGAAGAACCGAGTCAAAATAAGCTTGATCTAGATGACCTTCTTCAGGGCACACTACACGCTCACTTAAAGCACTTTATATGAAGAAAAAGTACAAAATACTTATATTAAGCTAAATTGCAGAATACTAAAATAATGGGAAATAAGAGTTGTAATTCCTCACTTGCTGAGGATCCCCAAGGGGATGAAAAATACATGCTGAAAAATACATCCAGATTTCCTAGTAGCATGACATACATGTCAGAATGGAAAAAGAAATATAAGGTAGATGGAAAATTAAAAATTGAACAATGGCAAACTTTAGTGGGATTATTAGAGAGCAGCACAGCTGGAAGGGAAAGAGGAAAGAAGAGCGAAAGAAAAGAGAAAGAGCTGGAATGTGCTAGCAATGGTTAGCAGCAACTATAGAAAGAAGAGAACAAATTACGAAAAACAAAGATAAAAGGAGTAAAAGTGAGGAAGCCATTACTTTGTTTGTAAGACCAGAAGATAACGAGCCCATACTAGGTGCAGTGCAGGCCCCTGCCCTGCATGCGCAAGCCACGCTGCCCTCAGCTCCTCCAACTCTCACTCCAGCAAAAACCCCACCCGCTGAGCTGACCACAGATCCACTTTCAACTAAAATCTACCCATCCCTTCCAGTCTCTCCCCCGCTGTTATATGAGGAGGAAGGTGCAGGTCCCAGTGACCAGGGATATTCATATAATCTGAGGAAGAACAGAAAGCTTAAAGTTATGTACAACTTTGAAGGGACAGAAATTGTTCTGTTTAGGATATTGATCCAATGATCAAGGTCCCAAACCTGAATCCTAGAGACGGCCAGTCACCACACATGTATGTTTTCAGACCCTGGACCCTACCACCGTTGCGAACCGGTATTTTGGTTCCTGTTTTGGGGTTTTTCTGTGCTCCCTGTTTGTCTGAGGTTCCTCCCATTATCCATCAGAGGGTGCAAGAGGCTGCACTAAGGGAAGGATGTGCCTGTGGTTCAGTGCACCTGTTGTTCATCATCTTATCATCCTGAAGCTTAAGAGGATCGAACTACCTGCACTTCGTTGCCTGAGTGTTTCCAGTGATGGTACTCCGAGCCCCTCTGAGTCGACTCTCTGAGCTTTTGTTTCCTGAGAAGAACTAAGAGTAATTTATCCTTGTCACTTTCCTCTCTCGGGTGTTTTCCTCATGACGCTGAGCATTCTCTTTGTGAAGACCTCGTTCTGGCTTTCTGGATTTTCCCTCCTCGTGACGCCGTGGAACTTACCCACTTGTTGCCCGAGTCCCACCATCATCTCCTCAGTCAGATCACAGGCAGTTCCCGGAGTTTTCCCCAGCTGGCAGTCAGACTGCTCCTCTTTCTTCCTCAACTCCTGAATTTACCTGTCCGCCCTCCACCGCAACCTCTACAACCCTGCTCGGTAATCACCCGACTGAGTCATCCTCTGGAACCTAGATCACCTCACAGCCACGCCCAAGGAGGACGAAGACCCTAAGCCTGCAGTTACCCTCTCCCAGACTGAATCTACCATCTCACGAAGTAAGACCAGTCTAATTCAGTTTGCAACTCCCTTTCCCTACTACCACACACTCACCATCTCCCTCTGCTGTTCCTTGGTGCACAGATGACCCTGTGAGCCTGTCCCTGGAATCATACTCTCCCAAGATATCTCGTCATATTCTGTAAATAAACATCATTTAGCTGATCACTGTTCTCCTATGCTTGTTCTGCATGTGGGCGAAGAACCTGAACCCCAACATGATAGAACACACGGTGAGTGGCTTGGAGAAGCAGTTTGCTGTGTCTTCCTTTTTGCGCAAAAGATTGGTTGAAAACTAATAAACATTGTCTGTGGCTCTATTGTATGTAGGTTAAGAAAATACCTATCAATGGCCATGAAAAACTCTTGTTGCAAAGTGCTGAGGGACTTCATTGTGGTGAGGCAGAGGGGAAAAAGTAGAGGTTAAAACTGTTGAAGTTGAATGCTTCAACTTCATTTGTGTCATAACCAGAACCTTTTTTTATCATTAGAATGTAAGTTGTTTTTCCTTTGTTATGTTGGATTTCAGTGAAATGTCGAATAAACACTAATTTCCCAGTTCTGGAAGATATTCAGTAATCTGTTCAGCTTTAGTTACCTTGAGATGGATGGTTGCAGATATGACAATGATTTGATCTAAACTAGGGATGATCCGATTAGTTTTTTTGCTGCTGATTCCGATCACCTATGCGGGCCGATCCCTGCCGAACACCAATCATTGCCAATCTGGATTGGCTGTGAATTTTTCACTATAAGTATAAATGTTACTATGTGATCTGGCAAAATGATCTGGTATTAAATTAACCTAATTTAGACATAAACAGGCAAAATATTTCCAGGCATACTACAGCGGCTACTCAGTCAAAAGGACGACTGAAAAATTTGCAACCAGTAAAATACTATTTAACAATGAGATTCTCAGTACCATAAATTATACATGAGTAAAATTTATCTCACAACACTGTATTTATCAAATAAAATTAAGTAAAAAAGGAAACATTTGTTCAAAGCAAAATACAAGCTGCATCAAAATAAACAATCCTGAGTTACTAAATCAAAACTTCCTGAGAGCCTGGCCAGCTGATTGATGCTGGTTCTGATTAGTTGTTTCTGACTGTGTGATTAATTCTGCAGAATGCCAGGAGGTGGCAGAGGAGATCAATGTTTTTTTTTCAGAGATTATCCGTCTTATGCTAGGACATAACAAAATATAATTTTTTTTCTTTTTTTTTTTTAGTTTCATGTTGCAGCTTTAAGCAGCTGTTCGGTGTGAGAGCTCACTCTCGTGGAGGTTAAATGGCGCTCAGTCTGTGAACGCGTAGCCGCGATTCAACAATGAGCGCAGAACCAACAGCAAGCTCGAAGACTTACCGTATTTTCTGGACTATAAGTCGCAGTTTTTTTGAATACTTTGACATTTTAACAAAAATAGTAAAAGACTATTAAGGCACCTTAAATGGTATACTTTATTAGCCTAAAGTATACACTGAGATGTAATTTAAAACATACTGAAATTATGTTTTAAATTACGTTAAGTGAAGTAAGCGTTAAATGAATTTTAAGTGAATTTTTTAAAATTCTATTTTGAGGATATATTTTAAAGTAATGCTCAAAAATATCTTTTAAATATCTTTTAAAGATATTTAAAATGTTTTAAATATATACTTGAAAAAGTGATTATTTACACTTGAGCAAATACATATTTTGTTCACTTAAAGTATACTTTTTTAAAATATACTTCTTAAAAGTGTATTTTGGTATAAGTCGCACTATAAGTCAGACTATAAGTCGCAGTTTTTTTTCATAGTTTGGTCAGGAGTGCGACTTATACTCCGGAGCGACTTATGTGTGAAATTATTAACATGTTATTATATCATATCACATGTTATTTTCACACTAAACCACAAGAAGGCGCTCTAGGCCTGTGTTGATAATGTGTATGGTAGAAGCTATGTCCGGAGTTAGCCGAGTTGTTTACAAACGACACAGAAGATGAAGATTTAGTGATTTGGAGTGACATGGATAGTTTGGTAAACTTGTTAGCATGTTATTTATGCTATAGTTATCTGAATAACTCTTAATATGTTATGTTAACATACCAGGCACGTTCTCAGTTCGTTGTTTATGTGTCATATGGTAACGTTAGCATACCATACAATTATTCAGCCTATTGTTGCCTCTATTCTATTTTTATTGCCTTTCAAGATGGCATATCTGTTCTTGGTGTTGGATTTTATCAAATAAATTTCCCCCAAAAATGCGACTTATACTTCGGTGCGACTTATATATGTATTTTCCTGCTTTATTATGCATTTTGTGGCTGGTGCGACTAATACTCCGGAGAGACTTATAGTCCGGAAAATATGGTAAATTATTTTTCTGGTTATTAGTTTAGCTTTCTGACTGTGATGTTAGTCTGGATGAGTGTTGTTAGCTGTGCTCTGCCCTACCTTCTGTCTAATCACTCTGGATGTCTTTTTTTCCCGCAGTGAGCCTCGAAATAGCCATACTCTGTCAAGTGTTTGTTTTTTAAATGTAATACTAAATTTGCTGTGTTGATGCATTTTGATGTGCTTCATCCCCGAGGCATTTTTCCATTGCAACACACAAACTTCCCATTCACTCTGAATTTTGAAGTTCCTCACCACATTGCTTAGGATTTGTTGCTGCATGCTTGCGCAGTGTGAAGAAAAGAGGAGGTAGCTGCACTCGCAGCGGTGGAGTGAGATACAGGTGATTGGCAACAAGAGACAATGATTGATAAACACTGATCGTAAACTTTTTCACAGAAATCGGCGGATTATGTTCGGTGGACGATCAATCAGCACACCTCTAACCTAAACTTGAGGTGGTGAGTTTGGCCCTTTTCCCATGATCAGAACATTAAATGTTGGAACATACGCAGGACTTGTTAAAGATTATTAACAATTATATTCATAGATCTGTTTATTCCCATTCAGTAATTTGGAGGAGACAGATGTCAAGCTCCAACCTTACACCTTCAGACCCTTCCTCCCAGAAACATTGAAGTCTTTCTCATGCTAATCACCATTAGAATAAGTAATTAGAACTTCTGGCAGAGTTCTCATTATCTGCAGCGGGTTCTGGATAAACAGCGTCTGATGAAAGAGATCCTGAACTTCCTCACAGAAGAGGAGCACTGGAAGCTGCAAATATTTTTTGACAATTGCTTAACTGGCAAAAAAGATCTGGGTTAGGGTTAACTAAGCAATTACTTAATTGCTTAGTTAAGCAACAATTAAGCAATTGTTGCATAATTTATTTAAAAATGTATCCTGGATTGTAGCTTGATTATATAAATAAACATCTAGACAATGAAATGCTATTGAAAACAGCATTTCAATATTATGAAATGCTACTCAATAGTCAATATTGACTATGGCAATATTGACTATAGTAATAGTCAATATGTTTTAATTTTAATTGCAGTAATAGGGATAATTTTGTCTTTATCTGTTAAATGAAAGCAATTAGATCAAAATATACATTTTTGATTTAAAATTTTTGTGCAAATAATCCAAAACTATGACACTGTTGTTTACATTATCATAAAATAATAATCTCATACTGCCCCATGCCTACTTTATTACCAGGTGATAATCTATTTATTGTGCAATGAAAAAATACAAAATTTCACACAGAAAGGTTAAAACTTCAGTTTGTAACTTTTACAAAAATGTTTTTTAATATTTATTAAGACTATCATGACCCAGGACCTTCTACCTGAGACAATCTTGCTAACCATCAGAGTTATCGTGGAACCTAAACAGCAACCAGACTGACCTAGAAACCAGTAATAAGAACCTACAAAATAAGAATATTGAAATTTGATATCATATTTATCTCAAACAAAAATAGATGAATAATAGTTATGTTACGTAAATAAATGATTGCTATAAACATTCTTTTGAAATCCTCCACCTGCACTTCTGTAAGTCCCTCAGTATCATGCGATAGCTCTCAAACATAAAAACACACACCCAATCCACTCACCATGCTCGAGCACCAGCTGTGGCAGTCTGTTGATGGTATCCATAGCAACCGTCCTCTCCTGGTCCCGGTCCTTTTTATCCAAGTGACTGAGAAAGGACGATATGAAGGGATAATTAAAACCGGTCCTTTTCTTGCTGACGGCCAGCTGCGACTGCGGCTGCTGCAGCTGATGATGGTGATGCTGCTGGTGATGGAGATGATAAACTTGATGAAGGTGTGATAAGTCATTGGGGGCATGGCCTGAGTGCCGGTTGGCAAGTCCATTCATCTCCCCAACTCCGCTCCCTCGAGCCTCTTTCTGGCAGAGGCAAGAGCAGCGGAGACACAGGCGAGTCCAAGCGATCCAGCGTGACAGCCGGCGCCATGCCTTCCGACCCAAGTGGGCCAGGTAGCGGATAATCTCCTCGTAGCAACTCCCGGGCTGACTGTCGCTGGCCAGTGTGGAAGCTGATTGGTGGAGCTGCCGGGCGCGCTGCTCTGATTTCATTAAGGCATGTTCTCTCTGTTTTGTTTCAGAAAACTGGGTGGCGATGACAACCAGGCACAGGTTGATCATAAAGAAGGAGCCCACCTGCACAGTAAAAAAGCTGGTGTTAATTTAACACCCACTAGGGCTGTAGTGATACAATAACCTCACGATATGCTACAATATACAATATTCTGCTCAGGATACAATATATATCAGGATATAAGGGAAATGTTACAATTTGATACGCCTCTGAGATTTTCTGAAATACTTTAGAGGGACAGAGGGATTTTGGTAACATTTTGTGACTGTTCTATAGACTTGGATTGTATTAATTTATCTGAAAACTGATTAAAATCACCAACTACATAATACCTGCATCTGACTGGACAGAGACTTAGAGTCTACAGCTGGACAAAATGAATCAAAGATGCGGTGAGAAAATTTGTTTCTGTCATTTAATTCATGTGGATTTGACATAAAACTCAAAGTTTCAAAAGTGATCCAGGAGCTTAGTGGTGAGATTGTCAATCTCTAGACTCTCAGCATGCAAATGATTGCACTTATTTTTTTCTTTTGGACATACTGTGGTTGCATTTTGGACGTTGAGTCACAGAAAAACATAAAATCAGATTTCGAAAAATTTACATTTTTTTATTGTGAAACCCTCAAATATTCATAACAAATGGTTTTTATAATTTAGGATGACAAGATATGCTGTACATTTCCTAAACTGATGTAAAAAAAAACTTGCAAGCAACATAACTTTATAACATTATTAGCATAGAAATGCAACCATTAAGCTAAAAATTAATTACTAAGTGGATGCCACTGATCATTCCAATATCCAAACTTTGCATTAATTTTGCGATCTCACTGCTTTTGCCTCTACTTCTTCCGCGCCGCTACTCCGTTTCGCTTCTCTTTCATGGTTACTTTGTTTCTTTGCAACAAAATACAGCCCATAAATAGTTGTTAAAGATCTGAGATTTCCAGTTACAAAGGAATTTAATGTTGCATTTCATTTCTTACGTTTGGAAGCTCATTCCCTTTCACATTCCCAGAAAAGCCGGTTATTGACATTCCTCTGACATTCAGAAAAATATGGTTTACTTATTTTAGCATAACTACTTTTACTTGGCCTATCAACACAACTTAAAAATAGGTGTGTAGTTTATAATGTGGACTTTAAGCATAAATTGAAAGTGAAACTCAAGGAGGCGGAGTCTTGCTGCTACAGCATCATAAATTAGACATGTTAAAAAGATGTGAAGCGTATGAATACTCACGGATGAACAATCGATACCTTCTGAGAAAAAAAATCGATAAATATAGTAGAATCGATATAATTACACAACCCCAACAGCCACAGTGTTAATTTTAACACGAACAAAGTGTTTATATATGTCCGCTAGCTGGAGTTAAAATAACGTTTGTGAAAATGTTAAACGATTGACACACATGTTTTTTGTTAAATTAACACAAGACATTGGTAAATATTCAACATCAGGTGTCACATTAACATTACAATGGTGTTGGTGTTAAATATAATGTCAAAAGTAATACCTACTCCTAAGGAGAATTTAGAGAGATCAATCAACCCGACAGTCATGTTTTTGGACTGTGGGAGGAAACCGGAGTACCTGGAGAGAACATGCACAGACAGAACATGGAAATGCCACACCCAGACCTGGAGTCAAACCCAGGACCTTCTTGCTGCTAGGCAACAGTACTACCAACTGGCTATTTGCCTATTCAAGACATTTGACTTGAATCAAATTAAGAAGGTGAATCTTTTGATTTGTGGGTAATTTCACACAAATTGCACAGCTTTCTCGAGACGACAATTTCTGTGAGAGAATTAAAAACAACTCCACGCATCCTGTTTTAGGCTTGATATTAGCAAACTCTAAAAAGAAATGAGTTGAACCGACTTAATTGAATTGCTTAATTTGGTAACAAGTAATTAAATTAAGTTTATTCAACTCAATTTAATAATTTTTTTAAACCTGAATTCATTAAGTCTGTTTAAAATGACAAATTTAAAGGGATCCCCGATTAGTTATAAAAATAGACCTTATTTGGGAAATATTTTTTTCTTGAAACAACTAAATTCAATGCCGCATTCATATCTTTCATCTGATGTCATGACTCAAGCTTCACCAGGGACAGATCCTGTACCAACCAGGTGCTGCGGTGCTGCAGGGGTAGAGCACAATAGACATAAGGAGTCCTTATGTTGGCTATGTTCCAGGCTTGATGACCTTTGCTGCATGTCTTCCCTCACATTCATTACCCAGTTTCCTGTCTAACTACTCTCAAAGAAAGACTATCTGAGCCAAAAAAAATTTAAGAGTAATCCTTTATTAGTTTCCTTCTTTATCTGAAGTAAACTAAATGATTTGAGTAAGGCTGACTTAAATTTGTCAAGTTAAACCAAATTAATAAATTATGTTGAATAAATTTAATTAATTTATTTGTTACCAACTGAAGCAATTAAATTAAGTTGGTTCTACTGTATTCATTTTTCATAGTACAGCATCTTTGAAAAACTAAAATAACATGTTAAAACATACATTTAAAATAATTTAAATTCAAGCTGCATTTTAAATGACAATGTCATTTTGGATATTTTAATTTTTAGCTTGGAACAACTTAATTCTACAGAAAGTCAACTCAAATCTTTAAGTAAAAGAGAATTGAATTATTTATAAGAAACAATGAGATGGATAAACTTAATGAATTGAGTTGGTTAAGCACGGGATCAGAAACTGGCATAGAACTCAACTGTTTCAAGTAAAGTCAAAGTAAAAATATCCTTTAAGTTAATTTAAGTTTGTTTAGATTTGTAAATTTTAAGTTAATTGAACACAAAAAAGCAAGTTGTGATCAAAAATACAAATGAATTAAGTTAGATTAATGTAAAAAAGTCCATTAGGTGAACTATTGCCAAAAACACTTTTTAGAGTGCAGTTTGCATTGCTAGCTATTTAAAAACACACAAAGTAGAATGCACTCAGCAGCCATTACACAAAGGCATGGCTTATGCAACAATTAACAAACCAATTAACACTCAAATTTAAAATCCAAATATGTCAGAAGCAACCCTGACAGTGTGGTGTTAAAACAGCACAAACACTTTTTATTTAACACTACACCTAGGATTTTAACACTGGTATTTTTACAGTGTGGTTTACCATTGTCAATGTGTTTGTGGTTTTCTTAGTACTTACAATGATGAGGAAAATAAAGTAGATGAAATTATAGAAGGAGTGTGCATCCATTACGTAGTACATGATGTCCACCCAACCCTCCAGGGTAATTACCTAAAGTCAAAAGTAACCAGTTTAAGTTAAAGCAGCAGTATGTGACTTATACAAAACAATGTTGTTTTTTTTTTACATATCTATAAAAACTGTCATCATGTCCTGACAGTAAGAGACAAATAACTTATGAAAAGTTTAAATCCCTCCACCATCTCCCTGAGATAGCATTGCTGTCTGAAAAAATGCACCACTTCAACTTGTACCAAGCAAAACAACCAATCAGAGCAGGGCTACGGGTGTTAGTGTTGTCAATTAACCTGCTGCTCAATGTGCTAATGGTGGAGGAAAACAGTTTATTTGTCGTCATTGGCGGCCATGCTAACTAGTCTGAGCATTCACACAATCTCTTCTAGGTGCAGGTAGCAGAGTTGAAGGAGGAAGAGAGAGAGGGTGTGAGCAGTGCAACACTGAGAGTGATTGACAGCATTAAAAACCTCCTCCTGACTCAAATTAGTTATTTCTAGATAGCACTGGGAGATGGCAGAGAAGCTACATTTTTTTCTCAGACTGTCTGTCTTACAACATACTGTTATAGTGACAGTTTCAACAAATATGCAAAGAAATATCTGTCTATAAAAGCTACATAGTCCAGCTTTAATAAGGAACAAAATTCAATTTCTGCAGATAGATTCTGCAAAGATTTTACCTGAAATATAGCAATCCATGCATATCCAATATTATCAAAGTTAATAGCTCCTTTGTGGGGGTTTATTTCCCCTGCCCGACACTGGTTATAGTATTGGTACCAGTTCACACATGACACTGGTCCGTCCATTGTCAGCCCTGTGTCTGAGTGGGCTTCCTCAACCCCCAGTGAGCAGTAGGTCTGACCCACACGACGACGAGGCACGTCAGAGCAGCGAAGCATCCCATTCTCTCTCTCCGTCGAGCAGATGAACGGATGGTCGTCTGTGCTTTCAGGCTGATAATAGCCATTCAGAAAGGTGATGTTGTGTCTCCTGAAAAAAATGGATATTATAACATTACCGTATAAAACTTTTAAACGACAAACTCTGCTTCTATTTTTTGTTCACTCTTTCAAAATTGGTTTCATCTATAGTGACTTTTCCAAGCTTTAAGAATAAGTTCTTCTTTGGACTTTTGTCAATATAGAATATTTAATTACGCTGTATAATAATAGTAAAAAATAAAGGTAACTACTTCAAGGATTTCCCCTATCACAGGATCTTTTTAGAACACAATCCCCACGAAAAATGAGGGTTCACTGTAATTCCCTATATTGTTATGATTCTGGCCCATCTGTCTGCTCCGTTTTCTTTCTCAACTCTCACCTTTGCAATCAAGTTCATCAGGTCCACCAGTATGCTGCTGCGCTGCAGCACAATCAGACTCATGTCATCCACCATCTGCCAACTCTCAGGCAGGCAGATGGTGCCAGGTTTTTGAAAAACTTTAATGTGAGTATGTATCCAGGGTTTCCTCTTTTGCCTGACCACATTTTTGTCTCTTGGATTTCTTGCCTGGCTCACGTCAGATACTCCACTGGCTTCTGTTTTCTGGACACAACCATGTTTCTGCCTCTCAACTTCTGCCTCCTGCATGAGATTGCCTTCACGTGCCTGACCTTTTTCTCTGCCCTGTCTCCCGATTCTCATCTGACCCTCAGATAAGTTTGCCTTCTTCTGCCTCCCTGGTTCATCCCTTTGACCTCAGAGTTCTGATTTCCCCTGGGTTTATAATCTGCTACCTAACCATTGTGCTACCAGTGTGATGCTTTGGATCAGTCTCCACCGTCTTGCTGAGGTGTTCTTTCTCAACAACCAACACCCCTAGAGATGACTTCTCCCCCCGGCCTTCTCACCGCAACCTTGCTGAGGAACCAAGAATGTCTCACTTTCCCACTGTATCTTGAGAAAGTTAGTGGCTTTGCTTTTTGGGCTTTTGACACCAAGAGTACAAGCCACTAGCCTGTTTCTCTGTCCTCAGTGGTTCCCAGTCCGGCTGATGGGCTCTCCCATTCTATTTTTCTGAATAAATCATTTGCTTTTCTATAGTGTCTGGCTGAAATTTTGGGTCTTCTGATTTGAGCACTACATCTATATACTTTGACCAGCTTCCTTATCCCTAAAGGACAGGAACAGGGATGCTATGTTCAAAGTGATGTGCAGTTCTAGCTAAATATTTAGTTGTCCTCCCCTTACCAGAGCATCTTCTTCCATTTTTCTAGCTGTGACTTCTACATGACTTGTAAAAAAAATAGACTTCTTTTGTTTTTCAGTTACGGATAAAAAAAAAAAATGCAATTTTTTTTCTATTATCTTACACGCCTGTCCCTCGTGGGGTTGCCTGGAGTGCTGGTGCCTCTCTCTAGCAGTCAACAGGTAAGAGAAGGAGTACATTTTAATTTTGTTTTTATTCATAGAAGTACTATAAAATGTACTATTTCATTTTCACTTCACATTAATGCACCCTGAAAAAAGGTGATCCAACTTTTAAACAGTAGCTAATTTGTAATCAAATTAAGGCTATCCAAATAAATGTATTACGTTTTTATGTTAAGTGTAAATTTGAGTTTGACAAACCTAATTGGATTTTATGTGACAAATTAACTACCTTTTTTTAAGTTGGCACTCCATTCTCTTTCTGCCTTTTGCCTTCCCCTACTTATTGTTTTATTTAAAAAAAAACACACAATGCAATGTTGTAACATGCCAAAATGTGGAAAAGGTTTAACTCATTTTTCTATTGTAACCTAAAAGTCCACCATCACTTTAGATGTTTGGATGCATCCATTTAATGTTAGTTTCTAATAGGATACCAAAAGTATAGCAGCATACAAAAGATTACCGTATTTTTTTCGGTACATAAGCCGCTACTTTTTTCCCACGCTTTGAATCATGTGGCTTGTAGCCCAGTGCGGCTTTTCTGTGGATTTTTCTT
The DNA here is from genome assembly GCA_010277075.1 of Poeciliopsis retropinna. Classification (NCBI taxonomy): domain Eukaryota; kingdom Metazoa; phylum Chordata; class Actinopteri; order Cyprinodontiformes; family Poeciliidae; genus Poeciliopsis; species Poeciliopsis retropinna. The sequence goes on from VMRM01000023.1 coordinate 372,383, forward strand.
CAACCGCTAGGGGGCTCTTTAGCAGGAGTAAAACATTGGAAGTCAAAATTGGAAATCAAAGAAGAAAGTGCTGATTTTCATTTAGAACAAACAAATGTCAGCAGCAGGCACGCGTGAGAAATGTTTTCAGATTCATACCCCCTCCTCATGGAAACAACACGAAGAAGTTCATATGATGCAGCTTTTAAGTTGAAGGCTATCCATCTGGCAGTATAGATCGTTAGCTGCAGCTCAGCGTGAACTAATCCGTGGTTCGGCGTTGGATTCGTTAATAATAGCAGATTTATTAACTATATTTATTAAGGGAAACCGAGAGCAGTTGAGATACCAGCGGCTTGTAGCCCAGTGCAGCTTATATATCAACCTTCCCAGTTTTGTTTTTTAAACTTTGTGGGTGCGGCTAATAGGAGGTGCGCTCTATAGTCCGGAAAATACGGTACATAAAAACTTAATAAAACTGAAATATTTCAATGAATAATGTAACCAACTTATTGAATTCTGGGAACTTTTATTGTATTCCTAGAATAAACAGATGGTTTCTCAGTTCTTATTAGGAAAAGCCATGCTGCGTTCATGAAGAAGAAAATAAATCCAAATTGTGAAACAGGCCACAAAAGTAAGACTAGTTTTCAGCAAAATGCTAAACGGTTTGTGAATAAATGAGGGCCAAGCAGTGCAATATCAGTAAATTGATATAAGTGAAAAGAGAACAAACAGCTCTGTGGTGAAAATGCTGAAAGATTTCTGTTAGCGCTAGAATTTTTAAATTTATTTGTGTTTTCTGTTGAGCTTGCTGCTTTTTCTAACATTATTTCCTGAAGAATGTAGTGAAATACATTCACTAATACTTGCCCTGATTTTACAATATTTTTAAAATAAATTGTTCATATTTTAAGTCATATTCTTGTGAATCCTCCTGTCATATGGTTCATTCTTCCCAATCTTTTGTCGGCCATTTGTGAAAAATCTGGGTGTGATTGTAGATCCTTTGTTTAAATTTGATAAGCATATTATTATAGTTATGAAAGCCCGTTTCTTTCAGCTGAGGACCCTTGCTAAGATAAAATCTTCCTCTACCTGATTTTGAGAGGACTATTGTAAAAGAGTTACAAATGTGCTGTTTTAAATTATTATTTCTAATTGATTTTATATTGAGGATTTGTGAATTTTATCTCTTTTTTTGTTATTTTTATTTGTTGGTTTTGCCTGCGGGGGTCGCCCTTCTGTACTCTGCCTTGTTTGTGTTTCCTGGGCTTCCGTAGTTGTTCCAGCCCGAGCTCCTCTGCTTTGCCCCTCCCCCTCACAGTGTTGTTTGGCGCTGCTGTGGGTAAGTCAGAGGAAAACTCGCTGCTGCGATATATGTTGTTTTCTGTATGGATGTTGCTGTTGTTCATTTTGAGGTCTCCATATGTTGTTTATTATTGTTTGTTAGTGTGTTATTTTTCTTTTGACCATCATTGTGGGTTTTCATAAACACTTTGATTATAGTTTCTTTTTTTTTATTTTGGCGCGAACAACCGCCAAAAGTTAGTTCAGCAGTTGTGCTGGACTAACTGTGCTAGTGCAGCACAGTTAGGTTGAATGCTGTTTTTATTTTAACATTTAGGGCTGGAGTGCAAGGAGAGGAAGTCCAAGAGGAAGTTGATTTGGTTTTGTTCTTCTGCCCCCCAGAATAAAGAGAAATAATTGAAGTCCAGTTGAACGATCTCTGAGGTTCATTGATGTCAACTGTTACACTATCCATGCATTTATGACATTACATTATTGTAATTCTTTGCTCTTAGGGTTGGACCAGATCTCCCTGCAACGAGTGCAGAGCGTACAAAATGCTGCAGCCTGTCTGCTGACTGCTGTCTGTGAATCTAATACTCTGGTTTTGTGCACCCTTCACTGGCTCCCTATTACTTTTAGGATAAAATTTGAAGTTTTATTGATTATTTTTAAGTGTTTAAACGCCACGGGTCCTTCTTACTTCAGTGAGCTCTTGCAGCCCTACACTCCACCCAGAGCCCTAAAGTCAACTGATCAACTTTTATTCTCTGTCCCTAAAGCTAGCCTAAAACGTAGAGGGGGCAGAGCCTTCTCTGTGGCGGCACCCAGACTGGGGAACAGTCTTCCTCTGTCTGTTAAGCTTTCTCAGTCAGGAGGTCAGTCTAAGTCCAGCTTGAAAACTCTCTTTAACTCTCTCTCCTTAGCACTCCCGTAGCAGACCTCACTTCATTTAAGCCACCTGCCCCTGACCTCCCAGAGGATCCTTCACTTTGTGTTTCTGAGGTCAGAGGTCAGGGTCCAGATATTATCTTTACACCCGTCTTACTACAGAATGAGTCTGGCCCCCCAGAACTGCAGAACAGGACATTACCTGTCCGGATCACCACAAGAAAATTTACAAAAAACAGAAATACAAAATACAGCAGTCCTAATTCAAACCTCAGACTGAAAAATTTTTGGCCTCCAAATCACTTAAAGTATCTATTTTAAATACCAGATCACTCTGTGCTAAAGCTCTATTAATTAATGATTTCATCACTGAGTATAATATTGATGTTATGTTTCTGACAGAAACATGGTTGAATGACAATAATGACCAAATCGTACTAATTGAATCAGCGCCTTTAAATGAGAATAGAAAACAAATAAGGAGGAGGCGTGGCTTCAATATTAAGAAAACCATAAACTGTAGTAAAATCTCTTTGGGTCATTTCACCTCTTTTGAGTATCTTGGAATTGAGGTTAAAGGCTTCAAACGAACTTTGACACTAACTTTATACAAAACTCCAACATACATTGAACATTTCTTTACTGACTTGAATGAGCTTCTATCTCTCATGCATTGATTATGATTGTTTAATAATTGTCGGTGATTTCAACATTCATGTGGACAAACCCCAAGACAGAGGGGCAAAAAAGCTCTCTAATATTTTAGAAAATTTTGGTCTGACACAACATGTCAAACAAGCAACACACACTCAAGGACACACACTGGACCTGGTTATCAGTAAGGGTGTGAATATTTCCAGTGTCTCTGTAACTGATGTCACCCTCTTGGATCACTTTGCTGTTATCTTTGAAAGTTCTTTATCCTTTAACCCACTTGGACAAACAGCTACTGTCACAAAACGTTCTTTCACAGAAAACACAGCAGAAACATTTAATCAAATAGTGCCATCATCAAGATCAAATATGTTGGTCAACGTCCCATTTATTATGGTTCTGAATGTAACGCAGCTTTAGCAGTTGCAGAGATACATCTCAATGAATGATTTTATGTGAGTCAGATGAAGAAATCAGTGTGCAAGAGGTGAAAATGATGTTACCAGATGTTATGTGAACACGTCTGTGAACCTATGAGTAATAACAGGACTGAGAGTAGCGGTGTAAAGGAGTCCGACAGTCATTGAGCATGACGGTGATAATGTGTTTCACACCACAGACACCGAGACTTAACCTCTTACTATACAGACACAAAACATGTATTAGGCCTCCTTAATCCTTTCATTTGCCCTTCCTGGTGCTTTTAACATCTGAGAAATAGAAAAATCTATAGATTTACTGCCTCTCAAATACGCTTGATTAGAGCAAACAGGATCAGATTGTCTGTGATAGAATAGAGTGGAAGAGTTTTCTTGAGTTATCAACTCATTCAAGGCAATAAGGCTGGCACATTCTTTTTGTTGTGACTTCTGCTTGGCTTTTCTACAAACTCACATTCTGACATCCTCTCCCATGAAACATCGGTTCCTCAGTAGCCCCGCCCACAGCTGAACGCCAACGATGCCAAAGATGAAGAAGACAAAGAAGCAGAGGGCCAACACATTGCCCAGCATTGGAAGTGTATCCAGGAGGAGGGTCACCAGGATGCGCATACCTAAAAAACACATATAGCATCAACACCTAGGCAAGAAGACATCAGTTTGTTTCCATTTGCTTCCTGCTAAATCTTGTTATTTAAAATAGGAATGGTGTAATGTTCCCACTCCCCCACCTGTTGCTATTGTGTTGTCAGTCATGTGTCACTTTGACACAGATGTCATCAAGAATGGCTGTGGGTAAAGGCAGCGATGTTTGTGGAAATAAAACTTACCTTAAGATTCATTTTGATATAGAAAACTCAGAAAAGTTCAAGCGTGATGTACATACTAATCATAAATGGTCTATGGTCGTTCCAACTGACACATACCATAATGTTCTCATTATGGTATGTGTCATGTACCATAATGTACATGACATAATGTATCATACCATAATGTTCTCATTATGGTATGTGTATTAATTCTTTGTAATCACATCTGCTGTTTTAACTCTGTAACATCCTTAATATTGACTCTCTTCCGGCCTTCAAATCACAACTCATCTGTTCAAGTTAGCCTTCTCACTTTTTTTAGTTCTTTTCGTGGCTTTGTATTTTGTAGCCATTTTAATTGTTTACTTATTTATTTTTTACTATTATTTGTACTGTTTAGTTTGCGTTTTTAATGTTGCAAAGTGTCCTTGGGTGTTTTTAAAGGTGCTGACAAATAAAATGCATCATTATTATTAACATGCAGGGTCATAGAAGGCTGAGGAGAACTCAGTGTTGTCTCAGAAACCAGCCTGAGGCAGTTTAGGAAGACAGGAAGGATGCTGCAACGCAGCAGACAGTTGATAAACTCGGACCCACCTCCTTAGGTAGAATGTTTTGTGCAAAATAACACTGACACTGTCTCTGGGCAGCAAATCGTCATACGCTGCCTGCGTGCAGCAGTAGCCCATCATCACGTGCTACTTGGACGCAGTAAGAGTCCACCTCCTGACAGTGAACTTCTGAACATCCCAGACTGAAAAAAATCACCTGGACATAGCCAGGTACAAATATATGTGAGCTGCAAAAGTTAGTCAAATCGCTGGGCTGAGACATGTGTCCACATAGTACTCTCCGATGAAACAACTTTGTGTTTTTCTAAAGACGATAAATGTTTTTTTGTTTGTTTTGTGTGATTTTGGTATCTGATGATCATGTTGAGGTGTTGGTGTGATTTTATGGGTTTGGTTGATTGAATAAAATACTGGTTGATTGTGAAGTTGAACAGTGACTGTTGTCTTTGTTTCACTCTTACACCCGGCATCTACGGACTTGGGGAGAGGAGAAGTGCAATGAGAGCAATCGGTAGAAATACCTCTGAAACAGTTTTATAACCACTCCCCTTCAATAGAAATGTTGTCCTTGACATTCAATAATAGGAAGTAAGATTGCAAATCTAGTCCATAAAACCCAAATCTACTTAGTCCATACCTAGGCTAGGTATGGAAGGGAGTACATTAGATTAATCTGACTAATGGGCTATCACATTGAATAAATAAAAGTACAAGAACAATAATGTATTTTAATAAGAAATGCTAAAGGCTGCTCCCGTGAAGAATTACCTCACGGGTAAATCAAAGTCTTTAAGTGCCGATGCCAAGTCTCAGCTGCTTCAACGTTCCATAGAAGGTGAGTCATCCATACACAAACACAGGATGGTGTGCAGACATCTGGACTGGCTCTGGCCACATAGACCTTGCTTGAAGATGTCCATAATGGTGCACTGGGTCAGCCAATATGTGGACCTTGCTAGAAGTCCCAAACTGTAACAAGCTGGATAACCAAGTTCATCATAGGTGAATTGCTGTGGTGGTTGCCGTTCTCTTCTAGGCCCATCTTGTACTTGCTCATCTCCACTGTGATTCTCACCAGAAGGAGGGTGGCATGGTGGCAGTAAAAGGCTGTCTCCACAATTTTCCAGTTGTTCAGGTACTCCATCTTTAACTAGCAGGTCAGGCATCACTTGATCTTCATCCAGGTGTAACACTGTCTCTTGTTTGTCGTCTTGCCTTATTCCTCTCCTTGCTGCCAATTCAGGACCTGCCAATACATCAGTGTGCTCCTCAGGAGTGGGACCCATATGTTGGTGTGGCTCAGGACATGGGTTGTAAAACCATTTATCCTCGAGGGTCTTTGGAAACAAATGGAGCATACAGTTGCATCAGAGCCTCTCTCCCACCTTAATATCAAAAACTCCCATTCAAAACTCTGTTTCGACAAAATAACTTATGAACGGGAGGAGAAACACGATGAGCCATAAAAATTGATAAAGATGCCCAAAAGCTCAGTATAAAAGTGCCCTGGTCGCTAAAGTTAACTCGTGTCTGAATCAAGCTAGTGACAATGTGGCTAGTTTGGGAGCTGCGAGCACTGGAACAAACATGGAGTCGGAAGGAATACTTTAGGTTATTGACGATTTGAAGACTGTCGAGGGGAATCATGCAAAGCTTACAACAAAACATCGACCATTTGGGACATGAGATCAACGGTAAGCTTAGACAGTATTGCCACTGTGGTGCAGGGCCTGGCAGAGCAGGTTGACGAGGCGGAGGCCCGCGTTCATCAGGTGGAGACCTGAGCAAAGGAGGCAACGGAGGCACTGTGCTTCTGCATCAAACAGCAGAGGAAAACACATCTTAAAGTGCTTGATTTAGAGTCCTCTTCCAGAAGTAACAACGTACGTGTCTTTGGGGTGCCAGAAGGTCAGGAGGGGAACTCCACCAAACACTATATTGAGAGGTTTTTGAGAAGTCAGCTATAACTACCAGGGGACCTTGACTTGAAAAATACAGCATGTGAATTGACTCTGGCAAATAAACCCCCACCCAACTCACCAACCAGGGCTATTATTGTCAACTTTTCGGAATTTTCCACTTCTCAAGAGAAGTGTAGAAAAAAGGCAAGATCCAGGTGGACTCTTCAAATATATACTTCGACTACATTTACACACCTGAGATAGCGAAGAAGCGCAGAGAATATATCACTATCAAGAAAGTGCTCAAGGTAAAAGGCTTACACTTTCAAACACTATTTACCACAACATACGGATCCACTGGGAATCAGGAACCCACACATATTCCAGCACTCGGGAAGCCTACAACGAGCTGAAGAGACACAGAATTCAGGTGGAGGAACCGATGACACCCAACAGTGGTTCCAGAGCAGAGTCGTGTCTTCGGGAGCTACTGGGTTGGCAGCTGGCGCATAACAGGGGTACCGCGGTGGTGCTGAGAGTGAAGAACAAACTGTAAAATTTCCAGTGGAGCATGTCCGAGTGAAAACAGGCAGAACAACATGACATTGAGAGGACACACTTTTTTTTACGTAGGACTAATAGGATGGACGTGTCTTTTCCTAAGGGCACTTCTACTGTCCTTTTTGGGCTCTCCCATTTTGAGAGGTTTAACCCTCGACTTGCCAACTTGGTCATGAGTGAGAAGAGGGAGTTTCTTCTCATCTTGAAAGTCAGTTTGATATTGTGACTTTTTCTCACATAATTATAGTTGGAATGTAAACATCACGCCTGTAGTGGATGCAAAGGCAAAAATTGTGAGAATTACCCTCCAGGAAAAGTTTGAAGTGCTGTCCCATGGTGAAAAATTTAAAGTTTTAGAACACCCTAGGTGTTGACAAAATGGACTAAATTTTTAAAATGGGGAAGGGGATGAGCAAACCCAAACCAAAGGACAAACTGCACTGTCAGGACTGGAAGTTCATTGAAAAACAAGACCCCAATAAAGTTAAACAGCTGGATCAATGGATAATAAGGTATGTTTTGATGGCAGATTAAAATCACAGAAAATAGCAGAGCTACAGGAAAACATAAACAAAAATAATCCAAAAGCTAGAAAGAAAGAAGGGTATGGTGATGCTCAATATTGGGTGGATTTAGCTAAAAAGAGAGGACAAAATAGAGGGAATTTTAGATCAAATACTTCAGGGTGTTGGCATTGTGGGAAAAACGGACATCTGGCCAGAAACTGTCCTGAAAAATAAACTGCCTGAGCATGACTAGGATCAGCTCCTAGTCATGCTCAGCTCTCGTGCAGTATTTAAATTTTAAACAAATGTTCATCAAAAACACCAGCTTCTCGAGGGATGGCTGAAGGTCACGCTTTTTCATATGCTTATGAACAGGTCACCTGTTCATAAGCAGGTTCATTCAGCAAACCAGTCATAACTGCATGGACAAACATGTTCTGCACCAGCACTGGATCATAACATAAGCCTGACTGACTCACGATGCAAACAGAATCTTCTCTCTTAGGTCTGGAATGCGGATGAGAAAACCCTAGAGAAAGAGAAAATATACTTTAGTAGAGTGATCCTTGCAGAGTCACTCTACACGACCCTGCAAGGATCAACGTGTTCAGATCATCGATGGAAAGCTTTTAAGGTAGATTCTCTCCCCACTTAAAACAACTTCATAGTTAATCCCAACATCAACTGATTCTATGATATTGCTGACTATTTTTTTCTATTTCTAACATAAACAGGCAAAGAAGACACCCAGAAATATTTGTTCACTCCAGGCATCCGGTCCCAATCTGTCACGGCTGCTGCTGAGCAGTGACCACTCGCACCTGAACATCATCATCCTGATCCTCAGCTGCGGCCATATAAGGACGGAACTTCCCCCTGCACGGCGTCAGATTGTTGTCAAACCCTCAGCAGTAACACCTTCAGACTTGCTGTAAGAACTTGATCTAACCACCCAGTAACTAACTCTGCCTAGTTGCCTGCCCTGTTCCCGATCCCTGACTCTCTCCGCTGGAAAGGACCTCCTGGCTTCGACCCCCTGTCTGCCTGACCCTGAGATCGGACACCCGTTTGACCTGGATTTTGGACCCGCTGACTCTGATCCCCTGTCTGGCTCATCCGGCTATCAGGAACCGCCTGACCCCTTTTTGGATTCCCTGGTTTTGACCCTGGCCTGTCTGACTAAGAACAAGTTACTTTCCTAATAAATACCTGTTTTTGGATTTTCTGTTCAGTCCCTGCGTCCACCAGTGCCTGATCGTGTCACAATCAGCATCAGTTCTGATGATGCCACATACATAGCGAGTCTACAATGTATGTAAGTCATACTTTTTTCTTTGTCATTTTTCTGTACTCATTAAAATACAAGAGCTTTCTCTGTTTAATTGCTCTATTGTTCTTTTTTGTAGGTTTCTGTAAAGTGCAGTGGTGCGGTGAATGAGAATGTTCTGTTGTTGATCCTCACTGTTCTTAGGAGGAGAAATGTCAGTTTGGAGTAATACTGTGACACTGAATTAAAACAATACTCTATCCTTGGAGAAATATTTTACAGATTTCCTCTAAAGTGTACGCATTGTTGTATTGTGCTAATGTTCATAAGCATGTTCTCTGTGAACTTTGAATGTATTGACAATTTGTACAATTCTGTGGGTAAGGCCGTATTTGACGGGGTGTGCATAAGACTGACATGATACTGTCATAAACATGACATCACCTATTAGGAACATACTAACAAGTGTCATGAAGAGACATTCAGTAAATAATGACACTTTTAATGAGAAATTGCTTTAAAAGTTGGATGACAGGTGTTATGTTTATGACAATGTCATGTCAGTCTTATGTACACCCCATCAAATGAAGTGTTACCAAAATGGTAATATATAGAAAGCACAATGTAATTAGTTTTACCTGTAAAGTGTGTTGTAATTGATCCTTCTGTGCTCTGGTAGCCTGATGTGTTTGCAGTACTGTAGTGTGTATGAAGCATATAATGTATAAAGTGGCACAGCAGAGTAACTTTTTAGTTACTTCAGTAACTAAAAAGTTACTTCATTAGCAATTATAATAAACTAAAAGTGTAATTGTAGCATACTGTAATCACACTTCTAATATATAAAATATGCAATGTCAATATACTTAAAATACATTCTAAGTATATTTTAAATGTAATTTAGTCACAAAAATACTATACTCAAAATATACTAATCAAGTATGTTTATATTACATAAAAAGCAATATACTTAAAATATACTAAGTGTAACTTAAGTTGTCCAAAAAAAAGTACACTGAAGCATACTTAGCACACTTTAAATTATGCTTTAATACAATTTAAATTATATTAAAATACACTAAGCACAAAAGTAGTTGTTCCAAAATGTCATACTTTAAGTCAGACTAATCATGAGTATACTTCAAGGTCACTTAGAATTAGTTAACTTAAAGTATGTTCAAGTATGTTAAAATTTAACATACTTTGTATATACATTTTTCACCAGGTAACTTTTAGGAGTCTCTTTGCGTCTGATGACAGCTGTTTATATAATTCTGTTGCATTCTTCTGATAATGGCAGCACAGTATTCTTGTCAGGGTGGGGAATGTGTGGTCATTTTTTTCCTCTAGGTAGATGTACTCTGTAACTGCATCCCCAGGACAATTGTCCTTATAACAGCATCCACAATCTCAGTTTCTGAAAAGCCTTGGAGGAGGCCATGCTCAATTTGTCATGCAAGACTGGAAAACGTGAGGCAATCTCTTTTTCCTGGATCTCCAATTTGTCCAGATATTTTGAATTCTTTTAGCCATACAGCAGGAATCTGACATAGAGTTGAAGCTGGAATTGCAAAGCTGGGCATGGCTGTCTGAAATTTATGTTCATCCTCCTTGTGAGTATGTTTTACTTGGGGTGGTAAATGAAACTGAGAAGGTCTAGTTTCTGTTGATGTACTGCCCAGTATCTCAACATATTCATCTTGCTCTTTGTGTCGTGCTACTTTAAGTTCCTTTACTTGGATATCTGTAGCCTCAGCTTGGAGCTCTGTTATATTGTCTTTAAAGCAGAGAAACTCTGACATTCCCAAATCCTATAATTTCTGGAACTCTTTCACTCAGTAGATGATTACGAAATCATTAAGATGAGCGATGTTCTGTTCTTTCCTGACACATGTTAAAATTTTTATCCAGTAATGGTGAGAAAATCGCACAGTTCTTTTAGGCTTTCTACAAGCAATATGCACAAAAGTCCTATTATCTTCAACTGTAATGCCTCTGTAAGACCTCTCTGTAATTGGAGCAAGGGTGGTGGTCCCCCTTTTTCAGCAGGGGGACCACCACCCCAGTCTGCCAATCTAACATCAATGCAATATTGCAGAGTTGCGTCAGCCAACACAACCTTACAACATCCAGAGCCTTAAGAAACCCAGGACGAATCTCATCCAACCCTGGGGCCCTGCCACCGAGGAGCTTTTTACCACATTGGCGATCTTGAGCCCAGATCCACGCTCACCTTCCTCAATGGAAGGCATGTTTGTGGGATTGAGGAGGTCTTCGAAATATTCTGCACACTGGCCCACAATGTTCCAAGTTGAGGTCAGCAGCACACCATCCCCACTATAAACAGTGTTGGTGCTGCACTGCTTCCCCCTCTTGAGATGCCGGATGGTGGACCGGAATTGCCTCAAAACCGTGCGTAAGTCTTTCTCAATGGCCTTTCCAAACCCTTCCCACGCCCAAGTTTGTGCCTCAGCATCCACCCGAGCCTCATGCCGCTTTGCAGAAGCAGCCTGTCAGTACCCATCAGCTGCTTCTGGAGTTCCACAGGGCAAAAAGGCCCAATAGGACTCCTTCTTCAGTCTGACAGCATCCCTCACCAAAGGTGTCCACCAATGGGTTCGAGGGTTGCCTCTGCGACAGGCACCGACAACCTTGCGACCACAGCTCCGATAAGCTGCCTCGACAGTGGAGGTACGGAACATGGTCAACTCAGAGTCAATGTCCCCCACCTCCCCTGGAACGTGTTCAAAGTTCTGCTGGAGATGGAAGTTAAAGCTCCGTCTCACAGGGGATTCCGCCAGAAGTTCCCAGCAGACCCTCACAGCACATTTAGGCCTGCCAGGTCTGACCGGCAGCCTCCCCCACCACCGGATCCAACTCACCACCAGGTAGTGGTCAGTGGACAACTCCGCACCTCTCTTCACCCGAGTGTCCAAGACATACGTCCACAGATCCGATGAAACGATGACAAAGTCGATCATGGAACTTTGCGACCACAGTGTTCTGGTGCAAAGTTCCAGGACACTGGAACTTTGCACCCTGTTGCAGGCACCCTTATGCCTGAACATGGTGTTCGTTATGGACAAGCACAGAAGTCCAACAACAGAACACCACTCGAGTTCAGATCAGGGGAGCCGTTCCTAACAACCACGCCCCTCCAGGTCTCACGGTCATTGCTCACATAAGCATTGAAGTCCCCCAGCAGAACAAGGGACAATCCAGGAGGGACACTCTCCAGTACCCCCTCCAAGGACTCCGAGAAGGGCGGGTAATCTGAACTGTTGTATGGCCCGAAAGCACAACAAGGGAGGGAGGCTACCCTCTTGTTCACTGAGGTAAACTCCAACGTACAGGCGCTGAGATGGGGAGCAACAAGTATGCCCACTCCTGCCCGGCGCCTCTCACCGTGGGCAACTCCAGAGTGGAACAATGTCCAGCCCATCTCAAGGAAACTGGTTCCAGAACCAGAGCCATGTGTCGAGGTGAGACCGACTATTTCTGGCCGGAACCTCTAAGCCTCACCAGTGTTGTCATAACCCATAACTGATGTCGGACCACTTTTTCAGTAACGAGTAATCCAACGCGTTGCTATTTCAAATCCAGTAGTCAGACTACAGTTACTTTTCGAAATCACTTTGCGTTACTATCTTCTTTTGTTATTTAACTGTATTTAGTCTACACGTCTTGTCGAGTGACCGACGTCTCTATGCGACAATATCAGCGACAGAAATGGAAACAATGGAGGGAGATGCGCATTTTGTTGGTAGAAAAACAGAAACTATCTTGAATTTCTGTCACCAAGTCTGATTATTATAAGCGGCTTTGAGCTCATTTTTGTTAAGTTGCTTGCAAATTTAATGAGTCGCGGGTTGCGCTTTTTTGGGCTCGTTTTTGAACGTGAAGTTACTCATTTGGGCTTGGAAATAAGCAGAGACTCAAAATAAAACCCAGAATTTGTCTGACATCCAGTTAGTTTTAGTCCATCATTTCCCGGATGATTTGTCCCGCTGTGTCTTAATTAATGTCAAGTTAATATATTTGCTGTGGATGACATCAAGCTTCATGTTGCAAACATCGAGAATAATATGAACAGCGCAATACAATTTGAAAACAGCCACGAATGAACGAGTCCGTAAAGTTGTGCAACTAAACTAAATTATAATTATTAATATTGAGATAAGTGTCACAAATCTGTGCAGCAGCCATCTAAGCTGTTGAGCAGCAGGAGGAGATCTGTGCGCTGCGCTCTGACACCAAACACAGGGCCGTAACACACAATCTGGAGGCAGGGGGCAGGGTGGGGGCTTTAAAACCACTCTTGGAGTTTTCCAGGCAATAAAAACACACACAAATTACTTACTTTTTTTTGTACTGTTGTAACCATTAAACAATCTCCCCTTCAGTTCAACCATATAAGTGGTTGAAATACATTGTTGATGTTACTATTATAAAATAGTTTGCAATTAAGTACTGGCAAAACTCAATATGATTTTCACAGGTGGTGGAGCGTTGTTGTTGTTAGCAGCTGCTGAACGTAACTAAAAAAGTTACTTTTAATGTAACTTAGTTACTTTCCGAATCAAGTAATCAGTAATCTAAGTTACTTTTTCAAGGAGTAATCAGTAATTCTATTAAAGTTACTTTTTCAAAGTAACTATGCCATCACTGATCCTCACACACCAGCTCCGGCTCCTTCCCCACCAGAGAGGTGACATTCCACATCCCAAGAGCCAGCTCCTGCAGCTAAGGAATAGATTGCCAGGGCCCCCTCCCTCGGCCACCACCCATCACACACTGCACCCGACCCCTTTGGCCCCTCTCACAGGTGGTGGAGTGGGCTTAGGAGGTTAAATTCAGCCCAAATCTCCATTTTACTTTATTAAATATTCAATGTTTGAGAGGTTATTATTTTGAATTGACAGAGTGCTGTAGTTGTTCAACAATGAAATCAATTCTCAAAACTACAACTTAGGTAGTAATTGTGAACAGTGTATGGTCCTAACAGAGCACTTCCCTTTCACACTGCTGGTTTACTGCTGCTTCCTAGAGGTTCTAGCAGTAGAATGAGAGGAAGATATTTTAATTCTCAGGCTTCTCTCCTGTGGAAGCAGATTCCAGTTTTAGTCTGTAAGACAGACTGAAAACTTTCAAGACTAGGCTTAAAACTTTCCTTTTTGATAAATCTTAGTTATACTGGCTTCAGTTATCCTGCTCTATTTCTGTAGCTATATTGCCTTTGGCTTAGAATAGTAGAGGACAAACTGACCACTTTTTCTGACTCTCTTCTTTTACTCATCTCCAATTTGCGATGTTTGTTGTTATTTAACTGCTAACTTTTTTTTCTCGTGGGGTTTTTCTCACCATAGAAGCTACTGTAGTAGCCAACAATAATAGTCTGTGCTGGTCAAAGACAGGACTACCACTGTGTGTCGACCTATGATTAGGGATATCACCAAAATCAACTAACTTAATGTTTTTTGGGCCATTAACGCATTTGTATCATGTTTCTGGTAATCTGATGCACAAACGACACATGCAAATGACAGTGATGGTCGAGAGTGAGAGTAAACTAATCTTTATTGTATATTTTATCAGACAGGATATTGTTTATATATTATGTATTTAAAAAGTTTTATGTAATTAAAAAAATTCTGCTTTCAAATCTAGTGACATGGATGCACTTCGAACAGCAAAGGCCAGTCTAAACTGTACCATCAAGGAAGCAAAACATGCCTACAGTCAAAAGAGCCAACGTTTCTTTCATGATGCCAGCAACTGTGGCAGGGCATCCAGTCTGTGACTGACTATGAAATCACATCTTCATCCTGCCAAGATGACATTAGTTTCCTCATTGAGTTCAATAACTCCTTTGGAAGATTTGAAGCCTTAAATAAAACCCCTGCAAGGAAAGCTGCCCCTCACCCTGATGAACAGCCTCTCAGGCTCGAAACATATGTGTGAAAATCCCTTGGGAAGGTCAACATAAAAAAAGCTGCAGGTCCTGACAACATTCCAGCAAAGCTGATCAAAGAGTGTGCAGACCTGCTAGCTCATGTGCTCACAGGCTTCAATACGTCTCTGCACCAGACCATTGTCCCCTCATGTTTTTAGTCAGCTATTATTATTTCAGTGCCCAAGAAACCAACCATCACATGTCTTAATGACTTTTGACCAATCATGAAATTAGCATGATAGATGCTAATTGCATTAGCATCTATCATCATGAAGTACTTCGAGAGAGTGGTTAAGGATCACATAATCTCAACACTGCCTCATTCATTTGACCCATTCCAGTTTGCATACAAACTTAACTGTTCGACTGAAGATGCCATCTCCACTGCTCTTCATCTGAGCCTGGTACATCTGGAGAAAAGAAAAACCCACATACGGATGCTGTTTTGGCTCAGCATTTAATACGATCATTCCCCAGGATCTGGTATACAAACTGGTGTCCCTGGGCTTCAACACTCCACTGTGAAACTGGCTGCTGGACTTCCTCACCGACAGAACTCAGTCTGTCTATGTAGGTAATAACACATTTCTTTAAACACTGATTCCCCCCAGGGATGTGTCTTGAGCCCCCTGCTATTTACCTTGATGACCCACGACTGTCATCCCAGGTTTAAAGCAAACCACAACATGAAATATGCAGACGACACAAAAATTGTGGGATTAATTCAGGTCAACAATGAAGTGAACTATAGAAAAGAGGTACAATATCCTGTGGACTGGTGCAGAATAAACAAACTGCTCCTGAATGTCGACAAGACAAAATAAATCATTGTCAACTTCAGAAGGTCTCGACTGAACCCACACCACTCCTTATTAACGACAAAGCAGTGGAGATCATTAGCAGCACTAAGTTCCTGGAGGTTCACATTACAAACAACCTCAGCTGGACACCTCATATCACTTCACTGGTAAAAAAGGCAAAGCAGCGCCTGCACTTTCTGAGACAAATGAGAAGGGCTTTGCTCCCACCTCCCATCCTCTCCACCTTTCTACAGAGGAACCATTGAGAGCCTGCTGACCAGCAGTATCTCCATCTGGTCTGGGAACTAGAAGGCCTCAGACTCAGAGTCTCTGCAAAGAGTGGTGAAGACAGCGGAGAGGATCATTGGGTCTCCACTTCCCCCTATCCAGAGAATTGCATATAGACACTGCATAGCCAGAGCAAATCAGATCCTCTCTGACTCCACCCATCCCCTCCATGGTCTGTTCTGGCATCTGGCATCTCAGAAATAGCTCTCTCCCACTGGCCATCAGACTGCTCAACAATCCATCACTAAAATTGTCTGAAACTGCTTGAAAATATTAAGTTATATATATTTAGCAACACATTACTATTTGTTTACTATATAATTATATGCACACTTGTGTTTCTGTGTGCGCTCCAGTGGCCAAGCGATATTTCATTGCCAGTTTTACTTCTGACAATAAAATAAGTCTAAGTCTAATTAGCCATTCTGTGAAGTGGGAGAGAAGAGTGCTGTGGTGGTGCAGGAGAGACCACAACCAACATATGGAAACCTTATGTTGGCAGGGCATCCAGTCCTCGACCCGGTTGTCACAGGTTGGAGTCCCAGCCTGATGACCTTTGCCACATGTTTTTTCCCTCTCTCAATACCCACTTTCTTGTCTGTCTATTTTCAAATTAAGACCACAAGAGTTAACAAAACCTTAATAAGTCAAAGAAGTGTATGACAGAAGATTTAGTATTGCTTATCTAAAATAAATTAGGTTTACATACTCAATCTTAATCCTACTTTGCTTAATTTTTTGAGGCAATGAGTTTGCACAGTTTTTATTACGCGAGGTGAACTAGGTACTTGAGGTTGTGCAATGGCTTTGTTTGGTTTGGGCCTTGTTGCACAAAAAACTATAATACACTCTGAAAGAAAAGGATTAGCTTAGAAATCATGATATAACCTTTAGAAAAAAGGAACTAAGGTCAGTGGTTATTATCAGCCACAGGGGAACAGTTTCACTTCGAGAAAAGCAATAAATATACTACACATTATGAATGAGCTGAATGTCAGAGAAACAAGGAGGAATTAAGCTTACTGGGAACTCTGTTGATGGCTCGCAGTGGGCGGAGAACCCGAACAGTTCTGATGGCTGATAGGCTGACGTTGTGTCCGTCCAGAGAGTACTCCAGCATTCTGTAATGGGGGGACCAAAACATTACTGGCATCTGCATCAGCCTGACCTTGGCAAACCCTGGAAGCTCACAGGAAATTCTTTAAATAACAACTCATCAGGGTCTGCTCCTCTATGAGGACCAAGTTCTGAAATTGTCACTCAGTGGAGCTATCACACACACACACGTAAACATCTCCAAATACGTTCACACATGTTTGTCATGCTATCTTTGTGGGGACTTTCCATTGACTTTCATTCATTTCTACACACTTAACCCTAACCAAATCTCAATTTACACCTTAGTCCTAAGCCTAACCCATAAACCAAAAACATAATTTTCCTTGTGGGGACCAGGTTACGGTCCCCACAAGGTACATTGGTCCCCACAATGTAATGTGTCAAGAAAATTGTCCCCACAAGGTATTAAATACATGGTACACACACACACACACACAAGTCTGACATTAACAAAGAGCCAAAAGTGTGTATGTGTGTGTTTTGTGTAAAGTTTGGACACTTGTTTAATGCCAGTTAAATGTCAAGCGTATGAGGGGGTGTGCTTGTGTGTGTGCGAGGGTGTGCGTGTATGTATGCGCAGGATACTCACCCCACAATAACTATGAAGAAGTCCAATCTGTTCCATGTGTCGCCTAGATAACCTTTCTGACCTATGACCCCGAGAGCAACCATTTTCACCACCATTTCCCCAGCAAAGAATGCAAAGATCCCATCGTCTAGAGCCTACTCACCAAGACACACACATACATGCACAGAAGATTAGTGTGAACTGATTAGCGGAAGGAAAATTGAGGTTTGTTAATAAAGTTACAAAGCTGTATGTAATTTTTTTCATTATTTAAATTCATATGTGTGTGTGTGAATGGAACACTGTGTTTTACCTGTAGCAAGTATGGAGTGTGTCCACAAGGCTGGAACATCCCCAGAGTCACACAGTTCAGCAGGATGGCCAGAATGCTCACTCTCTCGAACCACGTGGTACAGAGTTAAGGGTCGTCACCATGGCAGCATTTCAGTATGACAACATACTTCATATAGACTCACTAGGGGCATAAATGTCAGCTGTACATTTTACTTAACTGTTATAATATGTACTGTGTGTAATGACAATTCAATAGCAACTTATTCTGAGAATGTTATGTACAAAAGTTTGAATTCATTGTGGAATTTCTCAAACTACTCATGGTTTAAATTTAAGTTTTCATGTCAAAACATAGATAACCTTTCTGGCCTGTCTTTTCCTCATTTCATAGTCTAAATTCAAAGGTTCGCCATGGATGGATGAAAACTGTACTTTGACAATAAGATAAGAAATACAACCTGAAACTAATCTGGAATTTTTTTTTTTTCAAATTATACTCAACATAGAGCTTCAAATATAAATTTATATCCTAGATCATTTGGTTAAATCTCCCATAAACTGTACTTCAACCACATGATTTTTTAAAGCCATCAACAAATTTCTGCATCGATCCTGGCTAAACATGTTCAGACTCTCTCCAGCAGAATTGGCTGAGTTAATTTAAACTGGATTGCTTCTTTACACAGATCAGGTTTTGAAACATTTTGAATTACTTACATCACTCTTAAGTATATAATTTCCTTCTCACCCACTGCAGTGGTTCTTATCCTCTGAGCTCGGGTCCTCTACCAGAGGCCTGGGAGCTTGAGGGTTCTGCAGTATCTTTGCTGTGCCTAGAACTGCACATTTCTGGACTGAGATGTCTGATGTTGTTTGTGGGATCTGTTGTAGCCACTGCTCCAGTTTGGGGGTGACTGCCCCGAGGGCCCCGATGACCACAGGCACCACTGTGGTCTTCACCTTCCAGGCCCTCTCCAGTTCCTCCCTGAGGCCCTGGTATTTCTCCAGTTTCTCGTGCTCCTTTTTCCTGATGTTGCAGTCACTCGGTATCGCTACATCCACCACAACGGCTTTCCTCTGTTGTTTATCCACTACGACAATGTCCGGTTGGTTCGACCTTAGTGTGCCGTTGCACCTTGGCACGCTGACAAGTCAAACAGGAAGCCGCCCATGTCCGTACATCTTTACGGAGTCCTGGCCACAAACTTTTCCCCTACCAGTTTAACAGAAGCTTAACACCCGGGTGTGAAAGGGAATGAACTGCATCAAAAACCCACCGACTAGTAGGGACCAAAGGCCGAGGTTTGCCAGTTGAGACATCACAAAGAAGGGTTGTGCCACACTCATAAAAGAAGACCTCTAAATGAAAACTGGATTCAGCTGCTTCAAAAGCCAGAATATCCTGGTTGGTCAGTTGGTCTGTGGCCATGGCAAGGTAGTCCACACCCAAACGCACAGAAGCAACCTTTACTCTAGACAGTCAGCCACCAGATTATTCTTGCCAGCCACATGATGAATGTCAGTGGTGAACTCTGAAATGGCAGACAAATGCCATTGTTGCAGAGCCGACGACAGTTCAGAAACCTTTGCCATAGGAAAAGTGAGAGGCTTGTGGTCAACAAGAGCAGTAAAATCCCTGCCCTCAAACATGAAACGGAAATGTCATTCAAAAGTCCTGAATGTGAGGATTTGGGTAATTGTCATTACCACAGCATCAAAAGGCTCGGACTCTCCTCGAGTCACACTTGGTAGAAATGCATTCATACTGTAGTGCCTGGAAACAACAAAAACTGGTCCGCTTCTTAAGCCAGGGAGCGATAATCTTGCTTCCACATGCTGGAACCATAGTTCTGGATCGTGCTGCCAGAACTCTGGAAGATTGATAACGGCAGCAAAAACAGAAGCGGTGGTTGGAGTAATGGCCGCCTGGCAAGAAACTGGGTCAGAAGCCACAAGCTGGTGGAGAAATGGCGGCAGCATCTGGTGAACTCTTGTTAAAAACATCTTCGGATGTTCGCAGATGTTCGGGTCACCAATGTGGAAGTCAGCAGAAAAAGATGAAAAAATTATTTGAGCCTTGTTTTATTCTCAATCTCTCCCAATCAAAGCCAAAAATAGAATGACGTACAACTGTTGGTGTCTTCTCACCTCACCTAAACCCCTTCACAATAAGAGCATACATTCGGGTGTGAAATATATATATTTTATCAGCCACAAGTTCATCCAAAGTCAAATCTATCCTCGGCACAAGGAGAGAAAAGATGCGGAAAACAGAACAGGCCGTTTGTATCTGGACATCCACAAAGCCTGACTTTTCTTGTATACCACTCCGTTTGAAAACAGTGGGTACCCTTCTGTCTCGTAGTTGCAAACCTTTCAGCTCCGGTGTTTATCTTCTTTTAGTATTATTTTCTGCTTTGTTTGAAAATCCACTTTAGAAAACTGTTTAAGCGTAGAAATGTAGTCATCCATGTTGACATTGGAAGAGAGGAGAAACAAGAAACTTATTTACTGCATCACGAGGTCGCTGCCTCTCACTTTACAGAAGTGGAGTCACAAAACCAATATCTGGGATCATGAGCAGGGGGCGCCTGCCTCACCTCACCTCGAATCTGTTCTCTGCTGTTTATGATTGCTCCTCAGCAGGGCACCATATAGAGGTGGAAAAGTTATGACAATTCCATAAAATAGTTTTTTTGGGGGGGAATGGTGCTTATAGAAATAGAAAAAAATTAATAACAAAATTTTGTTAATAACAAAATTAATATTAATATTATGTTTTTAAAATATTTTTTAGCAGTAAAATTAAATGTTGCCACTCGCAGACCAAAATGCACACATCCATATTTGCCCTGAAGACCCCTGGATCTGTATGAATGGTTCGTTCCTGCTTAGCGCTTGAAGGTGATGGTGTTCAGCAGCAGTTGGCAGAAGACAAGAATGACTGTGGTAGTTACAATGCTGCCAAGAAAAATAAGTCAGGTTTTTAAAAAAAAATAGAGGTAGAGAGAGAAAATGAATGTTCTCTGTCCTCAATGTAGCCCAGTTTTTCTCCAAGAGAGATGGGTAGACTGTAGATTATCAACCATTTAGCATAGTTAGCATTTCTTTTAATAAATGAAGGAACAAATCTGCCAACATATTCATATATTTAACTTGCCCCTGTACCTTTTATTACACTTAACAGATGTGTCAGCAGCAGCAGCTCTAACCAGCAGCATAATCCTCCCGTCCCAGTGATAAAGGTAAGCAACACTGTGTTCAATGACAAGATAGTTAGCATAATTCCAGGGAATCTGTAGATTTTTCCTGTCTCTCTGCTCTTTTTAGAATTACACAACAAAAAATATGTTTATTACTGACAGAAATTCAAACAATCTGTATAAAAAGATAATAAAATAGCCTCCTGTCAGTCCAAATAGTCCTACATAAAAAATGGTGACAGCTTTAACAAATATGGACAAACATAGTTTTTAATTAAGGTTATATACTGCAGCTTGAACAAAATGCAACTTCATAGCATTTTTGATAACTCTCGATTGCTTTATGTATATTTTGCACGTTGCCTATTACTGTTGCTGGTGGGGAGAGACATGTTATAGCTAATAATAATAAAAAATTAAGCAACCTATTTGCATACTGTATGCAAACTGTTGCATGTAAAATTCCTGAGCAGTAAATGTTGTGCTAGTATCAGTATTGGACCAAAGAAAAGAAGGCAGTTGCAAGCCTTTAAAATTGTGATGCTTTTGATGGGTCAAATAGACTCAAGAAACTGTAACACCAGGTGCATGGGGGGGCCAATTTAATTTTTTGTCACGGGGCCCAAGATTCCTGGTGGCGCCCCTGACCGTACACAAATATTTGTGGAGGGAGCATGTTATATCTGAGCCTTGGAACTACGTGGCTTAAAGTATATCCACAATAAATTCAAATTGTGCATCTCATCCTTCCTTTAAAGAACATCTGTAAATGTATGTTGTCTCATTTGTCAATACTGGGAGGAAAAAAACAATAAAATTCCAGAACTGATGAGATTCATTGCCATCATAAATTGAAGTAAACTTCTCATGGTTAGCTTCACTCAGCAAGCATAGATTCACAGAAAACAGTGCTAAATGCTTCATATTCACCACTATCAAAATAAAATGAAAAAGGGGGCATACTTGGAAGTCAGTTCCCCATAAGTGCTGCGTGTTTGTTGCCAAACTGGAGGACAGGAAGGAGCATCAAAAGAGAACGGCAGAGAAGTTTGAAATGAGCCTAAAAAAGAAAGTTAAAAAAATAATGTGTTGGGTTTGACTGAACACACACAAATGTGAGCACTAACTCAATGGATGGCGGGAATGTGTTCAAAAACCAAGGACACATACTTAAAGCCCACAGCACACACACACGCATTCAACCACACTTGTGATCTCACACACACACACAAAGTCCCCGTCCAGGACACTTTGCTCCCAAGAGAGCAGAAAAAATTAATGAGAGTACAATCCTTCATCACCCTTGAGACAGAGAGTGACTGAGAGAGAGAAACAGAAGGAAAGATGGAAAAGAGGGGAAGAGTGAGGATAATCTAGTGTCCTCCCTTTGCTTTGGTTACCATGGGAACCCCTGTCTCATCGTGGAAACTGACTCTAGAGTTTCACGATCCACTCGCATCCTGTCTGGAACACAACACAATTAACGCACGCTCCAACCAAACACAACACAAACAGGCAATAGGCAGCTTCCCTTCTCTGACGTCGACATGTCACAGTGTGGACTTGCTCGCATGGTTAAACCCAGGATCAAGATAGGGTCAAGGTGTGAGGGATGGATGAGAAGGGAGTTTTCATATGAGAAATGAAAACATCCTCTCCCTCTGCTTCTTTTCCTTTGGGTCTTCATTGTCTCTATCATCTCTCATTTTCCTGTCTCTGGCCAAAAATGTTTCTGTGCTTTTCTCCTCTTGCTCCCAGTCTCTCCCTCTTCCTTTATATAGCACTGCATAATTTCCCATCTTTATTCTGTACGACTTCCTCACATATTTCCTTTCACCATCTACTCTCTCCTTCCTTCCAGAAAGCCTCCTCCTGTGCCACCCTTGTCCTCTTCTTGCATCTCTTTATATTATCACCCTTGGGTTGAATTCTAATCTCTATCAGAAACCTGAATCTGGCTGAACAGATAAAATACAACCAGACTTTATAATTAACATAAGCAGTGAGAATGAAAAGGCAGAGAGGAGAAGATGACTGTCAGAGATACGAGAGCAGTGAAGAAAGAAGGAGGCAGGGAAGATGAAGTGAACAAAAGGGGTTTTTAGACTCCAGAAGAGAGGGATTATAAAAGCTTCAGATTTAATCTTTTAACTGTAAACAACTGCAGATGTAGCACACCCTTTGTCTTCCCACTGCTGCTGGCTCTCCTCTGCCTCTGAAATCCCTCTCCTTGAGTGCTAACACAGGTAATAAAGGTCAGGCAGACATTATAAATCAAATCAGATCACATCAACCTGATATTTTTGGCATATTCCCCTTTCCTTGGCTTGGATACACATGCCAAGGCCAGCATGTGGGATGTTTTTCATGTGCAATGGTGATTAAGTTAAAAGGATCATCCAAAGGGACAGAATGGCCGTCTGGATGGAGGAGCAGGAACAGAATGTGACACACAGGTTAGAAGATATCAGACATTTCCATTTTAAACCCTTAAACAGGAAATGTTATGCTGATTTTTAGCCATTTATAACTGCAGTAGTGTTGTGACAGAAATAACATCATCAATCAATCAATCAAATTTTATTTGTGTAGCACATTTCAGCAGCAAGGCATTTCAAAGTGCTTTACATCATAACAAACACAAAGACATGCAACATAGAAACTCTTAAACTTAAAGTACCTGACTAAATGGAAGAACTATGGTGTGAATGGCATGTTGAAAATGGAAAATTGTGGTGTGTAGGTTAGAAACAAGTGCTAGACTGGTACCAGACAGCAGAAAAAATTAGAACTGGAGGTTGCACGTAGCTGGCTAAAACAAGCACAAAATAGACAAACTGCGTGCGCTAAAAAATAAATCAGATCAAAACAAAACAGAAGCTATGTTTATCAAAACAGAAGTTAACAAAATTCAACCCCGAACTCGAGCGCATGCACAACAACTCAAACCTCCAGTCTCTGACACAAGAGAGGACGTTCCCGAGACATCAGAGGGTGTGCCAACAGGCCGGCCTGCCGAAAAAGGAAAAGAAAAAAATATATAGGAATGACTGTTTTTGCATGCTCAAAATGGAATTATGACTTTCCTAGAGAGGGAAGTTTAAGTTCAAATCAATTTAAATTAGGTAACTACAAGCTTTAACATGATGGCTAAAATTATACAATCAAAAGAGAGAAAAAATATATATGAAATATATTTAGAAATAAAAAACACAGAAAGACAAACCCTAATCAACTCCTATTTGCTTCTTTCCTTTTCTTCTGTCTGAGCCTCGCTGCTGTGCATCTGACCTCTGACCTCAACTCGAACCTGACCTGCCATGGATCAGATGAACCGAACTCTTACAACCTCCGCTGGTCTACTCCTTGACATCAGCGTGGTGAAGGAAAAGATAACGTGCTTCAGAGACAAAGACAACAAACTGAACTGTTTGACCTTGTTTCATTGTGGACAATGTGAACATTGACTCAGGGAGGAGGACTGCACTCCAGCGACGCCGGCAGCAGGAGCGAGAGGGAGAAATAAGACAGAAAGTAAACAAAGATATCTACACACAGCTGATATATATACACTGCTACTGTAATGACTAATCCTGTTCACATATTATCTTGCCAGAAAAGAAAGTCTGAAAGACTTTTATGTTCAATGATAGACAAATTCTCTCAGTTTGTCCCTGTTAACTCTGAGTCCTGAACAGAAGGATCACTGCTAAGGATCCTCTTAGGGCTGGGAAACAGTGAAGGGAAAACTGCGATCACTAAAAGTTCACCAAAGAACTAACAAAAAATATGCCCCTAATATTACACCAAATAAAAATTATCAAAGATTCTAAGCTAATAATGATTTGCAAAAGGTTTTTTTGTCTCATTTTTAAAGGACTATACTGGAAATACATGCTAATTTGGAATTTCAACACTCAAATATCTTTAGTGTTGAAAATAATTGATACTGCAGTGTTCATGAAGTATTTGTTGCATTTAAATCACACAGTTAAATTGGAGTTTAATTTTTTAAATGAATCTACAGTGACAACAGTCCACATTTTGTAAACCAAGTCATTCAGTTAATGGCAGACAGATTGCAGATAACATTAAAAAACACTGTGCCTGAGAGAACAAATGGAACAATTAAGTCCAGACTAAAAAAATGTATGGAAGAGACCAGAAGACCATGGCCAGAGTGTCTGAATTTATTGAAAATGTGCATGAGAATTGTGCCAACTGGAAA
Source organism: Poeciliopsis retropinna (assembly GCA_010277075.1). Lineage (NCBI taxonomy): Eukaryota > Metazoa > Chordata > Actinopteri > Cyprinodontiformes > Poeciliidae > Poeciliopsis > Poeciliopsis retropinna. Next base: position 397,706 of record VMRM01000023.1, read on the forward strand.
TGGTTTGACTCCTTTTTAAATAATGCATGACAGACCTTTTAAACTACCTTTGTTTAAAGACACCACACCACCACAAGACGACAGTGAAAAAACTCTAGCTGATTACATGAAAGAAATGTTACAGTCCAAGGAAATGTCAAATGCAAATTCACTGCCAGAAGAACCTCTGTCTCCATAGGACCCCCAGATGGTGAAACCAGGCGATTGGGTCTTTATCAAGGCCATTAAGAGGAAGAACTGGGCCAGCCCATGGTGGGACCCTTCCAAGTATTCCTGACCACTCCCACTGCAATGAAGATAGCTGAAAGACCGTCTTGGATCCACCTCACCCCCTCTAAGTTCCAGAGAGTGTTGGGGGCTAGGCTAGGGGGCAAAGTCCAACTACAAAGGGGTTTGGCTTTGTAGGACCACTCGCCTCAACGTCGGTGAAGAAACCATCCAACCCCTGTCCCATAGAGACCTGGGTAAACTCTGACATCCCTGTAACCTAGCAAAAATGGGGTCCCCATGGAGATGGGTCCTCTTTTGCACTGTGGCTGCTGCGTGTGTGTTCTGTTTTTTCAGTCCAACCTCGCTGATCCACCGAGGGGGAAGATTTGTCCACACCACTGCTGTGAAGACCTGGCTAGGACGCCTTCCAGATCATCACCAGGACAACATGTGGCAAATTGTACAGAGATGTTGGCCAGAGAACAGAATATGACCAACTGCTACATCTGCTCAGTGATGCCAAAGTCTATCAGGAAACCTACTCTGAATGTCAGTTCCATGAGTAGGTCCTACGCCACCTGTTTCGCCTCCTGTGCCTTACATTTTATGCCTGCGACTCTGGACAACACTTCGGATAATACCATTGTGATGGAAAGGATGTGCAAAAATGAGGACGGCACATCTGTGACACCTATCTTCACGTCCGGCAACGTTGCTGGGTACCCATCGAGAATGAGGGCTGTAATGAAGCCAGGAATGAAGCACCTGGTCTGCATTCATTCCCCTCCAGGAATCTGGACTGTCCAGGTAGGCCATGTCTCTGGATGTCAGCGAAACATTACTGATTTGTTTCCCCAACTACTTGTTTCTACAACAATGGGACAAATACTTCATGTTCTACATGGACATCATAAAAGAACTACCCCAGGTGGTTCCTGTGTGGAGGACGCAATATTTATCCTTTACTGCCTATGAACTGGTCAGGAACTTGTGCTCCCATGTTAGTTTTTGATCACACCATCATCATCTCTACTACAGCAGTGCACTCTCACCAATGTTCTCAGTGAGCACAAACATTGGAGTACTGTAGAAAAATGGGGACTGTCGCTTTTTCCATGGGTTGGCGTAGCAAAATCCACATTGATGATTGAGACACTGGACTACAGGATGAAAACCCTGGTAAAACTTACCATGGACATGGAGGAAGGACAAAATAAACAACTCAGTGAAATGCTTTTGATGGTTCTTCAAAACAGAATGGTGATGGACATACTGACAGCTAGTCAGGGTGGGGTGTATGTGTGTAATGATTGGAACATCATGTTGTACTCATATTTTTTATGCTAATGAAACCCATACTGATGTAGCAATATCTGCTTTGAAAAACCTGTGACAGGCCATAGTTCCCCCACGGGAAGGCTTTCTTTCTTGGCTTATATCTGGATCATGGTGGCATCTCCTGGTGAAAACAATGATGCCTTTTATTGTTATTCTTTCATTGTTTTGTATTTTTACTACCTGTCTAATCCCATGTTTAAAATCAATGATAGCCAAAACTGTTGGAAGTGTTATGTATCAGTACCAACTTGTTGCCTCCATCTCTGATGGAGATTCCGATGTCTAACTTTGTGAAGGATGCATTGAAAATGCGCCAGCAAGAAACATATTCTTGATGTGGTGTTAAATAATATGAAAAACAGAAGAGAATGTTGGAAAAATTATTATCTAAGTTTATTTAACTCATGAGTTTAACTCAAAGGTTATGTTTTCATATTGTTATTCTTTCAAGACCTTTTTTCTTTTGTGTCAGATTATTAACTGTCCTTTAAATGCTTGCTTGGAGATTAGAAATGCTTACACACTTTTCTTGTGCTATCGAACTGCCTGATTTAAACTGGTCAGCCTTGTGCAGATGAGAAGATGTCCCAGGACATTCTTTGGTAGAAATCTCTAATCTCCTGCTTGTGTAACTATGTGAAGAAGCCCAACCCCTTTTTTCCTTTGTTTGATAATAAAAAGCCGCTGAGAGCTGGTGGAGTTGATCCCAGACAGTTCGTTGACTGCGGTTCTTCATGTCTGGCTTCTCTCCCCTCTTCTGCAGAAAAGTAACTTGTGTCTCTGGTTGATTCCTTGCAGGTTGGAAACTAAAATAGACCCAACAGTTAAGATGACAAAAGACAATTTAGAATTTTTGTTTAGTATTTACTGTGGAAAATTTGTCTTTTTTTAGAAGATTAGATTTAACGTTCTAAAGTAAAGAAAAACAAAACTAGCAAAACTATATAAAGAGAATGGGTATATTTTTTCTAAGGGATGTTGATATTTGTGGAAAATTATGTAAGAAAGAAAAACTTGTTTCCATCCCAATGACAGGACAGATAGATTTAAACAGGGCTAATGTAGTTTTAGTGTTATTCCGTGGTGGACCTTTAATACAAACATTACATAAAAAGACTGTAAAATTGTTAAACATGCATTGTTTATGTCAACGGTCATGTTTGGCCAACGTTAATACAAACCAGAGTGAAAGATTCAGACAACCCATACACAGGTGACCTCTGACTACTGAATAGATATTTCTAAATCCACACTTGGCCACCTAGCCACCCTTTGCTCTGAGACTTAGGGGTGTCATAGTAAAGGGATCGGAACAAAAACACATGTCAAAATTTTCTGATTTTGTTTCCAGCTCTGCCAAGAAAATATATATATATTTTTTTCCTTATACAGTTAATTATTCTTTCCAAATATCTAGAAGTGTCCACAAAAACAAACATTACAGCACATCTCTGTTAGCTACCTTTCAACATTATCTGTATATTTCTATATGCTTCTTTTAACAAGTCTACCTGAGAAAAGTGAGGTAGCTACTCTGAGTTAAATATGTCTTACAATGAAACGCTGAAGTCAATTTAACAAGAAAAATCTTGTGCTGCTATTTCAAAACAATTACATGATCTTCCAGAACTCTTGGTTAAATTGGGTGAATTAAATTCCACTGAACTGAGTTGTTTTTGTGACACCGTGAGCTCACTGTGCGTTAATCACACAGAAGACAGGTCTGTAATGCTTACGTAATGTGAAGTTTTTCTTTAAAGGCAAAATGTTTTATTTGAATTAAATAATGTTTCTTTATGCATCATATAAATGTAATGTTTTTTGTATAACAGTTAAAAGGTTTTTTGTGCAGTCGCAGAGGGTGTATAAACTAATGAAATAAGATGTGTCTACTGAAGTAAGTTTTCCCAGGGTTGCTGAACTTCCCCAGACCGGTTGTCTGGGAACTTGCTGTTTTTCCCGTAGCCTTCCCTGCACGAAGATAGAATGTTTAGTTTTCACATCCCGTAGACATGATAGTGAATGAGCATACAAGGTTGAACTGTTCCATCTGTTTTCCTTTGTTTCTTTTGTTTGGTCTTAGAAGATTGAGTCTCCACCTCTGTTAGGTGAATAAAGTAACTATGCAACTTTGAATTTGTTAGAGCAGAATGATTTTCGCCTAATGCACTGTGTTTTTTGCTCTCCGTCTGCAGATGTATTAAAGATTGTTTTTGCTCCCTGACTTTTGTCTGGACCTCAGTCTCTGTATTGTGCACTTCACAGTAACTTTCCCTGTAAATCTGTGCAAAGGTTTAATGTTTTAAACCTTTGCACATTTTTATTACTTACAATTAAACATCTAGAAGTCATGGTATTATTATTATTATTATGGTATCATATTAAGTGTCATCATTTGTAGCTTTTCAGGTCTTTGAAATTCCATCTTTTGGACTTTAGCTGTTTTTCACTTATTTTGTTTACAAATAATTAAAAAAATCTAATGTTCAAAAACTATGCTTTTTGTAAAATGTATTGTCTAAAATCTTTAAAAACATATATATTTTGTCTTTGTTGACCAAAAACTAGTATTTCATCTCTTGTCTATACATCTGATCCTAACACAATGTAGTAAATACAGCAGTTTGAAGAAAATTCAGTGAGTGCAACACTAGCATACAGCACTTATGAAAAATAAGCTATTCTCTTAAAACAATTTGTCTAAACTGATGAAATTAAAGAAAGCATCCTTGTAAAACTTATGCAGAAAGAATTAGCTTCAAATAAAACATAGATGTATCTCACTAAAAGTAGTACGTAATCATTTTTGATAGTTTTTTGTTACTTTTTCTTTTTAATAAAGATTAACTTTTTCACAAATTAATCCCTGAATCATGCAGCAAATTCTAAGTCAACCTCTTATAATCTATAATAAAACTGTGAATTATTCATAGGGCATACATGAAGCCAACTGATAAAATTAATAACCTCCATAGGTGGAAATCTAAGGAGAAAGTGGTGTTGGTGTGGCAGTCAGAAGATATGAAGATTTGTGTAGGGTTTAATAATTATGTGCCCAGCCTCACACATACTTGATTAAACATAACCTAGTTAAGTTCAAAGTCCTCCATGTGCAGTGTGTGTGTGTGTGGGGGGGGGGGGGCACAGTGGAGAGGAATGCGTGCATGCGTGTGTGTGTGCGTTTCACATGATGACATGAAGTTGAGCCAGAATAAGTCGTCCACTCTTCTGACTCCTCCCTCCTGAGAGGCTGACAGCTGGTAATGATAGAAACACTCCATGGAATCTGGTTAATTGGCTGGCATGACTGGCTTAACCTATTTTGAGGAAGATTTGCTAGGATTTATGGCTTCTTCCTACTAACAGAGCCTTACAAAATTATTCACAACAACAAACGTGGATAATAGAAAAACACAGTACAGCGTAATTGTTAAGTAGGAGGAAAGAAATTTGGATTTTAGTAGGCCATTATAATACATGAATGCATTTTGATCTAAACTATTCCATCACTTAGCTTTGGTTGCATGTCTAGTGTAATTCTGCTCTGGCCAGATGAATTACACACAATGTGTGGGGGCAAACACATCCCTTTCCCATTGTGAATTTAAACTGGAGGGATGCACACTGATAAAAAATATATATATATTGTGCCCTATATACTTTAAAAAACTAAGGCAACTATTTGCATAATTTATTTATGTTTAATAAGAAAGGCTGTTCTTTGTTTAAAGTACTTTCTTATTTTGTTACATGAAAACGATAAATCCAAGTAAAGTGAACTTAATTTTGTCATGTACCATATTTTCCGGACTATAGAGCGCACCATACTATAAGCCGCACCCACAAAATAAAATAAAAAACTGGAAACTTAGATATATAAGCCACTGGTATATCCGCCACTCTCGGTTTTCCACAAGGATGCAGCAGGATGCAGCTGTGACCTTGCATATGGAAGTTATTAAACCTTGATGTTTCATGGCGAATAGTCTCGCGCAGTTCCTGCGCCCGTCCATCGGCGCTCCCTGACAGTGCACAAAAAATCTGGCCCTCATCCACCAAGGAGATATAGTTGATGGATTAACCCCAGGGGGTGCAGTGGAGTCAAATTACATTTCAATGCTGTAGGGCTCTTCAGCGGTGAACACAGGTCATACATATTCAGGTGGCACCAATCGGGTGATCCATGTGTGACTTAAAGACTAATGTATGCACATGGTGAGGGACTGCAATTTGCCATTTCGCCACCCACACATGGTTAAACCAGCAGTCAGCATTGACAGAGTTAATCATCATATCATTTTCAGTCAGTTTGTACAGGATTAAACCCATATAAATAATAGAGTAAAAGTAAGATATCAGAAGAAAAAAAACAGGTGTTTTCCTGTTGGAAGTGGGCGGGGCTAAGGTGATGCTATCAACTGACCATGACAATGTCTCACCATGGTTTATAGTGAGACATATGAAGTCTTATGCAGCTGTGACCTTGTATTTGGAAGTTTTTGAACCTTGATGTTTCGTGGCGAATTGTCAAAGCTAGACACTTAGCCACGCCCACATGCTTTGATGTACAAGAAATCCTTTGATAACTTTTGACCTTTGATGCCTCAAATGTGTGCTGAGTGATTCTGAAGTCTGTATCGGAAAAACTGTGGGACGAGTTTGTTCAGATACGTCTATAAAAAAGAGAAAATGACGGCTTTGATTCAAAATGGCTGACTTCCTCTTGGATTTAGACCATGGCTCCAAGAGCGTCCTGACAAGACACATATGTGTACAAAGTTTCGTAATTCTAGGTTAAAGCATAGCTTGGGGCTGATCATTTAAAATATTCATCTCTATAGGGGTCGCTATAGAGAAATTAGGCCACACCCACCACAGTTTGTTATGGATTCCTGTCGGGAAGAGGATAAGGATCCATCCTAGTGAGTTTGGAGCAGCTCGGCCCAGAACTGTGGAATTCAGAGCCAAACATATGGCAACAGCATTACAGGTCACTTCACCACGCCGCCACGCCCACCTGCTCCATCGAAGCTGGTAAGGGTTGGAATCCACAACACACCAACATGTTGTCTGTCTCTGGACATAGTTTCATGTTGATTAGCTGAAAGGGGTAAGATAGCAACCGTTCACAGTAAAACATGACACTTCCTGTTCCCACGGGGCGTGGCCTAAGAGATGTCATCATTTGACCATTGGGTATTATAGGATACCCGATGATGATCAATCACAGAATGTTTGGTGCCTCTTAGTTTTTGTGTAAGAGATGTAACAGTTTCATGTTTCATGGCGAGTAGGTGAACTTTGACCCCTGGTAACGCCCCTTCAGCATGCTCAAAAACTCAGTTTTGATAACTTTAGATCTTCCATGTCTTATGAACAGACTGACTAAGTTTGAAGCCGATCAAACAAAATCCCTAGGAGGAATTTGATCAAATGCGAATGCTGTAAATGGCAAAAATGAGGTCAAAATTGGAAATTCAATCCAAAATGGCCGACTTCCTGTGGTACTTGCACTATGCCATTAATGGTAATTTCTGAGCGTCTTACGGAGCTCTACAAGTGTACCAAATTTCATTCCTGATGAAGTAAGGTCATAGCAGAAAGTCTTGAAAGTTGCTAGGTGGCGCCATTGAGCCGTTTCTTTTGCAATTTTTGCTACAACCTTAAAACACAAAATTTTTAAACTGCCAAGTTTGGTGAGTTTTTGAATATGAAAAAGCCCCCAAAAAGCCAATTCATTTGGAGGGAGAATTGTAATAATAAACAGCATGAAAACAATAGGCCTTCGCAGCGCTTTGCTGCTCAGGCCTAACTAAGTTTTGGAAGTTTTGGAAGAATTCTTTCTGCATTCTAAGTTTGTTCAAATTCCTTTTCTGGGAATTAGAAAAGGAATTGGAGTCTCTATATATAATAATCTAAAAATTAATCAAAAAGGAATCTAAATAGTGGGTACTCCACAATTTCTGGAGGGCTTTGCGGCCCTCGCGGACCCCAAAGTGGGTCCTCAAGGGCTGGCATCCTGCATGTTTTAGTTCTCTCCCTGATTTAACGCACCTGGATCAAATGATGACTTGTTAGAGGAACATTGACATTCTGAAAAGGTTGTTACTACCACCAAGGAGAGAACTAAAACATGCAGGATGCTGGCCCTCGAGGACCCACTTTGGGGGACCCGTGATGTAAACGTTCAACATCATGAAAAAACATGCTCCAGATTATTATGGATCTGTTCGTCAGCCAAGAATTTGACTGAATGTTCACCGGCTCAATTTTTTTTCAACACTTATACGCCGCAAACATTTGGCTAAAGCTAAATATGGTAACACCGAACTGATGTCTATCATACGGCTTGAGCTCAACTCAAGCTGCGCTTGATTTATTTATGATAACAGGGAAGCTCAAACTTTGATTGCCTTGACCTAATCAGGATGATTTTGTGTCAGAAGACAAGTTGGTCTGACTGATGTCACTGGACAATGGAGTGTTTTTAAGCAAAGGGAATTCCATTAAATTTACATTGATATTTATCATAAACTTTGTTTTGTTTCAGGAAAAAAAATACTTTGTACATCACAACAAAAAAAAAAAAAATTGTGGGATTTGGGTTTTGTATGTGTTTTCTATAAGTTAATTTCAAGCTTATGTTGTCCTATCTGCCCCTAACTGATCCCAGATGTCTTGTTTCCCTGATTTATCCCTTGTGTATTTAACCCCACCTATGTCTCTTGTTCCCCACTGGATCCTTGTTGTGGTTTTGTCTTCGCTGTCATTGCAGTTCCTGTCTTTGCTGTCTGTTTTACATCCCTGTGTCTACTGCTTGTTGTACCACCACTCACCTGTGCCTCCTGGTTTTTGTTACTAATAACTCATAATAAAATTCACTTTTGCAATTCATCCTGGGTCTGATCGTGTCTATCCTCACCAACAACAACCACATTTCATACAAAAATGATACAAAAAATCTCAAATGCAGACAGAATTCAAAAGAGGCGTGGCTATTTGAGAAATAAAGCAAGGAGGCAGGTGATTAATATGCAAGAAAAACAAGGCACGAGAAAGGAAGAAGAAATAGGACTTTGATCAGTGATAATCCACCTTGTATCACAGCATAAACACATTTTATCTCTGTTGAACAAACTCCAGCCTCGGTTTCCTTCCACATCTCTCAGTAATTTATGCTTGCAGACAGAAAAGGTGTAAAGCAAAGAACTCTGTTTAGCATGCATAGTAAAATGAGGCCGTTTCTATTAACTGCACTGTGAAGACAGAGAGAGCTGGGCAACATCTGACGAAAATGAAGCTGCAAGTGCAAGCAATCGGGTCGTCTGGGCAGAACTACACTGTTTCCAAGCAACCAGGTGATTCCTCCGAAGAGCCTCTCCTGGGGAGATTCCCTTGTTTATATGAAGGCATTTCCTCACTTATGAGTCCACACGCTTGCTAGTGCGTGCACCATTTCTGAACTGTAAGCACTAACTTATAAATGTGTGTAGGTTAGTGCTGACAGAATGAGAGTCCAGTGAACTGGGATGCATCCATGGCAACAACTCAGCGGGGGTGCACTGGAGATATGTTCATCACTTTCAGGTGCTCAGAAAGACATATTTTGTAGAAGGGCCAGCCTTTTCTGATGCATATGAAATGCTTCTTCTCTACAGTGTAATGATAATACTGCATAAAATTTCAATTATTTTTAAAAACACAAACACAAACTTCAATTCAAGTTTGAATTTATCGTGGATTTTCTTTCATCAACATGGAGCCAAAATGCACGATATATAAAATACATACCTACACAGAACTGATTTAAATTGACCGCTTACTGAGGCACAGAATCAGGTTTTTAAGCACAGTCCCTAAATTTTGAAGTCAGTTCTTGTTAGAAAACTGTTAAACAAAACAAAAAAAAAACAATATAAAACAACGGGTCAACTAGCTGTCCTCCTCAAGTGAAAGTAAATATTGGTTAGGTTGTTCAGGAACCATAAAGGTTAAAGCTCATAGATTGAGAGGGTACCAAGCAAGAAAGAACCCCCTTCTTCAAATTTGACAATTTCAAACACAACTGGACCAACCTTCATAATACACAATCACATCTGTTCTGCCTAAATGTAATTTAAATTAGATTTAGTGAATTATCTTTGAAACCAAATATGACCAGGAAGTCTGCAGAAGTTATTTAGGTATTTTTCAAAAGAAAAAATATCATATTAAATGTAAAAAGAATCATAGCTGAAATTTTGACCAAGGCAACATAATCTCTCTGAGAATTAAACATTTTCCCCGTAGGGAAAATCTTTATGACAATAACTGCACTCATCTGTAACACTGACTTAGGGTGTATTCACACCAGCCCTGTGTAGTCCACTTTAATCAGACTAATCCATTTGTCTAGAAAGTCCGATTAGTTCGGAGAGTGTGAATGCAAATTTAAATTCCAAAATGGATTAAAAAATAGCAAATCCTGATCCTCCTAAAAATGTAGGTGTCGGTTGGCTGAAGTGAACTCTGATGCAGTTGGAAGGCAGTGAAAATGCAACTCGACTGGAAACCGTTAGAAAGCAGGAAGCTAACTATAGTGCAGGGCATTCTGGTCAGTATATTATTGACCAGAATTCATATTTTCCATATGAAGACGTCAGAAGTCTCCTCAGCTTTAATTCAAGCCATATTCATAGAATTTGATAAAAAAGGAAAAAAAAAGGGCACGACAGTTATTTTTGTGACAGATTCTTGCTTATCCTAAAATTGGAACAGTGAAGTCTGGTTTTGTGGACATAACTCACTAGCAATGGCGCCTGCAGGAGCGTCACGAGACAACCAGTAATGTAATCAATGGAGAAATCCTGGAACCGCTTAAATCTGATACTGCTCCATTTTTGTTTACATTTTGTGAAGAAGGAAATTGAGCTGATTGTCTTCAGAGGTTTTGTGTCAATTCTTTCAGTAGTTCTTTGTGCAGGTGACGGGGGGGAGGACAGGTTTTCAGTTAGTTTGGATCGTTTGACAGAGCACAGCACAAGTGTGAATTACAGCAACTGAAAATTTAACAAATGTTCTAATTTTGGTCCCCAATCGAACCGAGTCTACCGGACTATCAGGTTGAAAACACCCTCAGTTACAATGGGACAGTCAGCTTTCTGAATCTGAATAACAATGTGAGGAGCAGGAAGGAATGTCACAATAAGCAATACATCAACTAATCACACTGAATTAAAACAAACTCAGTCACTTACAGGATTGATAGTTTTACTCTCTTCTCATTGTCCTTCTTCCAAAAACTGGTTGACAAAGTTTTCAGTCTGGTATTTTGGTTTCAACCATCTCTTTCTTTCTTTGAAGGATAATTTTGTTTTCAGAGGCTTCATAAATCATTTTATCTGTTGTTTTGTTTATTTTGAATATTTAAAAGTTCCACTGTCAATTGTTCATTAGAATTTAAAGTTTATTGATCTTTGAGAATGTGTCCTTGTACTATTATGCCATTATTACCATTATATTTGAAACAAGAATATTATTTATTGCAATAACTTTCTGGGACAATTTATCGTCCAGCAAAATTTGTTATTGTGACAATATGTACTTTAGAACATACCTCCATTATGCAGAAATGACAATTATCAGTATTGTGCATATCCAATGGGAGACAGGAGCAAATTATTTCAAACTTTTGTTTTATTTACTTTTCTCCACAATTTATTTTTTCATAATAAAATTTTTCTAAAGACAAGTCAGGAAATGAAAGAATGATGGTAACTACATGGTGGAAAATTGCAGCACATATTTCGTTGCGATACCAAAAAATTAACTAGTGACCAGAATCTGAAAATTTTAGCTGCACAGTTTTGACTGATCAACCTGTCTGAAATTCACAAATAATCTTTTTCCAGTCAGAGAGCTCATCAAATCAAAGTGCTGGCAGGTTGTGCTAACTACAACATTCTTCAGTGTTGAAGTTGTTACTAAAGATTCAAAGACAGATATGTTTAGTATCAGTAAGTTTAAGAAACCACAAGACACTTTCAAAGAAAACTATCTTAACATTAATCTATGTCTCATTCAGAAAGAAGAAGAACCGAAGCGGATAATAGGAAGGCTGAAGCTATTTCTGCCAAAACATTTTCTAGAGGACTATCAGGGCTTTGTGATCCAAATGATTGTCTTTGCTATCCTTAAGGCATTTTAAAATTATTTGGCAGTATTATAATCATCAAAAACCTTTGTGAGAAAAATAGCAAAAAAAAAAAATTAAAATATACAAATAAATCACATAAAAAGATAATAATCACAAATACAAGTCACTGATTTACAGAAAGGCTAAACTTTCTTTGACTCTCTTTTTCTAATTTGACTTCACTCTACTGTGTAGCAGCTGGGACAGTGACAGAAGCAACTTGTTATATCATGATATCAGCCCTTCTGACCATCTACAGGCAAGGTAGAGGAAGCTTCTTGTACAAGGACACAACAGCGAGTCTGGGGCTCCAATCGATGATGCACCGATTGCAGAATGAACTTCTACCATCATTGCCAGCATCATCCCAGAAAATTATTGTTAGGTTGGAGTATTTTGCACACTGCAGAACATTCTCTGTCATAGAAGTGAGTTATTTAGCTAAGGATAGTGAGCAGAGTGGCAAGGTGATGTTAGAGCTGCAGCAGGACCAGCACACAGAATATGGTTGGATATTCCTCACACCAATATTACCACACCATCAAAATCAGAAGCACTGCATTTGACTGCTTTGTGCCTCAAACTGCTGAAATATTGCATTTGTGCAAAAATGATTAACTTAATTTTTCTGCAACTACATTGTGTGCACAATTATTACACAATTTGGAGTTTTGAGGATTAATTTTATTGATGAACAATTACAGCGCTCTCTGTCAATCCAAAATGCCAGTAGCCCACCTCCATCTTGCTGGCATCTGATGTGAAGTGGAGCTCTGTGCCTATTACCCATCCAGCCATGGGCCCATCTGGTCTGTCAAGAGTCACTCTAATCTCATCAGACCATAAAACCTTTGAGAAATCTGTCTTCAGATCTGTCTTGGCCCAATCTTGATGTTTCAACTTATGTGTCTTGGCCATGGTAAGGAAGGCTAAAACCTGACCACCAGTGAACATGTCTGAGCTCTGGGCTCTCCAGGTAGGTTGCAGTTCTGGAATATGACAGCACTGAAAGATAATGGGTTCCTGGTAGCTTCACATTTGATTCTTCTCAAATCTTTGGCAGTTAATTTGCATCTGTTTTTCTCAAAACGTTTCTTGCAACCCTGTTGACTATTTGCAGAAAAACGTTGGATGGTTATGTGATCATTAGTAATTTCAAGAGTGCAACATCCATCTGAAAGATTTTTTACAACTTTAGACTTTTCAGAGTTACTTAAATCTCTTTTCTGGCCCATTTTGCCTGAGGAGAAGAATTACGTACAACTTAATATAGAGTGTTGATCTGCAGAGGCCCCACATCAGCTGATGTGGTTATATTCAATAAGCATTCAAGTTTACACAGCTTGGAATTGGAAACAGTGCATAAACGTGATAATGTGGTCAAAAGTAAAACTTGCAAACAAATACTTTAGGTACTGTAAGTTGTGAGGTGAAGCCTGTTGGAGAGAACTTATATGTCCAAGTTAGACGACAAATCAACTTGTTAACAAGTGATGAACACTTCAAACTAATTTTGAACCATTTTTCTTTCATGGTATGGAAATTTTAAAACTCCAGAGCATTCAGGGAGTATTGACTCTGTGGAAGTGCATATGGTCTGTAGCAATACTTCTGAGGTTGACACGTGTCATAGAGATACCCAGAGGGATGGCAGGACTCAAAGCTTCTCAGGAGAATATTTCCCAAAGCATCACACTCCCTCCACTGGCATGTCATCCAGGTGCCAGTTAAGAACATCCAACTAGAGACTCATGCCACCCCAACTAGTATGTAGATATGCAGCCCTACACACAAACTTTGATGAATTGTATGTTCTGAGTCACTTCTTAATGATACAATTGTTCATCTGTTGGATTGGACCACATACGCGTGGGGGGCCTTCTTTCGAGGGATAAAAGCCTCGGATATGGACCAGCACTGTTTCATGTTGGACCACTTTTAAAGGATACACAATTAGTTTAACATGTTGCCCTAAATATGTTGTCATTTTCATGCTAACTGAAAATTTGCTGTTTTTTAGTTAACAAAACATTGAGTAAAAACTCATAATTACATCATAAATTTTATATCTTTAATTATATTTTTCACTAGAGGTTACACCAATCATAATCGGCCGATTTCCGTGAAAAAGTGTATGATCAGTGATCACCGTCTCTTGTTGCCGATCACCAAAACCAATCACATGTATCTCACTTCCCAGGCCGCCTGTGCAAAAATCCTAAGCAATGTCATGAGGAACTTTAATGCTCTGAGAGTGAATGGGGACGTTTGTGTGATGCAACAGAAAATGACCTCGGCGGTGAAGCACGTCAAAATGCATCAACACAACAAATCTAATATGACATTGAAAAAACAAGCATTTAACAAGCATGACTATATTGAGGCTCACTGTAGGAAAAATAGACATCTGGAGCGGCCAGACAGCAGGTACGCCAGCACACAACTAACACCACCCAGAAAAGCATGACAGTCAGAAAGCTAAACCAATATCCCAATAAATAATTAAAGTCAATGACCTAATCGTGCAAGATTTTGATTCTGCTCTCGCCGTTGGACCGCCGCTACGTACTACTGGTAGTAATATTTCACAGATGGAGCGCTATTTCTGCTCCACCCAGCAGTGAACTCTCCACCAAACATCTGCTTAAAGCTGCAACATGTAAAACTTTTGCTGTCCCAACATAAGACAGATAATCTCTGAAAAAACATCAATCTCCTCTGCCTCCCCTGGCATTCTGCAGAATTACTCGCTCAGTCAGAAACAACTAATCAGAAACAGCATCAATCAGCTGGCCAGGCTCTCAGGAAGTTTTGGTTTAGTGACTCAGGATTGTTTATTTTGATGCAGCTTGTATTTGACTTTGAACAAATGTTTCCTTTTTTACTTAATTTTATTTGATATAAATTTGATATAAAGTGCTGGGAGATAAATTTGACTCATGTATAATTTTTGGTACTGAGAACTTTATTGTTAATTATTTTACTGGTTGCAGGTTTTTCAGTTGTCCGTTTGACTGAGTAGCTTCAGTAGTATGCCTGCAAATATTTTGCCTGTTTATCGCTAAATTAAGTGAATTTATTACCAGATCATTTTTAATTTTTCCAGATCACATAGTAGCAATTATACTTGAAGTGAAAAATTAACAGTCAATCTAGATGATCAGCAATGATCATGTGTGATCAGAATCAGCAGCAAAAAATCTGATCGGAGCATTCCTGGTTATGCATGCTGGGATGAGGACATGGTTGGGTATGTTCTATAGTGGAAACTACAGGGTAATGTTATGTTCAGGAGCTCTTAGGTTTTCTTTGTGGGTTTTTGTGCGTGCACCGCCTTTTTCCACCATCAGATGGCACCAGATCCGACGTGCCCGAGGTGTATGATGTCACCAGCGCACCTGACTCGAGTTTAGCTCGTCAGCAGCAGGTTCAAGAGGAGCTGACTGCCAGTCCTTCGGCGCCTGAGTGTTTGCCAGTAACGGTACCTCTGAGCCTCTTAGAGCTTGTCTCTGTATTCTCCACATTGACTTGCCTGCTAGTGATTTCTCCCTGTTGCTTCTCCTGTCTTCAGGTGATCCCTTGTGACGCTCTGGATCCACGTAGTGCTGATCCCTCCTGGCTTTCAGATCTAGCCTTCCCTCGTAACGCCGTGGAATGTACCCACTGGTTGCCGGAGTTCCCAGACTCACCTTCTCCATATGACAACAAGTTCCTCCTGGATTCCCACGACTGACAGTCGCACCGCTCCTCTGTTCCCGCTGATCCTGAGCCTACCTGTCCGCCCTCCGACGTACTCCTCCGTTACCTCATGGATTCCCGCCCACACGCATAAGGACCATCTGGACCCACAGAGAGACTGAGACCCCAGACATTACACTTACCCTTCCAAGAGCCTCGTTCCAGTCATCCACAAGTAAGATCTGTCCAGTTCTGTCATCAACATTCTAATTTCAGACGACCCCTGAACTCACCAGCCTGCTTAGCTTCTTTAGTGTGCCGATTGTTTCCTGAACCTGTTCCCCTCCTTGGACCAGACCCGAGTCTCCATACCCATCTCCTGTTTCATCTAATAAACTTATCATTCATCTTAAATACCGTTTCCTTGTATTGTGTTGTGCATGTGGGCTTGAACTTTAAACTTCCATCATGACAGACACTCAGGCCAACAACTCAGCCCAGCAGACGCAACATGAAGAACGCTTACCGAACAACAATCCATAATTCAGGCCCATGAATCAGCATTAAGAAAGCTTCACACGTTACAAATAGAAACTAACCAACGTCTAGCAGACCTAACCACCTTCTTACAAAATTCTCTCCCTCAGACTCCTTCTCCAGCTCCTGCATCAGCTCCGGATCCGGCACCCGTAGTCCAGCCCGTCTTTTCAGATGTCTGACCTCCTGTTCCTGAAAGATTCTCAGGTGATCGGAATAAATGTAGCGGGTTTTTTCTACAGTGTTCTATAATCTTCAATCACTCTCCTCAAAGTTTCTCTCATGACGGTGCCAAAATTGCTTACGTCCTCTCCCTGTTATCTGGTCAGGCCTTATTGTGGGCCTGATAACATGATCTTACTAATTATGGCTGTTCTTTCAATGATTTTATGAAAGAATTCAAGCAAGCATTTGGTCACGACTCTGACAAATCCATAACTCACACAAAATATGGAATTTAAAACAAGGCAACCGGACTGCAGCGGATTTTGCTATAGATTTCCGCATTAGGGCCGCTGCTACCGGTTGGAATGCTGCCGCATTAAAAAGCGCTTATTTCCACACAGTCATTAAAAGACGAGCTTGCTACATTAGATGAACCAGAGACCTTAGAGGAGTTGATTAGCCGCACTGTCCGGCTCGACAACCGACTCCACTCCCGTGCTAGAGAGAAAAACCGGCGGAAGTCACCGGAGGAGACCCTGGGAGGCGTTACTCCGGTCCCGGCGGTTTCTCCTCCCCATGCTCCTCCAGAGCCCGAGCCCATGCAAGTGGGGCAAACTCGCCTTACCCCTGAGGAGCGACAACGCTGAATCTCAGCCCGTCTCTGTATTTATTGTGGTTCCCTTGGTCATTTTCTCGCTACATGTCCTGTCCGTTTAAACCTCCAGGTCCACCAGCAGAAGTGAGGAGGCTGGCGGACCACCTGATAAATAAAAATTCTCCTCGCTTGTTATTGCCTTCCACCATAATCCATGCGACTCAGTTAGTCGCACCGCTCCTCTGTTCCCGCTAATCCTGAGCCTACCTGTCCGCCCTCCGACGTACTCCTCTGTTGCTTCCTGGATTCCCGCCATCTGGATCTACAGAGAGACTGAGACCCCGGACATTACACTTACCCTTTCAAGAGCCTCGTTCCAGTCATTCCCAAGTAAGATCTGTCCAGTTCATTCCTCGAAGTTCCAATTTCCGACGACCCCTGAACTCACCAGCCTGCTCTGTTTCCTTAGTGTGCCGATTGTTTCCTGAACCCGTTCCTCTCTGCGGACCAGACCCGAATCGCCATACCCATCTTCTGTTTCATCTAATAAACTTATCAGTTATTTTATATACCGTCTCCTTGTGTTGTGTTCTGCATGTGGGCTTGAACTATACTCCCATCATGACAGGTAAACACAGGAAGGCTAACATTATGCAAGTTGTTTATCATATCGGGTTTGGTGTAAGTTTAGACAATATCAGAGTGTGTCACTGTTGGTTGTAATAAAAACATAAATAGTAAGGCGAGTCTGGATCGCTTCCCACATGAAAAAAGAAAAGTTCAACTTCCAGAGGACCTAGATTTGTGCTCTCAATATTTCTCTCCAGAAGACATTGAGTCATTTGTACGAGCAATCATCAAAGCTTTCACAAATCCCACACTAGGTTTAAAATATTTTGCTAGTAGTCCAGATTTGAAGAGTCTAGGTGTTGAAGTTTTTTAATTAGAGTAAATGAAAGATACTGAAGGCAGTGGAAACCCATCCAAGCACTGAACAAATGCTTAGAACAAATATATATTCCAAGAAAATTGAGGATGTGCCACAACTTTCTCCATCTGAACAGAAACAAAGCTGAAGTTATTATGTTTGGATCTAAAGAGGAACGATCTAGAGTCAACACACAAAAAAACATTTCCAGGATAAAAGGACTAATGTCTCAGCCAGATCTAGAGAAACTCATTCATACATTTATCTTTAGTCGCATTAATTTCTGTAACAGCATCTTCACAGATCTGCCCAACAAATCAACCCTCCAGCTGCAGCTGATCCAGAACGCTGCTGCTGGTGTTCTCACTAAAACCAGGAAGATAGAGCCCATCACCCCAGTTCTAAAGTCCTTCACTGGATCCCTGTAGCTCAGAGAATAGACTTTAAAAACTGTTGTTAGTTTATAAATCACTGAACAGCTCAGCACATTAAAGATCATTTAAGATACATTAAAGATCTGCTGTTATTGTATCAATCTTCCAGACCTCTCAGGTCTTCTGCTTCTGGTTCTGGTTCTGCTCTGCAACCTCAGAACCAGAACCAAACTTACAACCATCAGATTCATTTAATTCCCAGTGATTCTTGCTGCCCCAACGATGCTATGATGGCATGTGATTTTTTTTTCCTGTTACTCCTGGTGTACATTTTATTTATTCAGCAATTATCGATCTATATTTTATGGAGAACACAAAGTGCTGACTGGTGCAGCAACCCACAAACATGCCACAACAAGCGCATAACAACACACACGCACGCGCACAAGCGCTCATAAAGTCATAAGCTGTGGAAAATATTCAATTTGGACAGCCTCAACAAATCCCCGAGGTCCTGCTGACGTTTATACATTCTTTACAGTATTGCTGGCCACTCACACACACAGAGATACACACCAATGAGCACACATAACCGGGCCCAAACACTCTAGGACCTTTATGGGTGGAACTGGATGGAGGCAGAGAGACAGCAAGAAGTAACAGGAGGTGAGAAGATAAAGACAGCAGTGGAGTCGAGTTTGTGAGCTGACGCGAGTTTTCTTCACCATTTCTAAACCCTTCTGCCTTATAAATAGAGGCCAGTAACAATGCAACTGACAGGTACCTGCAGATTCATTAGGGCTTGTCACTATGGAAACCTGCAATCAGGACCAAAATCTCGGCTGTGTCTTTCTACAAGTAATGGGCCCAGGGAAATACCTGAGCTCCTCCAAACACACATCCATATGCAAACACACACACACATTTGCCCGGCACTGACCTTTCTCCCACCTCTGATGTGTTTGAAGGGAACATAAACATCTCAGTGCCTGTTACCTCGTATGTACACCAGTTCTGAGGAAGTGCAGAGCAGAAACAGAGACACTGGAGTCATAAAAAAGAGTCGTGAGCGTGTTGAGTATTTTCAGCAGTAAAGGATATGGGTGGCAGACAACACGAAGACACCAGGAGCGGGGAGGGCTGGTTTGGGTCAGAGCCAACAAAACCACTGGTGCTAAGGAGGGGTACGGCAGCTCTTCCTTTTCATTCTCCTCCCCTTTGTTCTCCAACTCTTCTTCCTCCAATGACACATGTATCTTTTCCCCATTCTCCTCCTCATCCTCTGCCTCCTGCGCTGGTCCTTCATGCTGGTCATGCAGGTCTGGCTCCTGGGGGCCCATCATGGCCACACCGTGAACAGCATGAACCTATAAAAGGAGGCAAAATGGACACCATCAGACTGTTCCTCCTCTGCAGGCTTTATTTAATCTCTTTTCCTGTCTCCAAATTAAACTCGACTGTCTCGGTGTTTCCCTCATATCCACCCAGCAGCAATCCAGTCCAGGAAACGTGGATATACAAAGACCTAAACAGAAGTAAACTAAATGATGGCAAGAGTGCAAACACGGTCAGAGATGACAACAGGAAACACTCATAATAATCCCGTACACATCTGTGAAACACCAGGCCATTACTGCTGAGGCTTTTAATCCAGACTAGCTCCAAACAATCTGGACATAAAAAAAGATCATGTGTCTGTCAACTTTTTTTTTCCTCTCAAAAGAGAACAACGGCTGGCACTGGGAACTGAAACTGTTTTTCAAAGCCAAACCGGCATAGCCACATCAACACTGTTGGATATGAGAGTCTATTTGGCTCTTCATCAATGCTGTTAACTTGAATCATTTTAGGAAAGTTTATACCTTACCTTCAATTTAGCATTCAATAATTGAGCTGTCTATGTTTAGTTATAAGACACTTACTAGCACTGATTAGTGTTAATTTTTAGATATTAACTTTGTCACAGGATTTATTTTTTGTAGCATACCGTGGCAGTAAATTAGTGCTCCGTATCCAGTAGTTGCTGTCCTGGGGTTGACCTTGACACCTTTGCTTCACATGTTCCATCCTTCTCTCTGCTAACTTGCTGTCTGATTACTGTCATAATTATTCCACTACCACCACAAAAATATTTGAATTGTTAATTCATGTATTCTGTTCTCCGCCAAAACTAAAATCAAATGTTAGTTCAAAAAGAAACCAGGCTTTATTAAAACACATTAATTTAAAAAACCTGCACCACAAGGAATTTCAAAATATGAAACATAGAACGCTGTCTGTTCCCACCTCCATTAAAATACTGACTCTCACAGAGCCTGAAACGAGTAGTTCCATACAAATCAATTTATATTTGGTGCTCTTCCATTGATTACATGGTGCACTAAAGTGTTCCTAAAAGTGTAAAGTGTTGACAGAGCAGCTGCTCATGAAAGCATGGTGGTTGTGTATCATGATGTAGCAATTCAGAGTTAATGTTTCTTTGTTGACAGGGTTGTTTTAAAACCACATTTTATCAACACTCTGTTTCAACATTCTTTGTATGTCAATTAAAAGTATTAGTAATCTGCAATCAATTGCAATTGGAGAAACTTGCAACAAACAGCGATGAATTTGGTGTGTTGCAGAATTCACACTGGTTGTTACAACCATACACTTCATTGAACTTTAATGGGATTTTGAAAAACACAAATCACTTGTCAAGTGCAAGAAAAACCATGCATTGTTTTGAGACATTTACAAATAAAATCTGAAAGAATAGCATGCTTTTGGACAATATACAGTTTCTGAGTCAGCACCTTGAACTTCATTTTATTGCAGCTAAAGCTGTAAGTCTCCAGGGAGTCAAGCTCAACCAGCTGTTTGGATCTAGAAATGTAGATATTTAGGTGTTCTTCTTTATGAAATAGTTTGAACTCATTCAGGTTGGATGAAGAGAGTCTGACCACAAGTTTTCAAGCCCTGTCACAATTTCACAATTGAATTTAGGTCTGGATTTTGACTTGACAAATCAAGCACATGAATATGCTTCTATCTAAACTATTCCACTGCTGCTCTGGCTGGGTGTTTAGTGTCACTGTCCTCCTGGAAGGTCAATTTCCAACCCAGTCTCAGGTATTTTGTAGTTTCTAATAGTTTTGGATTGATCTTGGTATCTTGTCTGTGTATCACCATATGACCATGTGACTGATGAAAAAGCATCAGTCACATGGTCATATGGTGATGCTGCCACCATAATATTTTTATCAGTTTATGTAAAAGTGATCTAATTTAAAAGGTAGCATTTAGAGAAATGCTGTAACATTTGTAGTAACTTTACACTTTTTCACTAAAGTCCTAAAAGGCAGTTCTGCCTATTTTTTCTGTCTGATCCTTATGATTACTTAGAGTCATGAAGCCTAGGCGCAAATTCAAACTGGAAGACCCTTTTAGCCCCACCTGCTTCATCCAACCGGTGCATCCTGCTCATCACCGACGACCAATCAACGCTGGTCCAAGACACACCACGACCAATCACTGTCCAAGTCCCAGCTCATAAGGACCTCTGACCATGGCGTCTTCCACTTTCCAACAGAGCTCATCCCACCACCACCCCTTCACCTCCACTCGCCAACCTCCACCACCAGTGCTGGGCCCCGGGGAGATGATGTTCCTACCAGCTTCAGGAATGTTCATCCGAGCTTATGGCAAAACGTTTTGTGATAATCGATGTCCTCGGCTGGGGCCCGAGCACCAAAGACTTTAATTTTATATGTCAATAAACTCTTCTAATTGTTTTACCTTCTGTGTCTGAGTCTCTCCAGATTGAATTTATAATCCATTTTATTTCCTTTTGTTTATTTATTTTGGATACTTAAAATATTCCAGTTCCATTGTTAAATCTTCTTTAGAAATGTGTTCATTGATCTTTGAGAGGGTGTACTTGATTTGATGATCATTTATTTCAGACAGACATTTCACCAACAAAACATAATAATAATAATAATAATGTTTCTAAGTGTAAATACAATACCTTGCTATCAAATTTACATACTCAAATACATGTAAATACACCATTTATTCGGTGACTGTGAGTCTGAAAAGGAGTATGATGAAGTTTAACTTATATAATCATACCCCTTTTCCATTCATTAATTCATAGTCTTCCTGTTTCCAGTATCCTTTCCAAAGATAAAATAAAATAATAATAATATAATAATAATATTTCCTGAACCAGATGAAAGTAATACATATGCATCCACCTGCATATATACCCATATTGACTCTCAGTGAGTAGTTGGTGTTTATTAATGAATCTTTCTGATCTGACCACAAATATTTTCTCCAAAATTTTGGAGAATTGTGGAAGTAAAGAACAGGCCTGTAATTTGTGAATTGATGTCTATTTCCAGATTTATATAGTGGGATGACTTCTGCAATTTACATTTTTTGTGGAAAGATACCAGTTAGAATTGACAGATTGCAAACGGCTGGCTAATTTCCATAATCACCTTCTTTATTATTATCAGTCAGTTGACCTTTTATTACATTTACTTACTATATCTATAATTTATTTTTCTTCCACTGCTGTGACAAACATGGAATCTAGATTTCTACCAACTAATGTGTCATTTAGTGTTTTGTACACTGTGGGCTGCAGGATTTCTTCAGCCAATTTAGGCCCCACACTTACAAAATATTTATTAAAATTATGAACCATCTCTTCTATTTTATTAAGGTTTTTATCATTATTGACAAAGTGTTGAGGAAAGCTTGTATGCCTGGAGATTTTCTAATGACACTGTTTAAAATATTCCAGATACCTTTAATATTATTTTTGTTTCTATGCAACTGTTTGCTATAATAATCTTGCTATCCATAAAATAGCAGTTAATTTATTCTTATATTTCTTGTATTTATTTTCAGCCTCTATTGAGCTATGTTTTATGAAGTCTTTGTATAGTTTTTTTTTTACAGGCATTTTGCAGTCCGTTAGTGAGCCATGGAGTTTCTGAATATTTATTTTTATGAATAAACTTTGTATTGGGCCCATTTTGATCACATAATGATTTAAAAATAGTCAGAAAATTATCATATGGTTTATCCTTGTCATTTTCTTTCAATACTGAAATGTTGTTTAGATAATTCATCTTTCGATGCTTTTTTAGATTCTTTCAATATCTACTTTTTAGATATTGGATTACTCTTTCTCTTATCTTTCATGTGGCAGTTGTCACAAACAACAAAAACAGGTAAATGAACAAATGATAATATCATTAACTAATAATCCACTTATTGTTATGTATTAAATTTATAAATATTTTATCTATTACTGTAGCACTGTTAGATGTGATTCTGCTAAGTCTTGTAATTTGAGGGAAAAGGCTCAGACTGCATATAGCATTAATAAACTCTTCAGTCGATTTGTGATTGCTTACATTCAGCAGATCAACCTTAAAGTCCCCACAGATAAAATAGTTTTTGGAGTCGTAGTTGTATAGGTTTTCTCAACCATTCTGTTGAATGGAGCCCTGGATATGAATCCAGAGCCCTATATTTACAGCAACAATTACATTTTCATTTTTTTCCATACATATTTCAACTGTTAGACATTCAAAATGATCTTTAACCACATTAGTCATGTTTTCAATTCATATGTGAATTGAATTCATAACCATGAATTCAATTATGGCTTCTCAGAATTAAGCCAGGTTTCAGAGATAGTTATGATACTGAAAGGTTGATTAAACTGACTCAAACACTCTTTGATGTGGTTAAAATTCACATATAAGCTTCTACTGTTGACATGTATAATGGAAAATGTATTGTCTGCTTTAACTGTGGAGTTGTACTGCTGAGTCGTGTAGTAGCCACAGTTGGCTACTACTATGACATTGTTTTGTAACAATGTTATAGAAGAAGTTACTTTCTAGATCCAATTCCTTTTTCTTGTCTTGAATTTTATATTCAGTGTAGTCAAATGTTATTAGTTAATAATATCACTAATTACCATCATTTCTGGGACAATTAACTTATTTGCTGGACCTAGGCAAGTTTATTTTAGTTCCGTTTCACTAATATGTAGCTCTTTGTCTTCAACTATCACATGAAATCCCCCCAAAATACATTGAAATGAAAGAGTGAATAAAAACTGAAAGCTTTTGCATAAATCTGCTCTTATGATGAGGACAATGATGAGCGTTATCATTTTTCACTGATGATAAATTGATTATGATAAAATGAACTGCGTTGACATTGATGAGGTAGTCCAGCCCATAGTTCATTTTTAGATGTACTGATGTAGATTCCACTAAGCATTGAAATACTCTCGGAAATGTCAAACTGACTGACATGGGAATCATTTACTTTTAATATCCCTTCAAATGTTTATCAGGCTGTGGAACATGCTACAACACACCCACATTGCCATGGTTACACACATAGCAAACAATGCCCATGTTTGATCCGCCAAATGCTCTTTCCATCATTTATGGATCTCCTGAGATCCAGGGGGCCGGGGGGGGAGATTATTCCAAAAGATACAACGACTTTAAGAAGTTAGCACAAAAATCTGAACTATTTTGGACAAAACAGCACAGGGCAGCATTCTCTGGCATCTGTGTAAAATGTCCAACAGGAGAGTTGGCAAGCCAGCTCTCACTTTAAAGAGGAGTCCTTCATCTTTGATGAAAATAATGAGATTGCGTTCACCACTATCCCTCCTTTCCCACTCAGTTTGCTATAAAAACTCAGCTTTTACAATGAAATTAGTCCGGGGCTGCATAGTCGAGAGCTTTTTTGTTATTCAATAGTGAGTGTCGGGTAAACATCAATTAAACAGAAAATTAAAAAAGGAAGTTATTTCTTCTACTTGAAAATGGGTTGATGTGCCTTGATAATTATTTTTGAAATGCATTACAAGCCTCCCTTGTCTGGCCATGATGGAATTAAATTATCTCCTGATATAACTCTCCAAAACACAATACTGTATATTTATCCATCAACAAGCCCTCACCCTGGAGGTGGTTTTATTTTAGGAATGTGGAATCATTTCGCAGTCAGTTATCATCCTTAAATTTTAAAGCAGGAGCTGAAAAGTGTGCCATGCTGAATAAAATCAAAATGATCTCCACATCTGCAAAAACAACACAGTTGTTTATATCCAAAAAGAGGATCTTTCAGAAAGCCTGACATTTATGATATAACCCTGCCAGACAAACGGAATGAAATGATGATTCTGGTTCTAATTAAAACCATTATTTCAAAACAAAATCCTTAAATACTTCCATGATTCAGGCAGTCAATACACCCGAGCATCCTGTAATAAGATCAAAGACTAATTTTACTGCATAGACTAAAAATTCCTAAAAATCCATTCTGCAAATGAGAAAGCGCGACATCATATCCAGAAATGTTCTGTTGTGCAACCCATGGGGTGCTGAACATTGGGCAGCGCAGCAAGAAAAGTGCAAATAAAAGCAGCAAAAACGATTAAAACTTAGCCAGCGCTTCTTACCGGGGAGCAGCGTCCACCCACCAGCTTCACTCACTCTGGGTTCGCCCTGCGCCCTGAAGTCCAGGAGCCCGGTGCTCCATCTGAGAGCCGTCAGCTCTCCTTTACCTCCTCCTCCCGCCCCTCTGCCGGTATCCAAACTCAACCCGTCAGCAAGATGACAAAGATGAATCAGAACCCGAAAAAAGGGAGCAGGTGCATGATAAGCACAAGTTTTACTTAAACGGTAAAGTGTAGTTAGAAGCGAGCGTGTTCCTCCCCATGCGTCTGGGTTCGCGGCGCGGCTCGGCGTTCAGGTGCCGGAGTTCAGGAGAGCTGCGTCAAGCCAGGCAGACACAGGCAGAGGCGCGTACTTTCAAAATAAAACGGTCTGCTCCAGGAAGTTTCGTTTCAAAATCTAACATTTAACCCTCCTGTTATGTTGCAGGTCAAATTGGCCCGTTTTAAAGCTTACTCTTTTTTTTTTAATAGTCGGAAGTATTTTATTTATTTATTTACTTTTTTTTTTTTTGCATGAAACTTTTTCTATTTCTCTTAATATGTGCACTCTACATATAAATTGAAAATTATTCATTTTACACATTTACACCTCCCTCTGCGTCTAGATATTACATAGGGCCAAGCTGAAGGGTAAAATATATATATATTTTTTTAATTTCCAATTCTATACGTTTCCTTGCAGCTATGAACCATATTCCCCCCCCCCCCACACACACACACACAGAAATCATCCCCTCTGTTATTGGCTGAGGATGGGTATCTAGGCCAAATGTTATTATCAGTCTGTTGTGGGTGCCCATTGGATGCGTTTCCATGGTGACCATCATGACCTTATATATGGGGAAGTGTTGTATCCTGTGCCATCATTGCAGCTACACACAGACTCAGGGAGAATTTGATTAGCGATCAATAACCCGGATCAATCACAGAGAATCCCATGACAACCTCCTCTGGGCTCCGGCTGGTTTAGCCTCCACTTCACAGCCTCACACATGCAATAGTGCTGGGGCTTAGTGCAGCTGAAGGGCAAAATTATATATATATGTATATCCTCTGTAGTATTCACACAATGGCCAAGATAGGAACCAGATGACTCTTACACTAAACATTTTAACTGCATTTAGTTGTGTCAACTATCTTCTATAAGTCAAATAAATTTTGCGAGTTTTAGATTTTGAACCTACATATGAGTTTGTGAAAGGTAAACATACAACAGTATGTTGCATTAACATTTTGTTAATTTTGTCAAATCTCAATGAGTTGAATCAACTAGAGCTTTTAGGTTAGTACTAAAAGAAAAAAAAAGCTAAAAGAAAAAAAGACAGGTGGAAGAGTTATTTGTTGCATCGCGAGCTGTGCTGACATTCCATCCTGCTTCAAGACGGCCATCATCATTTCAGGGCCCAAAAACCCACAATTTCATCACTGAATGACTACGGCCCTGTTGCACTCATTCCCATCATGATGAAGTGTTTTGAGAGGCTGGTGAAGGATCACATCATTTCAAAACTTCCCTCCTCTTTTGATTCACTCCAGTTTGCTGCCGCTCCAACCGCTGCACAGAGGACGCCGTTTCCACCACACTGCACCTGAGCCTGAAACACCTGGAGGAGAAGAATACTCATGTGCGAATGCTGTTTCTGGACTTCAGCTCAGCATTCAACACAACCACAGCACCCGGGGAGCAAACCTGCTCCCCTTGGGCTCAGCAAACCCCTGTGCAACTGGCTGCTGGATTTCCTCACAGACAGACCCCAGTTTGAGAGGGTTGAAATTGATCTCTTGTCAAATTTTTTATATTACATTCTGATTTGGTTGGAGTTGGTAGCACTGTTACCTTGCAGCAAGAAGGTCCTGGGTTCGATTCCCGGCCGAGGGTCTTTCTGCATGGAGTTTACATGTTCTCCCTGTGCATGCGTGGGTTCTCTCTGGGTTCTCTGGCTTCCTCCCACAGTCCAAAAGCATGACTGTTCAGGTTTAATGCATACCAGCGTCAGAGGGCAAGTTAAAAATGCACAAATTGTTTCTGTCGATCAGAAGGTCTTGCATAAGTTCCTCAAAGATAGTAAGTATGAATTGAATGAGAAAAGCTGTTGGAGGGAGCTTTTCTCATTGGAAAAGCAGCCAGGAAGACCCAACAACTGATGACAAGTGACACACATGTGAACACACACACGTGGAGGCACAGTGCCTCCAAATGTAGAAAGACATTAGCTGCTGCAGCCTCTTGTGGGTAAATTTGTCTCAGATGTTTTAGACAACGTTGTTGAGATAAAGTTTTCTTGTTTGCTGTTATTGTGTGAGGTAAAACAGATGTTTGAATGGGGAAACACTGCGCAGCAGCCTAATAGCAGACACAAACCAGAGGAAAAACCTTATCCTAGATTTGATCCATCTTTCTGATAGTTTTTAATTCACATCTCAGCCAGTGTTGAAATTCTGATATTGCAGGCATTGCACCATTAAAACCAGTTACTGGACTGTAAGGTTTATCTGTCCCTTATCGACAGATAAGGTTGCAGCAGCAGTAGCAGCAGCAACCTTAAAGGAGACAGTCATTTGGACAACTATTTGGACAGTTTCTCATTTAGCTAATCCTAAGTTAAGAGGTCTGTAGAAAACCCTGCCCACTGTGGTTGGTCCAGAGGCTGCTCCAGAAGTGTAACATGTGTCTGCAAATGTCTCTTGTGATAGCGGAAGCCTGATCCAGAGGGGGGAAATCATCCTGGAAAAGTTGCTGCTCCGACAGCAACTTCACTGTTGAAGCAATGGCACACAAACTGCCGGAGAGCCTGACAGCAAGTTAAAGCAGCTCATCACACCAGAATGAGCTGAACATCGCACCGAACTGCTGATCGGTCTATTCACCTGGAAACATCTGAAAGGGATTTCTGCAGCTTTAGAACCAGAAGCTACTTTATGAGCTGATTTTGATCAGAAACAGCAGCAATTGCTGAAACAGCAATGCTGTTGGCCAAAGGACCCACTTTTCTGAGCAAAATTGTCTTAATTCAACCACTGATTTTCACAGCATTTTCAGCACCAACAAGCTATTTAAGCTAATAAATTTGAATAATAAACTAAATATGCTGTTTGATAACTAAAATGAATTGGAATGTATGTTTGATCAAATTAAAGTGGCTGTTCTGTAAAGTTCCTCAGTGCCCTCTGACCCCAGGGGTCAGAGGGTGAGGTGTCTAACCCAAGGACACAATGACAGAGGCAGGTGGAGCAGGGATCAAAGCAGCAACCCACCAATTGCAGGGTGAACTTTAACCATCACCACCATCGCCCCAATTTTTATAATGTCATTTGTAAATGTATAAATATGGAGTAGGAGTAAATAAGTTTGTCCTTTCCCCTCTCCATTTTGAGCTAAACACGTTCTTGATGACTCAGACAATGTTTTATTTCAGGCCGTTGCTAAATTCCCTGGTCATACAGTGATTTACTTAGCCCATAGACTGAGATCTTATATCAGTCACTAATCTGAGCTTCAATCTGTTCACATATCATGAGCAATTCCTCCAGGAAACCCTGCTTTTTATCTGACTCAGCAGTTAGGGTGAGGAAGAACAAATTCTTCAACTTTAAGTCCAGCCATATTAGTTTTCTTGCTTCTTATGAGCTTTAAATATTAATGGTGCTATTGCTGCTGTTTTCTGTTTGACAGCAAACACTAAGCAAACATCCTTCAGAGTTGGATGTTATAAGACATTAGAGAAGTGTTGAAGATAGCGGCTGCCTCTAAGCCGTTTGCTAAGACCTGCAGTGTGCTCTTTTCTGCTCCCAAAGTGGGATTCAGGTATTGCTATAAGGCCATATAGGAATTTCTTGGAGCCTGCAGATAAATAGAGTAACTTTAGTGCTATTTTAGGATCTTCAGGATATTCCTTCTGCAGCATTCAGTTTCAGCATTGGTTTGATTGTCTCTGGGCTGCCTTAAAAGAGATACGGATTTCTTATCAATAAAATAAATTATTCAGAAATTAATTACATTTTTATTTGGTTTCTAATTTACAACAGAATAGTAAGAATTAATTTTCACCATTTTGTAGTGTAGTGTTGAATGTCCATCCCAGTGGTCTTGTGGAATGAGGATTGATGAGTTATTTTATTTTTTATAAAATCATGTTTTCTAAACCGATAGACCAAAAATGTGCAAGCACACGGAGCAGAAAATCAGCCAACACAAAGCAATCAGGTTTTACTTTTTTAATTTTTTTTACCACTAAAAAAGGAGACGATTACCCTCACAGACTAGAAGTGAATGTGACCGAGTCTATACAGCATCTGATCAAAAAACGGGAAGATTCGTTGCTTATGATCTAAGAACACACCTAGTGGTCATCCGATGGTCTGTGTCACCTAAGTTTCTAGTTTCTGTATCTGTTACAAATAAAAAAGGCCTTTTGTGTGAAAGTTTCTATTTCCTTGGAGATGGGAGTGAGAAGATGATTAAGTTTGAGAATGCAATGTGTGTAAAAGCACATGTGTGTACTTGACCTTGTTAAGCATCTCGACATATTCTGCAAATTTACTGGATAAAATATGATTTGAAATAAAATACATATTTCTATGCTGAAGAGTAGAGCCAGCTGTATTGTTTTTGCATAGCATGAAAAATGGTCTGAAGGTCTCAGACCTTCATACAAACTCAGGGTTAGTATGAAGTCCGTCAGTTGAAACAAATCAAACAGTTTCTTGCAATGGTGTAATTAATTGTAATTACAAGATTTCACAAAGAGTGTTGCTTTATGGAGGCTTTAAAATATTCAAAAACCTGCCAAATTTCACCCATGTGAAAATTTTGGGTTCAAGAGGAATCAAAAATGGGAGTGGCCAAACTGTTCTTCAGTGCCCCCTAACGTAGGATAGAACAAACCATACATCATAGAGATCTGAAATTTGGCAGACAGGTAGATCCACCCCAAATCAAGAAAGAAGTCTCTTGAAGGTACCCCCCAAAATATATGGGGAGGCGGCCATTTTGGGTCAAAGTTCAAATTTTGGCTTTTTGTTTTTTTCACTTTTACAAACCTCGAACCTTAACAAGCTCCTCCTACGGGGTGTAAGCTAAACGAGAAACAATAACTTTGTGTCTTTACTTTCACAAAGCAAGGTCAATTGGCACCAAACTTGGTATGATTTATCCAGGTGAGACGCCCAACAATCCTAGTTGTCATATGCTGACCCAAACCCTTAGGATAAGGAGGTGACTTTCTTTACTTGTAAAGCTCCACCTGTGACCCATTGAGCTAATCAAGATAATCTTGTGTCAGAAGACAGCAAGGGAGGAAATCCCATGTCATTATTGGGGGACAGGGGCAATAAACGGAAAAAGAGCAATTTTGGGGGGGTCGGCAAAATTACTGTGACATGTAATGTAAAATGTGGTTGTAAAAGTGTTTAATGTGTTCAAACTGCAAGACCAAAAATGACTAATAGACATTAAATATGTTTTTCTCAGTAAAAAAAACTGTTGAGACCCATAGAAGTCTAACTCAAATTTAAATGTCTAGATATGAGTTTGGTTCACTGTCACTGAACTAATCTTTGCTACCCCTTTACAAAAACTTAAAAGGTCCTGTGTTGGAGATGGTAAGAAATAAAGGCATAATTTTCTGTTTTTCTATCTGCTCTGTCTCTCTGCTCTCGGCTCCCACACATTGAGCTGTCAGCTGGTTGTAGTTATCAGCCCCTCTGTCCTGTTCCAATTTTATTAATGTAAGAGTTAAAGGCAAGGCAACTTTATTTATATAGCACCTTTCAGCCAAATACAATTCAAAGTGCTTGTACAAGAAAATTAAGAACTACATACTGTAAGAAGATAGTAAAAAAAAAAGAATTAATAAGTAATAAAAGAGCAAGCAGATGAAAAATAGACAAAGTAAACATTAAAATTTTAAATGAGTGGGATTAAAATTTTAAGAATAGACAACTTCAAATAAGAAGGTTTTTAACCTTGTTTTAAATAAACTCAAGGCAGACTTACAATAAGCTTGTTGTTGTTGTATGTTGTTGGAGCATAAAAATTAAAAGCTGCTTGACCGTGTTTACTTCTGACTCTCGGTATAGTTAATAAGTTTGATTCTGATGATCTTAACGGTCTGAGTGGTACGCTCAATCTTCCTATTGAGCAGTGAACGTAAATAAAGCTGTTTTGTGTCTTTTGCTTTAAGTATTTATGTATAAATATTAATAATATAAATATTATTACGGCAGGAATTGTTGTCAGCGCCTCACTTTAGTGGCTCTGATGGTTCAGTGGTGCTCCTACACATTGGCCTGAACCATTGTTCTAACAATGGCAGTGGGGACCTAAAAATTTATTTTTATATTTTTCTTAGATGAATGGCACATATATTTCATTCTTTGTTTCTTTCGCCTTTTCATATCAATCTTGTTTCTTTCATGATTTTTTTTTTGGGGGGGACAATTCTAGACTTTTCCAAAATTGGGGACATCCAGATCCCCCGAACCTCCTGTAATAACAAGTTGGTCTCACTTGTGTTAAAGCGCAGAGTTTTTGGTGGAGGGCCCACAACCTATTTTTAATAAAATTCTGTACTGCAGCTTTAAGTCTCGTTTGGGAATGTCGGCGGCGACTCTTCCTCTTCCTCAGGCCTCCATCTTGCTCTGCGTTTTGAAGGCCTGCTTCTGGAGGTGGGCCTCAATCTCGCCCCAGAAGTGACAAGTGATGCCTTGCCATAAATTCCACATATTTCAGCTGATCTCTACCAAACTCACTGATCAATCCTTGTGCACCACCCAATAGGAATCCAGTCCAATATTTGGTGGGTGTGCCCTAATTACTCTACAGCACCCCTTAGAAATTTTTTCAAAATCAGCCCCAAACCATGCTTTGACCAAGAATTATTAAGTTCGTATATGTGTATCCTGTCAGGACCTACAAAAAAAGTCTCTTGGAGCCAGTGTCTAGCCTCCACAGGAGGTCAGACATTTTGGATCAAAACCCCCATTTTGTCTTATAAACCTGTATTTGAGTGAATTCATCCTACAGCATTTGAGATCCAGGCCTCACAATCACTGAGCACAGACTTCAGGCATCAAAGATGAATAGTTATCAAAATCTTTTTCATACATCAAAACATGTCAGTATAGTTAAGCCTCAAATCTGACCATTCATCATGAAACATCAAAATGGAATAACTTCCACACATAATCTCCCAAGCACATCAAACTTTCTTTGTACCATCACAGACCGGAGCTCATCAAATTCACATGATCAGTTAGTGACATAGCCTTAGCCCCGCATCCTTTCAATAGGAAGTCACCTGTTTTCCAACTGTTTTTCATTCTTTTACTCTGTGGTTCATGTAGATTTCAAATTGTTTAATGAAATAGAACAACATGGTGATAAATCCTTCTCTCAGCACTGGCTGCTGGCAGGAGCATGTGGGTGTGGATGAATGATCAATTCCAAACTCTCGCTGTTTGCATACTGTTGGCTCTGAATCAGGGTTGGGCAATCCTGGCCCTCGAGGGCAGAATTGCAGGTGTCCTGCAATTGCAGGTGTCCTGCAATTCTTTGAGGTGTCCTGCAATTCTTTGCAGGTGTCCTGCAATTCTTTGATGTCTCCCTGGTCCAAATATACTTGAATCCAATAGCTGAATCACCTCCTAAGTGCAGTCAAGTTCTCCAGAGTCCTGTTAATGACCTCATTATTTGACTCAAGTGTGTTGAAGTAGAAGTACATCTAAAAGTTGCAGGAGACCGGCCCTTGAGGCCTGGAGTTTCCCATACCTGCTCTCAGTCATACATGTGCCATCCAATTTGTACCAAGCTTGTTATGATTGACCTTTTTTTAACCTCTGAAGAGCCCAATAGCATTAAACTGTAATTTGACTCCACTACATCCTCTAGATTTTTTCAACAGCTATACCTCCTTAATACGTCAACCAATCTGCAACAGATTTTTGTGCATCATCAGGAAGCCCTGCTGAACACATTGGTGTTCATGCAGCCTACCGCTTAGTGGGCCGGTGCGCGAACTGCACGAGAGTGTTGACAGCAACAAGTGGGTGGCGTTGGTGGAGCTGCAAGGGCTGCCAACAGAGCTTGAATGAGGTGAAAAGTTGGGAGGTTTTATCAGCAGGTTGACAATAGAAGTTCAGGTACATCCAGGGGTGAAAGTAGCTTTCACACACAAAGCATACACACACACTCACACATCTATATATATATCAATATATATATATTGATATATATATATCAATATATATCAATTGGCTCGAAGGGGTGAGATCATTCCAGGTTCATGCAGAAAACAGATCACACAAGCCTGAGAGACTGTGTGGGGGAGCCCTGTAGGGGGGTAATCTTGTATGTTGATTTACTGATGATTATAAAAATGTATATTATGTATATTATATTGATGTATCAATGATTGTAAAGTGAGTGAATCATATAAAATTGTGTATCGACGAGTCCTCGAAACAGTTAAGAATTATAATCTGACTTTGAAATGATTATTAAATCTAATGAGTATTAACGGTAGTAATGTTTGAAGAAACATTACATTGTTAACAATGACTGTGTTAATGATTTGTAGTAATCACATAACATGTAAAAGATTGGACATCGGGGGCAGTTCCCCTGGATTGACAGACTGGGGTGGTGGTCCCCCGTTCAAAAAGGGGGACCGGAGGGTGTGCTCCAATTATAGAGGAGTCACACTCTTAAGTCTCCCTGGCAAGGTCTATTCAGGGGTCCTGGAGAGGAGGGTCTGTCGGATAGTCCAACCTTGGATTCAGGAAGAGCAGTGTGGTTTTCGTCCTGGTTGTGGAACACTGGACCAGCACTACACCCTCAGCAGGGTCCTGGAGGATGCATGGGAGTTTGCCCAAACAGTCTACATGTGTTTTGTGGACTTGGAGAAGGTGTTCGACCGTGTCCCTCGGGGAGCCCTGTAGGGGGGTTCTTCAGGAGTATGGGATTACCGAACCCTTTGATATGGGCTGTCAGGTCCCTGTATGACTGGTGTCTGGTCTGCATTGCCTTAAGTTGGGCTCGTTTCCGGTGAGAGTTGAACTCCGCCAGGGCTGCCCTTTGTCACTGATTCTGTTCATCACTTTTATGGACAGAATTTCTAGGCACAGCCGACGTATTGAGGGAATCCGTTTTGGTGGCCTTAGGATTGCCCTTTTTGCAGATGATGTAGTCCCGTTGGCTTCATCGGGTCGTGATCTGCAGCTCTTGTTGGAGCTGGATGAGGATCAGTGCCTCCAAATCCGAGCCATGGTCTTGAGCCGGAAAAGGGTACAGTGCCTTCTCCGGTTCAAGGGGGATGTCCTGCCCCAAGTGGAGGAGTTCAAGTATCTCGGGATCTTGTTTATGAATGAGGGAACAAGTAAGAGGGAGATCAACAGGCAGATTGGCACAACGTCTGCAGTGAAGTGGGCGCTGCACCGGTTCTTCATAGTGAAGGGAGAGCTGAGTCAAAAAGCGAAGCTCTCGATTTATCGGTCGATCTACGTTCCCACCCTCATCTATGGTCGTGAGCTTTGGGTCAAGAACAAGGTCGCGGACACAAGCGGCCGAAATGGGTTTTCTCCGTAGGGTGTATGGGCTCTCTCTTAGAGATAGGGTGAGAAGCTAAGTCGTCTGGGAGGGACTCATAGTAGAGCCGCTGCTCCTTCACATCGAGAGGAGCCAGTTGAGGCTCGGGCATCTGGTCAGGATGCCTCCAGGACGCCTCCCTGGTGAGGTGTCCAGGAGGAGGCCCTGGGGAAGACCCAGGACACGCTGGAGGGACTATGTCTCTCGGCTGGCCTGGGAACGCCTTGGGGTTCCCCCGGAGGAGCTGGAAGAAGTAGGCTGGGGAGAGGGAGGTCTGGGCCTCCCTTCTGAAGCTGCTACCCCCGCAACCTGACCCCGGATAAGCGGAAGAAAATGGATGGATGGATGGTGGTTGAATGAGTCATATTATCCTGACTCATTCTTTTTTATTATGGAATTATGCAGACCTGTCAGAGAGAAGCTTTCCATTCTCCTGTCTGGATAAATACATGCAAACACAGCTCAGCTCCAACATGCCTGCTCAGACATTACACGGCAGAGTTAGATGGTCAGCAGAGAAACATCTTTTCTGACAATCACCAGAGAAGTGAAGTTGCTTAGCAACATTTGGCCTTGATGATAGGAAATGATGTAAGGCAGAAAAAGATAGAGAAAAAAACAGGCAAGTGGATAACAGATGCACACATGGAGAGAGAGGGAATAATGACTGTTTGATCTTAATCTAGAGAAGGGGTTAAAGTGATATGTTAATCTGCTCTAATGGTCTCACTGATTTCCGAGTCCATTAATGGTGACCTTAAATATATAAACACACGACACTCTTACATAATGCATGGTCTGAGCTGCTCTGCTGTGTGTGCCTACAATTTGCGGTAAAATACATCTAATCCTCCAAGTCCCATCTTCCTCCATCCAGCCTTCCAGTGAACCTGACTTCAGCTCTCCGCCTGTTCACTGTGATCAACAGTCACGCCATTATTCACACAGGGTCTTCACACACACACACACATGCACGATGAGGCTCATTCCTGTCTGCTCAGAGGAAGAGGTAAGTGGTGACATGTGGAGCCATGTTTGAAGGCAAGTAAAAGCTGATTTTTATTAGGAATGGCTCCTGTTCCCCTGCTGCCTAATGTAAGACTTAGCACTCCACCAAGTGTTCATTTGACGTCACAACATCTTTCCAAGTTATAGGAGATATTGTTGAAAATATGATGAGCCTCATCGGACTCTGAATCTCAACATGATATGTGAAGGTTGAGATTCACATGTCTCAACCTTCACATATCAGTTTGAGGTATGTGAACCTGATATGTGAACTGACATGCCAATCAGATGGCATGTTTTAAATCATGTAAGACATCTTTGTATTTTTAGAAGTATACAAAAGTAAAAATGAATCCCTAATTTTCTTACATTTTGCAGAAATTCCTTAAATTGTTTAAAGTGGTCTGAATCACCAGTTCTCCAGGCCTCCTGTAAGTGTTTCAGAAGAATTGTTTATGTGTATTTTAATCTATGAATTATTCATCCATGAAAAGGTTTTTTTTTATTTTTTAAATCAAGATTAACTGGTGTTGCGTGAAAACCTAACAGGTCACTTTGCAAAGAACCAATTTTAAACTTAATCAGTACTCCCATTAACTGGTCACAGAGGTACAATTTATTGTGCCTCTGTGACCAGTTTCATCTCAAGTTTATTGAGATGAAATTGATTTTATAAATTCTTACAGCTATAATTCACATACACTGTATCACTTTAGTGACTAAAGTTTAGTCCGACTAAATGTTTCCCATTTGAACTCAGTTAGGATTACCAAGATAATTTATTGTTGCTAGATGTGAGAATCAGAGAATTTGTCTGCTTTCTCCAAATTCTGAAGTTTACACACATTAAGATTAGTGTGTCTTTAAGTGGTTTAAGAAGGTCTGATTAATATCATGGCTTTGTAATTTCTGATTGGTTAACGCACAACATTTTAATTTGCAATAAAAATTAATTTAATGGGACACCTCAAACATATTGCCACTTAGTGTGACATTGTGGGAAAATCACCCCAAGATGAATGGAACAGAGATGTACTTCCACTGTCTTGATTCAATCTTGGGAACAATTTCCAAAGATGTTAAGGTGCCACTTCTTCTGTTCAAGCTTAGGAAGGAGATGAGCTTCTCCTTCCTAAAAGGAAGGAGAAGCTGAACAGATGAGCTGAACCCCTATGAAGCAAACTCTTATAGGGGTTTGCATTTAATATATAAACTCATTCCTCCAAACATTGAAATATTTCAAAGTGGAAGCTATTTTGCTTCAATGCACATGAATGTAATCTGTCATTAATCTAGAGAGTTTCAGTATAGGTACACTGAAAAAAGAAACTAGTTGAACCAACTTAATTGATTACAACAGAAAATAAGATAAGCTAGCATAACTATGTGGATGATACACATCTCTGCATTATGATGTCACCTGGAGACTCTAAACCCATCCAATCACTAAATAAATGCTTAGAAGAGATAAATGTGTGGATGTGTGTCATGGAAGAAATTACTTTAACAAGAGTCTGGATGAGAAGAAATAAGAAATTTATTAAAACCTTGCAAGGTGAGAACAGAAATACAGAGTCAAAGAAGTCTGTCAGTCTGCTCTAACAGTTTATCTGGCTTCCTTTTATCGGTTCTAGTCAGAGAAGTGACTTGATTGGACAATAGGTGTGAATCCCTGATTGTGATGTACCAAAAATTCTGTGGAGCCCAACAAAGATGGTCTTTCCATTTGTCTACTGTTAAGGAAAGGGGCTTGTTCTTTGATGCTAAAGGGAGCAGATAAGTCCTGGGTTGGGGAAGTAACACTTAGATAATATCCAGGATCAAGGACCTCCTGCTGTTATATGACATTGTAGAAGTCCAGGAGAGCAGTTTGACCAATCTAATGATAAGATCATGCAGACACATGATTTGATCATCAGACACAATGTAGATTGTGTCTGATGATCAATCTAAAGCACGAAAGGGGTGAGGAGCACATTATAAAATATTCCACTAAAATGTGCCAAAACTTTCTCCAGCTGAACAAAAATAACAAAAATGAAGTTATTATACTTGGACCTAAAGAGGAACAATCTAGCGTCAATGCACAGCTTCAGTTATTACAACTAAAAACTAGCAATCAGTCCGAAACCTGGGAGTAGTGATGGACTCTGACCTGAACCTTCAGAGCCACATTAAGACAGTCACAAAGTCGGCCTTCTATCACCTGAAGAACAACTGCAGGATTAGAGGATTCATGTCTCAGCCAGATCTAGAGAAACTCATTCATACATTTATCTTTAGTTGCATTAATTTCTGTAACAGCATCTTCACAGATCTGCCCAACAAATCAACCCTCCAGCTGCAGCTGATCCAGAACGCTGCTGCTGGTGTTCTCACTAAAACCAGGAAGATAGAGCCCATCACCCCAGTTCTAAAGTCCTTCACTGGATCCCTGTAGCTCAGAGAATAGACTTTAAAAACTGTTGTTAGTTTATAAATCACTGAACAGCTCAGCACATTAAAGATCATTTAAGATACATTAAAGATCTGCTGTTATTGTATCAATCTTTCAGACCTCTCAGGTCTTCTGCTTCTGGTTCTGCTCTGCAACAACCAGAACCAGAACCAAACATGGAGAAGCAGCGATCAGCTTCTATGCACCAAAGATCTGGAACAAACTTCCAGAAAACTGAAAACAGCTGAAACACAGAGTTCCTTTAAATGTTGACTAAAATCCCACCGGTTTAGAGTTGTACTTGAAACGTAATTAATTACTAATTTAATTATGACACTTGACTTAATGTCATGTTTTGATTGTTGATTACATGTTGCATGACTTTGTGTTTTTGTGCTTATGATGTAAAGCACCTTCAAATACCTTGCTGCTGAAATATGCTGTACAAATAAAATTTGATTAATTGACTGATGAATTGAATTGTATTGCTGGTAACAAGCAATGCAATTAAGTTTACCCAACTCAATTTGCTGAGATAATCCAAGAAATTTAAGTTAGTCTTTCTCAAATCAGTTAGTTCACTTCAAATAAAGAAGTAAACGAATAATCTCTTCATTAAAAGGATTTTTTGGCTCATGCCTTTAGTTGAGAGGAGTTAGACAGGAAAGTGGATAACAACAGAAAATACATGTGGCAAAGGTCATCAGGCCAGGAATCGAATATAGGACAGCCATATCTACAGTCTCCTGTACTCTAAAAATTGTATTTGGCTGCAGTTTATTTTATGGCCTTACTTCCATTAATCTCAGTCATTTGGTTTGGTGATGGCAACGAAATGTGCAGGTGCCACTGCGTCAGCACATCTAGAAAAGATTACTATGTTTTATACATAGAACAATTTATTTAAAAAAATTTATATTTCTAGTTAAATTCTACATCTAAACAAATGATATTCAATGTAAAAACATTTAACTAAATACATTTTTTGGCAGTGCTCAGTCATTTTGCCTAGTTTCTTTTGCCAAAGGTTCAATGACTATTGTGACTAAAGTTGGTGAAGGGCAGCAGTCTTGTCTAATTGACCTCTCAAGTCTAAACCAATTTGAAACTTTTTATTCTTGCTATTGGATCTTGATATAATGTTCTGATGGATGTACTGACTGGGAGTTTAAACCAAACCTTTCCAAACAAAAATGCAAAAATTTGAAAGCTTTCTCCACAACCAAACGTTTTTTGTTTTTTTTTAAATCGCTCACTCTTTTATTTTGTACCCTTTCCATATCATGAAGGGTTCTTCTTATATTATCTTGGGTTTGTCATCCTTTAATGCCAAATTGGTCTCAATCTAGCAAATCTGATACAAAACTTTGAAATCTATTTCAAAGTTTAATATTGATATTGGCCAATTAGTTTTCACAATATTCTCTATTTTTACCTTCTTTAGGTATAACTGTGATCACAGCCTCTTTCCATGATGGAGAGTGTATAGTAATACTAAAGGATTTCTAAAAGGTATCCTATTTTCTGTTATCTTACTCGCCCCTTCTACTCCTGTCCTTGTGGTAGTATTTGAGTTAGGTTTTGTTTTATTAAAATTCAGTCTGTCCAGCATTTTGCGGCATACAACATGGCTGAGACAGTTTGTTCAAGTCTTAAGTATCTTTGTCTTTTTACAAAAAAAGAGAAATTAAAGTTCAGACGACTCAACGTTTGGAGTTTTTTTTTTTTTTTCACCATCTGTCTCAAGCAGTACAGCACTTAATTGGACTATTAAATGCTGTGTGAGGACAGAATAGAGTATTGGTTAATTGATGTCAAGAGCCGCAGATATGGTTCTTTTATTTAAAGACCTTATACCATTCTTCAGAAAATCCTTCATTCCTTTAACTGCATTTTGAAGTTTTGTAATCTGTGAATCTAGTGAATTTAAAAATATCATTTTGTCATCCGCTGGCTCAAGTTGAGAGTACAAGTTTATATAATTTTCTTTAAATGCCTTTTCAGTCTTTTTTGGTTTGTATGTAAGGGAGATACAAGATCTTTGATTTTATAGATTGACCCAACAAAGACCCAAGATTAAAAAATAAACAGGTTAATACAAACATCAGAACAGCAGTGATGTGGGCCAGTAGATGGGCATGGAACTGGAGACAGGACAAGAAATTCTCAGACATTTCATGTGTGAACTAAAGCAAACAAGGTACTTTAAACTTTAAGGCTAGGGTCTTGTAAATGCTTTCTTCAAAAGGTTTTAATCAAAGAACAAACATCTTTCAGAAATGTGTATCGTACATTTGAGGGTTATATTTTTATATGAAAATAAACCAGATCTAATTGGAAAACAATTCCTCCAGTTGAATATTTTTTACAATTTTGTTTTTTATTGGTTTATTGTGTTGACTGTCACCAGAAACCTACAGTATCTGTGGAGTCTCCATATATGGGTATTCCTTGTTCCGTCAGGCCCAAGTAGGAGGAAGATGAGCTGGTTAAATAATCCAGGTTGTAAACGTCATCTTCTGTTTAATGCAGCAAATGAAAAGAATTTGATTTCAAAACATTTTTATTAAAACTGAAACATGTTATTTGAAAGAACAGTTATCCTCATTTTCACACCAGTTCATCCACATAAACATTCTCTGCTGCAGCAACCTCTTACTGTTTTTTGTTACCTTAGAAACAAAAAACTTCACAACTTATTCATCATTAAATAAACATCCTTGATTTACACAATCCAGTGTGGTCTGAAGACACAACAGTCAGCTTTCACATTAATACCAGAAATTTTGTAAGTTTAAGCTAAATAATGTTTTACTTCCACAGGACTTTTCTTAGTTTTTTTTAAATTTACATTTCCTTGTGGCAACTTATTTTCTTTTGATTAAATTGGATGGAAAAGGTGTTTCATGTAGATGCATTCTTTGATAAAACATGAACTCCTGTATAAACAAAATAATTTTAAGTTGAGAATTATAATTTTCAAATAACTGTGCTAAAACATGCAAAACTCCAAGCAGTCTTCTGGAAATAAATGCAAACCAAGCACTGACAGTTTGCCTGAAAAGCAAAAAGAACGGAGAACTGACGCAAAGCAAATCTCTGTACAGACCAACCGAAGCTGGTGGAGCAGCAGTGTCGTCCCTGAGTACAGTGGCTATTATTCCTCTCATTTGCACCCACTGCTGTGGTCAACATGTTCCTTCTGCTCACTGACTGGTTCATAAAAGTAGCAGAGACCCCAACAGCCATCCTG
Organism: Poeciliopsis retropinna; assembly: GCA_010277075.1. NCBI lineage: Eukaryota > Metazoa > Chordata > Actinopteri > Cyprinodontiformes > Poeciliidae > Poeciliopsis > Poeciliopsis retropinna. The sequence goes on from VMRM01000023.1 coordinate 439,475, forward strand.
ATGCAGTGTTGTCAGGGGCAACTACAGACAACACTGGTGTTTGGAGCGATCCAGTAGAAAATGCCAGTTCTTCCTGAAACTCTTCACCACACCATTAACTTATAGTGGAACTGAATGTTTTTCCTTTACCAACATTACTGGGATGACTATAGAAAAGGTGTTAGCATAGAGCTTCCTCCTCCTGTTTCTCCTCCACCTCCCTCTCTTTGCTCTTTTTGTGTTTCTTCTTCTTGTGTTTGTTCTTGTGTTGCTTGGGCTCCTTGTCTTTGTCCTGGCCACTGTGTTTTTTGTGCTTCTTGTGTTTTTTGTGCTTCTTGTGTTTCTTCTTCTTCTTGTCGGCGGTGGTGGCCGAGTCGCTGTGGTTGCTAAGTGATGGGCTCTGGGATGGCCGGGTGGGAGACGGGGTTGGGCTGCCGCTCCGCCCCCTCTCTGGCTCCGAGCCCTCCCCCTCGCTGTAGTCTGGGATAAAGGACGCCTCGTCCGTTTCGCGGGTCAGGTCTGAGCAGAGACGCTGTCTCCTGGGCTCCGGGTTCCTACTGTCCTCCCGTCCTCCTCCAGCAGCTCTGTCCTCCTTCCCTGCTACTCCTCCTCCTCCTCCTCTCCCCTCCTCTCTTCCGGCACCTTTCTTCTCCTCCTCCTTAGCTGAAGATCTTCTCTCCTCTTTTGTTCCTCTGCTCTCCTCCTTCACACATTTTGCTCTGTGTGGTTTGTCTGAATCTTTCTGTGTAGTCCTGCCAGCCTTCCCCTCCTCCTTCTGTGTCTTTCCTTTCTTTTCCTCCCTGACTGCTCCCTTCTTCTCCTCCTTCACAGCTTCCTGGGCTTCAGTTCTCAGGTGTCCCTCTCTGCCTTTCTCTGCCAGTAGTGAGGGGTCCTTGGTCGGTGGGCTGGGATTGTCTTCCTGTCCGTCGTCGTCGTCGTCGTCTCTCTCCCACTTGGAGCGCGGCGGTGGCTGGATGAGTGGCAGCTCCTGCGCTGGGATGGGGGGTGGGCTGTGATGGCGGCCCCTCACAGGGCTGGCTGGAGGAAGCTCAGCAGCTTTAGAAGTTACGCTCTTTTTCTGCTCTCTGTTTGATTCGAGCTTTCTCTCTGGAGCCAACCTTTTGGAAAACATTTAAGGAAAGGTTAAAGTGAATGTAGGACTTGGAACATTTCGAAAGCTTTAACATGTTTTTAAGAGCAGAAATATATGACAAGATTGAATTGAAATGATTGTCTTCCTACAATTTCTACCTTCTTCTTCTTATTGAAGCAACCAATTGTATTCATTTTAAAACCTTGATTTAAAATGTATGAACCCTAAATAAGCTCTTGACCCCCTGCCAGGCTAAGTTTTGCTTGTTTTTATTAAGTATGTTTCTTATACACAGTAACCCTGGACTGGTGTTTGTGTGGAGCAGTTGTTCCTGAAATACAGTTTTATAGATCATTTATTGAACACGGGGTGATGACGCAGGTACACCAAACACAGCGCTGGAGCTTCTGCAGTTTACTTCCTCTCTCTCAAACTGGATGATTTGGAAGGTGTTCTAGCAGAAAAGCTTCACTGGTATGACATTTATATGGACTTTGTGAAGAATCATATTTCTTCGGAGAATACTGCACCAAGTTTAAAAAACACAGTGCTTGTGCTCAATGCGAACCACAAATATAACCTACAGCCATGCTTTCAGAGGTGTGGAATGAGTGTGCCGTAAGAATGATAACGATGTGTGATGTGTGCATTCACATCTTATCGCTTCATGTCTGCGCTTCAGCTTGATAAGAACCTCGTGGCCTGTCTATGTTTTCCGGCCCAGTTGGCCAGTGTGTTACTGGGCTGGTGGTTTAGCTTGTGAAAAAGCTTTTGTTATTGTCATTCTTAAAATTAATTACTTGCTCCCAAGTTTAGGCCAAAATCCAATCACAAAAAGGAAAGTGGGGAAGATTTATTGGTGCACCCATACCCATAATAAAACTCCCTTCAGAAGTCACTAGAATAGTGTGATTTAATCTTTGTATAATTACATCTGCTCTATGAAGGTCTCAGAGGTTTGTTGGAGAAAATTAGAGAACAGCATCCTGAAAACCAAACAGGAAAGAAAGTTGGGCACATGTTATAAACAGTTTAAGATAAAAAAAAAAAAAAAGAAGATGGGAAATTGTAAAGAGTTGATTAGAAGATAAATTAAGCTAAATTTGAGACAATATTGGTAGAAAACATTATCATGGGTGCCAAAAGACACCCATGACTGACGGGCTAAATACAAATGCATGTTGCAAATTATTTTTCTTTTAAAAAAACATGTTTTCATTCATTTCATAATTATGCTGGGTTTCCCCAAGTGTATACAAGCCTGGTGGCCTGCCAGGCTTTCCTCGTGTCCAGGGAAGGGCGCCTAGTGCACCCACCCAGGCTACACTTAGCCATCCAGGCTACACTTAGCCTGGATGGGCAACACTTAGCCCATCCAGGCTAAGTGTTGCTTGGTTTTGTTTTTAGAAAAATAATAATCATTTAAAAAATTATAATAGAAAACACTTAATTTAAAAAAAAATTATAAACAGACACAAACTGCAAGTGTCTCTGTTGTGTTGAGGATTTCAGAGCAAAATTATTCCTTGAAGAGGGGTTCAAGGTTGATGCATTTAACAGGCCACAAAGCCAGGATGCATCAAGCTGCTTTAGTTCTATTTTATTATTTTTCTTGTTATACGTCCTCTGATAAGCAAGGCAAATCAATGGAAGATGGAAAGGACTCGATATCATCTAAGTCCTCCTGAGATTGTGATGGTCTCTGGGATATACGTTCTAACTTTTGGGGGGGTGTCAATAGTGTTAACTGCTTGTTTATTTTCCTCAGTTTTAAGTTGCTATGCCAATACTTTGTGCCTTTTCTCCAAGTTTATAAAATGTTTTTTTGGACCTAATTATTGCTCTCTCTCACTATATGTATCCATAGTGTTGTGTTTTAGTTTCAGATCACCAATTCTCTGTACATGTCCTTAGTCGGGGCATTTTAGTATGTTTTCTCAAGGTCAGAAATCTGTCTTTCTAGATCAGGGGTCACCAACCTTTTTGAGACTGGGAGCTACTTCACGGGTACAGAGTAACATGAAGGGCTACTTGTTTAACATAAATGTTCTTGGCTCAGCCTTTATAACACATGTGTCAAACTCAAGGCCCGCGGGCCACATGTGGCCCGCCATGTGGCCCCCCCCTACCACCACCGTTTTATAGGCCCATGATTGACTTAAAATAGGTTTTGAGCACGAGTTGAATACAAACTACATCTCCCATAATGCATTCCGATTGTTACCAGCCAACATTACAGCTTCTCTCCACTAGAGTGCAGCAGAGTCACCTCAAGCTCATTCATTTTCCCAGCGAATAAAACTGAGACATCGACAAGCTAACATCAAAATGTCTAAGAAAAGAAAAATCGATTTACAAGGAAGACTGTTTTATGAACGATGGGAAAATGAATACCTGTTTGTACTTCAAGGTTAAAAACCAGTGTGTCTTTTGTGTTCTGGGACCGTGTCCGTCGTGAAAGAAAACAATATACGTCGGCATTTTGAAACCAAACACGGAGCTAAGTTCGCCAAATGTAGCCTTCAAGAAGAATAAAGGAAAACCCTTGTCTGAACTATCCATCCGAAATGGCTGTGACTTTACAATGTTATGTGACGTCACCGAGCATCTTGCTCAGCTAAATCAGAAACTACAAGGACGTAAACAAATCATCACCCAGATGTCCGACATGATCACAGCTTTCCAGCGTAAACTCGACCTATGGAAGCGCCAGGTGGTACAAAACAATCTCGTTCGCTTTCCTGCTTGTCAGATCATCTCGGCCTCCCGGTGCTTTTTCATGTGCTCCGTTAACTACCAAACTAACTGTTAATAAACGAGTTTGATCAGCGCTTTTCTGACTTTAAATCGCAGCACTCTTGAGTTTGACACCTTTACCAATCCTTTCACCGCCGATGTCTGCAGTGCACCCCACCGCCTTCAGATGGAGCTATTGAGCTTCAAAGCCACAGTGGCCTGAGAGCGAAGTTCCGTGATGTTTCAATCGAGGACTTTTACCATCTACTGACCCCTGATTTGATGCCACAGCTCCGACTCCATGCAGCTCGTGTTTTGTCCATGTTTGGAAGCACCTATCTGTGCGAACAGATGTTTTCAATAATGAATTTAAACAAGACCAAACACAGATCGCGCATTACTGACGAAAACCTGCACGCAGTTTTGCGGATTGCCACAGCAGAAGAACTAAAACCAGACATGGACGAATTGACCAATGGAAAACGGTGCCAGACATCCGGCCATAAAACATCGGTAAGCACGAACTGAATTAAAATAGAATGAATGTAAAACTAAGACTAAGTATACTAGAATATGCATATAGTTCATTGATTTTGCTTGTGTTTTGTGTTTATTTACAGAACAGGACCGATGAATGAGGATGTGTGTGAGTTGGTGTCAGGGTGAAGAGGACAGGCAACATCACCTAATTGTTTTGTTCTTATGCGAAAATACATGTTGGTTGTGTAATAACAAAAAAGTTTTGTTAATGAAGTTGAGTTAATATCAAAACTTGTTTTTATTATTTGCTTGCTTACCTTTAAACACTGATTTAAGTATTGTAAGTTTTAAACTGAGCAGTAACTTTACATCCATGTAAACTCACATGTAATATTTAAAACTTGAATACATAAAATGAGTTATTTGACAATATGAGGTGTTGTTTAATTTATTTTTAACATTGTATTTTCATACATTTATGCTCGGGGTGCCCAAGTCTAGTTTTCCACTCTGCAACTTTAGATGCGTTCCTGGATCATTGACTCATCACTAGGCCTCTACAGAACTGAGTTGCTGCTAAAGAGGGAAGTCAACCTTTAGTCTGGGATGTGTTTTAGCAGGGATGCATCTAAAAGTTGCAGTCTGGAGGACTGCACTTGGGCACTCCTGATTTATACCGTCAATGTGGCCCGTTCAGGGTGGCCAATATGCTGAAGTGGCCCTTAGTGAAATTGAGTTTGACACCCCTGATTTATAACAATAGTATCTATACGTGTATATATATATGATTACAAGCTGCCTGATCATATCAATGCTAGGGACTACTGACAATAGTTATCAGTAATAGTTTACCATGGCAGCTATAGTTAATTACTATTATGTGATCAGAAGTTCTTAGTTCAGAGTTTTAAGTGTGATTCTCTTTTGGAGCTTTTCTCTGTGATTCTAAACTGACCACAAGTGACTGAGAGTTTGGATTGATTTCTTGTAAACACTGTGCCTGCAGCAGCTGAAGGCACAGTGAGATTTTTTTTATTTTTTATTATCCAACCCTCTTTACTGTTAACAAAATTGTGGAGAGAAGAAAAAAATGTTTTGTGCCAAAACATTTTGTACATAGCGCACATCAGTGTGACCCTGTAGGGGTCAAAGGGCACGCCAAAACCTGAATCTTATTGGCCAGTTTGCTTTTTGTGTGAGCTAAAAATTAATGAGTGGAGTTTGAACCTCCCGTTGTTCTAAGATCCCGCCTGAGGTTTTTACAGTGTGCGCGGTTCTGGCGCGGTTTCGCGAACTTAAGAGCTGACGGGTCACCCGTTGTCCGACACCAGCAGATGTCGAAAAAATGTCCTACAGGTCGGAGGGTACGCACAAAACTATCACTGCACCTGACCTGCAAGAGTGCAACCACCTTTCCAACCGCATCATGTGTGCGCCGCACAACTCCAGGACAAACCTAAATCACTAAAGCAGCCCACCCTTTATTTTTTTTATTTTAATTTTTTACACAAACGATGCTAAATAGTAAAGACATGGAAGCGAAGCGACCCGTGTGATCCACGGAAAGAGGAGGATGTTGATTCCCAGGTTCAGATGGTGTCAGACGTCCAAAGGAGGAGAAGGTGAAGCAACAATGTTTGCTTAATTTTTACTCTTTTGGGCAACGTTTCGACTAGATTAAATTGTTTAACCCTCAAGTCTTAGAGCGACGCTGAGGAAGAGCGGCAGATGTCCACTAACTGGACCAGTCAGCTCTCCAGTTCGGGAGACATCAAAGAAGCTCATAAACCGGCGACCCGCCAGAACTCCACACATTGTGAAAATCTCCGCAGGGATCCACAAGACCGCTCTAAGAACTACTGGAGGTTCAAACGCCGCTCGTTCATTTTTAGCTTACAGAAAATGCACCAAGCCGCCAAATAAACTAAAGCAAACTGACCAATAAGATTTCAGCTTTAGCATGCCCACCCCCACAGACTCAGATGTGCGCTACGTACAAAATGTTTTGACACATAAAATCTTTTTTTTTTCTCCACAATTGTGTTCATTGTAAAGAAGGTTCGATAAGAAAAACTTCAGAAATGATTCTTTTCTTTTTTCACTTCAAGGAAAATCTCAAGGTAGGCAGAGTGGGTGCAGCCCTACAGCTGCAGGTGCTGCTGCCCTCCGATAACATCCTGCAGGCGTCTGCGCATAGTTCTGAACTTTAACCATAGAAAAGAGTTATATGCATAGAGCAATTTATTGTAAACATTTTTTATAATTTACTATTTTAAAAATTCTACATATAAACAAATATTACTTCAATGTAAAAACATGAAATTAAATAATTTCTTTGGCAGTGCTCCGTAATGACAATGGCTATTTTTAGAAGTTGCTCCGCGGGCGACTGACAATGTTCCTGCGGGCACCACGTTGGTGACCCCTGTTCTAGAGTATTAAGCTACATCTTATAATTCTTCTTTATTCCTTTAGTATATGGTATAATTTGGCCCCTCAGAAATGCTTTTAATGTGTCCCAAAAAATAAAAATATTTGGAGCAGATGATCCATTTGTTAAAATGACGAAATTAATTTGTTCCCCAATGAAAGTAGAGAATTCAGGTTGTTTTACGAGTATAAGGTTGAGCCTTCATCTGTACTTTGTCAGGAACAGACATAGACATCACCAATGGACAGTGATCACTAAGTAATCTTGGAAGGTATTCATTATGTATCACTCGAGAAAATATCTAACTGGAGTTCACAAAATTATCTATTCAGGCAAATAATACCCGAATAATAATTTGGGTATTAGTTGCACCATTGTGTGGATGCAAATAAAATGGCTAATCTCTATCATGTGAATGCAGCTGCCTCCAGGCATTTGTTAAATTTAAATCTTCCATAAATGAGATTACTATTTTAGCTGATTTAGAGAGGAGATAGGGTCTGTCTGAAGATCTGTTAAGCACAGTATCTAAACAGAAGATAAAGTTCCCTCCCACCACTAGAAACCCTGGTGCTTGGGAGACCTGAAGAAAAACCTCCTGCATAAATAGACTATCATCATAGTGAGGTGCATATATATTCATAAAACTGCAGGATTCCGACATCTACCTGAAGGGTCAGATATAATTTCAGTAACAAAAAAGGAATGTTTTATGCAGCAAAATTGTTCCTCCTGACTTTGAACTAAATGAAAAAAAGAAAACTGGACCCACCCAATCTCTTTTTAGTTTTTTATGCTCCATGTCAGATAAATGTGTTTCTTATAAGTAAATTAGATCAGGTTTAAATTCTTACAGGTAAGTATAGACTCTTTTTCTTTTTATAGGGCATTAATTGTTTTCTTGACATTAAATATTACAAATTTCAGTGGACTTAATATTAACATTGGCTATAATGAAAAATTAACCAGCAATTCTCCTTTTTCTTTAGGTAATCAACCAAAGCCATAATGAGCAAACCCTATCGTCTCTCTGATAGATGAAAAAAATTTTGGGGAGGAGGATACAAAAGGGAAAGACAATAACATTTAACATTCACCATTCTTCTTGATTGCCAGCTCAACATCTTGGCAATCAAACTCGAAGGTGCTCGCCTCTCCCTCTTTCTGAAGCAACATGAGCCGAACCTGCAAGCTCTCATAACATTTATAATTGCAAAAACAAATGCTATTATATTCGGTTTGGAATATACATTTCAGCCATCAGAGAAACACTCCTTGGTCACTCAGATGTATGGGCAATTATACATGGTAATGAAAGATTGGCAAACCAATGAACTGTAAGCAATAATATTCTAATATTCTTTGAAAAGATTAAAACATTATTAACCAGTGTACCTCCACATAATGGTATTCACTAACTAATAAAATAGAAAAGACTGGTGAAGAATTTCACAGGGTCCGTTCCCGCAGAGCCTTTTTTTAGTTCCAAAACCTGAATATGATTTCTCCTGCTATCATTTTCAAGCTGCTCGATTTTCTTTTTAAGGAACCAGTCATCCTTTTGCTGCTTCGTCAGCTGTTTGAGCTCATTTACAGCGTACTCAATCACTGATTTGATACCCTCGTAGCACTTTAACAAATGCAGCTTTCACTCCATTGGTCGACTCCATTTGCCACAACTTCTTTGCTAGCAACAGATTTTTTGTCCTTCTTAACATTCTTTCGGTCTTTGTTTTGAAGTCATGAATCCATTTCACACTACTTGCCTTTTATGTTTTATTTACCCAGTCCACGACTTGGTTTAGTGTTGCTTTTTATCATATTAATGGATATGTTAGAGAACGCATGTTGGGCATGTCTGCTCAGTTACACAGCATCCCCGAAAGTCTCCTTATTTGTTGTTTTTACAACTCTTTAGTTGTGGGTTTAGACAGCGTTTCACGGGCGATGTTTACCATCAATATTGCAATATTTTTACAATATTTTATAATGCAATATTTTTACATTTCCTGTCAGCTCAACATCTTTTAATACAAAAACATACAAAATCGCCTCAGTGCCCCGACCACCAGGCTTAGCAAGTTTTATGGGGGAAACCCTGTAATGCAACACTTTGTGTTAAATACTGTATAATCCCAATGCCACTCATTGAAGTTATGGTTGGAACTAGAACCACACAACATTAGGAAGTTATGTGAGTCTAACGATGAGGGTTGTGATAAATAACTGTATTAAAGTCTTTATGTTCTACGTATGGAACTTTAAATAACTACCCAACGCATATTGCAGTCCAGGTGTTTGTTTGTAAAATATATATTACGTGGTGAGTGACATTGCAATATTGATTAATTTGCAAAATATTATGTAGCCTTAGATTCAAAACTAAACAGTTTTGAACATTTTTACAGGATTCTAGCCTTTAATTGGAAGCTGTAACAAATGCACCAAAAAACATCTAGTTCAGAACCCAGAAATTTCTGGATTTAGAGGACATTTAGTTCAAACAACCACAGCATTTAATGGAAACAGAAGTCGAACAGACTGACCTGGTGGAGGAAGACACATGGCTCGGCAGAGCCTTCCGACTGATCCTGGGTTTGCTTTTCACAGCAGTCTCCTGGTCTTCTTTGATCACTGTCAGACAGCAGAAAAAAATATGTTATGAACACTTTATTCATAAAACTTACTCACACTGTATGTCATCTCTTACAGTGACTCCTAATTACCTTCTCTTTGAGTAACAGCTGGTTTGTCTCCAGAGAGGCCACTCCTCTCTGTTCTGTCTTTGGACCGGCTCCTGGTAAGAGAAAGAATATAATTACATCCAGCAACAAGTGTGCTCACAGGAGGAACCGATATGTTATGTTTTCTATCAGGCATGGGAACAGACAACTGTGTGACAAGCAGCAAAGTGAGATGTATAACAACCTGTCAGGTTTAGCAGCCCTCTCTGCACCTTCCATCCTCTCCTTACAGGAACCACTTGGTTTCTCCTGATCTGCCAGTTTTTTGCAAAAGGCAGATTTCTCTCCGATTGTCATTTTATCCACAGAAACAGAGCGAGCCGCTCCACTTCCACAGCTGGGGGCTTTTCTCTCTGTCTTCACCTCCTTTTCTCCCTCCTCATCTCTGTCCTCAGATGCTCTGGGTCTGTCCCTGTTGGAGCCTGACTCTTTGTCTCTGTCTGAACCAGGCGGCCTGTCCCGCTCCCTGTCTGAGCCTCGTTGTCTGTCTCCGGCGCTGCTGGGTCGCTCTCTGGAAGCCCCTTTATCCACAGATGCTGATTTCTCCTTCCTTCCGGCTCCCTCTGATGTACTTCTGTGTCTGTCTCCTTCCAAGCCGTGAAGAGCAGCGGATCGATCCGAGCCAGAGGAGGATTTCTCAGAACCAGACTGGGATCTGTCTGAAGGTGCTGCCTCACTGCTGCCTCTTCTCCCCAGATCTCTGTTCAGCTTGATCTTCCTCACTGGCTTCTGTTGACAAAAGCAACTAAATTATTCCTGACAGCAAAAAAAAAAAAAAAAAAAAGTCATGATTTTAACTCAAAATAATAGAGCCGAGATATCAGCTGGTGACCTGAATCAAATGGTTTTCTTTTATGGAAGTCTAAAAAAAAAACCTTTTTCTAGGTGTAATATATAAGCCTTAAAACCTATTGTTTTATTACAGGTAAAAAATATGTTTCTTTACACATTTGTTTAACTGTCATCATGTCATGACAGTTTGGTAAGACAAATAATCTATGAAAAGAAGATCTCCTCCACCTCCTCCCCGAGTTAATATCTGAAATCACACGCCGCTCCTGGTCAGAAACAACCAATCAGAGCCAGGAGGAGAGTCTGAGTGCTGTCAATCAACTTATGTACTCGCTGCTAGATGTGTTAATGGTGGAGAAACAACTTTAACAGTAAGCCATTGTTGGTGGCCATGCTAACAAGCCTAAGCATTCACTATAGGCCATGCTAGCTGCAGTGTAGCAAAGAGAAAGGGGACAAGAGGGAACAAAGGTGAGCAGTGCCACATGGAGAGGTGATTGACAGCACTAGGCCCCTCCCCCTGGCTCTGATTCGTTTTGAGGTGGAACTGGGAGGAGGAAGAGGTCAATTTTTTCACAGATTATCTGTTTCATACCCAGGGGTGAAAGTAGTTTTAAATTCTTGGGGGTTCTAAGACAAAAGTATATTTTTACTTACATTTATATATATACATATATATCAATTATTTGTGTGACTTGGAGTTTCTGTGCTGATGTTAATTTTTTAAATCGATAAAAGCTGGGTAAGCTCTTGAATTACTACAAAATGGCGTCATATTTCCCTCAACCTACTGGCAATATTGACACCATGAGACCTACATTCTGAACATCCTGGCATGGAGTGCAACCCAGTTTTCTATAACTGGCATATAACCATTCATTTTTGCCTTTAAACTGGTTACATTGATCCTGTGTCAAGACAGAAGAATGATCAGTAGGCCTAGTAGTTGTTCTGAAGATCATGCAGGTTCCACTTCATCTTCCTGACATGGCACCTCCTCATTCTGACCCTCATAGTGATAGGAACCACAGAGCTCTGTTAAGTTAAAGCCACATCTTCTGAAGTTGGGATATTTTTCCTCCAACAGGTTCCAAAGAATCACCTCAAACCAGATGTTGAACTGAATTTTATTTCAATATCATTTGTGAATGTTAGAGCCTCATTTTGAACAGTGAAGAAAGTATCATCAAAATCAATTATTTCCACTAAAAGCCAAATAAATAGTTTGATAGAGGAAAAGCCTCTCAGACTGAGCTCAAAGCGAGATGCCCCAAAAATATATTTTTTAATATTAGATCATTTAATTTCACATAATTATCGCAGTAGAAGCCATTTGTTTGTTACTTAAGATATGTTTGTCCTATTTGATGTTTGTTATGAATGACATACTCTCAAATGATCGAGGTAATTCGTCTAAGTCTGTCGTTTATTGAATGTTCAGAAACTGCAGCGGCTCTAATGCGCCACAGCAAAGGTAAAACAACCCGAATAGGTGATTAACTTTAAACCACTCATACCTTTTTACTCTCTGTCTCTCCCTTTGTCGGCTAAGCACACCTTTGTCATGGCAACCGCCTGCACTCCGCAAGCTGAGCAGATTACATTAAAAACATAAGTCTGTTACGATATTAGGTTTTAAAGCTTGATATTTATTTTGTGCCAGAGAGTCAGAATTGGTCTTTTAAGTCACCTTTTTTTAATTATCTTGGTAATGGAACTGAAACTCACAGAATTGCGCAACACCCAGTTGAAACAATAATCACTGAGATTATTATTTTTGTTGGGTCATTAATTTGAATATGTTTTGTTGATTTTTTTTTTTAATTCTTTAACAAAATTACAAACATTTTGATAAGCAAGTCAGAGGAGGACATGCTGGTCTCAGCGTCCTGGCCACTTTGAGTTTGTCTCCTACCGCCGAGATCGACTCAATACCTTCCGTGATCGACATATTTGACCCCTGCTGGCATAACGCGAACAGTTCAGAAACGATGAGAAATGAGAAAAAAAATCTATTTATTAACTGATTAAATAGTGTTTTACACTGTTCTGGAAAAACTAATCAGTCACAGCTGATTAGTGGGTGCGCTCATGGCACCCACTGTTTGTTTTTTTTTTTACGGCACCTCTCTTGCCGGTGCTGCATACCCACGCTAAATCTTTTAGTGGTACACAGTACCTGACCATACCCGCTTACTTTCACCTCTGCCCATACCATCCTGTCAAAGAAGTGACAGTTTCAACAAATATGTAGAAAATATTTCTTTTCCTACTGCAACTTTAATGCACTATACCAAAGAGCTTCTGGGACATAGGGTTAAAGTTAGTAAAAAATAAAAACTTCCAACACTGATCTTTCAGGCTTAGTATCCTGACAAGATACACTAAATCTTGTCAGAATACCGTAAAGATTTTCTGAGTCTTTCAAGTAAGAAAAAAAAAAAAAAAAAAAACAGACATAAATGTCATAAATTATGAATTTATGTGATATAAATAGTACACAAAACACAACTTTAATTTGTTTAGTCAGTATAATTCAGAGTATAGCAGCCCATGTAAAATAAATAATAAAGCATGATGTTGCTCAGAGCACATAACAGAAATCACAAAAACACATTTGCCCTCATGTATCGGGCAATCTAGAAGTTTTTTTTACCAATATTGGAACCAATACATATATCAATATTGAATGAATGCATCTCTAAAAACAACCTCTTCTTTGTAGAAGCCATTGAAGACAACAAAAGCTAAATTATTTTTCCATTGCTTTATAAATAATAGGTGCATATTCTTTAAGCAGGGAAGTGTGTGTGTGTGTGTGTGTGTGTGTGTGAGAATTGCCCTAGCAACTGTCTATCTGTTCAACCTTCCTGTTGAACAGATAGTAAAGTTGCTGTGTCTGTAACAAAGAATGCATCTGCAGCTAAAAAAAATCCTTCTAATATCAACATGACAAGCTCAAAAATTGATTCATCCTGATTGATCGTTTTAGCCCTGAGCATTTCACCTAAAAAACATAAAAAATATTACTATTAGGTATTTTCAAAGCTAAATGTAAATGTTGCAATACATATTTCCAGTGTTCATATTTAACTATGGACAGGCTTATAAAACCTAACATACTTTCTGATTTCCATTTAGATGCATTCCCTGTCCAATGCACCATCATCAAGTAAGTGTCTCATTCCCAGTGCTCTGTAGAAGCCAATGACATGCCAAGGGGCAATCCTTTTATTAGATTATGAAGGAGCAGAGAAGCATCTAAGTTCAGAAACAAACACAAAGCTCTGCTCAGAAGTCAACTCACCGGACTGTCCAGCAGAGGTCCTCGGTCTGCATCTGTCCGTCCTAGTTCTCTGGTCCCTGACAGAGGAATTAAACTGGGCCTGTCAGAGGGGGGTGGGACTCTGTGAAAAGGGTTTGCATGTAAGTGTGCGTGGGGAACTGGACCGCCTCCATCTATTCTCCTCAGCTTGTCGGGGGGTCCAAGTAAAGAGCGACAGTCGTCCCCCATCCTCCTCTGACTCTCTACTGGGGATGGAGGCCGCAGGAGCAGTGGAGGTCTGTGCCCAGGGAGAAGGAGAGCTGCACTCTTGGGATCTCTCCTGGTCTGTGAATCATGGCCAGACCGGGGGTTTTCTTGGAGGGAGTGATAAGGTAGAGACTGATTCTGGGAGGCCGTGGAAGGGGTCTTCACAACAGGTTTCACTGCAAAGCTTTTAGATTTCTCTTTCTTAGGTGCAGCTGAGACGGAAGCATCATCCGGCTTGGTCTTGGCAGTCTTACCCGGTTTGACAGCAGATGAAGAGATCGAAGTGTCCTTCTTTGTGGTCGCCGCTCCTTCTCCAGGCTTTTTCTTGACCTTCTCGTTCTTTGCCTTGACAACCTGCACTTTAATTTTAGCTTTCACTTTTGGACCCTTGTCCTTCTTTGTTTTGTCAGTCTGGGTCTTCGATGCTGGTTTAGCCGTAGCAACTGGGCCTTTGGAAGATGTACCTTTAGGCATCACGGCACCACTTGTAAGGAGGGGCCTTGAGGAGATAGGAGGAGTCTTAGAGTTGGATATTTCATCCATTGGCTCATCTCTAACAGGCGTAGCGTCACCTCTGTCTACAGGCTGCTGCTGCTCTGCTTCCTCTCCAGGCCTCTTCTTTTTTATTTTCTTTGACTTCAGGACTTTAGTGCTGGACTTGGTTCCTGATGAAGAGGTTGATGGAGGGTTGTGAGGTAACCCACACCTCTCCTCTTTGCCTCGTCTTCCTCTTCCCTGGGGAGAATAATCTCTGGATGATGCACATATTTTCTCCCGCTCTCTGTCTCTGCTGCCATGACCTCGATGATGCAGAGGGGGGTGTTGGTTGTCAAAGTCTTTGTAGTATTTGTTATACCAGTCTGCGTACTCCTTCTCCCATTGCCTGTACCGTTCTCTGTCCCAGCGGTCGTGACTTACAGGACTGTGTCCCTTTAGCTCGTATGCTAGTAACTCCCGAGGAGGGGGCTTTCTTCCGCTGGGGCTGCGGCTCCGATAGCTACCGGGAGAGCGTGACCGTGTTCGAGACCTATAGACTCTGGGGCCTTCCGCTCCATCCCAGCCTCCAGCTCGATAAAGAGGAGAACGTGGTGAGCCGGAGCGCCGGTAGCCATAAGACCTTGAGCGAGAGCGGGACCTTGTCCTTGAACGTCCATAACTCCGTCCATTCCGTCTGGAGTAAGGGGAGCGGGGGTAGGATCGGCCATGGGAGCGAGAACGGGATCGACTGGGAGAAAAAGAGTAAGACCTGGATCTAGATCTGGAGCGGGAATATGGGGAGCGGCTGAATGGAGAGCGGCTGAATGGAGAACGGCTGTAGGACCGGGATCTGAAAGAGATCAAATTATTCAACAAGTCAGAAAAACGTATAGACCCCCTGCAGCGTGGCATCACAAGTGCAAGATCCTTTCCTCATCTCCCAGTTAGAGAGCAAAAAGCTGCTCAGCAACATTGACTGCCACTGGTTTTAGATGTCAATATAACATTCTTAAGTTTAAGCTAAATATATGCCTGACACATAAAAGGAAAAGGGACGCCATGCTTTACTACTAATTGTCAACACTACGACAACTAAATAAGGTCAGGAAAAAGTTTTAACTTAAAAAAAATTGTGAGGCAATGCAAGTAGTTCAGTTATTTGACTCCAACTACTTTAAGATTTAAATGTAATGTAGATTTCTGTGTGTTTCGGTTCCATTCAAAAACAAAAAGCTTATACACCAACTGACAGACCTTCACTAGAGCAGGGGTTTAAATTAGCTAATCAGCCACCGCTGGGTTAGATTAGCTTCAACAGCGATGGCTAATCTGCACAGATCACTTAACTATAATGGCTTTAATAAATATCAAGCCTAAAAACATAGTACTGTAACAGACTGAATGTTCTGTTCCCCCATGTTTTTTTTCTTCTTTCTAGAATTGCACCGCTCTACATTGGCAGCACATTGGAGTTGCTCTGTACTTTTGTTGGGATTTTTTCTCTCTTTTTCAAACTTTGATTCCTGTCTCTTTGGACAACTGTTCCTTCTGGTTTGGATACCGTGTCGGAGTTATTTATTTATTTTCCCTTTGGGCTGAATGAAGTGCTTTGAATTTTAAGTTGCTGTTGAATCCTGATACATTAGCAGCATTGTTGCCATAGCAACGAGTCTATATGGAGCATAGTGAACAAAGGTCGAAAAAAAAATTGTTTTTCGGCTATTTTTCAATGTTTTTTTCCATTTGCTGTGGCACACTACACTGAATTAATATGTATATCTCTAGGTTTTATTTTGTTAACACAATTGTTTTACAGCAGCGCAGCTATGGATGCCATGTAAAAGAATTGTCTATTGCTTTACAAAGTGGAGCGCATGCACACAATTTTCAGATGTAATAATATGCAACGGGTCAATAGTTAAAACACTAAATACTGCAAGCTACAAACAGTGACTCTAGAACAAGCCTGGCACAATGTGCATTAATCCCATAATAAATTAAAATGAGCCCGATCATTTCCATTCTGGTTAATATTTTTGAATACCAATTTTGTTTCAAATTCAAACTATTGATCCCAAAGGGAAATTAAATAATTAAAAATTAAATGTTTACAGAGACACAATCCTTTTTATTTATGATCTGGGTTGTGTGTCTTTATTTTCTTTTCATTTTGAATATTTAAAAGATCTTCCAGTTACAGGGAGGCAAGGTGTTCATGAGGACAGTTTCAGAAAGCAGAGTTAACAAGCTCTGAGTAGAAAGCGGATACTCTGAACAAACCTGCCCAGCTCTATGATAATCATATCATAAAGCTAATTATCATCAGATGTCAGTCTCATAATAACATACATTTATAAAGCCAGTTCAGATTATGGCAGAGAGATTTCTGCAGCACCTCGGAGTAACTCAAGGCACAGGAGCTTTTGACACATCAGCGTGATGACTTCCACCGAGTCTCTATGCCCAGCTCTATGATAATTGGAGCTGGGCAGGTGGGTTTTTGGTTTCAGAACAGGAGATATCAACTAGGTAACTCCATTCTGAGTCAAGTTACCCATGAAATAAGCATGAGCGAGAATGTAGAAAAGCTCTCATCAATGGAACACAGATAACATGATTCAAATAGCAGCTCCTTATAAATGTTAGACACAATGATGTAGAGCTCAACAGTGGGAGGGTTTCTATTTAAAAAGCTCCATTATAAAATAAAATTGACATAAAAATAAGCTTTTCATGCCTGATACCAATAACATAACAGAGAAACAGAATAGCTTTAATAAAGAGCAACAGCCAGGGATTAAACCCTGGTGTTCAGTAAAACATCATCATGTTAATGTGAGTAAGATTCATATTCACCTCATAGGCGCCTCTGCTGCACATTAACGTTTTATGTGCTATAGTAACTTCTCTACCAAGATCTGGTTGGCATTAAGTGCAGCAAAAATAATGTCCTCATTGTGTCATATGAGTGATGTGCAGGCAGAAGTTTTGACTGTGGCGAATAACAGTAACACTAGAAAATATATTAGTCTGGGAATGATAAAACATCTAACTGCAGTGTGATCACCCTCATCTGACAGGGACTTCTGCAAAATATTTATTCTGCAACATGTACAGGCTCCCACAGAAAAGAACACTTCATTTCTGAGGCTTTCCTTGTGCCAGGTTTCAGCTAAAACATAGAACAAACTCAGGCTTTGTTCAAACAATCCTGCTGCCGAGCAGGGATGTACAGTAGCAGGATTGCTACCGTACATCCCTTTATCCCTTATAATATTTTAAATGTTCTATTTAAGATATTATGCCTTGTAAATTTACCCTGAAATATTTGTATTTTATGTACGGTATCAAAGTACTCCATGATACCGTACATCATGGAGTACGTTGCGGTAGTAAGTGGACTCTGGATAGCTTATACACAGCTTATGAAACGGAAAAACCCAGGATATGCACATAGTTACCCCAGAACTTGCTCAGAATCTTCATTTATCCTGCTAGTTTATTTACTTTGGATCAACATTAGCTTTTTCTTCTGCTGCTCTTTCTTTTGGTTGGTTATTTTGTTTGCATTTCCTTTGAATTCCTGTAAAGCACTTTGTACTGCCTTGTTGCTGAAAATGTGCTTTATAAATAAAATTACCCTTGCCTTTACCTTTCTGAAACAGTAAAGGTATTTCTGAGTTAGTGTAGCTGTTTTTCACAAAGTTTACCTGGAATATGACCGTCTTCGTCTCTTTGATGCATTTCTGTATTTCATGAGTTCTTCATGGAAATCTTTAGTGAACTCATCCAGCTTAGACGTAACTCTGTTATTGGCAGGGAACAGAAATAGTCATCATCCCATTTTACATTCTACTGCTTTCATTCACATCATAATCTCCTACTAAGCTCTGGAGTTTAAACAACAATTACTAAGCAGCAAAGCAAAAACCAAACACGTACTTGTCTTGTCGATGGTGCCTTTGTCTGTAGAAGTCTTCTTTTGAAAGAGGGGGTTGTGGCAGGGATGGAGGCAATGGCATGAGAGGGGGCTGGGCACCAGGAGTGACCCAGGGGGGGTTAAGGCCAGGTGGTCCAGTGGCATAAATAGGCTGAGGCTGGAAACTAATAGCAGGAGGGGGAATGAGACCTGGCCCTGCGCTGTACTGGGGAATGTAAGTCTGCGGTGCCGGTTGGTATAGGGCAGCTGGATAGACTTGGGGGGCAGGAGCAAGCGCAGGAGCACTTTGCACATGAGAGGAGGGATGCTCTCCTCTGCTTCTGTACCTGAAAAAAACAAAAAAAGGATAAGGGAAGCTTCCTATACAAATGGAAGAAACTGGAGTGCACTGGTGGAGAGGTCTTACCAGTGTCTGTTTCCTCCTCGGTGAGACTGGTTGGATCGTGGTTGGTGACCTAACAGAGCATATATTTGGTTTAGATAAAAACAATCTTTTTAAAATATTGAAAAAGATGGTAATAAATATAATACTTCTAACCTGATGGATGGCTTGGTCTTGAAGGGGGCAGGTGGCCAATAACATTTAAATTGTAGCTCTGTGGAGAAAACATTTAAGACATTTCACAGCTTACAAATTGTTGTTTTCAGTTGTGTTTCAGCTTACATGCAAATCTAAATGCTTTATTCTAAATTTACATTTGAAGTAGTCAAATTGTCTGCTGTCAATCAAACCTCTCTGACAGCAGACCAAGAGAGGACAGAGGCTGATTTTTAGACCTTTGCTGACATACATAAGATTGATGGATAAAATCAGCTTCACATTAAACATCGGCCGATTTCTCAATGCATCCCTGATTCTTATAGCAGAAAAGCCTAAAACAAACCATTTCCACTAACAATGTACTGTCTATATTAAGCAAGAAAATAAAGTGTTAAAAGCTCTTTAAAATTTAAACTATGTTCTATAGTGAGTATATAGTCACCATATAACCATATTTCCCTCATTTGCTTAGATTTTAGTCCTTTATTCCTAGAGTTTTTGTGTTTGAAAGGACTAATCTGCAACAAGTCTACAGTTTGTAGACATTTCATAAAACTTCTGAAGGACAAATTGATATGTATAAGTCCAATAACAAAATATTGCAGTAGTTTGTTTTATGTAGTAAGATATAGTTCCTACAAAAAATATGCATCAGCAAATCAAAGCATGAATGCTGCAGATCAAAGAACAGTAACCCTGTAATAAATCTCTACCTTCAAGTTATTATTCTATAGCTATATACAACAATATATATTGTAGATGCAACCTTCTTCACAAAAACCCACCTGTGAATGTCTTTCAGGTGTTCCTGAAGAAGCTCGTTTCACCCGAGCTTCTGGATCGGACTCGCTAAAGAAAAACAAAATGATTGAAAAAAAGTTTTGCTTCTTGAGGACACAAGCTGAAAACCAAACATCCTTAGTTACACTTACCCTGGAGGGGGTGGCTCACCCTGGCTGTTTGAAACTGCAGGTAAATGGAGGTCAACCACAGGAGCAGCAACTGGTGACACCTCTTCATGGTCAACAGCAGGAGCATCAACAGTAGGAGGAGAAGGACTTGGAGTCACAGGAGCTGATGAGCCATCAGGACCACATGGAGCAGCAGAGGTGGTGGAAATGGGTGGAGCAGCAATAGTGGTAGAAACGTGAGGAGCAGGAGCGGCGGTGGAAACAGGAGGAGGAGCAGAGACCAGAGCAGTAGCAAGAGGACGAGGTGCAGGGGACAGGACTTCCACTTTAGGAGATATTGCTGGAGCAGGTTGAGCAGCATTGGCCAGGAGGGGATCCTGCTGTCTCGACGGCAAAGGTCTGACCAGCTGAGGACGAGGAGGAAGAGGAGCTGCGTGTTGGACCTGCTTCCGGCCATGTTTGGTGTAGCCTGTCTCATTCTTAAAGTTGTTCACAGCCTACAATAAACCAGAATGTTAAAAATCACTTCTAAGAGCAAAGCTCACACAAAAACTGCTTCAGAAAAGTCACGCAAGTAAATTACCTGTCGAAGAAACTTGTTGGCAATGAGATTATCTGGCGAAACATCCGACTGTTTGCAGCTGTAGCAGATGTGCTCCTCTGAGTCTAGCAAAGCAGTTCTGATACCTGGAAATAAGCAGGACACCATGGAGGTTTAACCAGGGTATCGCAATGTTTTCAGCAAAATGTATGATTCTTAAGACTTTTCAATGCCACCTTGAATGTATTTTAATACCAAAAACTACTGATTTTTGGTATTAAAAAAACCAATAGTTTACTTGATTTTAATGTTTATTAAAATCAAGTATAGAAATAAAAACATTTCTGTGGCGCTTGTGGCTCTTGGCAGTACATATGCACTTACTCATGGCAGATGTAAAAAAGCCAGCTAGCAAGGGTATTTCAAGTCACAGAAAGCAATGATGGTGTCATTGGGACTACAACTTTTGATTCATAAAAGTCCCGCAAGAAAAAACCCCATAACATAATCAAGATAAAATAGTCCTGTCATGACAAAATTTAGGACCTGTGATTAATGTATTTAAGGCTACCTTACATTTTTGATGAACTTAAAACATTGGAAGGACTAAATCTTCAGTAAATGCATTCAAAACTTTAAGACATTTTAAGGATGCATGGACAGGTTGTTAATGACAACTTCTCTTTATGATGCTCAAAATAAGATTTCAGAGCTCATCTCTTTCTACAGGTTTTCCCCTCACTGGATTTCTTTCAACACCACACCATGACAGATTAAGACCAACACTAGAAACAGCCCTTATGTAGTTAGTCTGGAAAAGGTTAAAGTTCATTTAAAAATAAATAAAGTGAACTTGTTGTAATGCGACAGACTGGCGACCTGTCCAGGGTGTACCCCGCCTCTCGCCCGGAACGTAGCTGGAGATTGGCACCAGCAAATCCAAAGAAAATGGATGGATGGATGATGGATGGAACATGTTGTAAATGAAGTGCCATTAAAACTTCACCTCATTCAAAACAGTCAAGTTTTTATTTTATAAAAACCCGAATGAATCCTTACTCACGGTTAAACAGATTCACTTAAACAAGAGACGAGGAGCAGGGTAAAGGCATTTTAACCCTGGCTAAACACACAACTTAAAGGTGAGTAAAAAAAAAAAAATCGGATCTCTAAACTGAGTAATGACTGGTTGTTCTACATGATTAGTGCCACGTGTACAAGCTGTATTGCTGACTACTCAACAACTCACAGTCGTCGCAGTAACTGTTCCCGCAGCAGGGTATAACTACAGCGTCAGTCATCAGGTCATTGCAGATGGGACACAGGAGTTCATCAGGGATCGGGTCCGAATCATCCTCAGATGACGACTGGTCGTGGGGAACAAACGGAGGTCGTTCCTTTTTTCCTTGAGCATAGGCCTCTCTGCCAATTGAGATTGAATTTTTGTTATTTTAAAACGTCTTGTGTTGTGAGACAAGAGAAGACACATGGAGAAAGAAAAATTACATACGCATCTATAGCAGGTATAGCATATTCTCCAGTGCTGGTCAACATTGCTCCCTTAGCACCTGGATCAGCTTTCACCATGAAGCTCTGCGGTATCCCCTTACTGATCCTCACTGGTTTGGGACCTTCCACACTTTTATCTTGTACCTATCAAACAAAAGAAAAAAAAGAAAAAGAAAAAAAACAACATTACATGTTGCTCAACTCTTAGCAATCAGACATGTGCTAAAGAGTTAATACTACTGATTATTACAACTAAAATGTTTACCACCATTAGCAAGGGGCAATGCCGGATGTAGTGGCCAGTCTTGTTACACCGAAAGCAGGTATAATGAGCCGGTGGGGGTCCAATGGCTTTCTTGGAGTAACTAGGAAAAATTGACTGAAGTGAATCTCTACACAAAATATTTATATAGAACATTTACACACATGACAGCCTGATTAGTAAAGAAAAATATCCTTTTACTGACTTTATTGGGTCATAATCATGGTTTGATTGAGTCATCATGGCTTTAATCTTGTCCTCCTCGGAAGCGTTTGCATCAACCAGGTTTGGTGTCTAACGTGCATAATGAAAAGATGTGAACATTGAACCAAACAGCAAATATTAAATTCTCTCCTTAACGCTAACCACAAACATCTTTGAAAAACATTAAAGGAGAATGTACCTTAGCAAGCTGAGCGAGAGTCAAAGAAGGAGAAGAGTCCGTCTGCAGGAAAATCAATAGTATACACATTAAAAATGTTAACTTTTCTAGCCGACACACACTGGAAGATGAGAGCAGAGACAGTTCACCGCATCTGTGTCCAGTCCACTCAAGTCTTCACAACATCATCAGCATATTGTCATAACACTTAAGCAGCAAATCAAATGTTCAAATCAGGACATTGATTATTAATAATGCAGAGGGGCTTATTCAAGATTTCTTCAAAATTGAATTCAAACATCTGTCCAAAATAGTTTACATTGACAAAAAAAATGTTACTGTGTTTTTTGGTATCTGTCTCTAGCGCAGGCACTTCTATTCCTTTTAGAAGTATCAGAAGTTTACAGTAAAAACATCAAGAAAAATTTTTTTTTATTTCACCTGATTTTTTTTTTATAATGCATTCCTTTAAACTTGTGATAATCAGTCAGAGGTGTATCATTTATGGGTTTCAATCAGGAGAAAGCAATAAACATAATTAGGTTTGGTAAACAGAATCAGGTTTACTCTTACTATGATGCCACACAAGGCTGAATCATTTCTGCTACATAAGCTGTTTAATGCAAAGAATAATGGCATATCCATGAAGCTGCACATGTATACACCAGGCCCAGTCCACAGAGTCCCTTCATCTGGCTAATCCTCCCAACCAATTTAACAATTGAAGAATTAGTGTTCATTTTACATATCATTTTTTGAGACTAAAATATAAACTTATTTTAATAAGACTAATCACAGAAAACTGCATCTTTTAAGCTTTCTGCATCTACAGGCTGCATCTACTACAGAAAAAACAGCATCACAAGCATCTATTTCAGAATTAAAAGTAAATCTAAAATACAGACAAAAATGTGAGTTTGTTCTGTCCTGCTTATAATAAGGCTGTTCATCAACAAATGGCACGTGAGTAGAAGGGTGCACCAGCATTTAAATAAAAAATTATTTTTAAAAACTGTAGGATGCTTTGGAGCGAATACACAGGGATCTGGTGCAAGTGGTTCCGACAGAGAACCACTGAAGAATTTTATTGACAGGTTCTGCAGCTTACAGGACACACAACACCATTCCACCTCTCTCTGCAGTAACCATGGAAGGCCTCCAGAATCTCTCAGGGCATTCGTCTCGCAACATCACAGGTTCGAGAACAGATTACAGCATCTTAGCAAAAGGAGCATCATCAGGATCACCTTGTAAAATTAATCTCAATAAGTCCAGATTTTCTTGAAGTCAAGAAAATCAGCTCAAAATTAGCTGTTCAAAAATATATCTTAGAAGCTAAAAGCTCAGCTACGTAAAGCTGAAGGTTCGAAGGTCTAAAGGGGGTATGTGCAGACCATCCTTAAAGCAAAAGCAAGGCGGAATGAATATATTTGTGATGAAATTGTACAAGACAAAAGTGACAGATAAGTTATGGGAAACCATTTGAACAGATTTATGTTTATGCACAAAAAACTTCCTAAACAAAAAAAAAACCTAACAGATCTACTCAACTTACACAACTTCAGTCCTTAAAGTGGAATCAAAATTAATAACAATAGATCTCAGGCACACTTTAATTCCTTAGGTTCTTAACCAGATAAAATATGTTCACAGAAATCAACAATGACAATAAATTATCAATACAAAAATTCCACAATTTTTCTTACAAATACCTTAAAACATTGGTCATAAAGCAGGCTACAAATCCACTTCATTATGAAACACAGGAAAGATTCCATCTTTTGTGAAAACTATAATGTGGCAACAATTCAACAGTCATTTCAATGCATGTAAACAAAATGGCTGATTTGGTTCTTTAACGCCATTGCCTTCAGTCACCCTTTACATTAAATCGCTATTTCCAAAATAGAACTGAGGAACTATTTTCAGAGTAATAAATTATTTCAGCTGTGGTGACTTCAACAAGCCCCTTGCCACGAAACATGTTAAATAACAAGGTAATAATCTGAAGAACAACAAAATTAATATATAGTAAACAAGTGAACATAATATTCAACTGGATTTCTGTTGACATAATGTTCTCAAGAGAAGTGACTAAAGCCAGATAGAGTAGGAGAGAGAGATGTGAGGAGGAGGACAAAGTGTTGTTCTGGGTTTGTTTTACATACGGGTCTAGAAGATCCAACCACAGCTGTGTCAGAACGATCTCTGCAAAAGCACAACAGCGAACATTAGCAAAGTTAGCTATGAATCAGAAACCTAAAGAAAATATATTCCTCAAAGCTAAAACATTGATTAGTGAATACAAAAATACGCACACAATGAACGTCCTGCCAGCAGGCTTTACTCCACCAATCGGAGTGCGGCGGACGATGACAGACGAGTGTTTTGGGATGTGGGCCTCATCATCTGTGTATTCTAAAAAACACAAAGCCATCATTAAAATTCTGAATCTTGTGGACACACAGACATTTATCAACAATATCTGCAGAACAGGGATTGAAAAATATAGATCTCTATATCTGTCTGGTCATTTCGCTCTTGTGTAGTTGCCGTTGTTACATACAAAACTTCTTTCCATGTAAAAAAAAAAAAAAACATAAAACAAAAAAAAGGAACCATAGCTGCAAGTATTTTTGTGCTGTCCATGCATCAAGTCTTATCCACCTTGGGGGCACTTAATAGCCACCTGGACAACTGATGACAAAATCATTTTCAATGTTCTGCTCAGTGGAGTACATAAGTAAAACATAGGGGGACAAATGTTTAGACAGAAAAAAAAATTCAGACTAAAAATCTGTAGTCAGTCAAAATTAAAATATCAGTGATTGGCCAGAAAAACACAATCAGTGAACCCTTAATAGCTAACCTACTAGTAAATGGACACTGGAAAATGGTAACGTGTTGATATATGATACACACCAAAGTGCTGCTTCAGTTTGGTGAAGCAGCAAATTGATTTTCACTGTAAATTTTTATCCGTGTAACAAATACAAATGACATCTAATATGACTAGTGCAGTGGTTGCAGTGGTTATTGAGACAGTTAATGTTTACATTTTGCGCTTACTTTAAAAGAAATGTTAACATTGTTAGCCTGGGAGGGCTTTATGACTAAAATAATATCGACGTGCAGAAAGCAGTTTGGCCTAATGTCTGATGAGGTCGGGGATCAGGTCGCTCTCAAAATGCTCTTAAGTAAAATAACTGAAGATACGGAACAAAACATAAAGAGCATTTTACAACTGTTTTCTCCACTCCTGCCTCATCAACATTAGGATAGATTAGTTCTTCAATATTTAACTACGTTTAACAAGAGCACACAAAATAATCGCATCAACTGCCCAAATACATATCAAAAACATGTCACTTTACGCCTTTTATTCAATACTACATTAAAGCATAAAACACACGAGTTTTCTTCCATCATGTTATCTTACAGAATCATTTTTTTCAGGTATTGTGCAATGTGTCAGCAAATAGAATACCTTCTCGCGTCTGCGCATTGGTGATTTGCAGGTCGCAATCTGTGGCCTTGAGGCGCTCCCGGGCCATAATCTGCTTCTTAAGCTCGCTAAGTGTAATATGCAGTCCATCGAACGTGACTGTGTTGTAGTCCAGTTTGGAAGAAAATTTATAGTGAACACACGACATTTTTACAGGTCTACTTATAACCTCAATCAAGCACAAGATAAGGGAAAAAACAGATCTGTTATATAAAAAACAGCGTCAACACTGAACACATGAGGCTAAATGTTTAGACTTTAATTGGTAAACCTTCTTCCAGTTTGTTGAAACACTCTTGACAAGAGAAAGGGCTAAAATGTATGAAGGCTCAGCTCGCAGACGACAGAGTCCGTATGAAGTAAGTGCCACAGAAAAATGTACGACGTACGAGACCAAAGTTCATGAAAACACATTGTAATGCCACCAAATCCAAGAGAGCTCATGCAGCACAGTAAATTTTACGGTACGGATATAAATGAGGCCAAGTCCTTGGTGAATTGTCCTTGGTGGTAACCCAAAGCGCCACAAGCCGCTCAGGCAGCTAGCAGCGGGCCTTGACTTTCCAAAGCAACAGTCTTATTTAGTGCCGTTCTGGTGCAGTTCCTTTTTTAAAGACTACCGGGCCCTGTGAAAAAAAAGTCCCGAAAATTCTGAGAAATCCTCCGAAGGAGTCCACAAGATTTTTTTTTGGACACTACCAGACCCTAAAATGTCTCTCTGATGTCGATAGATGCGTATCAATGCTAACTAACATGCTACTCAACACATTATGAAACACCAACGGCCTAACAAAAGCTAACAGCTAACGGTAACACCCCAGTCGGCAGCCAGATAATCTTCTAAATCCGTCAGTTACACGATTAGGGAGAAAATGGTTAACTTCGACGATAATATTCCCAATGGAAATGCAAGTAATTCCGATATTTTTTCGGTTTAAATCCATAAATCCATCTCGTTGGTCCGTGGTGCTCGTCTCCTCGCTGTTTCATCAAAATGGCGTTGGACGGAACCGGATGTATGCGGTGTTTTGTTGTGGCGGAAGTCAGAATTTAGTTCTGTGAATGATGTCACACATTTTCTACTTAACCAAATAAATATGTTGTTTTCCATTGTTTATTAATAAAGCTCAAATGGGGAAAAAGTCCTCAAAAAAGTGGAAACTCTTTACGTTTGAATTCTCGAAACACGTTGGGAGCGACTAGGCAAGAAAAGGGAACCAGAAGATTAAGAACGCAAACTTATAACATCCTACCTCTTCTCAAGAAAATCAGACCGAATGAAATAAAATACAACAGAATAATCTACCTGGACGTGGATATCTTTATATATATGAAGACAGCAAAAGGAGCATGTATGAGAAGTAATGTCTGAAAAAAAGAGGAATACTAAGACTCCAATATTTTGGGGAAGATAGGAAAGTGCAAAATTGAACAATCACCCATTAAAAAATGTGTGCTAACCAATGTACCCTTAAACAACATCTCAGTTCTGCTATTCTTTATATATACATATAATTGTATAAATATAAGAAAATGTTAGCAGTCAAGTTTTTCTGATTATCCTGCGGTATCACAGACTTTGAGAACTCAAGCCCTCCTGTTGTCATGACTCTGTGAAACTGACATTCTAAATGATTTCAAATGACGTTTGGTCTTAGTATTGTTTTTCTCCCGTTAACACAAAGAAACACAAACTCAATGTGTTAACAGTCCAGAGCTACTGCATCTCATTTTATTGCCTCCTGATACTAAAATGTACATCATGTCCTCTGAAGCTGTTCCTCTTTGTGTGCTATAACATTGTTTATTCATGCATGCTCACACAAAAGAAAATGAAATGCTTATTCCTTTGCTTATATACACTCACCTGCCACTTTATTAGGTACACCTTGCTAGTATTGGGTTGGACTCCCTTTTGTCTTCAGAACTGCCTTAATCCTTTGTGGCATAGATTGAACAAGGTACTGGAAACATTCCTCAGAGTCTGGTTCATATTAACATGATAGCATGATGACTCAGTTACTGCAAATTTGTTGACTGCACATCCATGATGTGAATCTCCCGTTCCACCACATTCCAAAGGTGATCTATTGCAGTGGTCCCCAACCTTTTTATTGTCACGGACCGGTCCAGACTTGGCACTTTTTGCTTCGGCCCGGGGTGGGGGGTCGGGGTGGGGCAGTCAGATTCTTTTTCCTTTTTTTTTTTTTTTTTGCCCCGATTTGCCCTTTACGACAATCTTACAACGTCCTGCAGTGTGTGGTGGTGTGTTAACAGAACATAAGAACAGAAGGAATCCCAAACAGTTGACATGGCAACTGAGAGTCCCGTGGATATCGGAGGTGATATGTTGAAATGTTTATTACTACATGTAAAAGACATTTTTAAATATGTTTATTATATTATATGTTTATTCAGTTAAAAATGTTAACTATGAAAAATCATAACTCACCACCAAATTATAGTGCAGCAAATAGAGCGGCTGCTCCGCCGTTTTTAAAAAAATTTTTTTTCTATGAAACGCCTTTTCTTTTTGTTATGTCGTTTTTCGCTTAAAATGAGTCCACAAACTATCACTACTGCTTCTACATCGTCATCCTGTTTGATTATTCTAAATTCACGTATGGTATGTTGGGGGTTTTATTCATTTATTTCAGTTTATTTGATAGGGACAGACACACATTGACATAGACAAACTGCACAAAACAGCAGTCCCATGTTTGCATCATAGTGCAATAGCAACAGCTAATTCGCAGCACTTGTCCCCTAGATGGGCTTTATCTAGGGACTTTCTTCTGGAATCGGGATGTTCGTGAGTGGAATCGGTTCTTGTGGTGTGTTGCTCCTGCCGTGGTTCTGGACACATGAACCGATCAAACCTGTTGAACTTTTATCAGCTCTGTGGTCACAGAGGTTTGGAAAATCGGCTGATGATCCTTAAATCGTGCCGTGTGAACCAGACCTAAAACTCACAAGCCTCTATTCCTCTCGTCTCGTCTCGTCCACTGCCCTAACGCTCTTTGACTCTGGTTGCTGTGGTAACACTTATATATCCCTTCAAAATAAGATACAGATGTCAATGTCGATGTCAAATTTATTTATATAGCACTTTAAAAACAGGTATAAAACTGCACCAAAGTGCTGCAATGCGTCACAAAAACGAACATTTTACTTTCGTGAAAATTTTACTCACGATAATGACTAATGGAGCCCTGAGCTTGTTTCTCTACAACGAGACAGTCCCATCTGGGAGTGATGAGACAATGACACCAGAAGTGTTGCTTATGCTCAGTCTGCACGGACTCTACGTTGAGAAGCAGTTTGAAGCTTCATTGCCTCATTAACATCCGGTCACCATATCATGCAGAGCAACTTGGATTGTGGGAATCACCTGCCGGGATAAATCCATTCTCATGTCTTTTCTCTTCATGTTGTTGACGCCAAATTCTGACTCTACCATCTGAATGTCGCAGCAGAAATCAAGACTCATCAAACCAGGCTACGTCTTTCCAATCTTATATTGTCTAATTTTGGTGAGCTTGTGCGAATTGTTGCTTCAGTTGCCTCTTCTTAGCTGACAGGAGTTGCACCAGGTGAGGTCTTCTGCTGCTGCCTAACCATCATCCTTCCACCTCTACCTCTCCTCCTTCTGCTTCTATCTCCTTCTCACCTTCTCTATTTGCTCTCACCACTCATCCTCCCTCTATTACTGCTGACCAGGTGCGGACTGAGCTGAGACGACTTCATCCGAGGAAGGCTGCAGGACCAGACCGGGTGTGTCCGAGGGTTCTAAAGGCCTGTGCTGTGGAATTAGGAGAACCTCTACAGCATGTCTTTAACCTGAGTCTGCGATTGGGTGTGGTTCCCACACTATGGAAAACATCCTGCATAGTTCCTGTTCCAAAAAAGGATCGCCCAAATAAGCCGAATGGCTACAGGCCAGTTGCTCTGACGTCTTACGTCATAAAAACATTGGAGCAACTGGTCTTGAACATGATGCAACCCCAGGTGCAGAGCGTAAGGGACCCTCTTCAGTTTGCCTACCGAGAGAGGGTGGGTGTTGAGGATGCCGTACTCTACCTACTTCATCGTTCCCTCTCCTACCTGGATGGAGGGGGCTGTGTTGTGAGGATGCTCTTTTTCGACTTCTCTAGCGCCTTCAATACTATCCAGCCCCATCTACTACAGGAGAAACTGAACAGCATGGCTGTGGACCCCATCTAGTGTGCTGGATAACAGACTACCTGACCAACAGACCACAGTTCGTCAGGATGGCGAGCTGTAGGTCCACCATTCTGACCAGCAACAAAGGTGCTCCACAGGGCACGGTACTTTCGCCACTCCTCTTCACCCTCTACACCTCTGACTTTAAATACAACTCGGTTACATGCCACATGCAAAAATTTTCGGATGATACTGCCATTGTGGCGTGTATAAAAGAGGGTGGAGAGGGAGAGTACAGGAGCCTGGTGAGGGACTTCGGAGTATGGTGCCACAGGAATAAACTCCAACTGAACATCTCTAAAACAAAAGAGATGGTTCTTGATTTCCGTAGGGCGCCCCTCTGTCCTCAGCCTATCACCATCGATGGTATTGAGTGGATGTGGTCAGCACATACAAATACTTGGGCCTACAACTGGACAATAAGCTGAACTGGTCTTCCAATATAGACAATGTGTACAAGAAAGCACAGAGTAGAATGTACTTTGTGAGGAGGTTGGCCTCCTTCAATGTGTGCTCTAAGCTCCTGTACATGTTTTATAAGTTCATTGTGTCTACTGTTATATTCTACGCAATTGTTTGTTGGGGGGGCAATGCAAAAAAAGAGACACACAGAGACTGAACCGCCTCATCACCAGAGCTGGCTCTGTGGTCGGTGTGAGCCTGCAGTCTGTGGAGACGGTGGAGGAACAGAGGACACTGTCTAAACTCAGTTTAGTCCTGGAGAACACCAGCCATCCCCTGCACACTGTTTTCTCCAACCAGAAAACCAGAAATCCCTTAGTGACAGGTTCCTCTCACTGGGTTGTTCAACTGAGAGGATTAAAAACTCCTTTGTCCCACAGGCCATTAGGCTTTACAATGCTGTTATTTCTGGAAGGGGAAAGGGAGGGAGATGAGGTAACTAGTTTCTTTTTAACATTCTTAAGCACTTTACTAGACCTTTTCTTTTTTAGTGGTAATGTATTTATTATATTTTGTGTACTTTTTTATGGATGTCTCCAGTTGTATGATTTCTATGCTGTGTGGATGTGAACTAATGTGTGAGCAACAGACAACCTTAATTTCCCTACGGGATTAATAAAGTTTAACCTAACCTAACCTAACCTAACTGTTGCAGTTCTATCAGCTCAAACCAGTCTGACCATTCTCCTCTGACCTCTGGCATCAACAAGGCATCTGTGCCCACAGAACTGCAGCTCACTGGATGTTTTCTGTAAAACCTAGAGATGGTTCTGCATGAAAATTCCAGGAGATCAGCAGTCTTTGAAAAACTCAGACCAGCAAGCATGGCACCAACTACCATACCATGTTCAAAATTCTCTTGAATCACTTTTCTTTCCCAATCTGATGCTTGGTTTGAACTTCAGCACATTACCTTGGCTATGTCTATATCCCTAAATGCATTGAGTTTCTGCCATGTGATTTGATATTTGCGCTAATGAATGGTTGGATTGGTGTACCAATGTGGATAGAGAACACATTAGTGTTTCCTTGTCACTAATGTAAGGGCAAATATTTGAATTAGCAGTCTCACGTGTAAACTCCTGAGATGCAACACAAAAGCAACAATAGTACACATGAACCCTTACCTATATTTTTGCTGTAATCTGTTTATTCAGAAGCTTTCATCATATAAACAAGGACTCAATTGCTCAATCAAAATGGCTGACTCTTAGATTACATGTATGGAATGTTCACCTTCCCATACACATGCAGATACACTGAGAGATAGAAATGTTATGCTCTAGAGGATCTAAAGGAGTTTCGATTTTGAACATGTATGACAAAAAAAAAAGAGGACAGGAACAAGACCCAGTTATGTCCCTGTCAGATGTATGGATCATTAGGTTGCATTTAGCTTTGTTGCCACCACGAATACTCTCAATACCATTTAGAATAACATTTTGCATATAGTGCAGAGCGTTGATGCAAAAGATGAAACCATATTGAGTCTGGTTTGTTTGGTACATAAAATGTACTCACAGTCAGTACAGAGAGTAGTTCACTGACACAGCAATGCAACAGTTCAGGAGTAATTCGCTTTGGTAATGCTATATATATCAAACATGACTTAAAATTCAAATCAAATTCAGATTTAAAACTACTTTATTAATCCCAAAGGGAAATTAAATGTTTTAACTCATTAATTTAGACTCTTCAAAGAGCCATTGAAGATGGTGATGGTTGTTGGCAGGAAAGATCTTCTGCAGCGGTCTGTACTGCACTGAACCTGAAGAAGCCTCTGACTGAAGATGCTCTGGCTTCCCAAGACAGTCTCATGAAGAGGATAGTCAGGGTTGTCCATAACTTTCTTAATTTTATGAAGATTCCTTCTTTGCATCATCATCTCCAGAGGTTCCACAGTCGTCCCCAGAGAAGAACCAGCCTTCTTTATCAGGCTGTTGAGCCTTTTTAGCTCCCCGTCTCTGATGCTGATCGATGAAGAAACAATGTTCTCAACAACAGACTTATAGAAGATCTGCAGCATCTGGCTGCAAAACTTAAAAGGTTCATAGCTTCCTCAAGAAGTCCAGTCTACTCTGGCCCTTCTTATAGACAGTTTCACTGTTGCATCTCCAGTCCAAAGAAATTTGACTTCACAAAAGCCTTGAAATAACCCTAACTTAACCCTACCCAAATTCCTTCCGAAGGAGCTTTTTAAGTCTTTGTCTTCAACATCATTACAACTATGTTCCACCATCAAGCATTTAGCAACATTTTACCAGCATTTCACTAGTAGTATGTGTGGTGAGCTCAGCACATATCCAGTTCCACTGGGTGTTTGCTAATTGCTGCTGTTGCTAGCCTGAAGGAAATTGCTGTGGAGAGCTACTGTGTGAGGTGGAAGATTAGCTTGGAGACTGCAGCTCCGTTCAAGGTTTGAAAAGGCAGAGGTCGGTGGCACCACTTGTTTCTCTACCCAGAATGGTTGCTATGGAGATTAAAGGATTTCTCAAACATGCATCAAAGAACCAATGCAACACTCCAGGTATGTTTTTTTTTAATTAATTTATTTTTTTTATGAGGGAACTACTTTTTAACATAATGTAAAACTAAAAACCAAACTATTTCACATAATACCGCCCCTTTAATATAAGTTTTACCAGACTGAAGTACATGTCCCCAAAAATTTATGAATTTGTCCCTGAGTGCACATGCAGCTGGCCTTTGTACAGTACAGACCAAAAGTTTGGACACACCTTCTCATTCAATGAGTTTCCTTTATGTTCATGACTATTGACATTGTAGATTCACACTGAAGGCATCAAAACTATGAATTAACACATGTGGAAATATGTACTAAACAAAAAAGTGCAAAAAACTGAAAATATGCCTTATATTGTAGTATCTTCAAAGTAGCAACCTTTTACTGTAATTACTGCTTTGCACACACTCTGCATTCTCTTGATGATCTTCAAGAGGTCGTCACCTGAAACGGTTTTCACTTCACAGCTGTGTCCTGTCAGGTTAATAAGTGGGATTTCTTGCCTTATAAATGGGGTTGGGACCATCAGTTGTGTTGTGCAGCAGTTAGGTGGACACACAGCTGATAGTCCTTCTGAATAGACTGTTAGAATTTGTATTATGGCAAGAAAAAAGCAGCTAAGTAAAGAAAAACGAGTGTCCATTATTACTTTAAGAAATGAAGGTCGGTCAGTCCAAAAAATTGGAAAAACTTTGAAAGTGTCCCCAAGTGCAGTCGCAAAAACCATCAAGCGCTACAAAGAAACTGTCTCACATGAGGACCGCCCCAGGACAGGAAGACCAAGAGTCACCTCTGCTGCAGAGGATAAGTTCATCCGAGTCACCAGCCTCAGAAATCACAGGTTAACAGCAGCTCAGATTAGAGACCAGGTCAATGCCACACAGAGTTCTAGCAGCAGACACATCTCTAGAACAACTGTTAAGAGGAGACTGTGTGAATCAGGCCTTCATGGTAGAATAGCTGCTAGGAAACCACTGCTAAGGACAGGCAACAAGCAGAAGAGACTTGTTTGGGCTAAAGAACACAAGGAATGGACATTAGACCAGTGGAAATCTGTGTTTTGGTCTGATGAGTCCAAATTTGAGCTCTTTGGTTCCAACCACCGTGTCTTTGTGAGACGCAGAAAAGGTGAACAGATGGACTCTACATGCCTGGTTCCCACCGTGAAGCATGGAGGAGGAGGTGTGATGGTGTGGGGTGCTTTGCTGGTGACACTGTTGGGGATTTATTCAAAATTGAAGGCATACTGAACCAGCATGGCTACCACAGCATCTTGCAGCAGCATGCTATTCCATCCGGTTTGCGTTTAGTTGGACCATCATTTATTTTTCAACAGGACAATGACCCCAATGACCTCCAGGCTGTGTAAGGGCTATTTGACCAAGAATGAAAGTGATGGGGTGCTGCGCCAGATGACCTGGCCTCCACAGGCACCGGACCTGAACCCAATCGAGATGGTTTGGGGTGAGCTGGACCGCAGAGTGAAGGCAAAAGGGCCAACAAGTGCTAAGCATCTCTGGGAACTCCTTTAAGACTGTTGGAAGACCATTTCAGGTGACGACCTCTTGAAGCTCATCAAGAGAATGCAGAGTGTGTGCAAAGCAGTAGTCAAAGCAAAAGGTGGCTACTTTGAAGAACCTAGAATATAAAACATATTTTCAGTTGTTTCACACATTTTTGTTAAGTATATAATTCCACATGTGTTAATTCATACTTTTGATGCCTTCAGTGTGAATCTACAATTTTTATAGTCATGAAAATAAAGAAAACTCTTTGAATGAAAAGGTGTGTCCAAACTTTTGGTCTGTACTGTATGTTGCTTTTGGAGCAATGGTTTCTTCTTGTCTGAGTGACCTTTCAGCCCATGTTTGTGCAGGATTTGTTTCACTCTAGACAATAAAACTTTCTAACCAGCTTCAGCATTTTTACAAGTTGTTTTTAGTCTCGTTCTTGTGTTGATGTAGACAATTATACACCCAGACAGGTTTGCTTTCCTTCCCTGCAACAGAAATTACCCCTTCCCTGAACGGAATGCTGACTGAAAACTACAGTGGTATTTATACATGTGTTCTGCTGCACCCTTATCCCTTCCTTGCAATACTCAGGTTTGTTTACCAATTCAGTCTTGAGCAATAATAAGATTTGTTTAAATATAAGAGAGGCTTTCATGCTGAAAATAACCAAATGTTACATGTCATACAAATGTTACAGATACACAGTTACATTCACCATCCAGCGCTGGGCTCCACTCAGCTCGCTTTAGGGGTGACACCAAGTGAAGCAAAGTGTAGCGCGAGTTCTTCTTTCATCTTATCATTCTGGCCCCTAAGTTTTTGTTTATACCTCACTATCTCCGTTCTAATATGTTATGTTTATGAAAGCATGCTGCAGTGTGTGTGTGTGTATCCAGATAAAAGAGACAAAGGAAAACACAGAATCATATATCCATAACACTTGCATGTAAATGTTTGGAGTACTTTCACTGTACCCAAGGAAGAAACACACTTGTGCTTTCTTCCTGATAACTTTGCTGATTTTTATATTTTTCCCATGGTGCCACACAAGGAAGTAGTGAGTTTGAGTGTTGTCCTTAAAATACATTCATAGTTGTATCTCCATTTAACTCAGCTGTTGTGAATTAACCTAGAAGAAATTACAAAGTTATATCTGGGCTTTTCTAAATAGCTTACTGACAAAACTTCTGAATTTAAGGAAAGCAAGAATATCTCATTATTCTAATATTAAGCAAAAATAAATGGTTTGGCAATCCCAAATAACCAAAATCAGGAATATGTTTGTCCAGTTAAATGTCAGAAAGTGAGAAACATGTTTGTGCTCTCCTACACAGTACCTGTACATTTCTGGTGTCAGCTATATCAAATGTACCTTAGCAACAGCATAAGCTTCTGCAAAATGAATGGATATTAAACTGTGTTCTTGTTGACTGCTTTACTGTTATAAATCAAAGAAAAAAATGACCTGGTCTGCATCTGAAGTAAATATTTGATCAACAAAAAAGTCTGCATTCTGCTCGCATTGAGAGGTCTGAGAGATGACTGCCTTTTATCCATTATCAACCCTGTGTTGCTCAGACAGGAGTGGTTCTTCGATTGGACACACAGTTTCCCGGCAACATGTCTGTGTTGTGAAGGGCTGCAGTAGTCAAGTCCTCAACCCCCAAGTCAACCTTACTCTTCTTTAGCGGTGAAGCTAAGGCATACAGCATAAATTCTGAGCCCATCGTCATTGGCATAGGCAGACCAGCCACCATGGTGACTTTAGATTCAGCTGAGATGCTTGGCTCCTGGTCACATACTAGTGATGTTTGGTAACCATGGCAGGTTGAATCTGCTGTGCTGTGATTGCTGCGGTAGCTGTAGCGTCTGCTGCGGTTGTAGTAGTAGCGGTTGCGGTATGATGAAGAGTTTCGGGAGACTGGAGGCTTCATGAGTGAGGGCCGGCCTTTGGTGCGAAGCTGCCTGTGCTTTTCTATAAACACGTGAACTGCCAGGACGCCCACCATCTCGGCCAGCACAAAAGACAGAGCTCCAAAATAAAACGACCAACCATAGGAGTAGCTCTTCTTGTTGTCGCTCTGACTGGGGTCCCCAGAGTTGGCTGATATGTACACAATGATGCCAATGATGTTACTGAGACCTGTTCAGGGTGATAGAGGCAGAACAAGGGGTCATTCTGGCAATGAAATTTTGAAAAATGTGGCAAACATTTTAGTTGATCCTGCTCTTTCACACTGATACACCTAAATAAAAAACAGTACTACCAATTGTCTTAAGAAGTCACAAATATAATCTGTGAAGTCTTCAAAGATTTGTTAGAGAACAAACCTTTGTTTTCAGCATCATTTAGAACAGACAGGTCAGGAATACAGATGTGGACAAGTTCAAAGGGACAGAATTGTGTTTTTCAGGTCCATAGTGTCATTTTATAGCGTAGTCAGTAGGTTAACTTTAGTTATTATAGTAAAAAAATCTATAAATATCAACTTAAAATAAATTTTACTTCCTAATTTAACACCTTGAAATTGGGTCACTGCCTCTTTAAAAACTTGTTTTTATGAAACTCAGTCTTCATGAAGTCATCACAACAACGGCTCCTCTATGAACCCTTTGAGAACGTTTTTACCAGCGTTGCTCTGAGAATAGCCCCTGTGAGCACAGCAGGTGCACAGTTCCACCAGGTTTTTTGCCGGCTAGTCTGAAGGAGCTGAGGGGGACAGTTATGGGAGAGGACTGCTCCGTGAGGCAGAAGGTTAGTACACTTTAACATTTGACAGGTTGACTTTACTTTAAAATGTTTTGGAAACAGATTGCCCTGAAAGATGTAAATACAACTATTAGTTTTATGTTATGTTTACTTGACATACTAACCTGAACACAGCACAGTATACTTAGGAAAATCTTGGAAAATGATTGCCTGTAAATCAAATGAGCAGATTTTAACGTAAAAATGTGTACAAATTTGTTGCCTAATAAAAATCAAATTTACACAACTCAAAAATGTTAGAATGTATACGCTGTGCATCATATGTTTACCCAACTTGACGATTTTGAGTAAGTTGAAATGGCATACTAATTTAACTCTGTAGCATGCTGCTTCGAACAAGGATGAAGCTGATGGTTTTTATGTGATTTAATTCCTTTAGCGTTGTAATCCACATATCACCAGCATAAGAGCTGATAATACATATAGGATGTCTGTAACTAACCATTTTATAATGTTTCCATTCTTATGTTACTTTAAGTCTATGATAAGTAAACATATTAACAAAAATATTTTTTACAATCAACACACCTTTGACTGGTGGGGCTGCCAGTATGAAATGTTTCTAGTTGCTCCGTGAAAAACTGCTCTCTACCAAGAGCAGTTTTTGGTAGAGAGCTGCTCTAACTGCTGAAAGTCAATAATTTGAGGGAAAACGAACCAACAGTTATACAACAGCACTAGGCAGAAAATGCTAAATCAAAAATTACAAGTATGCAGGTTTAATCAGAATTTTAAATGTGTCAAAATAAAACACATTCAAATTTGCTGCAATAAAAAACACTGATGGTTACATACAAATTGTAAACCTAATTAGTTTTCTTGATTTGAAAATAACATGCAAACTCAACTCAAATTTTTTTTAAATGACACCAACTCAATGTTTCAGTGTTCTCATCAACTTGCTCAATTTTAGTGAGTGTCGCTTAATAAATCACACAGATTTATTAAGTCACTTAACCACCCAAAGCCAGTTTATTTAAAATTTTAAGTTTCAGCAAAACAAACACAATCATATAGCAGGGAGTGGGGGGCTACGTCCTCCCAGCTTGCAGAGTTGAATGGTGGCCATGGAGACTACAGGACTTTTTCAAACATACATGGAGGAATCAAGGCAACACCCCACATATATTTTTGATGAGGGAATAGTATATTCCCTATTGAACACAATAGGTTCAAAAACAATCTCAAGTTTTGAATGTCCACCAAAACATGGTTGTCCATTAAAACAAGTTAGGGAAGGAGAGCATTAATCAGAGAAGCATCAAAGAAGCCGCAGAAATCCACAGTGGAATCTGTCAACCGGACTACTAGTCCTGCACACCACAAATATTACCTTCAGGAAAAAATGGTGAAAAGGAAGCTCTGGTCAGAGATGCCTAGTATATTTTCTACGTACTCCGGACTTTATTGTGATAACATTTTGCCCAGGCCACTCAATCCCATGGAGAATCTGAGGCAAGACTTGAAACCTGATGTTCACAGATGTTCTTCATGTAATCTTGAGCTATTTTGCAACAATAGATAAACCTTCACTGTGTGTGTAAAGTGGGTAAAGACATACCCCACAAGACTTGCTGCTGCAATTACAGAGAAAGGTGGTTGGAGAAAGCATTCACTTAATCAGACTGAACAGAAATGCATGCCACATTTTTCATATTTTTATTTGAAAGAAAAAGAACATTCACAAATAAGAGTTTTGTTTCCCTTTCAATTTAATACTGGGAAGTTATGCATCATTCTGCACTGACCTATCAAAGTTTATGGTATGTAAGGTAGTCACTCAAAAAGCTGTAGAAAACAAGTTTGCCCACTTTTTTGAGCTAGATACATGGATAGATGGAGCACTAAAGGCAAGAAAGTAAACAAGAGCAGCTAGAACACAAAACATTTTTGCCTTTACAGCTAATATCCATCCAAAGTGGCAGCTCATTTGCCTTTTTATCTGTACTTTTTAAATGGTTCAGTTAAACAAAAGGGAACAACTGTATTTCCATGAAACTGTGGTTAGTGTCTGACCTGCAGAAACAAAGAGAATACCAGCTGTGAGAATGACATTGTAGCGAGACTTGTAGAACTCACTGGCAGCTACACACAAACCCCCAAGAAAAAGAAGTCCCACGCTGAGTATTGGGAAGAGGCTGGAGGCTCGAACTGCCCCTAAAGTGAGAAATGTGAGGGTATTTAGAACATTTGTATCATCCATTTTACCCGTCAGATCTCAGTTAGATACACTCATCTGTAACTTACGTAGTAAATACTCCGCAGCATCCTGCTCGTAGTCTGCGTCATCAGGAAAGTGATCAATGTCTTTACAAACACCTCGAAATATCCCTGAAAAGAAAACAAAAAAAAGTCTGCATTTGTAATGTATACTCTCATGCACAGTGCCTGAACCAACAGAAACCCTTATCATAGGGGGAGCTAATTGAACTGATTCTTGCATAATTCTTAAGTTGCTCAGATCTAAGTTTTTATGCAAGAGGGTCATTAAATCTGGAAAATGTGTGGGGGGAACTAATTGGGAGTGGGTAGGAAAAGTAAAAACAGGAACACCTACTTCAAGGTAGTAGGTTTTCTGGTTTGGAGAAACCATCTGAAGTGGTGCACATTTATGTGCTGCACCGTAAAAAGAAATTAGTTGAATCAACTTAATTACTTCAATTAGTAACAAGTAATTCAATTAAGTTTATACAGCTTAATTTATTACATTTAACCATCTCAAGGTATTGTGTCTATTCAACTCAATTTACTAAGTTTATCCAATTCAATGTATTATCTATCTCAATTCATTAAGTTTTTTTTTAAATTGAATTCATTAAGTGTGTTTAAAATGACACATTTTACTTCAAATAAAGAAGAAAACTAATATTGATCTCTCTTTTAATCAGGGCTTTTTTTTGTGGCTCAGATAGTCTTTCTTTGAGAGTAGTTAGACAGGAAAGTGGGTAATGAATGTGAGGGAAGACATGCAGCAAAGGTCATCAAGCCAGAATTGAACCTGTGACAGCCACATTGAGGACTAAGGCCTGTTTATGTCTGTTGTGCTCCACCCCTGCACCATCAGCAACTGGTTGGTACAGGATCTGTCCCTGGTGAAATTTGAGTCATGTACTTTTAAGAGTGCACTCTAAGAAGAGTACTCTTAAACTATACATTTTAGAGAGTGTTCTAAAATCTCTAACATCGATGTCATGACAGAAGGGGGAAGCAGCGCAGCACCAACACTTTTTATGGTGGGGCCGGTTGTGCTGCTGACCTCTACTCTGGCATTGTGGGCTGGTGGGTAGAATACTTGGAAGACCTCCTCAATCTCACCAACTTGCCTTCCATTTCTGGGGACGAGTTCGCTGAGGTGATTAAGAAGCTCCTCTGTGGGGGCCCTTGGGGTGGATGAGATTCGTTCTAGGTTCCTTAAGACTCTGGATGTTGTAGGGTGGTGTTGGCTGTTGCGACGCTACAATCTTGCATGTACATCAGGGGCAGTTCTTCTGAATTGGCAGACTGGGGTGGTGGTTCCTCAGTTCAAAAAACAGGGACGGGAGGGTGTGCTCCAGTTATAGGGGAGTCACATTCTTAAGCCTCCATGGCAAGGTCTATTCAGGGGTCCTGGAGAGGAGGGTCCGTCGGATAGTCGAACCTCGGATTCAGGAAGAGCAGTGTGGTTGTCGTCCTAGTTGTGGGACTAGTACGAAAACTAGTCACGGAACACTGAACCAGCTCTACGCCCTCAGCAGAGTCCTGGAGGGTGAGCGGGAGTTCGCCCAAGTGGTCTACATGTGTCTTGTGGACTTGGAGAAGGCGTTTGACCGGGTCCCTCGAGGAGCCCTGTGGGAGTTCTCCGGGAGTATGGGATACAGACAGGGACCTGTCAGGTCATATATGTGTCTGGCCCACATTGCCTTAAGTCGGGCTTGTTTCCGGTGAGAGTTGGACTCCACCAGGGCTGCCCTTTGTCACCGATTCTGTTCATTACTTTCATGGACAGAATTTCTAGTCACAACCAAGGTGTTGAGGGGATCCGTTTTGGTGGCCTTAAGATCGCATCTCTGCTTTTTGGAGATGTCCTATTGGCTTCATCAGGACGTGATCTGTAGCTCTTGCTGGAGGGGTTCGCAGCTGAGTGTGAATTGGCCAGGATGGGAATCAGTGCCTCCAAATCCGAGGCCATGGTCTTGAGCCGGAAAGGGGTAGAGTGCCTTCTCTGGTTCGGGGGGGATGTCCTGCCCCGGTTCATCGTGGTGAAGGGAGAGCTGAGTCAAAAAGCCAAGCTCTCGATTTATGGTCGATCTACATTCCCACCCTCATCTATGGTCATGAGCTTTGGGTCATGACTGAAAGATTGAGATTGCGGACTCAAGCGGCCGAAATGGGTTTTCTCCGTAGGGTGTCTGGGATCTCCCTTAGAGATAAGGTGAGAAGCTCGGTCATCCGGGAGGGACTCAGGTAGCCGCTGCTCCTTCACATCGAGAGGAGCCAGTTGAGGTGGATTGGGCATCTGGTCAGGATGCCTCCTGAACGCCTCCCTGGTGAGGTGTTTCCGGCACGTCCCACTGGGAGGAGGCCCTGGGAAAGACCCAGAACACGCTGGAGGGACTATGTCTCTCGGCTGGCCTGGGAACGCCTTGGGTTTCCCAGGAGGAGCTGGAAGAAGTGGCTGGGCAGAGGGAAGTCTGGGCCTCCCTTCTGAAGCTGCTACCCCCACGACTTAACCCCAGATAAGAGATAGAAATTGGATGGATAGTATTTGTGAACAAGCAGAGCTAAAACTCAAAGACTAAACTAAACAGATTGTTGCTGTCGTAACAATCTAACTATGAATATTGTTCTTTGAACTTCTACAAAGTAAACTTGCCAGCTCCTTGTTTAACATTCAAATGTTAAACAATTTAAAATATTTTAATTTATGTATCCTGACACCATTAAATAAAACTTAGGAGCATTGGTAAATGTTACATTTATGTCTTTGGTCTGTTAAAATATTAGCATTTATGGAGCCCCTGAAGCACTGGGGGCCTTATGGAGCCGCTTACTTAATTTGGATTAAACAAAAGTGAAAATAAATATTCATTTTAATTGTATTTTTTTATTAGTTATTTTTAAGTTTAACTGAAGATGTTTTCCTGCAACATATGATTACCCTGTAATATTTTTACATTTCCTGCCTTCTTAACATCTTTTAATATCCATCCATCTTCTTTCACCCTTGTCCCTAATGGGGTTGGGAGTTGCTGGTGCCGATCTCCAGCTACGTTCCAGGCGAGAGGCGGTGTCACCCTGGACAGGTCGCCAGTCTGTCGCAGGGCAACACAGAAACAACTATGCGCGCGCGCACACACACACCCCTAGGGAGAATTTGGAAAGACCAATTAACCTGACAGTCATGATTTTGGACTGT
Source organism: Poeciliopsis retropinna (assembly GCA_010277075.1). Lineage (NCBI taxonomy): Eukaryota > Metazoa > Chordata > Actinopteri > Cyprinodontiformes > Poeciliidae > Poeciliopsis > Poeciliopsis retropinna. The sequence goes on from VMRM01000023.1 coordinate 482,219, forward strand.
GGGAGGAAGCCGGAGAGAACCCACGCATGCACAGGGAGAACATGCAAACTCCATGCAGAAAGACCCGGGCCGGGAATCGAACCCAGAACCTTCTTGTTGCAAGGCAGTGCTACCAACGCGGCACTGTGCACACATTAAAGACTTGTCTTCTTTTAATACAAAAACCCCCCCCCAAACTGTGGACCTCCGGTGGACTGACCACAGGGCTTAGCAAGTTTTGTTTTTTGTTTTTTTTTTTTTTTGGGGGGGGGGGGGGAACCCTGCTATGTCTTCCACATTTTAGTAGCTCTCTCTGGTCCAAAGAGCAGTGGAAATTCTGCAGCAGTAATGAGACATCGCATAACTTGTACTTTACAAAAGTGTGACAATCACAAGTAGTTGTACATACAAGTCTCAATCTAGATAGATACCTCTATATATTGGTAAATAGAGGTATCTATCTAGATCAATCTATGGAGCTAGATAGATAGCTAAATACATACAGACTGCAACAAGTGTTTGTTGTTCTGTGAATCACTTAAAATTGTGGCAGTGGACAGATTTTTCATTTACCTTTTGAGCAAAATTAGAAATGTGTTTGAAAATGGAAACAAAAAAAACAAACAAAAAAAAAGTATTTTTAAAATAAATACTTTATTTCCAAAATTCAATATCATTCCTTTAGTGAACAATTTATCATTTGTAGAAAATGATGCACCAGCAGCTAAAGCAATTTGTTCAAACATGTCAAAAGCTCATCTCTTTCTGCCTGCATACAACTATTTAATCAAAAGACAATGAGGTAAATGTTCCTCCTGCTAGAATTTTTTAAGGGGTCCATCTGCTATTGTCTTTTAAATTACAAAAATATAACTGAATACTTTACAGAGTACATACCTCAAAGTAAATTTATCATAAGTCCACTATCAGACCCTAAATGCAACATGGATGATCTAATAAATCACATAGGACATACAACAGCGATCTGAACCGATAAACCAGAGCATTCTGAGAACCAAAATCCTCCAAGAGCTAACTTACTCAGCCTTAGTTGCAGGTACAGCAGTTTGTGGCCACAACTGAAGCTGGAAAATTCAGTCAGTGTTGGTCATTTCTACATACTGGAAAGGCAGAAAAAAAACAACAAAAAACTTTTAAAAAGTCTTGAGGGAAGATTCAAAACAACCACACTTGTACTCTTCAGAGACTACAATCCCTGCTATGGTTTCACTGGCTGCTGTTGTGTCTGGACTTCCCCCATCTGTATGTGCAACAACCTGGGTTTAAACCCACTGCAGCTTAATATTGATTAAGCTGCAGTGATCAATATTGCAGATTTAAAAACTGCAATATTGATCACATTTACCATTATAATTATAAACTATTAGTCATTGTATGGCCTATATGCCCTAGACTTCCTTTATAGCACTTCTGCATTTTTTCGCCACATACAACACTTCCGGTGTGCAGGTAACAGTATGTTAACAATGGCTCCTTCATCGCTGCGGGACTATTAAGGATGTTTATAGAATTATTTAGACGTCCTGAAACACGCCAACAACGACAAAGGATTTAAGCTGGATGTGACAAACTTCATAAAAACTTAAGAGGCAAGTTAATAAATCGTTTGTGTTCACCATACTGCCTCATATATGGCTGACGTAGCAAACAGGGACAAACTTGCAAAGTTGTTTTGTAAGCATACTCCCTTATACATTTAATGTACATACATGCATATAATCATCTCTTGATTGAAATAAAGGCACTTTTTGAAAAGTATTTTCTGTAATTTGTAACATTTTGATTAAAATCAAATCTGGTATGAAAAAGAAATCTTGCAAGTCATATCATCCAGCCTTATTCAGTATATTGAATTATATGACTAACTGTATATTACTTAATATTCACATTTCTTTGCTGGTATTACTTAAAGGTATTGCATTTTAATGTCTTACTTGAATTCCTGATCTACATGCAAATAAAATGGAGGAGAGGGGAAGTCCGGCTCAGCTCAGTCCAGGATGACTGTAGTGACAGGGTAGCCATTAAATCTGCAGGCAGATTTTTGCATATCTGGTCATCCAGTTTCCAGATCCTAATTTAACAGAGAAATGTTGAATTGGAGCCAAAGGAAAGGTGACTGGTAGAGTGCTTCAATCATGGCTCAGTAACATCACGAGGTGTTGCAATGCAAATCTGAAAAATTAAAAATAAAAAATAAGGGTTCATATTTAGCCACATGACAATCAGAGTTTTGCTTGAAAATAAATTGACAATATCTCAGGATATTAAATGTTTAAGTAAAACAGTTCCTGCATCACAATAAAAGAAACTAGAAAATATTTCAGAGATGTAACACTGAAGTTAGAGTAAGAGCAAACTGAAATATTTACTACTTAGAAGCATGTTAAAATATGAATGTTCTTTTGAAAGTATGTAGCTGAAAGTAAAACTACTAGCAAATACAGTACAGTGTTTACCCATTATCTGTGCCAATACAAAAAAATGCATACAAGTCGTATTAGATTATAGATCCAGGCAAACCTAAATTTACCATTTTAATAATAAAGGCCAGTGGGGGGGATGGACAGGGTTCCCACTGGTATTTGGAAAAAAACATTCCATAACTTTTCCAAAACTTTTACTCAATGATGATTGGATTCCATCTGCGTGTCAGGGCAGGGCATGACGCACTTGCTTTATTTTGTACACTTTGAACTTTGGCCTGCAGCAGTAGAACGGCTCCTCCTCCTGCTGGAGGCTAATTGTGCGTTATCAAACGCGTTTTGAGCGTCAGGCTTACATTCAAGTTCTATGTGTAGCGTCAGACACCCTTGATGTGTCAAACGCCCCAAACGGTTGAAATTGCACGCTCGAAACGCGCAACGACCCTCGACGCGCCTCCACATAGACTGAGTGTAAATCAGACGGACGTTCTGTTGCGCGTTTCTAATCAGGAAACCCGTATCAAAGCATCGTTGACTTCAAGCGTCGTTAAAAATGAGACATGCAAAGCAAAACACAGCCGCAGTGGGTGTTTGGCCTGTGTTTGGATGTACTCGCCACTTGGAGCTGGCTTTCAAAGCACGATCTGGAGAAGAGTCGTTTTTGATTTTTTTTGTAAACCTGTTCTGGTGCCTTAAAATTAACATCCATATTTTAACAGCTAACTTGCTTCTTGCTCATAGTCATAGTTGCGACTTGCGAAGGAGATCGCAATTCTACCGCCTCTGACTCCGCAGACATCAGATCAGAAACACTCCAGGTTCTGGTGGGACCTTAGGACCGCTGTTAGCAAAGCTAACGTTTTGAGAAGAGGAGGAGGATTCTGTTTAAATACCTTGTTAGTTTGGATATATTTTTAAAGATCTGTAACTGGGGATCGGCCAGAAAACTGCAATCGGTGCAGCCCTACACACATATTCATGACATTCTTTGACTAAGTAAATTTCTCTTAAGCATAACTCCAATAGTTACACATTTATATGCGAGATTCCTCCCCTGAGAATGTGGACCGGTATCAGTACGGGGTTGATTCTGACAGAAGTTTCACATGTTTATGTAAAAATAATGTTTGTTTTAGCCACATAAATTATCAGCAGCAAACAGATCTCCAACTACAGTTTAGAGCAGCTAACGTAGCTGCCATGTAGCCTGATGTAAAAACATTTTGGTAGACAATGTCAAACATTGAGAAGTTTTAGTTATTATCAAACGTTATCAAACACAGCGTTTTGAAGGAAAAAATACAGAACCATGAGAATCAACTAATTTAAAGTTTAAACTTTCACACAAACACCCTAGCATAAATGTTTCGCTGTTGAACCGTTCAAACTAATTTTCTATTAGCAGCTTTACAAATTTTTTACAAGGCACATTAAGACAAACCTTTATCTTGGCTTTTTTTCTATTCTTCCCCTTTCTTTTCTCCCTCCCTGAAGGATAAGTCCTTTTTTCGGGAATCTATTCAGTGGTCGCTAACCTTTTTATTACCACGGACCAGTCAAGATTTGGCAATTATGCTGCGGCCCAGGGTAGGGTGGGGTGGGTACGCATGTTGGTGTTCCCACTACAGCTTTTTTGTTTTGCCCCGATTTTTCCTTGATGACAATCTTACAACGTACGTCTTGCAGTGTGTGGTGTGTTGAATATGCCCACTCCAACTGCATGTTAACTGTATTTTATAACGTTGTAGTATATATTTAAAAAAAAAAAAAGTTGCCTAAAAATAATTTCATACTCTGTAACACATTCATGGACACACATTGACTTACCTTGTGCCGAATCGCTGCCTCAGTACTCAGCCTGCTCCCGTAGCAGTGAATTTCCTCATGATTAAATACCAGGCAGCTACAAACCATGCGTTAGCTTTAGTGGCTATGTTTTGCTACGATCCGCTGTCGCCTTGATATCAACAGGAAAATGAATAAAACTAAGCACTGGATGGTGCCGGCTAATTACTGAACACAACAAAACTCAGTCGTTGTACCAGTAGCTTGTAGATATTTTAACTTTTGCGTCTTGTTCATGATACAGCTCTTGCAGCAATGGCTAAAAACAATTGGAGCATCCGGTCCATGTGGCGAAAGTATGTCACCACTACTCGTTGGCATATGGGTTATTCCACATAAATTTACTACGATGTTTCAGTGTAGACACATGCTAGCCGCACATTATCACATTATTTAAACGGAGCATTAGCTTCGAAGTCGTTGAACCCTGTAACCAGATGAAGCTAGTTTAGTAACTTGCACACAGTAAAACTAGCGACCCGCCTGTTTGCCAACACACAACTTTTATGTAAATAAACTACCACAGAACAGCCAATGTTGCTTTCTGAATTTGAAAGCAAATGCACTGCATTTAAAATTCATTGAGCTTCAGTATTTTCAACAAAAGCTTAGAGAAAACCGCAATATAGGTACATAATCAACAATAATGATTATAAATGACCGAAAATCGATATTAAAATGTTTTCCACTTACAAATTCCCTCCATCCTCGTGATCCAAGCTTGTAAAAAGAAAATGGCGTTGGCGAGATTCTTCCATTAGCAAACCTGGTCTAGTGCAGTGCTTCTCAATTCCATTCCTCAGGCCCCTTCGCCCCCCTCTGCATGTTTTAGATGTGCCTCTATTCCAGTGCAGCTGATTCAAATGATTGCATGACCTCTTCTGCAGCCATCAAGTACTGCAGAAGCCTGTTAATCACCCACAGATTCAATCCAGGTGTGTGGCAGAAGGGAAACACCTAAATCATGCAGGGCAGGGGGACATGAGGACCGGAATTGAGAAACACTGGTCTAGTTCAAGATTACACTACTGGTGTTAAAAAGCGTCAACTCTGACATTGAACTTATATTCTTATGTTATTCTTATATATATTATAAGAATTTACTAAAAAAAAAAAAAAAAAGAGGAAAAAAGCTTGTGTAATATTTACCTAGTTCCATTTTTGTAGATTCATTTTTATATTCTTATGTTAACACAATGTGTTGAATTACTTATGGCGAAAACAACATTCAAGTCTCAACACTGTACTCTATTATGTGCCAACACTGCAATTTTTTTAAGTTTACCTTGCATCGCCAATTGATAATCAAATTTCTGCATGAAAATGTGAGTTTGAATCCTACCCTCAGTGCAACAGGTCCTCCAGAGTCCCGAGTGGGTCAGAACCTCCTCATTTTTGTGGACGGTCTCATTATCGTTCAGGTTCTTGGAGCGGCACATCCCGCGGGAGTAGAGCCAGTAGTCCGTGCCCACTGCAATGGTCATGAGGCTGAATGCACAAAAAGCCCCCGCCGTGGTCAGAAGCATCATCATCCCCCTGTTGCAAACCCTCATCTTGGCCTGATACACCTTCACTTCCTTAAGCCGAGCAGTTTCACCTGAAGAATCACACTCCTGGATTCAGAAACCGACCAGAACTGGTTCCAAATGTCTTATCTGTACGACTCCAATTAGTTGAGGGACGACGGGTGTGGAGAACATTGCGCTTCCTGTAGAGACAGGAAGCGCGAAACACTTAAAGTCAAGTCCGTCAAGCTTTGTTCAAAAATAATCTCTCCAAGTCTTTTGGCAGAGAGGAGAAGCAGATGTGTTGCTGCTCTTACAGAAGAGAGAACTCTGCGCTCCAGAGAACATCAATGGCAGCCTGGAGTCATAACCCCACCTACCAGTGAGTGGAGCCCATGGGTGTGTGTGTGGGGGGGTGCGTCTGTGTGTGTCCCATTAGGAAGGATGCAGTGAGCCCGCTGGCTCACAGAGACCAGCAGTGCTCAGCATGTAGAGCAACATGCAGAAGAGAGGGAAGTAAAGAACCATGGCTTGCTAAAGTGTAACTTAACTTTATGTTGCAAGTTGCTACGCATGATGGGGAAGAGGAAGAAAGGGGACATGAGGGAGGAGCTGATGTACCCACAGATATGTGACTGAAATAAGTTCAGAACTTAAATGTGAATCCCATACAGTCGTATTCAATAAATTAGGATATTCTATTACTATTGGAGCTTTGCAACGAAATGTCGCTCAATATGTGCATTTTAAAAGTACAATAGAATGACAATAAAGTCTGTATATCTATGTCTATGAAAAGGTTGTCAAATTAAAGGCACATTTTGAAAATAACAAGCTTTTAGTAGGCATTAGACCTAAGAAGAGATATAAAGATGTCAAAACATCAGTCATCTAATTAATATGTATTATATCTTTCACTTGGTGATAAAAAATTAACTTTTCAGCCATATTCTAATTTATGGAATGAATCTGCATATTTGCTCAATGCTTGCATACATTGAGCAAATATGCAGTTACAAAATTCAGTAATATTTTTGTGAAGAATTATCACAATAATATTGTTTATAGACTGCTATCAAGTGCTCAAAAACATCAACAACATTGGACTCCATAGCAATCACAAAGTTATTCAAGAATTCAAAAAACAGAATACACATCTTCTCTTACACATTTGGCTGTGTAAGCCAAATGAATCCTTGTCAGTACAAACTTTGTATTTTTCAATTATGTGGTTCTGATTCCACAGACCTGCCCTGCTGAATTACACAGAGCAGATGACATATGATGTGTCTTTAATATGGCAAACATATTTATTTACTGTGAAATTATACATTAAGACAAGTTTTAATTCATTTTACATATCTTTTTCTGTCTCACCTGGGATTCTGCAGCTGTCCATGTTTCTGTATTCTAGTGAAAAACAGATAACATACCAAAGGTAGTCACCAATTTCAAAGTCACATATGTATTCTTGTCAAGATTTTCAGTGGGACTTTTTGGGGTTCGTTGGGGCAATTGGAGAGTATAAAAATAACACAATTTCTGTAAAATGTGGCTAAACTTAAAGCTAACAAAAGTGCTGATGTTTGGATATGTAAAATATAAATTTTATCTAGATATAAATCTATAAACAGTTCAGGTTCTGTCTGTTTGCCAAGATACAAGAGAGGACTAGCGAATTTCTCTTTTGCATTGGCCAATAATTAAATTTTAACTGCCGCAGTATGAACCATGGTTTAAAAATGTACAATCTTTGTCTCTTTGCTTTATGATATTTCAATCTATTTGATGATTGCTTTGAATATCGCCACGTTCTATGAACAAATGATACAATTCGTCTAGAGAATTGCATCATTTCTCTAGACGGAGAACAGCTTTAAAACCTGTTGTATTCTTTTCTTTCAGGTTAACATCACCTGCAGAGCCGTTGCCATGGCAATCAACAGACAACAGCTCCACAGAGCAAAAGTTACATTCAAGTGTGTCAGAAATTAACATGAAAACTCTCACATTTACCATGAAGTATATTTTGGTGTTGTCCCTAATATGCCTCTGTGGAATGCTTAAGTGATGACTCTGTAAGACCGAGTTATGAGTAACAGAGGATGCGTTAATGGGATATTTTCCATATTTGACGGGTTATTTATTTTTTTTAAACGACTAGAAAATTTGAAGACTGTCAGTCATTTGGCAGGTTATAACCAACACCCCTCACTGATGCTCACGGACAGACATGATAGACTTTCTACAAAGATTTCATCGCAGAGGCAACTCAAGTCAATCAAAAAAAAAAAATCCTTTCTGAATATCATCTCATGGACTCTGAACTAAATGCGTCTTTCTGACCGGAGCTGACAGCGTGTTGAGAGTTACGGACCGGACGCTTTGGAGCGTCTGGTTAGGAAGCGCAGGTGTTCCAACTTTTGGTTGAAATGACTTTAATTCAAGTCTCCATTACAGACCAGAGAAAACTAACGAGAATGCAACGTTGTGTTTATAATCTTCACAGAGTAGACAGCAGTTTATCTTGATGAAATAAATAAAGGTACAGAAGTTAATTAGACCGTAACATGTGCAGTCTGCCACTGCGAAGAATTAACTGAACTCACCCTGCGGTTTTAACTAATGGAGCTTGGATTACGCTCCCGAACCCATAAGGAATTTATGAAGCTGTGCGTTCAGACCGCAGCGGCTGAAGTGCTTGTAGTTTAAGTGAAGTCGCTTAATTGAACGATTCTGTGTTTTAGTTCTGCTGGGGTCCACATGGTTATGTGTATTTGTTATGTAACAGGTGGCCCCATGAGGTGTCGCACTCTCCACAGCCTGAGCCTCCATACAGGGGAAGCTGGATAGGTGGTGGCCAGGAGTTGATTTCCTGTGTTGGATCAGGTGTGGTTGGGCCCACGCTGTTGCTGGTGTTGTCAATGGTGGTCGGCTGGTAGCATTACCTGGGCGTGGGTGCTCAACGCCGCAGGTAGGTTTTATACTTTTGTCTCGTTTTAATCAGGATGAATTGCATGTTTTTATGTATTGTTTTTATTTGGTAGAATCGCACCAGATCAACTACGCCAGAGTTGGATCTTCGTGTGATTTGTGCAATGCAGGTAAGCAGTGTTTTTAATGTGTTTTAGATTGATTTGATTAAAATAATTTAATAAGTATTTAGTCATTTTTCTGTTGTTGTTTTTACAGTCTTCACACTGCCTCCTGCTGTCCTTTTAGAGTTTTGTTTTCTTTTTTGTTAGTCCGCCCAGTTAGGATGGTTTTTTTCTTTTGTAGTAGGCTACCTGTGAGGGCGGGACTAACAACTTTTCATTCATTTTGTTCGTTTCTTGTTTTTTTTGGAGGCATTTCCCTGAATCCCAATACACTGTTTGGTGTGGTCCCCACTTCGGGTTACAACAACAGGATAAAGCGAGCGGGGAATCCTTTTTACGTGTGAACCAATAAATATTACTACTTAACATCATTCTGGTGATTGTTTATTGCCCTTCGGCCCATCAGGACTTATAACATTTGGGCAAACAAGTTCGGGAAGTGACCTTTTATTTTCTCGTAATTTATTATTGTATGATTTAAGTTATAAAGGACAGCAGGGGCTGCGGGATGAGAATTTCCGCTGGTGACGAAGCATCAATATGGACGTATCCGTGGCGCCGCAGCCAGGGATGGGCGCGATAAGTGACATTGTGTTCCTTATGTGTATTGTTATGCGCTTCCCCTAGTCTGACCCACTAACATGTGATAGGTCTGTTATGTGGGCGGGGGATCGGTGGAGCGGCAGTTCCAGGACCGGAAGTGAAGGGGGTTGAGTGTTTGGTTAGGGAGTGTAACAGATTGTTAGGGGCGTGAGCTGCAGCCTCAAGAATAGCAGCTTGTATTCTTATTCTAATAAACCCTGTTTGGTGGGACTACAGCTGTGGTGTTGGTGTCATTACATTATTAAGTTATTGGGGCCATGGTCACTGTTTTTTGCCACAATGAGAAAAAGTTCAATGCATTTATCTGCTTTATGTATGATGTAATCTTGATTCACGGGCCAACTGAATATTAAAATGGAGCTGAATAGCCTATGTTAATGTAATTATAAGTTGTTGGGTAAAAATAGAACATGAGCATTCATATTGTTGTTGGTCAAGATGACGGATAACAAAATAGTCTAGCACAACTTCTGGAGAGTAAATACATTTACGAAGCAGTACAAGTATATTTACAGATGAGGAAAGCACAAAATGTAAAGATTAAATAAATCAAAATTTAGAGACCGGTCAGAGGGACAAAACCAATCAGTCCCCCTGCATCTTGCGTCCCTCAACCTTTTATAAGGATGCAAGGAGCATAAACTGCTTCCCATTTGGCACAACTGCCTGTGTAGCAGTGTGATGTTATTACACTAGATCAGGGGTCACCAACCTTTTTGAGACTGGGAGCTACTTCACAGGTACACATGAAGTAACATGAAGGGCTACTTGTTTGATACAGACATAAATGTTCTTGGCTCAGCCTTTATAACAATAGTATCTATACGTGTATATATATATGATTACAAGCTGCCTGATCATATTAATGTTAGGGACTACTGACAATAGTTATCAGTAATAGTTTACCATGGCAGCTATAGTTAATTACTATTATGTGATCAGAAGTTCTTAGTTCAGAGTTTTAAGTGTGATTCTCTTTTGGAGCTTTTCTCTGTGATTCTAAACTGACCACAAGTGACTGAGAGTTTGGATTGATTTCTTGTAAACACTGTGCCTGCAGCAGCTGAAGGCACAGTGAGATTTTTTTTATTTTTTATTATCCAACCCTCTTTACTGTTAACAAAATTGTGGAGAGAAGAAAAAAATGTTTTGTGCCAAAACATTTTGTACATAGCGCACATCAGTGTGACCCTGTAGGGGTCAAAGGGCACGCCAAAACCTGAATCTTATTGGTCAGTTTGCTTTTTGTGTGAGCTAAAAATTAATGAGTGGAGTTTGAACCTCCCGTTGTTCTAAGATCCCGCCTGAGGTTTTTACAGTGTGCGCGGTTCTGGCGCGGTTTCGCGAACTTAAGAGCTGACGGGTCACCCGTTGTCCGACACCAGCAGATGTCGAAAAAATGTCCTACAGGTCGGAGGGTACGCACAAAACTATCACTGCACCTGACCTGCAAGAGTGCAACCACCTTTCCAACCGCATCATGTGCGCGCCGCACAACTCCAGGACAAACCTAAATCACTAAAGCAGCCCACCCTTTATTTTTTTTATTTTAATTTTTTACACAAACGATGCTAAATAGTAAAGACATGGAAGCGAAGCGACCCGTGTGATCCACGGAAAGAGGAGGATGTTGATTCCCAGGTTCAGATGGTGTCAGACGTCCAAAGGAGGAGAAGGTGAAGCAACAATGTTTGCTTAATTTTTACTCTTTTGGGCAACGTTTCGACTAGATTAAATTGTTTAACCCTCAAGTCTTAGAGCGACGCTGAGGAAGAGCGGCAGATGTCCACTAACTGGACCAGTCAGCTCTCCAGTTCAGGAGACATCAAAGAAGCTCATAAACCGGCGACCCGCCAGAACTCCACACATTGTGAAAATCTCCGCAGGGATCCACAAGACCGCTCTAAGAACTACTGGAGGTTCAAACGCCGCTCGTTCATTTTTAGCTTACAGAAAATGCACCAAGCCGCCAAATAAACTAAAGCAAACTGACCAATAAGATTTCAGCTTTAGCATGCCCACCCCCACAGACTCAGATGTGCGCTACGTACAAAATGTTTTGACACATAAAATCTTTTTTTTTCTCCACAATTGTGTTCATTGTAAAGAAGGTTCGATAAGAAAAACTTCAGAAATGATTCTTTTCTTTTTTCACTTCAAGGAAAATCTCAAGGTAGGCAGAGTGGGTGCAGCCCTACAGCTGCAGGTGCTGCTGCCCTCCGATAACATCCTGCAGGCGTCTGCGCATAGTTCTGAACTTTAACCATAGAAAAGAGTTATATGCATAGAGCAATTTATTGTAAACATTTTTTATAATTTACTATTTTAAAAATTCTACATATAAACAAATATTACTTCAATGTAAAAACATGAAATTAAATAATTTCTTTGGCAGTGCTCCGTAATGACAATGGCTATTTTTAGAAGTTGCTCCGCGGGCGACTGACAATGTTCCCGCGGGCACCACGTTGGTGACCCCTGCACTAGATTGTCCAGGGAGAAGTTATTCTGGTAGGAAATTATATGAGCTCCAGCAGCTTTTATTTTGAAAAGACGACGGACCCATTGTAAAACAGCGGGTAATTTCCTGTCTCAAAATTATTATTTTTATTTAAATTTAATGTGTTGTAAATAAAACTGTGAGTTATTACCTTTAATGTTGAACTATTGAGTTCATAGACTGTTGTTTTTAGTATCAGTTCGGAGTTTAAAAACATAAATTATCGGATCATACCATTACAGTCTGTGAAAGGTTTTCCCACGCTCTCCGTCAGGTTCTTTCTGTTCGGATTCCGTGGGAGAATGTATGAATTCTTGCTTTCTGTGTTTAATAAGTGTATTTGAAGTGTAATAAGTGTCAGTTTTATTACTGTTCTTATAATGTGCGTTGAAGCACTTAACCTTCGTTAAGTAAATGGTTAACTGTTAGCAGTTATCTAGCTGCTCTTTTTGATGCATAAAACATTGCTAATAAAAATGTTATATACATGTGCTGAAAATAGTATTGTTCATGGTTAAACAGGTGCTGTGGAACACTGAAAAGAAAACCTGTTTTAATATTATTTTCTGCCATTTGAATGCAGGTATGTGATGTTTCATTATTATTTTTGGTGTTGGATTATTTTGTTTAATTATTCTTTTTCTTTTTCATGTACTGTTTAAGATTGTTATGAGCCCATGTTTGGGCTCCGTTATTAATTATTGTTGCAATTATTTGTATTTTGTAAGGTAAATCTGCTATTTTACATAAGTTGTGCTCTTTCTGTTTGGATTCCACGGGAAAAGGCGCTGTGGAACACTGAAAAGAAAACCTGTTTTAATACTATTTTCTGCCATTTGAATGCAGGAGCATTAAAAGTGCCTTCATATCATCTGTTGTCTGGCTGTTATTGCCCAAAAGACACAACGTAGAATCAACTACGCTACACCTGTCTATGTTGGACTTCCCAAACTGTCATGATGGGTCCCAGTTTCTTTACCCACATACAGAACACCACCAAGAGAACAGATAATCAGGTAAATAAAGTTTATTTTAACAATGATGAAAAATGAGAATGTGTGGTTCTTGTTCTTGAGGATGCAACCAGGGTTGTCTGTGCTCTGAAGAGCAATGAGATAGAGATGGTGAGTTTCAGGTAGTCGGCATGTGGAACTTCAGGAAGAATTAAGACTGATCTTACTTGAAATGAAGATGATCTTCCACCATTGGTGTAATACAGTGCTTTCTGAGGTTTGGTCTCCTTGTGGAGGTCCTCGAAGTGGTCCTGGTTCCAGAGTGGGGTTTTGACGAGGTGACTTCTTTGGCGGAGAACTGTGGTGGAGGGCCGACAAGTAAGTTCAGGTGAGAAGGCGCGAACCGACTGCCAGCTGGGAATCCAGGAACAATTTATGGTTTATCTGCAGAGGCGAAGAGGGAATCGGGCAACCAGCGGGTAACAAACCATGGCGTCATGAGGGGAGAAATCTAGGAAGCCAAGAACTCGGGCTTCACGGAGGTTTTTCCAGAGCATCACAAGGAAAAACCTGAGAGAGGCAACAACAGCCCTGGCTCAAGACGAGTTTACTGGGGGGGAGGGGTTATTTTGGAGGGCAAAACGAATCTACGGAGCTGAACGTAGACAACAACATCAGTAATCTGCAGCAGGGGTGCCTAAAGTCGGTCCTTGATGGGCAGCAACCTGCATGTGTAACCTCTTTAATTATAATTGCTTAGCTCTGCGTTGTGTGAATAAGGGATCAGGAGACAGGATGAGATGAAATGTGGTTTATCTGTACGAAACAGAATATGGACTAATCAGGAACCAGGTTCATCACAGGGAGAACAGCACCTTACAAGGTGCTGTACTCCCTGTCGTGTTAGCATCAAACTAACAGAACATTTTACCAGACCGTTAAACTCAGTGAACCTACCTCGCGCCCATCTCTCATGAACTGGCAACGAGACGTCTGTGTTCACTATATTTAACACTGCCAACCACCAGGAGGGGGTGCTGTTTCACCCATTACACATGAACCCAAACTGGGAAGTAATGACAAGTGGAATTCTATACATTAACTATGTTACACATGTTTTACTTCTCTCCCTGGTAGTACCAATAACCTTTTCAGTATGTCAATGTTCTTCTTAGGCCTCTAGCGAGCCATCATTTGATTCAGGTGCGTTTAACCAGGGAGAGACTAAAACATGTAGGATGCCGGCCCGAGAACTGGTCTACAGGTTACTTGTTAACAAGCTTAATGTGCTGTATTGGTATTCGCTAGTCATCTTTTAGGTAACATTACCTGCATCCAACTGCATTACTCAGCTCAGTCGGTTAGTTTGGGGGGGAAACTGTGCCAAGTTCTTTGCTTTTTGCGTTCTGACCAGCAGCAGCGCAGGTGTAAACTCAGCGTGAGTGTCGTTGCGCTCATGTTGTGTTTAAAGGCGGCTCGGAAAAACAGGCTACGATGTGTTAACAACGGATTACAAGTTCTAACTGCTGGAAACAGTGACAGAGGATACAGATATGGAAAGTGCGGAAGCCCCTACTGTATCAAATTGATATAGGAACAACTGAAAGTTAGCTTTTCTAAGGTAAAAACAACAAACAGCTTCCGGTCCACCCACGGCGGACTCTGTGGGTGGACAACGTTTGCCCATGCTGCCGTCTTTTCTGAAATTTCTTCTAGTAATACATTCCTATTACTAGAAGAAATTTCAGAAAAAACACTGAGCGCTAGCTCGAATGGGCGCAGAGTACAATTACTGGCAAACACCCAGGCGTCGAAGTGCTGTCACCCTGGTCCTCAAATACTCCTGGATAATGGACCTTACCAAGCTCCACCCACAACCTAGAAAATCCCACGTGGCCGCAAGTCTCACAAACAAAGCCTGGCGGCACTTTGTTTCTATGTAAACATGGGGTCTTCCACTTGAACTGATAGAGTTTTTCTGAGTCGATTAGTGAATCAATTCTGCTGGATTTTCACCAAATATCAGCTACAACAATGGACAGAGGAACTAACAAGTTCATGTCATCTTTTTTGGATGACATCAAGGTGTTTGAGCCACGCGATGCTTCCAACATTATGCACGTTACAGCAAAATGCTTTCGGTCGATGAGGAAAACAGCGGTGATAAACCTCAGCATCAATATAGCTGTGTACAAGATCACTGATGCCTAGTGTTCTTGCAAGGCTGGGTAAGTCGGGCATTCATCGTTACTTTTGAAATCAGTGGGTGATTCCTGTTGTTTGTTGGCAAATGATTGAGTGTGCCTCGGCCTGATACACTGTACTTGGTGCTAGAGTGGCTAACACGAGTAACAGTTTAGTCAAAAGCATTTTCTGCTAAAAGAAAATCTTTAATGTATGTCAGATACACATTGTATGTTGATTTGTTTAGCTAATGTAAGACTGTGTAGCAGACAAGCTTCAATGTGTAGAAATTGTATACTGTATACTGCCGTTATGCTGTACTTAGCTAACAGGATGGATGTTCATGATGTTTATTATTGATTTTCTTTTTTTCAGACAGAAAGAAAGCAAATCAATAATACTTACACCAGCACACACTCCTTTGTTCTTGTTGATCGTAGGGAGGTTGAGCTGCTCATGCGGTCGTGCACTAGCTTTGATCGTAGCAAGGCATTCTGCTTCTGATTTTGGAAAGCTGTGAATTTTACTACCACAAATACGATCAGGATTCCTGACATCACCAGTACAGATACCCCACTGGCAATGGAGAACCATTCTTTTTCGATTGTTGATACGAACATTTTCTGCCGTTCTGCAATGTAGCCTGGCGCTACATTAGCATGTGTTTACTAATGCATGTACATTAGCTTGTGTTTGTGAGATGGCCACGCACGTGGTAGTGCGGCTACTACGTAGAATGGGCACCAGCCAATGAAATCCGACCCCTGTGGTAAGGTCCATCGGTGATTGATCACAGGTGCACTGTCCTCAGTCAGCGGACACGCCCTCCAAGGTGTTGCAGCTCTTAGTCACCATCTAATGGATTAAAAGGGAAGCAGCAGGCAACAAAAATCACCACAAAGAACCAAAACCCCGGATCCCAACACAAACGTTATCCATGTATGCCTGCATCTGTGGAATGCACAGCTCATTCCACAGATGCAGCCTCTGCTTGTATGTAAAACGTAGAAAAACTGAGACATAAAGACAAAATCCGTTTTCAGACACTTCATCCACACGAAAAGGTACATAAAACTCCAAAACATTCAATCCATCACATCATGTTTCTTGAATTTTCATTTTATGATCATTAAGAAGTAATTGTGAAATGCAGTGGCACAGTTGGTAGCACTGTTGCCTTGCAGCAAGAAGGTCCTGGGTTTGATTCCTGGCCCGGGGTCTTTCTGCATGGAGTTTCCATGTGTTCTCTGTGTGGAGGTGATGCAATGTAGCATCACCTACATTCATTCATTGCATTACCTCCCCGACCACTGGTATTTATTGCTCAATGCAAAGCAATGGTGCATGTGGCGTTCTGTTCCGCAGTAAATCATGTGATGTTCAATTCACTAATATAGATCATTGAGAGAACTTGTTTTACAAATCAATTTTAGAAAGCAGTCGTGCACTGGCTGTTAATGCTTTGAACAAAACACACAGCTGCTGTAGAGTTGCTGTCTGCACAAAAATGCAGACACATAAAGGAAAAAAGGTGTATGAAATAGCTTTAGTCAGCCTGGTTTCCCTCACTAACAACTTGATTCATAAATGCTGTTTTAAACAAAACAAGGCGATTTTGAACAGAGATTTGCTGCTTCCAATCAGAGATTAAAAGATTGTTTGACTTTGACATACAAAACAAGGTTGAATAAAAACAAACTGGTGTTAATATGGGATTTGTTTGCAAGGATACTGAGATAACCACTGTCATCTGTGTAGTTGAACTGCTGTACTGTGTTATTCTGACTGTTATAAGGTACCAAATTATTTGCTATAACAGATACCATGTTGTTTGTAATACGTGTTCCCCTTTTATGGCACCAGATTACGAACTGCAATCATTTTGGTAGAAAAAACTCTATTTGAGAACTATTACATAAGTTTGACTCTGGGCCAACTTGTGTTTATCTCAGCTCCAGTTAGTCTGAGTTCCGACTACAACAGGTAAGATGATGACTGGTTAAAGCTGCTGATTATATCAGAGAAAGTTTTTTTTTTAGAAATGGACACAATGTGTAACCCAGGTGACCATCAATTTTTTAATGTGTGGTTTGATTATTAGGTCATGAATCTGGTAATAGATGTGAAGCAAAAAAGACAAAATTACAGAACTGATTGTATGATAATATTTTAATGTCTTTTGTATCTGTCTCTTCAGCTAAAGATGATGCATGCATCATATCTATCATGTCCTTTTATTCTCTCAGGGTTTCTTCTTTTCCTTTTGCATAGTAAGTCTCTTCTTTTTGCCATATTTTCAAATATTGACTTGATCATTTCAATACCTTAAAATGAAGATGTGTTTCTCCTACAGAAGTAGGAAAAAATAATTTGTAACAATAAAGTGCAATTCTAAAGCCAGAAAGTGGAAAAGATAAAAAGTGGAAGACAAATCTGAATAACTCTGAAATTGTGGGAAAAAACAAAAAGGGGCTGGACTGTGAGGAATAGTAGAGAAGTGTATGACACACCCACCTCTAATTCCTCGCTCATATTTACAAATACACTGAAACACAAGTCTTACAGAAGTATACATCACATTTTTAAGTTTTTCTCCTAACATTTCATAATCTCCCAAGAGTTTTTGAAGCAGCAGACTTTTCAGCATTTTGGGGAGGAAATGAAAGCAGAATTCACATGTGAAGTTTCGAGAACTGACATGGACCAATACATTCAGGACACGTCACAAGGTTTTCTCCTCGATGGTGTCAAAAAACAAAAACACACTGAACAAAAACATAAACGCCCAAGTCAACTATTGTTGCCATGTGGAGTTAACTGTTGATGAGCATTTGCTGACATTTTATTGTACAAAAGTAATATTTCTTTTGATTTGGGAATATTTTTTTACTCAGTGCATGGGTGGTGCATGTCCACTGGGTGATCAGATAAAATGAGCAACAACTGGACAATCCTTGGACTGGACAAGAAAAGGCTGCCCCAAAATGTCAAATTTTGTCACAACTAATAATGCCTCAGATGTCGCAAGTTATGCGGGAACGTGCCATTGGCATGTTGGCTGCAGGGATGTTCATCAGAGCAGTAGCTGCTCGGCTCAATGTCCATTATCGGACCACAGGCTGTTTAAGAGTTGGTTTCCAACAGACCGACACTACTGCAAATCGACCTCATGATCCAGCACTCCAACACAAGATCCCCACATCTGGCTCGTCCATCTGCAGGATCGGCTAAGACCAGCGACACACACAGCTAATGAAACTATTTGTCTGCACAACAGACACGTCAGACTGTCTGGAGCTGCATACTGGAAGCCAACTTGATCAAAATCTAATTCTTCATTTTTCATTCATTCTATCATGTTCAAAGGACTGTCAATCCGCTACAAATGGCCATACCATGATGTTATCAATGCTGATCTGAAGATCAGTAATTACTGAAAATATATTTTGAGTTTCTCTATATATTGCATAACCCAAATGTTCATAAAACTCTTATATTTGACATGGGGCATTAATATTTTTGTTCAGTGTAAAAATCTTTAACTACATTGCCAACAACTATGGCATGCATAGAGGAGCTCCACCACAAGAACTGTAAAGACCTACACAGCACCAACCCACTGCAAAGCAAATAGAGTCATGAGGATATGTGAGAAAGATAATAGAATTTTCTTTTTTTGCATCAACTTGGAAGACAAGACATGCTTAAGACTAAGTACAGGATTAGATTAGACATGAGGTTACAAATCCTCGATCTGAATCGCACCCCTCTGAACTGCTGTCAGTTCAGACATGTTGCCATGTTTGACTTGTTGATTATAAAATGTTCATGACATCACTCTTGCTAGCATAGGAGAAGGAAATCAAGTAAACAAACACACTCTTCATAATCAACATAGCACAAAGGTACATGTTGGCTGTAAATCGTGAGCCATTTGTGGTGAAGTCCTGTGAATGTTATCTACTGCTGCTTTTTTCTGGAGATGTGAACATCACCACTCTGGTAGAAGGTCATTTGTGGGATTCTTCTGTTGCACAATGTTTGAAGAAAATTCTCATTATGAATGAACCCACTCTCAGTAAAAATGTAAGTGTTTAAATGACATGGTGTAAATTTGTCTTCCTGGCATGCAATGAGGTTAGTGGATTAGGGGGTAAATATGCAGTACTGTGCAAAAGACTTGAATCATCCATAAATGCTTTATAATTTGCTTTTCAGGATTACATAGTTATGTAATATGGTCTTGAGAAACGGTTCTGTTTATTATTTGAAGATGTGTTGAAGTTTTCTTTGGACTTTGGCATCTCATTCCCCTCAGTTTTACTCCATTATGCATACATTTTCTGAAATTTTCTTTGTCATTAAAGTCATCATTTATGCATAAAAATACATAGAAACTAAAGGAGTGACTGCACTAAAACATGGTGAAAGAATTTTTGTGGGGCTACAAGAAGCAACTGCTGGACCTTATAAATCTAAGCAAATTAGTCAAATGAAATTTATACATTTTAACAATGAAAAAGCTGCATACATGTCAATACACCAGGAGTCAGTGCTTAAAACTAGCGAGC
This sequence comes from Poeciliopsis retropinna, assembly GCA_010277075.1. Lineage (NCBI taxonomy): Eukaryota > Metazoa > Chordata > Actinopteri > Cyprinodontiformes > Poeciliidae > Poeciliopsis > Poeciliopsis retropinna. The sequence continues at coordinate 501,904 of VMRM01000023.1, forward strand.
AGCACGTTTTCCTTTATTAAAACATGATATTTGGGGGAAATAAGATCTTTTATCCATTTGTTATGCTAGATAAAAACAGCATTTCTCAGCACAATCATAAAGAAAATTTGGAGGAAATCTGCTAACTAGTACATATGAGGGTTGCAAATTTGAATGAACAAATCAGTTGAAAGGCTTTTGTGACTTCGATAATGACACACACTGCTGTTGCTACTACAAAATTGTCTTTGTTTCTTCTATTTTAGAAGCTGAACATCAATTAAGAGATGAACTGCAGCCCTTAAACCAAAGCTCCACATGGAAAGCAGGTAGACATTTATGTTTAAGCTTTTGTTTGACCTAATGTTTTAGTCCAAATCTTTTTCTAACATCTAATGAAGCTTTGGTAATGGTGCCTTTAAGACAGCATTTGCTATATAAAATGCAGAGAATCGAAGACATTTGACTAACTTGGCCAACATTTCACTTTATGAAGCAATCTCATCAAGAAGATGCTGTCATGCTCAGATAAAAGGAGTAAAAAAAGCACTTAATGTCCAAAGAAAAGCTTTTAGAGCCCTTCAGAAAGAGGGGAGAGTTTTTACTGAGGTTATAAGATTCCAAGGCAATTTGGCAGAAATAGTGTAAATCATATGGAATTGTTTAAAACTTTTGCACAGTACTAGAGCTGAGCTGTTTGGATTATTTTTTCTGTGCCTCATCTAACCATCTGGATGTCCTCAGACTTGTATAACGAATTCAGGGTTGGTGTAGGAGAATCCTTGGAACTCATTCTGGTCCAGGTTCATGATGAAGAGTTTGTCTGTCGGTGTCAGCTCCACCGCCATCTTGGTGAACTCCTTGTCAAAGTTGCCAACATCGCTGCGAGATTTCTGCCACAGAAAATTTAAATCAGTTAGAGATATGAAACTCTGGAACATTAGAGTGACAGTAGTCATCAGTAAACGCATAATTCAGAAAGAGTGGAAAGTAATCTGACAAAAAGTGCCAATAACAGCTGAAAAAAGCCCATAGAAAAATAAAGAAGAAGGCACATACTTTTACCACATTCAGACAGTCTGAATGTAACTCTACAGTAACTATAGAGCTAGAACAATCAAAGGTTGTGAAAAAAAGCTTTTATGCTCAAACTTGACAGCTATTAAAACTGTAAAATCTTTCAGTCATTATTCTCATGTTACCTTTTCATCATGAATTTTATAAGCTTATTTCACACTACCCAGTTTAGTGTTGAAAATCAATAAATAGGAACAAAACAGTTGAACCAAAACTGAGATGGAATAAAAACAACAAAAAAAATTGTTGCATCACAATTTTTCATCACACACATGTTCTGAATTTTATTATTATTCAAGTTAGAATTTAAAAATATTTAATTGCAAATGTAACATTTGGTTCTCCTTTCAAGTTAAGTCAAAAGGGTTGGCAAAGTTCTCACACTTCAGAATTGTTTTATGGAAGCAAATCACTGCCTATTTAATCTAACTTGATTAAAGTTAAAAGTGGATAAAACCATTGTTTGGTAAAGGTTGCATGAACCAAATATCCATAAGTTTGAGGATTTAACATAATTACATATTACAATAAATACACTTTTGTATGTTTGCAGTCAGTATAGTTATTGCTAAATGTTTTAGTGATGCAAATGTGCTTCCTTGACTTTGTTGCTACAAAGAGTTTAACGAGCTTAAAAATGATTTTTTTTATTCTTGTGAAGTTAATGTGTTAACTTCAGTTCAAGAGCAGTTCCACACCCAAACCACACCTCTAATTTTGCAAGTGGTCTATTTATACTCTGTTCTCCCACTCATCTCAGTTTGTTACATTGGTCAACCCCACCCTCCCTAACCCTTTACATTTCATCCCTCTTCATTCATAACCATGCTTTGCTTCTTTTTGCTTCAGGTTTTGTCTGGGGGGGTCCAATGCAGGTTCAGGAAAAAATAAGAATAATCGGTTTCCAAAGACCAAACCCCCATGCTGTCTTCACCTCCCAAACCCTCCCAATAACCAAATCAAGATCATTCATCCCTTATCCCCTCATTCCTTCATCAATAAATCTTTAAACCTATTTCTTTGTAGTGTGGTCCTTGCTAGTGAATTACCTTACCATGACATTAACAAGCTGCAGAATATGGGCCTACTTCATGTGGTGGTCTAATTAACAGATTAATTGCTATGACAGAGAGGCAGAGTGTTCAAAACTTGTGTCTTCTTGTGCTACCAATGGTTACCTCTAATAAAGAGACCAGCTACCTTCACTTTGTCTCAAAATGATGTCACAGTTTAGAAAAGCACTGATGACAATTTTGTACATGGAAGAGTCAATCAATCAATCCAATTTTCTTTGTATAGCACCTTTCAGCAATAAGGCATTTCAAAGTGCTTTACATCATAAAAACACAAAAATACAAAGTCCACACACAGTCAACAAACAACATTATATTTTGCACATCAGATTATTGATTAATGTTTTATGATTATGTTCAAATACAACTCTAAACAGGTGGGTTTTTAGTCGACAATTAAAGGCACGTCACTGTTTTGCAGTTTTCTGGAAGTTTGTTCCAGATCTTTGGTGATTTCTGCTTCTCCATGTTTGGTTCTGGTTCTGGTTGTTGCAGAGCAGAACCAGAACCAGAAGACCTGAGAGGTCTGAAAGATTGATACAATAACAGCAGATCTTTAATGTATCTTAAATGATCTTTAATGTGCTGAGCTGTTCAGTGATTTATAAACTAACAACAGTTTTTAAAGTCTATTCTCTGAGCTACAGGGATCCAGTGAAGGACTTTAGAACTGGGGTGATGGGCTCTATCTTCCTGGTTTTAGTGAGAACACCAGCAGCAGCGTTCTGGATCAGCTGCAGCTGGAGGGTTGATTTGTTGGGCAGATCTGTGAAGATGCTGTTACAGAAATTAATGCAACTAAAGATAAATGTATGAATGAGTTTCTCTAGATCTGGCTGAGACATGAATCCTCTAATCCTGCAGTTGTTCTTCAGGTGATAGAAGGCCGACTTTGTGACTGTCTTAATGTGGCTCTGAAGGTTCAGGTCAGAGGTCATCACTACTCCCAGGTTTTGGGCTGATTGCTAGTTTTTAGTTGTAATAACTGAAGCTGTGCATTGACTCTAGATTGTTTAGGTCCAAATATAATAACTTCATTTTTGTTTTTGTTCAGCTTGAGAAAGTTTTGACACATCCACACATTTATATGTTCTACGTATTTATTCAGTGATTGGATGGATTCAGTCACCTGGTGACATCGTAATGTAGAGTTGTGTATCATCCACATGGTTATGGTAGCTAATCTTATTTCCTGTTATAACCTGAGCTAGTGGGACCATATAGATATTGAATATGAGGGGTGATCTGAATGACTGAATAAGAAAGTGATTTCTAACAACAGTCTAATTTCAAGCAGTTTAGTTGCAGTGCATCGTTTCAGAAGAGGGCTTTACAAATCATGTTGCCACACCAATGCAGAGCTTACTCACCCATGGCAGCCACTTGGTGAGTGTGAGGAAAGTGATGACTTTTGGAAATCTGCCTAATAATAGCAAAGTAATTTTTTCTCTCCAAGAACAAAATTAAGCACAGGTTGGCATTTTGCAGGAAGTTGGGATACTTCCCCTGATAACTCCCACTCCTACGGAATATGTGAAACATAGTTTATCTGGAGAAATAAAGATGAGAGCTGTCAACCCAGCTGTAAAGAAACCTGGTGTAGTCCATGAAAGGGGTTGATTCTCATGCAAAAGATGGGAGAGAGGATGTATTTTCCAGCATGATGGAGCAGTGTTTATGAGGTAGAAGAAATAAAATGTTTCAAAGATAAACTTTTAGGGCTGTGGCCACAAAGCTTCCAAATACTCTATTCCATTGCACTTCACTGCTGTCACTAAGCAGAACAAGGGCTCTCTCAATGAAGCTTTGACTCCAATGCTGATATGCAGCATGACAAAGGCAATTATAGAAGAGATGAAGAAGAAATATTAATATAAATATTGACTTTTTGCCCAAATATGATTAATTTCCTAATAAAGCCTTTGAGACTTATTAGATGTTAAGCTGTGGATTTCATTTAAATTCAATCAGTTTCATGATAAATAATGAATTTATACAAAGAATAGGAGGACTAAAGGTAATGAGTTTATTGGCTATGTGAGTGATTTGCTATTTTAAAACAGACCCAACGCTGTGAGTTTGAAGTCAACTGCTAATAACATTAGGTAAGAGATAAGTTACAGTTTTGTCAAATTAAGTGATTTTGTCCACATTTCTGTTAATTTGGGAGTTATGGCAATGCTGGAAGTCTGCACCGTGGTAAACAAACAGAAACAAATTAAAAAACACAAGCACCCTGCCAACAACCTTCGAAAAAACATTTAAAAGATGGAAAGTAGCCACCCACACCACACCTACAGCACAGATGCAGAAAGACTGAGCACAAACTTCAAAAGCCAAAGAGAGGAAATGTTCAAGTACAGAGCGGGACGAAGATCGATACCAAACGTCAGCCTCAGAGGATTTCACACGGGGAGGTGGAGCAGCGAGCCCTGAGCAAGACACACGGACCACATGAACTACACACAACAGTTTTAATCTCCTACCTCCTCCTTCTGTCTCATCACAGCAGCTCCAGCTGAAATGATGGGGAGCTCAAATGTTTTCACCTTTTTTCAGCTCTTTGCTGAACATACAGGCAATGTGATATACAGAAATAAAACGTTTTATTCTGCATTTGTAGTACAAAATGAAAAAAAAAAAAATAAATTACATTGTGAAAAAGTTCAGATTTTTTCCCCCACCCATTTCCAAAAGTGAAACTCAAATTTATTAAACAGAAAAAAATTTCAAGACTGTATTTCATGTTATTTTAAGCCATAATAATTTTAATTTTAATTATTATGGCTTACAGATAATCAGAAGTCTTTGTTTCAGAAATGTATTTGATGAACTTAGGTAATATTCTAACTTTGTGAGATGCTGAATTTTGGATTTCATTCACTCCAAATTATAATCAATAAAACTACAAGAAACAAAAGGCTTGAAATATTTCACTGTGTCCTGAATCTATATCACTGTCTGAAATGAGTAACAAAAATGTATACCTTTTCACAATATTGATAATTTATTATGTCCCATACACAGAATAAATTATGTGCCAAAATAGTTGTTTAAGTGACTAACAAATATTTCTTAAAAGTTCATTCGGTGTCTAAAAATGTTCGTTTTGGGTTTTTATTCAGTTTTTAAGATGATTATGTGTTCAACACAATTTACAAAACGAGGCTTTTTTTTCTCTGACTAAAAATGTTAAGTGATGGAACAAAAATATTTTTTAAAGTTATAACACATGTACATTACTAAAACAAACTTTAATTTGAAATCTTTTCTAATAATAATAATAATCCACTTCAGGTGGCCACTAGGGGAGCCGTGGAGACAATGTTATGTTACCCTTTATCTTTGCCTCAGTCACTACGTGGTAATGAATATTTTTGACAAGCATTCATTGTCTTTTTTTTGCATGGTATGCTAAAAATCTGCAATAGTTCAAATGATAATTTTAAAAATCCCCAGATTCAAAAATCCAGAATTCTTTAGTTAAGAGCCATCAGTCATGTATGACGGTCAAACAAGGGGATATCATACATTTTTTTAAAATCTTGTTTAAAAAAAGATAACATAGGGTGCAAAAAACCCAAATGTTTCCAACAAGTTAGCACAACTAGTATCCCTGATAAAAAACCAAATCCAAACCTGCACCATTGCTAATTGATCCTTACATTGATCCTTACTGCGTTCTTGTTTGAAGTTGGCGAACACCATACATGCTACAATATGGGGTAAGACAATCTAACATGGTCAGATTTTAGGTTGGAGTAGTTCCAACATATTTGGACCAGATCAGTCTTATCACACCACACATGGCAGGATTATCGCTTAAGATTTTCATAAAGAGTTGTCCCGATAATCGGTGCATTCTAAGATTGTTGGAAGTGGGAAATCAGGACAAAACATTACTGTTATATAAACTAGGCTCAAGTAGAAGGACTTTTGTTGTTTATTGACATTTACTCCTCACCCATAATGTTTCTTCAGTTCTGAACATTGCTGGAAATAAGATTGTCATGACACCATCATAAACATAACATAATCCCTGTCATGAACATGAGTAAGTCTTCATGAATATTTATGACTGTTGTCATAAAGTGTCATTCAGTAAATTATGACACTTTTAATACAAAGTTGACATTCAAAATGCCTTTGTTATGACAACTTGACATTAACCAAGAAATCATCATGTGACATAAATTTGTTATAAAAATATTACTGAATAAACTTTAAAAATTATGCAGCTTTATGTTATTAAAGCTAAAGTTTAATGTCATGACAGTCTTATTCACAACCCATCAAATAAAGTGTTACCTAAATTCTAGTCCAGTGTTTCTCCCTTCTGGTCCTCAGGGAGCCCTGCCCTGCAGGTTTTAAATGTTTCCCTTCTGAAGCCTGTTATTGACTGGGTGAATAACAGGCTTCTGCACCACTTGATGACATGCAGAGGAGGTCATGCAATCATTTCAATCTACCGTAGTGTTCTTGACCACAAATGCAAAAAAATTTGCAGGCCAGCTCCTCAGGGACCAGAATTGAGAAACACTATTCTAGGAAGAACAATCACAATATGACCAACACATGAGTCACTGGCCCCATCATCTGCTCTGATCCATGTTTTAGTCATTGTTGCTTTAGGAATTTTGTGTTTGGACAAGTATTGCTCTGTTGTAACATTGCTTCTTGGCAATAAATATTTCTCCTTTTCTCAAGTCTGTTTATATACCCTTAATGGTCTGTATTGTTAAGGAAAATGCATTTGTTGGTTAGGCACCAATGTTAAAACTCACTAAATCTTGCTTGGAGTCACTTATTAGTATAGATAATTGGGGAAAGAAGAAATAATGGATGTGTGGTAATTTTAATCAAACCTGGCCACCTCAGTGCATAGAAGAACCATGCACACACAAAACACGAGCTTCTTCAAGCAAAAGGAGGATGAGACAGAAGGAAGTCTGGACAGAGCAAATGAGCTGAATACATTCTTCAGCTCATTTCAGCTGAGGTACCTGTTGCCATGACATCCCATATCATGACAACATTTCACATCATATCAAGAGCCCTTGCAGTTTCCTTTTTGTTGTGGAGTTGATGATGCCATCATACACCTACTTCAACAAAGCCAATGTCATCTGGACAAAGCCAGCAGCACTGTGAGGGTCATGTTTTTGACTTCTTTAACACAATTCAGCCTGATCTGCTCTGTGAGAAACTCCAGAAGACACAGATGGAGGCCTCAACAATCACCTGGATCTATGACTACCTCACAAACAGAAAACAGTTTGAGACTGAAGGACTTTGTGTTCAGCAACACAGGAGCACCACAGGGCCCTGTACTCTCACCATTCCTTTTCACTCTGTACACTTTCAGACTTCCAGCACAAGTCTGACTTGTCATCTACAGAAATACTCAGATGACTCTGCAGTTGTCAGGTTATTCAGAGATGGACAAGAGATTGAGTACAGAGAGCTGGTGGACCGCTTTGTGTCATGGTGTGGGAACAATCATCTCATCTTAATTGTGAACAAAACAAAGGAGATGATTGTTGATTTCAGGAGGAACAGGGTTGGATTGGATCCTGTTTCCATCATCGAAGAAGAAGTGGAGGTGGTTGAGGAATACATATACCTCTGTGTTCATCTGGACAACAGACTGGACTGGAGAATCAGCAGTTCGCTCTGTTCAACAAGGGTCAGAGCAGACTGGACTTCTTGAGGAAGCTAAGATCCTTTAAGTTTTTCAGCCAGATGCTGCAGATCTTCTATAAGTCTGTTGTTGAGAACATTGTTTCTTCATTGATCAGCATCAGAGACGGGGAGCTAAAAAGGCTCAACAGCCTGATAAAGAAGGCTGGTTCTTCTCTGGGGACGACTGTGGAACCTCTGGAGATGATGATGCAAAGAAGGAATCTTCATAAAATTAAGAAAGTTATGGACAATCTCTTCACAATACTGTCTTGAGAAAACAGAGTATCTTCAGTCAGAGGCTTCTTTACTGTAACACTACAAGAGATCTTTCCTGCCAACAGCCATCAACATCTGCAAGAACACTGAAGAATTAATGAGTTACAACAACATTTAATTTTCCTTTGGAATCAAATTATGTATTTTTGAATATGTATTGAGTATCCTCCCAGTGCTGGTCACACACTGATGTGGGATAGCATCACATTGTTAACCAGCATTTCTCAGAGGTCAGCCAATGTGACTGCTTTGGTCACTAAAACAAACCCCCAAGCTGTTCCCATAAGTGTCCATTGGGGCTAGGGGTCCTGACAAGAGGTAGTCCATGCTATGACACAAAAGCGGCCTCTCTACTCTCAAATCCTCCAGGCTCTCTGTGATGACCCAGTCTAAGGTTAGGTATTGATGCTTATAAAGACAGAAATCAGCTGCTAAGACTGGAGATCTCGAACTGCCATAGGTTGAGGAATTCCATCTTTATATCTCTCCAGTGAGACTGCCTCGAGTGACGACAAGACTCATTTTTACAGGCACATACCATCATCAACACATGCCTCCACCAAAAGGATTTGGCAGTTTTCTACAAATGTAGCACCATTTAAATGGAACGTTTCCCAGCAGCATAAGATTTATTACTAAGAAGCATTGTTACAACAGAAGAATAAAAAGTAAAAATGACCAACAATTTTTCTTCTGTTTTTTGCAAAGTTTAGTCAGTAACTGATTAAACAGAATGATTGTCAACAGACAAATAACTATGCATAGTACGGTAAATACAGTAATACTCTTGGTAGCAGCAGCATCAACTACTGTTTTTATCTAAAAAAAATGATGGCTATAAATCTGGTGCTTCTACAGATACCACACCTGAGTTTGTGAACCATCACTCTCTCCAAGAAACAACTTCGAACACAGAAAGGAGTTCAACAAACAGATTTGTTGTAGCAACAGTAAGAAGGCACACACAGAAGAAGTAGTCTGGCAGGCACCAGTGAGTGTATTATGAGTTTCCAGTCAAAATCAACAACAGCATATCTCCCACCCAGAAACCACATTCAAATATTTCTCTGATATAGAAATTGTATTTTATATATATTATTTCTCTGGAGTATCTCAACCATGGTTGTTCACAGTTACCATAATCAAGATTAGTGCTCATGGTTCTCATCTGGTAGAATCATAGATTTTAGAATCAAGTGTCTTTGATGTTACCTTCCTGCCACCTTGTTATGTGACACAAGCTCAAAAATAAGATTTGACACATTGTTACTACTTTGCATCGTTACACAGTTACAAAATTATGAAACAACTTTGACATTTTATCTTTTATATGAAAAGGACTTTCAAGGGACAATAATGTTGATCAACAGTTAGGATAGGCTGTAATGCATATCATGATAATTACACCTGTATTGCAAAATGGCACATGATGGTTGCTCTTTTCCATAGCTGTTAGAGCAGTATTTTTCTACAACTTTATGATTCTTAACTTTATTTTGGCACTTCTGGAAATCTTGTTTCTGGAGGATAAACTAACTTCACAAAAGTCTAAATGTCTACATCATGTAAATTTTGAAAAAAAAAAAAACAATTGATATGCCCTCTGTCAATGAAAACACAGTGTAACAGGGAAAACTTGTTTCCAGAGAAAAGCAAAGACCCTTCAATGGATTACAAACAAAAAAATCTGCAGCTCTTCCTGCTTTTGTGCACAAGGATCATAAATCATCAAAAATAATGCAGGTACATTCACCACAACATCAAACAGAAAGCGTAATAATATTTGATCCTACAGACAAAAGTAAAGCCAAAATTAAGAAACTAGTATTCAAACAATTACAGCAAAGCAATTTGTCAGTTCATTTACATTGTATGACTTGCCAACATGTGATCATAGTACACTCGTCGACATCAATGATTGGTTGTCCTAATCAATAAGCAGGTTACAGGGAAGGCGACACAGAGACAGAGCATGTTCAGGTTGAACTCTGGCATCCAGCAGCCTGCTGATGTGAGGCATTTAGATGTAAGCAACATTTCTGCACTGAAGATAAAAATACAACCAGTAGAGGCAACACAAGAGCAGCAGTTACAAGCTAAACTACAGTGGTCCCAGAACAGAGTCGCTACTGGAAAATATGCTGGCCTGTTCTCTTGGATCATGAATATATAATCATGTGGGCGGGTTGCTTTCAGTTGTGCATATAGTTCCATTTCTATCTCAATAATATTTAAAAATCTGCCATTTTGGAGATGCATTTGTTTGCTTTCTTTCCAAAAGCTAAAAATCTTGCTTGGTACCGAGCTGGAGACTGAAGTCTAGAAGCTACAAAAATAATTGCCTTTCAGTTTCCCCTGGATCCACTGTACTCCCAAAGAGACAAAAGTATTTAGTAACACTGAACATTTAGTATATTTTCTAACAAACTGAGGAGAGATTTATTGCACCGCTTCTTCTGCATCAATTTAACTAGCCACCATTGAGTCACCGCAACAATTTTTATCATGGCAGCACAGAATTGTTGGTGGCTATGAAAGGATGTTAGTAAGGTCACTAAGCTCTGTAAAGCCTCAACTGCACTACTTCGGATGATTTTAGCATAAACATAACATGGTAATAATGTGAATACAGCAGAGGAAAAGATTTCTACATTTAATCTAGTTGAAAAAGGATTTTTACCACACCTGACCCCACCAGGATTTGAAGCAGGCAAATACTAAATATTTTACTGTCAATTTAATAACATCCATTTTAGAAGAAAATACAGACGAGTGGCAAATATGGAAACAATTAGATTTAATAGAATCTGTTAAGACAAGTTAGCAATTTTTTGTTTTAGTCTGTGAAGTTTTTAAAATAATTTTTAACACAGAGTAATCCTTTATTGCTTTAGAATATAAAGTTTTTAAAAAACAATCTTTAACAAAGTCCATTAATAACACAGTCTCAATGCTAATTTAAGCTAACTACAATTTTTCTTTCAACCATGAATATGGCATTTAATGAACACTTATACATTTATATGGCATTTAAAAATAAAACTTGACAATGTAAACAATTTTATGATGTTCTCAAAGTATGTTGTAAAAAATGTTAGGGAACCAGGTTTCAGACATTTTCTGTCTTTCTGTTACATTAAAGTAAGCCAATGTAAGCTAACAACAAGATTGTTTCAGGCAAAAGGTTTCACTGATGCTTTCTATAACGATTAGGTCATTTATCTTCTAGCTGCTTCTGAGTTTTTGCTGTGCTAAACTAAACTAACATGTTCAACTGCATCATTAAAGAACCAGTTTAGGATAATGCTACTTTTCTCTTTTTGATTTTATTGCTCGGTTATATTCTTATTGTTTAGAAAATTAAACAATCACTGTTGAAAAAGATGTGTAGTATGTTTAGTTGGATATTTAGGTATGATAGTGGTTTCCAGGGGCAAAGGAAAGGTATCAGTTTACAGATGCTTCTCAGATTGTAGCTAGAGGCTAAGATAAGCTAACACCTTCAGCTTCCTCTCTAACAAACCGGTTGAATAGTTTTCACATTTTTGGAACAAACTAAATTAATATCTTTCCCAAAATGCTCAAACATCTTTAAACCTTTTGGACCTGAGCCAGAAAAAGTGCTAATGTATAACGTCAGGTCTTCAAAGGTTAAAAATTGCTGGATGCAACCCAAATATGACATCATCAGAATAATTTCCTGTTTGGTGTTTCTTTTAAAGTATGTTTATGAAGTATGGGTGATTTCTAATAAAGCCAGGAGAAATGTTACATGGTCATTGAGCTGGGTGGTTGTACTCAGGGTTAACAAATGAGAAGCCTTGGAATTCTTCCTGGTCCAGGTTGGATATTAGCTCCTGATCTGGGGGGGTCAGCTCGGGGGGGTTGCGTGTGAAAAAGCGATCAAAGTTCTCTGCATCACGCCCACACTGCCATGGAGAGGAGAGATGGAGGAATGGATTGAGTTTCATGAAGGGTGAGGGAAAGAAAACAGGGACAACAAAAGACAAAAAGAGAAAAAAGAGAAATACAACTAAAATATGGTATCAACCAATCAAATCACTCACAGCAAAAACTGTGGAATTCCATTGGTCTAAATGAAAGCAGTGGGCATACAGGTTCATCATTGGTGACTACACTAACAAGTTTTAGCTTCACATTTGTCAGAGTAGTGACCAATGGTAGCAGATGGTTGTGTTCTGGTGATGGGGGATTTTTTCACATCTACAGTGGCTTACAAAAGTATTCATACTTATTGAACTTTTCTACATGTGACACATCAAAACCACAATCTTATTTCATTTGAATTTTATATTTGACAGACCAACACAAAGAGGTGTACAATTGTGAAGTTGATAAAAAAATGTATATACATGATTTAAAGCATTTTTGACAAATAGAAAATGAAAGTGCAGAGTGCAAAAGTAGTCAGCCCTCTTTTCTCTGCCTTCAGAAGTTACCTGTTGACTGCTAATGATTAAACTGAGTCCACCTGTGTGTAATCTAATACCAGTTGAAATGCAGCTGCTCTGTGACAGAACCAGGGCTACAATGGAATGGTTTAAAACAAATCATATTCATCTGGTAGAATGGCCCAATCAAACTCCAGACCTAAACCCAACCCAGAATCTGTGGTGAGATCTGAAACCTGGTGTTCACAAATGCTCTGCATCACTGCGCTTGAGATGTTTTACTTTGGGATCAATTATGGATTTCTGAATTTGAATTCTGCAGAAGAATAATGAGCAAAAATTTCAGTGACTAGATGATCAAAGCTGGTAGAGACAAACCCAAAAGACCTGACGCTGGACTTGACATGACGCTGGCTCCGCCCCCATGGTGACATAGACCAATTCTCCCCCAATCATTCCAGGGCAGTTGTCAGCAACTGACCAATCAGCGTTGCAAGTACATGTTCCTTATCTAGAAGAACTGACCTATGACAATACTGACAGTATTTAAAATACTCTACAGTCAGAGATTTTGAGGAAAATAATAGATAATCACGGTCCAAGTTGTCAGTGGGTAATATGCAATCCTGACAGCTGTTACCCAGAGCATGTAGAGGGCGGAATACAATTTATTACATTCCCAAAACCAAAAAGGAATCTGGAATAGTGCAAGAAATGGATCATGGCCTGGCACCCATCTAATGTCCAGTTGAATGAAACTGATGGACGGGATCTACCAAGTCAGTCAGCATCACGTTAACAAGGAATAAACATCGCATTTTTGTCATAAGGACACTTACTGACAGACAAATCAAACCCTGTAGCGGTTTATTAGGCACATAGCTGTACACAAGCGAATAAAGAAAACTATGCTTAGGTATCCCCTTTGTCATGAATGTTTTAACCTAATATATTATTATTACTAACTAATATATTATCTGGAAGTAATCTGGCTAAGATCTTGAGGACTCCATGCTAAGAACTCACGGCTGACGGCTAAGTGTCACATAAACACAACTCAGTTTGATTAAAATCACAGTGCTAACATCTAATCATTTCCAGATCAATAAATGAAGGTAGTTATGCTGAATTTTATGTGTAGATTTTCAACGTTAGTGAGTAATGACTTTTATTTAAGTCATTACTCACCCATTTTGTAAGTGCAAAATACGTCCCACAGCGTTCACACTCACATCCAACCAGACTTTGTCCCTCATCATGTTTCCTCTTGGGCTTTATCGTTTATTTCTCCATTATTTCCCGCTAATAACCTTACAGATCTGATGTAGAACTCCTTAGAGAATTTTCTTGCCCGCCGTCTTTGCCACAGTATTGGTTTATAAGGAGAAAATGACTCAAAAATTGTCTCGGGTAATGCATTGAGGACCGTAGGTCTGCCATAATAACGGTTTGCTTGTTGGAGGACAGCTCTACTTCTTCATGGGGGCGGAGCCGGCATCATGTCAATTGCAGCAAAAGGTGGATCCACAAAGTGTTGACTCAGGGGGCCTGAATACTTTTGCCCACCACTCTTTTCAGTTGTTTAGTTGTAAAAAAATATTTTGAATCATATATAATTTTCTTTCTACTTCACAATTGTATACCACGATGTGTTGGTCTTTCACATTAAATTGCAATAAAACCTATTTATAATTGGTTGTAATGTGACAAAATATGGAAAAGTTCAAGGGGTATGAATACTTTCACAAGTCACTGTATAACTTACCTCATGGGCAAGACTAAGAATACAACTCACTTTAAAAAATTTTTTTTATCATGGATCATTTCTAAAGCAAACTTTAGGGACTGGATACCATTATTAGGTGGAAAGTGTGCATGAGGGAATACACTCACCGCTTTTGGTTTGAAAGGAGGCTGGACCTCCTTATTCTCCAGCTTTTCCCAGTCAATATAGCGGAAGAAGGCATGCTCCTTGATGTCCCTTTCTCCCTCTGGGCCACAGCCAAGACGCTTCCCTGGGTGTTTGGTCATCAGCTAAAATATACACTTATATTTATACATATAGATAAATATATATCTGTCTATCTACATATACGTGAATATGATGAAAGACAGTGTATGTGTATTGCAGTGTGACCTCACCCCTTTGCAGATAGCAACAGCTTCTTTGGACATGGATTTAGGGTATGAGACATGATGCTCCATGATTGACTGGAACAACTCATCTTCATCTTCACCATCAAATGGAGGCTGCACATGAACAAAAATACCCAATTTTTAATTATTGTTTCCAACATTTTAACTGATTAAAATTTTAATAAGTTAATTTTCGCTTTTTAACAGCAATGCACCTAAAATTTCTGTTTGTATTACTAGCTCACAATGTGGCATATGACATACTTAAATTCAGATATAAAATGATAAAAGGCATATTTGAACAAAAATATCTTCAGAGTCAGGATGCACAAGACGGCAGAAAAACAAGAAAAGTTTGTTCCACAGCTGAAGTGCAACAGTTTGTAAAGAGTTAGTTTATCTGCTCCTTGAGAATACTTGAAGTAGTGGAACTATGTGGCTTTAACAAATCAGTACTAAAATTCAAATACATTAAAACATGAATGTAGATGTTTTTATCAAATGAAGCTGATCAAAGGAATTTTTTGTTGTTGCTAAAAAGTGTTACAACAGTCTGGACAAGAGAGAAGCAAAGCATGAATAACCACCTCAACACTAAACTTTGGTAATATTTCTCCAATGATGACAGTTAGAGCAACCTTAAAAAAGTATTTATTGATCAATAACAACACATACATTTTGTAAATTTGGAATGCCAGTAAAATTCAAATGTCCTATCTGTTGGCTGATGAAATAAACCATGTTGTCCAGGACAATGTTCATTCTTTGCAGAGTCTTCTTGAAGGTTTTATTTTTATTTTTTACAACAGTTTATAATTTTCTTTAGGCATTCAGACAGTTTGAAAAACTTAGGATTTTTGAAGGAACAATATAGCTGAAAGCCAACATTATAAAAGTAATTGTAGATTTTATAAAAGGCATTAACAATCTTTCAAAAATCTGCTAAATATGTCACAAAAGATGTGACCCCAAAACAGAGACTTGAGGTTCCCAACATATTATATCAGAGCAAGAGAAACTGACAGGATTTAGTTCATACAGGCACTGAAGCTTATGCTTAGGTAAAATTTGTGCCTCTATAAAACAGATGTAGAGATTCCTGCCTATGAAGTCTGATTGATGTGTTACTGATGGCATCAGGCTGTTGATACATCTATCAAGATTAAAACAGTGAATTCCCCAGAACACGTTCAGCACAACCTTCACTACTGAATTAAAATTTGAATCATTTCATGCGAGTTTAGTTATCTGCTTTCCTTTAGTACCGACTCCTGGTTATTAATATCAATGTCAATTAAATGTGACGCACATACCTGTCCGGCAAGCATTTCATAAAGCAGTACTCCAAAAGCCCACCAGTCCACAGACTTCCCATAAGGCTGATAAGCAATGATCTGTTGGGAAGAAAAACATGTCAATCAGTTGTTGCAGATTTATCACAATTGATCAAATGCATCAGCTGACGAGAGGAAAACACACAAACACACCTCTGGAGCAATGTAGTCTGGTGTCCCACAAAACGTCTTTGTTGTAATGCCATCAAACATGTTTTCTTTGCACATGCCAAAGTCTGCAATCTTTATGTGGCCTTCAGAGTCCAACATCACATTGTCCAGCTTCAGGTCTCTGTAAACATGCACAAATACCCACAACCAACCCATTACTCACAATTGTGCAACTACAAAATACAAAAACCTGATGAGTGGGAAGGATTCAAAACCAGGCTCACCGATACACAATGCCTTTGGAGTGAAGGAAGAAGAGGCCAATGGCAATTTCTGCTGCATAGAACCTGAAACGCAGAACACCACTTCGTATTTAAATAGTGATGGTACATTTAGACCAGTGAAAATATGCTCATTTCTTATGAGATGCAACTGGCTAGTTTTTCACAAAACCGATGTGTTTGGTTAGAACAGTCTTTTAAGAAATGTGGTTGCAGTGACTGTGGCAGGGTTAACAGCTGTTCTGGTAGCTTAGCAGATAACTGCTATGTTTTCTTGTAATAAAATCACATTTTGCTGCAAGACTAGATGTTGCACAAATTAGACATTTTGCAACATTGAAAGTTTATTCTAAGAAAAAAGCCACAGATGAACAAAACTGCACTTAATCTCTATGAGGCTATTTTAGTTTACAATAGATAAAATGTGGACAGACTGGTCAGAAGAATGGAACGGGCCGATGACCAGACAGATGGACTGGATAGAAGGATGGACAGACAAGAAAGGAGCAGATGGCTGAATGGACAGATTGATGGAAGGATTAGAAGAACGGATGGACAGAGACAAATGGACAGATCAGAAGAATGGGCAGACAGCAGGAACTATGGAAAGACAAATGACAAATTCTGTCCATCCTTTGGATGGATTCAAAGGGCAGAATGGACGGACGGATTCAGTTTATTTTATTCGGTAGCGTAGAGACAATGCACATTAACATTGTAAATGTGCCAGAGTTAGCCAAAAGGCCATTTGAGAGGCTTGAACCTGAAATAAACCAACATATTATTTTACGGTAATTAAGATTTTACTGTTTTTGTTTATAGAGCACCATTTGAGTCAGCAGTGCAACTTCTTCCAGCTTTCCTTTAACATCTTTGAGTTCCATTTCGTCTTTTGTTTTAAGGCAGGATGTGTCAAGTGCAAATCTGATTGACTGGTAGGATTTTATCTCTACAGCTTGAGTGGAGCAGGGTGTGTGTTTAGTTGTGCAGTACAGTGTGCTTGTTACAGTATAATTAAGTCCGTCCGTCCGTCCATCCATCATCTTACATGTTATCCCCAGTGAGGTTGCGAGGAGTGCTGGTGCCAATCTCCAATGATTAATGGGTGAAAGGCAGGGTTACCAGTCCATCGTAGTCAAACTAAGTCATTACTTTCTTTTTTCTATAACAAGGTAAACTGTCTACTCCTACATTGAAACAATAAATAGATTAACATAACCGTGTTCTCTTTAGTTTTCTCTGTTATATATTTACTGTAGCCTTATTGAATGCACCACTTCAGCCAAAGTTTGGAATGTGCTTTTGAACCAGATGTACTCCAAAGCATCGTGTCCATAACTCTTCAATGAATTGTCAGCTCCCGGTCAGTAAGATGCATGTAGTTCAGTGTCCTTGTCGAAGATTATATTCAAAAGGGATTTTTAAAATTAATTTTAGTTAAGATGCGCTCCTGCAGACGCCCACCTCCGGCAGAGAATCCAGAGCTCTGCCTCTCAGTGGTGAAACACTACTCTTTAACATAAGTATTACAGCACAGGTCTATTTCTCATTTAGAACACAAAGTAAAATATGATCATACAGATTTCAAAATGTTCAAGGTGTAATTAGTGTGTTAGCATGAATACTCACACAGCATGAGGCTCCTTGAACTTGCCAACCTGTTGGATTTGATACATGAGGTCTCCTCCATTGATATATTCCATGACAAAATACAACCGGTCCTACGGGAGCAGGAAAAAATAAAGGAATAAACTCCTCTTTTTTCTGAGTCAATTTAAACAGTAACAGCTAATAGTAGCTAAGTGTGAAGATAGGCAGAACTCATCTTACCATAGTTTGGAAACATGAGTGCAGCTGAGTGAGGAATGGAGGTTTGCCAGACAGAGCCAGAACTCTTTTCTCCACCATGGTGCACTCTACATCATCATCTTGGATCACCACATCCTTCTTTAGGATTTTGACAGCATACAACTCATCCGTACCTTTCCTTTCTGCCAGCATCACCTAAAGGGTGTCCATCGAAATTAAACTCAATAGACATTAAGTCAGAAACACACTTCTGATAAGAAGTCTGACCTTTCCAAAGCTGCCTTTGCCCAGAACCATGATAAAGTTGAAGTCTGCGAGTTTGACACGGTCCTGATTGCCGTTGCTGTCGTATTTACAAACCGAGGACGAGGATGAGTCTGACGACTTCCCGGGACCTATTTTTGCCCTCTGGAGGCAGTTTGGACAACAGTGGAAAGAAAACCTAGTTTAAAAACAAACAAGCTCAATAAAGTTCTAGCTATTCTATTTGTCCAGATCTTACATCAATCTGCCGTCGTATCGACTCACTCCCCTCTTCTCCGTCTGGCTGGACAGGAACACTGAAGTATTCTCCTTCCTCCTGGGACAGCAGTTTAAACCTGAAGTCCGACATTCACCAATACATTAGACGCTGCCTTTATTGTCCTTCTTATTAAACATTACAATGCATTCTAAGGATACTCAAACCCTTGAATCTTTCCACATTTTCACATAAAGACCTCAATCATCTATGGTTTGGGATTTTTGGTAAAAGTCAAGAAAATAGCATTTTTGCTGTTAGAGGAGACAATTTTCTCTAACAATTTTCCTCTGTTAGAGGTAATGCTCTCCTGTCTGGTCTGTGAGCTTCAGTTTTACAATACATCAAGTCAAACCAACCAAACCAAACCAAACCCTTTGAAAAACTTGTTTCCCCTCTGATCTGTGGTGGCACTACACCAAGAACATCTGAAGGAAACAACACAAAAACCTCTGAAGAAGACACTATTAAAAGATCTTAAGTTGACAGGAAATGTAAAATTATTATTGGGCAATGATATATGTTACTGGACAGTGAAATGCTATTTAAGGACACAGATTGTATATTGACATTTTAAACCAACAAATAAAAAATACAATTAAAATAAACATGAATTATTTTTACTTTTGCTACATCCATATTAAGTCAGTTGCTCCTTCAGGCCCCCCAGGCCCCAGGCATGTCAGGGGCCCCATACATGCTACTATTTTTAAACACATAGAGAAATTTTAGATTTGTTTATTCAGAATGTCAATGTTGTTCAATTTGAAATGTCAAATTGTTTAACATTTAATTTTAATAGTTTAAGGATCTGGAAAGTTTAGTTTTTAATCTTCATACTTAGATTGTTACCATAGCAACAATGCTATGAGTTTAATTTTTGAGTTTGACCTCTGATGTTCACAAAAATATAGTATCTCAGTAATTCAATAATTATAACTGATTACTTTTAAACGCAGCCAATTAAACTACCCTCGCTGTATTCCACTAAAGTCATGTTGAAACATTGTTGTTCTTATGGTGCGTTCACACCAAACGTGTTTCAAGCATCAGGCATGTCTGGTTTACGTTCAAAATCTATGTGGAGCATGGGACCTGTTGGATGCACTCGACGAGTCAAATGCTCCAAATAGTTCAAACCGCGCCGCAACAACCCTCTCGATGCGCCTCCATATAGACGCGCCGGACACTCAAAAGGCGTTTGGGGAGAATGCAGCGTTAACAGCAGGAGGAGCCCCTCAAACAATTGTGCTCAAGGCCTCATACAGTGTTGGCTCAGAGGGGCCAAATACTTTTACACACTACACTGATGGTACCCCTGAAAATAATGTGACCAAACGAACCATGTTAAATCAACGTGTGTCCACTACTTAGCATGACAGGTGTCTTGTAATCAGTCAGTGGGCCTATATAGAGAGCTACATGTAGTCACAGTGATATTTGGTGACATGCTGTGTACCACACTGAACATGGACCAGAGAAAGTGAAGGAAAGTGTTGTCTCAGGAGATTAAAAAGAAGATTATAGACAAACATGTTAAAGGTAAAGGTTATAAGACCATCTCCAAGCAGCTTGATTTTCCTGTGATATTCTTATTTTTTTAGGAATTTAAGATCCATAAGACTGTAGCCAACCTCCCTGGACATGACCGCAGGAGGAAAATTGATGACAAAGCATAGAGATGGATAATAAAAACGGTAACAAAAGAGCCCAGAAAAACCTCTAAAGACATTAAAGGTGAACTTCAAGCTCAAGGAACATCAGTGTCAGATCGCATCATCCAATGTTGGTGCGATCCAAAGCAGACTTAATGGGAGACGACCACAACAACAATAGGATTTCTTTTCCTATTGTTGAAAAGAAATCATAAAAACTTCAGACTGGAATTTTCCAGACAACATGTTGACAAGTCACAAAGCTTGTCAACATGTTGACAACAAGCTGTCCTACGAACAGAAGAGACAGAAACTGAACTTTTTGGCAAGGCACATCAGCTCTATGTTCACAGATGGAAAAATGAAGCATATCAAGAAAAGAATACTATCCATCCTGTGCAACATGGAGGAGGCTCCGTTATGTGGGTAAAGTATAATGTGCAGAGCATAATGACATCTCAATACTATCAAGGGATTGTAGTGAGAAATGTGCTGCCCAGTATCAGAAATCGTTATCTTCGTCACAAGTCATGGGTCTTACAACAGGATAATGACCTCAAACAGACAGCTAAAAACACCCAACAATAGCTAAGAGGAAAGCATTGGACAGTTTTGAAGTGGCCTTCTCTGGACCCTGACCTGAATCCTATTGAGCATCTTTGGAAGGAGTCGAAACATGCTGTCTGGAAAAGGCTTCAAACCTGAGACAACAGGAGCAGTTTGCTCATGAGGAGTGGCCCAAATACCTGCTGAGGGGTACAGAAGTCTCATGGACAACTACAGGAATTGTTTGATTGCAGAAAAACCTGCAAACACCTTTCAAAAGGTTTTCCTCTTATCAAAAAACATAATAAGTTAAGGGTACAATCATTTTTGTCCAGATCTGTTTCATGAGCTTATTTTTTAAAAATAATTCTGTTAAAGCATGGTTGAAAAGCAAAGCAATGTTTGACTTTCATTTGTTCATTTTCATATAATTTTTATTCATTATTACCTCTGTCAGAATGAAGTTATTTCTGTAACCATTGTGGCTTTCATTAACCAAGTGGTACCAACAATTTTGTCCATTTCTGTAAAATCGCAACAATACACACAGAATTCTGCAGTTGTAACATGTCAAAATGTGGAAAGGTTTCGGTAGGCCCAGAATATAATCTCTTCTCCTCACCATCCATCTATTCCTTGTTTCTGCAGCTCTGAGATGCCAAAGGAGAGCGATCCCATAAAGTCATTCCGGCTGGTCAAATCCCAGTCCCATACCTCCACTGACAGACGCCGGTCCTTGTCACTTTCTTTCAGCTTACTAAGAGATATCAACAGAAAGCAGGACTTATGTGAATGCTGATTCTCTTTATTTCAGCACATAAATTAATCATTTTTTTCTGTTATTACAGTAAGCCAGAAAAACACTGGTAATCTTAGAGAATATGGATAAAAGTATCGGGGGGGGAGATGAGTGGAGGAGGTGGGTAGTTGGAGGGGTTTGGTTATGTAACTAAAAATGAGGCCAACCTTTCCTGTTTTTTAAAACAATGCCAGAAAAGGAACAAGTTGACTTGAAACCACTAAGCACAAAGAAGAGAAGAAGAAAGTCTCACAAAGTGAAGGACTCATTCCAGGTGGGGTTGAGGCAACATTTCATGGTCTTTGTCTTCTGCTTGCTCTCACTCTTCGGGTCGGGAATCAGTTTGAGCTTAACGTAAGGGTCTGAAAGGCCGTTTGGGTCCATGGGCACCAGGTTCTTTGCCTCTTTGACTGAGGAGGAGAGAGCAGAGAAAAATAAGTTCAACAGAAAAAGAAAAGATGCACTATGGATAGTCTGGATTGGTTTATGCCCATGTCTGTCTGCCCTGAACAGCTTCGCATCCGAACATTTAACACCTGTGTAGTTTCTCTTCCATAATTAATCCCCAGCTGTCTGGCAGAGGAATCTGGCACGTGGCTGCACATCCTGCTGGAGATGTGGGTCAATCGTTGGATAATTGAACGACTAAATGGACTTTCCAGTTTCAGTCTTAGTCTGATGGACCGCTTTGCTTAGAGGCTGTGTGTGTGCGAGTGTGTGTTCGTGTGTATGTGTGTGTCAAAGTGAAAACGAAGAGATGAATGGACAGACAGCACTCACTGGTGACAGCAAGAATATCGTCAGTGATGTGGGCGGAGATGTGGATGCGTCCTCTCCGTTCTGTGTGATCCGTTCCACACAGGCTCGGGACGTTGGCCACACATCGCTTGTGGATGTTCATCATGCAGTCTGAGAAACAAAAATACACTCATCAATCATCACCTTATTAGCTGGTACATGGAATTAGAACAGCAAAGTTCTTCAATTAATAACTAATGGAGATAAGAACAGAAAAAGCTAATGTATCCAGAGAAAGAAATCATTTTAACTATATTTTACTTCATACATATGTATGAAGTAAAATATCCTCCTATAAACCCTGATCTAGAGGAGAACGTCTAGATCAGGGAATTCTGGTTTTTGAATTTCAGGTAATTTCTCTGAAAACTCCACAGTCAACAGTGAGAGGAAGTTGAAGGACATCCACAGATAGGGAGATTAGCAACTGTCCATAATGCTGCAGTCTGTAACTTTTCTAAGAAATATATTATTTTAGATAGTTGTTAAAATTGTCACCATGCTGTGACAGCAAAAATTGGTAAAAAGTTCAAGCTCCTGTGCTTTCTCCCACCACCAACTAAAAACAACCAATCAGAGCCAGGAGGCGTGTCTCAGTGCTGTCAATCTCCCAGTATATGGTGCTGCTCATGCCCCCGTGTCCTTTCCTCCCTTGCTCTCTGCAGCTTGTAGAGCCTGTCATAAATGCTAAGGCCACCGATGACTGCAGATAAACTGCAAATTATTTCTCTGCCAGTAGTATATTGAGCAGCGTGTACATGAGTTTGACTGACAGCACTAACACCCTCCTACAGGCTTTGATTGGTTGTTTCTGGTCAGGATAACTTGACAGCAACATTGCTGCCAAGCAATGTTGACAGTAATGTCAACATTGCTTGACACCTGAAAATAATAATCTCAGGAAAATAAAAATAAAATTCAAGCATGATTTCTAGTCATTTTTTTCAACTTTGGTAGCAGAAGTTTTAGTAATCTTTCTGGTTACTAAAAGATATGAAGCAGCAGGGATATACTGGTTTTTTTTCTTCTCACACAGCTTTTTCATGTTGAGGTGTTTCTTTTGTCTAATAACTAAGAAAATATAGCTTTAGACTGTATTTAAATAAGGTTAGAATCTGGTAAAAACCAGATGATTCTAAGTCCTGATGTGTAAAACCAAGGAATTAAAAGTTTATTTTGAACTCAATGGATCAACAGCAAACATCTTCTGACTGTCTCCTGCTCTGATTGGTCTCATTGCACATCAGAGTCCTCTTTAACACAGAGTGTGTTAGGAAACTCTATAACATTCGCAAAACTTGTAGTTCACTATAGCCATAACTGATGAAACAAAATTTTACTCTTAAAGATTAGATGTTTCTTAACAAAGATAGGAATAAAAAGAAACAACACAAAAAATATGACTATAAAACTGAAAAACTATTTTGCAGAATACATCAAAGCCAGAAGAATGGCAAGAATAACAAACCAGAAAAGAATAAACAAAGTTGATTTTTGGGTCATGAATAACAGGCAGCCTACGTAAATTCTCATTTTGTCCACTAGATGGCAGACTCCTCTGATCTTCTTTGTCAATCATTGAGCTCCAATCAGAGGATGAAGATGCTCTGAAGATGCTTTTCTGTTGTTGTTGGTTCTTGTGTTAAATCTGATCTCCCATCTCCAACAGAGAGAACTCCACACACACAGCACAGCAAACAGTTTAACTGCTGAATAAACTAACATTTTTGTGGACTTTACATGTATATATTCTTGCTGTGTGGACACACAGAAATGATCTCAAAACATTATACATCTATTTGATCGAATTAATTTGAACACGAGAGTATTTAGAGTTTTAGTTTCTTATACTTTGTTGGCCTAATAATTAATATTTTCATATTTCAGCTATTTTTCCCCAACAAAAGCACTGACATAAAAAAAGAAGACGTCAAAAACTATACATTATGCCTTTCATGAGTCTTAATAGTGGTATAACATAAAAGTGGTTTGGTCCTTAAGTTGTCTTAAGCCTAAGCAAATGAGAATTGAAATTAATGTGCTTCATTCTTCTGTAAAGCTGAATAATGGCACTAATATTATACATAGCAGTCAGTTTCTGCCAATAAGATGCACTGGATGTGTGAGCACAATTTGGCAGGTGGGGATTAAGGCAACGCTTACTGCAGATACTGCAGAGACATACTGATGTCTGGGAAATGTAGGTCCATCCTTCTACAGCTTGAGTTCACTGAGAAGTGGAAAACTAGACAGGTGCCAATCTTCATATGCGGGAACCTCATAGCCAGTGTAATATTGTAATAAACTAAATGCTTGGATTTCATTTGCCATGATAAAGTAAATTAACAGAAATAAGAGCTTGAAATATCCACATGTGTGATGATTCTAATAATCTTATCTTTTTTTAACTGTATTACTGAAATAACTTTTGATGCTGTTCTAATTTATTGAGATGTACTTGTGATCTAAACGTAGACATTGTCCAGTTTTGATAAACAACTACAGAGAAATCAGCTAATCAAAACTAGAAAAGAACAAAATGTGTTAAGTTCCTAACAAACTTCAGTTCTTCATGCTGAGCCAAATAAACCTTTTGTATCTGTTCTGTCCTTGATCTAACAACACTGGATGTGCCAATTCTTTCTCTCTGGATACGATATGTTTATACAGACCCACATAAAACTAGACCTGTTGGTAAATTATGTAAAAGAATTGTTATAGTGTTATATATTAAGTTATAGTGTATTCATTAGCAGGCTGGATCGAAATCCTTCACTCAGCGGGCACTGCCTGCTGCAATGAGAAAATAATATTAATAATAGTCATGATTAAATAGAGGTTAAACACTCTTCCTGTTTAGATCAACAATAAATAAAACAAAGTGAATGAACATAAAAACCAGACTTTGAAATGGTGAATTCAGAAACGTAATGCATGTGAATTAAATCCAGGAAGAAAGTATAAACACACAACCAGAGTTAAGCAACCAAAAAGACTGGGAAGCTGAAAGGAACTGCTGAAAAATCATAAAAATGTAATGTAATGATTGCACTGTCTGATTAAATAGATCAAATCTGTGATTATCCAATATTAGGAATACCTGCTAATTCCATTTTGTTGCTGAATGTTGTTTGCAGTTAATCCACACGTCTTCTACTCTGGAATCATCTCCACAAAATTTGGAATCTCAGTCTAAACTGTAAAAGATGTGAGGGTTCCAGGAATGCCCATCCATTCAACTGATATAATGAATAAATTAAAGGGATTCAATACTGTGTGACCTCTGAACTTGGAAGTGCAACTATTTCAGACGTCTGGCTGATTGCTGATTACTGATGTTTAAAAAGCTGGACCTGCCAATTTTGATTCTGTGCTCATAAAAACCAACATTATGGCTGATTCTAACGGCTGGTTTCTGTAGGATACTTAGTGGATGTAAAGAGCGTTTGTAATTAATTCCCCACACTTCTGAACAATATGTTAATATGGCAAAATCAGAGAGTTATATAGAATATGAAGTGATATATTATTCAAGATATATAAAGCTTTTCCAGGACTCATTTCTACTTAGTTTATTCTGTAAATGTTTAATGAGGTTTCCAATTGATTTTGTCATCTATTATTACACCAAGAATAATAGAACATATACTCCTTCTAGAGTTACACCCTCTGTCTGAACTTGAATTTGAGTATTTTTGCAAAACTTCCCAAAGACCATGATTTATTGTATGTATTATCTCAAACCATTTCTTCAATTTACTGATTTTGAGGCGACTATGTAAAGAAGTTTTTGCAAGTTTTCACTAGAGACTAGACTAATTGTGTCGTCAGCAAATGGCACAAATTTTAATGCATTCAACACTTTGCTTATCTGGGTTATATACAAATTAAATTAAACTGGGCCCAGTTCTGACCCTTGAGGTTCCCCACATACAATATCAATCCAGTCACATTCAATCTCTCCCATTTTCACAAATAGTTTTCTGCTCTTTCAATAGCTCCTCATCCAGTTCAAAACTACTCCCCAAATTCCGTGATGTTCTAATTTTTCAATTATGATATCATGATTTATTATGTCAAAAGCTTTCTTTAGATCTATGAAAACCCCTACAGCTCATTTCTTTCTATCTGTTGCCTTTGTAATTTCTTCTATTAAGTCAGTTAGGGCTTATGATGTTGACTGATTTGCTCTGAATCCATATGAATCACTACTAAGTAGTGATCTATGTTTTTTTTCCAGTTTCTTCTTTAAAAGTTTTTCTAGAATTTTAGAGAACTGAGGGAGAAGAGAGACAAACCTGTAATAAGTGATTATTGCCTGTTTTACACATTGGAATGGGTTATTTTCATTTTGTTGGGAAATTGTCCCATTTGGAACAATAAATTACAAATTTAAGTAAATGGTTTAGAGATTCCCTCAATTACCATTTTAATGGTTTTTATGTCTAGATCATCACAGTCAGTGGATGCTTACTTTTACTTTTATTGACAATTTCAATTATTTCTTTCTCTTATGGGGTTAGGATATATTGAACTTGTATATTCTCAACATAATTTAGATGAGTTGCTGTTTTTATTGCAGGTATATTTTCTGAAAAATGAGGTTCTATAATCACAAAATATCTATTGAATTTATTTAAAACATTCTTCATATTTGTGGCATTCTGGTCATTATCTAAAAAATAATGTGGATAATTGTTACTGTTGGAAGTTTTTCTGACATAATTTAAAATGTTCCATGTCGCCTTAGGAATATTTTTATTATTATCCAATTATTTATAATAATATTCCTTTTTGCATGCCTTTATAACTTACTTTTATATTTCTTATGTTTATTTTCTGATTCAGAAGTTCTATGTTTTATAAATTCCCTAAAAGGTTTGTTTTTCTTTTTACATGCATTTTATTTTCTTTAGTAATCCACTGCTCATTTTTTGCCTGCGTTTCATCTTCATTTTCCTTAACTGGACAGTTCTTATTATATAGTAATTTAAATATTCTTAAAAATTCTTCATATTCTGAATTCACATAATTTATTCTATAAATTAATCTCCAATCATATGTCATCAAATCATCAAAGTGCCTTCAGTGAATCTTCTGACCGAACCGTCTGAATTGTGATCTGGTTTTCTGCAGTAACGGTCGTAGACTGTGAACACTGGTAAATAATAAGTTATGTCATTTATTAATATTCCACTAGTTAAACTATTTTCAAGAGCATTTGTACAAATATTATCAGCTAAGGTTGAACAGTGCGATGCAATGCGACTGGGCCTACTGATTTTAGGATGCAGGCTTAGAATGTACAAGACATTAATAAATTCTTCTGTCATTTTATGTTTATTTGGATTTAGTATATCAATGTTGAAATCCCCATAGATAAATGCAACTTTTTGATGAACATTTATATATGTTTCTTCCATCCAGTTATTGAATATTTCTGTATTTGATCCAGGAGCTCTATAAATGCAACTCATAAAGACATTCTTCTTTGTTTCCATGAGTATTTCTATAGTTACACATTCAAAAACATTATCCATGGCAGTTGACATTATTTCTATTATCTTATAGTTAATGTTCTTGTCCACAAAAAGAGCTACACCACCTCCATTTTTGTTTTCTCCGTTTTTACAAGCCATTTTATAACCATCGAAGTCCATGCCCTTTTCACTACTAAGCCATGTTTCTGATATTGCAATGATATTAAAAGGCCATGAGGTTTGTTGGAGATTCTGTTTGGTGTAGTGGAAATTTGCACACAAGCCTCTACTGTTAAAGTGAATTACTGAAAGCTTATGTTCAGTTTTAATTAAGTTTTATCTGGTGTCATTCTTAAAGTGTGTACTACCGTCAAATACCTGGGACATTATTTCTATTCTATAACCGAGGATCTGACTGATGCTATGGATATTTAGAGACAATGTTGTTTAATGTATGCACAAGACAACATGCTGGTACGTAAATTCGGGATGTGTTCTGCCACAGTGAAAGTGGCTCTTCTTAAAGCATACTGCACTCTTATGGTGACAGTATACACAAAGCAGCTTACAGAAACTCAAGTGGCATACAATGATGGAATGAAGATGCTGCTCAGGATGCCGAGATGGACTAGTGCTAGTCAGGTATTTGTTGGTGTCTCCACTTTTCATGCTGTCTTACAAAACCTTCTGTACAGGTTTATGTGGAGATTACACGTTTCTACAAACAACATCATCAGATACTAACAGATATTTCACAAAGCTCAATCAGCTTTAAGTCCAGAATGTGGAACCACTGACAGTTTAGCCTTTCTGTAAATCAGTGATTTGTATTTGTGATTATTATCTTTTTATGTGATTGTTTCTATTTTAATTTTCTTAAATGATCTTTCTATGGACCCATTTGTGTCTTTAATAAGGCTGATGATGATGAATGCTGCTGTTGAACTGGTCATCAGTTTAATAGTGACAACTGTTATTGATACCAGTAAAAAAAATTTATCAGGCTCAAAGTCATTTTCAATATCTTGACTGGAGCGCCGTATAGGGGAGGAAAGTTAGGACAATTCCAAGGGCCCCTGGCTGATAGGGGGTTAGGCTTAGAGTTAGGCTGATATTAATATCTTGTTTTTAAAATATTTTTTAGCAGTAAAATTAAATGTTGCCACTCGCAGACCAAAATGCACAAATCCATATTTGCCCTGAAGACCCCTGGATCTGTATGAATGGTTCGTTCCTGCTTAGCGCTTGAAGGTGATGGTGTTCAGCAGCAGTTGGCAGAAGACAAGAATGACTGTGGTAGTTACAATGCTGCCAAGAAAAATAAGTCAGGTTTTTAAAAAAAAATAGAGGTAGAGAGAGAAAATGAATGTTCTCTGTCCTCAATGTAGCCCAGTTTTTCTCCAAGAGAGATGGGTAGACTGTAGATTATCAACCATTTAGCATAGTTAGCATTTCTTTTAATAAATGAAGGAACAAATCTGCCAACATATTCATATATTTAACTTGCCCCTGTACCTTTTATTACACTTAACAGATGTGTCAGCAGCAGCAGCTCTAACCAGCAGCATAATCCTCCCGTCCCAGTGATAAAGGTAAGCAACACTGTGTTCAATGACAAGATAGTTAGCATAATTCCAGGGAATCTGTAGATTTTTCCTGTCTCTCTGCTCTTTTTAGAATTACACAACAAAAAATATGTTTATTACTGACAGAAATTCAAACAATCTGTATAAAAAGATAATAAAATAGCCTCCTGTCAGTCCAAATAGTCCTACATAAAAAATGGTGACAGCTTTAACAAATATGGACAAACATAGTTTTTAATTAAGGTTATATACTGCAGCTTGAACAAAATGCAACTTCATAGCATTTTTGAGAACTCTCGATTGCTTTATGTATATTTTGCACGTTGCCTATTACTGTTGCTGGTGGGGAGAGACATGTTATAGCTAATAATAATAAAAAAATTAAGCAACCTATTTGCATACTTTATGCAACTGTTGCATGTAAAATTCACTCGCTGTGTCCAAATTTTGGGCCTGCATCCTTCGAAGGACCCGGTCCATGTAGGACGGGTCCTTTGCAGATTGCGAATAAATGACGACTGGAAGAGAAAAGCTGTGTATTCGGACAGGTCCAGCCTCCACCCACTGTCCCACACAACTCAGCGTAACTCATGTTGCCTAGCAACCGTGACAGCGAAGCAGAAAGTGGCGAAGAAAACAACAATGAAGCCAAAGTTTGCTTTTCAGTCATGTATTACTGATTTCTGTATTATTCTTCACCTTTTGTAGCAAAGACCGTTTCATAGTAAAAAAAAAAAAAAAAAATCTGTTAGTTTGACTCTAAAACGTTCAAACGTGTTGAACATTCCTACCAGGAAAAATATAAGCAAATTATTCATTTTCAAATATAATACTCTCCAGATCTCAGATAAGCCATTACAGTTAAATTAAACTAGTATATTTGAAGGTTCAACTTTAACCAGTCAAACCAATTTGCTCAAGAACAAATGAAATACTTTCATAAACCAAACATTTTACAGCTAGATATTACATGTCTGAATAATATGGGTGTTGTGTTGGGAGTCAGGCGTTCTCTCCTGGTACACTGAACCTGAAGCGCCCAACCAGCTCGCAGCTGGTGAGGGGACATGTCCGAATATGTTGGAGCAATATTGCAATTGGGTTATGTTTTGGTGAACCAAGCAGATATTTAAGACTTATACTTGCATTCTCGCCTAAAAATCACGTTGTCATTTAAAGTGTAACATAACAAAATAATTTGCTGCTCTTCACAGCCATTGCCACTCTGCTACCCTAGCCTGGTTTGGACACATAATGAATTATGGGATATGGTGGGCCGTAAAGGATACACTAGACCCACCCTTCAAATCTGAGGAAAAGAAGGCCACATTGGGAGGCCGCATGTGAAGGAGTTTTTGAATTCGGACAGGCTTTGTTGCAACGCTATGATGTAATCGGCCTAGAAATCGGCCTTAAAAGGACGCAGACCCTGCATCCTTTGAAGGATGCAGACCCTGAATTTGGACACAGCTATTGTGCTAGTATCAATATTGGACCAAAGAAAAGAAGGCAGTTGCAAGCCTTTAAAATTGTGATGCTTTTGATGGGTCAGATAGACTCAAGAAACTGTAACAGCAGGAGCGTGAGGGGGCCTAATTTAATTTTTTTGCCATGGGGCCCAAGATTTCTGGCGGCACCTCTGCTTGCTGATGATGATTGTTGTACTGAAATGTAGTCAGTTCCACATCCTCCTAATCAGCAATCCACAGCAAGATTTTCTGTTGGGGAGGCATGTCAGCTGTGCCAGCTGCCATGTTTGTTTATCTGGCTAAGAATTGGCATCGCTGGGTGTAGACCGCATACCTGGTGGTCCTTTAAACGTCACTGGGTAATTTTGGGATACTCATGTGGGGATGGATGATCAACTTATAACAGAGATAAGCAATTTCTCTTCCTTGACGTCATGCCTTTAAGTCCTCCATCAGATCCGCCCTCCTCTTCCTTACAGCATCTGTGAAGTCATCACAGTCCAGTCCAATGTAGATTTTGGATCCCTTTAGTGCCATGGTCCGCTGCAGAATAGTTGATCTGTCCTTGTACCTCAGAAATTTGACGACAGTCAGCCTGAGTCTGTCTCCTCTGGGTTTCCCAGTGTGGTCAGCTCTCATCATCTTGATCTCATGTCGCAGGTTTAACTTTTCAGACAGAACTGTCTTCACTTTCTCCCCCATCTCAGCCCAAGTCTTGTTTGGCAACTCAGTAATTCCGTCAATATCCTGATTGTTTCTCCTTGATTGTCCCTTCAGGTACTCCATCTTATCGGTGATTACCAACAGACCATCACAAACTTTAAATACGTCAGACTGCAGCGAGTTATCTCGCTCACCGTGCTTAACACTTTCTGCTTTGATGTTATCCACATCTTTCTGCGTAAATTGCAGGCTGGGTTTAATGTCCTGCACTACTCATGTCAGTTCGTCCAGTGTGGTGTTTGTAGTATCCATAATGACTTTAACAAAACCTTTTGAAATTGTCCTGTTGTTGTTGAAGCAACTGTGTGTGCATTTCCTTTTGCTGGCTAGGTAACTATCTTGCATGAGCGATACAAACTCCTTATCCGGTCTCATCTCGGTCTTGTTTTTTTATTTACCAAAAGTTTTCTTCAAAGTGATAATAAATGTAGAATACTTTTCTCAGCTGAAACATGATGGCAGGATTCTTGCTGAGTTGACTCCATTCCTGGTACCATTTCCCTTCAAAATGTGATGATAATAGTTAGGATACGTAGCAAGAAAGTTGCTGAGTTGGTAACAGTGGGCTGACTATTGTTAACTGCAAAAGTGCAGACATGACCTGGTGGGCTGGTTTAGTGTGAGGACAAACATTTCTCTGGAAAAAAATCAGTAGCTGATTTTTTTTTACATTTGCTGAGGTAGATGAGATCTGCATACAGTAGCTGTATGCATCAACATGTTGTATGTATCAACATGTGAAGTTGATACATACAATTTCACATGTATGTATCAGCCAATCACTGATCTCCCGAAATTAAGGAAATTAGGGTTTATTTATTAGTGCACCCAGAGTTGAAAGATTACTGAGGAATAGTATATCTCAAGTCAGTGCTGATGAACTGATTTCAGACAAGTTTGATCAGGAAAAGGTCAGGAAATAAAGGTGCTATTGCAGTCAGACACAACCCTCCTAGTGTTAACAGTCCCATGCAGAATCAAGATTCCTTCCTGGAATGGACATACCTTCCTGGTCATCAGGCTGTGCCTCGTATTAGTGGCTCTCTCTGCTCTCATGCTAATGATTTGTGCATTTGATGGTGAACCTTTAGTCAAGCTGGCAGCGCCACTCATTACTTCATTCATTACTTCAGGAGCACCACAGGGCCTGTACTCTCACCATTCCTTTTCACTCTGTACACTTTCAGACTTCCAGCACAAGTCTGACTTGTCATCTACAGAAATACTCAGATGACTCTGCAGTTGTCAGGTTATTCAGAGATGGACAAGAGATTGAGTACAGAGAGCTGGTGGACCGCTTTGTGTCATGGTGTGGGAACAATCATCTCATCTTAATTGTGAACAAAACAAAGGAGATGATTGTTGATTTCAGGAGGAACAGGGTTGGATTGGATCCTGTTTCCATCATCGAAGAAGAAGTGGAGGTGGTTGAGGAATACATATACCTCTGTGTTCATCTGGACAACAGACTGGACTGGAGAATCAGCAGTTCGCTCTGTTCAACAAGGGTCAGAGCAGACTGGACTTCTTGAGGAAGCTAAGATCCTTTAAGTTTTTCAGCCAGATGCTGCAGATCTTCTATAAGTCTGTTGTTGAGAACATTGTTTCTTCATGATCAGCATCAGAGACGGGGAGCTAAAAAGGCTCAACAGCCTGATAAAGAAGGCTGGTTCTTCTCTGGGGACGACTGTGGAACCTCTGGAGATGATGATGCAAAGAAGGAATCTTCATAAAATTAAGAAAGTTATGGACAATCTCTTCACAATACTGTCTTGAGAAAACAGAGTATCTTCAGTCAGAGGCTTCTTTACTGTAACACTACAAGAGATCTTTCCTGCCAACAGCCATCAACATCTGCAAGAACACTGAAGAATTAATGAGTTACAACAACATTTAAGTTTCCTTTGGTATTAATAAAGTATTTTTTAATTTTGAATTTAATTCGAAATTAATTCAGGTAACGCTGTTACAGGAGCAGACAGATTAATCAAAGCCTTCCTGCTGTCACAGATCCATATTAACTACTGTATTATTTTTGCATTAATTGTGTTTTATTTGTGCACAAATATCAGGTTTTACCTGAGAAGTGTTTACATAAATGAATATTCCCTTCTCACTAATTAGACAGATAATAGCTTATTGTCCTGGCATTACGCCATGAAAAGCAGAATCATATACAACACAAACTGCTACAGAGGTAAATAAGATCAGTGGATAAGATGGCTTTCACATGTACCAATTGTCCAAACATCCAAAATTCTGGAAATTCGAGCAGATTTTCTGCAGACCCATAATTTAAGTTGCAGAATTTAACTTTTACAAAAATATGCAGGCTATGAAGTGGTGAACCAGCTGTAGCTTAGCAACAAGCAAGTACTAGCAGCAGAGGGAGAAGGCAGAGGAGCTCAATTTCTTCACAGATTATCTGTGATTATCTGTACTCTAAAGACATAATAGTAATAATGTTAACAGATAAGTAAAAATTATATTTTTAAATTAAAAATATATACTGCAGCTTTAAAAAAAATTGAAGTTTTTTTTCTCTGCTAACTGTAATTGAAGGGAGAACAACTGCACCGTGGTGAAAATAGGGGACAGTTGCTCTCATCTTTAGGACTTTATCTTGATCTGTGTTTGCTTCATGAATCCAGAGCAGAAATACATTGAAGAGTGGGAGTATGACATGCACAGAAATGGAAGAGATTCTCCCTGAACAAACTCACTTTGCTGCCAAACTCACTGTGCTCAGGCTACAGCACACAAACAAGTGGCTAAATACTTTGAATACATACGGTCACATTTCATGCCCTGGTGTATCAGCCCATACAGGAGAGAGCCACAGTGGTCACAGAAGGTGGGGCTGGAATAGGTGTGGACCCGAAACTTGTGTTTACTGCGAGGATCCTGGAGGAACATAAAGAATCAATTTATCAGGTTTATTTGTATAGCACATTTCAGCAACAAGGCAGTTCAAAGTGCTTAACATCATAAAAATATAAAAATACAAAGTAAAAAAAAAATACCTCACACTAAACCAATTAACATTACATTTTGTCAAGTGCCATCAATATACATCAAAATGTTGGTTAGAGTTTCAAATGAACTCTAAACAGTTTTTTAGTCCAGATTTAAAGACACTCAGTGTTTCAGCTGTTTTGCACCTGTTCCAGATTTGTGGTGCATAGAAGCTGATCGCTGCTTCTCCATGTTTGGTTCTGGTTCTGGTTGTTGCAGAGCAGAACCAGAAGCAGAAGACCTGAGAGGTCTGGAAGATTGATACAATAACAGCAGATCTTTAATGTATCTTAAATTATCTTTAATGTGCTGAGCCGTTCAGTGATTTATAAACTAACAACAGTTTTTAAAGTCTATTCTCTGAGCTACAGGGATCCAGTGAAAGACTT
Organism: Poeciliopsis retropinna; assembly: GCA_010277075.1. Lineage (NCBI taxonomy): Eukaryota > Metazoa > Chordata > Actinopteri > Cyprinodontiformes > Poeciliidae > Poeciliopsis > Poeciliopsis retropinna. The sequence continues at coordinate 537,054 of VMRM01000023.1, forward strand.
TAGAACTGGGGTGATTAAGGGTCCAGAGATTTATCAGTGTTGATTTCCTTCATATTTACTGATAAAAAAGCCAGTATTGGCCAAATAAGAATTGGCTTTTTAAAAAAAAGCTTGACAGATCAATACAGATCTGTCTGCAGTTTTCTGACCGAACACTGTAATCGGCGCACCTGTTGGGGTGATGTGCTCTTTGCTTCTAGATTTAGGGAGAACATCAGAAGGAGCTGGAAGATTGATTTTTAGGCAGACCTGTGTGGACACTGTTGCAGTAATCAATGTGAGTAACAGTTATTAATTTGTCTTATGGGCTGTACTTAGAGAGCAGAGTCAGCAAACCAGTAAACATTCTCCCTTTCTACCTTGGATGATAGTTCAATTAAGCAGCTTTGTGTCTGAATTAGTTTAAATAATGCATATATGCAGAGAAAAGCTATAATTTATTAATTTGTGAAGGCAAAATTACTTATTTCCAAACTGCCACTGTTCTTAGCTCCCTGTTTTGTAAGAAGAAGTAAAAGTTGTGGGAACTGGCTCCTTTTCAGCAGTTAGTACATGAATAACTAGTAGTTGAAGCTGTTGTGGCTCCTCGTTCCTTCCATGGAAAAACCTCCCAGGTATTCCTGGATCAACACCTGGAAAAACATCTTTATAGACAACTTTTCTGCAGAATTATGTCTGATGTCGTGTGCAATTACAAGACTGCTTAGAAAATGTCACACCCTCTGAAAATTGATCAAACAGATTTTTTTTTTTTTTTAATTTAAGTCAACTGATGTTTCCCAGTGGGTGTTTCCACTGATCAGAGATTGTTAGACAGGTACCTTCGAAGACATAATTAGAGATTAATAAAACATCAGCAGTCTGGAACAATACTGTACATGCTCAATAAAAGTACATTATGAGAGAAGAGTCCTGGATCATTACCTCAAGCAGCCAGGCAGCATATCTATACTTTATGCACCTTTCCTAATAGGACTTGGACCCGACAAGAAGTCTCTAGCACTATTTATATGTGATAGAGAGTTCCTCCAGCAGCATTTGTGTAACTTAACAGTGCATGATGCATAGTTGTGAACATAGATGATTTTACCCATTTTTTAATTCTTTTTTTTGTTTGTTTGTTTACAAAAAGGAAACTGAAAAGTGTGGCAGGCATTGTCTTCCATAGTTTATAAACCCATTTTTATTTTTAGAAAGATATTAACCAGGTTTGCACATCCATAGACTGAATCTTTGCCCAATTTTTTGAGCAACAGCTCAAACTCAGCCATATTTGATGCTGACTGTCTGTGAATGGATGTTCAAGTCCAGCATTTCTCAATCTAAACATTTTTAAATTATTTGCTGAATGGTTTAGTTGTTTTGGTAATTTTTTTAAGTCTAGATTCTTGGATACAGATAAATCAGAGATGATTTCATATGCAAGTCATATATTCGATGTCACACATGGCACAAATTCAAGGGATTTTATACTTTTCCTTTAACAGAATTAAGTCTCCATAAACTCAGAGCTTTTTATTAAAGCAGACCATACAACACAGTGAAAAACTGAATCTACCAGGTCTCTGTGAGCTGTATTCACAAACATAAGAGATAATTGAGCCAAATGAATAAGCTGTGTTGGAGCATCTAAAACATACAGGATCCCAGTCCTGGTGGACTGGACATGGACACCCATGTTTTAAATCAGCTGATTCTCCCACCTGAGCTGTGGATCTCTCCAGTTCCTCCAATGTTACTAACATTTTATACAAAAAATTATTTTAAGGGTATCAGAGCAAACAAGCCTGAATAGAAACATATTTCATATGTCCATTGTGTGTGTGTGTGTGTGTGTGTGTGTGTTTTACGGAAACCTTGAAAGTCATAGTTACTTCACAACTATGAATCACTTTGGAATGTTGCAATACCACACAAAATTCAAATGAAAGACTAAATGTTTATGGTTTAGCAGGACAAAATATGTAAAAGTTCAAGGAGGATTAATACTTTTCTAATATACCGTATAATTTAGGAGCAAAAAGATAAACATTGTCTAGAATAGTTTTTCTGTTAGATCATCTTTGCTAGTGGGATTACAGGGCAAAGAAAACAAACTTTTGCTGAGCGGGTGAGTCTGTAAACATTGTTTACTTACGTCAGACGCAGGTCCCTTGTCGGCCCCTGGACAGGAAAACGTGACAAACTCATGACAGCGCTTATGGACCACAAAACAGCACACTACAGAGGAAGAGAAAAAAAAAAGAAAAAATATTAACTCTGGTTTCATCAGAGTCCACAAAATGACAACAAAAAAGTATTTCAGAGCTTCACATTAGATAAAATGCTCTTTATGTCTTTTTTCTATAAATACCCTTTTTTTCCGTATAACGTACTTCAAATGGAGTCATATTAGGCTTGGAATCATAATTACACCCAGTGACATTAAAGCTGAGACAAGAAACTCACATTAGTAGCTTCAAACAGCAGAAAGCTCTTAATCTGCTGTGTTTCTTGCTCAGTCAATGAGGTGAGTGACTGAAATAAACACTCACTGAAATAAACAAGGACATTGTTTCCTTGAACCAAACACATTTACAGCAGTGCTCAAAACTTCAAAGTTAAGCCCAGGTGAGAAGCACTTAAAGGTTCAGGGTCAGTTTAAATGTGAAAACAGCAGCAACAGGGACCCAGTGTGATCAAGAGTTTCAGTCAAATGTTTCGTTAGAATGTGTTTAATGATGATCATAGTCGATGAGATGCAAACTAGCAGGAGGTCAAGCTAACACACATAGCTGCAGATTTATGCTCTGCAGCTAAGTCAGATTTTTTAAAGTTTGTTGATGAAGACATTTCTTTTTCAACATAGGATGTAGAAATTGTGACTTTTTTTTACCCAAAAGGAATGCACAATGTTCAAGTTAGCTTTACTGTTGTGCGTTTACTGAAAGGAAAGAAATAACTACCTTAATGAACTCATCTGGTTCAATCCTATATTTGACATCCACCATCCTGGAAGTAGACTACATAGTCATATTAGAAAAACAGGACTCCCTAAAGCAATCTATGTGTTTTTCAAAAATATATGGACATATGGATGTTTAAAAGCAATTTTAATAATACCTTGGAAATTTTATGGGACAAGAGCAAACAAGAAAAAAAAAAAAATCAAAGAAACTAGATAAAAATAAAATCATTTTGATACCTTCACATTTATTCCCATTAAAAATGGCTAAAATCACACAGGGCCGTCAGATCCGCATTTTGAAGTAGGCCAACCCTCTAAACGAGGATATTTAGATCGATATGCTCCTGATTGTTACATTGGGACTGAACTTCACACTGGCAACCTAAAGCCTTCAGAAATAGACTGCAGCTTATCAACGTTTCATAGCAGTGCCCCATGGGATTTAAAGAAGTTGCAAAAGAGCTTGAGGTCTGTCAATCCCCTTAAAGGAGAACAGCGAAGAACACAGAAAAACAGATAACATGCCCAAATTAGATTAAATTCACTCTGAAAGCAGAACACTAGATGCTAACAGTAGTCTATAAAAACCCAGAAATTATCTACAAGAATCTGTTGCTACTGTTGATGTGATGCCTCAGGACTAGTTTCATAGAATGTCCAAGCAGAAAACTTGCTTTCTACAAAAAACACGAAGGCCAACTTAGTTTCCCAGAGAGAAGATAGAGAAAGAATCATACTTTTCTGGAATAATGTTCTTTGGATAAATGAGTAACGCTGAAATATTTGGACACCAGAACAGAGGACAAGTTTGGCATGAACCAAACAGAACCTTTCATACCAAGTATAAACCATGGCGGTGGGGGTGTCGTGGTTTGGGGATTATATTCTCAGAACTGGTTGAGGACTAGGAAGTTAGAATTCCTGGCCTCTAATTTACTAAAGCCTTCAATCACTGCAGTCCAAGCCACAGGCCCAGCGGCATGGGCGGGCATTCCCTCCCCAGAGAGTCAGCAGTGCCTCCCCTGGACTGGAATGTTTTTTTTTCCCCAGAGTGGACAAATTTCTATTATTCCTATGTCTAAATTTGATATAGAAGAGGCTGTGGCCTCTGCCCCTTGCACTTTTTTCATCTGTTACCACAGTTTAATCAATTTCCGAGCCGCCTTTAAACGCAACATGAGTGCCGCTTTGGCGCTTCATAATGTGTGGCAATGAGGGAGGCCTGCTGCTGTGTAGAGACAGGTGTGTGTTAAAATCATGGCAAAAAACTATGCACAATTTGTTTTCCCAAGCTAACTGAGTGTGTTGAGTAATGTTGTTGGATGCAGATAATATTAGCGACATGATGACTAGCTAATGCCAATATATGACCTTAAGCTTGTTATGAAGAATAGGCTGCTAAAATTATTATTGATGCTCAAAAGTGGGATATACTGGTTACATTTACTTGAGCTACTTTTTGGGAGAAAAGATACTTAATACGGGTAGTTTTACTGCACTGTGCTTTTTACTTTTAGTGGAATAATATTATTGCTGCTTTTATTTGAATATATTGATTTTGCATTTAAATAATAGACTTCACCATTTGGAAACATTAGATTTCTTAGATTTCTGCAACATGAGTTGATGTTTATGTAAATTTGAGTGTAATTTCTCAACATTTTATACATGTCTTAATGTTTATTTTTTATTAACCTGGTTATTTTATGTAAAAGATTGCATAAAGGTTTGTGTATGTATTTACTGTTTTGAACTTCAAGGCCAGCTGACTTTTCAGTAGCCAACTAAGCATTAGAAACACAAATATAAGTTTCTTCCACTCTGACTCAGATGTAGATTAACTAAAGCCCAAAAAACAAAGTTGAGACAATGACAAATCCTGAAACAACAGGGTGGATCAGTCCGTCTCTAGAGCTGCATCAGTGCGCTTAGCCTCACAACAAGAGAAATAAAACAGAACAACATTGCACCCTGCTTATTTAAATCACTTCCACCTTACAGAGACTCGTAACAGCAGAAAATGGAATTAAGACATAACTGCTTCACTTTTTTTTTCAGCAACTTCCATCTCGAAACAAGGAGCAGTTCCTAAAAGTATTCAGGGTGACCTTACTCAGCTTTATTCTTAATTATTCACCTTCTCATTAAAGTTTAATGAGGCACCATGGCAACCGCAGACACTTTCCACACAATTCATGGTGTTAACCAACAGAGAGCTTGTGTTTGTGTTTATGTTTGTGCTTATTAGTATAGGTGTGAAAAATTGGTCTCATTTGCTGAATTCAACTCAAACTGATCCCACATTCTAGGCGCCAACAAGGGGTGAATTTGACTAACAGGCTGGTTGGACTGTACTTAAGGGAAGGCCTTCAAAATGCAAATTACTGTTAAGGGACAAGGGACAGAAAAATACAAAAAAAAAACCCTCAGGAAGTTAGGCCAAGAAGAGGAAAAGATGAATGCCTGAGACTGATAAAAGAGACCATCAGTGATCACTATCGGTTATCTAATCAACACATTTTTAAAATATTCTTATTATTTGGAAACAGTCATAACAAGAACATTAAAAAATCTCTTTGGATCGGTGGGTCTAATTCATACCATGCCAAACCCCAGCTGATGCAATGAGTAGCTTCTCATTTCTTAGACTGCATGAAAAGAAACATGCTGGAGTCATGGAAAGGATGTTCGTCTGTTTAAGAATGGTCAAATCATTGGCATAAAGCAGAGAAAATGTTTAAGGAGACCCAGAAGTCTAAAATTGGGCTGAGGACTGTCCACACACAAGGTTACAATCTGCGAGCACCCTAACTCTACCCGAACCCTCCCACATGTGATCTGATAAGTCCAGATTTACCCTCTTCCAGAGTGATGAGCATATGAGGGTGAGAAAAGAGAAAAATGAAGTAACTCATCATGCTCAGCCTATACTGTAGCTGCCTGTGTGGCAGTGCTACGATCTGGGGTTGCTGCAGTTGGTCGGCTCCAGGCTCAGCAACATTAGGAGGTGACCTGAACGCCTGAAGACACTGAATGACCAAGTTATTCTGGTGATGAATGGTTTCTTCAGGGAGCATTTTCACACCACAGAGTTCGGACTTAACCCCATTGAGAATCTTTGTAATGTTTTGAAGAAGGCTTTGTGCAATAGTTGTATGAGATCTTGGTGGAAAATGAATGCAAGACTGGATGGGAAAAAAGCCTAAGGCGGTTCAACAAAATATTAGAGTCGGTGAGTTTTATTTTTGGTGGGGATTTCTTTTTTTGGCAAGGCAGTGAATCATTGTTAATATACATAAAACATAAAACATTAGCACTGCAACAGTACATGTGTTTGAGGCAAACTCAGATGATCCAAAAACTACATAAACATCAGTTACAAGAATTTAATAAAGCTGCTTTATTGCAATGTAATAGTTTACACAATCATGGAAAAGGCTCCTGACAACTGCATCTTAGTGAGTAGAGTATACTGGCTGACTAAACTCAATTCCAGTCTCCTAACCTGTGTCAACCATGTTGAAGTGCCCTTGAGCAATACATTAACTCCAAATGGTCTAGTGTCCTATCATATCAGTGTGTGAATGTGTGGGCATTAGTCAGTGCAGATGATTGAATGTGACTCATAAATATTCAGTCATAAATTATCACTTACTTAACCTGGCTGTCTACACAAGGCTGGAACCAACCATAGTAATGGAAGGTGAGTGGAGTAAAAAAAAAAAAAGACTAAGAGTGCTGATTTAGATGGTGAATGAAAGGAGAAGGTGTATAGATTATAAGATTCTACATCCTGAGAGGTTTGTGCAGCTAAAAGCATTCAAGGGTTTGATGGAGATTCACAAAGAATGGGCTGCGGTTGGAGTTAGAGACGGATGAAAGACCTGCAGCTGTCACATTCCTTGCACTAGGTCAGTCCTGAAACAGAGATTAAGGGGGGGAAAAAAGTTACTTGGTGCCAAAAGTCATCCTCCTAAAAGATGGCTAAGGCCTTGAGAAAGAAGAATCTTATGAGTCAAGAGGGGGATTTGAAAAGGTCTCAAGAGGTCTGGAACTCATCCAATCCCCTTTTGAACTGTCAAGAATATTGATAAAAAATTGCCAACATGCCAAGAGTCGGTAGTCCAAGCAATTTGAATTTCTGCTAATGATCTGCTGACTATGCGAGCAGATCACAAGATACTCAGGAATGTTGATACAGAAATACATGCAAAAAGAGCCCAGACCAAGTATTGACTGCATATACTGTGCATGAAAATAAGCTTCAATGAGCTAACATTTATGTATTAAAAACATTTTTATTGCCCTTATTTAATAATAATTAAAAAAAAAAAAGTCCAATACACAAATCAGCCCAGATATTTGGAGATTGGTGAGCGACCTATACAGTATATGTGAAGTCCCATCTTATTCATTGATCTTATCTACCTCTGGATAGGTCTGAAAATTGGCCACTGTCCTCTTTTGCTCTGCTGTGACAGAGGTTTGACTGACAGAGCCGCCCACCAGGTCACGTCTGCATGGACCTAGTTAATAGCTGTCCACCCATTGTTTTTAAAGATTAGTGATCGACCAGAAAATTGCAATCGGTGCATTATTATGTTCTGTTCCAAGATTCTGAAAAACTCAATTTTGGGTTGTCATCAACATTTAGTCGTATAAAGCAAGATTAGCAGAAATAAATAATTAACATAATGAAACATATTGAAACCAAATGAGTGTTTCTTTATTGAAAATACTCAAAAAAATATTTTGGAGTTTGTTTGTTCCTATGTTTGCACATAGCTACCACCTCTGCAGTGCTATGCCATCGCTCACTTGGGTAGTATGACCAAAACCTCGCCTGCAAGGTCCAATCTGGTACATTTTCAGGAGGAACTCATGTTCATTAATGTACATTGTCCAATCGCAATCCAAAAAACCTGAACTTGGAAAAAGTCCAGGGGCCTTATGCATAAAAGAGTGCGCAGTTTTCACACTAAAACTTGGCATACGGATGATTAAAGCCGTGCGCACGCACATGGCTGCACACATTTTCTTTATAAATCCTAATTTGCGGGAAATAGAGCAGCTGCCGGTCCGCCCACAAATACATCTTAAGGATGTTGCCATGGTTACTGCTTTATGTGGAGGCAGACTTCTGGGTATTTATACTAATTTACCTTGCTTGTTGCAGGATAAGTACTTATAATAATAATAACTATATATTTTATTCAGAAGGTGCTTTCAGGACACATAAGGTCACCTCACAAAAATAAAAATGCATTTAAAAAAAAAAATCCAAATTACAAAAATACAAATGAAGAGATTGTGTAAATGCCTGTTTGAACAGCAGAGTGTTCAGCCGGGATTTAAAGACAGACAACGAGTCAGAGAGTCCTTTGAGTGGGAATGTGGACGTTTATTCTAAATAGAGGAATCATGTGCAGAAGTTTTACATTTACAGAATAGAGACGCTTTCTGTCTATAAAGGCCCATTCACAAAGCAGGCGGCTCCACTGAAGGATGACTGCAGGTGCCCCGGTACCGCACAGCTCTGTCTTTAAGTTCTGTTCAGAGCTCCAGGATGATCAGTCTGAATTAATCGAAATGCTAATAAACCATCATCAACATTTCTCAGCAGATCAATATGATCTCTGATCAATGGCTCCTTCTGAATCCTTCCATTGGCGATGTTCTCCATCAGAGCCAAAGCTCCACAGTTAGCAGCTCACCTTTATGCAGCTACTGATATACATGTGATTGTCTGCACACCTGATCACCTTAAATAATCAAACCTGTTTGGAGTTAATCTGCTGATCAATCCTGTTTTCTTCTTTCAGTGATAATGAAATGACCCCATAGATGCATTTCATACACTTCGGCGCACAGACCAAATTTTATAAGACAACAACTGAGGATAGTACTATTTACATTTTAGTGACGTTTTCACATCCTTTTATCTTTATTTTTTATTATTATTTTGTGTGCATGTGAGGCTATCGTCTGAGGATAAATATGGTTCAGTTTCATAAGTTTAAACAGTAAAATATTAAAACCATAAAAAAAAAAAAAAAACATTGGGTTTGATGCTTCTTGGTCTAAATAACCAAGAAGCATCAAACTTCACCCTAGTTATTTATATTCAGTTAGAAATAACTGAATATAGTCAGATTTCAATGTATTTTGGTGAGTTTTGATGGTTTGTAATTTGATATTGTCCACAGAAAAAGTATGCGTGGCTGCTGCACATTTTCACACCAGGGAAAAAGTGTACGTATATGTTGACTTGGTACGCACGATTTATACGAGGCCCCTGGACTTTCAGCTCAAACAGAGGGTCACTGCACTTGCTGAACTCTGATGAATTGTGGGTTTAAAACACATTTGGGAGAATGTAAGCATGACATCTTTATCTGACATGCAACATTAAAAGGAGGGTTAAGAAATGCAGGATTTCCATTGAGGGTCTTCAAAGTGGAAGGGCTGTGTGTGTGCGTGTGTGTCTGTGTGTGTAAAGGGATGTGGGCACAGCTGGGTTTGAGGCGACATGAGGGGGTGGAGACTTACTCGTGTGTCTGCATCATATCAAAAAGAACTGGAGCAGCACAAAACAGTGGAAACTGTTCCACTTTAAAACCTTTTGGTTAAAAATCTGCTCTGTCACACACACACACAAAGACACACACAGCTGCACTTGTACATGAACACACATGCACATAACTGAAAGAAATGTTAACTGAAAGACAGGCCCAGTGACCTGGCGAGGGGTCTTTGCTCTGTTTCTTAGCAACCAGGCTGAGCCCTACAGTGCCACCCTATTTAATCTGACTGATGGCACCGACAGCCAATCAGAACTCCGAAAATAAAGATGAGTGTTGAGCCTCTAGGATAACAGTAGGCCAACAGTTTCACATCAACAGGATGACAGCCAGGAAATTCCTCCATCTTGGATGAGAACCAGGATACATGACACTGTGTTCAGGAGTTGACATGCCACATTAAAATGAAGCCCTGTTCAAGTCTTCTTTGGAATTAAAAGAGAATACAACAGAAAGATGGAAAGTTCTGGTTCTTACCCTAACCCAAACAACTTCCACGTTTTTCTATATGGCAGAACAACCAAAGAAAACTTCACTATCACCCTGTCGTGAACAGCAATAGGTCTACACTTGCTCTATATTGCTGTCCTGGTGAATTTTGCAGCATATAATATGCGTTAAAAATCTGTCTTTCCACCCATCTTCTGACACCCTTATCCCATTGAGGTCTTGAGGGCTGTCAACAGGTGAGAGGTGGGGTCACCCTGGACAGGTCTCCGGTCCATCACAGAGCAACACAGAGGCAGACCAGACAAGCCACCATGCACACACACACACATCCCCAAGGGGATTTTATAAAGACCAATTGACAGTCCTGTTTTTGGACTGTGGGAGGAAGCCAAAGTACCTGGAGAGAACCCACCATGCACATGGAGAACATGGAAACTCCATGCAGAAAGACCAGGGCCGGGATTAGAACCCAGGACCTTCTGGCTGCAAAAAGAAGGTCCTGGGTAATCTTTTTTTTTAATTTTTTTACATTGCTATTATTTTCTGTTGCCTAACCAAAATTGTGGGTGAGGTCAGCAGCCCAGGGACTGGAGCCCAGTGGTTCTTTTTGAAAACTACCTGCTGAATTCCAGTAATCTTTTTAATAGGGCTGGGTGATATTGCCAAAGATTAAAGTTTCAGCTTGTCAGCTTGTCATGAGGGTCATTGCGAAACACCAGATAGTTTGTGTTTAAATAAATAAAGCACCATACAGGGAAAGAAAATAAAATGAACCAATCACATTTAAATAAAAAACTGCAAGAGCAGCTTCTCTGCAAGTTCAAAGTGAGTTTTTCTAATCAGCTGGTTCCAGCAGCAGAAATCCTTCAGAAACTTACAGAAATCATCTCCAGTGACTGCTTTAAAAAGTTGAACAAGAAAATCAGTTAAGAGTACCATTTCTTGCCCTTAAAGCCAGTTTACCTTTTGAATGATGTATTTTTTGTAAAATATCTTATTTTTAACTACTTATGTCAGTCTCACATTATTTCAGTAACCAAAATGGATTTCGGTAACCAAAATGGATTTCCAGCATTCACATAACTAGAAATGTGAATGCTGGTCGTACAAAATGTATTTACAATTGCCATTTTAAACCTGATCAACAGCATCTACAAACAGGATAATAAACATGGTGTTTTCATAGTGGTTCTTCAAAGCGTGTATAAAGCCATTAGCTGCTGTAATCATGAGCACAGGTCAGTGCTGGTCAGAGTTGGAGAGTTTCATTAGTCCCAATGCTCAACTCATTTAGAGCCTCCGCGTCCAGATAGTCACTTATGACAGAGCCATTTAGAAAGGAAGCCAAAAATATTTATAGAAAAGCAATGTATACAAAAAGTCCCATAATGATATGTGGGACTTTTTATATATACTTTTATATATGAAGTATATGTTATATACTTAGGTAAACATTGTGAAGGAGTTTTTCTTTATGTTTTATTTGCATTAAACAGTGTTCTTTTATGTATCACATAAATGTAATGTTATCGTCTCACAATCAAGATATTTTTCTGTCTGTGCAGCTGCACAGGGTGTACAAACTAATGGAACAAGATGTGTCTGCTGAAGTTTCCCAGGTCTGCTGAACTTTCCCAGGCTGGTTATCTGGGAACTTGTTGTTTTTCCCGTGACCTTCCCTGCACGGAAGGTTTAGTTTAGTTTTCGCATCCCATAGACATCAGAGTGAATGAGCATACAAAGTTGAACTGTTCCATCTGTTTTTGTTCTTTCCTTTGTTTAGACCTAGAAGATTAAGTCTCCGCCTCTGTTAGCTGAGAGAGAGGTGAATAAAGTAACTATGTAACTCTGAGTTCGTTAGAACAGATTTTTCCTCAGTTCATGTATTTACTGTTCTCCGGCCGTATACTCATTAAAGATTGATTTTGCTCCTTGACTTTTCTCTGGATCTCAGTCTCTGAATTGTGCACTTCACAATCTGGTGTCACGAACAGGATCCTTCGTTGGTTCGTCCAGGTCGGGGGATGCCGGGAGAGGGGCTGATACCCGAACCTCTTCTACCTCCTCTAAAATACACTGTCTGAGAGGAAGAGGACTTTCCCGACGCTCCACCGAGTTGGATCAGCCGCGACAGGTTAAAGACAGAGCTGAGAAGGGCAGAAAAACATCTTAAGGTTTGTAGGTCTATTAATTTAGACTGAGTGTTTATAGGCCTATTAATTTAGACTGAGTTTTTATAGATCTATTAACTTAGACTGAGTTTTGTAGGTCTAGGAGGAAGATCTGGAGGTTTCCCCGAGGGGGGGGTTGAGGCTTTCATTTTAGAGGTGTATTTACAGGACATCATGGAGGATATTCCACCTGACTCGACCTGGTGCTGTTGGAGCAACCTCCTCTGGTTCAGCAAACCGCAAGTAGCAACACACAGCACATATGTGAAATATACAACTAAAGTACTTAAAATCCTACTCATGCTCACTGTGGTTGTTGCAGGAACCCATCTAAATTTCCTTGTAGATTCTGGGGCTACACAGTCATTGATTATGAAAAAATCTCTGCCTCATGCTCCACTATCTGGAAAGACAATTCATTCCACGGGAGCATCAGCTTCAACAATCAGTGAACCCGTCACAGCTGCTCTAGAAGTAGTTGACCCGTTCACCTGAGAACTTCACTTACATCAGTTTCCGTTTTCTGACTGCTGCCAGTGAATCTCCTGGCCAGAGACCTCATTTTGAAACTATTTGTCTATTGAATGTTCAGACACGGGGCTCTGTGTCCAAAAACAAACTCCATCTGACCTAAATCTGTTCAAAACACCAAGTCTGCTTTACACTTTTGAATGGTTGATTACAAAGTGACAATCTGAGACCATTTTACAAATGGCTCAAGAAAAGGTTACTCCCACTTCCACTGTGATGCCAGCACAGTGCCTTCATTGCACAGTTCAAATGTCCACAGACCCAGCTGATGAGCTGGGTGACTCCTTTCTCCTGACACGCCCATCTCTGCTGCATACGACTCACATATGCTGGTCCACTGAGACCTGTTTTTTGCTGATCTGTTTGTCACCGGAGCAACTGGCTTTCTTCAGACTGCCTGATTTTTCCCCTCCATGTCTCTCTGGCAAAACATCCAGGAGACAGGCGGGAGTCCTTTGGCCCTCTAGCAAAAGAAATACATGGCAAGTGCCATGTATTTCAGAAAAGGCTGTTCTGGCATCTAGAGACATTGTGGGTTATTCTGATCCGACCTTACTCGTTCCCCACGCTGTCACGTTGATTTTGAATGAACAGAAGACAGCACACCTATCTGCTGCCAGATGACTGCGTTATCATTCTGCCCTATTGGACATGCCAAATATCACGATCAAAAGATGCACGGTTTTAAACCCGGCTATGCTCCTCCCGACGCCAGAGGACGGCGAGCCGCATAATTGCGTCGCTAAATTAGAGGTTTTGTGTTCTCCACGTCCTGATCTCAAGCAGGAACTGCTTGCTGAGGCAGACCTCACATTGTTTGTTGATGGAAGTGCATCCAGAGATCTGCGTTCTGGCACCATCTTGTGTGGCTATGCTGTTACACCTTCTGAAGTTTTAGAATCTGCTCCACTTCCTCGAAAATGTTAAATCAGGATTTAACAAAACATTGTTCATGTCACCCACAATCAGGGGGCGCTGATGAACGTGAGAATGGTACTCTGGAGTTAAAATTGACCAAAATATGTGAACAAACAGGTCTCAGCTGGGTGCAAATTCTTCCCATAGCTTTGATGTATATGCGGATGCGAAGAAGACAGAAACACAATCTCAGTCCTTTTGAAATCCTTTTTGCAGGTCCACTGAACATGGGAATAGGACCACCAATGAAACCTGAGATTATTCTAACATGCAATGACAACATCTAACAGATCAATTAAAGACCATCAGACAGCAGACCCACGGAGGGCAGCCTGTGCCAACGAGCAAACCATTACATGATCTCCAGCCTGACTTTGTGTTTATTCAAAATTTCAGGAGGAAGAACTGGCGATCCCACCGCTGGCTCAGCACATTCATATATACCTGGACAAAATTATGGTAATGATCAAAAATCCACAATGGTTATTGAAATAACTGAATAATAAAAAATAAGGAAAATTAACACATAGAAATCAGATTTTGCTTTTGAAATGTCAAATCTCAAAAAAATAACATAATGGAACAGGCCTGGACAAAAATGATGCCTTTAGAAAAGACTGAAAATAATTTGAATATAGAGACATGTTAAACTAAGGTGGGTCCTCTAATCAGCATTAGAGATGTCTTCAAGTTTTTCTAGCCTATTTAAAGGGTGTATACCACACTGAAGCTGGACCACAGAATGCCAAAGAGAGAACTGTCCCAGGAGATTAGAAAGACAGGCTAAAAGACCATCTCCAAGCAGGTTCCTGCTTCTGACTACAGCTGCATAGATTATTCACAACTTTAAGGTCCGCAAGACTCCAGCCAACCTCCGTGGTAGTGGCCGCAAACAACCAGCCACGTTTGGTTGACAGTCATAGAAGAATAATATGACTGGCAACCAAAGAGCCCAGAACAATTTCCCAAGAAGGTGAACTAAAGCATGAAGGTGCAACAGAGTCAGATCTCACCATCCCATGTCAAGCGAAATGCTTGACATGGGATGTTGTCCCATGTCAAGCACTTCGCTTGACATGGGATGTGTCAGAATGCTTGATCTCAGTTTCAGGTCATGAGTCTTACAACAGGCTAATGACCTAAAACAAAATGAAATACCCAAGAATGTCTGAGAGAAGAACATTAAACTTTTCTGAACTGGCCTTCCATGAGCCCTGATCTAAATGCTGTTGAACATCTGCAGAAAGATCTGAAACATCTGGAGAAGGCATCCTTCAAACTTGACACAACCAGAGAAGTTTCCCCTTGAAGAGTGGACCAGAAAACCTGTGGACAGTTCTCCCTCAGTCCCTGACATCACTAGATTCATCACAAAACATTTTCATCACAAAAGGTCGTGCAACAAAATATTAAGCTACAGGTATGAATTTGTCCGACCCTTTTTAGTTTATTGTTTAAAACAATTCTGTTGAACCTCTACTGAGGTTCTGTAAGAGTCAGTCAGAATGAATATCACCTAAAGTAACAGTTTCACTGAATCAAGACAAATCTGTCAGAAAAGGTGTATTAAATTACAACATTATGTAATGGAGTTATTAAAAAAAAAAATTACTATGGCTGTTAAAAAGGAGTGTTTTTAAAATGAATGTCAGTGATTTTATGTACTGCAGACATGTTTCAGATTAATATTCTGAAAGAATAGATCAAAGATGAAATTCTAGTTCAGATAAAAACAGAGAAATTAAAATTCAAAGTCCGTGTAAAACACCAGAGTGTTCGGGAGGTTTTAAAATCTAGGAGTTTTTGAAAACATGATGTATATCCATCAAAGGCATTTAAAAAAAGGAATATATCCAAATACATTTAGTCACAATTCTAGTTTAAACTTAATGAAGAGTACATCATGCGCTTTGTGGAAAATACAATCTGGTCAGTCATGACCCAAAGCTCATGACCATAGATGAGGGTAAGAACGTAGATCGACCGGTAAATTGAGAGCTGTGCTGTTTGGCTCAGCTCTCTCTTCACCACGACAGACCGGTACAGCGCCGCTTCACAGCAGACGCTGCGCCAATCCGCCTGTCGATCTCCCGCTCCCTTCCCTCATTCGTGAACTATCAAGTATCCACTTGAACTCCTCCACTTGAGGCATGACTCCCTCCCCGACCCGGAAAAGGCACTCTACCCTTTTCCGGCTCAAGACCATGGCCTCGGATTTGGAGGCACTGATCCTCATCCCGGCCACTTCACACTCGGCTGCAAACCGTTCCAGCGAGAGCTGCAGATCACGTCCCGATGAAGCCAACAGGACCACATAATCCGCAAAAAGCAGAGATGCGATCCTGAGGCCACCAAAATGGATCCCCTCAACACCTTGGCTGTGCCTAGAAATTCAGTCCATAAAAGTAATGAACAGAATCAGTGACAAAGGGCAGCCCTGGCGGAGTTCAACTCTCACCAGAAACGAGCCCGACTTATTTAGACTCTTGACACCGGTCATACAGGGACCTGACAACTCTTATCAAAGGGCCCGGTACCCCATACTCCCGGAGAACCCCCCACAGGGCTCCCTGAGGGACAAGGTTGAACGCCTTCTCCAAGTCCACAAAACACATGTGGACCGGTTGGGCAAACTCCCATGCATCCTCCAGGTCCCTGCTGAGAGAGTAGAGCTGGTCCAGTGTTCCACGACCAGGACGAAAACCACACTGCTCTGAATCCGAGGTTCGACTAGCCGATGGATCCTCCTGTCCAGGACCCCCTAATAGGCCTTGCCAGGGAGGCTTAAGAGTGTGATCCCTCTATAATTGGAGCACACCCTCCGGTCCCACTTTTTAAGCAGGGGGACCACCACCCCAGTCTGTCAATAGTGCAGTGTGTCTCATTTATTCCAGAGATTCTGGGGGAGGTCAGAAATGCACTTTGTGACATTATGGAGGAATACATAAAATCTTAATCAAAAATATTTATTTATACATTTGTACTTGTTTGGCCAGGTGGCTTTTTAACACTGTGAAAAAAAGAATATGTGAAAAAATCATTACAGATCCTAGAGATAATTCATTTCAAATCATAACTTTAAACTTTTGTTGATCAATATTCCTTTTTTTTTAGTTTTATGACATAGCGTATTTTCCGGACTATAAGTCGCACCGGAGTGTAAGTCGCACCAGCCATAAAATGAATAATAAAGCAGGAGAAGACATATATAAGTCACACCGGAGTATAAGTCGCATTTTTGGGGGAAATTTATTTGATAAAATCCAACACCAAGAACAGACATGTCATCTTGAAAGGCAATTTAAAATAAAAATAGAATAGAGGCAACAACAGGCTGTTCTCAGTTGTTTTTTGTCATGCAACGCTAATGTTACATGACAAACAACTGAGAACATACCTGGTATGTTAACATAACATATTAAGAGTTATTCAGATAACTATACCATAAATAATATGCTAACAAGTTTATCAAACCATCCGTGTCGCTCCAAATCACTAAATCTTCATCTTCAGTATCATTTGTAAACAACTCGGCTAACTCCGGAGGTAGCTTCTACCATACACATTATCAACACAGGGCTAGAGCGCCCTCTTGCGGTTTAGTGTGAAAATAACATGTGATATGATATAATAACGTGTTAATAATTTCACACATAAGTCACTCCGGAGTATAAGTCGCACCCCTGACCAAACTATGAAAAAAAACTGTGACCAGAAAATACGGTAAGTCCAAACATTCACCAAAATAAGTTTTTTGACTTTGGTTTCCCATAAATCATGAAACTACAGTGTTGAATGCAGCTTCTGTTTCAAAGTGGAATTTCACTTGGTCTGTGCAAATTATTCAGTTAAAATACTTCTGTGCTGGGGTGCTGCGTACTGTAGAGGTCCATGTAGAGAGGCTGCAGTCCTCAGTTCAATTCCCACCATGAGACCTTTGCTGCATGTCTTCTCATTTCTTTTCACAAATTTCCTGTTTGGTGACTTCTCAATAAAAGCCTCTGGTATTCTGGAATGGCACCGCTGAGGGTGGCAGCAGGTTGGAGTAGCTCTGTGCTTTTTTTTTTTTTAGAAATTTCTTCGAGTATTTCTTCCTTCTTGCTTTTTTTGGACAACTGTTCCTTGTTTTGAATTCTGTGTGGTTGGACTGATTTTTTGGCAATATTTTTTGTATTTTGCTATTTTTTAATGAAGTGTAACCATAGTGACAGGATGGTTTGTAACAGAGAGTAGCTGATAAACTTTGGAAAAGCTGAAATAATACCACAGCTCAAGCCAGAAATACCAGTGGAGTTGGAAAGAAGGCATTGCGGTTTCAGAGCAGGAGCAAAGAGGAGAGAGAGAATGAGGAAGTTCAAACCATCTCCATTGTAGTGGACAACGTAAGATTGTTAGCTAACAAGATGGATGAACATCAAGCCCTGTCAAGTAGTCAGCAAGTGTATAAGGAATGCGGCATAATGTGTTATACGGAGACATGGCTGCAGAATTGACTCCAACATCCCTCTCTGCCAGGCTTTGTGACTTTTTGAGCAGACAGAGATTTAAAGAGCATCAGGAAAAGGAAGGTAGGTGGATTAGCAGTGCTTATGAACAACAGACGGTTCATCAGGATATCATGAAGTGGTGATTGGAGGTGGTGAGGCAGAGGCTTGGAGACCCAAGTAGATGTAAAAAGGAGGTTTAATGGTCACAATATGCAAAGAACATAGTAAACAATGGTCCATGGCCAGGCAGGACGGCTGAGCGGACGTCCGGGCTCACACCGGTAGCGAACTGGGAAAACGAGTGGACAGGATGACAGGGAACGACAAACTAACGACGACAAACGACAAGGACCTGACAAGGAACCTTGTCTGGTTACCCTCTGTGTATTTAACCTCTGGTTAAATACACAGAGGGTAATCAAGGGAACAAGACACACCTGGGAGTATTCAAGGAGAAGACAGGACAACGAGGAGACTCAGGACACAGAAAACTCAAACACACAGAAAAACACAGAACATGACACAGGACATGTTACTGTGGAGTCTCGACTCTGCACTTCAAACATTGAACTCTTGGCAGTCCGTTTCTGGTCATATTATTTACCAAGAGAGTTTATCAGTGCCATTTTGGCACCTGTTTGCATTTTCCCTTCAGCTGTTGCCAATAATTCATGTGATGTCATCAGATCTGGGATACAGACACAACACCCTAATGCATTTGTGGCAATATCTGGTGATTTTAATCATGCCTCATTCTCTTCTACACTGCCAAGATTTCACCAGTTTGTCAGCTGCCCCACTCGGGAAAACAAGGTTTTGGATTTGTTTTACGCTAATGTCAAGGATGCATATATCTCCAAACTAAGACATCCTCTGGGGAAATCCGACCATAATCTAGTTTTTCTCTGCTCTGAATACAAACCCCTGATGAAAACGCTGCCTATTAGGAAGATGTCTCAAACCAAGTCTGAAGCATCTCCAGGCTTGTTTTGAAGTAACTGACTGGACTACTCTCTGCCTGCCACATGGAGATGACATCAGTGCCATGACTGAATGTGTAACTGACTATATAAACTTCTGTGTGGAAAGCACCATTCCCTCCAAAACAGGAAGATGCTTCCCGAATAACAAGCCATGGATCACCAGTGACATAAAGGATCTGTTAAACAAGAAAAAAAGAGCCAGGGAGTTATTGGGGAGTATACAGAAGCAGCTCAAAGAAGAAGAAGCTGGAGAACAAACTGCAGAGGAACAATATCAGAGATGTGTGGTCAGGGATGAAGAAGATTACAGGCTTCAAGCAAAATGAGCTCAGTTAGCCTAGACATCCCACCTTCCTCTGACCCACTGGTTTCCTGTCAAATCTCAGATGTTCCATCTTCCACCTGAGTCACGGACCCTTATGCTTCCACAAGTTCATCTTCAACCAAATCAGGAGATGCTTGCTACTTCCTTTGACTCCCCCTCCCACTTCTTTGTATCTAGAAGTCAAGTGAAGAGGCAGTTGGAGACACTAAACCAGAACAAGGCTGGTCCGGATTGTTTTAGTCCCAGAGTTATGAACGCCTGTGCACAGCAGCTCTGTGGGATTCTGCAACATCTCTTCAAAATTAGCCTGACCCAAGAGAAAGTTCCACTGTTGTGGAAGAGATCACGCCTGGTTCCAGCACAAAAGTAAACTCACCCATCAGTCATCAACGAGCTGTTGCCCTGACATCCCACATCATGAAGGTCCTGGAGAGACTCCTTCTGGCCCACCTGAATAAGCAGACAAGGACATATCAAGAGCCCTTGCAGTTTCCTTTTTGTTGTGGAGTTGATGATGCCATCATACACCTACTTCAACAAAGCCAATGTCATCTGGACAAAGCCAGCAGCACTGTGAGGGTCATGTTTTTGACTTCTTTAACACAATTCAGCCTGATCTGCTCTGTGAGAAACTCCAGAAGACACAGATGGAGGCCTCAACAATCACCTGGATCTATGACTACCTCACAAACAGAAAACAGTTTGAGACTGAAGGACTTTGTGTTCAGCAACACAGGAGCACCACAGGGCCCTGTACTCTCACCATTCCTTTTCACTCTGTACACTTTCAGACTTCCAGCACAAGTCTGACTTGTCATCTACAGAAATACTCAGATGACTCTGCAGTTGTCAGGTTATTCAGAGATGGACAAGAGATTGAGTACAGAGAGCTGGTGGACCACTTTGTGTCATGGTGTGGGAACAATCATCTCATCTTAATTGTGAACAAAACAAAGGAGATGATGATTTCAGGAGGAACAGGGTTGGATTGGATCCTGTTTCCATCATCGAAGAAGAAGTGGATGTGGTTGAGGAATACATATACCTCTGTGTTCATCTGGACAACAGACTGGACTGGAGAATCAGCAGTTCGCTCTGTTCAACCAGGGTCAGAGCAGACTGGACTTCTTGAGGAAGCTAAGATCCTTTAAGTTTTTCAGCCAGATGCTGCAGATCTTCTGTAAGTCTGTTGTTGAGAGCGTCGTTTCTTCATCGATCAGCATCAGAGACGGGGAGCTAAAAAGGCTCAACAGCCTGATAAAGAAGGCTGGTTCTTCTCTGGGGACGACTGTGGAACCTCTGGAGATGATGATGCAAAGAAGGAATCTTCATAAAATTAAGAAAGTTATGGACGAGGGAACTTCCGGATGGCGGCGAAGCGAGAGACAGCATACATTTTGAGCTCCCGGACGATCGAGTTACTCCCCAACAAATAACTTAAAAAACATTGTTTTTAGTATTTACATGTCATGTCAGGGAGTAACAAGAGGAATTCAGCAAGAAAAAGCGAAAGAAACTGTTGTTTTATCGACCGAGGTCTCTGAAGATAGCAAGCTAGCAGCGGACAAAGCTATGAGAGCTAACATTCTTACAGAGCTGAAAGAAGTTCAGACGAACATCAAAAAACAAATCACTGACCAGTCAGGAATCATAAAAAAGGAAATGTCTGAGTTTAGAAAAGAGATGGGGAAACGGCTGGAAGACATTGTTGCAGACCTGAAAGACATAATGAACAGAGTTGAGGAGGCCGAGGAGCGAATAACCGAGGTAGAGGAATTCAACATGGATGTCAAAGACGTACTGAGCCATACACTTCAGCTACAAGAAGACCTACAAACACGTCTAACAGACCTTGAAGCCCGTTCACGAAGGAATAACATTCGTATCCATGGGTTACAGAGGGAGATAACCTGCAAGAATTCATAGAGAATTTTATAAAAACCGAACTCTCCCTCACGGACACCACGCTGGGCATACAGCGCTGCCACCGGTCCCTCGGGCCCAAACCGGGGATGGATCTCCAACCCCAGATCCATCGTGATACATTTTCTGGAGTATACCATGAAGGAACTTGTGCTTCATTCTGCGTCAGATAAGTGATACAGCTGAAAGGAAAACGGGTGTTCTTTGATCAAGATTTCCCTAGTGATATCCTCGCTAAACGTAAAGCATACAACACCATCAGGAAGATCTTAAAAGAGAAGGGACTTCGCTTCCAGACTATGTACCCATCCAGACTTCATGTGTTTTATGAGAATGGCCCGGTGATTTACAACAGTGACAGGACACGTATGATGACATGAGGAAGAGGAACATGTTTGAAGCGGCGGATAAACCAACGGAGAATGCCTCACAACCCAAACCGAGAGCCCACTCCCGGGAAGGAGCGAGCGGAATCCAGCGGTGGAACCAAGAAACGCGAATGAAACACATCCAGAAAAAACTCAAGACCTTCAGGCGCAATGACAACACCCCGTAACTTTCTGGTGAATTCCTCTGTAAAGTAAGAGTATTACGGACAACCGCAGATCTGGGAACAGACATGCTTTCTCCAAGGGCTGCAAGGATGGACGAGAGACGAGGGGCAGCACCGAGAGGAGCCCCCTGGGATTCTAGGGACTCTCCTCACTACTCTGAATGCGGACTGGTACTTTACTCTTGGAAGTCATGTATGTTATGTGTTTTTTTGTTGTTGTTTTGTAGACCCCCCCCCTCCATGTTCACCAGAGCATCTGGAACACAATAGGTACTCCTTACTTGTATATTAATGACAGAAGTTAAACAACAGTATAAGGTAATTACTCTTAATGTTAATGGATTACATAATCCTATTGAAAGAAGCAAGGCTCTTACAAAGATGAAACAAGAAAAGCAAGATATAATTTTTTGGCAAGAAACACATCTTTCTACTGCTGAGCATGAAAAATTGGGTAAAATGGGGTTTAAAAATGTGTACTTTTCTTCATATACCAAAAGCAGCTCTAGAGGAGCAGCAATGTTAATATCTAATAGGCTGAATTTTCATTACTCCTCACAAATTAAAGACAAAGAAGGACAACACATACTGGTCAAAGGATACATAGACCATAAAGAAGTCACCTTATTAAATGTGAATAGACCACCCGGAAATAATAAACAACTCATTAGGAAAATTTTTGACATGATTGCAACAGAAGTATCGGGGATATTGATATGCGGGGGAGACTGGAATGTTCACTTAAATCCTTTTCTAGACTCGTCCAATAAAATTACAAAGACTCAAGACAGAAGCAATATACATAAAAAGAATGCTTAAAGAATTAGGGTTGGTGGATGTATGGAGGAACGTACACCCTCAAGACAAAAAAATACTCCTTTTTCTCTTATTCTCATCGGATGCACTTGAGATTAGACTATTTCTTTATACAAAATGTTGATAAACACAGAATAATAGATTGTGACATAGGGGTGAGGGATATATCAGATTATGCGGGGGTGTATATGACACTTCATCTAGACAATGATCGGAAAGAAACCCTATGGAGGTTTAATAATAGTTTGTTAAATTATACTAAATTTGTAGAAAAATAATTTAAAGACTATATGGACTATAACAACACTGAGGATATCTCTCCCTGTATTTTATGGGATGCAGCAAAAACAGTTCTGAGAGGGAAGTTAATTATGTGGTCCTCCTATAAGAAAAAAGAAAAAGAGAAACATTTAAAAGATCTTACTATAAAATTAAAATCTTTAGAAATACAGCACATGGAAATAACAATGACCACACCCTACTACAAATAAAAGAAACAAGACAAGCTCTAACCTGTCTATATGAAGACCAGATGGAGAAAAAAGCTAAATTCATTAAACAGAATTATTATGAAAATGGACCCAAATCAAAGAAATTTCTCGCCTTGAGAATACGTAAACAACAAACTGATAGATTTATACAGAAAATTAAAAATCCAATAGATAAAAAGATATACCACTCCCTAATAGACATTAAAAATCTTTTGAATTATACTACAGTCAGTTATACACACAGCCTCATGCAGTTGACCCATCCTCGGTGAGAGCGATTCTTGCTGCGCTGGATTTGCCATCGATAGAAACAGATCAAAACAATAGGCTAACACAACAAATAACTGAGGAAGAGATGAATAAAGCAATTTCAAAAATGAAAGGGAACAAGATGGCAGGTGAAGACGGCTACCCCGCGAAGTGGTATAAACACTTTCGAAAACTATTCATGCCACTGCTTAATCATTGCTTTAACCATGTACTCTCTGGGGGGGAAGCACCACCATCTTGGAGAAGAGCGGTGATCTCAGTGATTCCTAAACCGGATAAAGATAAAACAGAACAGAGTGTGGTTGATACAGACCAATATCAGTTTTAAACATTGATTACAGGATATTTGCAACAATACTAAAAGGCTGGAATTTATAATCCCAGAAATTGCAGACACAAATCAGACCGGTTTTGTTCACAACAGGCAAACCCATGACAATGTGAGACGGGTTCTTCACCTTATAGATCGAATGAAAAATACAGAATCGATAGCTGTCAGTTTAGATGCAGAAAAGGCGTTTGAGTCAGCAAGTTGGAAATATTTTTTTTTGGTTTTGGAAAAATTTGGCTTTAATAATCAAAATATAGGTTGTCTCCGGTCTCTGTATGCATCACCTTCTGCCAGGATTAAGATTAATGGGGATTTATCAGATAAAATACAATTAGGAAGGGGCTGTCGCCAAGGCTGCCCCCTCAGCCCCATATGTTTTGGGTTTTATTGAGCCTCTAGTGCAGGCCATCAGAGAACACAAGAATATTATGGGTGTGACCATACCCAGGCACAGTGCACAAGAAATGCCTCTACGCTGACTATGTGCTCGTAACTCTAACTAATCCGGAAGTCAGCCTACCTAATCTTTTTTCTTTACTCAAGACATTTGGCTCTTACTCAGGGTATATATAAATCAAATCTACAGAAAACACAAGTTCTCTCATTTAACTATCAACCGTCACCAAGAATTCAGAAAATGTCCAGGTTTAACTGGCACAATAGCTCTATAAAATATCTGGTAGTTAAAATCCCTGTAGAGTTATCCAACCTTTTTGAATGGAATTACATCCCACTGACAACAGAGATTAAGGCGGATCTACAGCGTCAACAGCGCCATGAATCTACAGAATCAAATAGATATAATAAAAATGAACCTTTTACCAAGGCTTCTTTACCTTTTTCAGGCTTTGCCTATAAAGGTACCTGATAAACAATTCCGCGAATGGGATAGAATAATCTCAAATTTTATCTGGGCTAAATAAAAACCGAGAGTAAAATTCCAAACGTTACAACTGTCAAGAGAAAGGGGTGGATGGGCTTTACCACATCTAGAGGACTATTATAGAGCAGCACAGATGAGAGTGTTGGTTGGTTGGTGTGACCCAACATGTGAAGCTAAATGGAGGGAGATAGACCTGTCTTATAGTGACATACCTCTACAATCCTGTCTCGGAGATCATTTCCTTATTAAAAAAACATAGATTCTGTCCTAATTCCCTTATGGCTAAAAGTACCGTTGGACATATGGCATAAAATATTAAAGCAAGAAAAGTTTGAAAGAAGTGCTCAAATTTTAAGATTGCCAGCTTATGATAGAGATTTTCTCCCTGCGAGAATGGATAAGAGATTTACACAGTGGTCACAAAAAGGCATAACAAGTTACTGGAAGATTACAAGCAATAGTGAATTAAAGAGTTTCAAACAACTTCAAGACAACTATAACCTGGAAGAATTTGACTTTTTTAGATATCTTCAGCTAAGACATCACTACAATAAAAGTATAAATCTTTTAGGGGAGGATGAGACAGGTATACTTAAAATCCTATTAGATTCAAGCAATGGAAGACCTCCTAAAAAACAATATCCAAACTATACTCATATCTACAAACGGAGAGAAAATGTAATACAACATATCTTAAGATTAAATGGGAAAAAAGAAGCCAAAATAACAATAACTGATTATGTTTGGTTAATATATGCAATTCTGTGATTCACACAAGTTCTGGCCTGTGGAAGGAATTTTCCTGGAAATGGACTGAAGGACATAACTGAAGAAATTAACGCAATGGAGAGACTGACCTTTTCATTAAGACTCGCCACTCAAATACAATAGATACTGGAAGAAATGGAACACTCATTGGAGCCTGACACCAACTGTATAATTAACGTAATTGCCTTTTCTTTTCTTTTTTGTTTTTTGTTGAGTATCACTCAACTGCTTCTTGTCAAACTAGTTGCTCTGTAATTTTTGTTAGGGGGGTCTAACTGTTCAATGTATGTATGTGTACTTGGAAAGCTACTAAAATAATAAAAATAAAGTTAAAAAAAAAAAAGTTATGGACGACCTTGACCATCCTCTTTATGAGACTGTCTTGGGAAGACAGATTATCTTCAGTCAGAGGCTTCTTCAGGTTGAGTGTGGTACAGACCACATCAGGAGATCTTTCCTGCCGATAGCCATCACCATCTTCAATGGCTCTTTAAGAATCTTGATGAGCTATAGTAACATTTAATTTCCCTTTGGGATTAATAAAGTATATTTTAATTTGAATTTGAAATAAAAGAAAAATACTACTTTTCTAAATTAAATAAAGATAATTTAAATCAAAGTTTGTGATCAGTAATATCTTCAATTCACAGAATTTAGTTTAGCATTTTATTTGAACTTAGGTAAGAACATTAGGTTCAGACTTAAAGTATTATAATTTAAGTGTGAACACGTTAGCCTAAATATGTTGTAACTTTCCAATTAAGTAAAAAATAGATTTTTATGATATTACCAAAACTCATGATTACTTCAAAAATGTATATATGTTGTTATATTTTTCACCAATGGAGGTCACCACTTTTTTCACCCGTGTTTTGGTCAGTTCTGTACTGTAGTCAACAGGGTAAACACAGGAAGACTAACTTTACCTGAGATGTTTTGCTATCATATTGCATTTGACTGGAGTAATTTTAGACAATGCCATACTGTGTCACTCTTGGCTGTAATTAAAAAAAAAAATCCAACAATCTGACCAGACTAAGTACTAAGTGGTAACAGCTAGACAGCTGTTACCACCACACCAGACTCTATAAACAGCACAGCTGGTGCCAAACCGGACAGCCCTACAGACACTAGAGAAACGTCAAAGACAAGCAGCACTAACGGAGATATTAGTACCGGAAATGCTAATGGAGCTAGAACACCATCCTGAATGTGAAACCACTATGACACGGGACAAAGATTCGACTCTAAACCAGACACAGAGCTATCGAAGTACTTGCCAGATCACACAGTCTGACCAGAGGTACGTCTCATTCATCATTTAATTACGAAGCTGGAGGGAGCAGCAATCACCAGCTCCTACGGCCAACTCTGTCCTCTTCCTCTGTTTGGTTCTCCTCATCTTCATCACCTCTCGTTATGTCGATGTTACAATCAATTTCAACAGTTCAGTTTGAAAAGGCTTGATAACGTTACTCATCACTACTTTGGCTGGAGGAGCCAGGCAGTTGACCCATTTTGATGTCAGTTACCCAAAATGCATTGCAGTGTGAACAACATGGCGATGTTCGTGTGACAATATTTTATAAAGACTAATCAAGCTACAGTATTATTACTGTATTGTTTTCACATCTAAAATAAATAAGGTCCATTGTTACAACTAATTGTGGATCCTTTAAATGTAGAGGCAAAAGATTTAAGAGACTAAAAACAAGCAATCTCTGACATATCTGGATACGTTTTAAGCAGATATCCACCCCATCCTACACACACACACACACACACACACACCACACGCACACTCACTCATAGCAGGGCGAATACCTTTGTCACACATACTGCCATACATTTTGCTGCCTAACCTGTCTTTATGTAAAAACATGTCCACATCAGATGGCTGCCATTCCACTGAAGTGAACTCAGTAGAGCTGTCTGTTTGGCACCTCCCACTCTCAGTGAATTGCACCTACAACCCGATTTCTCTCTTTGGGCACCGTTGTGCACATATTTTACAGTTTCTTCTGTATGTTTGCCACATCAGTGCTCCATGAAAGGTGAAGGACATTCACTCAATCATACTAGAATAGGCAAAATGCAATAAAGAGAAGCTATAGACAGGTTGGTCAATTAATGTTATATAAATGATCTATTAAATTTAATAGGTCATTTAATCTATTAATTCATAACTAAAAATATATAAGAATTTAGTCTGCAACAGATAATGGTCAGCATGCCCTCGGTTTGCAGAATCTGGACAGATTTTCAGTGGGAAAACTAATCTTAGAAATCATTGCTTTCCTTGCTGTAAAAATGGAAAAAATGGAAGCCAGCCTGATTTTTCACAGAATGGGTGTGCAAATTGCTGCAAGGCAGACACTGGAGAGGTGCTATTAAATTTGAAGAACTGTGGTCAATCAATTAAAAAATGTAATCACTATTAATCACTTTGCAAGCATGAAATATAAATAAGCATGCAGTTATGGTTCTTGCAGGACCATAACTGCAAGAACCCCTTTTTTGTGGTTGCAAGCTCCTCCTTCAGCTGCAGAACAACCAATTAAAAGGCAACCAATAATCAGATTTATTTTTTTTGCTGCAGCAGAAAGAAAGTAATGTAATCTCCTAGGAATCAGACACTATGAGAAATTTACTCCTCTACGAAAAAAACTTTTGTCGCTGTCTGCTGTCACAGAAAACTCTAGTCTTTCGCTGTTTGTCACTCTCATGTGTCAAGTCCATAACTAGGGATTGCATATTCACATACTCATATTTTTAAAGTCAACAGTAAAATGATAAATAAATGGAGTCGACATCAACTAGTCACAGTGACGCAGTGTGAAAATGCTTCACAGCAACTTACAGGCTTTATTAGCAATATTAACGGCAAATAATGACAAAAATATCGCTTAGACTAAGTCTATTGTTCAGAATTAAAAGAACAAAAAGCAGAACATTATTCCAGAACTTTTCATCAGCAGTTGAGCAGTTGATCCGATAAGTTGCACAAAGTCAAGTCTGACTTATTCTTTTCTATTTTTGTTTTTGAACACTAGCGGGTACGGAGGACTGCATATGCTCATCTTGGATAGCTGGACATATTCAAGTCAAATTATTACAGTGACCACAATTCCGCATGTTGGAACATCATAAACTAAACATATTATGAATGGATCCCATTTAATTACAGTTCAATTCAGTGCAGTCACCTGGATGCTCCATAGTTCTTTGACTGCAGGATGAATCCACAGACAGCGGCAGAAATAGCCACTTTGTTGAACTTTGTTTCTGCTGTCAAACAGTATTTTTGTAAGAGCGTAAAGCTGCCAGGTTAGAAGCTTCAATATTCAGGGGGACATGATCAGTTGGATGGATGAAAAGCCCAACATCATGCGCCACATTATTCCGGTAGTCATTTCTTTTTTGCTATTTTATTGTACAGTGTTTTAAAATCTTGTTCAATGAACCCCTTTATAACTTTGAGCCCACGCCCCTCAAAAGGTCTCTGCATGGCCCTGTTGCTCTTTTTCTCTTTTCTGTATGTACTAGAGGTTGGAATTAAATGCGTTTGGAATGCGCCTCTGAACCAGACGCTCCAAAGCGTCCAGTCCATAACTCTTCAACACGCTGTCAGCTCTGGTCAGAAAGACGCATTTAGTTCAGAGTCCATGAGATGATATTCAGAAAGGATTTTTTATTGATTTATATTGGTTGCCTCTGCGATAAACTCTGTACATAAAGTTTATCATGTCTGTGCATGTGCACCAGTCAAGGATGTGAATTATAACCTGTTAAAATGAAGGACAGGCTTCACATTTTTCTGTTTAAAAACCCCCAACATATGTCCAATATGGAAAATATTCCATTAACGTGACCCCTGGCTCCAACCAGCCTTCTGCAAATCTATAAGCACACAAATATTCAATGTGCTAAAAAATAAGACCCATAAACAAATAAGATAAAAATAGTCAGCTAATGACAAACCTGATTTTTAAATATAGATAATAGTAATGGATATATAACAGAACACCATTTGGTTATTTTGCTCCATTCATGGCCTTCAATCAATGCAGACATACTCCATGTTAAACATTCCATCCAAAAAGTTGTATGAATCAGAACCGAGACATGACAAGCAATCTAAAGGAAGTGGCCCTGTTCATCAAAGTGAAACTGAGATCGATCTTCCACAGAAGTTTTTAATAATTATCAGTAACATGCAACATTCTGATTCTTCTTAAAAACGACATTATGTTTCAATTTTCTCCCCATTTTTACTTCACCTGATTTTTAAGTTACTCATGATTATGTGTACCAAGCAATGCAGCATGCTAATGAAAAGTTGAGTAAAGGAAAAGATTCAGTAGAAAAAGATGTAAAAACCAACAGAAAATAAGGATCCCTAAACTAAAGTTGCCTGAGTTCCAGGCAGAAGTTTCCACAGCCAGTAATGATTTAGGGAGCCATATTATGTGCCTGTGTTGACTCCTTGTGTCCAAATCAGCACAGGCCTCTACCAGGAAACATCAGAGCACATCATATGTTCTCTCTGATCATTGAATTTATGGAGATGCTAGTTTTCTTTTTCCAGCAGGACTTGATACCTGCCCACGCTATCGAACAGCATGAAGTAGATTTGAAGTAGATGACAGACAACCACAGCCTCCTGCTATGTAGAACCTCAAGGCTGACACTTCCAGGTTAAAAAAGACCTATTTATCTTACATAATATTCTACTTTTCTGATAAACTAAATTGTGGGTTTTATAATCTATAAGTCATAGTCATCAAACTGAGTAAATGCAAAGATGTGAATATATTATATTAGTTTCACTTTTTTATTATTAAAAAGAAAAAAAATTTGCTGATATTCTAAATGCATCTAAATGTATTTATTTCTGTGCCTTTTTTTACTGTCCAAAACAGGTAAATGCATAGTTTATGTGCCCACATCGTTTGTACTCTGAATTCAGATTCTGTACTGCTAAAAGTAAAAATAGTTTTAAAACTAATAATGCATTAATGCTTTGATTTAAAGGTCCTCTCTTTAGTTATTAAAAAAAAAAACATGGCACTGCATAAGAGTCTCTTAAAATGTTGGGCCTCAGATGAGCATGCCTGAGATTAAAAAGATTAATCTGCGTCGATGTATGACCATGTGACCAGCTGAGGTTTCCAAGCGAGCAAGCACGTGTCTGTTGATGCATATGACGTCATTTCCTGTAAAATCCATCCGTCAAAGTGGTTCTCACTCTTTAGTTGAACCTTTTGGAATTCTAGCCAAAATTACTTCACATAGAAATAATCATTTCATAAATTAGCCTGAAGACAATTTTGACATTCTTGACAGAGCACTAAATCCAGTTGAAGGAGCCACTTGCAACAGTGTGTTTGCTGCTGCTTCCAACTTGTCGATACATGTGCACCTCTAATTTCATGTAGCTTAGGGTGCAAAAGTAGTTATTGTGACAGATAAGAAAACAGCTCTCTCTGGTATCCCTAATATGAAAATTAAAACTCTTATTTCTACACTTTACTTATGTCAAATATATATAATTGGGATGCAAACAATCCATGCACATCAATGATTATAGCCCACATAATTAAGATGGAAGAGTACTGATTCGACAGCTGTCCTGCAGACATTAACAACTGAACAAACTTGACTGATACTGTGCATGCTGTGGAGGCATGTCTATACGTTTCCTGGGCTAGATGCATAACTGATAGGGTTATATCTTTTCTCTGAACTTTAGTCCAGAGTTTAAGTCACACACAACAGAAAAGAAATCCTTATGTTTTTTGTGCAAAAACTTTTCAACATGAAGAGGAGTTTTCTGTTTTCAGGTATCAGATGGAAACAAACCAGGAAACCTGAGCTACCTCACTGTGTGTGTACACTGCATGTGCTATCAACTCAGGGCAACTCACCACACACTGTTTGCACACATGAAGTGTTATATTTTCTCTACCCACAACTTCATTTCCTGCAGCTAGCGTCACCGGGGCTGTCAAAAATAAATCAGTCTGCACCTTCAGGAAATGAAGTTACTTCAGTTTTTTCTTTTAAAAACACAGATTTACACAACTCTTCTAAACAAGGGAGGCTAATACAGAAACTGTGGTTTCCTTCCTGAACCTCACGCAGCTAGTCATATGACCAGGGCCAGATGAGTTCAGCTGGGTGCTTGATGGACCAGTGAGGAAGAGGAAGTGATACTGGGAGCAGAACAACTTTCGCAGCAGTACAGCAGTGAAGGGATGCTACTCTGTGTTGCAAGGGCATGTTTTATAAAACCACTTTGTGCAGCCGTCTATGTCTAGACACCCACCCACCCACTCACCAATGACTGTAATGAGCAGCCGCCCACCCATACACACACACACAGACCCACCATTTCACAATTCCAGTTGAGATGCATCTGTTGAGAAATCTAACTTTCTGCTGTGTCTCCCTCCCATGATCTCTTCAGACTTCTCAGCTTTCACCGCCTGCTCCCTCTCCTCTTCTACTCTTACATTTCACTCCGCCTCCCTTCAGCCTCTTCTTATCATTTAGCAACATTGGCGAGAGCCTGCCTTAGGTTTGACACCTGCCTGCCAAAACAATGATGTCCTCAATAAGAGAGCCAACAGGTCACTGGCAGTGTGCAGACCTGCATTTCACACACCCAGAGCAAACAGCAGCAGTGGTGCAACCACAAAAAAGGGGGCTGATGGGCCACGGCCACCCATACAAATTTCCAGGTCTTTCTACAACTCTCACCAGACAGAAACACTTACAGTTAGGCCTGTTGCAATAACAAATTTTGCTGGGTGATAAATTGTCACAAGCGTTATTGTGACAAGCAATAATATGAGACCATTGTCAAGTAACATAATGATAGTGGCAAAAAAATGCAAGTACACCTTCTCAAAGATCAATAAACTTTTAACAACCATTTAACACTGAATCTGGAAGATATTTTAAATATGCAAAATAAATAAACAAAACATCCAAAACAGACAGAATGAAAACAGTAGCCTCTAAACAAAATTATTCTTCAAATAGTCGAGCCAACTGAGACCAAAGCATCAGAGTGAAGACTGTTATCATCCAGTCTTTGGTAGAAACAATGAAACAACAAAAACTGTCATGATAATGGAAATTACCATCTGATTAATTGATTTATTGCTCATTGTGACATGAATACTCAGTATAGTACTACCAACAGGTCAGTGGCCATTAGCTGTGTCAACCAGTTCAAGTTGGAGTTTCAAGAAATTTGAATGACCCAGAATAGAATAGAATAGAATACAAACAGCCTTTATTGCCCTGCAAAGAGATAATTCAGGGTGTAATTTAGTATGTACATTATTTTCTGATCCTGTTTGCAACATAGCTGAAGGTTGCTGTTAAATTTTGTGATTAGTAGATTTATTTACATGAACCAAGAAGTATTTTAATTAATGTTTTCATGCACTTACAGTTACAGTTAAAACTACATATTTCCATACACAGTGTGTACCCTGAAACAATAATAGCAACTCTGTGAAGATCCAAGTGAAGCTGGTAATAATGTATCATTTTCCACAATGAAAGTCCTGTTCCAACATGACCCATGTTGACAAACCAACGGGACAAAGTGTGCCCGTTGGTTTGGACCCAGTGTTCTGATGCTAAAAATTAGCATCAATACTAATTGATGCTAATTAATTAGCATTAGCTTGGCTAAAAAATTACAAAGTATCGTGAAGAATCACAAGAATGTTCACTAACATGGACTTGCACCATCAGTATGTTAAAATGAGTGTATAAGCTAAAATTAGCCAAAATGCTAATGTTAGCGTGAATACTGTCAGTAGCATGTGGGGCATCACAAGCATATTGTCTGCAACTGTCATACTCCATTAAGTATACTAAACATGGCTAATAAGTAAGAGAAATAGCTAGTACCTTATTTAAGGTAAAAGGCTAATGCTAACCTGATATAAAAAATGCCAAGTTCTGCTGTAGTTAAAACTACAGTGATGCATTTTTGTAGTCCTAATCAGCTTCTCTGGCCTGCTGTGTTCTGTTGCTATGGTAATGGATTCTCTGCCAGCTGTGGCAGACTGATAGAAAACTGATAGAATTCTATCAGTTTGAGGCAGCCATTTCGACTAAAAAAAGCAATAGCCAAGAGGGATCTTAAGGCTTTTATTTTGAAATTTTCAGTAAGCATTGTGTTAAATGTCCAATCTAATCCCATTAGTAACAATGATTGGG
The DNA here is from genome assembly GCA_010277075.1 of Poeciliopsis retropinna. NCBI lineage: Eukaryota > Metazoa > Chordata > Actinopteri > Cyprinodontiformes > Poeciliidae > Poeciliopsis > Poeciliopsis retropinna. The sequence goes on from VMRM01000023.1 coordinate 570,726, forward strand.
TTAAATCAGTTAAAAAATGCCAGAAACAGCAATAATCTGATGTAAAAAAAAATGTCAAGGCTTTTCTTTTGAAATTTTCATTAAGTTTCATTTTAAATTGCCAAACTAATCCAAAGTGTAACAGTGGTTTTGTTAAAGAAAAAAAAAAGTTGCATAATGCCTAAGAGAGCAATTACCTAATGTAAAAAATGTCAAGGCTTTTATTTTGAAATTTTCATTAAGCTTAATTTAAAACTGCCACACTAATCCTGTGTGTAACAATTTTTGGGTAAAATCAGTTATAAAATACCCAAAGCACAAGTAATTCTCAAGGCCAGCTCATTCCTCCTCAGCAATAACTGACAGTTCTGTCATGTTGTAGTTTTTACATTCAGCTCTGACCTCTTCTGTAGGCACTGAGTATTCCGCCATGTTGTAGTCCAAACCTTCAGTCATTGTAGTTCTGAAGAACAATAGATGCCTCCCATGCAGTGATTGACTTGCTTTGCAAGTTAAGGAGAACTATGAATATTGCACTTTGAACTTTTACAAAGTAAACCTGCCAGCTCCATAAAATCTTAATTAATTTAAGGCAGCATTTATCTGTTAGAGAATCTGTTTCTCCATGTAAGCTCCAGATATGTTGTTGTCTTTTGATTTAAAGTGTGCTGCAGCAGCACAGGTATGTCATCCTTTTAAACACTTTCTGGAGGAGGTGCTGGATATTAAGATCAGTTCACGCACACACGCACACAGCCATGTAGAGGCAAATAATGGTACAGAACGGGACATTATTCTACTGTTTCCATTGGCTCAGGAAGAGCTTACCATTCTATTTTCCATCCAAAAATTGTCCTTTTCACCCCTTCTGACTCAATTTGATACTGAAAAACAATCAATTCAGTACTCATGTATCTACACTATCACATATCAGTTTATTTTTCATCGATTGTTGTCAAATCCTCAAATAAAAAAAGTAATTTAACCATACATGCCATACACCCCTGGACAGCAAACATCAGTCCACAATCCCACAGCAGACATGTATGATTTGTGAATGAGCCCCTACCTTGGCACTGGAATCCCTGCTTCCCAAAGCCCCTGTGGACAGAGGACAGGGATGAGAAATATTGGAAATTTGCTTACAGAGATATCCTTCATATAAAGATATCCAGCCGCAAACATTAATCAGCACACTGAGAAGCAGTAGCAACAACGGCGGGGCCCCATGCAACCAGCAGCATTCCTCCACCAGTTTCAGAGATTGGTCGGTGGAGGCGGAGGGGGGCTGCAGTAAAATAGGAAAGCCGAGCAGCAATGCGTGCTGTGCGGCTGCAGGCAGCGCATCTCTGCCTCCATGGAGAAGGCCGGCGGTGCTGTCGCATTGAATGGCGCATCGCCGTGTTTATGGTGACAGATAAGCACTGCGGCGTTGGTGTACAGACAGGCCGGTCAGACCTTCTGCAGCGACAACGACGGCAGCAGCAGCAAGTGAATCACCTGTGTCCTTTCGGTTCGCAGCGCGCGCTCACACTCACCAGATGAAGTCCGTGCAGTGGCTGCAGAAGGTCGGCTGCTTAAAGAAGCGCGCGATGAACTTGTGGTTCTTCACCTCGTGCACGTTCTTTTGGCGGAGGGCTCCCTGGCGGGCGAAACCGCGCGCGCTCTCCGGCACCTCACCGTCGCTGTTGGGGTCAGCCATTTTAACGAGGAAGCGGTCTGAGAGGTACGAGGGGTGAGGAGAGAGACGACAGGGAGGGAGATGTGACGGAGGCGGCAGGGCAAAACGAGTCTGGGTCCAGGTACCTCTTCCTCCTCATCCACCTCCTCCGTCTCTCCTCCCCGCTGGCCGCCTCGGCGTCTGTCGCTCGTGCTGCCGGTGGTTTTTACTGTCTGCGTCCACCTCGCATCTGCTGCTTCCAGCGACTCTGCTTCCCTGTTTTCAAAGTGTCGCTGATTGCAAGTGACGTCGGACCACTTTTTTCAGTAACGAGTAATCCAACGCGTTGCTATTTCAAATCCAGTAGTCAGACTACAGTTACTTTTCGAAATCACTTTGCGTTACTATCTTCTTTTGTTATTTAACTGTATTTAGTCTACACGTCTTGTCGAGTGACCGACGTCTCTATGCGACAATATCAGCGACAGAAATGGAAACAATGGAGGGAGATGCGCATTTTGTTGGTAGAAAAACAGAAACTATCTTGAATTTCTGTCACCAAGTCTGATTATTATAAGCGGCTTTGAGCTCATTTTTGTTAAGTTGCTTGCAAATTTAATGAGTCGCGGGTTGCGCTTTTTTGGGCTCGTTTTTGAACGTGAAGTTACTCATTTGGGCTTGGAAATAAGCAGAGACTCAAAATAAAACCCAGAATTTGTCTGACATCCAGTTAGTTTTAGTCCATCATTTCCCGGATGATTTGTCCCGCTGTGTCTTAATTAATGTCAAGTTAATATATTTGCTGTGGATGACATCAAGCTTCATGTTGCAAACATCGAGAATAATATGAACAGCGCAATACAATTTGAAAACAGCCACGAATGAACGAGTCCGTAAAGTTGTGCAACTAAACTAAATTATAATTATTAATATTGAGATAAGTGTCACAAATCTGTGCAGCAGCCATCTAAGCTGTTGAGCAGCAGGAGAAGATCTGTGCGCTGCGCTCTGACACCAAACACAGGGCCGTAACACACAATCTGGAGGCAGGGGGCAGGGTGGGGGCTTTAAAACCACTCTTGGAGTTTTCCAGGCAATAAAAACACACACAAATTACTTACTTTTTTTTGTACTGTTGTAACCATTAAACAATCTCCCCTTCAGTTCAACCATATAAGTGGTTGAAATACATTGTTGATGTTACTATTATAAAATAGTTTGCAATTAAGTACTGGCAAAACTCAATATGATTTTCACAGGTGGTGGAGCGTTGTTGTTGTTAGCAGCTGCTGAACGTAACTAAAAAAGTTACTTTTAATGTAACTTAGTTACTTTCCGAATCAAGTAATCAGTAATCTAACTAAGTTACTTTTTTCAAGGAGTAGTCAGAGTAATCAGTTATCTGATTAAAGTTACTTTTTCAAAGTAAAAAAAAGTAACTTTTAGTCAATAGATTAAGTATATCAGTTTTGTTACAGTTAAGACAGGCCAAATATTGAGACTCACAAAAAATTACAGAAGGCCAATAGAAACATTTGAGAAGGAGGTAAATTTTTTATACTACTTTTTTTTTATTTTCAATGGGTGATCTTTAAAATTGAACTTCAGACACATATACTGTTCAGGGTCAAATTGACCTGCTGATTAAAATCAAGAAAATGAGTATTTATGTTTTCCTCCTCTTCTGCTGAGTGTCACTCAGTGTGGGTGGAGTTTGTCCACAGGAACAGAAAAGATTCCCGTCAAAAGTTGCATGAACACCTGCTTTCTTTCAGTTTCCTAGTGAAGTAAATAGAATTGTGAGAAATGGGCTTGTGTGTGTCCACATGTGCATGTATGTGTGTGGTGTGTTGTGTTTGTGTGTGTGGTGAAATATGGTTCATAGCTGCTAGGAAACATATGGAATTGGACATTTTTTTGCACTTAAACTTGACAGCCGGGTCAAATTGACCCTAACAGTATCAATGTAAAAAGTAGATGCAGGGGGTGGTGCAAATGTGTAAAATTAATACATTTTCAATTTCTATGTAGAGTGCACCTACTAAGACAAATAGAAAAAGTTTCATCCCAAAAAAAAAACTTCTATTTTTTAAAAAAAAAGTTAAACTTTAAAACGGGTCAATTTGACCCGGAACATAACAGGAGGGTTAAAACTGTCATATTGGCAAAGTATGTTTCAGGTACATAGATTTGTTACCTGTAACTATATAATAAAGTTATATCCTAAGATATAAATATTTTCCCATCTGAATAAATGTGTTCAAATTAAAGGTTGGATTTTTGAGAGACCGTTTGGTTCTGTGTGAGCTCATCCTCCTGCAGTAAAAATTAGAATCTTATTTCCATAAGACTTCTGAAAGTCTTATTTTAAGACTTTCGTCACATATTTAGTAGTGCATGTGCTACACAGTGTTGCACTGTCCTGTGCATTTTGATAAAGACCAGTTTTATTTGACATTTTCATAAAAGTAATTTTTTGGATCTATCAAGAGATTCAATGATCTAATTTGAATGTTAATATCCCATTTGATTGCACTCAAAATTAGAAATTGAGCTGAGCCTTTAACAGCCATTCTGCGTGTGGGAGGTCATGTGTGAATGAAGGAAACCGCTGCCTCTTGAGGATTTGAACCTGTGATGATACAGGTTGCATGTGAGAGCGGAGCTCAAAGCGGTGTTCCTCTGTCACCTGCCCACAGCTCAGAGCAGCTCCACTGAAGTGTCCAGTGAAGAGTCTATTTTAAATTTATATGAGGTGTTATGTAAGTAATCATATGCAAAGTGTTTTACTTGGTGATTCAAACACACACTAATTAATTCACTGGCTGTGTGCTTTTAAAAAGACAGACATTATAGAAACTCTATAATATTAGAGGAAAACTGAATTCCCTTGAATTTGCACCATGTGTGACACCTAATATTAATTTGCATATTAAATCATCTCTAATTTATTTGCCTGTGTAATATTTTAAAGTGGTCTTGATCAAGTGTTAATCAGACCTTTTTGGAAAGTGTTATAAATTTCTTTGCACTTCAGGTGCATTTTCGAGGGAGATGTGCAGTGGTCTGTATTGCACAGGCCAAAACTTCTGTTGTGTGGTCAAATCTGATTTGCTGTGTCTCTTACATGGTTCGTGGGAAACTGCAGAGGGCATTTCAACAACAATAGCTGTCTTACTGTAACACGTCCATGAAGGTCAAATTTGCAGTCACACTACTTTGTGTATATCTATCAAAAAATATTCCCAAAATACACCTAAACTTTTCAGTTGTAACTTGACAAACCATAAAAAGGTTAAAAGAGTGTGAATACTTCTGAAAACCACAGCATATGCAAAAAAGAGATGGTGGTAATAAACTGTGTTAAAAATGAACAAAAATAAGAAAAAATAATAGAATGACACTGTGATGAAACAGACCCAAACCATGACTGTTAATTGGTCTCTCTAAATTCTCCGTAGGTGTGTGTGTAAGTCCCTGCAAACATAGCGCGCAAACATGTATGTTTGTCTGCAAAGGTTTTAGGGAAAAAACCATAACTGAAATTATTTTGAAAGCATTTAATAAAACTGGAAAATTCTGCAATTAGAATGACAAGATTAGAAGAAGAGAAAAAAACGGACAATTGAAGAACTCCATAAACTGAAACCACCAATGATCTGGAAAACTCTTGCTCAGCAATTTGACATCCTCTTTCTAGTTGATGACACTTCCCCATCATTTTGAAACAATGGTTTTCAAAGAGAAATGTATGTCCATTACTGCTAAACAGCAGTAATGGACATACAAACTGCTGAACAGCTGTTCAGCTGTTTGAATCAATCATCTGAAAGTAGTAGATGGGTTCACCCTGGACAGGTCATCTGTTCATTGCAGAGCAACACAGAGACCGACAAGACAAACAACCACACACACATACGCGCGCACACACACACACACACAGACCCCCCCCCCACACACACACACACACACACACAAGAAACAAACTCATACATACCGTATTTTTTTCGGTACATAAGGCGCTACTATTTTCCCACGCTTTGAACCACTCGGCTTGTCGCCCGGTGCGGCTTTTCTGTGGATTTTTCTTCAACCGCTAGGGGGCTCTTTAGCAGGAAGTAAAACATTGGAAGTCAAAATTGGAAATCAAAGAAGAAAGTGCTGATTTTCATTTAGAACAAACAAATGTCAGCAGCAGGCACGCGTGAGAAATGTTTTCAGATTCATACCCCCTCCTCATGGAAACAACACGAAGAAGTTCATATGATGCAGCTTTTAAGTTGAAGGCTATCCATCTGGCAGTATAGATCGTTAGCTGCAGCTCAGCGTGAACTAATCCGTGGTTCGGCGTTGGAGACGTCCATAATTCCAGATTTATTAAGTTAAATAGCAACCCTCTGCTGCATCCATGAGGACGCAGCAGAGATACCAGCGGTGTATATAAGTACGTTTTCAGTTTTTTTTTTTTTTTTTTTTTTTTAACTTTGTAGGTGCGACTATTATAGTAAGGCTCAATTTAAAGTCCGAAAATACGATATTCATTTATGAGGCTTGAATACAGTAGTATCATTGTATAGTATAGTATAATATAGTATAATTGCTTGGATTCGCTCCGCTTTATAGTAGGATTATACCGCCTAGTTTTCTCACAATTATGTCAACAGATACAACAGTCAAGCGATCGGTGGTAGAAAAAAAATAACTTAAAAAAGAAAACAAAAAAGCTTGTTGCTCCCATAAGAGAGCAACATGAGGCACTAGTTTAGATATGTTGGAATTTTGCGTCCTCTGGTGGTTACTTTTAAGAACAGCAGTCACTTCGCAGTTTGTATAACTCCCTCAAAGACCCGCCTACCAGGTCGTAGCTTATTGGTCAGCTGTTCTTACAGAGGCACGGGATTGGTCCGGAGGTGATTTTCGTAAGCGAAGTCGGAAAACAATAAACACACGGTTAAATGTTATTTAGTAACTTACAGTCTCCGGTAGGTATTGCTTTAAATGTTCACTTTATTTAATTATCATTCAACAGAGCAGTTGTATAAAAGAGGAAACACATGTTTTAGGAGCAGGCATTAGATTTTTTTTGTTTAACCCTTCTGCAGAAATGCCGACATCTCCTGTGAAAACCCGGATCCCCCTCACCAGCTTCGGTCATCTCATTACAGAGGTGAAGGTAAGATCCCACAAATATATGCCGTTTGCCTTATAATGATGGAAAACAGCAGGCGTCGGTGCTGCAAGTCCCTTCTCACACAGAAGAAGCAGGATGGTCAGTGTACCTGATATGTAATCAGTCATACAGCAAACTGGATAGTCTAGAAGAAAATAAGACAGCAGACCCGTTGAGCTGAACATGGACAGTATCAGAAGCGTGCTGTCTGACTCAGGCCCGGTGGGCATTGGGGGTCATTGCCCGCCCACAGAGTCTGCCGTGCCCCTCCTGGACTGGAACCTGTTTGTTGTTTTTACCTGAGAAAGGCCAACACTCTGTTCTTCCTTTATCGATTTGATACAGTAGGGGCTTCCGGACTTCCCATATCTGTGTCCTATGTCACTGTTTTCAGCAGTTAAAACTGTTTAATCTGTTATTAACCTTTAAACGCAACGCTCGCGCTAAAAGACGCTCAGGTGTGTTAGAATCATGGCAGAAAAACGTCAAGAACTCTGCAGAGTTTTCACTCCCAGACGTACAGACTGGTTTGAGTAATGCTGTTGGATGCAGCAATATTAGCTAAAAGGTGACTCGCTAATACCTTTAGTAATATTATTATTTCTACTAGATTGATTGTGACCCCGCCCCTCCTAAACTCTTTTAGAGCCGGGGCGAGCGGAAAAATGACTGAATATCCTATGTTAAGATTCTTAATAATTTTTCCTTTTATCTGATACTCATCAGCCTAAACTCATCCAATTAATTAGCAGATTCGGCTTTTGTGCAGCTTAATCTAATTATCAGTACAACTGTTCTGTGAGGTCTTCATTAGTGAAACAATTGAAACTGAAAGTGGAAACAATGTGCCAACTACAAACTTGAATATGCCATATAAACTGTGGAAAAATGGTGGCAGCATCATGCTGTGAGGATGATTTTCGGAGTTAAAATCCTAAAATCATCGGATTTTGTGTTTTCCGCCCACAACCTAGAAAATCCCACGTGGCCGCAAGTCTCACAAACAAAGCCTGGCGGCACTTTGTTTCTATGTAAACATGGGGTCTTCCACTTGAACTGATAGAGTTTTTCTGAGTCGATTAGTGAATCAATTCTGCTGGATTTTCACCAAATATCAGCTACAACAATGGACAGAGGAACTAACAAGTTCATGTCATCTTTTTTGGATGACATCAAGGTGTTTGAGCCACGCGATGCTTCCAACATTATGCACGTTACAGCAAAATGCTTTCGGTCGATGAGGAAAACAGCGGTGATAAACCTCAGCATCAATATAGCTGTGTACAAGATCACTGATGCCTAGTGTTCTTGCAAGGCTGGGTAAGTCGGGCATTCATCGTTACTTTTGAAATCAGTGGGTGATTCCTGTTGTTTGTTGGCAAATGATTGAGTGTGCCTCGGCCTGATACACTGTACTTGGTGCTAGAGTGGCTAACACGAGTAACAGTTTAGTCAAAAGCATTTTCTGCTAAAAGAAAATCTTTAATGTATGTCAGATACACATTGTATGTTGATTTGTTTAGCTAATGTAAGACTGTGTAGCAGACAAGCTTCAATGTGTAGAAATTGTATACTGTATACTGCCGTTATGCTGTACTTAGCTAACAGGATGGATGTTCATGATGTTTATTATTGATTTTCTTTTTTTCAGACAGAAAGAAAGCAAATCAATAATACTTACACCAGCACACACTCCTTTGTTCTTGTTGATCGTAGGGAGGTTGAGCTGCTCATGCGGTCGTGCACTAGCTTTGATCGTAGCAAGGCATTCTGCTTCTGATTTTGGAAAGCTGTGAATTTTACTACCACAAATACGATCAGGATTCCTGACATCACCAGTACAGATACCCCACTGGCAATGGAGAACCATTCTTTTTCGATTGTTGATACGAAAATTTTCTGCCGTTCTGCAATGTAGCCTGGCGCTACATTAGCATGTGTTTACTAATGCATGTACATTAGCTTGTGTTTGTGAGATGGCCACGCACGTGGTAGTGCGGCTACTACGTAGAATGGGCACCAGCCAATGAAATCCGACCCCTGTGGTAAGGTCCATCGGACAATTAGCTACCTCGGAATGGTTTAGAGTGTAGCCATGTGTTGTAATGGTCCAGTCAAAGTTTATTAATCCACTTAATAAAATTTGTGGCCAAACTTTAGCACAGCTTTTCACAGATTATACTCTCCATGCAGTCAGACTGTACTAGAAGAAGAAGAATGGCCAAAGCCCCAGTCTTTACATAAAGACATAACCCAAAAATCTTTAAGATGACATTTCTGTAAAAGAGTATTTTAAGGAGGATCACACATGCCACATATTTCAGGTTTTTATATGTGGGAAAAATATACAAACTATGTAAAAATCCTTCCATTCCATTGCTTTGAGCAATGGTGTGTGAAAAATACACTGAAGTTTGAGGCTATAACATGACAAGAGGAGGAAATGTCCAGGCTTCTAAGTAATTTGCCATAACTAAATTACAGAATTGTAACATAACTGCAAATTAAGCAACAATAAAACATGGATTGCCACTAGAGGGCAGAAGAAATTATTGACAAATGCTTGGATGATCATCCCTCAGGCCAACATTTTAATCAGGCAGATTAAAAGAACAGCCAACCCTGAGTGAGAAAATGTTAATGCTAAATAACTTCATATAAAGGAGATGAATGACTTTCAGCAGCATGATGCTCTTCATCTCTATGTACAGACCGGATGGTTTCCTTCCACACCAGATTGTGTTTGTTGGAGGCTTACTGAAGCTACTGTTGCATGCAGCGCTCTGCCTATTTTAACACATAAAGTCCAGACCTAACTAAAACATAAACTAGTGGTGGCAGCATGATGGTGTGGGAAATGATTTTTTGAGCAGGAACAGAGAAAAGCTGGTAGAGCTGAGTCAGAGGGGCTGAATATGTAAGCCACACTTTTCAGATTTGTATTTGTAAATCAAATTAAAAGGTGCAAGGTGCTGAATAGACAGCATAGGCTTTAAAAATGCAATATTCCAATTGTTGTAATTTTCAAGATTTTTGCATAAATAAATTAGAAAATTGGACAGAAAAACCTTTGATTATTAAAGTATTGGAACACATAAGTTGGGCCTCAGACTCACAGAGGTGACCAGTGGTCAGAACAACACGTGAAACCTTATTGGTCATTCCTGACCATCACACAGACACTGATTTACTGTCTGTCCTGTTAACTCAGAGCCTTCATTAGCTCAGAAACAGAACAGCTAATAAACAGACTCATGTCTCTCTTCTTGGACACACCTGCTTTAATGACAGACAAAGGAGAACCAACCAGAACCTCTTCTTCATAGTCCAATCCAGACAACTTCTTCTTGCTTTCACATTCAGTTTGACGGTAACCGCTTTGCTTGATGGTAATCATGTTTTAATCTGTTCAGGAAATGATCATGTTACCATACTTCTTTAATTTCTGTGGCTTACAGTTTTTTTCTTTTAATGCTTTTAACTTGTGATTAATATCTGTTGTTGTCCTGAGAGGAGAAATATTTTATGTGTTTCAGAAGCAACTGTTTGGCATCGAAGGACCTTCATCTGTGCAGCTGACCGGTTGGAGGAAATACTTCAATAGCTACACACTGCAGGGCCGCAGAAATGTACATAATGCACTTCAACACAGCATTTCACATGCAGCACATATTTAAAACATGTATCCAGTTCTGTATAACAATTCATGAAAAAGAATTGTTATACTTGTTACACCCCCAAGGTCTAGGGGTTCAGGGACGGTAACATAAAATTGTCCAGAGAGAGAGTAGGGGATAAAAAAAAAAGAGATTACAAAAAGAAGGTTGCACAGAACCAAGTCACAATACATGTAAACCCAATAAAAAAAAAAAAAGGGTTAACAAATTCAAGATGGGTCAAGTGCAAATTAAATTACAAATGTCCAAACATCAGCCTAAGGTAACTCAAATAACCCAAAAGGGAAAAGGAAAAAAAAAAAAAAACACACACACAAAGGGAGCACCAAACCTCCCAAACTGCTAGCTTCTAGCTTGTGAACACAAACTACAGCAATCAAACTGCTTTAGCAGAACAACCAGTTACCAAACAGCCAAAAGCAGTTGCAAACAAAGGTGGGGAACAGCTGAACAAAATCTATTCCTACAAACTGTCCCACTGGAGGAATGTTTCCAGAGCCTTTAATAGGAACAGGTGAGGCTCATTAACCATCTGATTGGCTTGCAGTTCTCTGCTGGTCCAATGAGGTGTAGTGTCTGCAGTTTCCAGACAGCCAATCAGAGGATGATGTTACATGTTATAGGATCTTAGTTGTTCTCCATATTACTGTATGAATAAATGAATTGTCCTTTTGTGTTGCAGTGTGTCTTGGCTACTTATGGGGCCCTAGTGGTCACAGCTGCAGCTTACCTGATGCACAAACAAAACAAAGATGGAAGACAGATGACTGCTTCCACGCACTGAAACTTATTGTTATTCTGTAAAGGAAATGAGATTGTTGAAGCTCTGAGCTGTTTACTGAGTGTTTTATCATGTCAATAAAAGCTACACTCATGCTTCTCTGGTTATTGCATTTTTGAATTCAGGTTGAGCAGAGCAAGATTTTAGTGTTTGCTTTTGTCGTGGCCATTTATGCTAGTTTTGTGGATTGTAATTTCGACCAATTTAGTTTTCTTCTTTGGATAGTTAGAATATATTCAAGTTAGTTAGAGCCAAAATTTGTAATGAATTTTTATATTTGGAATTATTTAGATTACGTTGTTAATTGTTAGACCCATTAATTTGAGTAATTAACAACACACCGGGTGTTGAAGGGACACCAGACCAGGTCTTGTAAATTACTTTTTCACCACTTTTTAGAGCTCCAAACATCAAATTGAGATTTTTTTTGTTTGTTTGTTTTCGACTAAGTTGCAAGACATTTTAGCAAGTCTCTATTTGGACAATAAATAAATCATATATATTTTTACTAAACAATTAAGTTTGAAGTGTGTGCAAATCAAACCACCTGTTAACATCCACAGCCTTTGTTGGAAATTGTGGCTTTTGGAAGCTTGAAGCAGTGACAGCTTTCCTGGTTATTTTCTCACAAGATGCTCATCTCCTGTGATGAGTCTGGACTCTGGTTGTGTTTTGTCATGCCAATCACCAACCCTCCTTCTGAAATGTTTTTTGGAATATTGTTGCATAAGACTGATGTTGAGCAAAAAATAAAGTGATAGTTTGTTTTTTATTGAAGCTCAATTTATTCATAGTTTGCAGATTTGCAAGAACTAATTATTCCTAAAGTTTTATGCATCGTTATGTGTGTGTTGATCTTTTTTTATTATGAACAGCGTGCAACACTTTGGACAAGTGGAAACACTGACATGATGTGCAAGAAGTAAGAACCATAACTGGCCTCAGAGTACTATTCATGTACTGGGAGGAATTAAGATACAAACTAATTAAAAAAAAAAAAAGACAGAACAGAAAGCTGTGGTTGGGAGTCACATATTTCAAACCACAACCTTTAGAGTTTATTTCACTTTTTTAACAATATTTTGACCTTGTTTACCTTCCACTGGGCCAAATGTTTATGCTAGAACACTGGAAAATTGGAACAGAAAAGGAATTGTAAAAAACTCAATTCATTTTTGAGAATTTCCTGCAGTCAAGTTCCCATTACAATGGCTCTGACTCACCAAGTCAGACTTTAAAAGCTTACAGATTGGGTTCATTTTAGTTTATTAGATTTTATGTTTAAAAAGTTCACTTTTTAGTAAGTTACTGCTGTAGAATGGATTTAATACTTAAAATTTCCATATAAGATACACTTGCTCAATTGATCATCACCTTTGAAAACCACTTTGAAAGTAGAAGGTTTGGCACTTTCAGGTCTTCATGCGTCTGTTTGACTGCTGGCCCTCAATCACTTTAGAACCAAGTGAAGAACCCATTGCCCTTAGTTGGTTCTGGGTAAAGGACTGAGCTTTTATGATGCCAGTTTTTATTCATCTTTGTTAATCTTGGTCCCAAAAAAGAAAATGTATCAATATGAATGTTCTCTTTGCATTATAGATATAAAGTTTGCTTAGCAACACTGCATTTCTAAACGATAGAACAGTTTCCACGCACACATATATGAATACGGCTGCTGGAAGATCACGTGATTTATAAGAATCAGCCGCCGAGAAAGAGAAAGTGAAAGCTGCTGCTGCTGCAACACCTGATCGCCTTCATGACTCCGCCTTCAGAAATATAGTAACCGAAAACTCCAGGTTTCTGTTCAAACTTCTTCTACCCTCCGCTTGCAATAGAGAAGCTGCCCAGAGATCACTGCTGTCAGTAAGTAGATCACAAATTTTCATTTTTTCCAATTTGAATCAACATGCTATTAAAATGTTTTTAATAGCATGTTAAGCTACGCCCGTCTTGTGCGTAGTGACGTGTCATAAGTGTTATCTCAGGTTAGAGCAGCACTGACAGATGAACTATATCTCACATTTAAATGGGAAGTTACAGAAACTACTTTTGAAGTTACCAACTTCACCCAGCTTCAGCACTTTAACGCCTCTTTAACTTGTTTGACATCATGAAAATATTCAACCTTCCCTTCAGAAACCAGAGTTTGGTTGAATATTTTTTATTGAGCAGAACATAAAAAATAATAGTTGTTGTTCTTTTGTTTGTTTTGTTTTTTAAGAAGATGGAATCATTCAAACCGATCCGGAAACCTAACAGAGAAATCCTTATTTCAAAACTAAAAGCTTCAGTAACAAGTTGTGTGACACACAAAAAAAGGTCTTGGAGTGAAAGAATTACTGTGAAGGATATGAAACCCCGATTAAAATCTGCAGCTTTGAGATTTTACTGGATGCAAATAAAAGTGAAACCACACTGCAGTTTGTGAGTTAGAAAAGTTGTAAAAAGTCAAATTTCTAGTGGAAGTAAGACCAGCATTCTGCTGGTCTCTTACTGTTTTTCCAGATCAAAGTTCAGAACAGGACAGTAACCCTGAGCGGCGGAACCATACTGAAAATAAGAATTTTTCATTCTTTGGATCAAAGCTCAATTTGGTGTGTAATGCACTAGCCAAACAGGTACCATGAACTTTTTCCAAAAATTAATAAAATTTATTAACATCATATTCATAAATGGAAATGTTTAAATTTCAGCTAGCTTCAAAGCTACTGCTTCTGTCGAAGAACCTCCAGGATCTTTGTTCCTTCTGTGATGACCGTAGAAAAAAATCCTGGAAGATCAGAACTGAGAGAAATTCATAAATCGATGCATCTCTGAAAATTTACTGGCATTATTTTTCACAAAAATTTTATTTATCAGGAATTTTTATGACTTGGAGAGAAAAACACGTCTTTATCTCAGCTGTTGCAGCACACATTAGTCCAGTCTCACTCAAGAATCCCTGTCACATCTTCAGCTTATTCAGGATGCATCAGCTGGAGCCGCAGACATGACCTCACCTTTCCTGTCCTCAATTTGTTGACTTCCTGTGCATCACAGAATTCATTTTAAAATCCTAATATTGGCTTATGAATGCATAAACAGTCTTATTCCTGAAAAATTTTAAACTTTCTGAAGATGATAGTTTGATAGTTTTAAAAAAATCCCATCATAAAAATTTAAGCACTTTGCAATATTTTTCTCAATACTTAAATTAACAGGATTTCACTCAATTATAGTGTTTTTTTTTTTTTTTATCATTTTTGGGGGGGTTGAAATTTTGGCCCAAATCATATTTTTTTTCTTCAAAAGAGCATAACACATAACTGCAGATATGTTTTAATTGATATTTTGATGTTCCAGATTATAACCATTCATGCATCAAAGCATGTACTTCTAAGCTTTATATGACTTTTGTTTAACTCATGCGGTTGATGTGTTTGTGGTACAAAACATGGATGGAGTTTTTAGTTTTTAGGTATTTATCTAAAAGAGAGGTGAGAAAGAAAAGTTCATTTTCAGTTTTTGAGCCAATCAAGGAATAATTTGACAGATCTGATCTTCTGCAGATTGACTGGTGCATCTGTTACTTCTTCTTATTTTAGCTCAGGTATTATGACATCTAAAGTAAAATAAAAGTGATTGTCTTATGCCAATCTTAGCCTTTCAATATTTTTTTGCCATATAATACACAGGCTGAAGATGTCTAAACTGCAATTCTTGAAACAATTTATTTGCCTTTTTTCAGTGTTCTGCAAATAGCTGTCATATTATACCTTTACTGCAACTTATATCCTCTCAAATGAAATGAATAATGTTGTTGGACATCATTCACATAACAGAGTGAAGAAATTAACCGCTCAAAGTTTACAATTGTTGAAAAACTAAAACCCAATGAGCACCAGGCGACATGACAAACAGGAACGACTGTAAGCAGTGATTTGTTCCTGCCAGTTTTCAGCAGTCAAAGTTATTTTTATAGTAACATCTGAGATTTTCTGTGTTTATGTTCCTTTGTTGCAGATCACCTATGTTTCACTGGAAGATCACAGAATACATCCATGCTCTGCCCTCCTCTCAGAACTTTGTGTTAGAGCCCAATTCACACTGAAGCTTCATGGAGCTTCAGAGAGGACCTGGCTGCCGATGAGCGAGTGGGAAAGAGCTGATGATGGAGAGCCTGCTTGTGAAAACAGACAAAACCGGTGCAGTGGGTGGTCAAGAAGAGGATTTTCCATTCTAGGATGGTCAGAGACAGTCTGGACAGAACGTCTGATCAGAACCAAAAACGGGAGCCAGCAGCTGAACCACAGAGTCCGAGACAGAACCCAGAGGAGTCGCATCGACCCGAACAAACAGTGGAAAAAATTAACGCAGAAAACAAGGACCTAGACTTTCTGCTCTGGTGCAAGCTCAAATTGGAGGAGGAGCCTGAGTCCTGGAGGCTGGTCAGTGTGCAGTTTAATATCTGTACAGCAGCGATGTGCTTTCATTACTGCTGAGTGTTTAGACCAACAATAGAAAAGGAACAAGTGAAATCAAGAGAACGAAACATTTCACTTAGCAGGTTTTCATTTATTTATGCTGTATAACAAAAGGGTATTAATATACACTGCTCAAAAAAAATAAAGGGAACACTCAAATAACACATCCTAGATGGACAGTTTGATTTCACAGAAGTTTGATTTACTTGGAGTTATATTGTGTTGTTTAAGTGTTCCCTTTATTTTTTTGAGCAGTATACATATATAGTAATGATCAATTCCGTATTATTATTAAGGATATATTTCAGTGTTTCAGCTGCTAAAAATACTTTGTTTAATGTCCCTCATGGTCTTTGGAAGTACAAAGCGTTTGAGTCTTCCCAGGTCTGGAGAGAAGACAAAAACAAGTTTGGAAAAAATTCACATTTCCAGCCCTTAATATGTATTAATTTAATTCAATATAATAAAAAAAAACACTTTCTTAATCCCATAATGAAATGACCTTTTCCAAAAAGCAAAAAATCTGACTGTTTGGAGAAGCGGCCCCCAGATTGTCTGCACTGTTGGGTCTAATGTCTCTTATTTTCCTCTTGATAGCAGGCCATTATGTCCTACATGCAAGTTACACCATGCATATGTCCGTGCTCAGTGGCTCTAGAGCAGGGGTGTCAAACTCAAGTCCTCAAGGGCCGGTGTCCTGCAACGTTTAGATGCTCTGCTGCACCACACCTGAATAGAATAATTAGGTCATTAGCAAGGCTCTGGGGAACTTATCTACACAAGGAGGAGGTAATTAAGCCATTTCATTCCAGTGTTTTGTACCTGTGGCAGTTCTGAAAACTGAAGGACACCGGCCCTTGAGGACTGAAGTTTGAGACTTGTGCTCTAGAAGCACTGACTCCTCCTGAAGTCCACATCTCATGACTCTTCTCCAAAATCCCCTCTGAGCTTTGCTTCAAAATACTCTTGAGCCTACTGCTGTTTCTGTTGATTCAACCACGTATTTTCCTTCCATTAAACTTTTCACAAAAGATGCTTAAGAGAATGTCAATGGCTTTCTGCAGGACAGTTGTTGGTCAACTGTCTTTCCTGTGATTGTGTAAGCCAGGAGTGTCCAAAGTGGGTTGTGGAGGGCCGGCATCCTGCATGTATTAGTTCTCTCTCTGGTTTAACGGATCCAATGGTGGCTTGTGAGAAGGACTAAGAAGAACATTGACATGCTGAGGAGGTTGTTACTACTACCAAGGAGAGAAGTAGAACATGCAGGATGATGGCCCTCGAGGACCCACTTTGGGCACCACTGGTGTAAGCCATAATGTCACGTTTCTTACAATTTTCTGTAAACCTGAAACCTGATTTCATTAGGCCTACGCCAGAACTAAATGTAACTTTTTAAACTGAATTACTGACATTGTTTCAAATCTCTGTTGTATTTTAATTGTTTAAAATGCCCCTAGATGAAGAAAACAATGCTGGCCATACTAACTTTATTCATAGAGCACTTGTAACACCAAAGCACCAAAATGTGCACAAGATGAAAAAATAGTCACATAATTCAATAAGTCAACATCTCAGGTGGTGTCAAACTCCAGAGAGAAGAGTTGGTTTTAAACTGGCTGCTGAGTTAATACTGAAAAAGACATAAACCTGAAACATTTACATTCAAACAAATCGCAATTTTTAGAACAAGATTCTTATTTATAGCTGAATGCATAAGTATTTTTTATTTTTAAAATTTAGAATAAGGTCATCTGTGTTCGGTAAGTAAAAAAAACTTTCATGTGAGCATTAAAACCATAAATTTTATTTTATATTTTTCAATAAACGTTACCTACATTAAATATTTTAAGTCATATTTTGAAAAAATGCATGAAGGCCAGCTGAGAAATATTTGAATTTTAAGTCATTTAACTAAAATAAAATTTTTTTTATAGTTCCCAAATGATTGATTCATTGAGGGAACTAATGAATCAGTCATTTGTAGGTTTATCTGCATCTTGCAGATAAACCTACAGCTCTCAAGTGAATATAGCAAAGGAAATCTATTTCCTTCAAGAATGAATAGAATCATGCAAGACACTGAAAAATATATTTTAATGTGTGACTGTATGTACAAAAACATTCAGTGAAATAGTAACAGGAATAATTTAACAGTATTGATGTTTTTGTTGCCTAAGCTTCCAACATTTATCAAGAGTGAACTTCAAACCTGATCGCAAAACTTTTATCTGCAAATTTTTTTAGCCCATTTAGAAAATACTGTTACTCTATTGTTTTCTGGTCGTCAGCTACAGAGAGGCTCTCAAAACAAATTATAAAAGTAAAACTGAAAGCTTCACAGAATTCCAGAACTGAATTCTTGAATTCAAACCAAGAATTCAAAATACTTTCACATAATGCCAAGAACGATGTGAAAGTAGAAATCTGCGGGGGGTTTTCAACAAGTTTCTGTTAAAGTTTAAAAGGCGAATCACAGATTTCCGTTTGGTAGATCAGCATTCCTCATGGCTACTTTTATTGTCCTTACAAAAAGAAAGTAATACGTATGTCTGAAGAAGAAGCTGAATGGAACAAAAATACAATAATAGGGTAAAGATTATTTATTTTCAAATGACCAAAAAATAACCAAGACTTTGAAAAATCACAGCAACAATCAGAAATACTTCAAATGAAAAATTGTTCAATGCTTTAGCTCACAGACTTTTTAATTTTTTTTAAGTTTTTTGCATTTTGCAAATATATATCACCATAAAACAACTCATCCATGTTTTTACTGACTGAAAATCTAAAAATACCTACAAATATTTCTTGAGTTTTACATAAAATAATGTAAGAACTTGTATTTCTCTTTTAGATTTCTCATTTTTCTGCACCTAAATGCTTCAGATGATCAAATAATGACAATGTCAACAAAGACAAACCGCAGTTTTCAAACAATGATTTCATGTATTGTTGAAGAAAAGCTGTATAGCCCTATGTTAAATATGACTGCCTTCACACCCTCGCTAAACGATTTACAGCTTCACCAGCAACGCCCAAACAAATAGTATTTCAAGAGCTGCCAATACTTTGATGGTGCCTCCCTGGCAACATGAAGTAGACTAAAAGGTCTAAAATGAAAACATTATGAGCCAATCTGAAGAATTCGAGAACATCTCAAAAACAAAGTATCAGTCTGGAAAGGATTGCAAAGCCTTTTCCAAAGCTTTGAGACATCATGGTGAGAGTTGTTCTCCATTGGTGGATAATGGCCGAGGAAATCTTGGAATCATCCAGAACCCAGATCAATATCCAAAGCACTGCAGGTCTCACTTACCTCTGTTAAGGTCAGAGTTCATCATTCATCAATAAGAAAGAGACTAGGCCAAAATGGGATCCATGACCAAAACCACTAAGAATCAACAGGAACACAAACGTCCATCTCACATTTGCCAAAAAACATCTTTATGATCCACAAGACTTTTGATAAAAGATTTTGTGGACTGAAAAGACAGAAGTGGAGCTTTTTGAAAGCTCAACAACCCATCCATCTCCCAGGTGTTCTGGACGTGCCTAGAACACCTCACCAGGGAGGCGCCAAGAGACATCTGACCAGATGCCCGAGCCACCTCAACTGGCTCCTCTCGATGTGGAGGAGCAGCGGCTCTATTCTGAGTCCCTCCCGGATGACCGAGCTTCTCACCCTATCTCTAAGGGAGAGCCCAGCCACCCTACGGAGGAAACCCATTTCGGCCGCTTGTATCCATGATTTCATTCATTCAGTTATGACCCAAAGCTCATGACCATAGATGAGGGTAGGAATGTAGTTTGACCGGTAAATTGAGAGCTTCACTTTTTGACTCAGCTCTCTCTTCACCACGACGGACCGGTACAGCGCCAGCTTCACGGCAGAGGCTGCGCCAATCCGCCTGTCGATCTCCCGCTCCCTTCTTCCCTCATTCGTGAACAAGATCCCGAAATACTTGAACACCTCCACCTGGGGCAGAACATCCCCCTCCGACCCGGAGAAGGCACTCAACCCTTTTCCGACTCAAGACTATGGCCTCAGATTTGGAGGCACTGATCCTCATCCCGGCCGCTTCACACTCGGCTGTCAACCGCTCCAGCGAGAGCTGCAGAGCACGTCCTGATGAAGCAAATACGACCATATTATCCACATATAGCAGAGATGCGACCCTAAGGCCACCAAAAATGATCTTCTCCACACTTTTCCTGTGCCTAGAAATTCTGTACAGAATTGGTGACAAAGGTCACCTCTGGCGGAGTTCAACTCTCACCAGAAACGAGCCTGACTTATTGCCGGCAATGCAGACCAGACTCTGACACCAGTCATACAGGGACCTGACAGCCCTTATCAAAGGGCCTGGTACCCCATATTCCCAGAGAACCCCCACACAGCTCCCAGAGGGACACAGTCGAACAACTTTTCCAAGTCCACAAAACACATGTGAACCGGTTGGGCGAACTCCCACGCACCCTCCTGGACCCTGCTGAGGGTGTAGATTGTAAATTCCGCGACGTGATAGGGAAAGGAATAAGTAAAAATTAGCCAAAGACAGTCTAAAATCAAACGACTGGAAGTATGTCAAAGATCAGGATCTGCACAAATTAAAACATTTAGATAAATGGATAACAAGTTATAAATTTGACGGCCGTCTAAATTAATGTTTTGATTGTTTATTCTATGTTACATGACTTTGTGTTTTTATGTTTGTTATGATGTAAAGCACTTTGAAATGCCTTGCTGCTGAAATGTGCTATACAAATAAAATTTGATTGATTGATTGATTGATTGATTGATAGAGCTGGTCCAGTGTTCCTCGACCAGAAAGAAAACCACACTGCTCTTCCTGAATCCGAGGTCCGACTATCCAACGGACCCTCCTCTCCAGGACCCCCGAATAGACCTTGCCAGGGAGGCTTAAGAGTGTGACTCCTCTATAATTGGAGCCCTCCGGTTCCCCTTTTTGAACAGGGGGACCACCACCCCAGTCTGTCAATCCAGGGGAACTGCCCCCGATGTCCATGCAAGATTGCAGAGTCGCGTCAACCAACACAACCCTACAACATCCAGAGCTTTAAGGAACTCCAGCCAAATCTCATCCACCCCCAGGTCCCTGCCACTGAGGAGCTCTTTAACCACCTCAGCGAACTCGTCCCCAGAGATTGGTGACCCTGACTCAGTATCCCCAGTCTCCACTTCCTCAATGGAAGGCATGTTGGTGGGATTGAGGAGGTCTTCTAAGTATTCTGCCCACCAGCCCACAATGTCCCGAGTTGAGGTCAGCAGTACACCATCCCCACTATAAACAGTGTTGGTGCTACACTGCTTCCCTCTCCTGAGACGCCGGATGGTGGACCAGAATCGCCTCGAAGCCTTGCGGAAGTCTTTCTCCATGGCCTCTCCAGATTCCTCCCACCTCCCACACCTGAGTTTTTGCCTCAGCAACTGCCCGAGCCACATGTCATTTGGACTGCTGGTACTCACTAGCTGCTTCCCACAAGCCAAAAAGGCCTGACAGGACTCCTTCTTCAGCCTGACAGCATCCCTCACTGAAGGTGTCCACCAATGGGTTCAAGGGTTGCTGCCGCGACAGGCACCGACAACCTTGCTCCAATAAGCTGCCTCGACAATGGAGGCATGGAACATGGTTCACTCAGACTCAATGTCCCCCACCTCCCCTGGAACTCGTTCACAGTTCTGCAGGAGATGGGAGTTAAAGCTCCTTCTCTGACTCTGCCAGAAGTTCCCAGCAGACTCTCACAACACATTTGGGCCTGCCAGCTCTGACCAGCATCCTCCTCCACCACCAAAGCCAACTCACCACCAGGTAGTGGTCAGTGGAAAGCTCCACACCTCTATAAAACCAAGTGTCCAAGACGTGGCCGCAGCGTCGATGAAACATAAATAATATAGATTTAATATCAGTTATTGGCCATAACAGCAATATTAACATCAGCACAAATTTTCAAATCAGTTTTTATCCTAAATTATTTGAAAGCCGTATTTTGTATTTACTCAAGTTATATTTGTCTGATGTAAAAAAAGAAAAAATAATTTATGTGGCAAAAACAGAATAAATCTAAAGGAGTGTTTCACATGGCACATGATTTTATTCTCGGCACTGAACAGAATTGTCAGCATATGAAAAAAGTTGTAAAAATAGTTTGGAATATAAAAAATCCAAAGTGTGATTATCTAAACTAGACATTTTCTCCTGTTTTTTTTTTTTCATACAGAGCGTGTAACTCTGTGTGTTGATAAAACACTCAGGGATTTCTGAGTGTTCTAATGTTTTGTCTTTGTGATGTGTGGCTGCTGAGTCAGTGTTTGGACAAAGTCATATGGGGTTATTAATAATGTCTTATTATTTCACTTGTAACAAGACATTGTCCTCATGTTACAAGTTAACATCTGCCACCTTAACATTCCATATCTGCCTATGGAAGAAGTACCTTTTCATCAATATTAAGAAATTATTTACTCAAAACAGACCCTATATCCTACTGAAAAGTTACTTTTAATGTAGTATGTCTTATTCCATGTGTATTAAGATATAAAGTAGACCAAAAAACTTGGTGTACCTTTGTGTTCTAGCAGTGAATGTGACTGCTAAAACACAGTTTGAATTGTTTGTTTTGTTCTGCTGTAGCCAGAGACAGGAGCAGATGCAGACAGCTTGCCCACACACATCCGTCCATTCACCAGCTTTGCAGAGTATCGTCTGGTTAAACTCACCTACCTACAACTGCAGGAAAGCGATTTCTACTGGGGGCCCATGACCATGGAGGAAGCACATCAAAGACTCACTCAAGCAACTCTGGGAACTTTCCTTCTCAGGTAGCATCACAGCTTCATTTCATTCTTATTCCTGGTTTTACTGCTTTTCTTCAGATAAGTCTGGGGGACACCATGAGCTGAGGAGGACCTTTCTTTCATTTGTTGACTGTTTTTTTTTTCTAGTTTAGTTTAGTTTTTTTTAGGTTTTTTTTCTACTATTTTAGGTAATTCAAAGTTTCCTGAGCAGGTAAATATGTTTCAGTGTCATTTGATCTGAGCTTCATGCCACATACAGTATTGACCAAAAACAACCAGTAGATAATTATTGTTTATAAATATAATTATGCACTCGAAAAGCTAACACCAGCCTATAATAGAAAGTGCGCTTTTTTTTTGGTTTCTAAATTTGCACAGATCATTTTGTATAGTGGTCTTTACTTCCAGTTTGTAAAATATTTTTAGTGAAAAGTTTTCTGTAGGACTGCATCATGTCACAGTGCCAGGGTTTCTCCCAGTGTATTAGCACCCGCTAGGGTCAGCGTTGCTTGTTTTGTATTACTAAAAAGAAAAGAAAAAAATCACAACATTATTTGATTTTATTTTATTTTTTAATTAAAAAAAAAAATTACCTTTTTTTTTTTTCCAAATAAGCCAGTCTTCAAACTGTTGTGCTGAGCATGTCACTGGCAGGGCAGAATCGTTCCTGAAAAATGGATTTATAGTTGGTGAATTGAACAAGGCATGAAGCCTCTCAGCTTCATGATCATTGGCCTGTTCATGCCAATCAATCACTCTGCTGCCTCGCACGCTGTTGTGCCTGGATCTCTGAAGTTAACCTTGGCATAGATCCCATGCCTCCGTTCACTTAAACTGGACACAGGTTCACCAGTATGGCCATTTATATCAAACCCCTTATGTTGAGAAGTCATCTTTCTCCAAAGACTCATGTTTCTTTGGAGAAGTCAAGTTTAAAAGCCACTGCCTTTGCTCTACTTAGTTCAATGTGAAGTGCATATATAAACCCTATAGTTGCGCGTTTAGAGGTGTATGTTGAGAGTGCGTTGAGGCCCCTTTTCCACCGGCTCGGCTCGCTTTCAAAGCTTTTCCACTGGCTTTTTTTCGGGGCTGGCCCTGCTTTTAGGGAAGCTACCCTCTCGTTCACCGGGGTAAACCCCAACGGACAGGCGCCAAGATGGGGAGCAACAAGTATGCCCACTCCTGCCCGACGCCTCTCAGCGTGGGCAACTCCAGAGTGGAAGTATGTCCAGCCTCTCTCAAGGAGACTGGTTCCAGAACCAGAGCCATGCGTCGAGGTGAAACCGACTATTTCTAGCCGGAACCTCTAAGCCTCACACACTAGGTCCGGCTCCTTCCCCACCAGAGAGGTGTATATATACTCATGTATATTCAGTGCTATTACAAGATTTATAGTAGCTTAATTCAAAAATCATCATTAGCTCACCTACACCGGGTGACACCCTGCTACAGAGCTGATAGGCCAGTGGTGCAGCCCATGGAGGATATATTGCGCTCACTCCGTAGTCACTAGTTTATGTGGCGCTTATTAAAAACTCAATAGACACGAAGTGGAAGAGCTAGTAAAGCCACATAAATTAAATCTCCTGTTTGTCCCTCTGTGTCCAGCAGAGACACAGTGCAGCGGATTTAACTCATCATGCAGGGCCGGTCCAATGCTGTATGAAGCCTTGTGCAGAATAGATTTAGGGGCCCCTCTGCTGCTAAGAATATCAACACCATGAACAGCATTTCAACATAGTGCAAGAGCTCAGCTTCACTCAGCACACTCTTGCAGCTTTCACAGACTGGCCATAATAACAGTAAAACATTCATATTTTCAATACACAATGAAGAATACAATAATAAATGATATACCTGAATGAGAACATATCGGGGTTTGAATCAGTGCAAGGGCTCAGCTTCACTCGGCACAGTACAACAGAGCGTTATATCAGCTTTTAACTTAGTAAATAACAATATTGACAAAACTATAAGTACAAAATTGGTGCCTTGCACACATCTAGTAAATAGTCATTGCACATTACTTGTCTAAGTTAATAAAAATGATGTTTTATGTGTTGCTAACACTTTTCTACACTATGTGCTGAAGAATGCAACTCACCTCTCATGCAGCTTTCACAGACTGGCACTGAGTGCAGAGGCCAGCAACATATAACCAGCCACACAGAGAGGGGGCGCTGTTTCCTTATTGCACTGACAGATATAAAGCAAGTGGGGTTCTTCAACATAAACACTGTTATACTACGGTAACAAAGCAATCTAACTATGAAGATTGTTCTTTGAACTTTTACAAATTAAATTTGCCAGCTCCTTAAACTATTACATTTAAATGTTAGGCAATTTAAAATCTTTTAACTTATCTATGCTGGAACTATTAAATCAAATTTAACTATATTCTCAATAAACAAATATTAAATTTCTACATCTGTTAAAATTCTTGCAGGCCTGGGGGGATTTAACCAGTTGCTTAGTTAATTTACACCATGGGCCTGTTTTAAATGTGATCAGCATTACATCATGTTTTTAGAACCATGACTTAATTTGTATTTATCAGAAGTGCAAATAGTTGATATTTATTTTAACTGTATTTTTTTTATTTGTTATTTTTAAGGGTCTATAGTTGTGGGTTTAAATATTGTTGGCAATGACTTCCAGTAACATAATTACCTAGTAATATTTTACATTTTCTGTCAACATCTTTTAACAAAACCATGGTGGACCGCCTTCACCATCGACCACAGGGCTGGATATCTAGAACTGAATTGCTACGGCTATATTTGACAAAGGTTTTTCTTTTAATTAATTTTTACAAATAAAATATTAAATCAATTAGAATCAGAGCTTATTGTCATGATAAAGTAGATTTTAGCTCTTTAAACTACTTTTTCTTTTTATCCACACACATTGAAACATTGACATTGTCACTTAAGAGACTGAACTGAATTGAAATCGCAGTAGAAAATTTGACTGTTGTCGATCTATTAAAATATTTAATCAGTTTAACCACACCAGTGCTATGACTAATCACTGTGCTTGACATTGTAAGCTTGAAATGTAAAAATGCACATTTTCATAAATGTTTAAGGAAATGTTTTATTGTCTAAAACCAAACATCTCACTTTTCCAGGTTTTCATATTCAGGATGTTTTAAAATATATAGAAATATTAACTACCAACTGGTTGTGCTTCAGTGAGAGGATAATTTATCATTACAATAAGCTAACTTCATGCCCGCTTGGTTTTATCCAAACATGCGCCATCGGTCTGACTTTCTTTGCTCATCTTTTCACTTGCGTTTGTGGCTCTGCAGCAGACCATGTGACACGCTGCTTTCAACCAAGTAACCCTCCAGGGAGAGACTTTAGGGAAAGCAACTAACCTGCATGATGTAACGTTAACATGTTAAGCTTTTTAGAATCATCTTTTAAGTGTCAATGCTTTAAAATTAACAAGCCTACAGAAAACATTTTTTATAACCCACAAACCTCTGAAGGAACTCTACATTCACTGGCTACTTTATTAGGTACACCACTTTAGTTTGACTTCCTTTTGTTTTCAGAACAGCATCAGTTGACTCAAAGGCCTTCTGTTAGACTGAGGTCAAATTCTGTGAAATTGAAACATGGTTCTGAGTAAAATCACATCTGATCAGCAGTTTCTGGCATCAACAATCATGACTAGGTTCACTTAAATCACTTAATTCCTCTTTTCTTTCTCACTTTAATGTTCACCTTAGATTTCAGTGATCCGTCTGCACCACCTCTGGTGGTGCAGACAATTAATGCTTAAGCAATTAATGCTTAATTGTCTGCAGCAATTCAATGCTTCATGCATTGAACTGCTGCTGTGGGATCTGCTGGTTTGCAGTTTGTGTTGACAATCAATTGAACACAGGGCTGTTTCTCAAAAGTAGGATTCGGAAATTCAGGATAAAGCCAGGCTTGTCATAGCACCACCAGTTCATCCTTTCTTTATCCGTTTCAGGGGGTGCAGCTATGTCAAGCCAGGCTTAATTAATTCAGGTGAATGTGCATCAATAGATTTTTTCAGCAGACCATGAGAAACTGATGCTACAATAGCAAACGATAGCAGATCGATTGAATGCGTAATTAGCCCAAAATATACACTTTCAAAAAGCCTCATAATCATACTTGCCATTTGCTCAAATAAATGAACAGTGGAAGTCAATATAATATATTAAACTGACATTAGCTTACTAATATTTATACAGAACAAACATAAAAGGTCAAAACAGGCCAAATAGGAAGTATTAAAAACAATTAATAGTCTGGATTGGTGGACATGTTTTTTGTTTAAAAGCATAAAATACTATTTACTGTTAAGCATGTTCCAGCACTGTCATCAAGCACACTGATCTGCGCAGTGACAAGACAGTCCTTGTTTTCACAGGGACAGTGGCCAGCCCGATGTTTTCTTCACTCTCAGCTACCAAAGCGAAGACGGTCCCACCAGCGTCCGCGTCCAGCTGAACAACCTGCTCTTCAGCCTGCATGGCAGCCAAAAAACTTTCCCTTCACTGTTCGCTCTGCTTGCCTTCTACACCAGCTCCCCCTGTAGGCTGACTGAGCCCTACCGCAGGCAGCGGCCTGAGCGCCTAAAACAGATGTGCAGGAGAGCTCTGGTACGAACCTATGGTGCCGAAAGAACATGCACCTCACCTGGACTCAGCCCTGATGTTAAGGCTTATGTTAGTGCGTATCCGTACTGTACATAGACAAACCTGTGGATGCAGTGCCTTTTACTGCATTTAAATGTCATTTATTAAGTTAAAAACTGTGTATTTGTTGTTTTTGTATTTTGCTGGAGACAATTTGGTACCACATGTATTGAGAAAACAGATTAAAAGTGTTTTATTCATGATTTACAACATCATTGTATGCTTGATGGTTCAATCAACTCCATTTAATCTGACTGTTCTTGTCAGTAAAATTTAAATGAAAAGGAAGTCAAAACAAGGCACACTAATCATTCCGAACATTTTTTTTACCCTTGATATGATATCTGCCCTGTGCTTCAACAGAACAAGAGGAAACCTCTGGCTAAGTCCAGACATGAGTCTGATTTATTCCTCAGAAGCCAATAAATTTGGAGTTTCGTTTTCACAGCAGAACTTCACAGGTTAAAGGTCATATGGTGGCGAAGGTTGTCAAATCATTTATCTTCCTCTCAAATCCAAGCATTTTAACAAGGGTGTAAATCTTTAGCTCCACTGTTTTAAAATCCTGAGGCAAATGTGGACACTTTTAATACAAGATGTTTTTTAGGTAGCATATTGCCTAAAATCATCATGTTGCAAAACTGTACCTCATCTTGCTATGATGTGGAGAAAATGAGAAATACCACTGCTGCAAGTGTCTTTATAGTTAACATTTGATCTGCGAACAATAACATAATCTGTGATATGCTAAGTATTTTATTTCAGGAAAACAAGAACATAGTTTTCAAAGCATCTCATGGTTAATTATATAATTGCCATGAGTAAGCGACATGTTACAAATTAAGAAATTCATATATTTTCAGTCTCATGCAGTATTTTCATTTTGTCTCATACAGAATGGATAGAAAAATGCTTCTCTCCATTTTTGTGGACATGATGCCTCATTTGCATTAAGGTGTTTGCAAAAACATTTCTTTGTTTTTTGGCAGTTTTATTTTTCTGTTTGGATCTGTTTATCTTTCAGTATTGAATTTTGTTCCATTCTGCTTTTGTTTTGTATGTTATCTTATGCACAAATCAAACAGCTATGCACTGAACCCAAAGATTGCACTTTGGTCGTTCTAGTTGGAGACATAAGATTTAGCTTTACTAATGTGTGCAACTTTAAAACTAATTCAAAACTTGAATGGATTTGTCATGTTCTTGTGTCTCTGAAAATGTATATATTGGTACAAATGCAGCTAACCCACCAATCTTTTCTAACATCTTTTCCATTTTTTTGACAAATGAAGCTGTTAATTTGGCTAACTTTGTATATTATTGCAACCATAATTACTTTCAATCAATCAATCATTTTATTTTGGTAAATTGTCCACATCAATCACAAGAAACAAGAAAAAAAACAAAAACAGTTTACCAAAAAAGGAATAGGCTGAAGCAAAACTTATTCTACCCTGTTTGTTATACCCTAAAACCAACCAGAATATTTTCACAATGCATATATAAATCTAAATAATAGTGTAAGATTTTATCATTTTACATTTTAAAGCTCTTTTAAAGTTCACCAAGAAAGGACATAAATTCAATTCATCATACAATTCATTCCACAGTTTCACACCAATGACTGAAACATCCAGACTTTATCAAGCTCTTCTCTTTTGCAGATTCAAATATAAACAAACCTTGCAAATTATATTTATTCTCTCTTAACTTAAATAATTTCTGAATACCTGAAGGAAGACTTTTGTTCAATGCTTTAAACATTACTTCCAGTATTTTTATATGAACAATATCTTTAAATTTTAAAATATTACTTTGACTAATACCTTATTACCCTTTTTTTGCAACTTAACTAATATATCAATAGTTGTTTTACTTGCATTTCCCCCAGATTTCTGAACAATAAGACAAATAATGCATAAGCAAAAAGGAATAAATAATATGCAAGCCTTTAACATTTATTAAATCTTTTATTTTAAACAATATTCTAATAGTTTTTGCAACTTTGTTACTAATATATTGTATACGAGGCTTCCAACTAAGTTTATTGTCTATAATGATCCCTAAAAATTTTATCTCATAGACTCTTTCAATTTCAACTCCATTTATGCATAACTGTACATTATTATAAATCCGGTTACCAGAGAATACCATGAATTTTGTTTTTCCTTCATTTAACGACAACTTATTACAGCCAAACCATATTTTCAACTCAGCTAGTTCTTTTTCTACTATTTTAATTATTTCATCCATATTTTTTCCAGAAAAAAATTTATTTGTATCATCTGCAAACATTATAAACTTTAAAATACTGGATACTGCAAAAAACAGTATCCAGTTTAAATAGAGTATAAATAATTTAGGTCCTAGGACTAAGCCTTGTGGAAGACTACATGTTACTTTATGATTTTATGTTGTTAATTTGTACATATTGTAGTCTATTACTCAAATAGCTTTTTAACCACTGATATGTAACCCTCCTCTTGCCCCCTATGCCATACAATTCACATTTACCTAATAATTGTGCAACAGTCAATAGCATCAAATGCCTTACATAGGTCAATAAATACACCTACAGTATTAAGCTTCTGGTCAATTGCTACAGCAATGTGCTCCACAAATTCCATCACAGTTAAAGTTGTGGAGCAGTTGTTCCTGAAGCCGTACTGGTGCTCGCTCAGTATATTATTTTTATTAAGAAAGGAGTCCAGCCTTTTTATGAATATTTTTTCCCATTTTAAAAAAAATTGTGGTAGCAATGATATTGGCCTGTAATTTATTAATATTTGCTTGTCTCCACTTTTATGGACTGGAAACGCCTTTGCTATCTTCATTTTGTCCTGAAAGATTCTAGTTAAGAATTATCTGTTACAAATCTATCCCTAATTGCTCTTGTTGCAACTTCACATCACGGGATCCCCTCCAGCCGTTTTCAGTAGTATGTGAACCTTCAACCTCGGCGGAATTCTCCTGCCTCTGATCCAGTTTCCAACTTCTCATCCAGGGTTCATACAGGAATCCCAGAGTTGAATTTACTGCCTTTTTTACTACCTAAACAATATTTTTTACTATCAACACAAAATCAAGCCAAATTCATGCCGATTTCCTCCATTTTGGGAGACCGGTGATCGGTTAACATTTCTGTGAAGCCGATCTCATCCTCTGATCTTTTCTACTTCAGCAAAGGTCTATAAAATGGCACTAGCTAAAATCAAAATGGGCAGGTCAAACGTTTTATAGATTGATAGTCTGTGTTCTGTGAGAAAGCTGCAATCGCTTCACTGACCCATGTAAGATAACGGCTCATGTCAAACTTTATCTCACTTACTTGAAGGTCTGACTGTGACTTTATCTTGACCAAAACCTCTCGTTAAAAACAGGAAGAACTATTTTTAGTGCTTATCCTAAATCCATAAGACTTGGGATATTTGCTTTTTAAAAGAATGTCAGTAAAATGCAATGACATTCCACTTTCACAAGCCCATGTTTTATTCTCAGAATATTAGTTTGCTGTCAACACTAGGACAACTCCATAACAAGTTTCAAAGGTATCATATTTCACAGGTCATTGAAATGTTTAAATAAACAAATGTCCCTGTGCAGCCAGGCGACGACACACCAACTGTCAGATCATCCAGCTGTTTAAATGAGCTGATTAACCACAGCTGTGTTCAGATGATCATTTTATAATCACCAAATAAACATCAAGCCTGAAAACATGAAACTGTAAAAGACTGAATGTGTTGCCCTTTGTGTGGGAAATGTTTGCAGGTTTTATGGTGTTGGATCCTCATACATATAGTGGAGCTATTTGTTGCTATGGCAACAAATCTGTGTGTAGCTAGCCGACAAGGAAAGTGAAGGGGAATAAGAGAGGTTTTGAGTTGTTCTTTGATGGGTTTTCTGAGTTATTTTCCCTTTGCTGTGGCACACTGCTCTAAATTAATCATCATTACTCATCCTTCGATTCAGTCAGAGATGTCAAAATGAGTTTTATTTGTTTGACCTGGTTCTAACCTGAATCATGTCGGCAGCTCTCCACAGTGTCAAAACATAAACTGACATTTCAAAGTTTTAAAGTTGAAAACTGACTCTAAGTCCAGTGATGATCACATCATTTTTCCTATTGTATTGCTCCAAATCAGCCACTTGGTTCTCCAATACAGCGATCCGTTTGTCCTTTTTCTCATCAAGAAGTCTCAACGACTTCACTTCTTGTACCAGGTCCAAAATGTTTTTCTGACGAGGATTTCTTAACGTCACCAAGATCCTCCAATGCTTGAGTCTTTTTAGTCCCATTCGCTTACAATTCCCCTTTTAGACTTGATGTTTGCTTGCTCAGTTTCTTTTTAAATCATATTTACAAGAAAGAGTGCACACAGAACAAGCCACATCATCATGAGGAAGAGGAAGCAGGAACCATTAGGCTTCATTTTTGTGAATGAAATGGAAATTATAGTAATTTGCAACTTTAATAAAATATAATAGACAAGGTGCGTTTATTTTGTGCAGCATTGGTGATACACAAGGCATTGGAACATTTTTTACAGAAAAACAAATGTACAGGAAAGTAAAAAAAAACTTTAAAAGACAAATATTGGGAAAAGAAACTTCAGAATTTCAGATAAAGAAGAAAAAATAATTAAAAGGAATTAATAGCTTATCAATCAAATCAACTAATGAAATTAACTTGTTTCAGGAAAGTTGCAGTGAGCAATTGTTTCCAGTTGTTTAATGATGCCACTAGTTCTATACATTTCACCATTTGAGCTATTTTACCACAAATGGTCACTTCCTTTGAAGTCTGAAGGTCAAGGTCATTCATCCATCCATCCTATTACCCTTGTAGGGCTGCAGGAGGCTGGTGCCTGTTTCTCTAGTGGTAATTCGGCAGGAGGAGGGGTAAACCCTAGACAGGTTACCATGTTTTTACTTTGCAACTCCCTCAGTGAAATCTTTGCAGAAACACCTTTGGCAGGTGGTTCTCTATGTACACAGCAATTACTATACATGTAAGTTTATTGGCTGCATTTAACTTTGCACATTCAGAAACTCAAACTTCTCACATTTGCTGCAGACTATTAGCGAGGATTTGCTAGTGCTGCTATAGATTCTGAATTGCATGTAGTTGTGGACTTTGGATCATTCTATCACATGAATTTACTTCTGTGTATACGTCTCCATTGTACTACTGGCTGTACATCTGTGGTTGTCAAGGCAAACATTTCTCCCAGCCTGAAGTGTTTTCCAGTTCATAGCAGGTTTTCTTCCAGCATTGTTCTGGGTTTAGCTCCATCCATCTGCCCACCAGCTCAGACCAGATTCTCTGTTATCCATTCCCACACCATGATGATGTCGCTCCCACACTTCACAAATAAAATGAAATTTTCACCTCAGTAACTTCTTAAAGTAAATTGGTTGTGCTGGATATTATCTAGGGAGTATCAGAGTAAAAGGGGGTGAATACTAAGTACAACGCACAATTTAGATTTTTTATTTTGTTAAAAAAAATTTTAAAACGTTGCAACATTTGTACTTTCAAATTATTCTCCGTTTTGTATTAGTCTATCACAGAAATACAAATTACAGTATCCCATTGAACTTTTGTGTTACAATGTCTCAAAGTTTTGAGTACTTTTGGAAGGTACTGTATGCCAGTTTTCTGCCAATATCTGTAAGTGTCTGGTCTAAGCTCAAGTCTATTTTAGAAGAAATGATTTATAAACTTTCTCAACAGTGTATATTTTTGTGCTGTCTGATCATTTGACATTTGGTGTGGGAAACCCTGTGCTCTTATAACTGGGTTAATTACATTAAGCTGACTGGAAACCTTTCTGTCCTCTATATCAGCTCTGCAGCTCTGTCAGTGCTCACTGCCAATTTTTTTTTTTTTTTTCAAATCAAATTTTCAGTTATCTGCTCCACTTCCTGTCCTAAATCTGACAGAGAATGGTCCCTTTTCACTTAAATTAGCACCACGAACACACACACAGCACTCAGACTTTTCTGATTCTCCATTTATCTTTCTCATTAACCTTGAACAGATTGTTACCCTTCAGCGCAGTTTATGTCAAGAGGAATCTCACTCAAATTCAATAAATGAGAACATTATTGAAAAGTTCATTTATTTCAGTAATGAATGGTAATTTCAAGCCTTTTTTGTTTTGACTATTTTCTGTTTAAAGCTGAAGGAAACACAAAACTTAAGATTAGAATATTTCCTCAGATCAACACCAAATCATTTTTCTGCAGAAATGTGGTATTATTAATAATAATAATAGTTGGAGCTATTTATTCTTTATTTCTTTCAGGGGCCAGGTACTGCTGGAAGTTGAAATCTGCATCTCCATACAGATCCTCAGCAGAAGGAATCATAAAGTCCTCCAAAACATTCTGGTAGACTGTTGCAGTGACCTTGGATTTAAAATAGCAGAGATTACCAACATCTGCAGTGGACATTGTGCCCCAAATCATGACTGACTGGATATTTCACTCTGGACCTCAAGCAGTTTGAGTTCAGTTTTTCACCTGTCCTTCGCCAAACCCTTGGACTTTGATTACCAAATGAAAGGCTTTGGACCACCGTGGTCCAGATCTTCTTCTCCTGGGCCTAGTTTAGACGTTCCCTGCATTGGCTCAGGTTCAAAAGAGGCTCCTGACAGTTGTAGTCCATTTCCTGGATGTGTCTGAATTTGGTGGTTTTTGAAACTGTGACTCTTGCCTCATTGTATTCTTTTTGGACATCTGCCAGATTTTTCAATTTTCTCAGTTTGTTAATCCGTTCTCTTCTCTTGTCACGTTTTGTACTTTTCATTGATAGACTTGCACACAGCATTCTGTGAACCTCCTTATCTATTAACTTTTGTGGCTTATCCATCAATGATGGTCTTCTGGCCAGTTGGTCTGAAGTCTTTCTCATATTGAACCAAACTAATATAATGACACCTGGTGGAAAGCTGTGCAGATGTTTTGAGTTTAGTAGATGATTATTGTGTCACATTTAGTTTTCAACATCCAAGTCCTGTAAAATTTGGACTGATTTCTCCACAGTATTACATTTTTTTTTGAATACCTGTTTTTGTGTATTTTATTAGCTGAAAGCTCAAATTATATGAAAAATAAACAACAAATACTTGAAATTGTGATTATTTTATTTTTATTCTGTTGTTTTCTAGTTAATTTAGTTCTGGTGTTGTCTTATCTGCCCTGATTGCTCCCAGCTGTGTCTCATGTTCCCTTATTAACCCTTGTGTATTTAATCCTTGTGTATTTAGTCTGTGTTTCTCCGTCGGGTCCTTGTCATCCCGCCTCGGCTCAATTCATGTATTTTATTCCAGTGTCTGAAATCCTAGCCTTTTGCTGACCTATACTCTTTACCAACATTATTAAAATCATTATTGCTCATCTACCTGGGTACCACATCCATCCTCACCTCTCAAAGGAATTATGGCAATTAAACAATTTTTCCATGATATTCAAATTTATTGGAAAGGGTTTGTATAGCTTTCATTTACAAAAGTATATATATATAAATATATATATATATATATATGATTTGATATGTCATAATTCCATTGTTGACTGCTGTGAAACATTACATTTTAATCAGGGGGCAGAGCTGATTAATATTTTAATCAGCTCTGCCCCCTGATTAAAATATTAATCAGCTCTAGTTAGTAATTGGTCAGAAGTTCAAAGGTTTTTAGAGCTGCAATGACAGTTTATATTATTTCTGTCATGTCTGGGCTTATTTTGGAGTTTGATTTATTGATTCTAGTTTCATTATTATGTGTTCTTTAGTCTCTTTCTTTCATGAGATCAACTTTGTTTCTGTTTTACTTTAGTCAGATCTTTCTTAGTGATTCTAGTTTATTATGCTTAATCATTTCTTGTGTCTAGTTATTCTTTACTCTTGTTTAATTCTGTTTTTTTATGTCTATTCATTTAGTGTTAGATTAATTTTCCTAGTTACCCAGTTTGTGTACTCCACTTCACCCACTGTGCCATTTTCTCTTTTTCTCTCCTAAGCCTGCCTTCTCTTGTCTCCCCTCACCTATGTAGGCTTTTTCTTGTCTGTTCCTGGTTCCATAGTCAAGTTCCCTGCATATTATATGCTACTCATTCTCAGTCACTCCTTGATGGTCCCTCCTGTGATCTCCTTATTACTTCTCCGTTGATTCTCTGATGTTCTTTTCCTCTGAATTCCTGTTTTTGTTTTCCTCTGGAAATCAAAAACAGAAAAAAGATTTCAAATAAAGAAAAACGATCTTTTTTTTAAAATTATTTTTAATAAAACTTTATCACCTCACTGTCTCTATTTCATTGCGTTTGGATCCACTTTAAAATCAACAACTATGAAAATTTCACAATCAAATCTATCACATAAAATGAAATTTTTTTTATTAAGTTGAAGGATTTCATCATGTATTAAAATTACCTTTTATTTAGATTTTAATGAATAAATTTCACACTAAGTCATGAATCAATGTGTGTAATTGTGACATTTAAATATCAATGAATGTGTCAGGATGTGGAATTGTTTGTGTTGGGTTTTTGGATTTCTCTCATTTTAAGTGTTTGTTTTTTAATTGACTTCTACTTTGTTCTTCCTTAGTGATTCTATTTAGGTTTATTTCTTTGCCTAGTCTTTTTTTTTTGACTAGACAAAGAAAATTCCTTAGAATACTAAGGAACACAGTATTCTGTTAGTCCTTAGCCCAGATTAGATCAGCTTGTTTCTGATCAATTCTTTTGCGGTTTCCCCTAAATCATGTATCATGTCTTTGTCTCGAGTTTATTATGTTTCTTTAGTGTCGAGAAATGCATTTATGAAAACAGATGTATTCATTGCAGCGTCTTTTTCTTTTGTTGTGGCACTTTTGGTACTCCGAATAAATAGTGCCACTGTGCTGCAATAAATCATACAACTTGACCTATTTATTTGGATAAAGTGACCCACAAACCTTTCCCACATTCCGTTTCGGATGCTCGCGCCTGACCGTTAAGGCTGCATCCTAACGGTTTGTCCCAACAGTGAGCAGCAGCATCACAACCAAACTGACATGTTTTGAAATGCCACTTGGATGGCTTATGTAATAAATATAGCCGAACTGTGGAAGTTTGCTGTGTCAGTGCGCGTGCGTAGTCGTCGCGCGAGCTGGTCTTCCGCGGCGCGGGGACTGAGGCGACGGCGGTGACACGTCGAACAAAAAGCCACTGACTGCAAGGCTCGTGAAGGTTCTAGCGGTGGGAAGGGGCGGGGGCCGATTTTGCCCCGAAGGTGCACAAGGGCGCTCAGGCTACACCGTTTTTCACGCACGGGACGCATCCAGACCTGGTGAAGTCGTCACAGGGGTTAGAGTCTGTGGAATCTGATGCGACCGTTTGCGGTCTGCGTTGGCCAGTGAGGCGCGACAGCGATCTGCGCTGAAAGCTTCCCTCTCCTGCGCAGCAGCATCCATCCATCCATCCATCCATCCATCCATCCATCCATCCAGATAACCG
Organism: Poeciliopsis retropinna; assembly: GCA_010277075.1. Lineage (NCBI taxonomy): Eukaryota > Metazoa > Chordata > Actinopteri > Cyprinodontiformes > Poeciliidae > Poeciliopsis > Poeciliopsis retropinna. Next base: position 607,461 of record VMRM01000023.1, read on the forward strand.
CCAGCTCCAGGTTCAAAGGGAGGCCGGGGAGCGGCGACAGGATGTAGCGGCGGATTAACAGAGGAGAGAGGGGGGCTCAGAGGAAGAGGGCTGGGCCGAGTGGACCGGACCGGGGTGGCACAGTGGGGACATGGGGAAGGACCAGGAACTGCTCCAGGCCGTGAAGACCGAAGACCTGCTGACAGCACAGCGCCTTCTACAGAGACCGCGGCCAGGAAAAGCCAGTAAGTATCCATCCATCTCCCATCCTCCGGTCCCTGGCACACACACGCAGGCACAAGCAGCCCCCTTCCCCCACACACACCAGTCATTTCCAGGTCAGGACAGTACAAGCTCAATCTAATGTAATGTCTTTTAACCTAAATGTTTCACCAGTACTTGTGTGGGTGTGCACACTTCCCTGCGCGCCTGCATCTGTTTGTGCTTTGACGTTGAGAATGCGATAGTGATGACGTTGAAATAAGTGAGGGCATCATCATCAGTTTGTGATTAGAAATTAGGCAAGCTTGTCTCCCCACCCTCTGCAACTAGGCAGTTTGTGTTGGCATCTGCATGCCTTCACAGAAATATAGCTACATAGATGTGCAGGTGGAGACTAGAATGTCCTGCACTGCTTGGGACGTAGAGTGGATTATTTGTGTGTGAAGACGCCAGATGTTAGCGGGAATAAACGTGATGATTGTAAGGTACACGTGCTGACATATTCATGAAGCGTGAGCGTGCTCCTAGCTTGGATTCAGCTCGAGGTGATAATTACATTTCAATTACAACCCTGAAAATGTTGTCCTCTCCATCTCCAAGAATCTTCCTCCTCCTCTTCTGTCACCTACTTTCCTCCCTACTCTCCTTTCACCTCATCTTCTTCTGTGTGTGTTTGTCTATGATGAACGTTGGCAGCAGTGACATGGAAAAGAAAAAAATGCTTCTCCCTTTAAACGCCAGAACAGATCAGGTCAGAGGGCTCCGGCCACTGCAGAATGACAAAGGGAACAGGAGGCTGAGGGTTGTGGTGGAACGGGGGGTGCAGGGCAGAAGGACTCAACCCATGCAAGGAGGCGAGGAGACAAAGTGCTGGAGGGTGGTTAAAATGTGTGTGACTGCGTGTGTGTGCTGAGGTTTATGCTTGAATAATTAAACAGTAAATCAGGTCTCCCTGCTGGAGGATTGTTGCCTCCACAAACACAATTCCAAACACTCTGCACAAACAGTCACAGGCAAGCATGATTGGAAACACACTTCACACTTTGGGTGTTAGTCATGTGCTTGACTGTGTTTGTATTATTAATAGAATGCTAATGAAGTTCAGAGCAGCAGTGTGGTAAGTTGTGGTTGGGGGGCTCATTTAGATTAGTGCTGTTGAAATGGCACAAATTAATGTTGGTGGGAGAGATATGATGTTATGTATATATATATATATATATATATATATATATATATATATATATATATATATATACACTTTTCAAAATAAAACATTTGCATCAGATCTTTTTCTGCTTGATATCTTAGTGTAACAGTTTGTGGTACGTCCAGCTAGTCAGGCAAATGAGATTTCAGAAATAGTGCTAGTTTTCACAAATAATGTTTTTCATTTAATTTTTTATAGTTTATTGTATGCTTAACAAGTCCACTCTTGTCTAATTCTAAGGAGCTTTTACATAGACATGCAGTGATCACATTGTGTTTGATGAATAGAATTAATTTATTTATATGTTAATCTTTTCTGGGATTAGTTTTTTTAAATATATTATTTAATTGCAAATAAAACAGGAAAAAATGGTTTTTGGTTTGATTTGTCACCAAAAATGCATTAAAGTATTTCCTTAATAAATGTTTATACAAATATAGATTAAATGTTTAATAAATCTCCAATTAAACAATGTTTTACCCATACAAAACAAAAATATTGCAGATATGTTGTAGTATATTTATTCTGTCCTTACACAGGTGTGCCTGACCGTGCTAGACAGATAGTGAACAAAAACAAATAAACTCCACATGTTGAGTTGTCTGAACTTTAATCTCTTCTTTTTTGTAAAACTGAAAAATAAGCAGAAAAAGAACCATACATGAACAGTTTGCACGTCTCAAGTACAAACATTGAAAGACAGAACTTTTAACACGTAGTGCCACGAAGGCTGGACACGTTTCACAAGTTAAAGATGACACAAAAACTTAAATAGCAGACAAACTTATGTCAAACAACATTTAAGCACAATACTCATGGACAAAGATACTGAAGACTTGAACAAGTTGTCGTTCAGCCACGTTGCACACCGAAAAATGCTGGACAGACTGAATTTTAAAAAAACAAAACCTAACTCAAATACTACCACAAGGGAGTGGTAAGATCACCGAAAATAGAATACTAAGACATATTTTAGTATTACAGTACACTCCCCGCCTGGTATATAAGAAAATATATCACTCTGATTCAAACATTTGTGGCAGTGTCGGATAAAAGTACTATTACATCACTAACCTTTCTCACCCTGTTGTCCCCACTGGGATTGGCCTTGACCACAATACCAATAGGCCACTCATTGCGTTTTACTTGATTATCTTTCAAGAGAACATCATTTGACATTTCGCCTTTCTCCCGTCCACTTTTGCCTTGTCTGCAGTGTATAAAGATACTCTTGTCTCCATCTTTTCCAAAAGCAATCCGCAAAACCCTGAACTTGCCGCCACTGGGCCCTGTAAAGGTCTTTGAGTTCAAAATCTCCTGGTGGTGTAGGAACAGCACCAGCTTTCTGCGTTAGAAGCTTTGCGGGTGAGAGAACTTCAGGTGATTCAGGATAATTTGAAACAGGAACTAACGGTCTGGCATTTATTATAGCCATGACCTCTGCCATGAGGGTGACTAAAATCTAATGTGTAAGGCGGGTGGTTGAAGTTTGCAATAACAAGCCATCAAGAATGCGTCGAACGAGTCCAATCATTCTCTCCCAGACTCCTCCCATGTGAGATGGATGTGGGGCGTTGAATGTCCAGGTGCAGCTTTTGCCCCGTAGATAACTTGTGATCTCTGGGTCTTGAGCATTGATTTGTAACTTCTTACACGCACCGATGAAGTTTGTTCCTTGGTCTGACCGTAAGTGTTTGACAGATCATCTGATTGAGAGGAAACGGCGTAAGGCGTTTATGAAACTCGAAGTTGACATTGTCTCTATGACCTCTATATGCACGGCCCTGGTACTGAGACAGGTGAACATTACTGCCCATCTTTTACAGTCGGTGTTATTTGCCCTTGTGCGAAGAGACTTGACATTCCAAGGCCCAAAAACGTCCAGACCTACATGAGTGAACGGTGGGTCAACTGAAAGTCTGTCAGGGGGCAAACTAGCCATTTTCTGCACTTCTAGGCGGCCTCTAAGTTTCCTACAGGTTACACATTTATGAAGTGTACTGGAAATTAGTCTCTTGCCACCAATAATCCATAATCCTGCTGAATGCAGAGCACCTTCAGTGAGCTGTCTGCCTTGATGAGCTACTTGGCTGTGGTAATGTCAAACTATAAGAACCGCAACATGATGATTACCTGGAATTATCACAGGGTGTTTCTCCACATCTGAAAGATCTGCTGCTTGTAAGCGTCCTTCGACCTTTAATAACTCACCATCAATAGGGTCAAGTTTTCCAAGAGGACTCCGTGAGGGGATTTCTGTTCCTTTTTTAAGACTTTCAAACTCTTCTTTGTAAGTCTCAGTTTGAACTGAATGATTGCTGTTTTTGCTTGTGAGATTTCTGTAGTATTGGCAAGATTGCAGCTGTGCCAACCTTTACATATGCTTGACACTTTAGAGAATGACTTAGCAACATGAATGAGAGATTTGATTGCTCTTACTAGAGACTTCCAGTTTGAGAAACGAGCAAACCTGTGGGATCCAAGCCCTTGTTCCTCTACTTTTGTTGTTAGGGAAATTACTTGAGGACGAATTTCAACATCCGTTGAAGGCTGCACAAGCTCAAAAGTCTCTTTGATCTGTTCTGGATCTTTTGGCTCAGTGCCAGACAGTGTGAGGAACCAGGGTCCGGAGAGCCAGGTAGTCTGTTGCAGTTGGGTTGCTAACACAGCTCTAGTCCCATGATCTGCAGGGTTCTGGTCAGTAGTGACAAAATGCCACTGGTCTGGTGTGGTAGACTTGCGAATCTGAGCTACTCTGTTAGCCACATATACATAGAATCTGCGGGTCTCGTTATGAATGTAGCCTAGAACTATGCGGCTGTCTGTGTAGAAGTTCACTGCATTAAACTCAATATCACTTTCATCTATGATCACTTGAGACAGTTCCACTGCTAACACAGCTGCACATAATTCTAAACGTGGGATAGTGTGGGCAGATGATGGTGCGAGCTTAGATTTGCCCATGATAAACCCAACATGACATTGGTGACCAGTGTCAATAACCCTGAGATATGCTGCAGCTGCTATTGCTGTTGTAGAAGCATCTGAGAAAATGCATAGCTCCCTTCTCTGAGCCTGCGATGCTGAAACTCCAACAAATGGTCTGTGGATTTGGAGATGTTCAAGAGCAGTAAGTGAATCAGACCACCTTAACCACTCTGCCTCTTGGTTTGCTGGTAAAGGCTCATCCCAATCTTGCTGTCCAACAGTTAACTTTCTGTACAATGCCTTTCCTTGGATTGTAACTGGGGCAGCAAATCCAAGGGGATCATGGAGGCTGTTGACAACAAAAAGTATTCCTCTGCGGGTGAAAGGTTTGTTGTCTTTAGCAACTCAGAATGTGAAGCAGTCATTTTCTAGATTCCAGCTTACTCCAAGACTTCGCTGAAGAGGGAGAGGGTCAACATCCAAATCCAAATCTTTGAGGTCTGCTGCCCTTTCTTCTGGAGGAAATGCATTCATCACATGACTGACATTTGAGGCTATTTTGTGAAGCCTTATATTTGACTCTGCCATCATGTTCCTCGCTTGTTTTAGGAGTTCGATGGCTTCCCTTTCGTTGTCCACTGAAGCCAGTCCATCATCCACATAGAAGTTCGGGAAGACAAACTGCTTTGTGTTGGAGCCATACTCTTCTTCTCCAAGTTCAGCTGCTCGTCTGAGACCGTAGATTGCAATAGCCGGAGAAGGACTGTTGCCAAAAACTGGCACCTTCATGTGAAACTCCATGATTTTTTTGCTGAGGTCATTATCTTGGAACCATAGAAACCGAAGGTAATTTCTGTGGCTGTCTTTGACTCTGAAGCAGTAAAACATCTGCTCAACATCTACAGTAACTGCAACTCGTTCTTGCCTAAAGCACAGTAGAACACCAAGCAATGTGTTGTTTAAGTCAGGCCCCCTAAGTAGAATGTCATTTAGTGAAACACCCTTGTATGAGGCGCTTGAGTCAAACACAACTCGTATTTTCCCTGGTTTCTGGGGGTGGTACACTCCAAATGTTGGTAGGTACCAACATTCTTTCCCTGGCTTGAGTGGTGGTGCTGCTTTGGCTTGGTCATTATCAAAGATCTTCTGAATGAATTGTTCTTTCATGTCTTTTCTTTTCTCTAGTGTCCGTAACAGAACAGTAAGACGCTTCAAAGCCTATTCTCTGTTGTTGGGAAGTAGAGGACGTGGTGTACGGAATGGTAGTGGAGCCACCCAGTGATTTTCATTATCCATATAAACCTCTCTGTCCATGATTTCAAGAAAGATCTTGTCTTCAATAGACAAGGCTGTTGTCATCATCAGGGTTCTTTTGGAACACGTTCAGCCCCAGATTGTCAGTTAGTTTGACGGCAGCTGTTTGTGTGATGTCCAATGAGTGGTTTATAATTTGCTGAATGGGATCACTGAACTTCTCTTTTATGTGGATTGCACCAGGACAAGGTTCTAGAAAAGAAGAAGTGCGTCCATTGTTTAGCACATTTGTTTTGTAAACGTTCACCTTTGTTTGTTTGTGTGCCCCTCCAAGACACACCTCACCTACAATAACCCAGCCCAAATCTAGTCGCTGGGCATAAGGTGTGTTGTGTGGACCCTCAGTACATCTCTCCCCAATAAGAGAAGGATAGGTGTTTCTGGCTCAATTGGAGGTATTTCACCTGCAATAGGACCTAGATGGGGAAAATATTGCACAATGTCAGGCGTAGGAATTTCTGAGTGACCATCTGGCATAATATTGCATTCTAAAAGTCTGCAATAAGTTTAACAAAGTTAAAAAAAAAAAATGCATTGCTTTTCCACTGGAGCACATGTGGAAGCATTGCCTCTTAATTTATAAATGTTGTGCTAAGCAAAGTTTAATGTTTGTGGATGCCTTTAACAATCATACCTGGTAGACTGTTCTTTGTTCTCCTGAACTCTGCTGTAATGAAAGTAAATGATTGGTCCAACTGATTGCACTATTTTTAAAAACTTGGCAAAAAATGAAAAAAAAACAAAACAAGAAAAAAACCACTTTTTCAAATTTTGAACTGGAATTTATCGGAAATGGCCTTTTACTGAGCAAAAAAATATCTCGACAGGATAAATTTCTCAACTGGTATCTAAACCTTTTGTCAGATTTTCTATAAAGATTTATTTGAACTTGAAATGTTTTGAAAACTGACCAAACCTTGTTCCTGGATTCTGCTCACAGTTTTCACCAGTGTATTATAAACTGCCAAACTTTACTTGCCCTCCCTCCAGGGTAAGTTGCTTGTTTATAAAAAGAAATTGATTAAAATATATTTTTTAATACACCAGTAACCTCAGACTGCATGCGTCTTTGCTGTGCTGAGAATTTAATCACTGGCAGAGCAGAATAATTTCTGAAAGGGTTATAGCATTAAACAGGGCACAAAGCTAGGAGCGCACACCAATCACACTGCAGGCACCTCTCTACGATGGCCATCTAGCGCGCTGCTGTGGCTATGTTTCTGAAGTTGACCTCGGCGCGGCTCACGCCCCACCTTTCACTCAAACTCGATCATTTGGAAAATATTCTTGTAGAAAAGCTTCACCTGTGTCAGAGTTTATATATGCCACCTGTGAGGAACTGCTTTTCTTTTGTGAAAACTGCACAAAGGTAGACATCGAGTTCAAAAGCCACAGCGCTTGCTCTGTTTGCAAAAGTGTAACTTATAGTTGCACTTTTAGAGGTGCGCATTGAGTGTGCCATGCCATGAGAATGATGTATAGTTGTGAACAAAGAATTATGTGAGGCAAGTGAGTTTACTTCTCACAATGTGCCCAATGTGCGACCCTGTGTCTGTGCTAAAACTTGATAAAGTTTATGTATGTGTTTCTCGGTGGGACAGTGTGTTAGTGGGCCGGTGGTTCAGTTCATAGAGCTGTCACTATGAGGCGAGTGCCTCATAGTCACACAGCATGCTGTTTTCATTATTATTATTTTTGCGGCACCACAATGCTTCAAACTGCACTGTATCAAATACCTTCTCTTTTCGGTCAGGCACAATTTATGCCTGAAAAAATGTAACTCTAAATATTCATGCACTTGGTCAGACATCCGACCAGGATGTCCGACTGATAATAACAACGTGTGTATTGTGATGTTACACTTGCGACCCCGACCGACAGCTCATTGTTCTTTGTTGTATCCCTCCTACCACCACACATTTCACAGCAAGTCGTCGTGACCTAACAGAAAGCTATTGCTGCTTAATATTAGCCATACTTAGCATTATTGCTAATGCTAATTAGTACTAGCAATGTAAAACCATAAGAGTACTTTGGCACAGAGATGTCAGACTGGAACCTGTTTTTATGTGCAGGATAAGTAATTTACAGAATAGCTATATGACAAAAGGATGGTTTATTATGGTTTTTCTGCACACACACATAGACTAGGTATCGTACGAAATGGTAAACGAGATGCACAACAACTCACGGTGATACTCACATACGTGCATAAAAGTATGCCAATAGGCCTTGTTACACAAAGCGGGATCTGACAGACCCCATTGTCGCACAGGAGGGCTAGATAAGAGCACTTTCCAAGCACACGTGTATTTTGCCACCGGGGCTGCGCAGAGCGATGAAGAGATACTGAGCTAACAGTCTCTGATGGGGAAACACAAATTGTAGAAATGCCAGCATTGTCAGTAGTTTCTTCTTCTTCTGTGGATTGGAGGAAGCAGCTATGTTTTGCGTCATACTATGCATAAGCTAGGGATTCCTTGACAGAAAAGATCCATTTACTCTGTTTACAAGACAACAGACACCAGTAGGTCTCAGAAACATTGCACTCTGGAATCCGTTTTCAATCTGTGTCAGAGGAAACATTCGGTGGTTTTATGTAAATGTACAGAACAAACCCAACAAAACTCTTCCACTTTCACCAGAAATTGTTGTTGTGTAAACAGGGCCTCAGTCTGTTGCAGTTGTATAGTTTTATGCTTAATGTTTATTTTTTGATTATTAATAAGTGATACTGTGGTAAGAGGAGAAAACTATAAATATATAGCTGCACTTGACTTTACTGTATGGCTAGCTCGTTGGTACTGTCTCTTACTCTGCAGTTGTGGAGTCACAATGTCTGTGATCATGAGCGCCCCCTGCCAGGAGGCAAGAGAACTACCTGCCTCACCTCGAATCTGTTCTCTACCATTTCTGATCGCTCCTCAGCACATGAAACACGTTACACACACACTTGGTGACAAAGACTGTACATTATATACATAAACTAAATTGCGGAAAATCAGTTCATATGTTAAATGTTTTTTAACCATTTTAATGGCGACGTACAGACAGGAGGAACATGCTCCCTTAGAATGGCAGTTAGCCAGAGGTTGATCAGTCCCAGGTGAGGCTCACTGCTGCCTCACTTTCTGCACTTCTGAGTATTTGAATGGGAAAATTCAAATACTCATTGAAGAAAAAATAATCAGAATTGTTTAAGCTAAATGAAAAATAAATACTTTGTAGTACAAACCACATGGTGAAAATAGCAAAGCTAAGGGTGAAGGAAATGATTCAATCTATTTTGGTGTTTTTGCATACTTTTTTGTGTGGGAAATGTGTTTGTTTTTGGTGTTGATTAATCTCCACCTTATTTGCTCATTGAGCTGTTGTCCGTCGGTTGCCATGGAAACATGTAGGGTAATGCAGGCACACAGAGCAAGAAAAAGCAGAATAGAAGTGGTTTTGTCTAGTTTTGTTCTTCACCGGTTTATCAGCTTTATTGCGCCTTTATTGCGGCGCACTACGGCTGCTGCAATTCCTAAAAGTTAAACAAGCGACAAAAACTGAACTAATTTCCCTCTGTTCGTAAAATGTGGCGATGTAACAGTCATCAAACTATGGCTTCTACTGCATTTAAAATAAAATGATTGACCAAAGAAATTCGCCCTGTCTTGCATCTTGACAGAACTAACAGAAACCAAACCGTTTTCAGATTTGTATCACAGAGAATTTATGTATCAAACATCAGTTTTCTCAGCTTTATTTTAAATTGCATTTAACAGATATATCTGATAAAAATGATGCAGCTACTAATATTTTTGTGCTTGTCCTGCATTGGAATAGAATTTTCTGGACATAACTCAATGCATCACACAGAGACTAATAGGCGTTGTCCAATCCAGTAATACATATGAATTAGCAGCAGTATGAAAGACGTAAAAATAATTAACTATACTACATTAAAAAAATTATATTTAATCCTCAGTGCTACTTGAAGCTCATTGTGAAACAATGCAAATTAAAAACAATATTTTGTTTGTAATGTGAGAATGATATATGTGTGTGTAGGTGTGTGTGTATGTATATATATATATATATATATATATATATATACACTGGCGTATGCTGCCACCCCTGAAAAATCCTGCCCCCCTCTTCCCACCCCATATATATTTTTCTAGATCCACCCCTGATAGAGGAAAAAAAAAAAAAAAGCATTGCAGACAGCTGAACGATGAACAGCTCATCCTGCTCCCTCTTGTCCTTACTGATAACTTTGCCTGTCAGTCATTTTTAAAGGCACAGTTTTTTTATAGTTATACTTACATTATCATTATCATAACTGGATTACTTCAAACCTAAGGACTGTGGGATTTTCTTAATTTTATTTGTAGTGACTATTTGTCCAAAAATTCAAATCCCAAAAAACAATCAAAAAACTCAAGACTCAAAAGATGATCAAAGCAAAATGAAATAAACTCAAATAGTCACTAAGGTGCACATGAGCTCTGGCTTACACAGTCCAACAAAGGGATCAAAACAGTCAAAAATGCAGCTTTTTTGTTTGTTTTATTCCATCTTCTAGATAAAAACAAGTTACAGACTTCACAGGATCCTGTTCTGACTCCTGCATCTGTTCTCTCACTAATGACTGACTGATTGCTGGTAACTGACTGGTGACTGACTAGTGACTGGTAAAAAAAACAAAAAACATATGAGTTACCCACGTGACTCAAGACTTACGTAAACCCTACATATTTATACCGTGAAACACACCGTCCCAAACTGAAATTAATTAACTAATTAAGTGAATTGCTAGCGAAAGAACCTATTCAAAAATAAGAAATGAAACATTCTAATTATAAATCAACTAGAAAATAAGCAAATAAAAAATTAACTAAATAATCTAAATTCTAAAAATTTAACCGAAAATGGAGAAATAGCTCCTACATTATTTTTACCTTACTTTTCTTCACTTCCGACTTGAACCAAGGCAAAATGCCTCTGGCTGACTCTAGGGACATTAGCAGTATTACACAACGACTTTAGTCTATAGAACTGAAGAGCTGTAGGTGAACTTTGAGATAAATGCTACCTGTCCAAGATCTATGAGACAAAGTCATAGATCAAAGTCAATCATCAAAACGGGGGGGGGGTGTTCCTCCCAACCACCTCCCTCAAGGTCTCACTATTACTGTACATGTTAGCGTTGAAGTATCACATTGATAATTTCTGGTTTCTTCTTGTTCCTATTGTTTTTAGCGATAGCTGAAAAAGCTGTAAAATGATCAAGACACAAAAGTTAAAATATCTACGAGTTATTGATACAACTAATTTTTATGTGCCGTTGTATCCAGTGATTAGAAGTTATAATCCAGTGATGAGGTTTTTTACATTTTATTTTGGATTTTATTTTCTTGTTAATAAAGGACCGTGGCTATCCACAGAGAAAACTTAGCCACTAAAGCTAACACACAGATGTGTAGCCACCCAGCATTTTAAACTTAAGGATATTGAAGACTTAATGTATGAAATAGGAAGATGACAGTTAAACAAAAGGAAGCTGTACTCGCTTCATTCATTGGAATAATTTGTTGGAGGAAAATCATGCTCTCTGGAAGGAAATCCACCACTATGGGAACAGGCTGAGATCAGTGGCAGCGATTTGGCACAAGGTAAGTCAGTGTGTGTGTATGTGTTTGTGTTATATGGAGTATGAAATTATTTTAGGCAACTCTTCCATGAGTTTTATCTGAAAACATAATACTGTTATGATTTGATTTATTCATAATCACAGTAACCTTAATATTTTCCACCATACCTGTCATGACGGTTTATATTTAACCTGCCAACTGAAGCCTGTGTATATATATATATATATATATATATATATATATGGATAAGTCATCAGTCTTTCACTCGGAAAACCCGGGTTCGAATCCAGGCCGAAACCGGCAAAAATTGCACTATCCCGTCTGGATCCTTAGGCAAGACCCTTTGAGCTACTGCCTACCTCAGACCATGAGAGACATTGAGAAGCAAGGAAACATGGCGGCTCAGACGTCGCCCGGCCAAACAAGGTCTGCTTCAGGTGTTGGGGAACCAGAGCACCTTGACGATAAAAGGGCTACTGGAACAAGACGGAAATGGGCGAGAGGTGAAAACTTGGATCTGTTGGAATGCTACTACTCAAGTAGCCCTAGTCGGAGAGGCTATATGCAAAGACTGAGGGAGGAATGGTTACTTCGACATCCCCAGTCTACACTAAGTGCTAAACAACTAGTAGCTCAGTGTTCCAACATCCACAAACGGCAATTGCTGTCACAACTTGAGATTGATAAGGTACAACACAAATGCTACGGCAAAGAGGAGGAACCTGGATGTCAGGATGGGCGGGGCTTAACTACAAGTCCCTGCCCAGAGAGGGCCACAATGAAGGAATCTGCAGCTGACCTGAGAGATAGGATCGTGGCACGAATGACAACCAGGTCTCCTCGGCGCCTAACATGATCCATGCCTACTGCCCTCCATGAGCGACTGGCAGCCCAAATGAACCAGCTGCTATAAAATGGGACTCACCCTGAAGGGCGCACAATCCTGATCCAGAAGGACCCATCAAAGGGCTCAGTCCCATCCAACTACCGACCAATAATCATAGCGGCTAAGATAAGCAAACACATGGATAAATACATGAGCACAGCACAGAAGGGCATTGGCGTAAATAGCAGAGGAGCCAAACACCAACTCCTTGTAGACCACACAGTTGCCCGAGACTGCAAAACCCGACACACCAACCTGTGCATGGCTTGGATAGACTACAAGAAGTGCCACACACTTGGATCATTGAATGCTTAGAGATGTACAACATCAACAGGACCCTGAGAGCCTTCATTGCAAACTTGATGGGGCTGTGGAAAACCACCCTTGAAGCCAACTGCAAACCACTTGCACAAGTGTCCATCAAATGTGGCATATACCAAGGAGATGCTCTGTCCCCGCTGCTGTTCTGCATAGGCCTGAACCCCCTCAGCCAAATCATCAACAAGACTGGCTACGGATACTGACTAAAGAATGGAGCCAACATCAGTCACCTCCTCTACATGGATGACATCAAGCAGTACGCCAAGAGTGAGCGAGACATCGACTCACTGATCCACAGGATCTACAGCACAGACATTGGGATGTCATTCGGACTAGAGAAGTGTGGTCGGATGGTCACAAAGAGAGGGAAGGTCATTCGCACAGAAGGGGTCTCACTGCCAGAAGGAACAGTAGCAGACATAGAGGACAGTTACAAGTACCTGGGAATACCACAAGCAAATGGCAACCTCGATGAGGTCACAAGGAAAACAGCCACAGCCAAATACCTCCAATGAATAAGGCAAGTCCTGAGAAGCCAGCTCAATGGCAAGAACAAGATCCAGGCAATAAACAGCTATGCCTTGCCAGTAATCAGATACCCTGCAGGAATAATTAGCTGGCCAAAGGAGGAAATACAGGCCACAGATGTTAAGACATGAAAACTACTAACAATGCATGGAGGGTTCCACCCCAAATCCAGCACCCTGAGACTGTACACGAGCCGGAAGGAAGGAGGCAGAGGACTAGTGAGTGTGAGAACCACTGTCCAGGACGAAACATCCAAGATCCATAGATACATCAGGGACAAAGCCTCAACAGACAATGTGCTCAGTGAATGTCTCAGACAGTGGGGAACAGAAGTTGAGGTGCTGGAGGTACCATCGTGGGAGGACAAACCCCTACATGGGATGTACCACCGGCAAATAACTGAAGTGGCTGATATCAGAAAGTCCTACCAATGGCTGGAAAAAGCTGGACTCAAGGACAGCACAGAGGCCCTCATCCTGGCCGCCCAGGAACAGGCCATAAACACCAGAGCAATAGAGGCCCAGATCTACCACACCAGACAAGACCCAAGGTGTAGGTTGTGCAAGGAGGCCCCTGAGACAGTCCAGCACATAACAACAGGGTGCAAGATACTGGCAGGGAAAGAGTACATGGAACGACATAACCAAGTGGCAGGAATAGTGTACAGAAACATCTGTGCAGAATATGGACTGGAAGCTCCGAGATCAAAGTGGGGAACACCCCCAAAGGTGGTGGAGAATGGCCGAGCTAAGATCCTGTGGGACTTCCAGATCCAGACAGACAAAATGGTAAGGTCGAACCAACCGGACATTGTCGTAGTGGATAAACAACAGAGGAAAGCCGTTGTGGTGGATGTAGCGATACCGAGTGACTGCAACATCAGGAAAAAGGAGAAACTGGAGAAATACCAGGGCCTCAGGGAGGAACTGGAGAGGGCCTGGAAGGTGAAGACCACAGTGGTGCCTGTGGTCATCGGGGCCCTCGGGGCAGTCACCCCCAAACTGGAGCAGTGGCTACACAGATCCCAGGAACAACATCAGACATCTCAGTCCAGAAATGTGCAGTTCTAGGCACAGCAAAGATACTGCAGAACCCTCAAGCTCCCAGGCCTCTGGTAGAGGACCCGATCTCAGAGGATAAGAACCACCCGCGGTGGGTGAGAAGGGAATATTTAAAAAATATATATAATTGCTGGTCCTGTGGAGCCTCATGTGGCTCTGTGATGCTTTTATAGTGACACAGATATTGAAGTTCATCAGCCGGGGGATGGGCTTGTCCTTAGTTTTAATCACAGAATGGGGGAACCTAAACGTGTGCAGTAAATGGCAATGCTACATCCCAGCAGGAAAATTATGTCAGCTTCATAGTGTAAACAGAGACAGAAGAGCATCAACCAGCATGCACTTTTTAGCAAATCACAGTGAAAATTAGAGTGTAAAAGCAGGATGAAGGGATGAAGAGCAGATCAAGCCGCAGGGAGAGGGTAAAGCTTTTCCGCAGATTATAGAACAGCTACAGATTATGGCCTCCGGATTATGAGGGTTTGACCAGAACATAAAAAAGAGGCTGAGTCCATTTCAGACTCATTTGTTGTATTTTAACCCGCCTTCAAAAACAATGCTGCTTCTCTAAAGTGACCATTATTAGTTCCAATAACACATCGATTGAGAACATGTATTTTACCTCCAGTGAGTTTAGCATCCGGGATGAACTGTGAGGATTTGGTTTTTCTGTATGTTTATTTAGGTTTCTATTTTCAGTTGTGTCTCCTCTTGTCCCTCTGCCCCTTGATTGTCCCCAGCTGTCCCTCATTTCCCCTGATTACCTTTCTTATGTATTTAATCCCACCAGTGTTCCCTGCTCTTTGTCGGGTCCTATCGTCTTTGTCTTTGTCTCCAATCTGATCTCAGTTGCGACCAGTGTGAGAGTACTTTGCCGTCTGCTGCCTGGATTTTGTATTTTGTTATTCATCATTAAATCAATATTACTCTATAACCTGGGGCCACTGCATCTATCCTCACCACCTCCAAAACCACAAATCCTTACATGAACAACCCCACCTTTAATTTCTATCTTTGTTTCTTAGCAGACTGAAAAAATAAGACAAGTTGTCCAACAAATAATTGTTTTCAAAAAGTATGAATTTTTAGGTATATTGTTTAAGATTAATCTTAGATTGAGCTGTAAAATATAAGTAATTATTTTTAGAAAAAGTATGTGTAAAAGAATTTTTTTAAAACATTTTTTAAGTCCGTTGTAAATACAGTAAATGCAAAACTTCATCCATACATGTCACAATCCTTGCATTGAGCATATCCACATTACCTTTAGTATGAATCTATCCACGTATGAATGTATACATCAGGGGTCCCCAAAGTGGGTCTTCGAGGGCCGGCATCCTGCATGTTTTATTCTCTCCCTGGTTTAACGCACCTGGATCAAATGATGGCTCGTTTAGAGGCCTAAGAAGAACATTGATATGCTGAAAAGGTTGTTGGTACTACAAGTAAAGAGAGGAGTAAAACATGCAGGATGCTGGCCCTCGAGGACCCACTTTTGGGACCCCACCCCTGGTATACATGTATGCACATGTGCATACGCACACAATTGAACATATAGAAAAGAAAAAAGAAATTTATATCAATCAATACATCTACTTTAACAGAATGCACACAAGGATGAATCTATAACGTAAGTATATACCCATTGTAAACACATCTATCCATACATACATACTACATACACACACACAATACACTGTGTTCCAAATTATTATGCAAGTGATGTTTTCTCAGATTTTCCTAAGCGGTCAATGCAAATGATGGTCGGGATCATTTTCAAGTCATGAACTATTACAATATAAATCAAATTTTACTAAACAAAGCTCCCATGAGAACAGCATTGTTTTCAAAAATAAAAAACTCAAAATGCACTGTTCCAAATTATTATGGAATATATTTTCTAAACATTTTATGGATTATAAAGAACTGCTAACGATCAGCATTAAGTGGTCACATGTACTAAAATCAAAAGCTATTTCAATCAAAAATATCTTACAGTTATATGTTAACATAGGACCCATTCTTTGATACCACCTGCACAATTCTTGCATCCATTGAACTTGTGAGTTTGTGGAAAGTTTCTGCTTGAATTTCTTTGCAGGATGTCAGAATATCTTCCCAGAGCTGCTGTTTAGATATGAACTGCATCCCACCCTCAGATCTTCTGCTTGAAGAAGGTTCTCAATAAGGTTGAGGTCAGAGGAGTATGGTGACCACACCATGAGTTTATCCCCTTTTATGCCCATAGCAGCCAATGACACAGTGGTATTCCTTGCAGCATGAGATGGTGCATTGTCATGCATGAAGACGATTTTGCTACTGAAGGTACAGCTCTTCTTTTTGAACCATGAAAGAAAGTAATCAGTCAGAAAGTCCATATACTTTGCTAAGGTTATTTTCACACCTTCTGGGACTCTGAAGGGGCCGACCAGCTCTCTCTCTCCCCATGATTTGGGCCCAAAGCATGACTCCACCACCTCCACCACCTCATTGCTGACATCACAGCCGTGTTGGGATGTGGTGGCCGTCCACCACCAATCCACTAATGGACCATCCAGGGTTGCACAGCAGACATCAGTGAACAAGTCTGTTTGAAAATGAATCTTCATGTACAGCTGGGCCCACTGCCACCGTTTCTGCTTGTGAGCTGGTTAGGGGAGCCGACTAGTAGGTTAATACACCGCAAGCCTCTGGAGGATCCTCCACCTTGAGGTTCCAGAGGCAGCAGCAGCTTCAAATAACTGTTTGCTGCTTTGTTAGGTCATTTTAACAGCTGTTCTCTTAATATGATAAATTTGTCTAACAGAAACTTTCCTCATTATGCCTTTATCTGTACAAACCCATCTTTGTTCTGAATCAGCCACAAATCTCTTCACAGTACGATAATAACGCTTCAGTTTTGGTTAAATATCTAATATTTTCATACCTTGTCATATGGCACTACACTATCTGGTGATTTTCGTCAGCAGAGATCCTTTCTCTTTCCCATATTGCTTGAAACCTGTGGCCTGCTTAGTAATGTGGAACATCCTTCTTAAGTAGATTTCCTTTAATTGAGCTCACCAGACAAACTAATCAACCAGCTCTCTGAAATTAATTATAGTGATTCAAAGAGCCCTGACACACAATACCATCTATAAATTTAATAGCACAACAAAACATTTAATCTTTATGACACTTAAATCCAATTTGCATACTGTATTTTCCAGAGTATAAGTCACATTTTTTGGGGAAATTTATTTGAAAAAATCCAACACCAAGAACAGATATGTCATCTTGAAAGGCAATTTAAAATAAAAATAGAATAGATGCAACAACAGGCTGAATAATTGTACGGTATGCTAACGTTACATGATAAACAACGAACTGAGAACGTGCCTGGTATGTTAACATAACATATTAAGAGTTATTCAGATAGCTATAGCATAAATAACATGCTAACAAGTTTACCAAACCATCCGTGTCACTCAAAATCATTAAATCTTCATCTTCTGTGTCGCTTGTAAACAACTCCACTAACTCTGGAGGTAGCTTCTACCATACACATGATCAACACAGGCCTAGAGCGCCCTCTTGCAGTTTAGTGTGAAAATAACATGTGATAGGATATAATAATGTGTTAATAATTTCATGCATAAGTTGCTCCGGAGTATAAGTCGCACCCCCGACCAAACTATGAAAAAGACTGCGACTTATAGTCCAGAAAATACAATAATAATTTGGAACACGGTGTATGCATAATACAAAAATTCTATTTAACATGTTTGAAAAGGGGTAGGAAAATGTTACTTATTTAATTATACCCTTTCCCCAATACTCCATAATTACAACAAACATACACTTATAAAATAATACAGAAAAGAATCTAGTATTATTCAGATGCTAATTTGTTATAGTTGTAAATTCACTTCCAGAGACATTCACATCCAACGACACACGAATATTCCCATAAATATTCACACTCCCATGCACAATGCTGCACTCCTGACACCATAACCACCCAAGTCCAGTCTCCCCTCAAAATGCAATAGCACTGAGGGATCAGGAAAAGCTAAGGAGTTCCAAGTACTTCCCCAATACAACAGAGCTTATCCACATATATTCATCTGCACAAAATATACAATCATACACATGTCTACAATTCGCATTACTATGTTAGAGACACCCACTCAAATTTACCTCAGATCATCTTTTCTATGCTTGTTGAAAATCATCAGTTTAAATTTTCGTAAATAAACTTGTATTCAGACATTGCTTCAGCTCTTGACTGAGTTTATTTCAGATCCTTAGACCACTGACTGAAGTGCACATTCTCTTCATGGTTCCTGTTGCAACCATGAAGTTATAGAATGGTTCCATAACTTTAGAACCATTCTGGCTCTAAAGTTAAGGTTTCCACTGTAATCATAATCCCACTGTCTATCATTAAAAAAAAAAAAGTGAAAAGAAACTGTATATTATACATTTGAAATTCCACCATATTTGGGAGTTTTAATAAGCAGGAGTTTGTAAATAATTGAATATTGTGGTCCTCTAAAACTGCCTTATGAGCTCCTTCTAGTGGGTTTGCCAGTATATCGGGGAATGTGGCTACTATCAATTGTAGCAATCTGCACCACCCACTGGAGTGGGATTAAGGAGTTCTTGGGTGAACAAATTCCTGCCTAATACCAGAAGACTGTTAGCGATCAGTAATACACTGCTAGCAGATATTTAGTATAACATGGAGTGGAACGCGGAGGCTGTTGTTTCTCTCTACATCCAGTGGGTGGCGCAGGTTGCTACAATTGATGGTAGCTACATAGGCACACCCACTAGACGGAAGCAAACGCACCCAGTACAACCCTTTGATTCTACTGGCTGAGAGGTTGCTAGTCAACTGTCAAACAGCAGTTCCATGTTTCACAAGTGAGCAGAGAGTCCGAGCAGTCCTGCTTTCAAAATAAAAATGTAAGCAAAAGTATTAAAAGTTTTGAGAACAAAAGACAAGAGATCCTGCTTTCAGATTGATAATTTTTTTATTAGGCTCGAGCAGTGAAGTACTGCAAAGGCCTAATAGAATCCTAAGATTTCTTATTTTTATTTTTCCATCAAAAGATGCAGCTTTTGGAGCCTTTGAAATATTTGAAAACTCACCAAACGTTACCCAAAATTGTCCCCCAGCTAAAGTTTTTGGAACAGCGCCCCCTAACGTGAAATAGGATAAACTGCAGGTTGTAGAGATCTGAAACTCGGTACATAAGTAGATCTCCCCAAATCAAGAAAAAAAGTATTTTTGGAGTTACCCCCTAAAATGTACAGGGAATTTTTAGTCAAAGGTCAAATTTTGGCCATTTTTCACCTTTACTCACGTCAAACTTGAACAAACACGTCCTAGGGATTTTGACCTATCGGCTCTGTTCATGGTGAGGATGCAGTTAAAGGGTGGGGCTTTAAAAAAGTTATCAAAAAAATCGAGATTTTGTATATGTTCAGGGGGCGTGGCCGAGCAGCGAAGTTGGCGCACTCACCAAAGCAAACAAAACGCTATAACTTTAACATAAAAAGGTCAATTGGCACCAAACTTGGCATGAGTTTTCTCAGTTCTTTTTTAACACTTTTTTTCTCTTTCAGAGCTACTTGGAGCAACAAAGAGGGTTAATGTCAACATACAGGATGCAGATGGGTGAGAACCAACAGCTCCTTTGTCCCCCTCCTGTTATCATTGCTCCCTTCTTTTTACATAGATGAATTTTCAGAGAGAAAGAAAAAATGAAAGAGAGCACATAGTTAGTCACAGCAAAAACTCTGCCAGTAGCTTTAGCTAGAACAGCGACAGAATTAAACACTGAAAGACATGGCCCAGTGGATCATCTGGAGAAGGAGAAAGTTGTTGGTAGCAGTTTCTCAGCCCATTGTCCCCCTTCTCCCTCTCCAAACACACACACACACGCACACACACACCCACAAACACACAAAAGAAAGTATCGCAGTTGCATAGAAGCCCCTTGCCAGATGTAATGTCTATAAAGAAAAAAAAAACACAGAGGGAGAACATAAAAATAAAAAATTGGAATAAAACAAATTTTATTGGAAAGTCTTGTGAGAATTTAATAGAGAGAGGAAGAGCAGAACCCTTACCCTTACCCTTGTCCATCAGCAGCCTGCGCCTGAGTCACTCTGACCATAAACTTTATCAAAAAGTTATAAGCCTAGTCTTAGAAGAAGATAGGAAATGGGTGCGACGGCGGTGCAGGAGTAGAACGTGCGACTCATGTATATGGCCTCAGTTGTCAGAGGTTCAAGTTCCGGCCCACTGACCTTTGTCTTTCCCCTGTCTCACAACACACTTTCCTGGTGATTCACTAGCAAATAAAGGCTACCAGAGCCAAAAGAAATCTTTAAAAAAAAAAAAAAAAACTTGACAGGAAAGAAAATGATACATTGTTTTTAAAATGTAGCTTTATCCTGTCATGTTGTACAAAGGGTTCAGAGGTCAGGGTTGATGAGAAGATGGATGAAGCTAAATACAGAGCAATCCTGGAAGAAAACCTGTTAGAGGCTGCAGAAGACTTGAGCCACCCAGAAGCTCAACAACGACCTAAAACACACAGACAGAGTTACAGTGAAATACTATACAACATAGCATACTGATGGTTTAGATTGGCTCTGTTAACATCCCAGTATACTCCATCCAGTCTGGCTGGGATTAAACAATTTTGCAAAGAAATCTGGGTAAAAAATTTCAGTTTCTAGACGTTGCTAGAGACTTACCTCAAAATATTCAATGCTGTAACTCTATCGAAAGGTGGTTCTATGAAGTTTTGATTGTTTAAAGGGTATAATTAAATTTGCAGAAGACTATAGATCAGAACCAATGATAGCACCCAGAGTCTGAACGCTAATCCGAAGCATTCAGCTCTGACAGATGGAGGAGACCAGTAACAAAGGCTAACATCAAAATGTTTAGATGCATCCACTGTTGCATCTAAACAGTGGTTGCATCCACTGCATCCACTGTTTAGATGGAAACAGTGGATGCATCTAAACAGTGGATGTATCCACTGTTTAGATGCAACAGTGATCTACATCACACTGTAGATGCTACAGTGTGATGTAGCCTAATAACAGTAGACTCAGTACAGTTCGCAGTGTTCTCACTGCTATCTGGGATTTGACTCCCAGAAGCAGGTACTCATTTTTCTGTGGAAATGGAAAGCAGCAATAATGAAGGAAGAGAGAAAAACTGCTTACCTCCGTTCAACTTTCTGTGACCAACTCGTGAAGAAAAACATGTTCCACTTAAATCTGTGTTCGTCTAAATGAAACCATAAAGATGGTCAATAATCAGTGGATAAAGGCAGATGTGCAGTCCTGCCAAGTTTTAATTTGGCTGTACTGCTTTATCTAGATGTGTGCACATGCTTGGCTTGTAACCACGTTCCATTTTACTCCATCAAATAATAAGAATCCTTTTATTATGTTGGTGGAAATCAGATAATTGGGCTCAGCTCCCTGTTTGATGACTGATGGCTCGTTGATTTGACTCCAGGGGCTGGCTCTTAGATTCACAGGGGATCCATACACTAACCCACACCCATGCACACGTACACACACACAGATGGCCTGTGTGTTCTCTCCACTCCAGGATAGCAAGATTGCTTATTAATGGAAGTAGGTCACCCCGGCCCCCCCACCCCTGCCCCCTGCCTGCCTCACCACTCCCATCTTCCACATAGAGCTGTAGAAGGGAGATTAATTCAGTAAAGTTCTACTCAGAGCTCATGCTGATGCGTAGATGTGAATGTTTATTTTCACTCTTAATCTGTGTCTGTTTGAAGGCTGTCTTCGCTGCACCACGCTGCTCTTAGTGGGAACAAGGAGCTGATCTCTCTGCTGTTGGAGGCTCAGGCAGCAGTGGATATCAAAGATCATAAAGGTAAAAACTCTCACAGATCCAAGGGTTCACACAAAGTAGACACAAAGCTCTCTACCACCTAAAAAATAACAAAACATAATATTTAAAATCTGAAAAAACACCAGAGTCCTGTGTGAGCTTGTTGAAAATGCAGGCATTTGTTTTTGTCGTGTGTGAGAGAACAGCAACAGATTTATTTGTACAGTAAATAATAGAAAACAGAGGATAAAAGCTTCGTGGCTGCATAACTGAGAGCCAAATGGCATCAAAGCAGGAAAATATCTCCAGCCAACATCGGTGGATTCTGACGGAAGAAAAGAGGAAATCTCAGGGCAGATGGGAGCTATAATCCCTGCAGGATGTCGGCCTAGTCTCTCTGCACTTAGTCAGTCATGGGTGCCCCTCCTCCACCTCCTCTAAAAACAGAGCTACACCTGGTAGGCGTATATGCCTAATGGCCCTGCCTCCTCAGCGGGATTTTTTCTGTTCCAGAATGTCGGAGAATCGTTCCTCATTACAAACTCATTGATTGAATCAGATGGGGGACCCTGGATGTGTCACTACCGTTCCAACTGAATACTCTGCCAACATTGTGTGGCATTATTTCAAAAACACTAAAGTCAATATTTAAGGAGGTTTTACAATTTGTTGACATCATTTTTGGATGCCTCACTTCCACGTTCTTTCAGTGCTTTTCTTTTCCAGTCACATGATCAGAGTATGGGCTGGATTGTTTTGATACACCTTTAAACCATCCTCTGTGTTATAGTTTTACTGCTTTATTATCATTATGTATAGATTTATGGCTTTTTGAAAAGTCTTACATATTTATACTTTCATTAATTTCCACTGCTATGGTAACTTAGTAACTAACCACAATAATTTACATAATCTTTGTTACAACACACTCCACACTTACTGCCACACCAGGAAGAGAGTTGTTAAAAACCTTTAAAGGGGCAGTATCATGTTTAATCAACATTTTTCAGCATTGCATCATATTATTGTTTTATTCTTTCATCAAAATTACACCTGGAGTATTGCCTTGATTATTTCATGCGTGTTTGAGAAATCCTTTCATCTCCATGGCAACCACTCAGCTATGCAAAACACCTGGGTGGACCTAGCTCTGCCTTTGAGATGCAGTTCGTCCTTTGAGCTGCTTCTAAGCTTCTGCTTCACAGAGCAGGCCTCCCCACAACTTGCCCACTCAGATCCTTCAGACTAGTCGATTGCAATTAGCAAACACTCGATGGAACGTCGAGTCTGCTGACCTCATTACATAAGCTACTCCTCAGTGAAAGTCAGGTAAAAATGTTGTTAGAGTTAATAGGGGAGCCATGTTGTGATGACTTTCTGAAGGCGGAATGTTGGAAACTGCAGGATTTTCTTTACAAAATAGAGGGCCAATTTCAATGCATTAAATTTCAAAGTCTAATTTCTTTTGTTATATTCTTCTGACAACTGTAGATAACATTGCTATTTGATTGTGCTATGCGATGGTACTGTTTGGAAAATGTGTAATACCTCTTTCAAAATGAATCAATCCTTCATTGCATCAGCATAACTTCACACAATTTGATTGAGGAAAATTCAACTTTAATTGAAATGAATTTTTGTAAGGCTTGGAGAAGATGCTCACATCAAAATCACAAAAGATGGCACCTCAACAGAACCGTTTGTGAAACTTATGAGTTCACAGATGACATCACTGTAATTGGTCTTATCCAGAATGGGGATAGGTCTGCACACAGACATCGCCCCAGAGTGAAGTGGATGATGGACTGGTGGAGAACACACACACACCCCACTCTTCCACCATCATCATCATCATCATCACCAACAACTAGGTCTGCAGAGAGGGTCTCCATCCAGGACTTGTACAGACTAGAGTTTACAAAAACCATCCGTTGTTTCTCTACACAGTCTGAGTTGTCAACTACTCCACTGGGAGACTAAATAAGTATATTTGCTCTAGGTCTTACCTGTCTTTAAAAAAAGGAATAAAAAATGTGTAAATTCAAATCGATATACACATTATTTTCATCTTGTTTTATTTCCCTTAAAATTTAAATATTTATACCTCATAATGCACACTGTGTGTACAGGAAAACAAAGTCAAATTTCTTGTTTGCACACACAAACTTGGCCAATAAAGCCGACTGTGAATCTGAAATCACAGTGTGTGGATTTGGGGTCTGAGTTGGCTATGGCAGAAGTTTGATTTCCATCTGAAGAACCATTTCTGCATTGAATTGTTTTGAGTTACTATCTTACTAAAATATCACATCAAGCTTTCTATCAAAGACCACAAGATTTTCCTCTTACAAGTTTCCCTGGGGCCTGGGGAGACTAATAGGACCACAGCAACACAGACGATGATCATACTTAATGGTGGGAATAATGTGATTTTTCATCCATTGTTTTCACAATCATCAGATTCGGTTTTCATAGAAGAACATTTCCAACATTCAGCGAATCACATTCAGTAGAAATAATATTCCCAATAAATCTGTGCTTTAAAATCATAACGCCGGCAGAACGCTCAGACCCATGAGAAAGCCAAACAGAGATACCCCACTAGGATTTCCAAAAAGTAACATTATCAACTGTAGAGTGACATTCCTGAAAAAAACAAAAATCAGATTTAAAATTTTTGGCAAACAAAAACGCTTTTCTTTTTAACATATTGTGCATCTCCCTGGCACTAAGACTTAGACTTGCTTTATTGTCATTGCTCAAAGAAACATAAGTAAAATTGGCAATAAAATATCATCGCTTGGCCACTGGAGCACACACAGAAACACAAGTGTGCCTTTAATTACATAATAAACAAATAGTAATGTGTTGCTAAATATATATAACAGTATTTTCTAGCAGTCTTAGACAGTTTTAGTGATGGGATTGTTGAGCAGTCTGATGGCCAGTGGGAGACAGCTATTTCTGAGTCTGGCTGTTCTACAGCAGATACCACGGAATTAAGAGAAGTAAGTCAAAGGGATAACATTTAAACAAGAAAAGTATCTTAGTCGATGAAGGTAGTTATAGACAACATAAACACTGTGGATCAGTACCTTATTAAAGTTCCAGATCTCAGTTTGCAACCATGTATAACGTTCTAGAGTAGTGGACCCATCAAGAAGGAAAATAGACTTGTGATTATTTTTGCATTGGCGTAAACACAGGAGTATCTCCACACCGTTGAGGGAACCACGACCCCCTACGAAGTAGGCAGATTTTCCTTCTTCACGAGCCTTCTGGATGCATGGCCAAAGCTTTTGCTGGGATTTGCAGAGGTCTTCTGTAAAACGAAGTCCATTTTTTTCAGGAAGTAATTTCCATTAGCTGCTTTCCATATGTAATCACGATATCTTTTGCAATGAAGCGAATGATGATAGCAGAGGGCGAGAGCTGCCGCCGCGCCTTCTTCCAACTTGATCAGCGATATCAAGGAAGATCTCAAGCCTTTCTTTTTCTTTCGGAAGAATCTCCTGGCACACGCAACACCTCCTTTATCCCATCCTCCTTCTCGTTCTCAGCGACTCCATGAAGTCTGAGGTTCCAACGACAGCCACAGTAACATGGAGTAAGCAGGATGTTGTATCTTTTTCATTGAGCTCCATATGTTTTTCAACTGAGTTAATTTTCTTTTTGATATCTTTAATTTCTTCTAGCATATTTCCCAGCTTTGTTTCTAAAGCATAACTTCTTGTGTTGATCAGGTTACCAAGCATGGCAATAGCATCATCAGGGTTTGAGTTGCTAGTTTGTGAAATATTTGGAAAAGGCTACTTGGCAACAGGAGGCTTACTTGGTGTAACCGGGAGCAGCGGAAAATCTTCTTTGTCAGCCTCTGGGTGAAGAGCGCCAAGAGCCTCGTCAACATAGTCGTGGTCTTTTTCTGCAGCAGCAGCACAGGTTTTGTCTAACTTGTTGTGGTCACTGGTTCTTTTTTGGTCTGTTTTAGGCATCTTCCTGAGATGCCTAAAACTTTAAGCTTTAAGACTTTAAGATTTCTACTAATCTTAAAAAGTAGAAAGGTTTATAACTGAGGGCTTATACACATCGAAAATTCCAAAGCAAGAGTGCTAGTACTGAGAGCACAATGCAGGGCGTTTTACGCTGCCGCCATCTTGGTGGCTCCCCTCTGTTGTTTTTCAAGTCGGAGTGGTAATCTAAGCGGTGGAATCTAAAACTTTACGGCGTACCAGAAACTGTTTCAAGAGAAGACCTTAAGAAGGAAACTATCAGGGGCGTGGTGTGGTGGTGTTGGGGATGGAGCAGCCCATGTTTGGTGGCCTGTCACGGGTTCAACTCCCGGGCCCGGCGATGTTTGCAGCATGTCTTTCCCCCTCTCCTTGCCCCCTTCCTGTAGGCCTGCTGTCGTATGGGTCACACTAGAGCCCACAAAAAGCCCCCTGGAGGGGGACAAAAAATCTTACCTGTAAATAGGCGCATAGTTTGAAAGCAACACAGCACACACACACACACACACAAAAAAAACTTTTATGCCTTTTTATAAATCTCTCTTTATCTATAGGTTTGTTAAATGCTTAGGAGCTAAAACAAATGCTACAAAACGAAAAGCTTTATTTCTTTTTTCCAAACAGCTAAACACAGATCTTTTTTTCTTTCAAGAATTCTTCTTGAAAGAATTCTAGTGACAACTGTTGACAACTGTTGACAACTGTTGACGTCAATAGTGACGACTAGTGACAACTATTGACTTTTTCTGGAAAGTCAATATTTTGGTAGCCACACATGGTACCCAACATTCAGCTGGCACACTTACCTTAAAAAACTAATTTGATGGTGACATCCTTTTGAATAAGTGTGATTCTTAGGGATACTTTGTATTCATGATATTATCATATTGCAATCAAATTTTGATTACGATTAATATTTATGGTTATAACTCAAAACATGAACATCCAGAACTTCTTTCTCTGATAGAAAATAATCTAACTGATGATCTAAATATAACTCCTAATGCAATTATTATAGGAGAGGATTTTAATATGATTCTAGATAATCAACTGGACAATTGGCCACCTCAAGCTCAAGATTCAAACATTTTTCTTAAATCATTCATGCAGAGATAAAATTATGGGATTTGTGGAGAGAAAACTATCCACTGGACTTCACTGTCACCTGGAGTAACAATGATGGGTCTAAACAGTCTCATATTGACTACTGATTTGTATCTGACTCCTTAAAAGCCAATAACGACATTGTCAATATTCTTCCCACTCTGTTCTCGGGTTATAAAGCCATATATATTTTGATAAATCTGTCTGGTAACCATCCACAGAATAGGAAAGCCTACTGGATCCTAAGCAACTCTTTACTTAAGTTAGACTGAGTACAACAAAAAATCTCCCAAACAATCTTTTTTTTTTTTAACAAAGCTAATGCTGAAAATAAATATGGTGCCATCTGGGAAATTTTTAACCCTTTCATGCTTGAATTATGACCCTTTGTGTCAGTATTTTTCTTCCAAATTTTTTTTATTTTCTTAAGGGATAAAAAAATGTAGGATTTAAAAAAATTTTTTATGATGCATTAGTGTCCACTTCAGTGGTCTGTGTGCATTTATAACATATAAATCCACCAGAAGCACAAGAAAATGGCTTTTACATAGCTGTCCACTGTAGTAACCACTATGCACGAAAGGGTTACATTTGAGATTGCGAAGTTCCTAAGACAAACTAGTTCTGCTTTAGAAAAGTCTAGGAAAGTAGAAGAAAATAAAATAATTAACAAACTTATTAGGCTCTCCAAAACGAGTCTGCCTGACTTGTCAGATGTTAATAAAATAAATTTAGCCACTAACATAGATGGGCAAATATCCTCTGATCCAAAATTATTGCAAATTATATCTCCTCCTTTTACAGTAAACTTTATGCTCTTGATCAAACAGGTGGAAATCCTGAACTCTTCAGTTCTGTTAATAGACAACATATACTTGATTCTGAATGTGAGATTTGTGATTCTACTCTAACAATTACAATTATAACAGTTCTAATCTTATAACAATTATAAGAAATTATAATTAATGAAATAATTTCTTCTATAAACCAATAAATCCTCTGGGTCAGCTGGATTAACAGGGGAATTCTACAAGCAGTTTGGTGATGATCAATTTGCTCCTTTTCTAGCTAAACTTTTCTTAGAAAGCTTTGAAAAAGGCTTTCTCCCCTCTACTTTAAATCAGGGGATTATTATCTTTATACCTAAGCCCAAAAAAGACAACTTACTTATTGATAATTGGCGTCATATATGTCTCTTAAATAATGATTATAAAATCCTGGCATCACTATTTGCAAAAAGACTTAAATTAGTTTAAATACAGTTATTGGAGAAACACAATCTGAATTCCTGCAAAATAGACAGATTTCCAATAACATACGGCTCGTTCTTGATATTCTGGAGTATTCAGAATTAATTACTGATAATAGCTTCATACATTTTTAGACTTTTATAAAGCATTTGATTCCTTTAATCACAACTTTATTTTTAGCTGTCTTCATAAATTTGGATTTGGTCCTACTTTTTGCAGTATGATTAAAATATTATATTATAATGCTAATTGATCTATTAAGTTATAAAATGGCACCTCCCCTAGATTTAACCTATATCAAGGAATTGGGCAGGGCTGCCCAATTTCCCTTTATCTCTTCCTTTTAGCTACTCAGATTCTTTCTGACTACATTTCTATAAATCAACTTAAAGGTATTTCTGTTTTTGGAAAAGAAATATGAATTAGTCAGTTGGCTGATGATAATACTCCAGGGTTTCCCCCAGTGTGTTATAGGCCTGGCGGCCCACCATGCTTTACTTCCCTCACTGCCAGGCTAAGCGCTGCTTGTTTGCTGTCATTTTTATACATGGTGACAGTGACAATGAAGGTTTATGAGTATTCCTGGTGAAATCCGTTTACGCGCGTAAATCGAGATCAACGTGCGAGATCTAGTGGTTAAAAGACGAAAACACTTTTTTTTTTTCTCCCATTGGTACCCCCAAAACCACTACCTTTCTCTACCTCTTCACACGGTGACACTGACTGCAACATGTCACGGAGAAAAGATCAAAAACCGTTGGATTCCTCTTTTTTAAAGTAAGGGGACAGTGGCGCTGACAAAGACTCTACTTTTTTACTTGCTGACCAAGGTGAGCATACAGACACCTTGTTAACATTAACAGGGCCGCAGCTAATTGAGACTGGGCCACGTGCAGCTAACCCTGGAATTGGCACCTCTTTGGAGCATCTTCTAAGAGCCACACCACCAAACATCAAACTAGCGGGTTTAACAAAAAATGGTTAGTTGAACGGAAGTTCAGTGGGTGGCTTTATGAAACTGAATTTGGTAAGCATGTTTTGTACTTCGTGAAAATATTAATACAACGCATTTTAATTTATCCTGAGTTAACAGCAAAATGTTGCTATTAAATGAAGCATTAGGTGTTCTGTAAGACTTCTGTAAGACCAAGTATAATTTGAGTTATAGTTTCGATTTGTCTCAAAGTACCTGTAATGTCTATTAAGGGCACTAGAATGGTGTTGCCATTCTAGCTGTGGCCAGGAGCTGACAGACTCCTGGTCACAGCTAGTTTCTGTGCACTGCGCAGCACACGGCCTTGCTCTTGTATGCAAAGATGCTGCAGACAATGTTCCATTCATCAAAACGTTCCGAGGGCACCTTCAAGACCTGCACATTTATTTTAGAAACGGTGCCACTCGTACAGCCGTACTGAAAGCAGCTTCCGGTGTTCTACAAGTGGACAGCCTAAAAATAACTGTAAGCGATCTTAATTTTTCCTTAATATTTCAGACATCACTGTTTGCAAAAATGGCTTAAATTCCCTGTCTTGAATTGATTTAAAAAATTATTTGTAGGATAATTTTCCACACAATTCTTTCTGAATCTCTCTGTCCTTTGCACATTAGGAGGTGAAGAACACAAGCTGGCTTCCCAAGACAGAGCTAGCTCAACTCTTCAGAGAAATCTGGCAGCTGTACTGGCAGCTCTTGCTGAGGAAGTAGAGAAAAATAACCCTTTAAACATGCTGTGCAACATACAGGTTTGTAGCTGCCATCCATGTTCAGGCAGATGTTCTTCCCCACCTGACAAGGCTTTCAAAGCTTTTCCAAAACAAAAGTAGTCAATTTTTTGGCTATCAAGAAACATGTAAGTTGATTTTAAGGACTAACTTATTTGTTTATGGAAAATTATGAAAGGCAAATAAGACTTGTATCTTTAATATATTTATTTAATTAGGTGCCTGTTACAATTGAGGCCATCCGACAAATCAAGGAGGCAGGAGATGTGCAACCTTCAGGGTCATATATTAGATTTTTGGAAGAAAGAGTGAAATGCCTCAGCATACAGGCAGAGGAGAAGAGGAGAATCACAGGGGTGATTTTGGACTTGTTTTCGAACTCAGATCTTTAATATTCAGTGTTTTCAGTTATAAACTGGGAAATAGAATTAGACAACTAACTATTGTTTTATCTCTTAAAAATACATCTTTTCACAAGGTAATGGAGCCATCCTTGGACCATCTGATGGAGCATCTTGAGAGGAGATTCCCAGAAATGAACATCCTGGTTGCATTCAACATACTCAGCCCACAAGCAGTGGAGAAGGAAGAAGATGACTTTCAAGAGACCTTGCAACTGCTTGTCAACTTGCTTCTTTATCCAAAGTGGATGAAGGGGCAGAAGGGTTATTTAGGTCTTGAAGCTGGTCCATGTACAGACCAGTTTCAAAGTCCATCTTGGCCAAGGCATTTTTAAGGTAAATAACAGAAGCAAAATGTCTAATAAATTTCTTTAAAACAATTAATTTTTTTATTCACTTTTTTCCAAAAAATAATTATTCCAAAAACATTTGTTTGTTTGTCTTAGGACAAGTCAAAGCTGGAGGTGATGCAGGAAATGTCCTCTGACTTTGATGAAGTGAAGTTCCTCCACCCAAATCTGTCACTACTCTCTGCCATTGCATTGACAGTTCCAGTCTCAAGTGTGAACTGTGAAAGAGACTTTTCAGCTATGAACAGGGTAAGTGTTTGATTTGTTTTTTTTTACTTTTCTACTAGCAGCTTCTGTATCTAAACTGTAGTAGTTTCTGTAGCTAAAACTACTACTACTGAATAGAACCATTTTATGTTCTATTTTATGTCAGTTCTGGTTTATTTTCAATAGATAAAGACTGACCTCAGAAACAGGCTTCAGGGAAAAAGCCTCACACCATGTTTGCGAATCAAATTAAATGGACCTAGTGTGACTGACATGGACTTCGATAAGGCTCTGGAAGAATTCTTTACAAAACCCAGAAGGAAGATGTGCAGCGATCCAACATGCTTCCTGTGCCACAAAACCTAAAAGATCAAAGCTCAATACAGCAGAGCATCTCTTGTTTTTTGTTTTCTTTTGTTATTCAGTGGTTTGATGTGAGACTTGTGTTGGTGCTTTGTTTGCACTGAATGTATGTTAATTTCATTTGTTTATAAGTATAGATTTTAAAGTATGATTCAACGTAGGTGCAAACAATTTGTATTTATTTTAATTGTATTTTTAGTTAACAGTTTCAGAAGTGTTTTGTAAGACTGTAATGTGCAAATATTTGTGAAATAGCACATAATAGTCATATTTCAACTTACCTGGTGGCGCCTCCCACCACCAGGCTTAGCCTCTTTTCTGGGGAAATACCTGTACTCTGTTTTTAAGAGATAGCAGTCAAGTTTCCCCTGCTTTAAATTTAATCCAAACTTTCTCTGATGTTTCAGGGCTTCACTTGAACGTCAACTAATGTGAACTTCTGCTGGTTAAAGATTGTGATTTAGATTCTGTTTGTAATATTCCTGTCAAAGAAAGTGTTACTGTACTTATTTAGGCATCATTATCTCAAAGAATGATTTAGAAAGGGGTTCGTCAAATTTTGCTCCCTTAGTTGATAAAACCAAAAAAGTCCTTAATTTATGACTTCAAAGTGATCTAAGCCTTAGAGGACAGGTATTGTTATCTAAAGCGGAGGGAATATCACAGCTTACTTATTCTGCCCTCTCATTACATTTAGACCACCAAACTATAAAATCTATTGACCAAATGTCATTCAATTTCTTATGGAAAAATCGTATACATTACTTAAGAAAATCAGTGGTAATAAATTCTTATAAAAAAGGACAGTTAAATTTTCTAGATTTCATAACTCTAAATAATACATTCAAAATAAACTGGTTAAAGTCGTATCTAAACAAGCCATCCTCCATCTGGAATACTTTCCCAAATTACAATTTCTCCAGTATAGGGGGTCTTAATTTCCTCCTCCTCTGTAATTATAATGTATAGAAAATACCAGTGAAACTTTCTGCATTTCATAAACAAGTGCTTCTTTCATGGGCACTTATATAATAACATAATTTTCCTCCCCGTAAATTCTTCTTCTGGAATAACCAATACATCCTTCACAAAAATAAATCTTTATTTTATTCTAAATTGTTCAGCAATAAAATCCTCCTGGAGGGTCAGCTGTTTAACAAAAATGAATATTTACTCAGTTACAGTGAGCTCAAACTCGCTGTAACTTCTAAAGAGTATGATATTGTGTTTGATGCTGAAACTAATGAAATATGTGAACTCTTTAGAGATAACGTTGATGAATATAAGGCCTTGTTGAATGCAGCTGGCACCACTGTTGGTAAAGCATGTTTTTCTTCTACTTGTAAGAATAATAGAAATATTTGTTCCCTGTTTCAACAAGATATTATTTCTGTCCGTTTTCTATTGGGAGAATTTTGTCCCTGATTCACTATGGAAAAATCAGAAACTTTTCATAAACAACTAAATTAAAGATCTCTTTTAAACTGCCACATCAAATTTATCCTACTAATCAATACATAATGAAATATTTTAAAACAATAGACCCCAACTGTGAGTTCTGCAAAGAGCATCCAGAAACAGTTAGTCATTTTTTATTATGTATTTGTCGTATCACAAGAACTTTTTCTTATAACTTTACAAATTGTAACATTGATACTAAATGTTCCATGAGTATGTGCATATTATGTCTGGCTTTAATGGTAAGAATACTAATGCAGGCAGAAGACTGGCAATCAATCAAATTATTATATTTGGCAAATTTCATATTCACAAATGTAAACTTTCATCTTCATCTTTTTGACAGTTTTGGTTAAGGAAATCAATCTCTATTTATCCACTGTTTCCAAGAGTATAAACAAAAAAGCTGTAAACGAATGTTGTAGATCTCTGAATATTTGTAATTTGTCATGTCTGTAATATCGGCTCTCTATTCTTTTTGTTTTTCAAACCAACATATTTACTGTTGAAAGCTACACCCTGGCATACTATTTATAATATATTGTGTTCTGTTTCTTTGATTTTTATGAATGCTCTGCTTTCAGGTCAACAACTATTGTTATTTTTAATAAATTAAAAAATATTAAATTAAATAAATACAATAAATGAGTACAATTGATAGAAATGGGGTAATGATTTTTATATTTAATGGTGCAGAAAATGATTTTTGTTTCTGTTAAACAACGTAAGTCTATTTTTCTTTAATTGTGCTTCTAAATCACAAATAGCCCTAAATGTTATTAATGCACATGACACTTGGTAATATTAAAAAACGTTTTGTCCTCTTTGGACCTGTTATCGGACTGAAAAGGGTTTTGTTGCCCTTTGTCTCAATCTGCTGTCTCAAATGTCCCACGAGTGTCATGTTTGCAAATACAGTAGCTCCAGGGTCACAAAGGGTCATAAAGATGTCAACAACAAGATGAGCCATGTTAGCCTGGAGGCCAAGGCTGTTCAGATGTGGAAATCTTTACAAACTGTAATGTATTATATTGACAAAACTATTTGATCACCTGTTCATATTATAGGAATCATGTATTCCAATCACGTTCTTGGCCACAGGTTTATAAAGCGAAGAACCTAGGCATGCAAACTATTTTTACAAACGTGTGAAAGATTGGCTCGATCTCAGGAGCTCAGTGAATTCCAGCGTGAAACTGTGATAGGATCGTCTGCAGAAATGGGTAGATTAAGGTAAATTATTGTTTTCTTGTGGAACAATTCTGACTTATAATGATTAACACACTCAAATAAGATGTTTATTGTCTTTCCCATTTTGGACAATGGCTATAAAAAGACAAAAAAGTAAAGTAGAAACTAATGTGTCAGTTACATTCAGTCTCGATTTCAAAGGAGAGCTAAATGTTGACTAGTCATTTTGTTAAAAACTGCTTTTTTTGTTTTATTTTTGCATTCAACAAAAACATGCACTCAAACTGATTGTATATTGTTCCTAAATTAACAGTGAAATTGTGTTACTGCCACAGAATATGAATATTTTAAAAAGTTTTTCTAAACATATTTACCATGTTGTAGGGAGAGTACAGAATTAATTTCAATTGAAAATGTCTGCTTCCTTAAAAAGAACATTTTCGCATTTGGTGATTATTTCAGCTGCACTATCTTATTGTCTTTTTAATACAAGTTATTATTTGCTTCATAACTAGTTAGTATTTGGATAGTTAATGTTTGATGTCTAATTGTAAACTGATTGATATAAATGAGAAACTATGTATGTCTTTGTTTTATGGTTGCTGTCACATCCCGCTCTGCCTGCTCTGTGTGCGTGTGCGTGTGTGTGGGTGTGTGTGCGTGTGTGTGTGTGTGTGTGTGTGTGTGATGGGAGGGTTTGTGTAGGAATGCGTCCTCTGCATTATGCTGCATGGCAGGGGAAGACTGAACCAATGAAAATGCTGCTGAAAGCAGGCTCATCAGTCAACGGACAGTCAGATGAAGGACAGATCCCTCTCCACCTGTCAGCTCAGCACGGACACTATGATGGGGTAACTCAGTGTGTGTGGCTGTTTGTTTCTGTCTAGATCTGATGAGGCGTGTTTGAAATTAGGGTCAAATAAACCAGTAAATGATTTTTTGTGTGTTGCAGTCAGAGATGTTGCTACAACATCAGTCCAACCCTTGTATCTCAGATGCAGCGGGGAAAACACCCCTGGACCTCGCCTGTGAATTTGGGCGTGTTGCAGTAAGTTCAACAAATAAAAAGAAAGTTTAAAATTTTCTTTGAACTAAATATCTATATTTGATATTTGAATGCTGTAGTTTTCTCATAATCAATCAAATTTATTTGTATCGCCCATTTCAGCAACAAGACAGTTCAAAATTATTTACCATAAAGAAAAAAAAAGTCACAAAAACATCATGCGTCCTTAATTTGAGAACAATATAACATTTTACCAAGTGTCTTTATCAAACACATCAATACACATGAGTATGTTGGTCATGTTCCATTAATTATGGTTCAAAAGCAACTCTATACAAATGGTTTTTAGTCTTGATTTAAAGGGACTCAATGTTTCATTTCGTAGGTCCATCTCAATAAGCAATAAAACAGTTAATTGCATGATAAATTAGAACAAGCTCAATCATTTCCATTGATATTCTTTATCGTTTTCCTTTTTCTGTACGATAGCAGTATTCAGCATGGTTCTTAGGTCTCAACTTATTCTTTTTGAAGGAAAGTTTAGTTTTCAGACACTTCATAATTCATTATATTTGTTGTTTCTCTTATTTTGCTTATTTATTTTGGCTAGTTAAAATGCTTTCCAGTTCCAATGTTCTAATGAACAATGTTAAATGTTCATTAGAATTTAAACATTATAGATCTTTAAGAGGGTGTTTTTGCATTATATGCCATTACTATTATATTACTTGAAATGGTCTCAAAACTACAAAATAAGCATTCACTGAAATAAATTGTAACTTTTGGGACAATTTATTGTCAGCGTAATTTGTTATTGTGACACACCTGCTATGTATAAAAAAATATATATATATTTTTATATATATAAAAGTTGCATTCTGCAGCTTTAATAGAGAGAATTAGTTTGTAAAATTTAGAGGTTTGCAAGATTACTGTGCCTTTAAGCAATTTAGGAAATAACAGATGATGGTTTCCTAAATTGCTTTCTTATTTATAAATGGCTTTATAGGGTCTGATTATATTGTATTTTTGTATTCATTGTGTGATGTCAGAAAAAATGAAAAGAAATAATATTAGACTCTTGGAAGAGCAATTGTGGAGCACCACATGTCTAGTTCATAATTGAGGACATTTATCATTGGAATCTGTCTCATTATCAATTATAGCGACTGTATACAAGTGAAAGCCATAACTGTTTTCAGGCATCACACTGCTCAGCAAGGAGACAGATCCTGTGTCCAAGAACAAAAGATCTTGTTTTGGTGCAAAATATTGGAATCATCCACAGAACAAAAACTAAACCATGAAGATGTTTGTTGGACCTGGTGAGACAGTGTCATTATCTTCAGTGAAACACATCATGAAAGCCCACTCAGCCATGAAGAAGCCTTTTTTCCAAAAGTAGCCTAAATCCAAATTACTGCTTGTGAATTGATTCAAGGACAAAGACTCTACATTCTGAAGCTACGTCCTGTGTTTTGAATTGATTGGTCATAGTGGCAACATTGTGTTGTGTGGGTGTTTTGCTGATGGAGGGACAGGTACACTTCACTAAATACATGGGAAGGCCAAACACAAATAGATCTTCTGGATGATCAATGACCTTTAGCACACAACCAAACTAATTACAGAGATTTAAGGATAATATAGTTAATGTTTTGAGGTGGCCATCTCAAAAGTCTGATCTCAGCTCCATAAAAAATGTGTGGGTAGAGCTGAAAAGTTGTGTGCAGAAAAAATTGTGAGATGTTTTCTCCCAAGTCAAAGTGTTTAATGGGACATTCTACCTAAAACTAAGAAAATTTAAACTTCTGAATTTGAGTAAAGGTTTTTTTTTTAATTGTCTTTTTATCCAGCATTCATTTAACTGAAGTTCCCACTGATACTGTGTTTTCCTGTTTAGGTGGTCCAGCTCCTGCTCAGCAGCAATATGTGTGCAGCCATGCTGGAGCCGAAACCCTCAGACCCAAATGGAGTCTCCCCACTGCATCTGGCTGCTAAGAATGGACACATAGACGTAATACGGTCCGAACAACAACTCTTAAATCATAATAGTCATTTAATCTAATCAACAGTACAGTCATCCATCCATCCATCCATTATCTGTTCACCCTTGTCCCTAGTGGGGTCGGGAGTTGCTGGTGTCTATCTCCAGCTGTGTTCCGGGCGAGAGGCGGGGTCACCCTGGACAGGTCGCCAGTCTGTCGCAGGGCAACACAGAAACAAACAGGACAAACAACCATGCACACACACACTCACACCTAGGGAGAATTTGGAAAGACCAATTAACCTGACAGTCATGTTGTGGGAGGAAGCCGGAGTACCTGGAGAGAACCCACGCATGCACAGGGAGAACATGCAAACTCCGTGCAGAAAGACCCCAGGCTGGGAATCGAACCCAGGACCTTCTTGCTGCAAGGCACCAACTGCGCCACTGTGCAGCCCACAGTACAGTCAATATTTCAATATTCATTTTAAAAAGTACTCCACAGTCCATGCCTGTGTTTGCAGATTTCCTTTCACTGAAAGCAGACAGTTAGCACTAAGTCAACACTTTTTAGCCCTAAAGCTCCCTAACTTTACAACAAAAAAAAAAAATACATTCCAAAAATACATTTCAGAACTGCAGTCCAAATCTTTTCCTGTACATTTATTTCTTAAACAATAAACTAAGGACACAATTAGTGTCTAATGGTAGATCCACGACAACATGAAGAATGCAAATGGACCAGCAAACAGCAGCCATCTAATCTATTTCTGCTGGGATATATTGAACCATTAAACATGATTTCTGACTACACTGAGTGCTTTCATCAGATAAATATGCCAAACTAAAGGCCATCAAGCTAATTCTTAGATTGGAGTTTCACCAGAAGGGTTTTTAAGGCTGCCTGGATGGTGTCCTGGAATGACTTGTAACTGTAGGACATTTTTGTTTACTTGGTTCCCGCTCAAATTGGTGTGCAAAAAAAGCAAAACAAAACCGAGAGAAACCGAGAGTCATCCAGCCTGCTTGGTATTGCTATCTAACTAAGTAAAAGAAAAAATCTATTACAAAAATTTAACCACAATAACTCTTGAAAGTGGTTGAATAAAAACAGGCCCTGCTGGAGTGTGTCCAAAATCCCTGCCAGCTATACAGCATTTGTGTTTATGTTTTTCATGCTTCAGAATCCTCAGACCAAAATCATTTTGTAATGGTGACTTTACAAAATAAACAAAAGTGTAATTTAAGTTGATGTTGCTCTGCAGGTTGTTGATCCAGGCTGGGATAGATATCAACAGACAGTCTGAGTGTGGCACTGCCCTACATCAGGCTGCCCTCTGTGGGAAGACGGAGGTGGTGCGGCTGCTGCTCGACGTAAGTCCGTTGTTGTTCTTAAATGTGTTTGTTTTTCAGCTGAGCAAATTTACATCTCATTGTTCATCATTCTTTACACTGTGCAGTAAAGAATATAAAGACATTTCTGGAACATGTGGCATAAACACAATCTGGCCAGCCTCATGCTGGAACCACACCATCCCTGATATTAATCAGTGTTCCAGCTTCGCCCCTTTTTTAACTCCTCTGTTTTATTGTAGAGTGGCATCAGTGCAGGAGTGAGAAACACTCTGAGTCAAACTGCCTTGGACATTGTTAACCAGTTTACCACCACACAGGCCAGCAGGGAGATCAAACAGTTACTGAGAGGTGAGGCCTTAAACTCACACATTCACATTCATACTGACCTCAGCATTGGGTTAGGGCTCATATAGAATATTGCTAGAAGTAAAAACTGAAATGCAGTTAGAAAAAGTTGGTAAAAAATAAAATGCTCCCTTCTGTTTCTACACAATGTTGGAGGAAAAGTAGCTTCCAGGTGTTTAATCAAGAGTCATTGGTTAAATGTTCCTCAAATGTCAATCAACCTACATTATTTATACCACAAGGTAGATTTGGTTACAGTGATGTGAGCCAGCTTTCTTGCCATGCAAGAAATTTGATATAAACACACAATAAATACATAAAACACATGATTAAAATTGACCCTGGTGGTTTTTATGTTTTTTATGTTAAAAAACATACAAACAAACAAAAAAAATACACATAGACTTAAATGCAGTATCCTCATTTGGATAATTGAAAATAAGAATAAGAAAACGATGTGAAAACTGTACTAAATTGAATTTTAAAAACTTATGGCAGGAGGCAAGAAATTGGTTTAATAAAAACAGTTTTTACATTTGTAGGCCAAATATCAGCATCCAGAAGTTGCAGTGCAGAGGATGACACATCTTTGCAGATGGATCTTGATCATCTCACCAGTCAACTTCCTGAAACAATTTACTACTTGCTCAGGCAAACAGGTCTTTGTTGGTATGAAGTAAGGGAGCAAATGGACTAAATTTGCCTAAAGCCATTTCTAAATTTCACAATTGACTCATACAATGTTAGAGGAGCATGTTTCTGTTGTTTTAGATTTTAGAACAAAAAAGAAGTAATGAATGGAGCCTGACATATTTATTAAAATAAATTAAACATTTTTGCTTTAAAAATTAGGTCATTCTATTGTGGATATTAATTGCAGCTAATTCATAAAAACACAATAAAACTGCTAAACAAAACTTTTTCTTTATCTTGAGATTCAAAATAACTGCAAAGTTACTAGCAGCCTAGTAACTTTGTGGAGTGCCTACTATTAATTGATAAAGTTAAGTTTAGTTGCCATAAAAACCCGTCTGTCTAGAAAAAAGTGAAAATTTGAAGTGTTTCTTATCTGGGCTGGAAGGGAAAATGTTTTTTGAAATATTCTTTAATTTTATGTAACATTCATAAATAGTAATGTATAAAAGTTGATCTGCCCCCACCTCTGCTGCCCCGGCTTCTGTTTTCTCATGTGTTCCCCTTTGTTCTGCAGATGCATCGGCTGCAATGCAGGTTCGAGCGCTGAAGGATTACTGCAACAACTACGACCTCACCAGCCTCAACATCAAAGCTGGAGACATCATCACGGTACATTCACCACATTTTGCAACCATTGTAAAATATTTTCTGATGATTTCATATACCTTAAAGCAGTAATTCTATTTGTTGTGGCTTTGGTCCCTATTTAGGCCTGTTGTTTTTTTTTTATGCCATTTCCTGATGGGGGACTTGATTTATTTGTGTCTGAAAGGAACATTTACTATCTCTAGCCTAGTAGAGCAGAGAAAATGACAGAAAAAATTAGTCCCCAGGACCAATAGAATTAGAAATGAAATGTTCTTTGGCAGACAACTTTTTTTTGCCCAGATAGGGTGTGGAAAAACCAAAACTGCAAAAGTACGATATAGTAAATGAAACCATTTTTTTTGGCTCTCCTAGCTTCCTACTTCAAATCTCTGTCCTTGAAGGCTCCATTAATAAAATATGCAAAAGTATACAAGCTATGTTCCAGGATTTGTTCCTAGTGAAAATCTTCAGGGCCTTGTTTCAGAAGTAGAGCCAACAAACTCGGGCAGATCCTCTGAACAAACCTACTCAGCTCTATGATAATCAGGGTTTTTGGTTTCAGAACATGTTAAAGTCACAATGCTGACTTTAACAACAGTGGGAGGGTTTCTATTTAAAAAGCTCCATTATAAAATAAAATTGACATAAAAATAAGCTTTTCATGCCTGATACCAATAACATAACAGAGAAACAGAATAGCTTTAATAAAGAGCAACAGCCAGGGATTAAACCCTGGTGTTCAGTAAAACATCATCATGTTAATGTGAGTAAGATTCATATTCACCTCATAGGCGCCTCTGCTGCACATTAACGTTTTATGTGCTATAGTAACTTCTCTACCAAGATCTGGTTGGCATTAAGTGCAGCAAAAATAATGTCCTCATTGTGTCATATGAGTGATGTGCAGGCAGAAGTTTTGACTGTGGCGAATAACAGTAACACTAGAAAATATATTAGTCTGGGAATGATAAAACATCTAACTGCAGTGTGATCACCCTCATCTGACAGGGACTTCTGCAAAATATTTATTCTGCAACATGTACAGGCTCCCACAGAAAAGAACACTTCATTTCTGAGGCTTTCCTTGTGCCAGGTTTCAGCTAAAACATAGAACAAACTCAGGCTTTGTTCAAACAATCCTGCTGCCGAGCAGGGATGGTTCATGGAGTACGTTGCGGTAGTAAGTGGACTCTGGATAGCTGATACACAGCTTTCTGAAGCTGTGTAAAAACCCAGGATATGCACATAGTTACCCCAGAACTTGCTCAGAATCTTCACTTATCCTGCTTTCTGAAACGGGGCACTGGAGGAGCTTCTTAAACTTTCATCCTGAAGATGCTTTTCACTAGTTCTCAGGAGTAAATGCTCTGTGAATTTAAACATAATCTAAAGAATATCATTTGATACCAGGCATCTTCTGGGCAATAAGTCAGTGCATCATCTTATTCATCCATTTTTCCACTAAGTGTTCCTAGTTCAGACAGATGTTTGTGCACAGGTGCTGGAGCAGCACTCTGATGGCAGATGGAAGGGCTGCATCCATGACAACCGCACTGGAAACGACCGTGTGGGCTATTTCCCATCCAACATCGTGGAGGTCATCAAGAGGGCAGGTGACCACCCACATTACAGTTATATGTGTGTATGGCTTGTGTGAGCGGTTTGCATGTTTTGTGTGGTAGCTAGCAGCAGCCTTTGGCCTCCATCAGCCTGTTGCTCATTAACAGTGTCCTCTGTCGGCTGTTTACCTCCTCTAAGGTTTTGTTCCTTCTGTCTCTCACCTTAACCTATACCAACCTCATGCTTCTCCTCCCCCCCCCACACACACACTCGTATACACACGCCCACACTCACCCACACACACCTCTCTTCGCTTCCTACAACTGCTTTATTAGATGCTTTTGTTCATTTTATGTGTTGCTTTATTGCTTATTCCATCTGGATATATATAGATGTTTTCTGGATTTAATTTCAACCAGTTCTACTTTTGTGCATTTTTTTTTTACTTTTTGACTGATCAGTTGTTGTTGTGTTGTTTTTGTTTTGCAACCTCTCCTCTTACCCCCTCTCGGGTTGTACCCAGGCCACTCCCCCTCCCAGCAGTGCCACACCCTGCTCCTCCGCCGGCCCAATCCCTGCCCCATTGCCTCAGCCAATGGACACCCATACCCCCCATCCAAAGTCCTCCCCCTGCATCTGCATCTGCCTCCTCCCCCACCCCTCCATTCTGGCACACATTCCCTCCCTCGCTTCTCCTCGTTTGGGTATGTTCCTCTTCCCATCTCTCCTCCTCCTCTGTCCATTTCTCCTCCTCTCTCCACTCCTCAGGAGCAGCAGAGTCAGACAGGTACATACTGTTAACCACAGATAAGCATCCTTTCTTTTCTTTATGCTCTTTGGACAGAAAACTCATGGATTGTCAGCTGTTACCTGGCTTTAGTTAAAGCTCCAGTTCACTCAGATGGCGAAAAAACAAACTTTGCCACATCAGTGTTTTTGCATTTTATTTTAAACCTTAAAATAGATAAGTGTTTAGTTTTAATGCTATAGCTAAAGTTTTTTTGTTTTATTTTTGTAATACAGTGCAAGAAAGTCAATCCCAGTTCTTTGGATAATTAATCTGTGTGAACTGATCCTTTAAGATAAATATTCTATTAATTTTTGTTAGTTCATAAGATAGTGCTGTGCAAAAGTTTTATGTAATGCTACATTTTTTCCTGTGTTCCTTCTAAGCAGTCAGTCTTTCATGTAATATGTTAAACTGCTCTTCAGGATTTCAGAAGGGATTTTACTAAGGTTCTAACCCTATTTCTAAGGGAGAGCCCAGACACCATAAGGAAAAAGCTCATTTCGGCCACTTGTTCCCATGACCTTGTTTTTTTTGGTCATGACCCAAAACTCATGATAAATCAAGAGCTTTGCTTTTTGACTCAGCTCTCTCTTCACCACGAGAGATCAGTACAGCACCCGCTTCACTGCAGACGCTGCTCCAATCCGTCTGTCAATCTCCCGTTCCATTTTTACCTAATTCGTGGACAAGGTCCCCAGATACTTAAACTCCTCCACTTGGGGAGTTTAAGTATC
The DNA here is from genome assembly GCA_010277075.1 of Poeciliopsis retropinna. Classification (NCBI taxonomy): domain Eukaryota; kingdom Metazoa; phylum Chordata; class Actinopteri; order Cyprinodontiformes; family Poeciliidae; genus Poeciliopsis; species Poeciliopsis retropinna. The sequence continues at coordinate 650,536 of VMRM01000023.1, forward strand.
TGGGTTTGGACACCCACCCAAACCCAGAGAAGACACTAATTCCAGCTGCTTCACACTCGGCTGTGAACCGCTCCAGTGAAAGCTGTCGATCACGACCTGATGAAGTCAGTACGACCATATCGTCCACAAAAAGCAGAGATGCGACCCTAAGGCCACCAAAACGGAAACCCTCAACACCTTGACTTCGCCTAGAAATTCTGTCCATAAAAGTAATGTGCAGCCTTGGCCTTGGGATCCGCAATAGTACTGCAGATAAAAATTGATCTGGCACTGGTCATACAGGAACCTGCAGCCTGTATCAAAGAGCCTGGTATCCCATACTTCTGTAGTACGCCTACTCCCCAAGGGATATGGTGGAATGTCTTATCTGAGTCCAGAAAACACCAGTAGACCAGTTGGGCAAACTCCCATGCACCCTCCAAGACCCTGCTAAGGGTGTAGAACTGGTCCAGTGTTCCACGACCAGGATGAAAATCACACTTCTCTTTCTGAATCCATGGTTCCGACAGACCCTCCTCTCTCTCTAGGATCCCTGAGAATAATCCTCTAGGACTCACTCTTAAGGGAGGCTCTTAAGCTTCTCTGGCTTAAGACTGTGACCCCTCTGTATTTGGAGCACACTCTCTGGTCCCCCTTTTTGAATAGGACCAACCTGGTCTGCCAATCATGAGAAACTGCCCCCAATGTCCATGCAATATTGCAGAGTCGCGTCAGCCAACACAACCCTTAAAGCATGTATTCGCCCATGCTTTAAGAATACAGTTCCCAAAACATCCAAAAAGATACACTGTGGCAGAATGAAAACAGGATTCCAAAACAATTCCAAAAAACGTTTAGCTGAGAAATTGATCAGATGATGGCCAACTGAAAGATGATGCATCTCTCAGGTCTTTGTCCCCTCTTTGCTGGATTTTTTTTTCTGTGAAACATAGCTTTCAGATATCATGAATTTTTGGAGTGTAGGCTTTATTTTTAGGTCAGATATTAGTTATCTGGTCCTTCACTTGTGAATATTATTTGTGTGCCAACAGACCGAAATGTAATATCAAGTGCAAAATTAAGGATTTACAAATGAGTGAAAAGCAGCCTAAGTCTGAAGACAAACTTCTACAGACCTCCAGAAACAGATCTGTTTCTCCAAACTACTTAAGCACATTGAAGAATCTCAGAAATAGGAATAAATGAGGTGAGGTTTAAAACTTTTGCACAGTGCTATGTATATTATAATAATATTATGAGGCTGTTCTTGGCTCTTAGAAGTAGTAGGGAAAGCAAATCATTTCATTTAAATCATTTGACTTGCACTGAATATGTTCACATTTATGTTATTGCCTAATTTAAGTATAAATTAATTTCACTGTCAGATTATTGGAAAATGTATCACCACTCATGCAGTATTTTTTATAAAAACAATACTTTTTAGTCAAAATGATAAATTATTTAACCAAAACAAGTTACTGTATTTTAAACCCAAAAGATCTTCTAAAATCTTTAGCTTCCAATGAGTAATAATGATTTATAGGCGAGCAAACTTTTATAGAGATATGCTTTGCACTCACTGTCTTGGAGAATTTTTTTGTTTGTTTGTTTTACAAATGATTAGAAGTTAGCCTCAGAAATTATTTGATTTCTTCTTCAGTTACAATAAAAAATGTGTGTATATGTGTGTATATGACAGGTTCTCGGACGGCAGAGCTGAGTCCTCAGGGCTCTCCCACTTTAGGACATCAGAGCAGCACCAGTGAGGACATCTGGGTGTTACGCAAACCAGTGGCAGGTACAACAAAACTCTGCCTGTGGGGAAAAATGAGAATTTCTGCAGTTTTGTTTTTTATGACCTGTAACACCATAAAAAAAGCTCAAAAGTCTATATTGTTTGCTTGCTAAAGAGCTGGGGGTTTTTGCAATCTTTTAAATTGATATTGTTCATCAGTTCTCTATGTTTACTCAAGCAGTTTTTTGGACTTCAGTTGCATTGTTTTTGTGTGTTTTCTCTCTTTAACTGCTTTACCTGACTAGATTAGTCCAGTGTTTGCTTAGAAATAAGGAAACTTGACAAGGCCTTGTTGTAAGGCCACACCGAGAACACCTGACTCACTGTCAACACTTCTGTCAGACAGAGTGGGCTCAAATTTCGGCAAGCTGTCACATAAAGGCTGTGTGGGGATACACAAATGTTCGACCCACAACATGCAGTTTAAAGGGAATTCTTTATGTCACAAAGGTGACATAAAGCAATACCTGAAAGCATGAAGAATAATTAGAATTCTAACTGACTTACGTTTGGTCTGATTTAACTTCAGATAATGAGAAAAAATGTGCCTTTTTATTTGTTGGATGTAAACTTTTGATTTCAGCTGTATGTTCTATATGATAATACACACCCACTCCTCGAATGTCTCAGCAATGGCTACAGATTAATAACATCTGTTCTCAAGGTGTGCAATGCAGATCCTCTGTCTGTACTGTCGAAGATTTACTCTCCTCATTATGACAGATGCGTGGTGTGGCTCTTTGAGGAGGGCCTGTTGAGTAAACTACCTGACTAATACAGCTACCAGTAATTTTACCACGAACAGGCTCTCAGACAATGATAGTGCATTAAACTTTCAGCCGAAGATGGTCAGTTGGCTCTGGACTTTCTACTGAAGCTCCAGATAACTGTCTGGAAATTAGCAAAAAATCAGCTAAAGTCCAAAGGAAATCTTAAAAGACATGCAGTTAATAGAAACGACTTTCAAAAGATTCCGATAAAATTTGGCTTGGTGGAAGATATGAAGTTTCTGATTGAAGGAGGAGAGCGCAGTGGAAGTGTGTGCAGCTTGGGCAGCGTTCGCTCCTCCAGCAGCCTGCAGGGATCTGGAAACACCCATGTTCTGACAACACCGGCCCCCAGTCCTCAGCCAGCCCCTACGCCAGGACTCAACACTCACGGCCTCAACGCTCCAGGGCTGCATGCTCAAGCCGAAGGGGTGAAGGTAAGAGGACTCCTGAATGTGTTCACATACTCGGGCTTTTACCACATTTTTGCTTTTAAGTTTCGCAGAACAACCAGCACGTTGTTTCCTGGAAACAACTAAACAATTTCAGGAGCTAACACAAGTGTGTTTACCATGTTAACCACAGCTATGCTTCCTGTCAGGTTGTTTTTCCGTTGGAGAGAGCTGCATCACCGTTTTTTAACAGTCAAACCAGGTGCATTTTGGTTTGCACCTTCACTTTTCTCTTTCACTTTAACTCTGATTTTGTGGGTTGCATATGCATCACTCAGAGAGCGATGCATATTAAAGCGACAAAAAAAGATACATAGGATTTTTTTCCCCCTTTGTGTAAAGATTTTGGCACAATGATAAATTTAAATGAGATATAGTTTAAATTAACTAAATAGAGGAGTCAGTTATGATATTCTTTGAATATCAATTTGCAAGTATTGTCACCGATACTTAGGCCTGGCTTTTGAATTAGGCATTCAAACGTCTGAATAAAATTTGTCTGCAGCTTTGGCCAAATCTTTGGGGCTGTTGTCCTGCTGGAAGGTAAACTTTTATCCCAGTCTAAAGTCTGGAAGGTTTTCTTCCTATATTTGGCTCCAAAAATCTTCCCTTCAACTCTGACTAGCCTCCCTATCCCTTCTGAAGAAAAGCTCCCCCCATTAGTGCAAAAAGTCTAATCTGACTTGGACTCCTTATTTCACCTGTTTGCTTTGATTCCCACTTGGCTTGTGACAATCAATTCTGATTATTTTTTCTTCAAAATCGCAGAATTTTCGCATTTTCCCATTCAAATACTCAGAAGTGCAGAAAGTGAGGCAGCAGTGAGCCTCACCTGGGACTGATCAACCTCTGGCTAACTGCCATTCTAAGGGAGCATGTTCCTCCTGTCTGTACGTCGCCAATAAAATGGTTAAAAAACATTTAATGTATGAACTGATTTTCCACAATTTAGTTTATGTATATAATGTACAGTCTTTGTCACCAAGTGTGTGTGTAACGTGTTTCATGTGCTGAGGAGCGATCAGAAATGGTAGAGAACAGATTCGAGGTGAGGCAGGTAGTTCTCTTGCCTCCTGGCAGGGGGCGCTCATGATCACAGACATTGTGACTCCACAACTGCAGAGTAATTGACAATAACAGCGAGCAAGCCATGGAGCTAGCCAGACAGTAAAGTCAAGTGCAGCGATATATTTATAGTTTTCTCCTTTTATCACAGCAATCACTTATTAATAATCACAAAATAAACATTAAGCATACAACTGCAACAGACTGAATGTCCTGCTCTTTTTGTGGGAAATATCTGAGTGCCATTTCTTGTGCCATTGTCAGTTGCTATGGCAACAAGTCTGCGTGTAGCTACGCTGATACAGAGAGCTAGAAAGATGTGGTTTAGAGTTGGACTTTAATGGTTTTCCCCTTTGCTGTGGAGCACAACACGAAATTAATAATATCTACAACCATGTTTGATTGAGTTAACGGAATTATTCTACAGCGGTAGCGCGGCTATGCATGGCATGTAGAAGAATTGTCTTTTTGCCCTCCAGCGTTGTCTGCATGTGCAAAATGTCCTCATGTAAACAATAACATGCAGGGGTCTATATTTGTAAATATGATTATGATTAAGTCAGTGCCTCAGACTACAAAATACATTCACCTGCCACTTTATTAGGTACACCTTGCTAGTATTGGGTTGGACTCCCTTTTGTCTTCAGAACTGCCTTAATCCTTTGTGGCATAGATTGAACAAGGTACTGGAAACATTCCTCAGAGTCTGGTTCATATTATTCATTGATGATTCAGTTACTGCAAATTTGTTGACTGCACATCCATGATGTGAATCTCCCGTTCCACCACATTCCAAAGGTGATCTATTGGATTGAGATCTGGTGACTGTGAAGTCACATATTCAACTCATTGTCGTGTTCAAAAAACCAGTCAGGCATAATTTGTGCTTTATGACATGGCTATTTCCATCCGACTGAAGTAGCCATCAGAAAATGGGTACACTGTAGGTATAAAGGGATGGACATGGTCAGCAACAATACTCAGGTAAGCTGTGGTGTTGACACAATGACTAATGGGCCCAAAATGTGCTAGGAAAATATCCCCCACACCAATACACCACCACCAGCAGCCTGAACCGTTGATAGAAGGCATGATTTCATGTTGTTGACGCCAAATTCTGACTCTACCATCTGAATGTCGCAGCAGAAATCAAGACTCATCAAACCAGGCTACGTCTTTCCAATCTTATATTGTCTAATTTTGGTGAGCTTGTGCAAATTGTTGCCTCAGTTGCCTCTTCTTAGCTGACAGGAGTTGCACCAGGTACGGTCTTTTGCTGCTGTAGCCCATCTGCCTCAAGGTTCAATCTGTTGTGCGTGCCCACCCCGCACATACACACACACACACGCACACACACCCACACACTTTCCCCCCACCACTCCCCAATCTTTCTCAGTTTGGATTTTTTTGTAAAAAAGTTCAAATGCATGATTTTTCTTTTACTTCACAATTATTTGCCATTTTGTATTGGACTATTACATCAAATCCCAATGAAAAGGAGTTATCTTTGCTTTTTTGTAATGCCTGGTATTCTGTTCATACCTAATGTAGTGTAATTCCTTAGGGTAAAAGATCTATATTCAAAAATGATATGGAAACTTATTTGGTGAAAGAGGAGTGTGTTCTCATTTATATTATATGGATATAGAACAGGGAGGTTGTAGCTTCTCTGCAGAAAACTGCAGTAGCAGGTGGAAGATCATAAGCTGATATCTTTTTTTATTTCCTATTTGCTGAAACACAAATCACCTCTGGGATTTGAATGACTATGCTTGATGAAGCCTTTCTTTGCATGCCTGCTTATGCATGTATGTGTTTTTGTGTTTTAGCTGCTGGCCACTGTCCTGTCCCAGTCAGTAAAAGCAAAGGAGCATCTCTTGGAGCAGTCACAGTCTGTGGAGCAGTCAACGAGTAAGCACCCGCTGTTGTCACAAAACTCACAGTCACGTCTCTCAATGTTACATTCTGAACACACATTTAAGTAGCATTTGTGGTTGTCTGCATAGAGGGAGAATACCATCCACTTAAATGAAAAGCACTGCTTGTTTAGTGATGATGATTCAGAGTGATCAAGGCGTTGTTCATGAGTACAACACGCTCCTTTTATTTTTGAACTTTAATGTTGTATTAATAACAGCTGCTTTCACATGCAGACAGATCTTCAGATACATCTGTTCCCAGAAATCTGTGCTTTTACGCTTTAACAGAAGTGACAAGGATCAAAGATGTACAAGCCCAGCAGTGAAGTCGCCCAAACTAAAAGAGATCCCAGATATTTAGGGCTCCTAAGCAGTCTGGAAAGTCCAGAAAATTCTAGAATTTGATTTCATTGTTTTGCAGTTCTGGAAAAATATGGTAAAATTACATTAGAATGTAGGTTAACATTTGTGTTTTCATGCCTTATCCCATCCGTTATGTTTCGTTCCTTTCTTTCCTTCTGCCATTCTTTCTTTCTTTCTTTCTTTACTTCTTTCTTCCTTCCTTAACCCTAACCCTTGTTTTATTCCTTTCTTTTCTTTACTTTGTTGCTTGTGTCTACCTTGTGCCTTAACTAGTTTTTTTCCCTTATACCCATAAGGACACATGGGAAAAAGAAATTCCCCATTTGTCCTTCAATCTTTCCTTTCTTCTGTCCCTCCTTTTGTATTTCCTTGGTTTCCTTCCTGACTTGTATTTTCCTTTACTCCTCTGTGTTTATCCTTTCTTTGTTCCTTTCCTCCCTTCTTTTGTGTTCTTTTAGGCCTACTCCCATCTTTCCTTCTGTCATTACTTCCTTCCTTGTATTTTCTCATGTCTGTCCTTCCTTCCTTCATTTTTATTTTGTATCCTTGCTTCCTTCAATCAAATCTGTTCTTGTTACTCGTAACTTTTCTTTCTTCATTCCTGCTAGTTTCTGACATTTCCAGGTTTTGTAACTACAGTCTGCTGACTGCAATGTGCCTGCCTTTAATTCACCATCAACTTAAATAATTGTATTATTTTAAAGTAAAGGTAAAGAACATATAGAAGGTTAAGTCTAAAAAAGCGTAGTCACCCTGAATGTTCAAATGGTCTTTCATAGCAGAATTTTCTGACATTTCCACATTTGTAGCCTTTAAAAAGTTATCAGTAAATACAAATCCCATTATTAACATACAGTGGCACAGTGAATACAATCATGTTATAGTAGAGAAAACATTCAGAAACCATTACATTACAATGTTGTACATCTCTCCAAAATTGATGAAAAGATGGAAACTGTTGAATTAAAATCTCAAGAGACCAGGCTGCAGATATTTCCACCTTTTACTAATGGAGTTTTACAGCAGACAATAATCTCAAGTATTTGTCTAAAATACACTTCAAAAATACCAAGTCATACCAATTAATTTTGCTCTATTTTTTAATGCAAATATCTTAGTATACTGGAAGTAGGACAAGACTAACTTACAAGTAATTGTCTGAAAAATAAAGGTGCTTATTTTAAGTTAATAATTCTTTAATATTAATGAAAAGGTACTGCTTGTTGGGATCTGGGGTTGTTTGAGTTTGGTTTTGGGTGTTGTAATTTTTCGTGTTCCTCAGTTATTTTCTGTTAGTTCTGCCTCATTTCCATTTCCACGTCAGATCTTCCTCAGTGAGTCTAGTTTATTTCTTGTGTCTTGTTATTCTTTGTCTCTCTACTTTATTTGTTTCTGTAGTTTAGTTATTCTTTAATATTAAATTCATTTCCTAGACCCCTGTGTATTCTACCCTGACCTGAGCCACGTCTCTCTCCCTGTCTGCCTCCTGCTCCCTTCACTCAGACTTGCAACCTGTTGCAACTCAATTGCTCTCTCTCCTATTTAAGCATTTTGTTGTCAGTCACTATTTGCTGTTTCATTTAATCTATCCCATCATTTCTCTCCATGTCTCCCTTGCTGGTTTTCTTTACTATGGATTATTGTTTTCTTTGTGTTTTTGTGGTTCCCTTTGATTTTTGTAAATTTGTTTTTTCATATTCTTTTATTAAATCTTCAAATTCCCGGTCTGGCTCCTTCTCCTGCATTTAGATTCTACAACAGCCAATTTACACAAGACACTAGTTCCACTGGCATTTCACTTATAACAAGACATTATTCCTGTCATGAATTGCGGGTTGTAGGTGGTGAGGTAGACGCAGTGGACCCAGGTTGAAGTGAGGGAATGATGGTTTAATAATGAAAAAACAAAATCCTGGCAGCACAGGTGAGTAGAGGCAAGGAGCTCTGACGCTGGTAGCAACTGGTTAACAGGATGAAGACAATGACATGACAACACAGACACAACTGAACACAAAAACCTAAATAAACATAGAGAAAAACCAAATCCTCACAATTCCCATGTTATAAGTGAAATAATCTGCCAATGGAACACATACTTTTTCATCAATATTATGATACGATTGGCTCTAAACAAGCATATATATATCTAGTTGAAAAGTTGTGTATATGTCAGTTTTGTCTTATCTCAAGTGTAATAACATATTTGCTCTAGAAACCAGACCAAAAATACTTGGCTTGTTTTTGCAGTGTAAGAAAGTAGAGTTAAAAGGCAAACATTTTGGGACCTAATTGTCATAGATCCTACTGGGAAAATGAAAAATGGTCTGAGTTAAACACAGAGTTTAACTTTTTGGCCACAGATACAACAGCCATTATTTATGTACTACCAATGGTGATGTAATCCATATTATTTTAATCCACCTTATTAGTGGCAGTAAATGGCTTCAAAGCATCCTAGACCTACAGTGATGTGGTACATAAAATGGGCTAGAAAAAAGAAAAACAAAAACGTTTTGTGGTCATTTTATAATAAAATTCACCTTTTCACCTTTTCAATGGTGGTGTAGAGCAAAGATGTTCAAAGATAGTGGTGGCAGTGTCTTGATCTGGGCTTACCGTGTTACTTCATCTGAAGAGTGCAGTAGGCAACATAAGAGATTTTGAGAACTTTGTCAAGTTCTGAAACTTGAAAAAGTTTGAGGATCACAAGTCAACAGGTGATCCTAAGAGCCTCAGATGCAAGTGGCTGACTGCAGAATCAAAAGGTGCGTAAGCAACGATGTTAGTTTAAAAGTCTCACTAATACTGTCGAAGTAAATTTGCCCAAACTTTATTTATTTTTCTGACACTTGAAAAATAAATAAAAGACTTCCTGTTTCATAGAAAAAGCTAACTAATTCAATTTAGCCCAAACACAAAGCAATTTAGTTCATTCAAAATCAACCCATGGACAGGATTTAAATGAGTCCACAGACAGTGCTTTATTACATTTATTTGATATGTTTGTCGGTAATCTTTTGACTTCTCCCTTGTGTTCATCTCATCCAGCAGCCTCTTCCAGTCAGACAGTCCATGAGCAGCGGTCATTTGAGCGCAAGACTGAGGAAGATGATGGGAAAGTGAGTCACGATTAAAGACAAAATGCCATTTTTCTGTTTGCATCTGATTTTCCTGAACTTGTCAGTGGATTGGGAGGAAAGTTCTTCACAATGATGGGGTTCAGTGGGTGCACTTTAATGGATGGGGGTGTGTCACCATGAAGACAGGCAGAGTGACAGAGGCTGTGTTGCCTTATGTCCATCCACTCACACACCCCTGCTGTCACAACAATCAATGTCTATGGATGATAGACAGCTGAAAGTGAGGGTTGAAAAACTGCTGGGGTATTGCATGTAAACGACTGATGTGAGCTCAAAGTGCGACGCTACAATTAGCATACCAAAGAATTGTGTCAAAATTAATGATGGAAAACTGGCTTTAAACTGGGTCACTCAGAAGAAAAGCTGCAGATAAAAGAAGGAAACAACTCCTTGAATATTATATTATCGGAAGGAGCTAAGTCACAGCTACTGAGTGTTGATGTTCAGTAGCGATTGAATTCCTTTGAATGGTAGGAATTGCTCCAGTTGGTTAGAACTGTGCTTTGTTTTTTATGAATGATGCTCTGCTTTCAGGTCAACAACTATTGTTATTTTTAATTAATTAAAAAATATTAAATTAAATAAATACAATAAATGAATACAATTGGTAGAAATTGTAATGATTTTTATATTTAAAGGCGCAGAAAAGGTTTTTTGTTTCTGTTAAACAACTCAACTGTATTTTTCTTTAATTGTGCTTCTAAATCACAAATAGCCCTAAATGTTATTAATATACACGACACTTGGTAGTATTAAAAAACCTTTTTTATTGCCATGTATTTGACATCATTAGAAAACTTTCACTCCACACTTTCATAATCTGGAAATAACTCAAAATGCCCAAGTAGACGTGGTCATGGCTTTGTTGTGGCTAGTCATATTTCCCAAACAGCACCATTCTTCTCATTAAGATGAACAAAGAAAACAACAGTTCATGAGTAAAGAGACCAATATTTTTATTGCAGGTTGCATTATATATTATGATGTGTTATCGCGCGGGTGATTTCAGGTTAGGTGGTCCGTAACTGTTTGTTATGTCAGGGTTCAGCCTGAAAACGTTTCAGAAACACTGGGTTAGAGAAACCCTGCGCTGTGTTCCAGCAGCAGTCAGCAGTGTCTTTGTTTTGTGTTGTAGAAGCAGGCTGTGGTGACTTGGCTGGGAGAATTTCAGCTGCAGTTCTACACCACTCATTTCCTCACTGCAGGATATGATCTAGACACCATTAGCTGCATGACCCCTGAGGTAAGGTCATAACCTCTTCACCGGTCCATCACTGACCTGGATCATCATAGGTCTTCTGTATGTCAGCCATTCTTCATTTGTCTTAGACAGTCAGCTCATCCAGTCTGGTTTGGCAGCACTTATTAACTGCTTAACTTTTACTCTGCATGAAGAGGAGGATTTCAGAGACAAAATAGCAGATGCAGTTGGTCCCCTCAAGTCCAGCAGATGCAAAAAATATGCAAATATTTTTGTATAATGTTGCAGTTCTCTTTGCTTCAGCAACAAACACAGAGGAAGACACAAACTGCTTATAAACCCTTTTCTTAGTCAAGTCAAGAAAAGGATTCTTGACTTGACTAATCATCTTAAAGTCAGAACAGCAGCCAAGCTGAGCTACTTGACTATGTGGTGCCACCAGCTTTCAGCAGGCGGTATGTTTTCCTTCAATCTGTGTAACTGTTTTGAAAACACTAAGCATTTTTTCTCACTACAAATTACATAAATACACACATACACAGAGCTTTATTAAGAACAAATCTTTTGCATAGATGGATGTACTAGATGATTTTCACCAATTATGAATTTAGTTTTTTCATCTCCATGTCATTTTAATGCAGTTGTACAGGTGTTCATTGATTTGTGCTGAAGCAGACACAGCCATGTGACATAATCCATGCTAAAGGCAGTGGACACTCATTGGTGCTTACACTAACCAAAATGTTCTAGAGTGTTCTAGAACATGAGTTGCATTGTCACATGCAACTCATGTAGTAATGTCAAACTAGCATCAGATCATTCCATATTATAAAAAAAACTCCATCAGTGCTAGTGGTTAGCACCTGATGTGTCTAAATATATTTCTCTTTCAGGACCTGACAGCAATTGGTGTTATAAAGCCTGGACATCGAAAGAAGTTATTGTCAGAAATCAGCAAGGTGCCCTCTACAGACTGGCTGCTTGACCACAAACCTGTAAGGCATTTCTGAATTGTGTGTGAATTTTTGGCAGCAAAAGTATTCTGCTTAAGTTTTGAATCACATTTAATTTAGGGTTAGGGTTACCATATTTTGTAAGATCCAAACTTTCTTGAAACTACAGAGGCTTGAAAAAGTATTCCTACCCCTTGAACCTTTGCATATTTAGCATATTTTACAACTACAAACATAAACATATTTCATTGTAATTTTATGTGGAGTTCAAAGAAAATTACATAATTCTAAAGATTTCTGGGAAATAAAAAATGAAAGTACAATGTGCAATACAATGTGCAAATGTATTCAAAAATAAAATTTTCTTTGTATAGCACATTTCAGCAACAAGGTATTTCGAAATGCTTTACATCATAAAAACACAAAGCCATGCAATATAGAACCAACAATCGAAACATAACACTTAGTCAAGTGCCATTGTTAAATTCTTTATCAATTATGTTCAAATACAACTCTAAACAGGTGGGTTTTTAGTCGACATTTAAAGGTACGTCACTGTTTTGCAGTTTGTTCCAGATCTTTGGTGCATAGAAGCTGATTTCTGCTTCTCCATTTTTGGTTCTGGTTCTGGTTGTTGCAGAGCAGAACCAGAACCAGAAGACCTGAGAGGTCTGGAAGATTGATACAATAACAGCAGATCTTTAATGTATCTTAAATGATCTTTAATGTGCTGAGCTGTTCAGTGATTTATAAACTAACAACAGTTTTTAAAGTCTATTCTCTGAGCTACAGGGATCCAGTGAAGGACTTTAGAACTGGGGTGATGGGCTCTATCTTCCTGGTTTTAGTGAGAACACCAGCAGCAGCGTTCTGGATCAGCTGCAGCTGGAGGGTTGATTTGTTGGGCAGATCTGTGAAGATGCTGTTACAGAAATTAATGCAACTAAAGATAAATGTATGAATGAGTTTCTCTAGATCTGGCTGAGACATGAATCCTCTAATCCTGCAGTTGTTCTTCAGGTGATAGAAGGCCGACTTTGTGACTGTCTTAATGTGGCTCTGAAGGTTCAGGTCAGAGTCCATCACTACTCCCAGGTTTCGGGCTGATTGCTAGTTTTTAGTTGTAATAACTGAAGCTGTGCATTGACTCTAGATTGTTTAGGTCCAAATATAATAACTTCATTTTTGTTTTTGTTCAGCTTGAGAAAGTATTGGCATATCCACACATTTATATGTTCTACGTATTTATTCAGTCATTAGATGGGTTCAGAGTCTCCTGGTGACATCGTAATGTAGAGTGCGTGTCACCTGTGTAGTATTCAACCCCACTTTCTCTGAGTTCAAACGACTGCCTTCAGAAGTTACCTGTTGGCTGTTAATGATTAAACAGAGTCCACCTATGTGTAATCTAATCTCAGTTGAAATCTAGCTGACCTGTAACGCCTCAGAGGTCGGTTAAGAGAATATTGGGGAGCAAACGGCGTCATGACGTCCAAGGAACACAGTAGACAGGTTGAGGAGAAGATTTGGGAAGCTAAAAGCAGACTTGGGCTATAAAAAGCTTTCCCAAGCTTTGAACATCTCACTGCTTAATCCATCATCCGGAGATGGAAAAAGTTTGGTCAAACTGTAAACAAGACAAGGCCATCCACTTAAATTTCCAGCTGAACAAAGAGAGTTCTGGTTAGAGATGCAGCCAAGAAGCTCATGGTGACTCAAATGAAGAGATCCACAACTCAGCTGGGGGAATCTGTCCACAGGGCAATTATTAGTGATGCACTGCATCAGGTGCATCACCTCGAGGGTGATGCATTGTTAAACAAAGAGTGTTTTGGAAGAGTGCCATTGTTAAACAAAAACTACAAGGAGGCCTGTTTGCAGTTTGCCAGAATGAGAAGCCATATTGGACACAGCAAACATGTGGAATGAGCTTTGGTCAGACTAGAACAAAGTGAAACTTTTTGTCCAAAATGCAAAATGATACATGTGGCAAAGAGCTAACACTGCACACTACCTTGAACAAAACATCTCCTTTGTCAAATATCGTGGTGGCAACATCATGCTCTGGGATGCTTCTCTTCTCTTGAGATGTTTCCCTTTGGGATCATCCATCCATCCATCCATTTTTTGTACACCCTTATCCCTAGTGGGATCAGGAGGGGTGCTGGTGCCTATCTGCAGGGAATGTTTTGGGCGAGAGGTGGGGTACACCCTGGACAGGTCACCAGTCTTTCACAGGGCCTCTTTGAGATCAATAAAGTATTTTTGAATTTGAATTTTGCAGAGGAATAATGAGCAAAAATTTCAGTCACGAGATTAATGTTTCTAAATGGGGCGGTACCGCCCTCCAGGGAGCGTTCAGGGGATGGCAGGGGGCGCTGGTGGAAAAATTTACAAAAGGGGGGCGATGTGATTCCTTTGGGGAGCATTTGCTCAATGCCCAAGGGGTCAGATTTACCCAGCAATACCTGTTTAGACTTTGAGCTACTTGTTAAAACTGTAGTGTGTAACATTAAAACATTTATGGCTGCAACTGTGCCGATGGCAGCTCTTCTCTTCAGTGTTTCTGTTAACTTATTGGCGCAGCTCCGCGCTTCTGCTACTCTAAGCTAGCTTCACCACATCAGTTCAGCATTGCAACAGCTAGTGGCCTTGCTGTGATTCACTTTTCAGGTCATGGGTGTCTGGTTTTCAAAAATGTTATGTCTTATTGAGTGTTTTTATACATATGTTTTAGCAGTGATGTAGTCGTGTTGAAGAAGCAACATTGACACAACTTTTAAATTAAAGCGGTAGAAGTGATTTAATGTTCATCTGGATGCTGCATGCTTCCATGGAAGGACAACGGAATATCGCTCTTATACACAAGTAATTACTAAAATCACGATACCCACACTGTGTGTCCATCAGAAAAATGAACCAATTTAAATAAAAAAATCCTTCCATGAGTGATATCACGATAGACAGCGTTCATTTTATAGAGTTACCATCGATGCTGCAAGTGGTCCAGTATGCAGCGGTGGTACCCGCACAGCAAATTTGGAAGTGTTAATTCAACTCCTAGAGAGTTGAATTAAGACTCTAGGAAATTTAACACACATCAGTGTTGAATTTACCTAGCACTAGTTTGTGGTGTCAAAAGTTAACACTATGAATGTGTTAATTTAACACAGAATAGTGTTAAATATAAATCAACATAGAAATATGAATTCTAAAATACTATTGGTAGGGTGTCTGTGGTGGCACTCAAGGGCCTTAGTCCTCAATGCGACTATCGTAGGTTCGCTTCCCGGCCTGGTGACCTTTGCTGCATGTTTTTCCTCTTCTCTCATTATCTATTTTTCTATCAATTCACTATCAAATAAAGGAAACTAGAGCCAATAAAACCTTTAAAAAAAACATACTACTGGCAGTCAATAGTCATCACATTTACTTAAAAAAACATTAGATGCCACTTGAATCTACAAAAACACCAACACAAGTTGTTTGAATCTACTTGTATTTCAAAACAAGATCATCATCAACAGCACTAACAGCAACATACAGCGAAGGTCGCAGAGTATGGCAATCGACTATGTTTTCTTTCCCACATATCTTAGAAAACTGCTTGCCATAGGGACTGTAATAAACCAAGTCCTTAATTGGAAGAACATAAAACAAATAGTCTTATTGACACAGTATGCATTTAAATGATCATCATTATAAAGAGTCTCCACTCTGCCAGGCAAAATAAAAGCAAGGATATTCATCACCTCAAGTGTCATGCAAAAGTCCCATCAATGTTGAAAACTGTAGGTTGGATTAATGTACAGACGTTGTAGAGGAATTCATGGTACTTTGCACTGAAGGTGAAGTCTTTGGTGCTCCTCTTGTTTTCACCAACATGCAGGAGGAAGGTTTCAACACTGGCTCCCGTCTTTGACAAAATGCTAAGAAGACAAATAATAAAAATTAACTATATAGCACAGCTACATTCAAATAGCAAACTAGGCAAATGAGAAAGTGCTTCTACACAAGAAATACAATCATTAGAATAACCACATACCTGCACATATCTGACAACATGGTCCACAGTTTGACATGAGCTGATTTAGATTCTTCTTGTGGCCTTTGGATGTAGGAAGAAGCACATGAACCAATAATGTCTGTTTTTCCAGCCTGGAGGAAAAAGAAGAAAATTAGCAGAAACATCAGAATCATCAATAAATATTTTAAAGACAAGTGTCAGCAAAACTATCCAGCTCCACCTGTGTGTCACCGTCATATTCATTCAAAATACTCTGCCCACCCGGTTTCCCACATATAACTTAAACGTAACACTTAAAGCACCAGAGTTTATATAGAAAATATTCACATTTTATTTTGTGGTTTTAAAGGCTCTACTGTTGAAGACAGTGAGACATAAAGGTATAACTTTTTGTAAATTTCTATCTATTCTCTCTTGTGTTCTTGGCTCCCACACTGAGCTGGTCCACTTGCTCAGCTTCTCCTCCTGTTTCAAACTCTTCTAATTAACTAAAAGTTAAAGAGGTAAATATGAATGAGATGTTCGCTACCTTTGACAAAAAAGCTTAAGAAAGCAATGTAGCAGTTTTGCTAATAAGGCAGTTTATCATGATTCAGCCAAAGTAATAAAATAACAAACTGCAGTCTGATTTTTATTGTTAATGTGTTTCTTCTTATTGAGCAGTGACAGTAAATAAAATGTTTACATGTCTTTTGCTTTAAGTATTTACTTACTGGAGGGTTTTATGTTTGTGCTGCTGAGCCACAGCTAGCAGCTAACAGCTAGCTCCTCACTTCAACAATTCTAGACTTTTCCAAGATTGGGGGGGTCCAAACCCCTTGATCCCTCCAGGATTTACGCCTATGCGTAGATGCCTCATTGAGCGCTGAGTCCTACGTTACGTCTCCGCCATCTTGTAGATGACAGTAGAAGGTCGGAGCTCCCCAAGTCATGTGCTGTGTGGACTTGTTTCAACCCTTTTACAATACAAACTGGATTCAATGGCATTACCTTTCACAGTTAAGGTTAAGGATGAAATAAAGTAATAACATAATTTTTACGAGCAGAATTACTTGATTTTGCAGCCAGAAACTAGCTTCTACACAACCAAGAAATATTTCCTATGTACCTAAATAGGCCTGAAGTGACCACTGATTGTTAGCATAGCAAACATTTTTATACTGTGTTTTCAAATGAGAGAGATAGCTGATGAGAAACTGCTGTTAGAGGGGAAGTGCATTAAAGACCAGGGGATTTTGAGAGCATTAGGCCTTACTGACATCTGACTACTTTTTTCAGTAACCAGTAATCTAACGCGTTGCTATCCAGTAGTGAGACTACAGTTACTTATCAAAATCACTTTGCGTTAGTGTGCATTACTATTTTCTTTTGTAATTAAATTTTATTTCCTCTACGTACCTTGGGGACTTTCTGTGTGACAGAAACATAAACAATGGAGGGAAAAGGGAGATGCACATTTTGTTGGTGGAAAAACAGAACTATTTTAAGTTAAGTCGCCAAGTCCGATTATTATCAGCAGCTTTGGGCTTGTTTTTTCTAAAGTCGCTTGCAGATTTAATAAGTCGCGCGTTGAGGTTTTTGGGCTTAATAAGCAGACATAAACCCCAGAACATGTCTGATGTCCAGTTAGTTTTAATCAGGCTCTCCCTCTCCATAATTTCTTGGGTGGTCCGTCCCGCTGAGTCTTTGTTAATGTCAATATCTTACCTCTGAATGATGCCGAGCTTGGCATTGCGCTTTAGAAAATTGCAAACATCGAAGATAATATGAACAACACAATAAACGTGAAAATGGCCAGGAATTGACGTCTCTGTAAAGTTGTGCAACTAAACATCATCATAATTATTAATATTTAGATAAGGGTCACAAATCTGAGCCGCAGGAGAAGGCTGCGCTGTGAAAACCAAAATCAAGGCCGTAAAGCGCGGAGTGGAGGGAGGGGGGTCTAAAATCCAATTTATAGTTTTCCAGACAATAGAAACACATAAAAACAGGCACAAATTACTAAAGTTGTTTTGCACAGTTGTAACCATTAAACAATCTCCCCTTCAGTTCAACCATATAAGTGGAGACACATTGTTGATGTTACTATTATAAAATAACTTGCAATTAAGTATTGGGAAAGCTCAATGTGATTTTCACAAGTGGTGAAGCGTTGTTGTTAGCAGCTGCTGAAAGAAACTAAAAAGTTACTTTTAGTGTAACTTAGTTACTTTTCAAATGAAGTAATCAATAATCTAACTAAGTTACTTTTTCAAGGAGTAATCAGTAATCTGATTAAAGTTGTTTAATGAGATTACAGACCATAGCAGTACACCATCACTGAGGAAAGGTCAGTCAGGATCAGAGCTGGAGCTGCTGTTCTTCAGTTTCACAATGTTGGTATTTAACTATAAAAGATGCTACAGTCAGAGCCCAACAAGATGAAAATATATGATTTTTCTGAATGTGAAGGAATCAGATATGTCTTTTCTATTACACTTCTTGATAATTTCTCTTTCATCCTTAGCTTTAGCCTGAATACCAGGACATCTCAGAACTCACAGGACTTCTCCCAGTTTGACCAGCAGATTGAACCCCTGTCTGTGGCCAGTGTTCCCAGTATAATATAAATAAATACATTTGTGTTTTATTGCACACTTTTATTCTTTCACTTTGTGTGTATTTTTAAGAGAAATATCTCAATTTGAAGTATTAGTGTATTAAGACAACTTATGTAATGAAATAAAAATAATTTACTCTGTTAGAATATTTTCAGTCTTTGTCTATGATGTCCATAGCAGAGCTGACTTGTACTGTAATATTTTTTTCTGAAAAAGTAAGAAAATATGTAGCTAAAGTTTAACAATGACCAATTTATCAAAGTTTATTCTCTTTACAATAAAATGTCAAAAAATAAAAGAAAATTAAATTTTTTTCTTCATATCTTGAAATGTTAAATGTACATTAAATTATGGAATAATGTAAATATGTTCTTGATTCAATGTTAATATAAAAACTATTTATCAGAATCATTTGTAATAAAAACATTTTGCTCTTTGTTCAGAAATCCCTCAAAAACAAATAATCACATCAAAAGTTAGAAACGCTCTCTTTACTGCTTTCTTTGATTATCTAATAGTGTGTCAATGACAGGTACTAACTTCAAATACTTTGTAGAACAGAACTTTGTGAAGTTTGGTCCATTTACCACATTTACTTGTATCAGCTTACTGGCCACATTCAATATGGCGGATCGCAGCAACGGGCCGACCCGCTCCACTTCATGACGCGTTATGTCTTTCATGTCTATGGTCACGAGAAGCCTCAGGCAAACACATGACGTAACAGATATGTTACAATTGTGGGAGCAGCTCTGTCTGGTGTTGATTTCAAAATCATCAGCAGACAGAGTAGCTTAAATGTAACTCGGCAACTCTTTAGGGAAACTAAGACCCATGTTGTTGAATTAACTGGAATCTTACACTTTTGAATTTGAGCACTTTTAAATCTCACTATACAGGTTTACGTCAGTTTACCTTTTCTCTGCACCGTAGAAGGTAAAAAAAAAAATCAAACGACGCACAAGTTGGGCAAAACTCAGAGAGAGGAAAACCAGGACAGAGAACTAGATGGGAATCAGGATATGAAAACAGAGAGTCTGACGTTGAATAGGGAAAAGTCAAAAGCTTATATGAGAGCAGATGAGGTGAAACACAAGATGATGAGGCGGAGCTGCAGGTGAATAGCGTGATGAGTGAAGATGGTGAGCGAGCGTCAATACAAAGGAGAAGAACACTAATAACAGGAAAGAACATAATAAACCAAGAAACGACAGTACTATAAGGAAACTAAATGGAAATGCATGAAGCACAAAATGCAAAAATAAACTAAGAAACAGAATAAACTGGTATGGCTAGACATTTCAAACAATAATTAATACACGGGACTGTATGGCAAAAACAAACAGACACTATAGATAAAAGGTAAATATTCAAATACTTTGTAGAACAGAACGATAAGATATATTTCTTATCGTCTGTAAGAAATATATCTTACAGACGATAGCCATAAGAAGCTTATCACTTATTTATGTTTTTAATTATTTTTTATTTTATATATTTATTTCTTCAATATTATTTTTCACGCCAGTTTTAATGTCATGATGCTGTTAAGTGACTCCATGACACTTTCAATTTGACTCATTGGGATTGGATTAAGAACCAGTTTTGTTCATTTCTGTCCAGTAAATCTATAAATCAATAGACAGGCCTATTGAAAAATATCATCCATGTTCCTGTCTCATATTTGCATGGCATTAAAAGGATATCTAACTTTTGTTTTTCCGCTGAAAGTATTGGTTTGCATGGTAAATGCCAGGGGCGATTCTAGAATTTCACCTTTAGGCTAAGACCCATGAGAAGATATTCGTTCGTGCATTTTCTAAATCTAACTGCTTATTTACATACATTCACGAACAATAATAAGAGACATGTCAGTAATTCATAGAATAAAAAAACAATGTTCATTTTACTCAAACATATACTTATAAAGAGTAAAATCAGAGCACCTTAATTGTTTCCAGAAACGCAGAAGAAGAGAGTTATAATTGATAGAATTGCAGTTCTAGCCATGTTTTCATTTTTGCAGAGCATGTTTTTGTTTTTTTTTTGCAACGTTTCGAAGTTTAAACTGGTATTGCTGTACATCTTGTCTGGCCATTTTGTGTCCGATTTAGAAACTATCAGAAAATGTCACAGAACAAGATTTTTTTTCCACTCACATTGGCTGCTGATGGGCCTACCAAGAATGTCCATGACATTTTTCTTAGACACCTTCAAAAACTATTTCTATTCACATGGCTTTTTTTGTTCTCTGAATACTAATGATGCATTTCTCTTTTAAGGATTTTTGACGATAAATACAGAAACAACAATACAAATTAAGACAGCAACAAAAATGATAGTAATGTTAATCATAAAATAATATTCAGTGCAAGTAGCCTACATTTTCTTTGATGGGGGTGATAAGGGAC
The DNA here is from genome assembly GCA_010277075.1 of Poeciliopsis retropinna. Lineage (NCBI taxonomy): Eukaryota > Metazoa > Chordata > Actinopteri > Cyprinodontiformes > Poeciliidae > Poeciliopsis > Poeciliopsis retropinna. The sequence goes on from VMRM01000023.1 coordinate 671,211, forward strand.
CTGAATGATGGATAGGGAGGCAAAGGCCCAAAAACGGTTGAGAAACACTGATGACAGCTGTATGATGACAGCTGGTGGAGACAGACTCTGGGAGACTTGAAGCTGGAATTGCAGCAAAAGGTGGATTCCCAAAGTGTTGACTCAAGGGCCCTGAATACTTTTTCACACCACACTTTTCTTTCTTTTTTTTTTTTTGAAAAAAATATTTTGAATCATGTATAATTTTCTTTTTACTTAAATTGAAATTAAATATATATATGTTTGGCTGTAATGTGACAAAATATGGAAAAGTTCAAGGGATATGATTAATTTTGTAAGCCACTGTATGTCAAATGTTCCTCATAATTAATTTTTCAGGCTTTATGAAGGAGTTTTTAAAAGATTTTTGCTGTTTTTTCTAATTTCTGTCCCATTAACTATGTGTTCTGTGTTTTATTTAGGCCAATCTGGCAGACTGGTTGTCTCACGTAGGTCTCAGCCAGTACTACCAAGTTCTTGTCCAGAATGGATACGAAAACATTGACTTTGTATCAGACATCACCCTGGAAGACCTGCAGGAGATTGGCATCGCGAAGCTCGGTAAACTAATAAATATACAATGCTTTGCAAAAGTATTTCTATTCCCTTAACATTTTCACATGTTGCCAAGTCATAACCATAAATGTATAGAGTATTTCTGTGCCATGATTATTGGCCAAAAAATTCTGTTTGGGTCGCACGTGACCAGAGCTTATTCCACCATTTTTGCTAAGGCCTGCTAACAGACCTGATTTTATTGATTTCAATGCCACTCTTTCATTAAGACCAGGTTTATGAAGTGGAAGACTGCCCTGTTGACATATTCTCCTACCTGTCACAACTGCAAAATGGAAAGGTTTTGCAGTTGTGACAAAACCTTTCCATTTTTGGAAAATGAAATGAAATGTGTTTGTGAAAGGTTCAAAGCCTGTTTTATATCCTCACCCAGTTTTAAATGTCCCCACAACTTTTTCTTGATGTTGCCTGTTGTGTTCTTTAGTCTTCAAGAAACTATTTGCTAAAGTCATTTAACAAACCACTGGGGCCTTTACAGAACAGCTGTATTTTACAGAAATTAAATTACACACAAGCAGACTCTACTTGCCAACTAGATGACTTCTCAAATGTTTATTTAGGGGCTTAAAGTCGGCTAAACAGAATTGCACAACATGCATCAGTTTTTCTTTCACTTCATAATTACGTTCTATGAAATGTTGAACTATCACATAAAATCTTAATGAAAACCACTGGTTTCCAGTTGTAACATGAAAAACTGTGAGCGATTGCAGTTATTAATATCATTTCCAGGGACTGTAAATTTGTTCTCAACTTACAATAAAGTCTCCATCTTTTTCTGATGTCCTGCAGGACATCAGAAAAAATTGATGCTGGGAGTAAAGAAACTCAAGGAACTACAAGGAGGAGGAAGTGGCTCAGAGCCTCCTCGGAGTCCCACTTCTCCTCCTTCCAGCCCAGGAGGAAGCATCTCCTCAGAGTCACGCAGGGAGGCAAGGAAACTGAGGGAGGGGGCCGCTAGCCCGCTGGCCAAAGCTCGCCCAGGTCTCACTTCTTCACAAACGCCTCCCCACACACCAAACCAGACACCCCCACAAACCCCTCCACATGCCCGCACCCAGCACGCCTCCCCTAGGGCTCGCCCAAGACCGTCCACCCAGACATCCGCTGTCGATCCATTGGTACCGCTGTTGCGACTGCCCTGTGAAGAGGAGGAACGACGGAGGACTCACAGCCTCATCGGCTCAGAATTGGACTCCCGATACGCCACTGTTTGCCGAAGCAGCTCCACTCATACTGCTGCGCCTAATGATGTTACCGTTAACCGCAGCCAGTCATCTGTCACCCTCCGTCCCCGTCGGAAAGGCCGGCCTCCTACGCCACCTAAACGCTCCTGTTCTTCCATCACTGGAGACGACGGGGGCAGCGCAGGTCAGGGGATGGGACTTTTGGGTCTGCCAACCTATCGAGAGAGGCGAGCCAGTGACTGTGGCAGCTTGGGAGCAGTGTTAAGAGCTCAGGACTCTGCTGGCCTTCAGCGATCAGAGGGGGCTTCTGGGAGTGTCCGCAGTCTCGCAGCCATGTTGGAAACATCAATGGTGCCAAGAAATGTGGGAAGTGGCACCAACTTCCTACAGGTGAGTCTGTGAAAACTTGGAATTTTACATTTTCAACCTAATGCGAAGAGTTTTATTAACAGTCCTGCGACTTTTAGGCGAGTCCTCCTCTCCTCCGTCGCCAGGCTGGAGCTGGAGGTCTGGGAGCATCTGAGGATGATGTTGCAAACCGGCGCAGGACTATCAGTGGACTTGAAAATTTTCCTGATGAGACTCCTGACCAGTTACCTCAACAACCTGTCAAGCGACGCCCAGAACCTCGACCTCGCTCCATTGTGGCCACCTCAGCATCTGAGATCACAGATGCAACAGCTATGCTCAGGAGGAAACCACGTCCTCCAACTACAGAAGCTGAAGCCCTCACATCAACAGCTACCACTGTAATAACCATGATAACTGGCTCCGAAACAATACGCAGATTACGCATAACAGAGCAAACTGAATCTGATACTCAAAGCAATAATCAATCAAATTCTCCTGAGGGGACAAAGAAAAACGTGGGTGAGCCAAAGCAGAATGGGGGAGTAGTGCTGAGGCGGAGGCCAGTGTCTGAGGCCTCTGAGAGGACGGAGGCCGGCAGCGAGACCTGTGAGTGGATGGAAGCCAGGAAGTCTCTGAAGCCACCGGTCTCACCCAAACCTTCTACAGTCTCCTTGAGAAAGACGCAGACAGACCCACCTACTCCGACTCGAAGAGTCCCCATACCAGGACCAGATAATGCTGAGCCAGCACAGAGTCCCGGTGAGAACCCACAAATACAACTTTACACTTTCAACCTAACTTTCATTTGCCTAGAAAGTCTGGTTCATTTTAGTCATGTGAATATGCAATCATAATGTAATGCAGACCAAAAAAAGCGAACTACCACCTACAAACATAAGTCTTTCTTGAAGTGAACTCTAGAAAAGTTCAAATACATATGTGAACACCAAGCCGCTCCAAAAGCAGGCAGTTCACATAGCACAAGGGATTCTAGGTAAACACAACTAAAACAAATGCATAGGTCTAGAGTGTACTGGAAAAATGGCTCATGGATTTTGCAAAAGAAACCCCACAACCACTGAACTCTGGCACCACTTCGTTTTTGCTTACATTTTCTGAAGAAGGAAGTATTTATGTATGTGGAAATTGAGCTCAATTGAGCTTCAAGCGTTTTTAAGATTTTTCCTTCAGTGACTCTTGATACAGCGCCACCACAGGTGAGGGTGGGGGACAGGTTGGTCGAAGGGTTTGGTTAGTTTGGCACAGTGCAATGTGAATCCAAACTGCAGCAGCTGAAAATGTAGCAAATATTGAAACTTGGTCTCTAATCAAACCAAATCTAGGTGTGAAAACATCTTTCAATGTTTATCTTTGGATTTCTGTTAGTTAGTTTAGTCATTGCTGTTCAGCATCCAACAGGTAAGTAATGAGATTTTATTGAAATATTTATTGTCAAAGTTAAGTTGGTCGTAGAAAGACTTGATTCATTACTGTCAGCTTGTTACCTCGTTTGACAGAGGAAGTCTTAGATATTATTTGCTCCAGGTGTGAAAGTGAGTGCTAGCAGTTTGACAGCCTAAATATGGGGTTAGGGTAACTATGTCACACTCTATACGCAATCAATCCCTAGCGTATCTCAATAATATCAGTATCGTATCAATATCAAAGTAACCTTAAAATGATGCAGCCCTATTTTACAATAACAGAGGAGAACAAAGAATTGTTATATACAGAGAGTTAGACAAACTGATGACAAAGATTTTTTTTTGTTTTGGGTATATTATATTTTACATTGAATATATTGAATATATGAATGTTAAAGATATGATATTGATATTCTTTAGATATAAGCCAAATACAACAAAACAGCATTTGTTAATTGGAATGATTCGTTACCAATTTGAGGTCCTTCTTATCTATAAGGATAGTATTCAGGGTTGCAAAAGAACTTTTTCCGTCTATACTGTTGGAATGCAATAGCTGGAAGGCTGAATATATATTTATATATGTCTGATATGGAGTCATGGCTTCTACAAGAACTTTGTGCTCTGTCATACGAGATTGCACCTTAAACAGTATAACTGAAAATATGTCTTTCAAAGAACTTGTTTGTCGGGGAGTAAATGTTGAAAGACTTCAAGAAAGCAAGTACAACTAATGTGTAAGACCACTTAAAAATACTTCAAACTTTACCTGCTTGAATTGAGTTAAATTGATTCAATTTATTTTGCATATAACAGCATTTCATGTAATTTTTCTGTGACCAGAGCCAAAGCGTGTCCCTCCTCCTGTATCACCAAAACCCCGGGGGCCTCCAACGGCTCCCAAACCAGGAAAAGCAGCAGTACCTTCAGCTGCTGCAAGCCCCAGCCCTGCCTCTACCAGTCCAGCTGCTACGAGTCCTACTCCGGCCCCCAGACCTTTCTCTCCTCCAGCTGCTGCTCCACTCCCAGCTCCTGACACCCCTTCTGCTCCTTCTCTTTCTCCGGGACTTCCTCTCACATCCATCTCTCCGGCCCAGAGTCCTTCTACTTCGTCACCACACCCAGTCAAACCTCCTCGCTCCTCCATCACTAGCCTCTCCATTGACCTGCTGGGAGGAAGGGAAGCAGAAGAGGAAGAGGAAGGGATAAGAGAAGAAGAGGAGAGGATGAGAGAGATGGAGCATCAGAGGAAAACAGAACAGGAGGAGGAGAAGAAGAAAAGGGCAGAGGATGAAAACTTGAAGGAAATGGAAAGGAGACCTTTGAGGAGAGAGAAAGCAAAAGAGGAGAGTCAAGAAGAAGGAGAGCAAGAAGGGATCATTCAGCATCGTTTGGAGGAGACCAGTGCCTCCTTGGCTGCAGCTCTGCACACTGTAGAGCATAAAATCAAAGAGGAGGACAGACCAAATGAGTGAGTATTCATAAATAAAGAACTTCAGAAAGATGCATGTTAGCATCAGTTTTAACTTTAATTGTCATATAAATTGTGTGAAATAAATGACTTTACAAACTAGGGATGTTGCAATAACGTCCCTGCACACATGATGCTAACCTCACAAGGAATGGCCTACCTGTCTCAGAAGTTAGCAAATTAATCTGTTAATACTAAAGAAGACGGCAAAAAGTCCTAATACCACATTTAAGGTCATGCTTTGCTGGGCGTAAAAAACTCGACCCAACCTGTGTGTGTCCTAGACCCGTTACTGCTTTTGTTTTTAGACCACTATTTGAGAAAACAGTGTAACTTGTCCCATTTTTAGATTTCACTTTACATCTTCCAGCTCCGCTTGTTGAGTCATGTGAGTCAAGTGTAAATCTTCTGGGATGTGTGATTGATAGGATCTTTTTTCCACTGCTGCTCAAGTGGAGCATTGCGGCTGAGTTTGTTCCTGTCGATTAACTTCTGTTCTTTTCTTACTTTACTCCCTTTGCTTTTTAATGACAATAACTATATGTAACTTAAGTTTTAGGTAATTGTATGGCTGTGACTACAGCAACAAGAGCCAAAAATAATGTTCTTGAAAAATATTTCCATTTGTAATGCACTTCATTAGGACACCAATCACAAAACAGTGTGTTTGCATCATGAAACTGCACAGTTACTATATTTTCATATTTATTGATGCTTCTATTGAAGAAACAGTGGAGAAAACAGTACAAGTAATAATCCCAGCAGTAAGGACAACTTGGGGGAATTTTAAACATTAAATGGAATTTATTGTGACAACGATAAATCAAAATTGTTATAAGAAATTTATCACAATAAATGATATATGATACAATAAATGCCCACCCCCACTATTAAGCAAATATTTCTGTCTTTTCATCTCTCATTATAATTTATTTGGTTTTGGCTCAGAGTTACTGCACAGACTCAGGAAGTCTTTTTATCTATGTATCCATTAAAGTCTGATCATTGTAGAAAATATCTGAATGAATTTAGTATGAACATACTACTGAAAACACTGGAAATTTTAATTTCTTAAAAAAGGAAATTGTGCTGGAGCTTTTATTCCTGGTATTAATGTTGGAGCTTTATGAATTTTTCCCATCTTAATTCTGTTTCCAGCAAAAAAGCAACAGTCTCCATCCTGGATGACATCGGCAGTATGTTTGACGATTTGGCAGACCAGCTGGATGCAATGCTGGACTGATCTCCCATCCACATGCTTCTTACAACAAGGTCCTCCCTTTGTGTGTAGGTATACAAAGAAAAGTCTTTCCCAAGGCTAAATGCTGGCGTGCAAATTTTTTTGTAAGAGCTTCCCGAGTATCCTCATGCAGATACAAGGAGAGGGGAGAACTGTTTATTGCTCCTTCTCTTGCTGCAAGAACAATGCTCCCACACAACCTCTGACCTCTGCAACCCACATGACGATGCCTCTGCCCTGCCCCAGATGGCTGCGTGGACCGAGAAGCACAATCTTTCTGCGTATCCTTTTATCTGATAAGCATATTGCTTGCAAACCTAAGCACAGAAATAGTCTGATAGGCAGATTGATAATGTGATAGAAAACAGAGGGATTTAAAAAAAAAAGCACACAGAAAGCAAAGCTGCTGTCTGAGTTCTCCAATCTGAGAAAAGAATCCCTTTTTACCAGATGAATTGTAGCCTCCTTCTCCTCTGTGTGAGTGGAGGACTCCTGCCTCACGTGTCGGCTCTGTTCATGTTGTCGTCGGTGCCGTTGCTGTTATCGTTGGCTTTGTTGTTTCAAATGTGTGTAGTCCCTGCTTATTCGCTTGAGTCAGTTACCTCCTTTTCCCACCAATTTTGATCAGATAAACTAAATACAGATGTATCCCATAATTTATAAGAAATGCAAACAAGCACACACACACATTCATACTTCCATTATTTTAAATATTGCTGGGGGTGTTGCTGTTTATCTATCATGTGTGGAAGGATTGCTTGGAAATAATTCATGAGAAATACGTGCAAATACACACACAAACATACATACATACACATACACACACGCCTGCACACACACACAAACACATACACCTGCGCACATCTGCGTACACACACAAACACTTATGTGGTACATCCCTGTGTGCTGCTGCAGTGAATGGTATTTTCGGAAGATACTCTTATATTTCAACGCTTTACATCGTACCTACAGTAAAAAAGACACAGTTTATAGTAGACTTGGATATTTGAGCTGTTAGAGCTCCATCTATTGTCGGTTAGTGAAGTTGCCCTTATCTGACCTACTTCTTCTTCCCACACCCCTTATTTGAAACTTGTGTCTAATTAGGTAAATCTACAAATCTCTGTGCCTTTACAGTGTACTTTATATATTATTTTGTTTTTTTGTTTTTCTTTCTGTCTACTGTAATGTTTGGATCTCTTTAAACGCTCTCTGTCTGGTTTGTCCGGAAGTAACTTCTCAGTTATTTGTGAGTCTTGTACCCCTGAACTTTACTCCTCTATATCTATGAGCTCTATAAGCTGTAATAAGTTGGCTCCACTCTTCCAAGAGTTCTCTGTTTTCAGTGATATCCCCCAAACAACAGACCAACCACCAGTTTTCATCCCAATGAAGAGTTCACTTGTATTTTTATGCTCTTTTAAAACAGAGATATATTTGAGAAACTGTTCTATGTGAATAATAATATTATTAAGAATTATAACTATGATGATTATCATAATATCATTGAATGGGCTGAGCTGATTTTAGCCTGTATATTACTAGTTGAGTTCTGGATGTGTTGTGACAGCTGTTGTGTCCAACCATGGTTGGGTTCAGTTGGGTGTTTCTGCTGTGATGAAGCATTCCTGTACAGATGTCATAAGAATAAATGTGTAAATTATACCTGTTGAAATATCTTTATTTTTACACTTTCATGTTTTTTCAACAGCTTTATTAATGCATTCCACAAATTTCATAGAATAATTTCAAATTTTGTCACATTACGATCTTAAACTCCAGTCTGTTTCATTGGAGTTTTATGTTATTGACCAACACAAAAAGTGCCTAATTGTGAAACAAAGAAAAACATCTGAATTTTCTTCATACTCTTCAACAAATAAAAGCTTAAAAAGTGTTATGCACATGATTGCCCATCCTCTCTTCTTACACTAATACGTAATAAGTAGTATCCAAGTCACTCACCTAATAAATAGTCTGTATTTAAAGTAATCTCACTATAAATAGATTTTCTATTAAAACGACATCACAAGCTCACATAAGCTGCGAACTGTAAACTGACCAAGAGAAGGCCTTCTGCCTATGCAGGCCAGCCTGGGAGAAGCAATCAGAGAAGCAGCCATGATGCCCGTGGTAGCATGTTACCACGTGGCATCATGGTACCACGTGACTATCTAGACTAGATAGTCTAACCTATCTAGTCTAGGTTAGACTAGATAGTCTAGTCTAACCTAGACTGTGTAAGTTAGTGTACTTAATCTGTAGACTAAGTAAAGTGTCAGCTTCTGCACAAATCCAGCCTTATGAAAGAGTGGCAAGAATAACTGCCACTAAAATTAATGAAGTGGGTTGCATGATAAACCAAGGAGACACAGCAAACGTTATCTATCTATCTATCTATCTATTGTTGTGAAAGACCATGTTTTATAAACCGATGGACCAAAAACGTGCAACCACACAGAGCAGAAAATCAGCCAACAAAAGTAATCAGACTTTACTTTTTTTATTACTTTTTTAGCGCTAAAAAAAAGGAGACGCTTACCCTCACAGACTAGAAGTGAATGTGACCGAATCTATACAGCATCTGATCAAAAACGGGAAGATTTGTTGCTTATGATCTAAGAACACACCCAGTGGTCATCCGATGGTCTGTGTCACCTAAGTTTCTATTTCTACAAAGGCCTTTGTGTGAAAGTATGAAGATGTCCTTGAAGATGGAAGTGAAACACGATTCAATCTCTACACCTGTTACAAACACAAAGGCCTCTGTGTCAAAGCATAAGAATGCAATGTGTATACAAGCATATGTGTGTGCGTGCCCTCGATAATGCGTCTCCACACTATCTATCTATCTATCTATCTATCTATCTATCTATCTATCTATCTATCTATCTATCTATCTATCTATCTATCTATCTATCTATCTATCTATCTATCTATCTATCTATCTATCTATGCCTACCTGTCTATCTTGGTCTGCTTTTATGTAAAAGTGGATTTTGTAAGGTTACTTTAAGATCTTAAATAAAAAATACAGTGGGATGTTTTAGTCACGCAAGAAGAGTTTAAAGTTTAAATGTATTCTGCAGCTCATGTGACCAAACCAGCTGAAGAGGTGAAAAGTTAAAACACTCAACATTGTCTTATAAACAAGCTTCAGTTGGGTAACCCGAAGATCACCAGGTCTTCTTAAAAGACAGCGTCTCTGAGAACAGTTCTTAAAAATATAGCCAGTGTTTTAGCAAAGTTGAGCTGAATGACCCAAGTATAAAAACATTGCCATAGTTTTGCCATAGTTTCAACAGGTTGGCCAGAGAATCTGGAACCACTTTGAGGTCTTGTTGGGTCATACAAAGCTCTACGTCCTTACGAATATGAAAAATTTAAGACTTGGTGATATTCTGATTTAGTAACGGTATTTTACTAGTTGTGGCTGCATAGTAGTGCAGGTAGCACTGTTGCCTTGAGATTCCCAGCCCGGGGTCTTTCTGCACAGAGTTTGCATGTTCTCCCTGTGCATGCTTGGGTTCTCTCCAGGTTCTCCGGCTTCCTCCCAGAGTCCAAAAACATGACTGTTAGGTTAATTGGCCTTTCCAAATTCTCCCTAGGTGTGAGTGTGTGGTTGTTTGTCCTGTTTGTTTCTGTGTTGCCCTGCGACAGACTGGCAACCTGTCCAGGGTGACCCTGCCTCCCTGGAGATAGGCACCAGCAACTCCCGACCTTACTAGGGACAAGGGTGAACAGATAATGGATGGGTGGATGGATTATACTAGTTGTGTTACCACCGCCACAGTAGAGGTAGGAGTAGGTCCATGCGACTTAGTCGCATCTTTTTGGACCTACTCCTACCTCTACCTACAGAACAGTGGCGTTTCTAGCGCCCCAGTTTTAGGGGCGCTTTAGCACTTATCAGTATCTGTATCTCAGCACCCCTGAATCAGATTGCCACCCATCCCGTAAAATACGGGGTCGTCCCATATCTGGCCGTTAAATGTGCATCCCATATTTAACCGATGCATAACTTTCTGACAGACACGCCTATAATAAACACATCAACACTAAGTTTAACAATAATGGCCAAAATAAAACACAGGCAATATTAAGGTCAGCTACACTGTCATGGCGGGAGTTGAAGGACCCCTGAACGCTACAGACCGTCGCTGAACGTCATGGTTGCCTAGAGAAGGAAAGTACGCAGTCGGTGTGAGCTGCTATCAACCCGCGTCTTTTTAAATCTTCCTCTACCCTATTCCATGTCCTTAGAAGAAAAAACTCTTTAAAAAGTACAGAAGTGAGTGAAAAGATGAACAATTTCAGTGAGGATGGATACCGGACATCGTTCGACAAAAACAATGTGTCCGTCATGGCGCCGTTTGCTGCTGTGTACTAGACAGAATGGATCAGGAGAGGAAGTGCATCATTCTGTACGGTAGGTTGGCTCAGTTGGTTAGACCTAAGCTAACAAATCCTAACTACAAATCCCAAGTAGATGTCGGATCGATCCCCAACTGGACATCGGAAGCCTAAAAGCATGGTTCTAATAATTCCAAGGTTCAAACAAACTGAAATCTCACACAATCAACACTTCAAAATAAAACAATATAAAATAAAAATGACTCAAAAACAAGCTCAACACTTCAAAATTAAAAATGTCTCAAATATAAAATTTTATTTAAAAAAAATAAAATAAAATCACTACTTCGAAATAAAAAAGAATTGCTTGAAAATTAAATCAACACTTGCTTTGGAAAAAAAATGTTTAAATATTTTTTAATGCATGAAAACTCTATGCTCTGACCAGCTTAGTTTCGCTCAGCTGGTCAGAGCATGGTGCTAATAACTCCGAGGTAGCGGGTTCAACTCTCATTCTAACAAACTGAAATCTAAAGTGTTTCACACAATCAACACTTCAAAATAAAACAATGGAAAATAACATAAAAACCTCAAAATAAAAATGGCTCAAAAATAAAATTAATCTTCAAAATAAAAATGGCTCTGAAATACAGTCAACACTTCCAAATTAAAAATGGCTGGAAAAGGGTTTAATCTCCAAACTTGCCAAATAAAATGCAAAGTCTTCAGAAAATCAACACAGATGGTTAGAGCTATAATGCTGAGGTCATGGGTTAAATTCCCATTCTGGCCTATTTAAATCTAAAATTCAATTTTATAGTGTTAAGATCATGAAAGTGTTTCTTAAATCGTTGTGAATTCAACGTATGGCCGGTTAGCTCAGCTGGTCAGAACTTGGTACTCATAATGCCAAGGTCATGGGTTCAATCCCCATCCTAGCCAAATGAAATCTGAAATCAACACATCAAAATAGAATAAGGCTGGAAAATTAAAAAGTATGAATTTTTAAAAATATTAACATGTTTGTTAAAATCATGTTTCTCTTGGATCAATGAAAGCTCAACATTATGTATGGTCGGTTAACTCAGATGGTCAGAGCGTGGTGCTAAAAACGCCGATGTCATGGGTTCAAAATTCAAAAACTACAAATAAGAACTAGTCCTTAACCTGAACTTCTACTTTGATAATAAACTGTTGTAAGGTTTATTAATCCCATGAAAATAGTAAACTGCTCTTCAAATGACAGGAAATGCACAGTTTTGAGCAGATTGTATTTTAATTTCCAGGGGAGCTCCACAGCTGCATGTGTCTCATTAATGTTAGCAGATGTTGGGAGGTATGATGTGGTCTGATTCTGTTTCATATATATACAGCTCTGGAAAAAATGATCAGTCTTCTGATTTTACTCTTTAGGTACATGTTTAAGTAAAATGAAGATTGTTGAACTACTGACAACGTGTCTGAAATTCCAAGCAAAAACTTAGAATTTATTTTCAGAAAATGAGAAAAGGTCAAAATAGTAAAAAAAAGGGAAAAAAAGATGCACTGCTTTCAGACCTTGAATAATGCAAAGAAAACAAGTTTAGATTCATTTAGAAACAACAAAACTAATGTTTTAACTCAGGAAGAATTCAGAAATCAATATTTGGTGGAATAACCAATGGGGTTCAGTGCTGAGGTCTCTTAATTTTTTCCAGACCTGTATGTAGTTATTAACAGTTTTAGTTGGACAAAACTGTTAAATTTCTTATGTGAATGTATGTAAATAAGCAGTGACGTTTAGAAAAATGCACCAACGAATAACTTCCCTTGGTCCTTAGCCCTGCTGGGGGCTAAGCACCCCTAAAGGTCAGATCTTAGAATCGCCCCTGCTACAGAATGTTAAAAACTGTGAGCTGCACTGAAATAAATAAAAGATAGAAGTTCAAATACATGGAGAGAGTGAAAATCCTTCCTAAAAATTAAGACATATCACAGATTTCAAAAGAAAATAAAAACAGAGACCGCGGATAATATATGAAATAGCGTCACCTCCACTGTCGGAGTGCAATGGTCCCGTTTCCAAATAAGGTCTGAGACCGACAGCGGTCCGTCCCGCCCCTTCCTGTTTTTCCGAGAGGAGGGGCTTGCAACGGAATCACAAAGTTAACTGCTATGAGGTAAAAGTTCCTTCTTTTCGCACCAACTTTGAACGAGAGCAGACCAGTTCCTTAAGAGCTGTGGGTTTCTAAAGATTACTTTAATTTACTACTATATAGTTTTCCTTTCTGCCGTGGGTTACCGCAGTGTATCCACTGAAAACCGGTGAGTATTTTTCACGTGTTCAAGTTTCAAGTCAACGTGATGTTGGCACGTGGCTGTTCTGCTCGAACACAATGTTACCATGATTGCTTTGAAATAATATCTTGTGGTTTAATTTGCTTTTAAAATATGGGCTTGATTTAGTGTTTGATATGAAACCCGATCAACTTCGGTTTTCCCCCTTTGATAAAGTTTGATAATGGATTAAATAGCCTAAATTCAATCGCTCTTTGTCTACACAATTTAAACCTTAATCTGCACTTATCGGGGCTTTGAAATGTGTAATCAGTATAACTCAAAGAATTGCTTAACCAATATTATGCATAAATAATTAAGTGTTTTGTCTGTCTCTTAGCTGCACGCTTAAATAACCATAAGACTGGCGACGGTCTTCTATGTTACACATAACAGAAACCGAGGCCAACACGATAGGCCCCTTTTCCACCGGCTCGGCTCGCTTTCAGAGCTTTTCCACCGGCTTTTTTTCGGGCCTGGCTCTGCTTTTTAGGGCCCTGCTTCGGAGCAGAGCCAGCCGGGCTGGTGGCTAAATTAACTAGTTGAAACCTTTGCGCACCGCAGATGTTTCTAGATTGTAGATGGCTGTGTTGATGCCTGTTGAAAAATGCTACTTGTGTGACAAGTCACAAGTGACTTGTTTGTCACACAAACAAGTCTGCAAAACTTTATTATAAATTCCATTTGAAGCAAATATGTTTAATGTTGCATGTGAAACTTATGTTTCAAAACAAGTTTCAACAGAGCAGTATTCACTGTTCCTCGAAAACACCAGATCAGAGAACCAGATCAATGAGTAACGTGACAATACCATTCCCATCCAGGTTCACCAGAATAAATTAATTTCATCTCATGAACAGCCACAATGTAAACCTGAGTTTACATTTCTGCTTTTTGTAACCAGCACTGATCAGAAAACATTGGAATCGGCTCTCAGGTTCCTGTAATTTGAGTTATTAACACTTCCAGCCTACTGTGTTTTTCTGGCTCAGATCCTGCAATGCAACCAAACTGTTTCTGAATTTTTTCTTTTCAGAACTCTACCCACAGTAAGTGTTGCTAAACAATGAGGATTGTGTCATCATATTTAATAACATTTAAATCACATACCTGATGGTGTTGCTGTGGTGTTATGTGTCCAAATAAAGAGGAATATCAAGTAATGTCGATAAGTTATACTGCAATAAAATCTTATCTAAATGATATAAAGTTAACAGCCAATTTTGTAGTTGGTGGTGAATCCAAATGGACAAGACAAAATAATAATAATAATACACATTCCTACATTATACTGTCAGATACCACCAACAGATTATGAGCCATATCTGTAGTATTTGTCTGCGTGTTCTCTACTGGGAAACAGTTTGCAGGCTGGAAATAAACTTAAAAACAAAACAAGCCACATTAAGACCCGAATTAAGAAACGTTGTCCTCAACACAGACGTTTGTAAGAAGTTAGGTAGCTGTGTCTTTTCCTGATCAAAACCCGACAAACATAAATAAACAGATAAGAAAATGTCTCTTTATGATCTCTACAAAACAATAATAATTATTTGCATGTGAAGGAATATTCAAGACTGAAATATCACCAAAATATATCACACAAGTGAATATAATTTTTTACAATAAAATTAAGTGTTCCAAAATGTGAATTAGGAGAAATCTCTAGCTGAACTCGTACCTGCGGTCGCTGAGCTCCGAGAGCGATGTTTTATCCATTATTATTATTATTTTTATTAAGTTTATTTGATAGGGACAGACACACAATGACAAACAAACTGCACAAAACAGCAGTCCCATGTTTGCATCATAGTGCAATAGTAACAGCTAATTTGCAGGACTTGTCCCTAGATGGGCTTTTAAAAAGTACCTTTAAAAATTGAGATGATCATTTAAAATAGCACAACATAATGTGGACAATATCTACAAGCCAACAGTGAATCATAAAACATTAGAAAAACGAAGGCGCGACATTTCAACTCGCTGCAATACGGAAGTGATGGAAGATACGAACAAGCGGTGAACAAAATGCCGACTTTTCTTTCCTTCGGATTTCAATAGTCAGTGGCAGCAGAATATTGATTGATCAGCGAGGAATGAGTCGTTTTTGTCAACGTAGCGGAGAGAATGTAAAGCCTCGTTAGCCGCTTGGAGCCCCGTGGTGAACACCGACTGATACAGCTAACGCCGCTGCTGCTCTCTACCAGGTGAGCAGTTTTGAGATTTATCTGTCTGCTTTTTACTATATATGAAGTTGCCTACATACAGTTATGGAAAACTTTTGAAACACTGTCTGCTGTATTTTTATTGCTCAAACACAACATGTGCATTTTCTGAAGATACTCAGTTTCACATTCCTATTATAAATAATGTCAATATTGTACAGCATGTTGCCTTTATTTGGTTTTATGTTTTATCTTGAATCTAAATGCTTCAATTGTTTCTCATGTTGCATCGCAGTTTCCCCCATTGTGAGATGATAAAACATGTTATACGACATCCTATTATTGTAAAATGGCTACATATCAGTTCTCTAAACGGTTATGAACTATTAATTGTAGAGGACATAAAATCAATAAACCTAAAGAAAACGATAGTGGTATTTTATCCATGGCTGTATGTCTGCATTGGCCAAAAACTTACAATAATTAAGTTTTGTCTTTAATTTACACCACTATTCCAGTTATTTATAATTCTGTATGTCTGGATGGTAAAAAATTTTTGCATATACAAAGTAACATGTCTGTTTTAAATAATTCCTTCTGTGTAACTTGCATATCAGTAACTCTATTTATCTACATTTATGTGCTACAAGCTGTAACATCTGGTTTCTTCTCCCAGGGAGCAGAAGAAGAGGAACATGGCTGACATGATGGAGAACCATGAGGAGAACCGACAGAACAACAACTGGATCTCCTTCAGGAGGAATCACCTCTCAGCTGATGGCAGAGCTGCATGGCGAGTTGAGGCAGACACAAGAAAATAAAAGCTGTTTTCTCTCAATGAACAAAGTCTCTTTTTTTTTATGCTCACTCCACACATTATTGTACAAACAGTAGTTTGTTTGGCATCAAGGTCCTAATACAATCCTCCCAAAATGTGAGGGGCTTTAGACAGAGTGAAAATAACATAAAATTATATAAATATGTCATTGACACATTATTAATACATTATTCAGCAAACCAAACATTTTGACTTTATTATCAGGGTTGGTATTAAAAAGAACCCAAAATAAAAGTCATGTTTGTTAGTTTCTACTTTGTACATAATTCTATCCACTCACTGTTTAGCTGTCTTCCTGGAGAATCTTCAATATAAGAAAGTTACAAAGTTCTTTTGTCTCAGAAAAATAACTTGCATAAGGTGGCACAGTAACGAAGCACAGCACATGGCTCATAGAGACGGGGCGCTATACCCCCCTCCACCAGGAGGCGGCACCCTGCTACAGAGCTGAGCAGAGTTGCTGAAGTAGAGCCAGTGGAAAAGGGACTTCAGAGAGGGTGCAGCATGAGAGGATAAAAGCAGAACTCGCTTTGCAATCTTTGCTTCATTTGGTGTCACCCCTAAGGTCAGCTGAGTGGATCCCAGCGCTGGATGGGGAATATAACTGTAATATTTGATCATTTTCGACATTAAAGCCTGCAATCTTATTTCTCAATGTAATGACACTAAGGGGTTTTGGTCTCATGAAAATCTGTTCCCCCTGTGTAGGGAGCACACACTGCAGCTGAAGAGGTGGAGCCGACCATTTCACAGTACATCCGATCAATTTCTTGGCAAAACAACTCCTATAACCAAATATTTTAACTGCCTGAAATAATTTGTTCCCTTGTTCAACGGTCTTTGGAGAGGGAACAGATTATTTCAGGCAGCTAAAATATTTGGTTCCCACCTCATATAACTGACAAATAAAGAGAAAATGTTTCCAAATTCTCAATTAGATTTGATGGTGTAATTGAGACACCAAAAATTAACAAATTAACAACTAGTTTTTATCCAGCAATCTGTAATATTTTACATCAGAATAGGATTTTCCAGAAAGCCACTCATCTTTTCAGAAAGTCTACTTTTCGTGTCCTGCTATAAGCCAGCTTCCATCCTATATCAGCAATGAAAAATTATAAATACACACAATGTGATGGAAAACCATGTTTGGTGACTGACTTACACAGTCAATCACTAACTCTGGTGGACAGGGGGCAGTGGGTGGACTACACATGAGCTCTTTCATGCATAAATTATTATCCTTTGTGTCAGGATTTTTTTCCCAATTTTTTAATTTTTTTACGGCATAAAAAAGGTAAATAAATTTGTAAATATATATATATATATATATATATATATATATATTTTTTTTTTTTATGTGAGCAATTGTAATTTTCTCCACATACAAAGTTATTTGAAAAATACATCAGTAGTATTAGCCTTCAAGGGTTATCTGATGTCACAATATATATATATATTTTTACCTGCAGGAGTTGCCTACAGTAGAAGGAGGGGCAGGGTTGGTTGGCATGCTTTTTTATCTGTCGGCCATATTGGATTTAACAAAAATGATTTCTTACATTTGTAGCTGATGGCCTGCAGTTGACAGTGTATTTTATGATGATGCATTAGTGTCCACTTCAATGGTCTGTGTGCATTTATAACATATAAATCCACCAGAAGCACAAGAAAATGGCTTTTGGATAGCTGTCCACTGTAGTAACCACTATGCATGAAAGGGTTAATAAATAGCAGATTGCAACTTTTATATCAAAATCAGAGGTCTTCTCTGAATACATAAAACATCAACAAATTAACTTAAAGGCATGTTGGGCAGCTCAAAGTTCAGTTTAATATGTTTTGTTTTACCATTAAATAAAAAGTAACTTGTTATTTAGTAAATGATCATGCTGAGTTGTATATCATGTCGTTTTAAAAATGCTGTTTTCTCCCATAGGAAATTATAACTCGTGGCTGGTCTATAAAAGACAAAAAAAAATACTAAATATCAAAAAGCATTTGTAATATTTCCTGCTGCCTCACATTATTGGGCTCTGTTAGTATAATTAATCTGATGTTTTAAGTTTCTTTTTAAAAATATTATTCCTAGTCAAGTTTTGTTTGAATTGTGTGGCATTAGAAAATCTAGTTTGGTCTCGTTTCTGTTCACAGACTGAGGGATGAGGACGTAAAACAAATATGACTGTGAACATGGTCTAAACTGGATGAATTCAATCCAAGGATGATGGTGTAATCCCAGGATTAAATCTGCTGTGGATCAGCTGGTGAGTCTCGTGTTCATAAAAATGCAGTCATGTTCTGCCTTCAGCCTTTTATGACAAAATGAACTCATTTTTCTGACGCCTACTATAAGAGCCTAACCATATCTCCTGATTCTGACTTTATTCTGAGGCTAGCTCATTATTAGTGCTTTATCTCAATGAGCTGTCACTTTGATATAACTTTGAACAAATCTTTTTACAGGTGAGAATGGGAGTGAAAACAGATGTCTGGATGAGAGAGGTTGGTTCATTTGCTGCTGATTGAAACATTTAAAGCCAATGATGACAGAACAAGCTAACTTTTCTGACACCTACTATGAGAGCTGAACTACAGCTCCTGATTCTGACTTGATTCTGAGGCTGCTGGTCTATTTCTTCACTATTTTATGCAGATTGTTTTAATCCTAACAGAGACTTTTGTTCCCCATCAATAGCTTGAAAGTCAGCGCAGAAGACCACCGCTCATTCTGGGACTCCTTTTTATGGTAAACTCTGAAGTTGCATGGAATCAGCAAGCTAATTCTTATTTGAGTGTGGGGATGAGTGGGTCTGTGATCAGATGTTCTATTATCAACTTATCTACTTTATAGCTATATTTATACATTTTTCTAGATGACTCTAGTGAGATTTTGTTGCAGAACTAGTGATAAATCTAGTGACCCTTTGCAGCTGTCTGTCCTGAGCGAGCAGAGCGCACAACCATTAGCCACTACTAGCTTCTCCTGTTTTCTAACCTTAACCCCAAAATTCACACAAAAACGTAAAGATACAACCCTAAATAACCTATGTACACTGTTTTATCTACAAAAAAGATGATTTGTGGGTTAGTTTGATCTCTATGCTAGAGTTCCAGCTTAAATTTTGTCTTCCACTGGAACGCAACTGTTTGCATTCAAATCTGATTCTGACAAGCTGACGAAACGCACCCATCGCATGCAGTCTGGAACGATCTAATCTGATGAAGAACTTTTTTGTTCAGGTGTATTTGCTGAATAAACCACTGAACAGTGTATACAATGCTTTGTGAATTTCTTTCTTAATTTTAAAGTTTGCTTCTAATGAGGGTTTATGTAAATTCAACTTATTGAAAAGTAAAAAGCTTGTTCTGAGTCTTGTAGGGGTCAATCAAAACTGAACTGTGAACAATTCTGTCAGTGTAAAAATGTTATTTAAAAAATATACATACATTTTAGTTAGGCATTAAAGATGGGCTAAGAATGAAACAGTAGAAAGTTATGTATTTTAATCTTACTGATGCTTTTGCCCCTTCAAACATCTGAGTAATGGGGCAAAACTTCCTCAGGTCCATGTCAGCCACTGGTAGATGATGGAATCGCCTCCCTGAAGTTATTTCAGCTAATCTTTTCCCCCAGAATGTTGGTTATCTTGAGAATCCTAATGTTTTTATATAATTGCAGGTCATTCTTGTTTGGCTAGAACCACTTACAAGTAGCACTACCTCACCTTGTTTTTACAGACATCCATCCATTTTCTTATCCCCTTGTCCCCAGTGGGGTCGGAAAGGGGTGCAGGTGCCTATCCCTAGTGAGATGTTTGTCCTGACTATATGTTGCCTTGTGATGGACTGGTGACCTGTCCAGGATGACCCTGCCTCTCACACCAAACAACTATGCACCTAAGGAAAATTTAGAGAGAATTAATCTAACAGCCCTGTTTTTTTACTGTGGGAGGAAGCTGGGGTGCCTGGAGAGAACCCACCATGCACAGGGAGAACATGGAAACGCAATGCAGAAAGAACTCTGTCCGGGAATCGAACCCAGAACCTTGTTGCAAGGCAACAGTGCTACCAACTGGGCAATGTGTAGCCTTGAGTCAGTATTCATAAAAAAATACTTAAGAATAAAGTATTAAACCAACTATTTCTAATTCTCCTGGTGGTCTCTGGGAGCCTGTCCTGTATTACCAGCCTCATTCCTGATTGTTTTCCCTCTGGCTCTCGTCCTGATTTGCCAGCCGCAGCGCAGCCGGAATTTGCATGCAGGTGTCCTGAGCCTCGTTTGATAGTCAAACCAGGCAGCTCGTCTTTCTCAGTCCGCGCTACGCATCCAGCATCCAGTCGCTGTCTGAGAGGAGCGCAGGGGAGTGCCGACCGACAAAACACCTATACGCCGCCTCTTCCGTCGCAATAGCCGGAGAGAAACCACTTTCAGCCGATACTGTCGCTGTTGAAGCCCGATCCTCCAACAGGCCGGAAGGTAAGATTGTGGCCATCCATTATTATGGCGATATGTGGTTCGTCACAGGCCTCCTCCTGCACCAGTTATCCCTCAGAGCGGCAAACATGTATTTATAGATGGGAAGTGGTCAGCATCTCAGCTTTCTGGAGGATGGAGACGGAACCAAAGAGGCAGCGGGCATGAAGCCTCTAAACAGGAAGAGCCGTTTCATGCCTGCTTTCCTCCTGTTTTATCGCGACTGAAATATACCCGTGATAAGGCGGAATGATCAATAATAATGCAATTAAATATTAAGTCTAAAAATTCAAGTTGATAAAATAGGGAATACGCTGAGAGCTTTGTATATATATATAAGGAAAAAAAAAGATAACTTGACTGTATGTAGCAGGGCTAGTAGAGCTGAGCCTGGTTGATACATATTTTACAGGTTAAGCCGCTGAGATATGACTCAAGCATAAAGAACCATACACAGTACAGCACGTGCAAGTACTGTGATGAAAATGGATCTCAAGATGTGCAGTAAGTCTTGACATATTTAAACATTTCAATACAATTTGCTTTATTCAGATTTGTATGATGTATATGTAGTAGCACATACAGTGCATTGCCAGCTATATGCTGGCTTTTAAATGAGTTTGTTTTTTAAACTTATAATTTTTAGTTTGAAAAAAAAAATTGAATGGAAAATCAAAACTTAAGGAACGAACCAGTTCCACAAATATTGTTGGGCAAAGTCCTTTCTGATGGACGATTGTTTATATGAGAAGGATTTCATATGCTCTCTCAACATATTAAAACCCTAGAGGTTTTTCTTTCTGGGGAATGAGCAGATTGCATTTGTGTGTGGTGAGCCTCACATTCCAATCATTTTCCTGCTGAAATATGCACCACACTTGATTTAACAAGTTAAGATATTCCAAACTGTTCATAATGCAACACATTCTAATGCATTGATAATTAAATTTTTTTAGTTATTAGAGGCTTAATTTTGTAAAAAGCTGAACATTGCTTAAGATTACGCCATCAAGTCGCCCCATGTTTCACCAACACTGTTTATAGTGGGGATGGTGTGCCCACTCATCCAACGTCCCACAATGTCCCAGGTCATTGTGGGATGTTGGGCAGAATGCTTCGAAGACCTCCTCAATCCCACCAACATGCCTTCCATTGAGGAAGTGGAGACTGGGGACTCCGGGTCAGGGTCACCAATCTCTGACCCAGAGAGAGCTGACCGAGGAGCTTCTTAACCACCGCCGCGGTGGTTAAGAAGCTCATCCCCCGCCCTGGGGATGGATGAAATTCGTCCTGGGTTCCTTAAGGCTCTGGATGTTGTAGGGTGGTGTTGGCTGATATGACTCTGCAATTTTTCATGGACATCGGGGGAAGTCCGCCTGGATTGGCAGACTGGAGTGGTGGTCCCCCTGTTCACACACACACTGTTCAAAAAGGGGGTACCAGGTGGTGTGCTCCAATTACAGAGGAGTCACACTATTAAGCCTCCCTTGCAAGGTCTGGCAGGGGTCCTGGAGGGTGTTGGCCGAAGTGGCTCAGGGAGAGGGAAGTCTGGGCCTCCCTTCCTGGCCTCGTCTAAGGGTGAAGGGTGTGTGACAAAATGCAGCAAGATTCAACTGGCTTGAATAGCTAGACTGAGTGTATTTTGAATATTTAAGTGACTAGCTACTGTTTCACATGTTATTGTGTGTGCGTGTATATACCACAGCAGCTGCATCATGGCAGAATTAGACGTCCCACAGATGAAGAGAGAAGTGGAAAGTCTTCAGTATCAACTGGCGATCAACAGAGAAAAATCCTCCATCACTGTAACAGAGTGAGTGGAGCATGAACTGTCCTTCTTTCTCGCTTACACACACACAAACATTTGCATGGCTATCTTTGTGGGGACTTTCTATTGACTTCCATTCATTTCTACATCCTAAACCTTATCCTAACCCAAATCATTACATACTTATCCAAAACTCAATTCACACCTTAGTCCTAAATCTCACCGCTGGCCCAAAAACATTTCCCCTGTGGGTACCAGGTTTCGGCCCCCACTACATAGTATGTGTGAGAAAAATGGTCCCCACAAGGTATTACCAACAAAGAAAACCACACACACATACACACATTCCATTCTGGAATGAACTCTCACGGTGATGATGGTTTGTTTCCACAGGCTGGTGAAGTGGATCGAAGGCTGTGTTTGTGAAGATCCATTTCTGAACCCTGAACTGATGCGAGCCAACCCCTGGGTAGAAAAGGGCAAGTGTGTGATCCTCTAATGGTCACACACACAATCAAAGATGTATATAATCGGAAAAAACAAAAAGCATGCACTGTCACACCACCACGCTGCATGAATTCACTCTCAAACATCATTGCTTTAATTTCTGTTTATTTGGAGATTTCTGGATGCTGTTGCTTGATGTGTCAGATTGAGTGTGCAACATGGAACATCTTTTCTTGGGTGTCGCAATGTTCTTTTTTTTGGCTCTTTACGCTGTCAATCCAAATAAAGACTGTTTGAATTAACAAAGCATGTTGATATCGATCCATTTATGCAGGAGGAGGTCTACTGAAGCTCTCTGATGTAAACATTGCGTCTGACCGCATTGGACATGCCTTCGTTGAAACGGAACCACACATCACTGTTTCCCACAGCTGTTCCCATCGCAACAATAGCACACTTCTCACCTGCAGGGACAGGAAACATCTTTTAAATATCAACTCTAACGTAGCAAATCACAGATTACCAAAAGAAACTCCAAAATTAGGCATTTAGCCACAAAAATTATGTCTGAGTAAGGCAACTGACAGGCAGGAACAATGTCCCACTCCATAAAATCTGCTGAGGGTAAAATTATTCAAGTACTGGCTGATGGCCCAAAATGAATGCTAATCTCTTTCTGTCTTAGCATGTTAACACAAACCTTCATGCTGCAGAGCAACAATCTGTCAGAAATGCTTTAATGGGTTGTGCAGGGGTTTAAGAACAACCCACATATGGAGGCCTTAGTCCTTGATGCAGTCGTCGCAGGTTCGATTCCCAGCCTGGAGACCTTTGCCGCATGTCTTTCCCCCTTGCTCATTACCAACTTTCCTGTAAATTAATTATCAAATAAAGGCCACTAGAGCCAATAAAGCCTTTTTTTTTTTTAAATACTGCTTTAATGGAAAGACTGGGTGATGAGGTCATTAATTTACAGTAAACCTAAATAGATCGCGATGACACAATGCTTGAATTAAAAGAGGGGTGTGATTTCTTTTGCTAGAATTTATTTTTATGTCACTATGTGTTCACTTTGTAAGCACAAAAACTTAAAAACAATAAATTATCAAAATATTGTAATATTATAGACATGTCAAACTGTGATAAAATAAAACTGAATGAAATGGAACCCAAACTAGATAGCTTTCTATTTAATGACTTAGAAGTAAACCAGGACATATCACAGGTTTAATTCAAATCAAGTTTAACTCCAGTCTTATGAAAGTAAATAAGTGTCATCAGGATTTGAATTAAAAAAAAAAAAAAAAAACACAGAAATTTCAATGTTACTATTTCAGTGTTAAAATATATTCAGAATACATTTTAACCCCTTAACCTGCACTGGAACGTGTAGCCAAAGTTTTTCAATTGTAATTTCTGGGGGTGAAATTTAAGGGTTTAAACTCTGCCGGTGTCCATTATTTCGCTTTTATTTGGCAGCCTAAAGCCCCCCCTTTTGATTGACACCGCATTTTACCAATAATGTTATGAAATGTTTTTTTCCGAGCCATTAATATCCAGAGAGCGACTTGAGCTCGTTTTGACATGCCTGTATTCTTTCTGGAATATTTCTGACTGGTCAACTTGGAGACTAAATCTAAAGCCACCGACGTGTAGCCAATTCGTGTCCTGTCATAAGGATATAAGGCACCTTGGGGTTTGTTTTGACATGAATCCACCAGCTGCCTTCGTAACCATGCGTAATCTGTGCGCCTTTGCTGCGTTATAGTCAGGCTCTGTGCGCCCTCATGTGTAAAAGTGTTTACAGGACTTTTTCTCACCAATGGTGAGCCGTGGTGAGCCGTGGAGAGACACGATTGGGGGTTAATGTGCTGTTAGAAGAGGGGCGGTGGTTGGCATTAAGGGGGCCTGGTCATTATCTTTCATTAGAGCCCTCATTAATGACTGTACGTTGAAGCACTGAGGACTTACAGTTATTTGAAGTTTGTATGTCAGGTGTTGTCCAAGTGTGCCATTTGGAGACTAAACCCTAACCCCTGACCCCTAACCCTTTGCCCAGCTTCAAAATAAATTTGGCCTCTCATCCAAGGATTTCTATGCCAACCTACAAATTTGTCACTTTGTAACATCTGGCTGCCCCAAGACCCCTGCACACTTCCAGGGCCAAGAGAAAAGTTCCTTATCAAGTTTACCTTAAATACAGGTTTTATTTTGAGATTATATAATGTTCCTTGTGTTAGAAATGTCCTCAGACATTGGGAGGAGGATCAGGGGAAAGTTTGTAGGGAAGAGAACTGCTTTAAATGATCCCATTCTTTGTTTTTGATTAATACATTTAAAGAAATTCAATAGAAGATAATGCATAGAAAACACAGGACTCCATATTTTCTTAATAAAAAAAAATCCCAACCGATCACCATTGTGTCCCAAATGTAGGACAAGCATTGGAATTTATTTTCATCTTTTTCAGGAATGCCATTCTGTATCTAGGTTCTGGAAATGTGTAACATATAATTGCACAGATTATAAGAGTTTGTAAAGATCCAGGACAGTGCCCATTGGGGCTGCCTCCCCCAGATAAAATAATAAAAGGTAAACCACTCCAGCTGACCAAACTACTATTTTTAGGTCAGAAATGTATTCTGCGAAACTGGATATGTGATAAGCCTCTTTTGGTAACTCAATGGTACAGAGAAATATTTGGAATTATTCCAATGGAGAATCTAAGTGCAAAATTAGGTGGCAAAACTGAAAACTTTAAGGCCCTCCTTAAAGGAGAGTTTGTCTTCAACTGGAAATAATCTCTAGTACCTTTATATATTTTATTTCTTTTATTTAATTATTTTTGTTTCATTCCAGGTTTTTTAATTTTGTTTTCTTTGTTTTCATTTAAGCTCCACACACGTCAGTTTGTACCATAACTACACCTGCTCTGTGTTATGTTCATTCTGTTTTTTTGAAAATAAATAAAAACGAGTTAAACTAAATTTTTGTGGAATTTTTTTATTCAAATCCTCATATTTACTTTCATACAGTTTTCTCCCAAATGTCTTCATCTGCTTTGTGTCAAAGAAAACAAGACCTAAGTTTGGCATAAAATAAGTTATCTTTAGATGTCTATATTTGTAAAATAGGTCTGAAGCCCTTTGAGAGGAGAAATGTACTTTAATGTCATTTCCTTGGTGAGTTTACAGCATACCATAATTAGAACTATTACACACTTTATCAGCTGTGGTTTGAGTGAAGTCGTGATGATGTGATTTTGCACACACAGTACCTGAATCTGAGGACAGTAGGGGCCTCTGAGGTCTGGGGCCGACGGCTCGACCGAAGAAATCCACCTCCGGCTGCAAAACAGAGGGTGAGGGAGGAGTTAAAGCTGGGTGAGAAGAAAGTAAAACAGGTCAGTGTCAGGGAACACACAACATCTTTTTTATTAGCCTAATTTCACCATCAGGGGATGCATTCCTAGGGGCTCCTCGTTACCCTCAATTCTGCCCTCTAGAGGCTCAACCATGTCATTATTGAACCAGGAAAATTACAGGCTGTGGTTTTCAGTCCAGCTGTTGAACAGTGAAGCAGTGCAGTTCTGCGTTCCTGTTGGGTTTTATTATCAGCATGTTCAATGCTGAAGCTGGCTTCTGATGGGTCGGTGTGGTAAAGGGCCATTTGACTTTTCTGGCTGCATCTGGATCACGTACTGACCCTAAATCAAATCAGGATCATCCATAGGAAACGTTAAACAGATTCTTCAATGTGTTAATTTTGCCAATTTTATACTTATTGTAAAAGTTCAAAATGACCCACTGGTCCGCTAGGTTTTCTGAAATAAATGGTAAGTAGTCGTCTACCAGACATTCTAAAGAACTTTATGCTTTTATGGAAATGCTAATTACATTTCCCAACAGAATTTTGGACGAGCCTGCAGTAAATGACCTTGGAGCTCCTGTTCTCCCAATCGTCCAGCAAACTGACCTGACCTGAACATTACCAAGAGGAAAATGAGATACACAAGAGCTTAAGTGACATCCCATTCCTAAGCCATCGTGTTCAATATGACATTGGTCCATCTTTGCAGTTAGAACAGCTTCAACTCTTCCGGGAAGGCTGTCTACAAGGTTTAGGAGTGTGCTTATGGAGGTTTTTGACCATTCTTCCAGAAGCATATTTGTGAGGTCACATACTGATGTGGGATGACAGGCCCTGGCTCTAATTCATCCTAAAGGTCAGGTCACATAAAGCTGCATAACCCAGACAAGTTCATCCACACCAGACTCTCCATCCATGTCTTTATGGGCCTTGCTTTGTGCTCTAGTACACAGTCATTTTGGAAGAGGAAGGGGCCAGGTCCAAACTGTTCCACAAAATTGAGAGCATGGAATTGTCCAAATATGTTGAGTTCCTTTCACTGGAACTAAGGGTTCAAGCCCCGCTCCTGAAAAACAACCTCTCACCATAAACCCCCCTCCACCAAACTTTACACTTGGTACAATGCAGTCAGACTAATACCATTCTCCTGGCAACTGCCAAACCTAGACTTGCCCATCAGATTGCCAGATGGAGAATTGCAATTCGTCACTCCAGAGAGCCCGCCTCCACTGCTATAGAGTTCAGTAGCAGTGTGCTTTACACCATGACGCTTTGCATTGAATGCAGCTGGTCCACCATGGAAGCTCATTCAATGAAGCTCTCTGTGCACTGTTCTTGAGCTAATCTGAAGGGGTCATGAAGTTACAAGGTCTGTAGTGCACTTTGTGGCTTAGTTGCTGTTGTTTCCAAGCACTTCCATTTTCTTATAATACAGCTGACAGTTGACTGTGTGGAATATTTAGGATCGAGGGAATTTCACCTCTTGATTTGTTGCACAGGTGGGATCCTATCACAGTTCCATGCTAGAATTCACTGAGCTCCTGAGATCGAGCTAATCTTTCACACATTTGTAAAAACAGTTTGCATGCCTAGGTTCAACACCTGTGGCCTTGAAAGTGATTGGAACACCTGATTCCAATAATTTGAATGGACTCCATCCAATACTTTTGGAAATATAGAGTGTTCAGAAAGCTGACGTTTCTCTTTCATTTTTTTTTTAAAATGGAGCTTATGTAACACTTTCACTATTACAAGCCTTAGGTTTCAGTCTACTGTTATGGTAAAAAATTATAATAATGTCACAACTGCTAGTCAGATCATATGAAATGTTTGTGAACTCTCACCAAAAGAACTATTTGGGTTACTTGTACAAGGTTGGAAGGTTGTTTTCCATAGCTGCGTCAGGACCAGATTGTTTTTGCATTTCTTATCATTGTATAAAAACTTACAGGCTGCCTCTGGCTGGAGGAGCTTTGTGAGCTGGGGGAGCCTTGCATCCAGACTGGCTTCATTACTGATTGTCTTATGAGCTATCTGTATTGTGCACAATGCATGAATAAACCTGATTGAGTGATTCTACCTGGACAGTGCTTGTCGTGGAAAAAAGTACTTTTCTTCCACGACAATTTGGTGCCGTGACCCGGATCCTTCGTCTGGACATCTGAGGACGTCGACGAACAGCGTTTTGGTACCGACCTGGACTAAATTCCAGCCTCAAACCTCGTGTAGGATTTAAGAGAGAAGAGGGCTGTTGGTCGGCTCCATGGCTCTAGCACTGGGATCAACAAACTCAAAACCACTGTTAACAGGTGGGATACTCACTCGGGCTACTAAATTAAAATTTCCAAATTCTAAATTATAAAATAATAAGGATCTGATAAACCTTTCAACCTGGGGAATGGAGATTGGTGTTATTATGGGTTAAAGTTCCAGAAAGAAAGAAAAAACCTGGGTTAAAGTCCCAGGAATAAAGAAGAAAAAAGATAAAAACAAAAACAATATATAAAAAATAATAAAAAATTATATATGTTTGGGTTAGAGTCCCAGACCGAGAGAAAAGGAACCACAAATTTTTAGGTTAAAGTCCTAGAAAGACCTTATTAGCATATAAGGCAGGTATTTTCCTGAGTTTTGGTTTCCTAAATTAAGGAAACTAAACCTTTAGAAAATTCTAAAGACCTTCTTTGGAAATGAAGGCCCTTCTTAATAGGAGTAAGAGGCGGAAGATAGATAGATGGATGGATGGATGGATGGATGGATGGATGGGATGGATGGATGGATGGATGGATGGATGGATGGATGGAGGCAGAAGCGACCACAAAGCTGATTTGTGGATTCTGTGAAGACGTTTGCAGTCTAAAGAGGATATCCCACCCAATTCAAGCAGAATGGGTCTATGTGGTTTCACGCAATCTCTTCCTAAGGGTGAATTGTTTGACTATATGATAATAAAATATTGAGAAAAAAGAAAAAAAGAAAAAAGTAGTGTGCTTGGTGTGAATGAAGGTGGAATGACTTTAAAATGGTGGAATGTTCCCTGCAAAGTGAATTAGAAGCAGAGAAAAACGAGTACAGAATAAAAATGCTGAATATAAATCTTTGGTGTATAAATTACAGGCCTTAAATATCTTTATACATTTTCTTTTGTGTGTATTTGAATAAACAAATGATTTCACATCTTAAAAGGACAAAAGTCCTCAGGTTTCTCTGAAAAATCGCTCCACAAACGAGTTATAAATTCTGGATGGATTTAAAAATGACTAAAACTATATGATCACGCAAAAGGTTAACATAAGGTTCATACATGCATATGTATAGAAAAACAACAAAACAAGCCTAGTCGATTTCTGTGTGCTTCTTTTCCCCTGTCTGAGCTTCACTGCAGTGCGTCTGACCTCTGATCTCAACTCCTAAAACCTGTCCTCCCATGGACCAGATTATGTCTCTCCTACAAAACCAGCCGATGAAAGTGATCGAGAGGATCCAGAGAATCAAGAAGACAAAGAAGACCTCCATCACCTCCAGGCACTGAAGTGTCTGCTGATCCTAATAATGTTTTTTCCTGGAGAACTGATGGAATATTCAGGAGACAACTGACAGGTCTCCTGTTGGACATTGGGACTAAAACTGTGTGCAACTAAGTTTTTAAACCTCCGCTGGTCTGCTGTCCAGTATCAGCATGGAGAAGGAAAAGATAAACATGCTTCAAAGATCCAACACCAGAACTCTTATGGGGCGAGATCTGATGTGCGATTAGGGATTGATCTCATCTCAACAAGGTGTAAAAGTTACATCGCATTCTGAATGGATTCACACAGTTGTGCAATTTGACTTGTCTGCTCTTAACTATGTATATGAATGGAAGCTTCCAAAATTTGACTCTTTTACAACTTCTTGCAGAAGTCAAAAACATTAATCTCTCCTTTTCCCGATATTAATTATTATAATGAATTAAGTTGTGTTTCAAATGCTTCATTGGGAGCTGATTGTGATTATGAGGAGCATTGATTCTGTGCCTCTGCTTTGTTTTGGAACATACACTCTCTCTCTCTCAGCTGAGCAGAGACAATTTTTTTGGTTTCTGACTTTTACCCATACATACCTTTGGCAAAATCACAAATTGTCATGAAGTAATATTGGGACATTTCTTCATGCATGTACAAATGAAACTGATTGGATCATTTCACCTGCTCACTCAAATGTAATGTTTTCTAAACGAATATCGGCAGTCAAAGGAAAAGTTGTATAATTATACAGTGCACTTTAGAAACTGTGGAATTGGTTTCTACCACAGTCCTAAATTTTGAAGTATGCTCTTTTATCTCAAACAGATCTGTCTCCATTACTAATAGCACTATCTAAAGTTCCGGATGATTTTTTTGGAGATAGGCACCAGCACCTCCCGACCCCGCTGGGGACAAGGGTGTAAGAAAATGGATGGATGCATGATCCCCTAAAGGGGGGAAATTTAGTAAATGCCTCCTTAAGGCATTTACTAAATGCCTTAAGGAGGCTTAATTGTATAGTAGGGGTGTATCCAGGAAGTTTTTAAAGAGTGCTAAAAGGGGGCCAGTGACAATCTTGGGATGTTACCACATCATGTTTAAAGTACAGTGTAAAATATGCAAATGGTTGATGTTACCACAATACTCTCAAATAGATCTGAGCCATGCGAGTAAATTGTCCTGCATGTTTCAAAAATGTCCTGCATGAGACACCACATCCACAAATTTGGCATACAGAGCTCAAAAGTTTTATGTTTGTCTGTGAATGACTTCACTGACACACATGTGAAGGAGTTGCTTCGAGTAGCTATAACTTAGTACAAACCAAATCTAAAGACACTTGTAAAAAAACAAAACACTGTCAGGTGTCTCACTAAGGCTTTACGGACTAAGAAAACTATTTCAGCAGGTAATGTGGTATAAAGTTCACCCCTGCATTAACATTATCATTCTGTACGCAAAGAATCAGCCACACAATAACAACTGAGGTATATGCTGAACACCAGTCAGAAATAAATCTTTATGTTAGCCAACCGCCAATTATGCATAGTGTGGAGACGCTTATCGAGGGCACGCACACACATACACATACACATTGCATTCTTATGATTTGACATGGAGGCCTTTGTGTTTGTAACAGGTGCAGAGACTGAATCTTGTTTCACTTCCATCTTCAAGGACATCATCATACTTTTACACAAAGGCCTTTTAGAAATAGAAAACTTAGGTGACGCAGACCATGGGTGTGTTCTTAGATCATAAGCAACGAATCTTCCCGTTTTTGATCAGATGCTGTATAGATTCGGTCACATTCACTTCTAGTCTGTGAGGGTAAGCGTCTCCTTTTTTTAGCGCTAAAAAAAGTAATAAAAGAAGTAAAGTCTGATTACTTTTGTTGGCTGATTTTCTGCTTCGTGTGCTTGCACGTTTTTGGTCCATCGGTTTAGAAAACATTTATTTCACAACAAAAGCTTCATTTAAAAATAAACAATAAAATAAATTCCTAACAAGACTACAAAATACACAGAATTGCGTGGAATTCATTTTAGTTTTGATGCATCTCTACTGTGATGTCTCATTGTTCCAGAATGGCTGAGATCCTATTGCAGACAAAAGTCTTAAACCTGATGCTTTCACTCTTGAGGTACTTTAGCACAGCCGTGCTTGTCAGTCCAAAAGACTGATTCAGTGAGCTCCAGCTCCAACTTTTTTTTTTAGCAGTGTGTCGATCTTTGTGGCTGCTATCAAATCCATTATTGGGATGGATGGTGACTTGAAAAGTGCAACCCTTGTCTTGGCCATGATAAATGTGCATTGAGCTTCACCAGTTTCAGAAAACAGCGGCTAGTAACTTGCTGTTCCATAGGCATCTTCACTCAAAGAAAGTGATGAAGTTGTGCGTAGACTGGCACACCAAACTGCTTTGACTTGACACATCAACTGATTCAAAATTTCTCGAGCAGAGACAGACTTGAAATCCAACTTTTCCAGATTTTTACAACACTGTCTTTGCAGATCTTCATCCCCGCTATACTTTTGCCAACATAAATCTTTTTTGCTGGAAGTATTACTGGAGCAAGAAATCCCAAGGGGTCAAAG
This sequence comes from Poeciliopsis retropinna, assembly GCA_010277075.1. Lineage (NCBI taxonomy): Eukaryota > Metazoa > Chordata > Actinopteri > Cyprinodontiformes > Poeciliidae > Poeciliopsis > Poeciliopsis retropinna. The sequence goes on from VMRM01000023.1 coordinate 703,315, forward strand.
ATAGAGCTGACCAAGGAAAGCAGACCTTTCCTAGTGTGTGGTCGATCTTTGGGGTTGGTCTTGAACCTGAACTGATCTGATTCAGTGCACCACTGGATGCCTAATGTCCTTTCCATTGGCAGATGGTCTTCACCTAAGTCCATATTTTTAAATCCTTGTGAATTCTCCTCTTCTGGAATTGCTGTTCCTGCCGTTACTTGACTGTTTGGTCAGTCGAAATCCTCCTTTTTCCAACATGCTTCTTAACTTGTCGCATAGCGTGATGACTGTATGTTCATCAGAAACTGACTTTAGATACTTGTCTGTGTAAAAAAAAATTTATGAACTGTTTTGACTGTCTCCTGAGCAAACTCATTTGCGAAATCTGTTGAAAGTCCTGCTTGAACTGCAATTGCCAGAGTTCCTCTAGTTTAGCCACTGAGATCCGATTTGCAGTAATTCCTGTCAATGTGTCACTCATCATGTCCGTTTTGCCTGTAAGCGGTCTATTCACCGTCCAGCCCAAGACTGTCTTTACTGCATATGGCCCATTGTCCACAGTGTTAACCACTTGCAATGGTTCCAAAACTTTAGGAACAATTGCTCCAATAAGCAATCCAACCTGTGCTTGGATAGTGGGAATTTTCACCTCCTTGAGGTGGGGCCAACCATCAATATCCTCTTGACAGGGAATATTGTCCTTAATTACAGGAATCTCTTTCTGTGAATAAACCTCAGAAAGTTCCACAAATTGATTGGTGTCCAAGTTGCTGATCTCCAGACCAGTCACAATGGATGTATTCACAATTGATTTGTTTCCCATAGTTCGCAATAACATGTTGGTGTTGCGCCCATTCATGTTCAACTGATTAATCAGTGACTCTGTAGCAAAGGAAGCCGAGCTACCTCAAACTAAAAATGCGTAAGATATCATTGCCTTTGTTCCCTTTTGCGCCTTAACAGAATGATCGACAAGACACAATTGTCCCTACTGGCCGCAGTGACACCACAGGTTTCAGCTGTTTGTACAAAAGCAGTTGTTACAGGTTGCTGTTCACAACTTTCCTTTACTGGTTCTTCTTTAGTGCCTTTACTGGTTCTTCTTTAGTGCCTTTGGTTGTAATATGTAGAGATGTAGGGTGTCATCTTGAGCATTCTTGACACTGAAGTTTCTGTTTGCAACTGCTACTCATATGTCCTTGCTTCAAACGTGCAAAACACAAACCTTTGCTCCACAAGAATTTGTCCTTATAGTAGTCTCTGCTGTTGTAGGTGCTGTTGTACAACTTCTGTGGCTTTAATGATTCCAAGTATTGTTTTGGTTTAGTAGGTTCTTTCGTGGTTATGGTTTCTAAGTTTCCATAGAGTAAAAGTACTTAACCTGCTGGTTCAAAAAGTTAAATTTGGCTCTTTTCTCTGTCCTTTCTTGCAGGTCACAGGCTTCTCCATGATTCTTTGAGCTTGTATGGCAGTTTATTTGCCAAAGACTTTATATTAGCTGTGTTGCCCAAGCCTTCAGTCTTCTGATAGTATTAGCTATCTAGTAGCTAATAATATCTATCTAATAGCTAATATCTAATAGCATCATTGAGTTCAAGCAACCAGTGAAGAAAAGTGCAAAAGACTGAAGAGCAACTTCATCTTCTGGTTTAATTGCTGGCCAATCTAATGCCTCTTTAATGTAGGTGTGGCGCACAAGCCATTTTGATGGAATAGTTGTAGTAAATTAATGCTGTTTTGATATTTATTAATACTGTTTTGGGTTTTATTGTGTGTGGTATTTCCGAGTTGTGTCGCAGTTTGACGTGGTTGCGGAGGGGGGTTCATATCCCTCCGCCGTTGCTAGGTGACGACGGTTGGAATGGGTGTGCTGTGTCTTTTTCTTTTTCTAACGGCTGTGTAGCGAGAACGCTAACGGAATTACTTTGTTACTTTGTAACAATTATTAAATTAAAATGTTGCGGACTCAATCGCAAAAGCTCGTTTGATTGTTTGTCACCACTAAATAGGCTTCTGAGACCTTGAAGTCAGAATGAACTAAAGCTGAATTTAGGCTTCTACAATGGGAGTTGGTTCTTTTCTTTCTGTTTCATTTACTGCAGTCTTTGTCATATGCTTTATTTTTGTTTTTTTCTTTGTCATTTTATTATCATTTATGTCTTGATTTGATCCACCTCAGTGTTGTACAGAACTATGGTTAAGCAAGTTGTTTTTAAGAGCTTTAGAAATAAACTGTATTTTGCTTTCTGTGTGCTTTATGTGCACACATAAAGACTAGAAAGAAGATTTGTTTGTGCACCTCACCCTGGTCTCCACTGTTGTCTGTTTCACAATGTTCTCCAACCTCTGCTGATGGTTCCTGGTCAGATTCGGAGCTGAACTCTTTCTTTCTTCCTTTTTCTTCACAACCAACACATGCAGCACATCACAAATCATAAGTACAGTTTCATGCACATCCAGCTTTGTTCTGACTAAACAGGCGGTGGCATCTCACGGTAGCAGGGTTCCTCTGCAGCATCATCTGCTCAGCTCTCCTCATCTTCTCCTGCTCCATTTCTCTGCTGATGGTCTGTTTGGCCTGATAGGTCAGCTGGCGACGCGGCGGCAGGCCCGGAAACTTCGCTACCTCCTCCACACGCCTGCACATACAACAAACTTAACATGTAACAAGTCAGTGATTTATGTATTTCCCAGCTCCAGAGGGTACAAAATGGTGCTCCACGTTTTTTAACAGGTACCCGAAAATTTGATCATATTTCTCCTATTTTAGTTTCCTTACACTGGCTCCCAGTACATTTTAGGATTCATTTTAAAATCCTTTTATTTGTTTTTAAAGCTCTTAATGGCCTCACCCCTCCCTATCTGTCTGAGCTGTTACATTCTTATTCACCCTCCCGTCCCCTCAGGTCAGCTGATCAGTTGCTTCTGGAGGTGCCAAAGACAAAGTGCAAGCTCAGAAAGGACCGTGCTTTTTCTGTGGCAGCTCCAAAGCTATGGAATTATCTTCCTTTGGGCATAAGACAGGCCTCTTCAGTCATTGTTTTTAAGACCCTTCTTAAAACTCCTCTTTTTTCTTTGGTGTTTGGCACAGTCTGAGATGTTTCACTTTGCTTTACTGTGTTTGTATAAATATGTATTTTATATTCGATCTTTTCTATTTTATAATTGCCTTGTATTTTATGATTGTGTACAGCGCTTTGGTCCTGTGTGTGTATAAAGTGCTTCATAAATAATGTTGATGATGAATGTTCTGCACTTTGTGCAGTTTGTGTGTTTCATTATGTTGGATCCTCATACGTATAGTGGAGATGGTTGTTGGTTGCTACAGCAACAAATATGTGTGTGTAGCTAGCTGACACAAATTGAGAAAAAAAAAAAAAAAAAAAAAAAAAAAGTGTCCAAGTGGATTTGAGTTTTTACTGTAACAGTTTTTCTGCGTTACTTTCCCTTTGCTGTGGCGCACTGCACTACATCAAGAATATTTACATCTCCAAGTTTTATTTAGTTGACGGAATCATTCTACTGTGGCAGTACGGTTATGGCTGGCAAGGAAAAGAATAGTCTTTTTGCACCTCTAGGGCATTCACAAAATGTCCGGATGTAAAACAGCAACATGTAACGTGTCTAAGTGGTATCAGTTGATGAATGCTGTACTTTTAGGTAAAAGTTTTACTATTTTTATTGAAATTGCAGTGAAATTTTTATTTTTGAGTATGTTCACACTGCCATCTGTTGTTTGCAATGAAGTTGGCGTTGTTTAACTTCATAGGCGTGACTTCCTTAAGGACAGGTGTGGACATGTCCCCACCAACTCTGGCCTGACGGGAACAGTCCCCACCAATATTTTCTACACCTTTGTCCTTTCTGTTCCTGCATCTGGTTATAACTGCTGTAACTCTGCAGCAGCTACGCACTGTGTTCAAAGCATTAACAGCCAGTGAACGACTGCTATTTAAAATTCCTTTGTAAATGTAAATGGCAAGTCTGCTCACTGATCTAGTGGACTGGACTTCACCTGAATTACTGTGTGCAACAGTGCGCCACATGCACTGTTTCTTTGAGTGAGGAATATTGGTGATGAGAAAAAGACACAATCAAGCGAAGAATCTGAAAAAGGGACGCAAAGTTTTGACATTTATTAAAAATGATACGAGAGCAAGATAACAAGGTCCAAGGTAATCACATTTCAAAGGTCAGTAATAAAGCTTTTATTAAAAATATAAAAAGTGGGGAGTAGGTTAGTTATGCTGTAGCTTAACTTAGACAAACTTAACGTAGCCTACCCATGCTGCGCAGTTTGGTATGTTTCGGTTCAGTTACTTTCTGAGATTATCAGTGGAGCAGGTGTTTAAATTAATCAACCACCTCAAGTGTTCAGGCAATTACTTCTTAACGATCGTAAAATAAACATCAAGCCTGACTCCTGGAGCTGTTGTCTGTCGGTTGCCATGACAAAAGATCTGCGTGACATTAGGCTGACAGAATGGTTTTAAGTTGTTCTCCTCCTCAGTTTCTTTGTCCCTGTAGATGCATCATTTGTTCATAGAAAGTGGTGATTTTAAAGCAATCATCAAATAGGATGAAATATTTTAGAGCATAGGAGTCAAAATCTGGAGACTACAACCATTTTTGTTACACATTCCTGCTCATCTTTTATTAGAATCCAGTAATATTATTTAATATATGTATATGTTACTATATTATATATAGCATATATATTATTTAATTAGCCTTTGGGATTATTAAAGTTTTTTTTTTTTTAATTGAATATATTGATGGTCAGCCTACAACCCAACTGCCCCAACCAACCCCAAAAAGTTCTACTGAAATTCTTGACAAGCAGAGACGTAGATGTGACTTGCAGTGGCAGTTTTTGATATGAGCAATATGGGCAACTGCCCAGGGTGGCATCTTGTGGGGAGGCAGAGAAGAATTTTGTAACAGTTTTCAACTGCAGGCAAGCATTAAGAAAATATACCATAAATTCCATAAATTAGAATATGACTAAAAAGTTAATTTGTTTAGTAATTCCATCACCACGTGAAAGATGTCATACAGATTCATTAGAGAACTAATGTTTCTACATCTTTATGTCTCTTAGTATGTTTAATATCTTCTCAAAGGTTTTTATTTTCATTAAGTACTATTAAACTGACAGATTGTATATCCTAAGTTATTGAGTAAGACAGCATGGCATTCATATTTAGGCCTTATAGTGTACACTACCTCCAACCCTGCACCCTGACTGTTCCTCACAATTTGTCCTCACCAATTTGCAACTCAAAGTTACACCCTTGTTTAACTTACTTTAGTTGCTGCAGTGTCCAGGTGCCAGAGAACCTCTGCTCTGAGTGCAACAAAATAGGGATCTACTTCTCCACAAGAAGTAAGCATCAATGAAAAATTCAGAATATTTTCAAGTGGTGATGAAAAACATACCACCTTTTGTTACCTTTTACTGGCCTTAGTTTGAGCTAATTTAGTTTACTACCTATTACTCCCACGCAGAAACAATGTAAAAACAACTCTCCAGATAGCACGCGATGGTAATTCAAAGTTGAATTATAGTCAGAATTGTTGATTTTTGGTTAAGGTCAACAACTGACAGATCAACCATCAAACAATTATCCAATTCTATTATCTAATAAAACAATAAATATTGTTTTGTGGTTGAAATTTGATGAATGCCAATGTTTGATCAATGTTGAATCAATGTATGCTGTTTGTCGCACCCAACGTTTGATCAATGTTGAATCAATGTGTGCTGTTTGTCGCACCCCCCCTTGTCCTCTCCTCATCGGAGCTCTGGGTGAGAGCATTTCATTTCATTATTGAGCAGGGGATAATTATGTTTTAAATTGAGCACTGTTGTGGATAATGGGTTGTGATTCCTTACTGTACATTTTCTTACTTGTCCATAAAAATTACGAGCTGTTTGTGTGTGATATGTTGACACAAAAACATCTGCAGGTTACTACAAGGAGTGAAGGGGTCCAGCCCCCCCCCCACCACCTTTTTTTTTTTTTACATGACTGGAATGTCTCAACCACACAGCCACTTTGCTGTTGGCTTGTTTGCAAAAGATGTTAATTCAATGTTGACTTATAATCACAAAGGTTTAATTTATGGTTAAGGTTGATGACTGATGGTGGATAAACCATCAAACATTTATCCAATTCTAACCAATTACCTAACGTTGAAAATGTGTCATTGGGACCTGCAAATAGCAATGCACAAGGACTGACTTGCCTCCATGCATTGCACGGCAGGCACCTATTGTTCTTCACCTAATAGAACGTCTCTTTATTATAGATTATTTATTATTCTTCCGTAGACCGGAATGCGGCTCGTACCGCTGCAAGTCCACCCACAAAAGTGGTATCAAAACGTGCGGCTTGATCCCGGCATTGGAGCTATTACTTTTATAGGGACTTACGATGGCGACGTAAAAAGCAAAAAACGAGCAAAATTTCCAACTGCCGGAACGCAGAGCATAACTGACTCCAACTGCCGCTCCGCCAGAGTGAAGAATGAAGGGGATTTTTGACTCCAAAACAATTTTGAAATCGCCGTCACGCCCACAAATATCGGCCTATCAGTATCAAACTCGGTCATGACATCGATACGAGTGCCTGCTCCGGGAAAATGTTTTCAAAATTTTGCTAGGGCTTACGGTTTTCTGTCAAGGTGCTTCAGAGCAAAATCATGCGCCAGGTAACTGACGCTCTCAGCTATTCATTTTCATACTTTTATGGAAAATTTCAGACCTCAGCACACACCATTTTTCTCTCATTGCTACAATTACTGTGAGTGAGCTACAGATATGAATCGCGGTACTATCGGAGACGACAAATAGCCTTCTAATATGCTTCAAACGGTTTTCTGATACGTATCACGGTTCCCGAACGGGAAGCAGTTGTTCAGACTGCTTTTTCCATTAAAACTGACTGGGTGTCTCACAAAGATAGAAATCTTTCCCCACCTCTCTGCCTCACACACACATGACTGTTGACCTCCTGTTTAGAACTACAATTACTGAAGGTTAGGACTACAACATGGCGGAACAATGTTGTTCCGCCATGTTGACCTCTGACCTCCGCCATGTTGACCTCTGACCTCTCCTGTAGGCACTCAGTGCCTACAGGAGAGGTCAGAGCTTATTGTCAGAACTACAACATGGCGGAACTGTGAGTTTCTACTGAGGAGGAATGAGCTGGCCATTAGAACTACTTGTGTTTGGGCATTTTACAACCATTGTTACACACAGGATTAGTGTTAATTAATTTTAATGAAATTAAGTTTAACTAAAATTTAAAAATAAAAGCCTTGACATTTTTTTTTATCATGCCGTTGCTCTTTTGGCCAATATATAATTGACTTAACTAGTGTTACACATGAGATTAGTGTTGCCATTTAAAATGAAGCTTACTGAAAATTTCAAAATTAAAACCTTAAGATTTGTCTCCGGCTAGTGCAGCTCCATAGGAGCTGCAGTGATATTAATTTGCATTATCTTTTTCTCTCATGTTAGGACACTGTCTTGCGCAGCATTTCACTGTTCCCGACTAGTGCACTGCCATATACTGCAATATCTTTTTCACTCAGGTTAGGGCATTAGCATTAGCTAATGGCTGCCTCAAACTGATAGAATTCTGTCTCCCCTTGTCTGACTCACAGCTGGAAGAGGATCCATTACCATAGGAACAGAAGGCAGCAGGGCCAAACAGCTGATTAGGACTACAAAAAAGGCATCACTGTAGTTTTAACTATAGTAGAACTCAGGAATGAGCTGAGTTCATTCAGTGTTCTATAGGAACACCCAGTGCCTACAGAAGAGGTCAGAGCTGATTGTCAGAACTACAACATGGCGGAACTGTGAGTTTCTACTGAGGAGGAATGAGCTGGCCATTAGAACTATTTATGTTTTGGGCATTTTATAACTGATTTTAACCAACCATTATTACAGACAGGATTAGTTTGGCAATTTAAAATGAAGCTGACTGAAAATTTCAAAATAAAAGCCCTGAAACTTTTACATCAGTTCATTTTTGTTTGGGGCATTTTATAACTGATTTAGCCCAATCAATGTTAATCATGGGATTAGTTTGGACTTTTAAAATGAAGCTTACTGAAAATTTCAAAATAAAAGCCTTAAGATTCGTCTGTGGCTAGAGCAGCGCCACAGGCGCTGCAATGATATTAGCTTACATTATTTTTTTCTCTCAGGTCACTGAGAGGTCTCTCAGGTCACTAATGTCTTGCATTAACACTAGCATTTCACAGTGCTAGTGAAATGCTAAAGTTTGTTTAGCACAAACATTAGCATTTCACTGTTCCCCACTAGTGCACTGCCATAGGGAGTGCAATAAGATTATCCTGCATTATCATTTTCTCTCAGGTTAAGGCTCGGCCTTGCATAGCACGGCAGAGCATTAGCATTAGCCTTTTACCTTAAATGAGGTATTAGCTATTTCTCTGACTTATTACCCATGTTTGGTACAGTGAATGGATTAAGTCAAATACAGAGAACATGACAGTGATGCTCCACATGCTACTTAAAGTATTCATGCTAACATTAGCATTTTGGCTAATTTTAGCGTATACACTTATTTTAACAGACTGAATGGTGTAAGTCCATGTTAGTCAACATTCTTGTGATTCTCCACATGATATTTTGTAGTTTTTTAGCCAAGCTTTGCAGTGATGCTAATGTTTAGCATCAGAACGCTCTGTCCAATCCGACGGGCACACTTTGGCAGGCCCTGGTTAAATTTCTTCAGGAATTTTCTAGTTGAATCAATGTTGTTTTGTGGTCGAATTCTAATGACTGAAATGTCAATGCAGTGTTTTTCAACACAAATGTGCATGGAGATCCACATGCAGTTGATAGTTCAATCAACATTGATTCAACAGTGTCGATGATGGTTGAAACCCAAATGTTGATTAAACATGTAAGTAACCAACCACTTTCAATTTTGTTTCAATGTCAGGCTTCAACATACAGTCAATGTTTCTGCCTTAAATTGTTTTAATGTTGTTTCACTCATATTGTACTATCTGGGTCAGGTTTTCTGGTAGATCATTACACAAGCAGGGCTCAGTTTACTGCTTATTTGGCATCCAGACTAGAGGCACCAATGTTCACAAAGAAGATTTGCTTTATAAACATCGGTGCCTTTATTCATTTTTGAACAACAAAAGAAGCAAAAACAGTGGTGAAATTACCTTTTTTGATTTTTGAGTGTGGTTGCATTCTGACAAATGAGTAAAATGCTACTGAAATGTCACTGAAATAGAAACCAAGAAAGTTTTTATACATTATTCAATTTTAAAAGTAAATTCCAGACTTTTACAAATAGTGTAAAAACCAAAATACCAAAGGATAAATTGTGCCATTATGTGGCAAATCAAATAAAAATATTGATATAAATAAATGAAAACCATGTTAACACTACTAGATGTTTGGCCTTCAGAAAACACTTTTTCTCTCTTTTTGACAGTGTAGGAGCAGACTTGGTGTTCACTCTATCCCTCTTTCTCTAGTCTACTCTTATCTCCACCTTTTTTCCTTTTCCCACAGCTTTTGGCTTTCCCATAGCAAAAGCAGTTAAGGATCCACTTGTGGAAGTAAATCTGTTAGGCTTCACCTTGGCACCCCTTCAATAATTCTGAATATCACACCGCCAGAGGAACACATAAAAAAGGAAAAAAAAGCATAAGAAATAATAAAGCTTCCAGTTCTTACTCATCTAGACTTGGAAAATGATATTAGCAAATTCCAAAGTTTTTCCAAACGCAAAGGAACAAACTTTACTTACATTTTCTTTAGGGATGCAGCAATATAAAAATTTAGGCTTATATTGATATCTAACATTAAAGATGACTCCTCCAGATCCAAAACCAGAGCAGTTCAATTACATATCTCCACTTGTGCCAAACATTTAGGCTGCCTTTGATGTCGACCACTCATTTCCAAACTGCCTTTGTCCACCAGTCAAAGAGTGGTGTTGTGGTGTGCCAGTGAGGGCAGGTACAGGAAGGCGTAGACCAGGAGCAGCAGCAGCAGAGCCAACACCAGGGGCACGCACCAGTCATTGGTGACCAGCACCTTGTCACAGCGAGCCTGCAGGAAGGAGCCGTCCTGGACGCCCAGCTGCTCTTCAACCGGCCGCAGCATGCCTGGAGAATCCCAGCCTGACCAACCGTGAGCCTTACACAGTCTCGGGATTTGTTGAAACACGGCGTGGAACTGAATAAAAGTCCCAAACATGAATACACCCTCCAAATCTAGCACTGTTCTAACACATTCCTGCTCCAGAAATATTGAATTCCGCCATATGTCAGCTGAATCCAACTCTTAGTCAATCCCACTCTACAACAGCAATGAGGCTTTGCTGTGTGCTACCCTGTTCTGACGCAACAACAATAACACACACACACACACGTTTGTCAGGCTATCTTTGTGGGGACTTTCCATTGACTTCCATTCATTTCTACAGCCTAATCATGGCCCTTACCATTACATACCTAACCCTAACCCCTAAAGAGCATTTCCCCTTGTGGAGACAGTGGGTGCCCACAACATAATATGTGTCAAGAAAGTTGTCCCCACAAGGTACTATATACTTTGTGGGTCTGGGTGTGCTTGTGTGCATGCACACACACACTAATAATAAGGTAATAAGCGGATTATTTTCTAAGCTGTTATGCAGAGAAACCACAGTGTGGACTAGCGCAGTGACCTTCAACATCCCAACAGCTCACACATCTGTTCAGCAAGTTTCCCTCCCCACTGGATGGCAGGCAGCAGGAGGTTTGTTTGGGTGCGTGTGTACTCACGGCTCCAACATGAAGGTGTACTGGCCCTCGGGTGTGCGGTCCTGCCTGTATGACAGGTTGTAAGCCAGCATGGTGTTGATCAGCTCCCGCATCAGTTCCTTCTCTCTGCTGCTAAAAAGCTGAGGATTCACCTGAAAGTAGCAAATGCTGCACATTGAGCAGGTGTTTAGTGCAAAAAAGGAAAAACATGTTGAAATGGCAGGTTTTTTTGGTATTAAATTGAAACATGATCAATCATTCTTCCACTTTTAAGGCGACTATGTCCTGCACGATTCAACCAAGACTGGGCCATTGTCTGCATTCAACTTCTATGCACCACAAATATGGAACAAACTCCCAGAAAACAACAAAACAACCAAAACACTGAGTGCCTTTAAATCAAGGTTAAAAACACACCTGTTTAGAGTTACTTTGAACCATAATAAATGCAACATAGACGAATATATTTGATGTGTATCGATGATTTGATGATGGCCCTCGCTAAAATGTAATGCTTGACATACAGTCAACAGTTTCTCAACTGTTGACTGTATGTTACTTTTATGACATCGTGTTTTTATGATGTGTAAAGAGCGTTCACAGAGCAAATGAAAAGGAACTGTATTAAATATGCAACTTTAAAAATTTTTTGTTAATTATTTCTTAAACTGTCACCATTTTGTGACAGTATGGTATGACATTGAATAATGGGGAAACAGCCAAAACACTGAGTGCCATTAAATGAGGTCCATTTGAAAAGTTCACCAAAACCTGCTTTCCAGCTGCTGTTATTATGTTTACTGAATTTTTATGTTTTTCTTTCATACCTTGCCTGATATGTGTGGTTGTTCATTTGCCCTAAATTAACACATTTTCTAAATACTGTCATGGTTTTCAGGGCCAACAATTTTTTAAGGTTTTATTGGCTCTAGTGGACTTTATTTGATAGTGAATTGACAGGAGAAAGGGGAAGACTTGAGGCAAATGTCACCAGGCCGGGAATCAAACCTGCAACGGCCACGTCAAAGACGAAGGCCTCCTTATGTAGGTTGTCCTTAACCCCTGTGCCACCACAACATCCCCCAACCAACTATTTTTTTTTCATGCTTATTATTACAGTAAATGTATCCTATATGCAGTAGCTAGTAGGAGCAAGTCCAAATGGGAACACCTGAGGGAAGTCTGCGATTCCTTCCCGGACCTGTTCCCCTGTGAAACAATCTCAGACAAGTGGAAGGCAATGAATGAATGGAAATATTTCAGGATTCTAAAAGTGTGACCACATTTTCTGAAATACCTCTGGAATAATGTTTAGCTTTCAAACAAAGATGTTCTTGACACTTTATCTAAACTCGAGTTTGGAAAGGACCCAAAATGATCTAAGCAACATTTTAGGTTAAACTGTGCAGGATATACACCAGATTAAAAGATGAAAAAAGTTGCTAATATTTTAAATATTTAAACATATAAATATTTTCTAACTTCAAGTAGGATTACAACAAATGTTTTTAACGTACAGGTCGTAGTTTTGGACAGATGATGTCAAGAAGCAGTGTCAGAACATCTAGAGTGAGGTGGAGCTGGCCGATCCTGGATCTGATGCTTGCTGGGATGTCAGCCAACATGGTGGACAGAGCATTCCTGCTGCTGACGAGGTGAGAGGTGGCCTGCAGAGGACACCAACAGGAGTGCTTCAGAATTTGTGTTACAACACCCAAACTAACCTCCTCTCTTTTTTCATCAAACTTTTTATATTCAAGCACAAGACTGTAACCTCCTGTTGGCTGTGAGGATAGCTGATGCGAGGCACATGCGTGTGGGCAAACAGGAAGTGAAACGTCACAGACAGGAAGGGCAAATATCTCAGCAAGGAGAAGTTCTGTCCATGCAGAATCACTTGGTTCAGCCTGTCGGAGAACATCAGCCAATCCAGAGCCTCGGACACACTCTGCAGGTTGGGGTCCCGCACTCTCACTGACAAATAGTTATCGTAGAGGCCCTGGAGAAAAGAGTGCAGTTCCTTTAATGTCATCTGTGCAGAAATTGAGCAAAAAAAGAAAAAAAGCATTGGTGAAGCTGATTAAGTTTATTACCTGAGAGATCTTTTCATATTGTCCACTTGATGAAGCAAGGTGCAGAACGTGCTGGAACCTCTGAAAGCCACTTCCTGAACCAGGTGCCTCTTCAAAGCCTTTGCCAATACGTTTTCTGATCAGCACAAACCAACTTTTCTCAGCAACCAGTCAATGTAAAAAAACATTCTAAAGACCTTTGTATTTATGGTCAAAGAATTATTCCCTGACTGCTTGTTTGCACTCAACATTTTACATCTGCTAAAACACACAGCTATTGAAAAAAAAATTAAAAACATTTCACAGGGAAAGCTTGATATTGTTTACTAAATGTAAAATTTCATATACCAATGCTAACACTGAATGGTAATAGTGTTGGCATACAATGTAAAGCAATATAAAGGTTTAATAGATAGGATTAACACAATAGGAGGAGGGCTGCAAAGTGGCGCAGTTGGTAGCACTGTTGCCTTGCAGCAAGGTGGTCACAATAAGTAATAAAAAAATTAATTGCATAATAAATTAAAATTAGCTTGATAATTTCCATCCTGATTATTAATCATTTCTGAAGGCCAATTTGTTTACAGTGACAAAATAATTAATTTTATTTATGATTTCTGTTGTGTGGTTTTTATTTCCGTTTTATTTATTGTTTTTTTGGATGTGTTTTATTTTTGGATATTTAAAACGTCTTCTAATTACAGGCCTCTCTCCTCCCCTCCTCTTTCCCCTCACCGCTTCCTTCCCCTCCTCCTTCAGTTCTGGGTGGGAGAATTTTATTACTGGATGGGGATTTATCACATTTTAAATTAAGCAGTTGAGAACAGTGCGTTGTGATTCCTTTCTGTACACTTTCTTACTTATCTGTAAATATTGACTGTTTGTGCATATTGTGTTGGCACAAAAACATCTACAAGTCACAACAAGCAGTGGAGCAGTCCCCTTTTTACGCTAGTGGTATGCCCCAACCACTTCGCTGCTGGCTTGACTGCAACCGGCTTCTAGGCAAGATGGCTAAGGAGAGTACCAATTGAGTAAGGATAGATATTAATGTTTGTTTCAGTGTGACAAAAGCAAAAGGTGTAATTAAACAAAAAGTAAAAGAGAGGTGGCAAAAGTTATGGGTAGAAGAAAGGAAAGGATGATATTTTTTCAAAAGAGAATTGGACAAATAAGAACAGAAAAAAAGGAGAGAAGAGATAATTATTTCATGACTTAGAATCGGACACACTGGATTGAATAGCTCATTATTTTTGATAGGGAAACATGAGCCAGAGAAATGTGAGTGTGGAGAAGATGAGACAATAGAACATGTTATTTTGCATTGTAGGAATTACCGGATTCAGAGAAACAAGTCAATTAGGAACCTCAGTAATATGAAAATTAAATGTGTGATTGTTGATTTACTGCAAAAGGATTAAGGAAGCAGAGGGTATTAGACTATATTTGATTTTTTTGAAAATGTGTAAGTGCTATAATGGCATATAGATTTCTTTGTTGTTGTTTTCTCTGTTGTTTTTGTCATGTGGTCCACACGCCTTATCGGTTGATGGCAGTAATGTTTTACCTAACATTTTTTTCCAACCGCCAATAAATTTCAAGAAGAATGAACCGGCTTCTGAATTGAATTCTACTCTGAGCACTACTGTGGTAAGTTTGGCAATAGTGCTTTTATATTAACTGTCTTTAATGAAAAATAACTACATTTTTTGTGCCTATTGTAACCCAGGTTATTGTGGGGCAACCCAGACATTTTAATAATTGAGGTACTGTGCTGTTTGTGTGTTTTGTCAATATAGCTAGAAGCTCTCTTACTCACTCCATGAGTCGGTTATTTCTCTCACAACAGTAAAGGCCTCTCTTGACAACCGTGCTTTGTGGCGGCATCCAGGGTTAATACATGTGCTGCAGTCAGATGGTCTTCACCACACACTTTTACTGTGTTTTATCTGTGGATGTGACAATCCCTTCTATGGCTCACTGTTCTTTCTGCTGGTTTGACAGTTTCACACTAATATATCAGGTCTGATGGCTGCTCCACGGTAAAAGTATGTCCTGTACTCTATGTTGTACCTTGATCCTCTTATTCATGGAACAGTAATTATATGCATAACATAACCATTATCTGTGTCACAGTGAAATGGCACAACATAATGATAATTTTAACAAATGTGTAAAAAATATTTTTTACATAAGTTACTTCCTTAATCTTTAATGTAAGTTATGTAATCCCACAAAACAGCAGCTCATTAATCTTAAAATATTGAAAGAGTATTTTTCAAAATCAATTTTTGAGCTTTGCATCATTTTGTAATGTTATATTCTCATCAAAATCACACCTGATTGATTCTTTTATGCTCCTTTAATTTATTATTTCAAAATTTTTCTATATTTATTTGAAGTATTACTAATGTTTTAACCAATGTTTTGATTTATTTTCTTTGGAGCTGCTGTATCAATCCAAAGGTAAATGCAGTCAAAGATCCCCAAACCAGGAAGCTCTCAGGCTCTTCTGCAGGTTCTCCTCTAGACTTCCCCACTGCTACAGTTATCTGTCAACACCACCACTCACAGTACACACAGTTTACCGTTTAGTACGTGGTAACTGGAAGATCTCCTGCCACAGATAGAACAAGCCTTTGTTGTGGTCCTTCTGCCCAACAGAGACACTCTGGATGATTCTGGAGTCCAGCTGCTTCAAGCCACGCCCATGCAGGAACTGCCCAGACAGGAGCCATATGCTAAATATGATGTGATGCAATGCAATGCAAGACAGACAAATAAGAGGTTTCTTCAGAAAATCGCCAGGCACCTGTAGTGTGTTGATGCAGGAACGAATGTCATTATCAGTCTTCTCACACAAGCACATCAGGGCACCTGTGTCTGCTTTTAGGCCCTGCAGCGTGGAGATCTGGGAGAGAAATAAAAAAAAGAAGAGGAAAGTCTGAGCTTTAAAACTTGTGTCTTCATGTGAGTGTTTACATGTTTAAATACTGACCTCTGACAATCTCTGAGAGAGGCGAGAAGGCTGAGTTTGTGGGAAAGCCAGAAGAAAGGCTTGTTGCCTGAGAGGTCTGAGAGCTGGAACATAACTAAAAAAAGGGGGGAAAAGTTGAAATATATAGAAATGAAACATTAAAGACAAACAGAAAGAATCCATCGGTTAGTTCTGAGGTTGTGCGATCTGGGTCACAATGAAATTAGTCTGTTCTTTACTTGGTTCTAGACATTAAACAAATCTAACCTCCACTGTACAAAAAGAGAGAACAGATTAATCACCATCAATATTTCTTAAAGAACAAGCTAAAGTGAAGATCAATGTGAAAAAGCTAAGTACAACCCATTAAGTCCAGGAGATATATCTTCAAACATTGTTTGTTATGCCCAAAAAGGGAAAAACATATTTGAGAACATGCATTCAAACACGAGGCTTCAAACATTCTTTTTATTTAAATGTTTTTTGTTGAAGTTTTGTTGGTTCAGCTGCTTTTTACTTTCTGTGAAGAAAAAGAGAAAATTAGATACACTCACTTCCCGTGTCTAAACAAAAGCAAATTCTAAATGCATAGATTAGTACAGATAGGTGGACCCGGTGAACCGATCAACATAAACAAAAAAGTCCAGCAGGAGGCCAACAGAACACAGGGCCATCAAAGCCCCTGCTGACACTAGACTAAGGCAAAAATGGTCCAAAAAGAACCTACTGCAAACAAAAGAAGTCAAAACAGGACAACCGGTCCCCCAGGCCAAAATTACAACAAAAAAAAAACCCCAAATAAAGGTGGCGGAGAGAGCGAGAAGAGAAAGACGGTATCCTGAAGGTCAGCCTATTTATAGGCAGGCACAGCTCAAAAACAAACAAGCAATAAATACAAAATACATGTAATTAACCAAAACCCTCCAAAAAACACATATCTGCCTGTGACACAGTTGGTGCCAAATTTAGTTGTCGGGATAGCTTACTTATATGAAACACAAACACTTTTTCCTCTACAAAGTGTTTGTATAAAGACAGGCAGTCAGGTCCTGCAGCTGCAAAGCTAGCCCACACCATCATTCTTCCAGCACTGTGCTAAATAGCTGGGATGAGGCGCTTGTCTATGATGGAGCAATGCTACAATTCCAGAAGGATACTTTGATGTTGAATGTCATTGTTTATCTTACAGGTCGTTACATATGCAGATGATTGGGCGAAGTAGTACAGATTCCTTCTTTTTCTTCTTGGCCGTCTCTGTCCTAGCGTCCCCACCGTGTGTGTCTTTTCTGTTCAGCACTGATAACAGGATGTTGATGGCCGCCTGTGGAAGAAGGTAATGTTTAGACCTGCTCTGAGTCACCCAGCATCTCACAGCGCAGCCTCAGGCCATTACCGCCGGCGCTCCATCAATCTCGTCAATAATCAGGCAGTTGGGCCTCTCGTTGGCTCCTAGAACAGATTTCATCTGAGTTGCCGTGTCGATGCGTTTCTGGAAGACCTCTGCACTCCGATCGTCGCTAAGGGAATAAAGAGCACTTAGACCAGGATTAAGCTTATTGTTTAACTCTGATGATGTTGAGTCCTGACTGCAGAAGGTCTGACCTGGCATTAATTTCCACCACATTGTACCCAGCATGCTTTGCTATGACATGAGCCAAGGTGGTCTTCCCTAAACCGGGAGGTCCAGACAGTAGCGCCACCTAGGGGGACACACAAATGCGTCATGTTCCAAGTTCACAAGATGGAAACCATGGCGATGGTGTAGCTGCTGAGTGTCTACCTGGTTTTTGGGTCGTTTGTACTGGTCCAGTTCAGCCTCCAAGATTTCCTCAGTCATCTCCATTTTGCTCTTGAAGCGGTTTGGATTCTGACTTCCCTGGCTGAGTTTGAATGGGTTCTGATTGGCTGATTGTCTGTCAGAGCGAACAGGGCGGGATTTCCTCTCCCTTCCAAACACCACGTTGTCCCACAGCTTCAGCCACTTCAGCAGACACCGGTTAGTGAACTGGAAGGAGAGCAAATCGCTGAAAACTGAAAAGGGATGACCACACACAGAATGAAATGGGAGCACTTACATCATCACTCAGGAGCTCTGTGTAGTGACGCGGTGAGAATTTCTCCACCCACAATTGGGATGTTTGTCCCTCGGTGTCTTGAGGATCCTCTTTCTCCTGGTCCTCAGTGTTTCCAGAGTCAGTAAACACATCGTTTAGACTGCTGTAGGAGAAGACAGCAGTTACAACATCCATTTCTCCTCTCTGAGGGTTCATGTGACAGAAAGGCAAGCCAGTTACCTGCCCAGCAGCTCAGTAATACTCTGTGACTCAACAACCTGCTGGTGACGCTGTAGGAATAATAAAAAAAGAAATAAAAGCAGGTGTTTAGAGTGCTTCAAAAATATAGAGTGTCTCCTGGTCTATAAGACTGAAACCTTATAATGTCTGCACACCCTCTAATAAAGCTTTTGAGGTGTGAACATTTAAGACCTTGAGAACTCATTCAAACATATTTCCCACCATTAATGTGACACAATTGTTGTATAATTCAGCTGATAAAAAAATGCCTATCTGAAAAATCCGTTCAAAAAACAAAAGCATTAATAACTCTGAACTCATCCAATCACCGAACAGATGCTTAGAACAGATAAATGTGTGGATGTGCAGTTCTGTTTCTGAACAGAAACAAGTTATTGTATTTGGACCTAAAGAGGAACAATCTAGAGTCAACGGACAGCTTCAGTTATTACAGCTAAAAACTGGAGATCAGTACCGCCCAATTAGCCTACTTAATCAAGATTATAAAATCTTCACATCCATATTAGCCAAAAGACTAGAACATAACCTGTCTGGTCTAAATCATAAATTTAGACCAGACAGGGTTCATAAAGAAGAGACGAACCAGAGACAATATTAGAAGAACCCTAAATGTGATCAACCACATTAAGAAGACTGACAAAAAAGCAATAATATTGGGACTAGACGCATAAAAAGCATTCGATACAGTAGACTGGTAGTTCTTATTCAGAGTCCTGTCCCAATTCAACTTTTCTAATAAATTTATAAAGATAATTCAGGAACTGTACAACAAACCTACAGGTAAGATTCGGATTAACGGGGGGCTAGTAGAAGAAATAAAAATTGAGCAGACAAGGATGTTCCATGTCCCCTCTACTATTCGCCATATTTATTGAACCTTTAGCACAATGGATTAGGCAAAGCACCAAAATACACTGCATAAAGACAAACCATAATGAACCAAAATTAGCGCTCTTTGCGGATGATATTTTAGTCTAGTTGCCAAGACCCCAGGAATCCCTCCCAGAATTACATAAAATCTTGATGGAATATGGGAAATTTTCAGGTTATAAACTGAATTCCCATAAATCTCAAGACTTGACATTCAAATATTCACCCAACAATATTGACAAAGAAAATTTCAAAATAAATAAAATAAACATGAGTAACTACTACAAAGCAGCACAAATAAATCCATTGGTGGAGATGTGTGACTCCTCCTACAAAGCAAAATGGAAGGAGATTGAATGTACAAGCAGCGGTATCCCCTTACAAGCAGTAATTGGAAATATAGATTTAATAAAAGACCTTAAAGAACTCAACCCATGTTCAGAAACAGCATTTAAGACCTGGTTAAAATTAGTAAAAGACAATAAAGAGTCCTGTTTACCAATCAGATGGATAGCATATGATCAAGATTTTACCCCAAATAAAACAGATAATACTTTTAAAAAATTGATTGAAAAGGGTTTGGTAAAATACAATAATTTATATCATAAAGGATGTCTGAAGACCTTTCAAGATATTAAGCAAAAATATGGTATTGATAACAGATACTTTTTCCGTTATCTACAAATCCGGCATTATTTAGACAAAACAAATAAAGAAGACCCAAACAGATCATTTGTTGGCATATTGAATATCTTTCTAAAATTGTATCAATCAACCTCCATTAATAAATTAACATTCAAAATGTATAATGAGCTACAAAACCTGGAAGGAGGGGATACATTATATATAAAGGAGAGATGGGACAAATTCACATTGAAGACTGATTAGACATTTTGAATAACTGTTGGAGATGTACATCATCACTAACATATAGGGAATTTGCTTGGAAGACGGTTACACGCTTCTTTAAAACACCAGCTCAGAGGGACAGAAATGCAGATAGAATGTGCTGAAGGTTATGTGGATCGAAACAAGCTGGCCATTTTCATATTTTATGGAGCTGTCCTACGCTATCTTCTTATTGGGGGATAATTAAACAAAGTGTGGAGACTGTTATTGGAGCCAATTTCGCTCTAAACTTTGAGACTATGTTCTTGGGCAAACGACCAGGCTGACTCTGTAAAACATACATATTCAATATAATGCTAATTGTGAGTCAAAAAGCAATTATTCGGAAATGGATGATTGATAAAGCACCCACATTAGAAGACTGGACAAACATCATCCAAGACATTTGCAAGATGGAGGAAGTGACATCTGCATTGAAACTGGAGCGAGACAAATTTGAAAAATGTGAACACCAGATCTGAAACTAATGAAAGTGAGGTGACACCCATTGTTTCTTAGCTACTCTGTTGAACCATTTGTTTTCGGATTCGGAAAAGTTATCCTGATGTGATATTGACTTGTTCATTCTTTTTCCTCCCTATTCTTTTGAGAGGAGTTGAGGGGAAGAGGAGGGAAGAAGGGGAAAAAAATGGAACACTAAATACCGGAGATGGGATAATCACAAGAAGGGGTATATCGTATTGATTAATATAACAAACTGAATAGATGATTGTATAAGACTATACCACCTTTTGTGAACAGATTAGATGCATTCTTTATGTTGTTCCTTAATAAAAATTTGAATAAAAAAAAAAAAAATCCCCATAACCAGGATCAAACATGAAGAAGCAGCGATAAGCTTCTATGTACCACAAATCTGGAACAGACTTCCAGAAAATTGCAATCTAAACTAAAAACCGACCAGTTTAGAGTTGCTTTCGAACCATAAGTGAAACATTGACCAACAGTTTTATGTGTATGCATAAAAATTTAATGTTTGTCACTTGTTTCTCAATTATTGTTTTTATGACTTTTTATTTTTATGTTTTTATGATGTAAAGCATTTGAACTGCCTTGTTGCTGACATCTGCTACGCAAATAAACTTGACTTATTTATTGACTGATTGATATTGTTATACATTTTGTCCATCCGTGTCAAGTATCTGCATTCTATAAGAGAAATACACCTAGACAAATTTTAGATGCTTTGTACTGGAAACAAATGACTTGACTTTAGTAGAACATAATCAGCACTTGATGAAAATGAAATACAAGGAAAGGTGACAAGAGACTGAATAGGGGAATTGACAGATAGATGTAATGTTTAAACAGTAGGTTATCAATCCTGATATCTAAAAGTTCCTGTCTTTATTCAGAACATCAAAAATGCACCAAATTCTAGACTTTTCCAGACTCTATACAGAAACAAAGTCAAACTTGTGGAAAGCTGTTCCTTAAAAACACTTTGTCCTGCTTTTACTGTAATGATCCAGTGGGAATACCTCATAACTGTATGTTCCAGTCTGTTCATACTCACTGGCAGTTTTATGACCTCACAGAGTTGCACTGATTGACTCACCCTCTCTGTCTCCTGTTCTCTCAGCACTCTTATTGGCAACGCCAGCAGTCCCAGTGCACCATGGGAGTTTGGCAATATTCTTGAGTTCATAGTCTGGAGAATTTGAGGGAAAAGAGGTGAGACACTTCTAGATTTGTTCTGGAGAAGCTCCACAGATATGTAGGACTAACGCTGAGTGGATTACCTTTGTATCCGCATCTCCATTCTGTCGGAGGTAGACCCGATTTCCTGATAAGTCCGTCACACTAATAAAGTCTCCCTCCAAAGGCGGGCGCCTCAGAACACACCTGGATGGTGGGGGCAATGTGACGGGCCGCGTGGGTGTCTCTGGGATCTCAGCCAAGCCACTGATATCCAACACAGCAGGAGTAGACCTACAGCACAAACCGATCCCTCTCATTTTCATTTAGACATGCAGCATGAAACTTTTTCGTCTGAAGCTGAACATCTGTCTCCCTCCTCTTTGTGCATTTTTCCAATCCCAACATTAAGTTCTGATACCTGAAGGTGTTTGACGGCTCATAATGCTCAGGGGAGGATGGGGGTGTGATGTTATCATCCTGTGATGGGACATTCCTCTCCTGAGTTTGGGATGCACTGAAAAGACGCTTAACAACTCCTGTATCTTGCTTCTGCCGCTTTGCTTTAGGAGCTGTAAGAATTTAACTTTCAATCAGTTTACATTAATAATAAACATAGTGAATAACAATTAAAGGTTGAACTTACTGCTGGGCTGATTATCCAGAAGGTGCTGTATGTCTGAAATGTCGTCTCCCTGGACATGTTTCAGACATTGTGCCGGCTGGGAGGTTTTCTCTAAAAGATTAAATTACAATGTGCCATTTTCTTGGCTTATTAATTGTATAAATAATACATAATAAATTCTAATTATGAATACAGTATATCAAACAAATGTTTTATCTTTAATAAACTGTTCAGCTTAAAACTCAAATTGATTTCACAAACTGGGTCAAACATTAAGGCTATCTTTTATAGTAGCTTTTCATAAATGGTTGGAATGTTTTTCCATTTCTCCAGACAGAACTGATTTAACCAAGTCAGATTTTCAGCTTTGCCTTCAAATTTTCAATGCGATTTCTTTGATTTTGTTTTAAACCACTTTGTATATATGATCAGTATATATATATACTGATCATATATACAATATATGATCAGTAATATATCTAATATATATAGATATGCCTTAATTTCCTTTAATGTTTTTCACAAATCAGGATGGATCTGATCTTTACCAAATGGTTTAAAGCCTTAGGCAATCTCAGTGTGTGAAGACTTATGATTTTTAAGTAAGCTACTGTTTTCTGAAAATACTAAATTGTCCTATTTTATCCAGGCATAAAAATAAATAAATATTTTTTAGAATCCCCAAATGACCTAAATATGAAAAGTTAGTCTGATCTGATTTACCATTAAGCTGTGAGAAAGAAAACAATGTGTTTATGAGCTTTTTTAATCAGTGAATGTAAGTAGGTGGTTTCAACTCCAAGTTCTCTATCAGAGTGTTTCCCAACCCTGGTCCTCCAGGTGCACTGCCTGGCAGGATTTAGATGTTTCCTTGCTACAGCACATATGATTTCAACTTATGGCTGATTAACAAGCTTTTGTTGAGGTGGAATCATCTGAATTAGGTGTCTTCAATCAGGAAAATATCTCTATGGTATAGTACAAACTAAGCTATATGTTCATAGAATCAGTGATAAGAGAGAAAAAAGCTTGATTAAACCTGCCAAAACATGGTCGCAAAAGGTTTACAAAAACACAACTACATAAAAACTCTAAAATATAAAACAATTTGCTTACTTTGCCATTAAAATAAATTTGCCATCAAATTACATAAATTAACCGTTCACTCAATTAATTTTATTTAGAATAGAATAGAAATATCCATTACTGTCCCACATTGTGCAGAGGAATAAAATTATATTGACAGTTAATATTTGTGTTGTTTGGTTATTTTGCACTAAGGCTTGCTTTTATCAAAAGGGAAATGCACTGTGTCACTTTGACCTGGAAAGTCAAGAAGAAATTCGGATTTGGAGACATGTGGAAATAATAATTGCTCAACTGCCGTAAACACCCATGTAGCCAGACCTTGAAATGCCACAGCTGTGGACAACTCCGGGAAACTCTCACATACGGGCATATCTGAGTGTAAATACGCCGTGTTCACAGCTAGAGCTGAGGTTTTCTGTGAGAATATGTGATTTGGGTAATGCAGGTGCGCCCAGAACCCTCCAACGTTGGTCCAAATAAAGCAGACATAAACGGAGTCCGGTGTGATGATTTTTTTTATTATTATTTGCCACTTTTTTAGTCCCCAGCAAGAGGAATTACAAGTTTTAAAGAGAAGCCAGTAAATTTACATCTTAAACATTCATGGCTAATGAACATAGCCGCGACCACCACAGTTACTATTTAGAGCTGGTTGTATAATTTAAGGACTCACCCTCCATCTGAGCTAACACTTCGAGCTCGTCGGCAAACTCCTGCTCGAATTGGTCTTCAGTCTCAAAAAGTTCGTCGTATTCGTCCATTTTCGATTGTGTGACAGCAAAATACAACCTGAAAAACAACGGCTGCTTTATCCAGCCCCTAAAAAAACGAAGAAACTGTTGCTTTCATCAATGTTTTAAATTTAGCTAAAGTGGCAGCCTCCTTTACAGAGGGATGTTCGCGGTCATTTTTGTTGGGATGTTTTGCATCCGGGTAACTCGGCTGACCTTACGCCTGATTGGCTTCTTCTTCTTCTATAGCGTTTTCTGACATTTTACAAACTTTGTGTATTACCGCCATCAACTGGACGGATATGTAATTCAGAAATTCTTTTTTCTTATATATCTTCAAATCTTAAAATAACTAAATTACATACATATACACTCACACACACATAAATGCATACTAAACTCTTTCAGCTAATTCTGTATCTTTTAAATATTTAATAAATGCTTGAATTATATTATGTGATTGATGCTTCCCTAATAAATTAGCCATAGTTACTGAACTCCTCATTACCCTTTCCAATTCTTTTCTCTTATATATATATATATATATATATATATATATATATATATATATATATATGTGTGTGTGTGTGTGTGTGTGTGTGTGTGTATGTATTTTATATAAATGTCTTCCTCTTTCTTCTAAATTCCATCTCTCCTGCCATATATTATTTATTTTATCTTTAATAATTACTTTTATTTCTGCTCTACTTAGTGGGACATCATATTCTATTTCTCTTGCCTTAACTGGTTCTTTAGCCAACTTATCTACTTTTTCATTACCTACAATTCCTTTATGTGCTGGAACCCATGTGAATTGAATACTTATCTTTTGTTGCTTTATACCATATATCAAATAACTAACTTCATCTAAAAGCTCTTGATGGCTTTCAGGTTTTCTACTTAAAATTCTGGTTAAGCAAGACATTGAATCTGAACAAATAACTACCTTACGAGGCTGCAATGGGTCCAACAGGACCCATTGCTCCAAAATAATTGCAAACATCTCTGCTGAAAAAATGTATAAATTATCTGTTATTCTTTTTATGAAAAATGTTTTGTTTCAGAATATAAATTGCTACTCCTGTTTTACCATTTGATGCATCTGTATATATTTGTGTCATATTTTCATACATTATTTCTAAACACTGCTGAATAATTTGATAAAAACCTCCACAGGACTGTTCTTTTTTTTGTTTGTTTCTAACTTTACTATTGGCATTTCAAATAACCATGGAGCAATTTTAGATTTAATATTTAATTACAGTTCTACAGCTTGCTATCTTATTTATCCCCAAACAATCTGCACAAATATTTCCGTTCCATCCAAAACTCAAGATGTTATGGCCATACTCCCAACATTCTCTGAATACCTTTTTAGTAGGGTGATTTTCCTCATGCCCTTGTAAATTTAACCAATAATTTGCTGACAGTTTCTCTTAAATCCAATGGCATTTCTCTGGTAATCACCTGAAGAGCAGAAATTTGAGATGTTCTAAAAGCACCACAACATATCTTGAGTGCTTTAGCTTGGATTGTATCGAAATATAATAACAAACAATTAGCAGCTGACTTATAAACAAAACATCCATAGTCCAATACAGATCAAATTAAAACATCATACATTCTTTTCAAAGACGTGCTTGATGCCCCAATCATTCCCTGATAAACATCTCAAAATATTAATACCTTTTATACATTTGTCAATAATATTCTGTATATGTATCTTAAATGAAAGTTTTACGTCAAAGCATACGCCTAAGTACCCTAAGATATTTACCTGCTTTAATTTTTGCCCTTATAATCTAAGATCTACTTAGATCTTAGATTATATCTAAGATCTACTTAGATCTTAGATTATAAGATCTAAACACTGCTTTAAAAAGGGTTAAAGTATTAACCCTTTTTCTTCAAAAACATATTGTGTCTTCTCAACAGACAAATGACATTCAAGTGACCATCTTAATTACTGATTGCATTCTATTTTTTAAGTTACTAATATCGCCTGCTCTCACCCTTAATCCCCCATCAGCTGGATTCAATGCTTTACTAATTCTAAAATCTATATTATCAAAAATATCATTAATCATTATATTAAAAAGCAGTGGACTACCTTGTGGAGTTCCATTTTGTGTAGCATAAATAGGTCAATAATTTACCCTAACTCTTACTTCTATTGTTGTATTCTTTAAAAAATCCTTAATCCAATTAAACATTTCCCTTTTACAGCCATTTTATCCATCTTAATTAATAAACCCTCCTTCCAAAGCATACATTTTCAATGTAGCTAAGAGAATTTCTTTATTAACCTGAGCCTTTCTTATTTCATTTTCTAAACAAACAATTGGATCTACAGCTGTCCAAAACCACTCTGATAAGGAGATAAAATACCTCTTTTTCTATTTCATACATTAATCTCCTAGTGATCATTTTCTCCATCAATTTACATAAATTAGATGTAAGAGCTATAGGCCTATAACTTTTTTATTAATTCTTCTTCTTCACGTGAGTGAAAGAGCGAGTGATTGCAATCTATTTTTTTAGCCACGTGCAGAGGGGTTAGGGGGGGCAAAGGGGGCTTGAGCCCCTGCTCCTTTTATCCTTGATGCCCATAGTGTCCTTTTTGAGTTTTTTGTTGTTGTTTTCAAAAACAAATGTTTTAATATTTTTATTTTATTTTATTTTTTATCTGTATGTCAGAATGCCTGCTTGTGCCTCTCAGCAATAATATTTAGCTAAATATAATAATTTAGCCTGCGACATGCTGGCTACCTGTCCAGGGTGTACCCCGCCTCTCGCCCGGAACGCAGCTGGAGATAGGCACCAGCACCTCCCGACCTCATGAGGGATAAGGGTGAACAGATAATGGATGGATGGATGAATATTTTTTCATACACTCGTTTGTGAATAAAAACGTCAGTCTGATGTTGACGTCAGAAAAACTTGTGGAGAGGCGTAGCGCGGGATCACATGATGTTATTGGTGATTGTAGATCACCTGTTGCGCACTCGGTGACTTTAGTGAGTGGGTGATGGGGGAGCTCTACGTTTTGCTGACCGCCTTAAGCTACTATGTTTTTGACTTTAATCACTGTTTAATCATACGGATCCATTTTTATGCTGCTTTGGACACTGTTCTGCCTTGGATATATTGACAAAAATAAAACCATCTTAACTGCATCTTGGATTTGCGTTTTGATCAGTTGGCGCGTCAACAAGGACCCTCTATTCAGCTGCTCGGAGACTTTGTTTGACAGTCGCTAATAAAAACTGTTTCTATTTATATTTTCGTAATTGTCCTCGCAATAGCGGGAAAAAAACCCTTCCTCGCCCCTAAACACAGAAAAGCTTCGGCTGCAGAGAAACTTCTGACTCTAACTTAATTATTCTGCTAAAGGCTCGGTCCTACATGCAGTCTGGGTCGGAACCACCGATAGATAGAAACAATGTCTGTCTTTATATTAGACATCCTGATATAAGACACGGTACCGCCCGGTACCGCCTGCTGACTGTTCGCTCTGCTTCCGTGGGTTTTATTTCGCAGACTAATTGAAATAAATACGGGTTTTACTTGTTTATTGAGACATATGAGTCGAAGGTTTTTCAGTCAGTGTCTGATGAACGACTTCTCTACAGCTGGTTTGAAATTCCACTATTTTTCCTTAACACCATGAATGCTGAAAGCATTACAAAACAGAGGCCCAGAATGTACAACATTTTATATCATTATATAGTCTATTAATGTACGGGGGACGCATTTTAATTTCTGAGCCTGCTAATATTTGCGTCCCGTGTTTATTGTCCTGTTGATATGAAACTTATAGCGGTAATTCAGAGAACAAGTGTCATTACGTAGAAAAGGAGAAATCCTTCTTAACTCTTTATTTCTTCAAGTTAGCAGGGGACACATTTTTTGGCAATATGGATTTGTACCTGCCATAATTTTCATCCCCTATCTATTTTCCACAAATAGTATCCAAGTGAAATAAAACTCATACCAGTATTTCATAAAACTACTCTGGTTATAAAATATATTTAATATATAGATAGATAGATAGATAGATAGATAGATAGATAGATAGATAGATAGATAGATAGATAGATAGATAGATAGATAGATAGATAGATAGATAGATAGATAGATATCTATCTCTCTCTCTCTCTCTCTCTCTCTCTATATATATATATATATATATATATATATATATATATATATACTATACTATATATTACTAGAATTAACACTAGTAAATATTTTTTTGATTTAAGTTTTTACATAAAAAAGGGACAATTAAATCATAAGGACAGTAACAGCTCTTTTTAGGTGTATTAAGTGATTGTGTATTAATTGATTGTGATTGTGATAGGTGTATTAAGTGATTGTTTCCACTGTAAACAATCAGTGGAATTGTTTACAGTTCCATATATATATATATATATATATATATATATATATATATATATATATATATATATATATATATATATATATATATATATATATATATATATATATATATATATATATATATATATATATATAATATATTATATATATATATATATATATATATATGAATCCATATGGGAGTACTTTATATGGGACATATGGGTGGATTTATTATCTTTTATAATATTTTCCCTTATGTTTTATTATTGGAAAAAATATTCTTTTGAATTTCCAGACATTTTTATAGTATTCCAAACTCTGTCTAATGCAGTATTTCCCCCCAAAGATTCACAATATTTCCTCCAATAATCCATTTTAGCATTTCTTATAGTTTTCCTAACTTCTTCCTGTTTTCTTTTATAATTTATTCTGGAAACAAATAATTTTCTTAAGTGTTTTAAAAGCCTTTCTCACTTCCATTGTGCTTTCTTTACATAACATCAGCTATACATTGAGAAACCAATGTCAGATCAATAGCAGATTCTTTATGTCTTACCAAGTCCACCCGAGTGCCTATTCCATTATTTAATATTACCAATTCTTTTTCTTCAATCATCTCTTCTAAAATTCCTCCATTATAATCATCTTGATCTCCCCATAAAGTGCATTAAAGTTCCCACACCAAACTATTTTCCCTCTCCAGTGTTCTAGGATTGATTCAAGCTTTAACTTTTTTAATTGTTTGCAAGGATTGTAATAATTTATTATTGTGATATTCCCATCATTTGTCCAAATTTCTACAGCAATAAGTTCTAAGTCTGATATTATTTGGAGCTGAATAAATGTTATGTTTTTCTTTAAAAATATAGCACATCCTTCTCCATTATCTTTATCTTATCTTTGCGTAAGACTGAATAACCATGGACACTAAACTGCAATGATAGCTTGAGCCATGTTTCTTGAATGCATATTATATCTGGTTTTGCATTTAGATTATTAATGAAGTCTTTAAATTCCTGACCATTTGCTATTAGACTGAGAGCGTTCTATTGTCATATTAGAATTATGTGACAATTTCAGAAGCCTCAGCTTCAGATAATCCTTCCCCATGTCTAAGATCATCATGAATTTTTTCCCACAATAAAGCTTTAATATTAAAAAACTTTGTAGCTGCCTTTACTATTTTTATTTTTTCAGTTTTAGTTCTTGCTTGTTCTGAGCAATTTATGATATAGGCAAGAAAAGGAATACATTTTTCTAATGTAATATTACATTGATTATTGTCTGTCACTCTTTTTTCCTTCCATAATTTGTTTTTGGATCATCATCATTATTATTTACCTCGTTCACTGCTTCAGCATAAGGAATTCTCTTATCAGTTTTAACTTTTTGAATTTCAGCTGCTTCTTTTCTTACCTTGCATCCTGCATATGCTGCAGTATGACTTCCTCCACAGTTACAACATTTAACAGGACTATTATCACCATAAGGGTGTTCACCTCCACATCTACCACATCTCTGTTTCCCTTTACAAATGTTGGCAGTATGTCCATATCTTTGACACTTATAACATCTGAGAGGTGGTGGAATATAAGCTCTTATAATTAAAGCTCATGTAAGCAATCATCACCTTATCAGGCAGAACTCTCTTTGAATCCAGTAGTACAGATGTACTGTCCATTTTCTCCCCTCTCCTAAAAGCCTATAATTGTTTGATGCCTGTCATCTCTCCTCCTTTTATTATTTTCTTTAGCTCCTCCAGGTTTTCTCCAACAGGAATTCCTGATATTTTGTTCATCTTTCCTTCCTGCACTTCTTTTTTACACACCATTTGTAATTTTAGGGCCTTATTCTTTTGCTCATCATTTTTACAAATGATAAGTTGGCTTCCATCCCTTAAGACTTTAGCTAGTTCTACATCTCCACTTTCTTTAATCCATTTGACAAACTGATGGGTCTTACTCCAATCATATCCTATCCTGTCTTACATTTTAATATAACTTTGAAATCTTCCATCATTATTTTCTTTCTTATTTAAAGTCTTTCTTCCTCATCCTCAATAGATCTTTTACCAGCATTTAATCCCTTTTTAACCTTAGCTTTTCCCCTCCCTTTCTATTTTCTGCTTTCACTTTCAAAAGAATCTGTGTTCTCTAATCAGCAACATCTGCCGAATCTCAGATAAGATAAAAGATAAAAGTCTTTATTGTCATTGTCACAGGAACAACAAAATTTAAAAATGCCATCAGTCAGTGCATACACTCAGCAAACTATCTCACAATTTACACACACAAGATATGGCAACAAACAACAACAAATAGCTAATACACATCATTCATTCATTGATTGATGGTTATTTTTTGATTGCATTTAGTTTTATTATTGCTTTCGGGTAAAAACTGTCTCTAAAACGGTTTGTTCTTGTTCTGAATGTTCTGTATCGTATGCCTGAAGGCAACAGTGTAAACAGAGAGTGTCCGGGGTGGGAAGTATCCTTTATGATGTATTGTGCTTTTTTTAAGACAGTGTTTGCTGTACAATCTTCCAGTGAGGGGAGAGGGCAGCCAATGATTTTTTGGGCTGTATTCACAGCCCTTTGGAGAGCTTTCCTTTGAGCCGTAGTACTGCTGTTATACCAAATGCAAATACAGTAAGTCAGTTTGCTCTCTATGAAGCACTTGTAGAAGGACACCAGCTGTACTTCCTGAGGGTTCTCAGGAAGTACAGTCTTTGCTGGGCCTTTTTTGTCAGCTTGAAGGTGTTCATGTTCCATGTGAGGCCCTGCTCAATGTGGCCCCCCAGGAAACGGAAGTCAGTTACCCTCTTTACACATTTTCCCCCAATGATTAGTGGAGTAATGTCCGTTTTTTTCCTCCTATAATCTATTATGAGTTCTTTTGTCTTTGAGTTGTTGAGGAACAGATTGTTCTCCCTGCACCACACCTGCAGCTGCTCCACCTCACCCCTGTAGGCCAACTCATCGCCACCTGAGATGAGCCCCACCATTGTGGTGTCGTCAGCAAACTTGATGATGGTGTTACTGTGTGTTGGACAGAAGTGCAATCGTATGTGTACAGACAATAGAGCAGCGGACTCAGCACACAGCCCTCTGGAGAGCCAGTACTAAGGCTGAGGGCAGTGGATGTGTGTTTTCCCACCCTAACTCTGTACTGTCGGTTGGTCAAGAAACTCATAATCCACATGCAGGTGGAGTGAGGGAAACCCAGGTCCCCCAATTTGTCCACCAATCTATGGGGGAGGATGGTATTAAAAGCAGCGCTGTAGTCCACAAATAGCATCCGCACATAGCTCCCCTGCTGCTCCAGATGTGACAGAGCAGCATGGAGGGCTGTGATCACTGCGTCCTCTGTGGATCTGTTGGCTCTGTAGGCGAACTGGTGGGGGTCAAAGCCAGGAGGAAGAAGTGCTGTAATATGACCCCGGACCAGTTTTTCAAAACACTTCATCACCACTTGATGAAGTCGTTGAGGCAAGAGAATCTCCTCCAGAAGTCTGTTTCCTCTGTTTCCTGTCAACAAATATTTTAAAAACAATTTCCTCGACATTTTCGATTTAATTTAAATAGGTTTAGTAACTAGTGTCTTATTTTATCTGCAGTCGTAATTTTTCAATTTTATGATTCTATTAATTGTTCTGAGTGTAGTATGTTTTAACACGTTGTGAATGTTTAAAACAGGTCGTTTTTGAAAGTCAGCTCTCAGTGAGGTTTTTCTGTCTACATAATAATAAATGCAAAAATTGCTCTTAAAGCAAAATTGTTGAAGCAGTTATTGTCGTTCTTCTGGGAGCAGTTTGGTAAAACGCCCAGCATGAGGCGCTGTCGGACAGCTTTTCAAATGTATTCTTTTATCCTGAGCCAAGGCTCAGGATAAATGAAGCAGCTGGGATAAAGCACAATACTTTGGCTATGTCTCTGTTCCCACTCTGATATCAGGTCTCTTTGGTACCTATACCACAAAATAGAAACAAAGAGAGGGTAACAATGTCCATCAAATAGCAAATCTTTTAAAATTTACTTGTGGAACATTTTTAGTTTAAAATGAATCACAATTGCTCATCTCTTCTCCTAAACGTATTTAACAAATTTGAATATATTTTTTAAAAAGAAGAAAATCTAAATTTTACACAAGAAAACATATATTTTTTAATTTAATATTATTGTTTGTCTCCTATGTATTCTTAAGACTATAAGTTTATTATTTAGTGGTCTCAGAAAACTAACACAAAAAGCATGTTAACTGCTTTACTTGATTAAAGACATGAAAACTACAGTTTAAAATCTCAAAATTAATTTTCCATGTCAGTCAAATGTAATCTAAAAACTCCACACAAATAAACTTTTCATAAGCAATATGCTTATACATTTCTTGGTTCTTGTACAGCTTTTATACTTTGTCTTGTGTGGGAGGAAGAGAGAGATTAATGATGATGTGTGTGACGTCAGGGTGTTTCTATCACTGCCATCTGCTTCTTATAGCAGGCAAACAACAGCCAGGGTTTGTATTAATTTCACATCTTGGAAGCATGAAAGCAAACTTATTGAACACTTTTACCACTGATGTCTTGTCCTCTTGTGTTAACATACCACTTAAAAAATGTGCAGGTGCATTATGAGTTCTGAGTTATAGATAAGTACCATTTAAAGTATGAGACCAGTCGATTTATTGTTTAGATTTGACCACATCTACTTTATAAAAATACATTTTAGGCATTTTAAACAATGATGAATTATTTTTATATAAAGTAGCTCAAGTCAAACAATATTTTATCAAAGATTATATAAAAATTTCCTCATAAATCTTATGAAACCTCTGGCTTGTTATAAGGTTAGTGAAGTTTTAATCTTCTGTAGAAATAACATAAATTTCAGATCTATGCAGCAAAGCAAGATTAAAGAAATGGAAATGAAAGCATGTGCCTAATATGCATACAGGACATTTGGAGGAACCAGTTTTGGTGCTTTTACACATGCATATTAAAAGATAACATGTGCATTACAAGACTTAAAGTTAGGTACAGTAGATATTGCATGTGGCAAAGTCATAATAACACATGAGAAAATTTACATTTTTTTTTACAGCTTTTGGTTTTTCCTATTGCATGGCAAAATCATCAGTTGCTCATCTGGCCACCCTTTTGAAAGCTCTCTGGGGGAAACTGCTGAAAATATTCAAACATTATGGTCTACATGCGTAACTATTCTGTTAGTAGTACTCAAATTTTATGTAACCAGTCTTGAAATCATAATCTGTTCAGGTGCTTCTCAAAGACCCCAAATCACTAAGACTAGACACCAGTGGTGACCTATATCTTTAATTTGAACAAAAATACATTGATATCAATACATCACAACAATTTCTGTGTAAAAACGTAGCTACATAATAATTTCAGTGAAACTACAAACAGCTCTGAGTCTGTTGTTGCACACCTTCACTGACCCTTTTAACACCTTAGCAGAAGATGTTTGTGTGTTTAGACACTAATGACATTATACTTGTCACCACCAATGATTTACCATATGTGTGTGTGGGTGGGGTGTGTCGATGCATGTGCTTGCGGGTATGTGGGTGTGTATGTGTGTGTGTCAGGATGGACTCTGGCCCGCGTGAGCATCTGCTGGTACTCTAGTGCTCAGCACACAGCACACTCCATTATCCCCTGGCAGAGTGTGTGTGTCAGCCCTGCAGTTGCTACATTAGGGTGATGTGTTTAATCATCAATTCAGCTAAGGAACTGCCCTCTCCAGCTGTACAGCTATCAGCCTGTGTCAGGGTTGCATTTATGCAAAGGTCAGCTTGTAGCTCAGCCAAGAGGGAGATATTCACCTGATGAAGAGAGAGTTTCAAGGTTCAAAGTTTACATGCTGCTTGTAAATTTTTTAATCTTAATTCTGCATGTCTAAATCTTGAACCCAGGAGGTGCACTAAGAGGCCAAAAGAAAACATTTCTGTCATATTTGTAATTATTGAGACTGCTGAGGATGCCTAATTTCACCATCAACTTCTACACCCAGTCCCAGTCCTTCAGCATCTCCGATATTATTGTCATCGCAACATATTTTCTCCTGAACCTCGCTGTCGGTATCTGGGTAAGGGTCATTCTTAGTTGATTATGCTCCTATGCTTTGTTAATATCACACACTGTCCACAAAAATTGTTGTTTCTGTCAGTCATCATGCAGGGTGAGCAGAAATACTCTGAGTGGATATTTTCTGGCTGGAAGGGACATGGCCTGGTGGCCGGTGAGTTTATCTCTGAGATCTTTTTTGATTATTATTTTAACAAAGATTGTTTCTATTTTTATTTTGGGAAAATGTATGTACTTTTATATCAGCATGCTGTCACATGTGTTCATCGTGATTTTTGTTCTATTAGTTTGATAAAGTACTTGGATTTTATTTTGGAACATAACTGAGCAACTACTGAACAGTTTTAATTCATCCACAATAGAAGGTTTGTCAGCATCAAGGGTCTTTTTAGGGTAATACCACAGCAGATTTTAAATTGGCATGCTAAGTTTGAACTTAAGGTTGTGATTTGATGGCCAAATTCAGCCAAAAACCAGATTTCACCAAGGCTAGGCAAGTTTATTTGTATTTCAGGAATTCAATGAAAAATAAAACTTCAGACAAATATTACAATACAGTGTTAAAATAAAGAAGTAATGGAAATTTGGAATATAGAATATAAATCAATGATGTTCCAGTTATTATGAATTGAATGCAACTCTAATCAAATTAGTTTTTTTTTAGTATTCATTTAAAAGAAATATTTTTCAGCATTTTTTCAGATTTCTGGAAGTTTGTTTCAGATGATTAAATCTTATAAACAGCATTACTGTTGTCTAGTCATAAACTGTCCTGTCTGCATACTAGATTTATCAAACAGCAACATCAAATAAAGTTGCTGTTTTATCATCATTTTATCATGATGAAATGATAAAAGAACACATTTGAATGGGGAGATTCAAACTGTCTTTACTCTCAAAACCACTGCAATTTTAACTTCTATGCTATAAATGTAAAGCTAAACTCATTCAAGGTTAAAAAGCATCCTGCTCCAAACATGTTTGGTCAAAGAACATAACGGGCATCAAACTGTCCAGTTAATTAGTTATTCTACACAATAAAACACACCAACTCCCAACAGATCCACCAGGAAATAAATTAAATGAACTGGTGAGTCGGGCAAACCTCAAAGGGCTTATTATAAATCCTACCACAGAAGTATTAACTTACTTATTAAGTACATAGGAGACAGGAGACATCATTAGTTTAACGTGTAGCCACACTGCCCTGTTCTGGCAGGTCTCCTGTGAAATTCTGTCCCCCACCTTAAACCCACGTCAAAAAATCCAGCAAATAGTCTGAGTGGTTAATGCGGGGAGTCAGCTTCACTCAGCTGCTTTTCACAGGGGAACAAAATGTCGCACTACACAGTCTCTCTGGCTGCAGTCCGGAGAAGAACCTCGCTGCAGTAAACAGGAAGGGGCGGGGCGGACCGCTGTTAGTCTCATACCTTATTTGGAAATGGGCCCATTGCACTCCGGAAGTGAAGAGGGTCCCATTTCCTATATTGTCCACGGTCTCCCGTTTTTATTTTCTTTTGAAATATGTGATATATTTTCACATTTAGGAAGGATTTTCACTCTCAGCATGTATTTGAACTTCTCTCTTTTATTTACTTCAGCTCAGCTCACAGTTTTTAACAAATTCTGTAGCTTTCGGTACTTATAAATCTGCTCCTTAGTCGCATCTTTTCAGGCCTGCTACTGCCTCTAGTGGTGCGGAGGTGGTAACACAACTAATTTAATTACATTACTAAATCAGAATACCACAAACTCTTTATTAGTTTGTATTAGTTTAAATGTCGCACTACACAGTCTCTCTGGCTGCAGTACGGAGAAGAACCTCGCTGCAGCAAACAGGAAGGGGTATATTATTTTATAATATACCCTATTTTTTTCATTTTCTTAATAATGTAGAGCTAATTAAATGACAAACAATACTTTTATACATTATAAATATTATTTACTAAATAATGTCTATATATTTCCATCAATTATAGGAGGAACAAAAGAAATAAGGAGACATGAAAAACAACATGATCAACTATAATAAAAATACAAATTGCAATGTATACGTAAGAAGTTTAATTGAGAAAAAGTCAACGACAAACAAATGAATTAGGTACAGAAGAATAACAACCCAAGTTGTTACAACCAGGGTTGTTAAACAAGCAAAAATTCACATTTTTGTTTTTACTGTGCCATGTGTATTATTATGAGAGACATTTTGCTGGTAGAGTCTTGTATGTAGGATAAAACTATTTAGTCTACCAAGATGGAAATTTTCTTTCGACTCTAAAACGATAAAAATAAATATCACATTCATAGAGCAAAAGACTTAGCACGTTATAGGTAAATGTTATCATTTAGTTTGGTTAAGAATAATTATTGCACTGTCAATAAATCACTTCCAATAGATGTTCTTATTTGCCAGAGGAACACAGTAACCCCTTCATGAGCTCAGAGGTTCAAACTGTCAAAAAACGAGGATGGATTCTCTCTGCTAAAAATATTTCTTGCTGTCTTTCATGTTCTTTCAGCAAACAGACAAAGCTGTTTTTGGTTTCACCACTATTTAACTGTTGTTAAAGCCTGCCATTGAACGTTTTCTGTTCATCTGTAGCTCATGTGACCAAACCAGCTGAGGAGATGAAAAGTTAAAACTTGAGTTAAAATGTTGTTTTAACTTGAGTTGAGTTAAAACTCAACTTGGAATGTTAAATTTTTACATTTTAACTCAACAACCTCTACCTAACTAGAGGTTGAACACAACCTCAAGTTGGGTAACCCTATGATCACTAGATTTTCTTAAAAGATAGCATCTCTGAGAACAGTTCTTAAAGATAGTGTTTTCAGCAAAGTTGAGCTGACTGTCTAGGAATGACACAAGGAATTTAAAATTTGCCACCGTTTCAACAGGTTGGCCATTGAGTGAAACTGGAATCACTTTCAGATCTTGTTTATGTCATTTAATTAGCTCTACTTCCTTAAGGAAATTAAATAAATTGTGTTTTATAGGATCATTTATATTTCACAGTGCCAGTAATGCCAAAATGAATAGTACATAATAAAGACGTTGTGGTATCTTGATTTAGTAATGTAATTATACTAGTTGTATTACTACCTCCATACCACTAAAGGCAGTAGCAGGTCTGAAACGATGCAACTAAGGGTAGGTTTAGAAGTATGCAGAAAACTATGGAATTTGTTAAAAACTGTGAGCTGAGATTAAGTAAATAAAAGAGAGAAGATCAAAAACATGCTGAGAGTGAAAATCCTTCCAAAAGGTGAAGCTATATAACAGATTTCAAAAGAAAATAAAAACGGGAGGCCACGGATAATATAGGAAATAGCGCCCCCTCCACTTCCGGAGAGCAATGGTCCCATTTCCAAATAACGTATGAGACTGACAGTGGTCCGTTCCACCCCTTTCTGTTTGCTGCAGCGGTGAACTTGGCAGTATCCTCCCGATACACAGCAGGAACAGGTTGTCAGACAAGACAACACAGAGATTATAAGCACATAGCTGCGCAGAGTAGTGCCAACCAAAATACAACAGTGGCAAACATCATACTCAACAATTTCTGATTCTATCTTTAACATTTTTCAGAGCCATAGACTGAATTACAATTTAGATATAAGTATTCCACAATTATCTATGGCCTGTATTCAGTGATGGGATATCCATCCATCCATTTTCTGTTCACCCTTGTCCCTAGTGGGCTACGTTCCGGGTTAGTGGCGGGTTCAGACTGACAGGTCGTCAGTCTGTCCCAGGGCAACACAACAACCACACACTCACACCTAGGGAGACTTTAGAGAGACCAATTAACCTAACAGTCATGTTTTTGGACTGTGGAAGGAAGGCGGAGTACACAGAGACAGAACCCACGAATGCACAGGGAGAACATGCAACAGTGCGACCAACTGCACCAGTGTGCGACCCCAGTGATGGCACAGTTACATTGAAAAAGTAACTGTACTCAATTGCAAGTTATTTTATAATAGTAACATCAACAATGCGTCTCCACTTATATGGTTGAACTAGAGATTTTTTAATGGTTACTACAAAACCCCCCCCAAAAAAAACGTTAGTAATTTGTGCGTGTTTTTGTGTTTCTATTG
Organism: Poeciliopsis retropinna; assembly: GCA_010277075.1. Classification (NCBI taxonomy): domain Eukaryota; kingdom Metazoa; phylum Chordata; class Actinopteri; order Cyprinodontiformes; family Poeciliidae; genus Poeciliopsis; species Poeciliopsis retropinna. The sequence continues at coordinate 741,936 of VMRM01000023.1, forward strand.
TCTGGAAAACTCTAAGAGTAATTTTAAAGCCCCCATCCTGCCCCCAGCCTCTATGTTCTGCGTTATGGCCCTGTGTTCACTGTCAGAGGGCAGATCTCCTCCTGCCGATCCACAATTTAAATGGTTGCTACACAGATTTGTGACACTTATACAAATATTAATTAAAATGGCGTTTAGCTGCACAACTTTAGACTCATTAATTCATGGCTGTTTTCGCGTTTATTGCTCAGATTAGTCTCCATGTTTGTAGTTTTCTGGATCGTTCAACGTAATTCACAGGTAATATATTAACTTGACATAACAAAGACACAGCGGGACGGATCATCCAGGAAATCAAGGACAAGAAGAGCCTGACTAAAACTACCTTAATGACAGACAAATTCTGGGATTCATTATTAGTCTCTGCTTATTTCCAAGCAGAAATAAGCAGAAATGGGCTCATTTTTGAACCCAAAAATGAGCCCAAAAAGGCGAAACACTTGACTCATTAAATTTACAAGCGACTTAAGAAAAGAAAAAAAACGAGCTCAAAGCCGCTTATCATATCATACTTATCATTATCTTGGCGACAGAAATTCAAAATAGTTTTTCCACCAACAAAATGCGCATCTCCCTCCATTATTTCCATTTCTGTCGCTGATACTGTCGCATAGAGACGTCGGTCACTTGATAAGAGGCGTAGAGGGAATACAATTAAATAAAAGAATATAGTAACACAGTGATTTCGAAAAGTAACTGTAGTCTGATTACTGGATTTGAAATAATAACACGTTAGATTACTGGTTACTGAAAAAAGTGGTCCGACGTCAGCAACACGTTACATACAGGCAGTGTTATTTTGTATTAGGATTTGTTGTGTATAAGGTCTAAAATGGACCTCAATATAGGGGGCAGCCGGTTACTAATATAAATAAAAGCAGCTTAAATGTTTTTTGTTTGTTTTTATGCAAAGTTGTTAGGAACTTAGAAAATCCGTTGTTTGTGTAACAAATGAACCTTAATAATATTACTTTTAAACCATATTTGCTTGGTGCAGATCGGCTCGTCTCTTTTCGCCAGCTCAGAGGGTTCGGGTCTGTTCATCGGCCTGGCAGGGACTGGGGCCGCTGGCGGAATCGCTGTCGCCGGATTTGAATGGAACGTGAGTAAGGAGAACAGGATCTGTCCGTATGTGTCATGTAGCGGTGAGGGAGAAGCAGCAGACCCAGGTTGCAGTGAAAAAGATGGTTTTAATAAAGAATAATTCCAAAATACCCAGTCCAAACTGAATGGACCTTACCAAGCTCCGCCCACAACAGGCCTGGAAAATCTCACATGGCCGCAAGTTGTTGGCTAATGTTTGCGTGTGCATCTGCACTGTACACTGTACTTTAGTCAAAAGCCTTTTCTGCTAAAATAAAATCTTTACTGTATGTCAGATACACATTGCATTTTGATGTGTTTAGCTAATGTAAGACTGTGTAGCAGACAGGCTTCAATGTGTAGAATTAGTAGTATTGTAATGACGCCAACATCGCCGCTGTAGTCCCGCCAAACAGGGTTTATTAGACATAAGAATGCTATTCTTGAGGCTGCAGCTCACACCCCTAACAAACCGGTACACTCCCTGACAGCTTAACTGCCAACCGAACGCTCAACCGTCTTCACTTCCGGTCCTGGAGCTGCCGCTCCCCCCAACCTCCCACCTATCACATGTGCGTGGGAGTCAGTAGAGTCAGACAGGGGAAGTGCAGAACACTACATGTAACAATAAAGAACACAATGTAACTTATAACACATAACTGTGGACCCCAGCAGAACTAAAACACAGAATCGTTACACTACCCACCCCACTACAGAGTTCCTCGCCCACGAGGGAACAAACAAAGCCATCAAATCGTCTTGGGGCTCTCCTTGTCCGCTGTGGGTGAGCTCCCTGTGGCGCTTCAGACTGCACCGCTGGGACATCATTCGGCAGCAGCGGTATGGCTTCTGGGGAGGCTGGCAGGGGTGCAGGCGATCCCGACTGATGGCCTTCTGGGGCCTGTGGTGCAGCCATGCCTTGATAGGGGCTCAACCTGTCTCTGTGCAGTGCCAGTTTTCTTCTGTTCTGGAGCATCTGCACTCTGTAAACAACCTCCCCCATGCGCTCCAACACTCTGCAGGGTGCCACCCATAGACTGTCCAGCTTCGGGCAACGGCCTTTCTTTCGCCGAGGGTTGTAAACCCAGACCAGCTCTCCTGATGTAAAGTGTTGGCCCTTAGCTCTTACATCATAGTTCCGTTTTTGACGCACACCTACTTGTTCCTGTTGTCTCCGGGCAAATGCATGTGCCGTCTCCAACCTGTCCTGAAGCTTTCTGGCATACTCAGGACCAGCTGGAACAGCAGGTGCATCTGGAGGACGTCCGAAAGACAGTTCAGCAGGTGTGCGCAATTCCCTCCTCAAAATGAGGAATGATGGAGTGCACGCTGTGGAGTCCTGTACAGCTGAGCGGCATGTCACTAGCACCAGTGGAAGGTGCTCGTCCCAGTCCTGCTGATGCTCCGCTGTGAGAATGGCCAACTGCTGTCCCAAGGTGCGGTGGAGTCTTTCCACCAGTCCGTCACTCTGGGGATGTAGTGGTGTTGTTCTTGTTTTCTGGATGCCAAGCCAGCTGCACAAGGCAGAAAATACCCGTGACTCAAAATTCCTGCCCTGGTCATTATGAATCATGTCTGGTACCCCAAAGCTGCTAATCAACCCCCCCACCAGGGCATCTGCCTCTGTCTCTGCCTCCTGATCAGGGATGGCGCAGGTCTCTGGCCATTTTGTAAAATAGTCAATAGCTGACAGAACATAACAGTTTCCCTTGTCTGAGCGTGACAGTGGACCCAAAACGTCCACTGCCACTCTCTCCATCGGGGCTCCTCCAACAAACTGTTGCAGGCGGGCGTGTGACTGACCTGTCGGCCCCTTCCGTGCTGCACAGGGGTCACAGCAGCAGCAGAAGTTCTCCACGTCTCTCCTGCACCAGCCCCAGTAAAACCCCTGCCCGAGGCGGCGGAGTGTTTTTGTGATGCCAAAATGTCCAGACCCAGATGCTCCATGCATGGCTTGCAGGACCATGTCTTTCAGGCCTTTGGAAACTACAATCTGCCATCACTCCTCACCCGTGGTGGGGTCTTTGCATGCCCTCTGCAGCACTCCCGTCTTCCAGACGCGGAGCCTCAAACTTGGACCACAATCCTTTAATTGCCAGCAAGAGCCCACCAACCTCCTCCCATGATGGCTTCAGTTGTCTCTCCACCCACTGCAACACAGGCTGGATGTCAGGATCCAGTTCCTGTTGATGCCTCCAGCTGTCCGTGTCAACCGCCTGGAACTTCCTGCAGATTACTGAGTCACCCTGACATGATCCTGGCTGGCTCCGTTGTAGCTGTTCCTCCTCCAACCTCTCCCTCCGGCCACAGTAACTGCATCGCCCTGCAGCACAAGGGTGACGGGAGAGGGCATCGGCTTTAGTGTGCTTACCTCCAACCCGATGGACAACTGAGAAGTTGTAGGACTGCAGCTCTTCCAGCCACCGGGCCACCTGACCTTCAAGTTCTTTAAAATACACTAGCCATTGGAGAGCAGAGTGGTCAGTCCTTATAGTGAAAGGCAGGACACACAGGTAGTACTTAAAATGACGCAGAGAAATTACCACTGCCAGCAGCTCCCGCCTTGTCACGCAGTAGCGCCGCTCTGCTTTGTTAAATGCCCTGCTAAAATACCCCACCACTCTCTCCCCTTCCTCCCCCAACTGGGAAAGGACACCTCTGACCCCCACGTTGCTTGCATCGGTGTCGAGAATGAAGGGGAGAGCTGGGTCAGCAGGAGCGAGCACTGGGGCCTAAGACAGATTTTGCCGCAGACAGTCAAATGCTCCCTGGCACTGTTCAGGCCACACATAGTCTTGGTTCTTCTGGAGGAGTTGGAACAAGGGAGCCGCTATACTTGCAAAGCCCCGCACAAACCTCCTGTAATAAGAAGCCAGACCCAGGAAACTTTTAAGGTCTTTCTGAGTTGTGGGGATTGGCCACTCTGTCACCATCTCTACTTTGTCCTCCATTGTGCTGATTCCCTCCCTTCCAACCCGGTGACCCAGAAATGTCACTTCTTGTTGCATGAAATGACATTTATCTGGGTGGAGTCTCAGGCCCGCTGCTCTAATTCACTCCAGCACCCGACAGAGTGAACCCAGGGCCATTGCAAAAGAGGTGCCATGGACCAGTATGTCATCCAGATACACCAGGTACTCTTGGCGAGGGATGTCAGCCAGCCTGGAAAAGGTGGCAGGTGCATTGCACAGCCCAAATGAGAGCATTTTAAACTGCCAAAGTCCCCGTCCCGTACAAAAAGCAGTCTTTGGTCTGGCACTTGTTGCTAGTAGGACCTGGTAATAACCACTGCGAAGATACAGAGACGAGAACCAGTTGGAGCCTGACACCAGGTCCAGTGACTCATCGACCCTTGACAGTGGATACTTTTCTGTCACCCCATTCAGTTGCCTGTAATCAGCACACAGGCGCCACTCTCCATTCATTTTGGGCACCATGACAACAACAGCTGTCCAGGGACTGTCTGAAGGCTCAATAATGCCTGCAAGGCAATGCAAGGCATTGCAGGCCTGCAAGCCTGCAACTGCCTTGTCACATGCTTCCTGACAGGCTAGAGGGAGCCGGCGGGGCCGACATTTTATCGGGGGTGCATCTCCTGTCAGAATGTCATACTCCACCAACCGAGTACACCCCACCTGGTCTTCGCTCAGAGCAAAACTGTCCCTAAAGTCCACAAGCAGCTGCCACAGTTGTTCTTGCTGCTGGGTGGGTCTTCAACGGAACAGCGATGTTATGGACGCTGCCGTTGCAATAGTCCTGGCCACCGCCAAACTTGTTGACACGTTCCTGGGAGGACAACGCCGTCGACGGGCTGGCACCCAGACCCGCTTCGGAAGCCATCCTCGCTGCAGAGCCGCGCAGGGAAGCCTGAGCCTGAGCCATTTTATTAAGTTCCGCACTCCACGCCTCACTGTCCTCCTCTCTTTCCGTCTTAACTCTAACGTGGGGAAACGTGCCGTCCATGACGCTGGTGTAGCCGGCGGAGACAACGAGCTAACGGTACTCACTCGGCTCCTCTCGTAGTGGTTTACTTCTGACACCAATGTAATGACGCCAACACCGCCGCTGTAGTCCCGCCAAACAGGGTTTATTAGAAATAAGAATATGAGCTGCTATTCTTGAGGCTGCAGCTCGCGCCCCTAACAAACCGGTACACTCCCTGACAGTTTAACTGCCAACCGAACGCTCAACCGCCTTCACTTCCGGTCCTGGAGCTGCAGCTCTCTCCGACCCCCACCTATCACATGTGCGTGGGAGTCAGTAGAGTCAGACAGGGGAAGTGCAGAACACTACATGTAACAATAAAGAACACAATGTAACTTATAACACATACACATAACCATGTGGACCCCAGCAGAACTAAAACACAGAATCGTTACAGTATACTTCATACTGCCGTTATGCTGTACTTAGCTAAAAGGTGTTCATGATGGATGTGTTTATTATTGATTTTCTTTTTTTTAGACAGAAAGAAAACAAATCAATAATACTTACACCAGCACACACTCCTTTGTTCTTGTTGATTAGGATGACCATACGTCCCCGATTTCCGGGGATTCTCTTAAAACAGCCCCCGTTTTAAGGGACCTGTCCCCCGCTGAAGCCGTCCCCAGAAAAGTCCCCGATTTTAGAATTTTGTGAATGAGAAAAAAAAGTTTCCTATAGATCGTTATTTCGAAACTCCATTGCTCCTTTTCCACCGGCTCGACTCGGCAGGGAGTAGAAAGCGTGAGTAAGCCTGTTGCGGCTACAGTAGCCGCTCGCGCTACTGTTAATGTTACAGGGAAGAAGAAGAGCATCGTTGTCCACCACCAATAAAAATCAAGAAGAGCTACCAGAAATGGAAGCTTTGAAGGGGAGCTGACCTGATACGGTACGTGTGAAACAACGTGTTTTGTTTGAACTGGGCTAATCTCTGCCTTCATAAAGATTTGGTTAAAATAAAACTAAGCTTTTATTAACAAACACAACAAGACGAGAGCACATAAGCAGCTACAGAATTAGCCAGAGTGAGAGAAATGGTAACAGGGTGGTTAAAATAAATCATTGTAAAGGAAGATGTTTTGGAATTAACTGGTATTTTCCAAGCTAGATATAAGTTTATACATAAAAAGTTTCTCACAAAAAATGGAGTCACTCAGTGACAATAAAACTGAATGAAGAGGAGCATGAACTAAAACTGATGAGGTTGGAGAGATCATTTCTTCTGTTTGTTTAGTCCAAACATTTTTATTTTATTTTATTTTTTTGCTAAATATGGCATTTTTGAGATTTCATCAGCTGATGAAAAAGGTTAATATTTATACTAAGATTTTACTAGGAATAATCCAGCTGCTCATCTCAACATAACCAAATTCTAAAATAAAACTAATTTAATTTTATTTATTAAATTGTACATTTTCAGTATGTCATATACATTCTAATGTTTTTGGAGGAGATTGTGAAATGTGTCTGTCTAAGAATACTAAAAGCTGAGACAGGAGGAAAATATTCTGATAAACTGAATGAATGAGAAAAAAGGAAAACTGACAGCTGAAAAGAAAGATGAAATATAAACATATTATTATTGAATATCTTATATCTTGCATTTTAAGTGTTTCTCTTTCCTATTCTTGTGGTGTTTCTCAGTTTTTCACATAATCTTTTCTGCTCTTATTCTATCCAGACGTCTCTGCCTGATCATGTGGCTGATGGCTTTTCAGACCTAGGATGGTTTTCAGATCCAGAGATGGGATCATGCTGGCTTCCTGACCAAAGTTCACTCATCTCAAACACATACAATGTCCCATAACTTTACACACACACCTCATGTATTTATGGACACGTATGTGTCCATTCATGCACAATATTCACATGTTGGTATCTTCTGTTAAAGACTGAAAAACCCACAGTGTTCACTGAAACAACCTGAAACTGACAAAAGTGATAAATGAAGATTTACTGAAAATTAACCAATAAAACAAATCAGACATTGTTTTGAATTGAGGTTCAACAGAATAAGAAAATGACAGACCAAGATGACTACAACTGTACAGATTATTCAGAAATTTAAGGTCCACAGCCAATCTCCCTGGCTGTGGCTACAGGAAAAAAATTGACAAATTCAAGAGTATTATGATATGAATGGTTATCAAGAATCCAGAACAACCAAGTCCAGAAAGTAAAGTTCACCTGTAAAGACTTCATGTGAGATGACCAAGGAGGAAAGCAAATCATTAAACAGTGAGGCTGGAATTTACCACAAAGACCTTCAGACAGATGAGACAAAAGGTCCATCAGCTCTATGGTCATAGACACATAAATGCTAATACGTTTTAACAACCATCATTTTAATTGAGCCACAATCTAAATCAGTTTGTCAGTAAACAATTGTTTACTACTTTTGTCAGTTTCAAGTTCCTAGTAAAGTTACAAGTAATATAACTACTGTATGGAGAGACACATTCCTGCTTTTATATTTGATTTTTAATGTTTAAATGTGAATAAATATGTAAACTGTAACTGTCCCAGTTAATTTTATTTTTGATAAATTTGCTTTTTCTTTATCGCCGAGTGAGAAATGTCCCCAGATTTAGTCTTTAGAAATCTGGTCACCTTATTGTTGACCCTACGAAGGTTGAGCTGCTCATGCAGTTGTGCACAAGCTTTGATCCAAGCAAGGCATTCTGCTTCTGATTGTGGAAATCTGTTAATTTTACTACCACAAACACGATCAGGTTACTTGACATCACCAGTACAGATACCCCGCTGGCAATGGAGAACAATTCTGTTTCGATTATTGATGCGAAAACTTTCTGCGCCAGACTCACAAGCTTGTGTTTACTACTGCATGTACATTAGCTTGTGTTTGTGAGACGGCCACGCACGTGATCGCCGCGCTCCTACGTAGAATGGGCATCAGCCAATGAAACGCGGCCCCTGTGGTAAGGTCCATCCCAGAACATTCCAAAACCTGGCAGCACGGCTGAGCGGAAGCCAGGGCTCACACCCGTAGCAACAGGTAACTCGAGCGGGCAGAACGGCAGGCAAAACAGAATGACGTGACAAACGACGAGGACCCGACGAGTAACAAAGTTCACGGGTGGGATTAAATACACAGAGGGTAATCAAGGAGACGAGACACACCTGGGAGTAATCAAAGGGGAGACAGGACAACACAGAAAACTCAGGACACAGAAACTCAAAATAATTACACAGAAAAACACAGATCCTGACAGTATGGCTCTGGGGACCAGACACTTTACAATCTGGAACGAAGCACATCCGGCCTGCTGATATCTCTGCATGTTGTTTCTTTTATTATTTAATGGTTCTGAAAAAAGATAAACGCAGAGCACACACACACACACAAATTAATTTCCTCTTTGTGTTTGCAAACAAAACATCTGGATTTGCAGCTTTTGTATCCATTCTCTCCGAGGACTTGAAATGTTAAATCACCTTCAGGTTTGGTGTAACATGCAGCATCAGCAAGTGACAGCATTGTGACCCTCTAAGCCAGCAGTGTCCAAAGTCAGGCCTCAAGGGCCGGTATCCTGCATGTTTTAGTCCTGGTTCCACAGACCTGAACCTAATGATAGTTCATCAACAGAACTTAATGGCAGGCTGAGGAGTCTGTTGCTCCATTTGAGCAGCTGTTAAAACAAAGACATATCTAAAACTGGCAGGACACCTGCGCTGTAGAACTGGAGCTGGATGCCTCAACCCAACCCAGTCCAGTCCAGCCTTGCAGACATGAGATTGTTGTCTTCTTCTAAAGTGTTCATAGCAGATTTTCATCATGTGGTTCTTTACAGTCTGCTCAACTTTCTTTTGTTTTCCTAATTTCAGGCAACTTATGTGCTGTTGGCACTTGCTTGGATATTTGTACCTGTCTACATCTCCTCTGGGGTTAGTTTACGCACATGCACACACACACGCGCACCCACACACACACACACACACACACACACACACAGGTGTGTGTTTTCTTGTCAAGGCTAGTTCTGCAGGTACATTTAGGTGCCAAAACATTTTTTCAAACAAGGATTCCCCGCCTTATAAATTCTTTGACAGGGTGTTTCACTCACAGCTACTATTTCAAAACAAATGTCAAAGGTTACTCTATACCTCAATGTTGTACATTCAAAGTTGAAGTAATGTGAACTCATTAAACTTGTCTGCTGTCAGCAATCATCATACTGATATTTAATAACTGAAGTATTCACATACTAGGTTCAAAATTTCTCAAGCTAGAATTGCAAGTTCTTATGTGGTTAAAAACAACATGAAATTGGTCACCCCTTTTTGTAAATGTGTGTTTGTTTCTATCAGATTTACACATCTGTAAATAAGAGTCTCACCACAGATTCTCAGTTGGTTTGACTAGGACTTTAGGGACATTGTCCTGCTGGGAGGTGAACCTCTGCGTTTTGCCTTGAGTCTTTTGCTGTCTCTAATAGTTTTTCTCCTGTCACTTTTGGTAGATGGCCCTGTCTTGTTAGGTTTCCACTACCATGCATGTTTTATTTGATCAATGAGACATTCAGAGTTTGGGCTATTAGTAACCTGACACTGCTTTAAAACTTAACTACCACTTTATTTCTGCAGATTGGTGTTTTTCTTGATTTTTATTCTTCTACGTTTTTACTATTTTATTCAGAGATGAACTGACCCACATGTGGAGACTGTTTGTTAAATATGTCACTGTTGCACTGATATTAGAGTTTAGGGATGAAGGCAACAATGCAAAGTGCACTATTTAGATTTTTATAAAAATCCTTTTTCTTCCATTTTTACAAGGAAACACTCGTTGGCGCTGGTCAATCAACAAAATCCCTTTAAAAGACATTGAAATTGTGACCTAACATTCTGTGAAATTGAGCATTATGAATTGTTAATTTCAGTACAATGCAACCAGTTTTGAAATGTAAACAGTTGTGATCAGAGGCGGTCCTAACCTGTTGGGAGGTGCTCATGCCATCCACACAAGATGCCGCCCAGGGTTGTGGCCTGTGTCGGCCATATCAGAAACCATCACTGATTGTGGGAGCTTTAAAAATGTGAAAATGCGTGTTTTCAGATCGTGACAATGCCAGAGTATCTGGGGCGTCGCTTTGGAGGGGAACGGATCCGAACATACCTCGCTGTCCTCTCACTTCTGCTGTCTGTCTTCACCAAGATATCGGTACAGCAGGAACAAAGTGACATGAGGAAAAATGCAACAACACTACAGCTAAAAATAAACAATAAAAAATTCAAAATGAACTTTTACCGCCTGCATTAAAAATGTGTTTGTTTGCTCGGCCAGACTGACTTGTACTCTGGAGCCCTGTTTGTCCAGGTGTGCCTGGGATGGAACCTCTACCTGTCCACTGTCCTCATGCTGGTGGTCACTGCTCTCTACACCATAGCAGGTAGACATGATCATAAAACTGCATCTATTGCATTTTGACTTTTGCTGATGATGTAATTAATAATAATTATATTCATTTGTTGTTAACAGAGCTGTTTTTGACTGTAATAGTTACTACAAAGTCGTTTGGAAGACATCTGAAAACAAATGACTGGTGAAAATGTTCCTGCCTTCCCTTTAACCAGGTGGACTGGCTGCTGTCATCTACACAGACACTTTACAGACATTTATTATGATCATCGGTGCAATCATTCTAACAATTACTGGTACGTGCAAATTCTATCATTTCAAAGCAAATTCCATCTGTAAAATACATAAACATATACAGTGTTGTCTAAATGTCATTTTCTCCAGGCTTTGCATTCAAGTAGAATGGTGATCCTGTGGTGTGTTGAAGTGAGCTTAATGACCATGTTTTTGAGGCATTACAAGAATGTTTCAACATTTTTCTTTAGTCTGTGTTTTCACTCATTTCCAGTCCAGTAACTGCAATTTCCAAAGGACCAGTGAGGTCCAATATAGGCTTCACTGCTACCAGTGACCCCTTATGGCCCACCAGTGAGATACGGTGATATTTGGAGAGCTTCCTGAAGCTGCAGTACTGCAGTACAGTACTGCAGTACTGCAGAGCTCCTGATCTAGTTCTGTATATAAAAATATAAACAATGACACAGCTTGATAGTTGGAACATAGCATTAGGACCACATGGTGATTCATGAAGGGCTTCTGATTAGAAATTAATCTTAGGACTCACCCTGAGCAACATGTTATGGTCAGATAAAAAGACTGGACTCAAAATGAAGAAAAAAAAAATAAATAAATGTTTCAGGACCACTTCAACATCTACCTAAGTATTGAGTTTTAATGTTTAAAAAGTATGTGTGTGTGTGTGTGTTTGTGTGTGTAGCTTTTAACAAGATAGGTGGCTACAACAATCTGGAGCAAATTTACAGCATCGCGGTGCCAAGTAAAATTATCCCCAACAGTACCTGCCATCTGCCACGGGCCGACGCCATGCACCTGTTCAGAGATGCCGTCACTGGAGACCTGCCGTGGCCTGGCATGACACTAGGGCTCACCATACTGGCCACTTGGTACTGGTGCACAGACCAGGTACATGTCAAGTACATACAGAGCTGAAATTAGGTTTTCATTTATTAATTGTTGTTATCTGTAACAGTGAAATATGTGATTAAGGACATTTTAACCAAGTGACCACATGGTTTGAGATTTATTTTTCTGAATGCTCCAAAGATTTGACTGCTTGGTTCAGGCCATGTAGAAAGACTTTATGTTTAATTTATTGTAGAACCAAGAGGCTTTTCTTTTCTTGATCGTAAATTTGAATTTTAATTAACTTGGTTGATCCACTTGACAAGCTAAACATAAGGTGAGCCAGGCTAAACTATTTTAAAGAAATTCAAAGTCTCTGTGAGAAAATGTCTTCCTCAGGGTCTTTCGGTTGAGCCTTAGAGGTCACAAAGTTGAGAAATTTGAAAAAAGTCATTCTTCTTCCAGTGGAGGCAAAACAGACTGAAGTAGCTCACTCTTATGTTTTAGTGGGAATATTCTTATTCTATGTTCAGTAACTGTTACCTCTGAAAAATACACAGCTATTTTATCAGTCCTTCAAGAAGTACAGACATAAACGTGTAGACCTGCATAATCCATGGATGCTTGTATACCTTAACACTTTGTCACGTTACAATCACATACTTCAATATTAGGGCTGGGACTTACATTTTTTCTGCAAAAAAACAATCTGATGGGATGCTGGAAAAGACTGTTATGTGCAGGTTTGTGCAGCTGGCCTAACAGTGAAGATATTAAAGCATAAAATAGCATCTCAAACACTTTAATAACCCTTCTTGAAACATTTAAAGTTTCTTCTTCAGTTGGATTCTGGCTGATTTAGTCAACAGTTTCCTAAGCAACAGTCTCTCCTTTTATTTAAAACATTAATTTTTGGTCCTGTAACAGTACTTGACATTACATCTACATTTACACAGGTTATCAACAACCTTTGTCAAATATGTAAAAGTACTCAACATAGCCTTGTGTAACCACTCACAGTGCTGTCAGTGCTTAAAGCTGACTTGTTTACAGAAGTAGACACAATCTCTCATAACTCAGACACATTTCATCTGTTCATGTTGGATATGAACAAACTTAACAGGAAAACAAATAGCAACTGAGATAAGTCCAGGTTCAACATGCTATGGGGGGAACTGAAGTGCCTGGTTAGGCAGAAAAGAATGCTGGAGCTCAATGATGAAGTACCACATGGAGAAAACATTTCAGTCTTTTGGTCAAAACAAATTATCCGTGGGACATTTGCATTTCTGTAGACACAAATATGAACTGATTTGTCACTACCCGAGATTCTTACTCACAGACATGTCTTCTTACCATAAATAGTTCTTGTAAGCAGGCCTGTCACAATAATAAATTTTGCAGGGCGATTAATTGTTTCAGAAATTATTGTGATAAACTATGTCATTTTGAGACCATTGTTAACTAATAGCACAAAAAATTCTCTATGCAAATACACCCTCTAGGGGGTCAGTAAACTAATTTCCAAAGACATTTTAACACTGGAACTGTAAGACCTTTCAAATATAAAAAATTGTGAGAGGTGTTGGAGGGATTCGCATTAGGCACTGTTCACATTCAGTTGACGGCAGGGAAGAGAGGAGTATGCAGCGGCTCCACAGGTTCAATGGTTCACCATGGTCATTCAATTTGAATCCAAAGCCCACCCAGACTGCAGTTGTCACATTCGGCTAAACCAGCGTTTCCCCAGCTCGCTCCTCCTCACGGGTCTTTCTGCTTCACTATGTGGTAGAAGACCATGAGCCTGGCAGGTAACTGAGGTAATGGTCACACAGGGACGACTGGAGACGGCGCTGCTCCCTCTCCATTTATTTCTATGGAGTTTGTGCAGTGAGGCGATAGACGCTTGCACTTATCTCGACAAGTGAACAGCGTAATTCATTCATGCCAACTTTCTAGCTTGCACACGCGGGCTAGTGGCGCTACACAAGAAAGTTGAAAATTGTTTAATATTCATCATTTTCGCTATCTGTCCCTTGTGTTGGGTTCAACCTGAGTGGAGGAAAACTGAGGCTTTTAGCGCCCTGTGTGTTTAGATGTTACCAAGGAAACGAGAGGGGAGGAGTAACTCAAGGCAGCAGAATTGAGCTTTCTGTCATCCCGTCTCTTTGGTAGAAAGAGAGACGACGAAAACAAACAAGCAATAGCACTGCCCTCATTTCATTATTGAGCTCATTTGAATTTATCGTGCAATTAATTGGTTTGTATATTGCAACAGGCCTGGACTGTGTTACATTGTAGGTCTTAAAATGGAAATGACAGAGATGAGTCCAGGCTGAAGTTTCCAGTTTCTAAACTGAAAGGTTTGTCAGCAAACTGGTTTGTTCTGAGCCACTGCTCTACCTAGCAGCTTTATTAGTCTGAGAGGTTTTTTTCTGAGAGGTTCCTGCTCGCCCTTTCAAATTTCTAAAGGAGCTGAGTTTTGACAGAGACACTCCAAACAACCCCATTTGGTCAGCTGTTGGCTGAGGCGATGTCTTCCTGTGTCCGGGGCTGTGTCTCCGTGGTGACCTCCCAGAGCGGGGCTCCACCTGCAGCTGGCCCAAGTCAGGCGGCACCAACTGCCCCTGCCAGTATCGGTGTCCTCCAATCACGAGCCCAGCGGACCGGGGTGGGCGGTGGAAACTTCCTGGTTTTGCAAGGATTACTTTGGGTCCCCGGATCCTTGCATCACGAGCTGGAGACCTTGAGGTCTGAAAACGAAGCAGAGATAGAATACAAAGAGATGAGTGACCGACTGAGTACCGCAAGGGTTGATTCTTGTGGTCCACAAGGGTGTTATGTATTCAGTTTTCATAAACTCAAGCATTTAAGCATTTTATTAGTTAAATTTTTTCAGTGACTTTATATTAGGTTGGAATTATATAACGAGATAGACATATCAGAAGGTAACTTATTTATTTAACTCCAAGATATTTTTATGTTCTACTAATCAAAGCTCCCCTTACTATCTTTTTAATAAATATTTGACGTTACAGATGGCTTCACTTTACTTGACATCCTTTCAAAATATATGCAAGTCTCAAAATAAATAATTTTATTGAAGCAGTTTTCTGCCACAAAAATACCTTTGTGTACATAAACTCCTTTAAAATAAATGTCACTGACTTTTTTTTTTTTAGCTTTTCTAGAGTTAATGTTTATAAACTTTTAATTTGTGATGAATGACTTTCTCTTCTCTTTTTCTTTTTAAGCTGGAAAACACAAAACATAGAAGCCTAAATTCAGTTTTAGTTCATTCAGACTTTTAGGATAAATTAAGTTTATATTTCTTATGATAATTTGTTTATTAGGATAAAAATGATTACCAACTAAATCTGTCATGCATACAAATTTTATATTAGATGATTTAAGGCCCAGGCATGTGCAGGGGGGGCTTGAGCCCCTGTACCTTTTATCCTTGATGCTCCCAGTGCCCTTTTTGAGTTTTTTTGTTTTTTTCTTGTAATGCACAGCACATTGCATTAGCACAGTCTAATGCAGTGGTGCCCGAAGTGGGTCCTGGAAGGACGGCATCTTGCATGTTCTAGTTCTCTCCTCCTCCACATGTCAATGTTCTTCTTAGGCCTCTAACAAGCCATCATTGGATCCAGGTGTGTGAAACCAGAGAGAGACTAAAACACGCAGGATGTGATCAAACTGCAGTTAAAATTTTTAAGTTGCGGCTAGATGGGCAGTTGGAGTGGAGCCACACTGTTTTTGACCTCTTTTGCTTATTCTTTATTCTTTTTGTGGATAAGTAACATTTGTTTCGTTAACTGTTTAACTTCATCAAGAGGATCCAGTTTGGTTTTTTGTTGTTTCATCATCAAGTGGACCAAAGGGGAAATACGGAGAGCATCAAGCTTCTGGCTTCATTATTTAGAAATCTGCACAAAATAAGTTAAATAAAAGATACATACTGACTTAAAACTCTATAAGTGTGTCAAACAAAGCTGACTGATTTATTTAGCCACAAAACTTACTGGGGAAATTGGAAAAAAAGTCTCCAATGCTCCCAGTTAGAGGTCTGCAACCTTTTTCCACTGTGAAACTCCACTATTGCAGAAACGGTTAATTTGTTTAAAGAATAATATTTGTGTACGTAATGACTGTACAATTTCTCAGTCTTTTTCAACCCTCTTCACCTTTCCACATCATTGTCTATGCTCTTTATCAGTGTTTTATTTCAGTGTCTGGACCAAAATAATTTAAGTAAACTCAAAAATATTTCACTCAAAGTCAAAGTAATAGATTGCACAGAGTAGAGAACAATATACCAACAATCTTATCAGACGCAAACGGAAAATAAATAGAAGTCGCCAAGAACAGTTTCTATAAGTGTAAATGCAAGAACAAAAAGGAATGGGAAGTCAGTCACATTTTTATTTAATCTTTTTACCAAACAGCTCCACAGGCTAAACCATAATATGACATGCAATAAAACTGTCTATGGACATACAATAACTCCCTTTGCTCACCTCTGTCACTGTTAATAAAAAACATTGCCAAAATGACTCCTTACCAAAGTCATTAATATATATTGTGTAAAAATGTCTTATTATAACAGATACATTTAAAAGAATCTTTTAAATGTGTCAAAACTCATTGCCTTAATTTTTAGGTGTCTAAAATGCCTAAATAAAAAACTACAAAAAAACAACAATGGAACAGATTGAAAATCTCAAAAACATTGCAGAACAAAAGTAGCCAGTCATTTATGCTTTAGGTATTTACAAAAGTCACACAGATTATCTGTTTTTACTAATTGTTTTGCTTCTGAGTGATACTCTGAGTTCAAAACTATCTCACTTCTAAAACAAACATGAATATGACCTGACATTTTAGCAAGCATATTTGCTAAGAACATAAAATTATTACAAGCGAAACTTTCTTTAATTTCATTGTAGATATGTACAATGTAAACTATCAATTCTAATCTGACTTCTTACATGATTATTAGCAACCTCAGTAAAATGTGGAAAACATGTAATCTTTTAATGCATTGACAAAATCAGTAATAAACGTAAAGTAGTTTTCTAAAAAACAGCTGGAAAAGTCTGATTTTGACGCAACATACTGACGTGAGGGTGAGTAATAAACGACAACTAGTAACAGCACATTTGCGCTGCCTGAATCAGATGCTGATGTTTGCGTATCCACACATAGAGCAGGGGGTGAAGGTCGGACTGGGATTTGGGGACATGGGGAGCCAGCTGGTGGGAGGTGTTAATTGACTCGTTTGTCACAGTTTTCTGTTGCTTTTAATGGTTTAACCATTGTTCTGACAGCAGGTGGGGCAAATGTAGGCAACTGGTGTGTTTCTTGTAGGCAGTTCAAGACTTAACACACATCTGCCTTACTGGACATGTTGCAGGATGATGTGACAAAACCCATTTGTAGCCCATTTTTTCTTAAAGTGGAATTTTATTTTAAGTTGGCTCTTTCAAATATTAATGAAAGACTAATTTGTTAAATGTCTGTTATAGGGGTGCCAATAGATTTGGAGAATGCTGTTTATGAACTCTAATTGAATCTGTGGTGGAAAACTGCAAAATCTCTTCTGAGATCGTCAACTTTTCCTGAGTCACTTTGCTTTCAAAAGTATTTACTTTTCTTTTTTTAATTGATGGTATATTAAAGGTATGTTATATTTCAATGAAATGTTGCAAAGTATAACACACCAAGTAAATTCATCTGATATGAAATGTTCATCAAATTAAGAAACCAACAGTTGATCGCAAGAAAGATTATGTTAAACAAACTCACCTAATGTTGAAGTAATTTTTTTTATTGAAAAAAAAAGAAAAATAAATTAATTCAACTGAGATTATTTCTTTTGTCTCCTGTATTACATTGCAGTGTATAATTGGTTGTAACTTGTGTAGTGAGTGGAGAAAAAGTAAAATAAATGACACATAAGACAGAAATAATAAAACAACTGAAATCTTTAGTTATTTTTGCTTGCCATAGAAAAAATTTACTCTTTTGGTTCATTGAAATGATTATCTGTATGATTATTTTAAATTCTATTTCTATCTATATGTACATTTCTGCAGTTGACCTATAAGTTAAAAGTAGGCATTGTCAGAGTTTTGTATTCATGTTTAAGACTTCTGTTTTTTTCCTAAGTTTGAGTATCTGAATTGTCTCTGAAAAACACAGGTTTGCATTTTATTTCAAAGGTAGTTAGTTCACTTTAATGTTTTAATGGATATTGGACCTTATTTCACCCTATCGGTTCACTGAGTCTCTTGATCTAATCATTTGTTCCTGTTTTATTTTCTTTGAACATGCAGGTTATTGTACAACGGTCCCTGTCAGCGAAAAACATGAGTCATGTGAAGGGAGCGTCAATCTTTGCTGCCTATCTAAAGTTGCTGCCCTTCATCTTCATCATCCTGCCGGGTATGATTAGCCGAGCTCTCTATCCAGGTGCGTACACACAAACACTGAACAACATGCTGGCACAGATTTTAATAAAGAAAACAAAGGTAAAACATCCCACGTTTATGCAGGTAGAAACTTGCTTTGCCATCAGAGATGAAATGAACTGATTTTGACATCAGTTTGTCAAGTTGTGTGTGAATGTGTGTGCTGCTTGGATGTCTGTGTGTTTGTCTTGTAAGACTATTGCAATTTTTGGGAAGCTCAAGATTTTCCCAGTGATCACTTTAACCTGAAGAGGTTAAAGGTCATGCAGAACAGCTGTAATTCATCTTGATTAAATCTAAATTAATTTTTAGATTTAAAACTTAATTTCAGCATTTTTAAAGGATTAATGATGGCATGCTTTGATTTTTTTATTACACACTAAAAACAAGAAAACTACAAAATTTTAAATTACACAAAATATACAAACACATCCTATAAGTTTTCCTTTTTTTGATTGAAGATTCACTTAAAATATACAACACCAAAAGTATGCCAACTCACTTAAATCGTTCACATGTCACAACACGTGTTTAATACAATTTTATGTTACTATTTGTGACATAAAATTGCAGACTTGTAAAGTGAGAATGATGCTGGTTTGAAAGTTAAGGAGTAAAAAGCTGAAGGTGTGCTGCTTGCTTGGATCCATCAGAGCTGGGTGGAACCTCCTGGCCACTTTTTTCCACTGATAGAAATGTTGCCATTCTTTTTTGCTAATATCTCAATCTCTATCACACTGGATTTAGAGAATCTGAACAGAAATTTTCAAGTTTTGCCACAGATTCTCAGTTGGATTTGGAATTTGACTAGGCCATTCTAACACACTTTAATCCAAGGATTTCCATTATAACTTTGGCTAGATGTTTGAATCCCTGTACCAGTCTCAAGTCTTACAACCTCTAACAAGTTTGTCTTCCTGATCCTGGATTTAGCTCCATCTATCTTATCAAATCTTATCACCTTCATAGTCCAGCATCATGCAGAAGACATGAAGCTGCAGCAAACATGTCTTCTTATGGCCTCTGGGCTGCTTCTCTGAATGAGTCTGAGCTTATCAGTTCAGGCCAGGGGTCTAGAACTGCAGGCTCCAGAGCTGCAGGCTCATCATTTTCTCACAATGTATTAACCTGGATCAATAATTATGTCAGATAATAAATATTTTAATTATATAAACAATATATAGTCAGGCTGGTTTGAACAGTTGCTAGATTTTGATGCAACATCAGTATAGATATTTCCCCCCAGATTGATCTTAATGGTTTATGGAATGTTCTTTTATATCAGTTAGCTAATTTTCTTCGGTGGACTTTCTATTTTTCCACACTTTTCATATGTGGATGGAAAAGACTCTGCTGGCCTCATTTTACAAGAAACTTGTTTTCTTTGCAAAAGTTTAACTTTTATTTTTGAAATTATATTGCATATGGAGAGCAAAGAGTGACAAATTACAAAAATAACTAAACGATTTAAATGTGTAAAATGATTAAACTGGAAATAAATCCATTTAATACATTATTTGTGTATTTGTTTCCAGTTTTACTAAATTAATGGCATTTAAATAGTTTCATAAGTTAGTTATTGGAATTTGGCACTCTTCACTCTCCATAATTAGAGAGCAATGGCCTTTATTAATTGATTAGATAACTTCTGAAAGCAGATGCTTCAACAGTATTTTAATTTATGGTTTCAGAGAAATGGGATCTGCATGAAAGTACATATTAAATATTGTAAATCATTATATTTTTCTTCTTCTTTGCAGTTTTATGCTACCCTGTGTGGGTCTTTCTCACAACATCTCAAGACAACACAACAAATTATTTTGTAACCTGAGAAAATGTGGAAGAGAGCGTGGGGTTAGTTTTTTACGGCCCTAGATCAAGTAGTTCAAACAAAGCAAGTTGTCCTGACTGGCAACTAAACACACACACCCAAAAACATAGTAAAGCTACTAAAGTATATAAGATGATCATAGGTCATTTTAGTTATTTTCTGTGAGCAGCTCATTCTTTTAGCACCTCATACAGACTAGCACGTGGGGAGAATTCTGCAGTGTGTGCTCACCTGTCCGAGGTGCCGGTGTGAGGAAGCATGTTCCAGTCTGCGTAGTTGCTGGGACTGACGAATGAGGGAAGCGCCTCCCTCCGATTGGCGGGGTTCCCGCAGGTCCAGCATGCTCTGAGAGAAGCGAGCCATCACGTTGAGTCCGTCTCCGTGGGTCTGCCCTCTGCCGGATCCAGTCTGCCCGCCGTTGATCAGCCGGTCACTGGCCTCCTGTTGAGGACAGTCATAGAACTCTTCCTCTGATGCCGTTGATACACTTGAGGGGTCTTCGTTGACTGCTCGGTCACATATGACCTTAGTGCTGTCTTGGCTCCCCTCTTCATTGCTGCCCGAGTCTCCGCCATCGTTTTTTGAAGTTAACTGGCTGCGGTTGGGCACAAGCTCCTTGTGAGCGCGCTCTGTATGCAAATTATCAACCTGATCCATTTTTATCAGCATGACCTGAGCCTCACCAGGGTGTTCTCCCGAGGTGGGGTCTATGACTAACTGCAGCGTGCGGCGTTTGGGGACAGGAAGTCCTGCATGTGCCGTATCTAGAGTTTGTCCAGCGCTGTGTGAAGGCTGTGAATCATCAGCAACTTTGGCTTGGGTTGGAGACTTTGGCAGTTGTGGTTTATGTTGTGGAGTTGTGGTTGGTTGCTGAGGGGAATCTGGAGATTCTATTTGCTTGTTTTCTGCTGAAAGTATGGCAGTAGGACCTTTAGGATTACTATGTTTTTCTGTTTTTAGCTCTTTTTTGTCCTGATTTGAGGTGGATTCCTCAGCTGCCACTGGATGAGTCAGTGGTGCACTGAAACGTATAGCCTGACTAACCTCAAACCTTTCTGACCTCTGTAAGTGAACCTGATGCGCCCTCTTTTCATCTCTAATATTGATGAAGCCGATCACATCACTTGGGGGGTCTGGCTCTGGCCAGGTGGGAAGATAGGGAATTAAGTTGGCTTTCTCCAGATTGATTAAGCCCGGATGTAACGGCGCCTCTTCCATAACTTCCTTAAGACGTCCTTTCATTACCTTCAGCCCAGCAAGATTCTGGGAATTTGATTCTTTTTTACTTGAGTTCTGGTCAGAGGAGGTGGGACTGGTGTGATTTCCTGCTGCGACCAGTGCATATTTGGGATTGATGAGCTTCCTTGCGACAGAAGCCGGGACAGGAGCCGGAACCGCCTGGGGGATTGGTTCAGGGATCGGCTCGTCCTTCAAGGAGACCTTGCTCAGGGACACTCCCCGGGACATGAGGTAGAGGTCCCGGAACTGCAGGTCGAAGGTCTCCACTGCCTGCCCTGTGATGACGGTGATGAGGTTCCGGTCCAGACGGGACGAGGACCAGGTGAAACTGGAATAACACATAGATTAAAGCATAAGGTCATAGCAATAACTGAACATGCTTCGGTCTGCAGATTCCTACACTGTGGGTCATAATGTAATGTAGTTTAATAATTGCACTAGATGTCTGTTTGCTGAAATCAAATATCATCTAATTATGTTTATAATTGCATCATTGTCTAGGATGAAATTTTCTGGAAGAATCAGTGGCGATACAGAAGGCAGGAACGGCTCAGAACAAAAGACTAAGGTTTCAGTGTTAGCATGCAGGAAATTCAGGTTAATTTACTTAAATTGGCATCAGATGATAACGGGCGTAATGCATCATGCAGCAACAGGTCTGAAAAGGAAACATTGGATAGTGGAACCATTACACAGGGTGTAATGTCTCTAAAAGTGATTTGGTTGTACAGAGGTTTCACAATAACTCATGAATTTTACTGTTTTTGCCTTCTACTCCTCTATCATATTACCAGGTCAACTGGGAGTCAAAAAGGAGGACATGATGTGATGTACTGACAGTTCTAACAAGTCATTCACTAAGGTCCTTGCAAAAGCATTCTTACTCCTTGGACATTTTCATACATAAACCAATCAATAGGGGTGCAGTAATCCGCATCGTTTACTTCCGATACAAATATTTAATATCGGCTGCTACCGATCAGTTACAAAAAAACAGTTGAAATGATTTAAAACTTTTTTTTTTCAAACACTCGAATGTACTGAATTACAAATTGATTTAATAATTCTGCACCAATACACCAACAGCTTCACAAGCTTGGTCAAACATGTAAAAACACAACTTTAATGTATTCAGTCAGTGCAATTAAGAGTACAACAGCCAATGTATAATAAATAATACAGACACTGAAACTGATAAAAACAATAGGTTGACTACCTTGGTCAAATATGTAAAAAATAAACTGCAACAGAATAGATCTGGCACATTGTCACCAATACCAGATCTGGAATTTCTTTCAATATTGAGAGCAATAATTGAGACCGATCTGTGAATCGGTCAGATATTGACATCAGACTGATTCACCTCTACAAACTCTACAAAATCTCACGATACAAGGCCCCAGTCATTTTCTCCTTAATACAGTGCAGTCGTCCTGTCCCATGTGCAGAAAAACACCCCCAAAGGATAATGCCTCCAGCCCCAAGATTCACATCTTGGGATGGTGTTTTTGGGATGGTTCTCATCATTATTTGTCCTCCAAACAAAGTTCTATTTTGGCCTCATCTGATCACATAACCTTCTCCCATGATTCCTCTGGATCATCCAAATGGTCATGGGCAAACTTAAGATGGGCCTGAATATGTGCTGATTTAAGCATGGGAACCTTCTGTGCCGTGCATGATTTTAAACCGTGACATCTTATTGTCCTACGCACCTTGGAAACAGAGGTGTCTGCTCTCTTCAGGACATTGACAAGATCCTCCCGTGTAGTGATGGGCTGATTCCTCGCCTTTCTTAGATCATTGATACGCAACAAGGTGACATCTTGAATGGAGCCCCAGTCCGGAGGAGATTGACAATCATGTTTAGCTTCTGCCATTTTCTAATAATTGCTCCAATAGTTGTTGTTTTTTTTTCACCAACCTGCTTGGCAATTGCCCCATAGCCCTGTCCAGCCTGGTGGAGGTCTGTAATTTAGTCTCTGGTGTCTTTGGTCTTAGCCATGTTAGTGGTTGGACTCTTACCGATTGTGTGAGTTGGACATGAATCTTTATGCAGCCAACTACCTCCAACATGTGCTTCTAATTTAGAATAATAAATTGACTTTTCAGAGGCGAGCTAACAGGTCTTTTTTTTTTTTTCTCCGAAGAGTTTTTGCGGCGCTAGTGGCTCGTATTTTTGACAGTAGGAAGACAAGAAAGGAGGGCGAAGAGAGGGGGAAAGACATCCAGTCTTATTGCTGATTGACAGCAGTAACACACAAATAATTTTTTTAAAAAAAGTCATACATTGTGATTTCCAGATTTTTTTTTTCCTGATTTTCTCATAGTGGACATGACCCTAAAATGAACATTTCAGACCCCTCCATGATTTCTAAAGTATTCTGCAAAGTCGCAGAATACTCAAACACTTATTTGCCTCACTGTATATACGCAGTATATTTTATCTTTCTGATATGATGCCCTCAAAGTCGGGGCTAGGTTGTTTTCCATGGCTGGAAGTTTGCCATGGAAATAAAAGGCTTTCTCAAACATGCATGAAAGAATCAAAACAACACTGCTGGTGTGTTTTTGAGGAGAGAATAACCATATAACATGATGTATATGGTTAAATAAAGTTAAAGTGTATTTTAGTTGTTGACATACTAGTTTATCTTTGGATTTCACTAGCCTTTTGTGCTTGAATGCTCAAGTCAGATTTAAAGTGGCTTGATTTCACTGAAAATGGTCAGGCATTAAAATAAAAATTTAAAAACACTGTATAAAAAGCTCAAGAAAATATGACAAACCTTTAGTCTAAAAAAGTTAGACTTAAAAATCCTACAAGGCAGTCTTGAAATACTTTAACTCATAATTATCAGTATGTTGGTGTCAAAGCACTAACTCATGGGCTGCTCACCTGTATGAGCCAGAGATGGCTCTGTCTCCATCTACAAGGAGAAACTTCTCGTTCAAGGAACCCCGCACCTTCTGTGCCGATCGTGTGAAGAATTCCAAGCCTCCACAGCAGCGTACTCGCAGATTCTACGCACACACATGCATACATACAGTGTTAACGCTGTATAACTCTACAGGGTTTGGCATTAATTGCAAAAAGTCTTTAATGCACAAAGGAAACATAATGGCAACAACAGACTGGAGAGCCTCAAAAGAAAGGCTTTCCTTGTTGCTTAAGAATCAGCTTTAATGATCTCCACATAATGTTGAGTGACTGTGCAGGTTAGAGCTTGGACTGTCATGCTTCATTGACACACCCTGTAGTGTTTGTCTTGGGTTCTGTGATTAGGGTGTGGTTCCTGGCTGAGTAATAGTTCTGTGTGAAATCTCTCAGGAGCAGCTAAAGAAAGGAGCTAGTAAAGCTCGCAATAACAAAGGGCATAGATAAGAGGGAAAAGTTAAGAGAGGATATAAAGTTAAGAAAGTAGATGATGCTGTCTGAAAGGAAGAAGAGGAACAGAAAAAGAAACCTATAAGCAACAGCAAATTGAGAGTGTGAGTGGTTTATCTAATTGCCTGCAGCACAGACAGGAATGTATTCAGGATCTTCCTGGCCTCCAGTCTAAAAAAAAAACCCGTAGAAAATTTCCATGAAACACTAAGTATTTTCTGTTAGCAGCTGAACCAGTTTAACTCAGAGGCAAAAAATAACAAAGCGGTTAAGAAGAAGGTCTCGAAAGATGGCTGGTGCAAGTTAGATGCCTGCAGGCAAAAGCTTGGAACTCTAAATCAATAAAGAACTTTGATTAATGATGTACATCTAAAAGTGTGATCTTATTGTTAAAAACAGTCATTTTCTTAAGAATGTGTTCTCTGGGAGATCAAAACTGTTTCAATTATAATCATTGCCCTTTATATGACTCCAGATTGTCATCTAATCCAAGCTCCTCATCAAAATAGTGTGTGTATGTGCATGTAGACCTTTAGGTGCCCCCGGTGCATATCAGCTCTGCCACACATGGAAAGAAAGCAGGGCACTGCAGCGATATCCAGAATGATGTACACGGGGATTTTACGCTTATAGGACGCGTCCAGAAGGTCTCGAAAGATATCCACATCTGTAAATACGTCCATCACCACAGCTATCACCTGCGCACCCACACACACACACACAAACAGCAAACCAGAAGTTGTTAGTGTTTCCTGTTCCAATGGTGGGTTCAGTTTGTTCTACTGCTATCAGCAATATTAAACCCACTAATCTACAGAGGAAACTGGGCACTTTGGAGAATCTAACAATAAATTAAGAAAAAAAATGATTCCAGTCCAGAAAGTACAGGTTTTATCAGATGACTGTTAAGAGACAAAAAGTGCTTTGCAAAGAGGTGACAAAATGCTGCTTGACTGGCCACCGTATTCCTCTACTGCCCAGAAAAACAACAGTCCATTGACTTAACCATACTAGAAACCAAACTATAATTAATCTGCCAAAGATTCTGCACTGTCTCTCTTAGGTTCGTTGGAAAATGAATCAATCAATAGGAGCTTATGATTTTTGGACCCAGTCTAATTATTTTAAAGGTTTTTGCTTATTTTGTAGACTAAACCAGTGAATGAGCATGTACCAAGATTAATGATTAAGAAAGGTAAAAATGATGTACCTTGTGCAGGCATGTGAACTCGTTCAGTGACATAAGTGCATTTCTTTCCACTGACACTTCAAGCTCAAACTTGTCTTAATAAAACGCTGTAGGCGTGTCTAAGGGTGGCACATGGATGAGGTGAAGCAAAATTTATGAGACAGAAAATTGTGGCAGATGGTGAGATTTAAACTGAAAAGTCAAAACAGGGTTTACTAAGTGAGCAGAAACATGGCCGCTAGTCTACAAAGAGCAAATCAAATATGCTGTTCTGTCACTAAAAGAATTTACAGTCAAGCAGTACTTATTATAGTGACTAGCATTTAACCACATTATCATTGTTAGAAAGGTATTTTTTTATTAATAGTTAAGACCTCTAATCTTATTTTTGCACTGCAAGAGTCCAAACACACCAACACCTATCATGTGAAAGGGGAATTTATTTAAGGTTAGTGACCAGTACACAGGAAGAAGCTTAAGTCACTATTAGTATTACACAAGACATGTGTAATACATGCATGTCTATGTATAAACATAGACATGCTTTATAATTCCCTGGCACATGGCTGAGCTGACACAGTAGACCAACACCAGCAGATAATTCAGGTCCAGACATTGTCAATGACTGTGGAAAACATCACACTGGACATCAACCAGATTGAATTCTGTGACTTTCCACTCTTCTCCAGCCTGGGGTTTTGATTTCCAAGATATACTTTTGACATTAAAAAAATATATACTTTGCCCACTTATCAAAGTGCTTTCTCTTCTTCACCCATGAGTGTGTGTTGTCTGTGTTTGTGGTGACTCTTGAAGTCCTGACTCCAGTTACAGTCCATGACTTGTCCATCTCTTCAACACTCTACAAAGGGTTTGACTCACAATCCTCTTAAAGCTGAGATTATTGCTGTTGCTTGTGTGTCTGTCCAACCTTTTTTTCTCCACTAAACTTTTCATTGATATATCTGGATACAGCCTTCTGTGAAACTAGATTCTTTAGTGATTACCTTTTTGGCATTTCCTCCTTATGAAGTTAAGTCAGCATTCTTCTATCTTAACATAGCACTTGCTAAATAAATGATAAACATTATTTTTAAAAAACACTAATCATTTAGTTTATTAAGCTATAAGCTACACTGAACTGAATTTAAGCTTAGGACAGCTTTTTTGACCAATGAGCCATAGTTTATAATACTATCCTCATTTATTCATCATGATAAAAACTATGTATCTCCAGACTTCATCTAATTTTAATAAGCTCAAGACAATGTGCATTTAAGAAAATGTCATTTGATTAGCTTAAAGACAAAATGTACATATCGTTTAATGGTTTTAAAAATCATGATGCACAGTGTTTTATTGTTTCACAAGAAATATTAGCTGTATTTTGGGTCTCCAGCTATCCTGATTTAGCTCGTGTGTATATTCTGTTTTTGGAGGAAAACTTCCATTATTATTACTTTCTACCAATAAAATCATTATTATTGCCATACTCCTCCTTACCAACCTACCTTCTGGGCTGATGCAATGCTCTTGCGAACCACCTCTTTGATGTGCGTGTGACCCTCAGTGGGAGGCTGCGTGTACACAGTCACGCGCGTGACCCCTCGATATGAGATGGCTTCCGGCCAGCCAAGGTCCAACTCCGCCACCGAGGCTTCGGACCGGTCTGGCCAATATGCCAGAGACACCTCCCCGTCTTCTGCTTCTTCCACGGACCCTGGAGTCAAATTCCCCGGCCCGGGAGTCTCTGGCCTCTGGTGGTGTTCGTGCCCGGGTCGGTACGCCTCCGCGGTGCGCGTGACTCGCTCCAGTTCTCTTTCCGAGAGGAACTCCCGGACTTCGTGTTTCTGAATGTAGTCCGTGAACGCATCGCGGCCCTTGGCGATGAGAGCTTCGAGGGCCAGTCTTTGTTCTTCGCTGTAGAAAAACTCCGGCTTGCTCTCGCTAATACGCCAGTTGACGTGGTGGTCATCCAGACACTGGATCTGAGACAACGCCATGACCTCCCAGTTAAAGTAAACAGAAAAGCACTAAAACTTGTCTGACCCAGTTGCCTCTCGTCGGTCCGAGGGGTCAAGACTCAAATACGTGCTAAAAGTCATTACAGAGTCCGAGTGACCCTAGATTTGCTCCAGTCTTACTAAACGGATCCATTTAGTTGAATTGTAATAAGCTAACAGCAGCTATCAGCTCAACCCGGACCGCTCGGGTAACTGAATCTCTCAGTTAGGTGTTGGCTGAACAAAGCTCTCCCTCCCAGAGCCACGCCTTTCACCTGCAAGGGGCCGGAGAACCCCGGCCGCGGCCCAGCTTCTCACAACGACAGCTGCAGGGCTCAGCAGACTCGGAGACAGATGTCCCGGTCGATGAGCTTGAATGTGTTTGTCCGTGAGTCAACGCGAAGGTGAAAATACACGTCAGACACAGACAGAAGTTATTAATCCCCCGTTGCTAAAACTACGTGACTCAGACTAACTGTTGCGCTGACGAGTCACGTTTCCTCTTTGTTGTCGGAGCTCTGAGGTTTATGTCAGGCAGGTAGCAGTTCGAGCCGTGCGCTCCATGAACGTGGCACAGATGTCATGACTGTATCCGGGTTCACAGCAGTTCTTGTGTTCTAAACTTCTTATAAAAAACTTTAAAACTTTATCTAATTGATACAGGGACTGTATCTTCATCATTGAATCCGGGAACGGAAGCTTGGCCCCGTGGGCAGAAAGGCGGAGTGTTGGTGAGGAAAGAGAAGCGCTGAATTAAACCCCGCCCTCCTCCAAACCGGACGGAGAAAGAAATATGTGGCTTTTTTCTACTTCAAATCAGCGACGGTGTAACAACAACTCACAAAAAGATGAAGTGACTTTGAGGAGCATTGATGATATGCTGCAGTGTTCGAATAGTTTAGCCAGAATGAGCCAACTGTCAACTCATGAAAAGCAGTAAGTGCAGATTCCTCTCTAAAAGAAAATTGCTGAGTAGACTAAATGGCCTGAATTTAAAGGGTCTGCTGTTTTTGTTTTTGTGATAAAACATAGTAAAAAAATGTTAAATAAATTCGGTGTTTGGAGAGAGGTCTCTGGAATTTTAGGTATAACTTCATTAAATGTGAAAGTTGTTCGGTTTTTGTTATTAAGTATCTTTTTGTATTCATTAATAAAATACATTAAGCTCTACATATGACTTATCTCATGAAAACATTTATAAAACATGTTATAAAGACACCTACATTAAAGCATAAAGGTCATTTGAAGAATATGGCTTGGTCAAATAATTGGTACAACAACATGTAGAGCCCTGAAAATATTTTAGGAACGTGATAATGTTTAAGTAATAAGTATATTGATCTTATTGGGTAAGCATTTATTTCATTTAGTATTTGGTTAAAACAATTCTTTTGGTTTATGGCTAAATATGTGCTAAAATTACTTCGTTTTTTTATTTCATAGATTTCTGTCCTAATAATGCCCCTTTAAGAACTACACGTTGTATGACGGGAGTTCAAAGTTCATGACCTGTGAATGTGTACGGGAAAGAGAATACTACACCACTGTATGCTGGAACCGTGGATTTTGTTTCATAAAATTACACAAAATCAAAAACCTGACTTTTTAAGTTCTTTATAAGGGTACAACAAACACAAACGTTGTGTTTTGCAGTTTCAGCTAATCTTATTTGTTGAAATTTTTTGTCACTATGTTCAGTGAAAAAAAATCTAGTCTCACAATCTATTATCCACAAGAAGTACATCAAATTAGTGAAGCATTATTACTACACAAATAATGAAACACAATGCTACTTATTTGTAGCATAACTTGCTACAAATAATCGATCAATTAATGAAAGCTAGTTAGTCTAGATTTAATTTCCTAGACTAACTCCTGACAGAAATGAGTCATGATTGTCCATAGTTCTTGGACTTGATCATATCTCATTGGCTTTTGTTCTGCATTCAGATAACTGTCCGCAGGTTTTCAATAGGTATACGTTCTGTGGAGTTTCATGGCCACAACTCATGCATTTTAATGTGGTGACTCTAGATTTGCTCAAGTCTTAGAATAGAAAATGCCTTTATTGTCCCGCAAAGGGGAAAGTCAGATGTCACAGCAGCGTCAGATACAAAATATCTGCTCTCCATGCTTGTCCTTCCTGCTGAATGTCTGTTTTTAATGTTTTTCTTGGAAAGAAGTGATCCTTAGCTGCTGTTCCAGTCACAGAGTCATCAACTAAAAGTCTTAACCTAACTGTATATCCATAGTTTAAATACTTTTTTTTCATCTGGCAAAGAATTTGTAGCAGCGGTTTCCTTACATGTGGCAGCATTTTGATGATGATTTCATGCTAATCTTTCAGCTTATTAAAAATGCAAAAATATAGATGTTTTAGGCACAGATTGCTTGTTTAGAGCAAGCAATCTGTTAACTACATTTATTCCAGGCTGTCATAATATTATTATACAACAATTAAGTTGTCTGCCACTGCTTTTCAGTCATTCCTGCTCATAAAGCTTGTTAAGATAAAGTAATGTGCTTCTCGTCAGTCTGCAGAATAATGTAAAGACAACAAAATGTCCACAAATATTAAAAGTTTGCAAAATACAATTTTTGCATCACTGCCAGTGCCTTTGGCCCTGACTGGACTTCCTGCTGGTCAGAAAAAGAAATAGGTTTTGTTTTCCACTCCGTCTGTGACGATATTCGTATTTCAGACACTGTGGGATGTGTTGATCCAGAGGAGTGTGTACGGGTTTGTGGAGCAGAGGTTGGATGTTCCAACATTGCCTTTCCCAAGCTGGTCATTGAGCTCATGCCAAGTGGTGAGTTTTTTTCTCCCCCTATGTTAATTTCTGAATATTTCCCAGCACACATCTCTGTGTGTGTGTGTGTCTGTTTGGACTGCAAGGCTTGAGGGGGCTCATGATAGCAGTGATGATGGCAGCTCTGATGTCATCTCTGACCTCCATCTTCAACAGCAGCTCCACACTTTTTACCATGGACATCTGGAAAAAACACCGGCCTCAAGCCTCTGAGAGGGAGCTGCTACTGGTTGGCAGGTAGCCTACATAACCTGCATACTTCATCATCAGGATGCTGTTTTATTATGCAGTGATCCGTAACAGATCAACAACAAAATATCTTTGGATTCTGTTACTGTTAATGTTTGTCCAGGATTGTCACTGTGATCCTAGTGGTGGTGAGCGTGGTGTGGATCCCCATCCTTCAGTCAGCCAATAGTGGCCAGCTCTACGTCTACATCCAATCAGTGACAAGCTACCTGGCCCCGCCAGTCACAGCTGTCTTCACACTGGCAGTCTTTTGGAAGAGGACCAATGAACAAGTACGACTTTAGCACAAACATGCTCACAGTTTGTGCTTTGCAAAACAAATGTTCGCTTTAGCAATAATTTATCACATACTAACATTTTGTACTTGTTTTTATATCTGTTTTTGCAAAGTTCTTATAAAATTTGAATACCTATAGAAGAGAAGCAAGGTGTTGCGGGAAAACATATTGACCCATAATAAGCTGCAGCACAACATATTACCTCTCTTCTATAGGTATTCAAATTTTATAAGAACTTTCTAAAAACAAAGTGAAAAATGTTATGTCTGTGATAAATTATTGCTAAATAATCAGGGCTAATAACCTTGCTCTCTTAAACGGGTCCCGCTCTCACTCCTTCAGTTTCTTGAATTTTGCGGTTCAAGAAATCTTCAAAGTGGGTGAGTTTCCTTGAAAACGTATTAGAATTTCTAAGAATTAATAAGAATTTATGGGCACAAATGTGATTTTAAATTACAGAGGTTGACCGTGGGAAGATATATGTTGTTATAATGTGTAGGCAGTTCTCTAAATCTGTAAAACAGTGCCTGGTAACCAGATAAATCTGTGGTCAAATTTAGATTAATGACTACTGCATATAGCTGATGTGTTTTTAACATTCTCTTCTGCAAAATGTTTGATTTCTCCATTTGAAACCAAGTAATTAAAATCCAACACATGTACAGATGATAACTAGAACATTAAACTATTGTGACCACATTTTTTTACCCAGAGCACAAGACTACAGTAATTACACCTGTGAGTTTATGGAATACATAAAGTAAGGTACGTTTTGGTCATATTTAATGTAAAATATTTCACTTGTAAATGTAATTCCTTTGGGTTTTGTTCTATTTAGAACTTGATTTTGCATCTACATTTAAAACAGGGGTCTCAAACTCCAGTCCTCAAGGGCCAGTGACCTGCAGGTAAAGCCTGCAGGAACTAGGTACAAAACAGGTACAAAACACTGGAGTGAAATGGCTTAATTACCTCCTCCTTGTGTAGATAAGTTCTCCAGAGCCTTCCTAATGACCTAATTATTCTATTCAGGTGTGGTGCAGCAGAGGCACATCTAAAAGTTGCAGGACATCGGTCCTCCAGGACTGGAGTTTGAGACCTGTGATTTAAAATTTCAGCCACTTTTCGACCATACAGCAACAAGTACATTAGGAAATGTACCCCATTTGTAGCACCATAATACTGAGCTTTCAGGGTTTTATCTCTGAACTGTTTGTGTTTCCTTCTGTATTGTACTGCAGACTGTTTTGTACAAAAGTTCCTGTCACTGCTTTGCATGGAGTTCATTTCTTTTCTTTTTTTTGTTGAAATGTGTGAACACACTTGAGTTTGTGGTTGTGACTCATTTGATCAAGTATATCGTGAGATTTATCTGTGACATATTGTACTCTAATTGTTGACATCAATTGTAAATGTATGGATGAGTGGGAATTTCTGCTGGAATTGGCCCATGTGTATTTGTGGCATCAGTATTCATTATATTGCCAAAAGTATTTGCTCACCTGCCTTGACTTATATGAGTGTATGTGACATCTCATACCTAATCCATATGGTTAAATATGACATTGGTCCACCCTTTGCATTTAGAAGAGCTTCTGGGAACTTTTCTAGGAATGGCTTGGATGCATCCTATCACAGTTCCATGCTGGAATTTACTGAGCTCCTGAGATCGAGCCAATCTTTCACATGTTTGTAAAAACAGTTTGCATGCCTAGACAATTTGGATGGGTGAGCAAATACTTTTGGAAATATAGTGTATCTTCACACATCCATAAGCAGAGAGAAAACAGAACAAGTAAAAAGTAAGAGAACAAAAATTTAGAGCTTTAATACAATAGCATGTCATATTTATCAGACTGTTGATGTCTATAACACAAATAGTAGCGAAGAAAAAGAAGTCGTACATACAAACTTTTCTCCTAAATTCTAAGTACCATTTTTCTTTAAGTGCATTTTTAAACCTTTTTCAAATATCAACTGAAAACACTGTCACTGCCATCCATTGTTGTGTCGATGTTAACCTGTGTTTAATGAGTCATTTTTTTCCCTTCTAGGAGTTAGACGGCCCTGAATCTGTCTAATTTTCCTTGATTCCTCATTTCTTCCACAATTTGGCCATAATTAAGCAACTTCTTTCCATCTGGTCAGCATGTGGCAGATCTTCTTTCAGCTGCAGCTTCTGCTCTTAAAATATTTTGTTGTCTAGGAGGTCTTGCAAAACTATGCAAAAGCTTGCATAGTGAACTTAATGATGACAGGTTAATGGGAATTGTCCCAGGGCACACAGCCCCTGTGCAAAGTGTCGGGAAGGAGTCTATCTTCCCTTTATCCCCTGGCACAAGCACAGTGAAGACTGTAATTATTTCTACTGTTTCCCCAGGTGTTTTTTTCTTGCCATACAGCTGGAGGTTCCATCATCTGCTGATATGTCTTTTATCTTGTTGTTTTGCATGTGGATTTACACTGCTTTACACAGACATTAGCAATGACTTCTGTGTTTTTGGTTATTTTTTGCTCTAAAGCTGCAAAGCAACCAGATAGTTCCAGTACAGCTTTCATAATGTCCTCTTTACAAGTTCCTTCAGATGAGAGATCAGTTGACCTTTGCTTTTTTTGATTCAAGACTCTTTGTGAGGGGGGAACGGAGCTAATGCTCTAACGCCAACTCCGCTCCCCCCTAAAGCACTCACTTAGCCTCTAAGTGAGCCAGAGTAAGCGGCCTTAGAGCCCCAAGTGAACCTCCGAGCGGTAGAGAACGGCTGGCCGAAATTAGCGTTCATAAATCAGATCAACCTTGAGCTAAATGCTGCTTACACCGCGTAGCGCCAATATACAATACACAATATCCAACTTGAAGCTAACTTCACTGTGGTATCAACACATGCGCGATCTGATCTCCATATTATTCCCCGCCTCTTCCGTGACAACTCTCACATACAAAAATGAGTCTCAAAAAATATGTGCAATCTTAGTCTTTTATGTATGCATGTGAGAAAAAAAATTGTATGTGCGTGTGATATTTTAGTAGTCAATATGCGCAATTTTAGTATTTTGTGTGAATGTGTGAGTCTGTAGTAGTGTGTGAGACAAAACTTTTTTTTTTTCCTAAATGGCCCCTCATACGTGTGGGTGTGTGTTTATAAAAAACACTTAGGGGGTTCTATAAAAATCTATATAGTGTTGCTCCGTGGGGGTCAAAAGTCACACTTTGCTGCACAGTTTATGTCATACCTGAGTTGTCTGAACAGAATTGGGCTTACATATAAATATGGGCTGCAAATACAACTTCATAAAGGTAATTACACACAAACTGTGACACAAACACACCTGGACACTATGATAAGCATGCTTTATCAAAGTCTTACATAATCATCTTGTTGTTATTTAATCTTGAAAGCCCAAACAAGATTAGCCAACAAGCAAGACCCCAACATGATATGTTTACTTCATATTCCTGATTCCTCAGTAATACACCCACCCACTCTGGACATTGAGCTAATAAGAGACAATCAGAAGTTACTTTGCCTATTAACGGGATTACAGTGATCGTATTATTTGTCTTTCTGATTCATGATGTGACGAGACATTTGTTCATAAAAACAGTTAAGTCATCTGGACTGT
Source organism: Poeciliopsis retropinna (assembly GCA_010277075.1). Lineage (NCBI taxonomy): Eukaryota > Metazoa > Chordata > Actinopteri > Cyprinodontiformes > Poeciliidae > Poeciliopsis > Poeciliopsis retropinna. Next base: position 776,586 of record VMRM01000023.1, read on the forward strand.
TTGCATTGTTTCTCAAAGATAATAGGAAATAGTTGATTGTCTTGTTGCAGATCTGTATTCATAGAGTCTCTGAGAAGTGACATGAAAGTTTAACATGATGGGAAAGTTTGAGTGAAACACTCCAAACCAAGAGTTGTTTCTGGAATTAGACTGAGTCTTCCAAGAGGAGGAAGTTCTGCATTTTATTCAGAAACACAGAACCATATGCAACAGTATTCATACTCTATAAAAATTTTTTTTCATATTTTGTAATATGACAAACAGAATTACAGCTGGAAGAATTGCAGCTGTAACTGGGGGATATCTCAACCAGCTTTGCAGACTGAAAATGTTGAGCAATATTCTCTGCAAAGTAGATTGAGTCTCGTTGATCTGATCATGATTTTTTTATTCCTTACCACAGATTCTCAGTTGATGTAGGTCTGGAGCTTAGTTTAACTGGCTCAGCACCCCATGCAGGGGTGCCACCAGGAATCTTGGGCCCCATGAGAAAAAAATTAAATTAGACCCCACACGTACCTGCTGTTAACAATTTCTTGGGTCTGTCTGACCCATCAAAAGCGTGACAATTTTAAAGGCTTGCAACTGCCTTCTTTTCATTGGTCCAATACTGATACTAGCACAATATTTACTGCTTGTGAATTTTACATGCATACAGTATGCAAATAGGTTGCTTAATTTTTTATTATTAGTTTTAGATTACTAAAATGTCCCCACCAGCAACAGTCATAGGCAACGTGCAAAATATGCATGAAGTAATCCTGACTTCTTAAAAAATCCTATGTCGTTCCATTTTGTTCAAGCTGTAGAATATAATTAATAAAAAATATGTTTTCTGTGTCATGGCAGTTTGCTATGGACAAATAATCTGTGAAAAGAATTGCTTCCACCTCCTCCCTGAGATACTGTTGCTGGCTAAAGATTGTGATTGACAGCGATAAACCCACCTCCTGCCTCTGATTGGTTGGTTGTTTCTAGGGTCCACTGGGCAGAGGAATTACATTTTTCTCAGATAATCAGATAATCTCTCCTACTGTCAAGACATATTGACAGTTTTAACAAATATGTAGATTTTTTAAATATTAATTTCACTTATAAGGAGACATGTCAGAAGGGACATGGGAATAAATATGTCATTTAAATGCAAGCCGAGGTAAAACTGTGTGGACTCTCTCCAGTCCAGACAGGAGGCAGTTTTTTTATTGTCATTTTATAAAGATTGTTTGAATTTCTGTCAGGACAGGTTAGGAGGCACATGAGTTAGAGCTGCTGCTGACTGACTCACCTGCTAAGTGTAGTAAAAGGTACAGGGGTAAGTTAAATATATAAATACGTTGGTATTTTTTTCTCCTTAATTCATAAAATGCTACTGAGACCAGTCTCGAGTCTTTTGTAGAATCTATCAGGTTGTCTTCCTTTTCAGTCCTATATTTAGCTCCTTCCATCTTCACATTAACTTCCACCATGTCTGAACTGTAGGAAAGCATTCCAACAGCATCTGTCTGTCTGTCTAGTTGAGAATGATGCAAGGAATTGTTTTTTTTTGTTGTTGTTGGGTGTTTTTTTGGGGTGGGTGGGGGGGGTGAGTTGCCATGTATGGCATTTTACATGCTAGCCCAGAAGTTTAAGTTATATATAATGCATATGATTACCTGGCATATAATCTGTTAAAAGATTCTCTCTGAGGATCTCTGCTGCTCCAGCAGGGCTAAACATGGTGGGCCTCTTCTTTCCTTGACCTATCAGGTTAGGCAGAAAACAATGTCTTGCACTGGGGCCACACTCTTTCTATTTTCAGAGTTCTATGACATGTTCACAGTTTGAGTAAACATCTCACAGATGGAAAATGCACACACTACATTCTGCGTGTCTGTTGTGGTAGTTTGTGGTTTTAATGAGACAAAGTAAGAAAATGGTTGAGTGGTGTAGGTACTTTGCTAGAGAACGGGACCTGACCAGGACAGTTTCTGTTTCTTCAGGGTGCATTCTGGGGCCTCATGGTGGGTTTGGTGGTAGGAGTGTGCAGGATGGTGCTGGAATTTGCCTTCCCTCCTCCCAGATGTGGCGTTGTGGATTCAGCTCCTGTGGTGTTACGTGGTGTTCATTATCTTCACTTCGCCATTCTGCTCTGTGGACTCACTGCTGTTGTCATAGCTGTGGTGTCATTTGTCACACCACCACCCAGCCACGAACAGGTTGGCACTCTTGCAAGCATAAAACATCAGATCCTCCAGGGAATGGTTGTGTTAATTGTTTAAAGTTTCATTGCAACAATATGACCTAATTTGTAACGTCTCTTATTGCTCAAGCAGCCTGTGTATGAACCCAAAAGACAAACTTCAGCTTTCTGAACCAACACCCTGTCTTAGCAGGTTTTAGCAGATTTAGCCTGATTTGTGACAGTCATTTCTGTCTAATCCAACCTTTATGCTATGTGTGTAAACTACTGCAGAGTCTCAGGTATTCAAAATGTGACCCCACAGTATTTGCAAAAACAGTAAACATATTTGCATCTATAATCTCCTTAGACATACAAACCATACTACTGTCCACACTTTAAACACAGTCATCTGTATCCTCCTTTTTCCCTTAGTTATTCACTGAGTGGGTGAGTGCAACAGTTTTATGATAAAGAATGATTGCCTAAGAAAAAAGTGCAGTAATATAACAGAAAAACAAAAGCTCAGCACCCACAGTAGTTTCCATTAATCACAAATTAAAACACAAACTGTGGACAGTTTATGGGGGAACAAGATTTAATGTCTAGTTTTCCCCTCGTACATTTTAAATCTTTATATGGCATGTACTCATATTTTACTTTAATTATGCAAGTAGCTTAAAATTTATTCTAAACATGCCCTGTTCAAATAGGTAGCAGCTTACAATGGCACAACTGTGCAAGATGCATCAAAAGTTTATGCATTGCACACAAAAATACCCAATGACACATGAAAAGATGAAAATAGAGTTAAATTGTCATAATTTAGGTTGGAAAATAAAGAACCAAATGCAGAGCAAAGATGTGGTTTAAAATAAAGAGTACATGGAAAACGAAAAGGGAGCAGGTAATGGAACACGGAGCAATTAAGTGAACAATGAGGACCAGGAAGCTTAACTACTGAGGCAGGAGGAACCAGATCAACTAATCAGATGAGATGTGGTACAACTGTAGCAGGGAGAAAGGAAAGAAACTGATGGAGAAGAGAAATTAATACTGAGGTGTGTTTCAGTATTAACTTTCAGTTTCAAGTGTGAAACTGAAAGTCAAACTGCAAACCATGAAGCCTGTCTCTGAGATGTTCACTGGGTTTCCACTTCACTCCTCAATTTATAATCTGGCTTTTGGCATGTTTACATTTTGATCTCACAACAAAGGTTCATGTGGATATGTACACATTTTCATAATAATTTCAGAAATCCTACAACAGGAAACCAAAATACAAAACAAGAATGGAGGTGGAGGGAAACTAAAACAAAAACAGCCAAGAGAATCAGGCGTGCTGACCTACAAGACCTCACAGACGCCTTAATGTTATATACACCCACTCCAGTCTGCATGTTTCAAGCAAAAGAAATTGTTGAATTTGTTAAAATGTTCAATAAGCAATAAAATAACAGGCCAAAAGTGGAATTGTACAGATGATGGTCAAGGGTTCTTACTTATTCTCTTTTATGACTTTTTATGGATCCGTGTCACCATGAAAACACAAAGTTCATAAATATACTGCTCAAAAAAATAAAGGGAACACTTAAACAACACAATATAACTCCAAGTAAATCAAACTTCTGTGAAATCAAACTGTCCATCTAGGATGTGTTATTTGAGTGTTCCCTTTATTTTTTTGAGCAGTGTACATTGAGGTTATCAGTTAGGGAAGTGGTTCCCAATGTGTGGGAAATTCAAACCTTTTTCTTCTCTGTATTCCACCTTTCCCAGGTGTGCAACCTGACCTGGTGGACAATAATTGAGGAGCCAGAAAGAGAGATTCCTCTCCAGAAAGTGTCTTCTGTCAGCCACCGTAACTCGCAGGGTAAGAGTGTGAGAATATTTCAGCTATCATTTTCAGCATCATATACTGTATGTAACTATGTGGATCCCTGTGTGTGATGCAGAATCTGAACAGGCTCGCCGGGCCATGTGCGGACAGGAAGCAGGATTGTGCCTCTCAGCGCTGCGGCGCTCAGAGCAGACTGCCAGAGTTCCCACGATTCGGGAGAGTGTGTTCTGGTCCAGGTTCTGTTGTGCCAATGCTCTCCTCTTAGTCTGCATTAATATTTTCCTATATGCATACTTTGCCTGAATGGGTTGCCAGGTTTGGAAGAGTTCCTCACCATGCCTCCTGCTGAACTCTGTTCAACCTGTAAACTGCAAACTGGAAGAGGTTATTGTCAACTTTTTTTTATTTTGTCTTGTTTGCCCGTTAGATGTTAGATGCCTGACAGGTACAGCTCTGTGCAAAAGTTTTAAATCAACTTAATTTTGTTACACTTTGATCAAAATTAGCCTGATTGTTTCATAAACCCTAAGAGGTCTTCATCACAAGGATGTATGAAGGTTTTTCTTCATCGACTGATTGATTTCTAGTTTAAACTGGTCTGATTTAAATTAATATAAAGAAAAGAATTGCAATATTTTGAATTTTTAAGCTCGGTATAAAAGTTCACAAACTGAGCTTTAAAGAATCTGTATTTAGAGGTATTTTGTGGTGCTATGACCCGGACTTGATGGGTCTGTTGCCCTGGTTGACTATAATCAACCAGGGCTGATTATAGTGGGTCCACATGCAGTCACACTGGTCAATCAGAAGCCAGCTTCAGCATTGTCGATTTATGATTGGCAGAACATGCTGAGGTCATTTAGTATATTTTAATATTGAGAATTGGTCAAATAATATTTTATAAAATACTCATGACTTTAGATATTGTCTGCTCTAAAGTCAGATATTGTTTTCTGTTGTTTTTGTTAATTTTTAGACATAACAATTTAACAATAAAGGAAATATTGGACAACAGCTTCTCAAATAAAATCAAAAACTTTTTTAATGGATTAATTTTTAGAGATGTTTTGTTAAATATTATTTGTAGTAAAGAATTATGTTTTGTTTTTCAATAAACTGAATAAACTGAAAGATAGTTGCACAAAAAAACAAACAAACATGGACACAATCAATTCATGACTGAAAATATTTAGCAAGAAGAAAAATGTAAGATTTACTGCTGTGTTTGGCCCCAGTATATGCTGATCACAGCAGGGTTTGAGAGCTAAGACAAAATAATAAAACAGATTAAAAAGTAAATGTCTTTCTAAAACTTATTTTAATAGGTTACATTGATTCACTCAAAGCTGTAACACGTTTATTAAATTAAGTGATGAGGTAAATCTCATTTGTGTGATTAACTGATAAGTTAATTATAATGCCCAGAAATTAATGTGAGATCTTCAAATTGCTTTATAAAGAACAGACAAATATCCAAATGTATTGACAGATTACTAAGGTCGATCAAACAACCACACCTAATACAGTTTCTAAGATTTAAGAACATGGATTCAGGTCTGGCATGAACAAATGGAAATATGGAAAAGCATGAAAACATATATTGAAGTGGACGGCATCGTCTTTTTGAAATACAAAAGAAATTTTAAATGTTTGATGGCTTCTACCAGAAATCTAAAAATGGGTCATCATTGGGCAAATAAGCATACAAATTGTTCATCAGACACCAAATCAGTGTTTTCCCATGTTCCCTCAGTGGCTTAACCTAAACATACACGGAACACAAATAGCCTTGTTTTTCATACTGTGTTACAAGTATGTGCCACAATCTGTGTTTTTCTGTGTTTATTTTTGAGTTTTTTTGTCTCCGAGTCTCTGTGCTGTCCTGTCTCCCCTTGATTATTCCCACCTGCGTCCTTTGTTCCTCATCGGGTCCTTGTTGTATGCGTCTACTCTGTGTTGTCCAATCGTTTCTCCAGTTGCTACCGGCGTTGAGCCCTGACTTCCGCACAGCAGTGCTGCCTGGCTGTTGGACTGTGTTTTCATTTGGATTTATTCACCATTAAATCATCGTTTCACTCAAACCACCTGGATCATTCAGCGTCTTCCTCACCACCACTCACCACACCTCATGACAGTATGAATGGTTGTCTTTCGGTTACATTTACATGTGCTTCAAGAAAATTGTTGAAAGTTATTTACCTTGCAAATGGTAAATGAAGCCAGTTAAATGTAGAGCTAATAAGCACAAACATTCAACAACATACAGTTCTGTACATCAAATACTTCTGAAAAGTTAAATGCATAGCAGAATAAGTAGATAAATATAATCAAAGCAGATGACCAAGAACAGGTGATTCTACATTGTATTTACCACTGAAGTTGTAACCTGAATCTAGAAATAGCATCAAATTCACTTTAATCAGATTTTATTTGCAGCTTGGGAAATCTGTAAGGCTTACTAACTGTTGTGCTCAGTGACTAGGCTAGTAATTCTTAGCAATAAAAGTTGTGATCAAAGTTAAACCCAGTATTATATTTTCATTCAACAAAGACATTTCTTTCTGACAGGAAATGAGATAGGTATTTCTCAAATAATAATAAAATCATTATTACATGTCAAATAATATTTATATCCTTCTCAATAATCAATGGGAAAATCTTTGTTGGTGCAGTGCAGCTATCAACCTCTTTATATAATTGCTGACCAGCTTTTCATATGTTTCCACTGTCGTCTTGATACTTTAGCTTTGAGAATGATCTCCAAGTCTTTGAGTTTAGAAGTCTTTCATGCCATGATGCTAATCTTTAGCTCCCTCCATAGATTCTCTATCAGATTCTTGTTGAGAATTTGGAGGGGGATTGAGGCTGCTTCAAAACGTTAATATTACTAGTCAAAAGAAATAGTGTGGTAAAACAAAAGTACAACAAATGGGAGAAGTCCACGTTCTGTTCTAATTCAGTTCCAAAATTTTGAGTGTTGCTTGGAGAACTTTATATCTACTGAAGTGGTTCTTGTTATTAAAAGTTTCAAAAATGCCCCTACGGAAGACTTTGGGCAAATAGGAATTTAAGTGCTTGCTGCTGTGCAAAGGAAGACTATCTTACATACCTTGTGTGGTATTGTAATGTATTTGATCTTGCCCTAGAAATGCATTTTTATAGGTTGGAGGTATGACAGAAAGGGGGGCTGTCCAATTTATCATTCATGCAAGAATCACCACCAATCCTGATTGAGAAGCATCAGAGACATAAACATCACAGACACCAAATAGCTGATATGAACTTAATGGAGCAGTGGTTGGACAAACTCTGGAGGGAAGATGCCCACTCTGCCGTGGCAGCGTCCCCTCCAGTTGAGGGAGCTGGAACAATCCAGCAGATCAACGATTTCATCACGCTGGAAGTGGAGGTGAGTGGTCTGGGAGGGGGTGTAGTTGTAGAGAGCACGGGCCACCCGAGGCTTCTGCTGAAAGACAAACCATTGCGTCAGACACACAGATGTGCAATTATCAGCTGGTGGTGAGAAGAAGTGACTCCTTGTTATGTGTCATACCTCTAAAACTGGTTTGAGTGAATGTGCGGAGGTCTGCCAGTCTCTGGGAGACGGGTTAGGGCGGCGGTGGGCTGAGTGAATGGACTCCAGTGAGTTGCTGTTATACGGGTTGGGGTAGGGGTTGCGTCCAAGATGTGAGTTCAGGTGAAGGGAGGAGTAACCCCTGAGGTGGACCACTTTCTCCACGGCGATGCTGTGTGCTTTGTAGAACTCCACTAGGCGGTTGAGGGAGCAGAATGCCTTATCCCAAATGTAGTACTGACCACCACCCTCCAGGACTCTGAAGTGCTCCACCCTGTCACCATAGCTGCCAAATGAGAGAGGAGCATAAGAGTCGAGTGAAGAAAGGCAGGTATGTGTGCTTTATTCTGCCCCATCATCTCCTTCGCCTTCATTCCCTGGTGTCTGTTTCTTTGTTTGCAGGAATTCACTCAAGCCATTCTGCACATACCTAGTGTGTGGGAAAAAAACACAAACCTTTTATGATAAGTCATCACCAGGATCATTTTGATAAGTGAAGTGCCTTGAGAAACATAGGCTGTGAATTGGAACTTTATAAATGAACTGAATTGCATCTATAATCCACAGGGTGATGTGAAAATGCAAAGACATTAATCCAGTAGCTGGTAAACAAATTCAGCTCCTAAACACCAAGAAGAGGTAACAGTCATTCAGTCGCTGAGTGGCGACTGAATGACTCGGTTGAGTGGCGACTGAATGACTCGGTTGAGTGGCGACTGAATGACTCGGTTGAGTGGCGACTGAATGACTGTTATCAAATACTTTTGTTTTGTATGCATAATAAACTTCAAACTAAGCAGTAACTTAAATCAGGTTTAACCTTTCAGCTATAAATTTTCTAAATGCTGTGGTCACATCTCCACCAATCAGGTACAGCAACCGCAGTTGCAAAGTCTAATGTCACTGGAGCCGCAGAAATGGTGGCACAGAGGCTGAGTGCTGAAAACTTCATACAAACAAACAAACAGAAACTTAATAAAATCTAATATTAAATTTTACGTCAGATAATCAGGACCTCTTATGGTGAATTCTAATAATGGACTTAGTGTTCCCTCGCCCAGACGCGGGTCACTGGGGCCCCACTCTGAAGCCAGCCCTGGAGGTGGGGCATGTTGGCAAGGGCGCGGTGGCTAGGCTTTTACCATAGAGCCCGACCGGGCCCAGAGGAAACATGGATCCCCCTTCCAATGGGCTCACCACCTGTAGGAGGAGCCAAAGGGGTTGGGTGCAGTTGTGTGATGGGTGGTGGCTGAGGGGAGGGGGGCCTTGGCGGTCTGATCCTTGGTTGCGGAAGCTGGCTCTTGGGTCTTGGCACTCCGGGGGCCTAACCCTTTGTATTTTTGTGAATGAATGAGGTCAGAATGTCTTAATTTTATCATTGGCTAAGAGGATTTTGGCGTTGTTGTTGAAAAAATGTCTGATTTGTTCTGGCAAAAATCCATCATGAATGCTTGATTATTATTGGTCCAGGTTGGATGCATCTTATGCTTTGGGATGGAGGATCAGGGAGTGATTTCTCATGATGGCGGACAACAGAATGAATGACAGCAGAGCGCAGGAACCAAAGAAAAAGAAGAGCGTGACTGAGAGTTGATGAAGAAAATATCCGAGCTAACCCTAACCCTGATAATTACAACAAAAGATACAGTTGATAAAAATTGAAAGAGGGAGGGAGACAGATAAGCGTAGAAATAAGAAGGATAAATAAATACTGTACATAGAGGATGGATAGAGAACATTGTCAAAATTTTCCTTCTTAGGAAAGTTCTGTTAAATAGACATACTCAAGATGTTGAAGTATTTCTTTAGTATCTATTTTGTTTGTAGTAATGATCTTTATATTCATTAAAGGTGCGCCAGTAGCAATTTTCTGGCCAATCACGATCTTTAAAAATCTGACTTGCTAAACATTTTTTGTGCATATGTGCAAAATATAGCAAAAAAGTTGGCAATCATAGAGTGACTGTTGTAAACCTGCATGGAGAGAAGACCTGGTGGTTGGGACTGTCCATCAGCCTCTCATGGTGGACAGGGGCTGATTTTTGTGACATTGTCGGTAGATAAGGTCTGTGGATAGGATCGGTTCCACAAGTAAGTCACGGCCAAGTGCCGATCACCCAAAGGGCAGGAGATCATTGATATATATATATATATATATATATATATATATAGTGTGTGTGTGTGTGTGTGTGTGTGTGTGTATTTATGTATAATGATGATTAAGTTGGGCCCACACCTTGGCTCAAGGCTAGGGGCCCACACTCTCCTACGTCCGGCCCTGCTTAAAGAATCTGGGATTACATTGAGGAGCTAAAAGGTAATAGTATTTTACCTTTTTTTTTTTTTACTTAGTCACATGATGGGTCAGTTATATCATTCTATGCATTGTGAAGGCAGAGATTTTAGGTATTCCACAAAGGGTGTCCACTTGTGAGTACATTTTGCAGAACTGCAAAATTAAAAAAATTTAGGAAATTTTTTCCATCTTCAAAACGTTTTTACAGTATTAAGCCATTGTGATGTAGAAGGAGGTGTGATGTAGAAGGAGGTGTGATGTAGAAGGAGGTGTGATGTAGAAGATACAGCTTCTGGCGAGAAGAGAACTGGATCACTTTGGATCTGGATTTTAAAAAACCCTGAGAGTATTGAAAAGAAATGACTCCATAATTTATGCAAGCTTGGGCAGAAAGAAAATATGACTTAAGTTGCAAGGTGAGGTCCGCCATCAGTCACACTGGTCTGGAAGTGAAGGGAAAATTTTAGATAGGGTGTGATTTTGAGAAGTGGACTTTATATATTACTTTAAACTGTACAAGCTGTAATCTGGCACATGGGCGTACTTTGATGTATGCTGAGAATGACTTTGAATCAGACAGTTCAACACACAATTTATGTTCCCAAGTTCTGGTTTTACCAGATGAGTCAGATTCAATTGCCTTAAGTTTCCCATATATATTAGAAAAGGATGATTTCAGAATGGGCCTCAAAATTAGAGGGTCGATCCATAATGGGTCAGTAGGGAGAGTTGGAAAATTTGGAAACAGCGATGTCACACAATGTCTAATTTGGAAATAGAGAAACAGATAAGTAGACAGGTTAAATTTTGAGGACAATTCTGAAAAACTAATAAATAAACCATTTTTGTAAAGATCTCTCATTCTTCTAATGCCTCTCTCATGCCAAATTCTATCAGCACATTAGTAGCCGCAGAAGAAAATAGATTTATTTTTTTTTTTAACAACGGCACTTTATTAACGAGAAACACTGATTTAAAATGGGATCTAAATTGTGACCAAATCTTAAGTGTAGAGAGCACAGTGGGATTTGCAGTAACAGAGAATAATTTAATTGGTAATGATGAATATATAATGGAGGTAAGTGAAAAAGTTCAGAAATTGATTGAATTTCAAGTTTATACCTGATCAGATTAGGAGAATTTAGCCAGTAAATAAATTTATAAATGTGTGAAGACCAATGAAAAATTGGGTAGGGAAGACCACCATTTGTGGTGAACTGTTGTAGTAGAGAAAGTCTCATCCACTCCACAAAAAAGAAGAAACTATCTGAGCTAAGGTCTTAAAAAACTGTTAAGGCAAAAATAGCGGGATACATTTTAAAAACATTAATCCTGCCAATTAGAAAAAGAGGGAGAGAGTTCCACCTCTGAAGATCTGATGCGATTTGAGAGATCAAGAGGGAAAAATTCTGTGAAAACATTGTGGGCAGAGTATACATGATATTAATTCCCAAGTACCTAAACCCTGAGGGCTGAGTTTAAAAGGAATGTCAGACTGCCTAAGTCCGAAAGCTAATAAATTTACTGGGTAGCATTCATTTTTAAATGGATTAAATTTATAGCCAGAGAAAGAGCCAAATTTTTCGAGAATTTTAAAAATAGGAGGGACACACAAAGGATCCGAAACCTGCAGAGAAAGTCATCTGCATACAAGGTGTAGGAGCCATTTATCCTTTCCAATGTTTATCGCCACCAGAGGGCGTATTTCATTTTGAGTTTTGAGTGTAAAAATGGGGTTATTTAAGGTCAACCATGATTCTATTCAGGTGTTGTTAATGGGAAGAGACAACAGTTTTCTACTGTACTTGTTTTGGATTGATATCCAATTTATGTGAATCTAAATGTAAATAGTAAGACAATGGACATTGTTCTGATAATAAATGACTTTATTATAAGTCAAACTGAAAATGGGCATTATGATTCTTAAGTGTGCGCACGCAAAACCAGCGCCTTTCAGGAACAGCAACCAATAGCCTAAAATATAGGATTTTAGCTGCTACACAAAGACAGTTTAAGCTCAATACCAGAACGGATAATTCCATAAAAAGAAGAGAGGGATCTTAGGACAACAAAAAGAGGCTCAATGGCTGAAGCAAACAGGAGGGGAAAGTAGGACCACGACCTAATGAAAATAGTGGATGTAATTAGTGACAATACAAGCCTGAGGAGTTGTATAAAGTAGCTTGATCTAGGACACAAACCTATCTCCAAAATCAAACCTATTCAGAACGGCAAAGAGGTACTCCCATTCTACAAGATCAAAAGCCTTCTTGGCGACAAGAGAAATAATCACCTCAGGGGATGTGGGGCAATGAGTTGAAAAGGTTGTATTCAATAGCATACAAATATTAAAAAACAACTGGCAGCCTTTGATGAATCTATTCTGTTCTTGTGAAATAATCTGAGGAAGAACCGTCTCAAGCCAAGTTGCAAGCACTTTAGCCAAAATCTTAAAATCCACATTTAAGAGCAACAGGGGCCTAAAGGCTCGTAAGCAGTAGGGTCAACAAGCCACGCTCCACCAATTCATTATAAACATCAAAAAGAAGAGGGGCTAACTTGTCTTTAAACTTTTTGAAAAACTTGGCAGGGACTTCGTCTGAGCTGGGCGCTTTAGCACTCTGCATGTTTTTGATTGATGTAAATATTTCTTCCAATTTAATGGGAGCGTCAAGTTGATCAGATTTACATTTATTTATCCTAGGAATGTTAATATTCTGAAGAAAATAGCTCATCTCAGTCTGATTGCAATTCAGATTTATATAGATCGTGATAAAAAAATCTCTTAAAGATGTCACTAATAGATACAAGAGTGGAGACGAGATTGCCTGATTGATCTTTGACTTGCGATATTGTGCGAGAGCTAGCTTTTCATTTCAGTTGGTGTGCCAGAAGCCTACTTGGCTTTTCACCATCCATGCTCATGATAAGTAGCCTCAGATTGAATCAAGAGATGCTCAGCATCAGATGTTGTTAAGAGACCAAGTTCAGCCTGAAGATCCTGTCATTGCTTCAATTAAGCCTGTGATGGATTAATGGCATTTTGCCTGTCAATAACACAATTTTTGTTGAAATTTCTGATATCTTAGCTCAAAAAGTTTTATTAAAATTAGCTGAAAAATAAATAAGTTGACCACGAAAATAGGCTTTTAATGTTTCCCATAATAATGAGAAAGAGACTGTGTCTCTTGTTAAAAGAAAGAAAATCATCAATTGCTGATAGGATAAAATTACAGAATGGCTCATCTGATAAGACAAGACTGTTAAATCTCTAATGAGAGCAAGAACGGAGTTTATCCATAAAGTTTATATTAAGGCTTAAAGGGGAATGATCTGAAATAATGATCGGATAATATTCAGAAGACATGCCTCTGTGCATTAAAGAGCCATCAACAAAAAAATAATCTATACTGTAATAGGACTGAGGTACCTGAGAGAAAAAAGAATATGTTCTTGTTTGTGGATATTGTGCCCTCCAAGGATCTACATACCCATTTTGAGTCATGAAATCCAAAATTGATTTAGACATATTTAACTAGGTAAAGACCCGAGATGAGGAACAATCTAATGCGTGGTTCATAACACAATTCAAGTCCCCAGCAAGAATTAACAAATGAGTATCAAGAAAAGTGTGCTAAATTGGTAATTTATAAAATCTGGATTATCAAAATTTGGTGCATAAATGTTCACGAATAAAACAGGGGTGTGAAACAAACAGGCTGCTATTCTAAAATATCTGACATTTTTATTCTTTATTATTTTTAATTCTGTAAAATGAACCTTCTTATTAAATAATATGGCTACTCCTCTAGATTTAGTGTTAAAGCCCGAGTGGTAGATCTCTCCAACCCATGAATATCTGAGCTTGAAATGATTTGCATCCTGCAGATGTGTTTCCTGAAGAAATACTATGTCAGGGTTTAGGCGCTTGAGATGTAAAAATATTTTAGATCGCTTCACCGGATTGTGAAGACCTTTAACATTCCAATTTAGAAATCTGACAGAAGAAGATGCAGAGGAAGCTTTCAAGTCAACGGACATGTGACCAGTCGTTTATAACATAAGTTGAAAGACACTTCCACGCCCCAGAAAAGAGGCAGAAAAAGAAAAAGAAGAGAAAAAGTAAAAAATAAAAAAAATAAGGATAATAATACTAAGGATAAACAGATACAACCATCTCTCCCACCCCTTGCTTGCACTCTCTCTTTCCCCAGATGATGAAATCGTGCAGACTCCAAAAGGAGTCGCTGGAAAACTTATTCTGATAGCCAAATAGCACAACAAAAGAAAACACTTCTAAGTACTAGGCAACTCCCGCAGAACTAGCAAAATAAAGTGAAAATTCAAATGTACAATAGGCACCATTCTAGGAAATCAAAAACACCCGCAGTAAACATCCATTATTTGAAATAACTATTTAAAAACAGTCCAAACACTTTTTCTTCCCCTTAATTCAAAAATATTGCTTAGCCAGAGAGACAGAAAAATAAAGTCCCCAGAACATGAAACAAATTCTCCTAGTTATAGTTCTCACTTGGTAATCAATTTGATGTAGATATTAGCCTCCTCCGGAGAGGTGAAGACCTGTGTAGCCCTGTCATTGGTGATCCGCAACCGGGCCAGATAGAGCAGGCCGAACCGGACCCCCTCAATGCCACGGCGCCAGCAACAGCGGTCCGTGAATCCTGGCAGTATAATCGGGGAAAACGAAGATAATTATACCGTTCACCTTGATCCGCTGAAGATCCCTTGCCTTCAACAGGATTTTGACACAGTCAGTGTAGTAATGTAGCTTAGCTATGATGGGGCGAGGCCGCTCACCTGCTTGGGTTTAAGATTTGGAATACATGAGCTTGATCCAGGAGCGGCTCCTCTGCAAAACCAAATGTCTCCTTTAGCAACCAAGAGACGGCAGTCATTGAAGCCAACAAAGGGTCATCCTCTGGGACACCAATGATGCGAATGTTTTGACACCTGGACGGGTACTCCAAGTCATCACATTTATCCTCTAACTGTGCCACAGTTTTAGTACGGCTGTCCACTTTTTTCTGGAGGCTGACGATGTCATTAGTGCAGGTGAATAGGGATTTCTCCATCTCAGCAACCGTTACCTGTAGCCCTGCGAAACTCTCCAGGCTAGAGGACAATCCCTTTCTGAAATTTAAGAGCTCGGACTTAAACGAAGAGAAACTTTCATGAAGAACAGCATGAAACTCCGCTTTAAGTGTAGCAGTAAAGTCATCCCGAAGAGCTGCAAGTAGCTTCTTTTTAAGATTGCTAACATTGCTAACTGCAGCAGCCTGGGACACGGCCAGGACACAGGAGGAGACGACTCCTAGAACTCTGTGGAGGAACAGTAGAAAGTCTGGAGCTCCGCCCACCGGGGGATGACATCATCCCCCCCTATAGGTCGAGGAGTCACCATTAGGCGCAGGCCGCAGGTGGTAACTGTATCGAATTTCTTCCTTTAGCAGGCTTTGGTGGCATTTTAGTGACCAGGCAAAAAGATTGTTTACAATGTAAAGATTACTTATATCGTTTGAGATCAAAGCCAAGAAAAAGTGGCTGGTAATAATCGAAAAAAGAGCCAACCCCACAGGAGCACATCAATACGCAGCTTACTCCACCGCCATTCAACCGGAAGTTGGAATCTATTTTCAAGTCCATCTAACACTTATCAATACATGATCCAGATAAACTATTCCCCATAATTCTGTGATGAAATCTTTTTATTTTATCTAGTTGTGCATACTGCAGTAATTATCATACCTCTAAGATATTGTAGGCAAACAGATGTTTCATTAAAAACAATAATGCGTGAATTTTTTGGCATACACTGGTTGCATAGCATACCTATACATAATTAAAAAGCTGCCTGGTGTTACGCAGTGCCCTGATTATTGAACACATTTAATTTATCCTCAGTGATTAAATGAGTCCCATGTCACTTTGCTGTTGACCCAAATAGCAGCACTTCATCCTCACTCTGTGCTTAATGTGTGTGTCAGAGAGATATTTTTAGTGCAATAAGTTCTCATTGAGCACATTTAAAGTCTCCCCGCTCTGATGGGCTTAACACACATTCAAGTCCTGGTGAATATGTGTTGGATGTGGATGGACAATAATCATCAGACTAACTGTACAGTAAACAAGAGATTCTGACAGAACTATTGTCTGGACTGTTTGATCCCTTTGCAACTTATCTTCTGGCATTTCAGACTCGCTCCTCAGGAAAGATGACCAAGTTTTTCAGGTGTAAAAACACAGATTCGAAATGACAACATAGTTGACAACATTTAAAACATCTTAGAAATGGAGACTTCAACAGATAAAGAAAAGCAGACTCAATGACAACAGTTCCAAGTGATGAATCTTTAGAAAGAGTTAGACGTTACCTTTTGGATATGATAAATTGTGTCATGTCTCTCTTCCTGAAGATTTTAAAAGGAGTCCCACAATGCAATTTTTAAATTTTTTTTAGAGAAATAGATATAGACAAATGGTGCTGCTCCAGATGGAGCTCTCAACAACAAACTTATATAACTTATAGAAGAAGATCTGCAGCATAATAACTGCAGTAAACGCCATACTGCTCTTGGCTCGCACGCGCTCAACCAGAATTGTAGGTAGCGCACCTTCGGCATAACACCTGCTCCTTCGCTGGGCTGCCAGTTTTGGTGGGTCTGAATCGCTGCCAACGAAAACGTTTGGTTCATCTCCAAGACGACAAACAAAATATGCGCCCAGTTTTTGGCTTCTTCTTGCTCTCTTTTTTCCATCTTTTCACTTTGCCGCTCCATGGAGCTCCACTCCTGTTAACTTAGTCCGTAAAAACGGTCGGGCTAGTTGCCAAGAGATTGATGATGGCGTTGGTAGACGACTGGTGATCAGTTTACCCAGAATACACTTGGAGATAGTAGTGGCGATCCTCTTGTAATTTTACTTGTCATAAAGTTAAATGTAAGAGTAAAAATAAACTAGTACTGTAGCACAACATTTTATTCAATATTTTACAACCACTATATCACTAAAATCAGTCACACTTTTGGCTACAGACCTTTGTAGTCTTGATATCAGCAGGAAAATGAGAACAATTTAGCACTGGATTGTACCTGCTAATTACTAGACACAACGGCACACAACAAAACTCAGTCGTTGTACCAGTAGCTTGCAGATATTTTAACTTTTGCATCTTGTTCATGGTACAGCTCTTGCAGCAATGGCTAAAAACAACTGGAGCATCCGGTAACCAGAAATAATCAATGTGGCTTAAATTTACACAGAAGTACGTCACCACTCGTGGCATATAGGATATTGGCCTTTTATGTGAACGTTATAGAGTTTCATTTGCTTTGGTGAGTACGCAAAGTTCACTGCTCACGAGTTCTGAACATATACAAAAACTCAGTTTTTCTTAAGCCGATATGTCAAGATCCCTAGGAGTTTGTTCAAGTTCAAGGTGTGTAAAAATGAAAAATTGTCAAAATTTGCCCTTTGCACCAAAATGACTGCTTCCTTTAGGAGGGGGCACCCCCTCCTTTGTACCAAATTTGTGCCAAATTTCAGATATCTACAACATAAGGTTTATGCTATCTCCCGTTAGGGGGCACTATAGACTAGTTTGGCCACGCTCATGTGCAATTCCACTGTAATCCAAAATTTTTAGTTGGGCGACAATTTTTGGTGATGTTTGGTGAGTTTTTAAATATTTTTAAGCCTCCAAAAAGCAGCATACTTTGTTGGAAAAATAAGAAATCCTGCGATTACAATAGGCCTTCACAGTGCTTCGTTGCTTGGGCCTAATTAATAAATTGTCTTTTTGGAAGAAAAACATGAAAACAATGACATAGAACCATTTTAGCACTACTGCTTTGAGTTAGCCTTAACTGAAGAGAAAGTGTATTTAGAGGTATGGCGTATTCACTGACCTAACAGAGAGAGAGAACTCTCCTGGAGCTGATTCACTCTCCCTCACTAGAAACACTCCAGGATCCTGCCAGCACAGTCGTTGTTCAGCCTCCAGTCTTGATATTGCTCCTGCAAACCAGCTAAAGAAACAAACAGAAATTATAAACATAACTGCAGATGATTCTTAGCTAAATCATGTTTAGTTTTAGTCAAAATTGATGGCCGTGACACACGAAATGTAGAAAATCTGAAAAATGTGTGTTTCTGATTAACATATTTTGGACAATAGATTATTTACAGATGAGGGTGTAGAGAGATGTAGTTCTCAGGTATGAAGCCACGTTTCCCCTCAATCTCAGCTGTGAACCAGAAAGAGTCTTTCTCCATTTCTACCACCTACAGTGCAAATCCACAAGCCTCCGTTACTCCATGTGAAGATGCAGAAAAACCATTCAAATATGCAAACATATGCAGCATGTCTTTATTCTTACCTTGATGATGTCTCCTTTCTGGAAGCTGATCTCATCTGCCTCTGATGCTGTGAAAGAGAAGAGAGCCACAGCCTCCATTCTGCACAGTGAGCATCCACCACAGTTTTACTTCACAAGTGAGTAGAGTAGAGTGGAGTGCAGCGTAGCGGAGAGATGGCAGGGTGAGATAATCAGCATGTTCGTCCTGACCTGCTGCAGCTCTGAAGTTAATGGGGAGCGATTCTGAAATGTCTGTCACTGTGTTTGTCCATGTGATGGAGTTTTGGAGAAGCTGTCAGCACATGGAGGTACTGACTGCCCTCTCAAGTCTCCATCTGCACAGTCTGCATCCTCCAAACGCTGGGGATTTAACAAAGAGCCTCTAACCAAGGGATGGTGGTGACACGGAAGCTTGACACAGATAAAGAAATGAAAAAAACCAAAAATAGACAGAGTAGTAACAGAAACAGACAGGCGTTAGAGCTCCAGTGCGTTCAGTTACTTTAATTAGTTTCCTCTCTTGCTATCGGTGAAGGCGGACGCTTTTTCCTCTGCTCCCTTCCTGCCCATGCCTGCCCTCCTTGTTCTGTTTTTCTCCTGTCTTTTTCTCTATTTTTGAGCCTTTCTTTGCACATCCTCCAAATCAACAAATTATGGATCTGGTCAACCGGTCTCTCAATACAATTGATAAAATTTTCTTGACAGGAAGACTGTGCACAGGAGAGCCCTTTTGTCCTGTGGAGATGCACCTTGGATTTATTTATGATAACAGAATTTCAAATATGCTATCTGCTGTTTGGAGCTTGTGGGTACCTGGTTTATTGACAAATTTGTGATGGACTTGGCCAAACTAGCGAACACTCAGACTGTTGGTGTGGACACAGACGGAAGTTGGATGTGAGTCTTGCTGAAACTTGCAGTCCAACTGAGGACTCTAAAACTCATTAACGGAAATGGACTCAATCTTGGAGAAGTTGTTAGTTTTGGTTCAGTGGAACTACCAAACCCATTTGGATACTTGGGAACTGAGATGTATTGGAGGGATTTTAGGGAAAATTGAAATTAATAATCAACCCGATCTTAGGCATTTTGTATGTGAATTGGCTTTTCCCGTGTTGCCTTGGAAGTGCTGCACATTTCCAATCTCCTTGAAGATATGTAAAAACATAAGACTCCTTCCACCTCACCCCCTCCTGTTATCCATGCAGCTCTGGAGCAGAGCGCTCTCAAGGACATGTCTTGATAACATCTTATCGGACTTCTGCCAGGAGGCTGAGCAATGTGGTTTCATGGCCCTGTGATGTCACTGCCTTCACTCATGTCTTTGTTTTATCTGAGTGTTGCCATGTCCCCTAATATGACCTTTCCTCTTTTTATCTTATTTTATTAAAAACCGTGGAGTACTCACTTTTAACCCAGAAAAAGGATTAGAACAAACTTGGAATCCAAGACTCTGGTTTATTAGTTTATTAGTAACTCTTTAGCTTATATTCTAGAAACTGTAGAGTACTTACTATTTAGATCAATATTAGATTGAATAGATAATCTAAATAGATAGATTTAGATCATAATAATCTAAAAAATAATATTTTTTTAGACTATTATGCAGAGAGACTCCTATTACTGCAACCCAGAAAAGGAATTACAACGAACTTAGAATCCAGAAAAAATTATTCCAGAACAGGAACACTTAGTTTTTATTATTACTTAGAAGCTGTGAAGTACTTATTACTTTTAGAAATCTAGAGCACACTTAGAAAGTCCAGAGAATACTTACACTTATCTAGCATCCCAGAAATCCAGAAGACACTTACTTACCTACACCGATTTAGCAACTCAGAACAGGGATTAGAACTGAGAACCCAGAAAAACTACTTTAGGGTAGTTAGGGTTTCTAGACTCCTATTCTTCCAAACCAGAAAAGAAATTAGACCAGAGGATACTTACTTATATTTTATCTAGCAACCCTAAATAGGATTATCTAGTTTATTTACTTTGGGTCAACATTATTAGCTTTTTCTTTTTTGCTCTTTCCTTTGGTTTGCTAATTGTTTCTATTTCTTTTTAATTCCTGTAAAGCACTTTGTATTGCCTTGTTGCTGAAAATGTGCTATATAAATAAAATTACCTTTACCTTTAGCTTCTTTTTACTTTCAGAGTAAAAAAGGAGTATTGCATGTTATAATTAAAAAGGGTTTAAGTGATCATTTTAAAAATGTTTCTCTAGCTAAATAATGGCTACAACACTATAGCCTCCTTGAACTGTTTCACCTTTTGTCGTGTTACAAACAAAAACTTCTATACCTTTGTAAATACAGACATTGACTACAGATAGTCAGAGGAAACTTAGTGTTGAAAGGACTTGCCACATATAAGCTGCTATGTAAGCAGTAGCAACCCATCAGTACCATGAGTAGAACTCCCATACCCAACAAAAAAGGGGAAACGCCAGTCAGACTGGCCCACTGGCAAGCCCAGATTAGGAGAGTATTAATCAGAAAAATAGCCAGGAGCTTCATAATAATTCTGGAGGAACCTATGGCAGCACTGAAAGTTAATGTTGATGGATGGTTTCCAATCAACCAGACTGAGACATTTTGTAAAGAGAAAAACAAACATTTCAGTCTCTACATGTGTAAACCTTTTAGAAACATCCCACCAAAGCTCTGTAGTTGTAGTTACAGTGAAAGGTGACTCTAAAAAGTATTGACTCACATTTTTTGTGTTTCTCGTGAAGTGCTCTGACTTGCTGGGGTAATTAATGACACTTAAACAACAGGAAAATACACTACAAGTTAGATTTCATATCACGTCTTGACCTCTGAAAGAAAGAATCACAATTACAGTAATAATAATGTTCTGGGATCATATACTCTTTTCATGCTGTGCAGTGTTTAATATTGTTAATCCCCCAATCTAGTGGACACTTCATTATTTAACAGTCAGAGACGCTTGATTGCACTCTAACAAAATCTCTCCTGAACTAAAGCACCCTGACAAACAGCCTGATGTGGATGTAATTGGATGAATATGCAGAGTAGTGATGGCCAAGGAGCAGGCACAGGAAACAGAGGCCACATGGTACCCTGCCTGTACACATAAAGCTATGTGTACAGGCTTTATGTACACACATGTACACATGTACACATAGCTGCCTGTACACATAAAGCTATGTGTACAGGCAGTTATAGCGCCAATTAATGAGTACAGTTGACCAGATGTGGAAAATTCTCTGTAGAGTGCAATTGGAAATGAGTTTTGGATATTCATGAGCCTCTGTGACTGTACTATGCTACTAGAGGCTACATAGTTTGGTAAATTGATGTGAATAGTATTACCTCCCTTTTATTGGTTGTGTCGTTGCATGTCCGATATTTATTCCTTCTAGTTTACATGCTTAGGAACTGGAAAAATTTTGGTATTTACTTTTGGACATTTGCTTTGATGCACAACTGTGTCATCAAAGTATTGTTTTTATAACTGGGAGGAGCTGACTAGCATCTCAAAAGCTAAAATAATACTTCAACAATATCACATCACAGAGGAGTTGGGAAGGAGGCTTCATGAAACCAGAGCAGGACCAAAGAGCAGAAAGAGGAGGAAGTTAACGCTATGTATTCCTAACCAGACAACCAGATAGAGATTTAGAGAGCAGTAGCACAAGCAAATGAGATGGTTTAGCACAGCTTACCTGGGGTGTCATCCAGAACATGTTACTGTGGAACATCTTCTCTGGTGGATAATGAGCTGTTCCACAACAAGTCTGAATATTCTTGGATATGAGTTACATTTAATTTCTCTTTGAGAAAAGAAAGTATTTTTGTATAGAATTTTAATTGAATCATATTAACAGTGAGCATTAGTCATTTTTTACACATCCTTCATCATTCGTATAACTCTAGGCCCAAATGCTGTGTTTCTGGAAAAAAGCAATGCAAGCTATTTTATTGCATACATTTATTAAGCTTTTTACAGATATCTACCTGGATTGCTAAAGTATTTGTCTGTGTTTGTACACAAAGATCGATTTTAGCATAAAAAGGCATTACAAGAGGGTGAAAATCTGGTCAGGAAGGACAATGTGCCCCATCACACATGCATCCAAACCCAGAAAGGTCTCAAGATGTTATACTCCTGCCTCTGTCCAATATATTTTGTTTTTTCTTAAACCATAGGAAAATCTACAAAACATTAGGCAAGTTGTATTTTGAGTAGGTAATGAGACACATCACAGGTAATCCTGTCAATAAAATATCTAAAACTGAAATGTATCTGTTATGTAACTTAAAAAAAAAAAAAAAAGTTTATTACATATTTTTTTCTGTGAAAAGATTGCCCTCCACCTCCTCCCTGAGCAACTATTGCAATATGAAGTAATGCACCACTTCTGACTAAAAACAGGAAAATCAGAGCCAGGAGGAGGGTCTTAGTGCTGTCACTCAATCTCATGTCCTTGCTGCTAAATGTGCTAATGGCGGAGAAACAACTTGCCGTTACCGAGAAAGTGTTTATCTACCATCATTGGTAGCTATGCTAACTAGCCTTAGCATTCACTACAGGCTGTGTTAGCTGAAGCATAGCAGGCAGAAAGGAGGTTGGAGCGATAAAGGCAGTGAGCGGCGCCACAATGAGGGTGATTGACCGCGCCAAGACCCGCCTGATTGGTTGTTTCTAGTTAGCGTTGAGAGATGGCAGCGCAGCTTGAAAATCAGATGTTATGTCTCATAACATAATAGCATGTTATGAGACATAACATCTGATTTTTGGTGACTATTTGGTGACAGTATGTTATGAGACCATATGTCTCATAACACAATAGTATGTTAAAAGACATATTGTCTCATAACATACTGTCACCAAATAGTGACAGTGTCAACAAATATGTAAAAAAAAAAATTTTTTTATACAAGTTATATGCTGCAGCTTTAAATCAGTACGTATGACCTATGTGATTGTGCTCGTTGAAGATGGTTTGTTTCTGTGTGTCTGGCTGTTAGTAACAGTCCATTACGAGCTCCTGCCACGGGTCCCGGCCAGGCTGAGAGCTAGCACCAGCGGCTGTCAGGATGTCCTGGAGCAGAGAGAGGGGAGAATTGTGGATGTGGTCGCTGCTTTGGGTCAAGATGCTCAGCTTCTCATCTAAATCCAGGAGTCTCAACACCTTACACACACCAACACACTCTGGGCCAACACTGGCACATATGCCTTCCTTATCTGCCTCCCTGCAAGCTTCAGAAACAACATAGGTGTCCTTCCCCATTGCTGGGATCTTTCTGACCTGCTGCATCACGCTGGCTCCAGCCAGTTGACAGAAAACTCTGGTGTCTGCTGCGTTACCCATCACAGGACAAACAACGTTTCGGAGCTTTAGGAGCAGCTGGCAGGCCTTCAGAGCAACGGGTCTGTCACAGTCAACCACACCACACAACAGAGCTGAGACCACTCCCCAATCGACCAAATCCTTCAAGCTGCTGAGCAGGTCTGACTGCTGACCTGCAATGGGAAGTCTGTGGGCTTGGTCAGAAGTCACAGCATAGGGATGAGATGGAGAAGGATTCGGAAAGGCTCGGTCCAGCAGCAGCTCTGCCAACTCCAGGGTGTGAAGTTTGACCTCCCAGTCCAGATCGGCAACACCCTGAGAGAGGACGGTCGGCACAGACTGCATGAGGAGCCAGCAGGAGGAAGGGGAGGAACAAGCGGAGAGCCAGGCAATGAAGTACTTCACAGCAGCCCTTCTGGCAAATCCCTCCGAGTCCTGGAAGAGAACTTCCTGCAGCCGGGTTACTATGTCCTCCTGGAAGGAACAAAGAACTTCAAGTCATTAAAAATGTCACAGTGAGAATGTTGGGTGGGATTGGAAAATCTGCTGTTGTTTCTGCCAACCTGCTCCTGTGTTAATGCTGTCCCCTCCTGCCAGCTGGGTGTCAGTGTCTGCGCCAGAGCAGAGATGGAGCTGGCTCTCACATAGCTCTCTGGATCCTGCAACGCCTCCTTGAGGAGAGGAACCGTAAAGCTGCAGCCGCCCAGGAGAACATCTGATGGTTCAGTCTCCAGTTCAGTGAACGACCGGCATGAGGACGCCCCCACCAAGTGACCCAGAAACTCCACCGTGGAGTCTCTGGCCTCCCAACGTGTGTCACAAGCACGCTTTCTCACCACCTGGATGAAACCTAACAGCGAGGAGAGAGGATATCCTTTCTGTCTACACGTGCTTCCTGACACGTAGGGACAAATCCAAGAGCTGTACCTTCTCTGAGCTGGTCTGTGATGCAGGACAGATCTGGACAAACACCCACCCACTTTATCACAGCCTGGTAGGACTTCTGGAGCACCTGGCGCATAAACACAAAGATATTTCAAAGACATAAAAATAGGTCATAACAGGCATTTCTTCCATTTTAGTTCTCAACTTTCAAAAAATTTTATGTTGTGATACATTTCAGAGAGCTTTACTAGACATAAAACCTGAGCAGTCATCATAATCTGGAATTATCCACTGGAGGGGAACCGGATAACCTTCAGCTATATCAGCTCTGACGGGTGACCACATGGTCATAAACGCAACAATATGATTTACAGATGGGTCAGATAAAAAATATAGGTTTCAATTTGCAATTCCTCCAGCAGTTTCCTCTGCAGCAGTGTGAGGAAGCAGAGTAAACAACATTTAATCTAGAGACGAGTAAACCAGCAACAGGTATTGGGAGTTGAGTTTCCTCAGGGACTCTGTCACTGATCGGATCCAAACATCACTAAGATAAAAACAAAAACAGATCCAACTCGAGCCTCGCAGAACACCATATCGTCAATATGCAGAGGAGAACGGATGAGTGGTGCAAGCGAATTCTTAAATAATCAACTGTTCCTCTAGGAATCATTTTGTGGATAACATCAACCTGCCAAGGGACAAGGTATAAAAATGAATCGACAAGTACAGTAGAACCCAGCATAATTACATGTAAATATTCAATTATGTGCCACTATTATAACAAATTAAACGTAAAATCCTTTAAGTGTTTTCTGAAATGCAGGGGCGCTGCAGGAATCTTGGACCCCATGACAAAAAATTTTATTTGCCCCCCACCCTGCAGCAGCTGTTACAGTTTCTTGAGTCTATTTGACCCATAAAAAGCGTCACAAAGAAAGCAACAGCTTTGCGAGCTTTGATCCAATACTGATACTAGCACAATATCTATTGCTCGTGAATTTTACATACAACAGTCCACATATAGAATGCAGACTGTTATTAAATTTTTTATTAATATTAACTTTAGCTTACTGAAATGTCTCTCTCCACCAGCAACAGTTATAGGCAACATGCAAAATATACATGAAGCAATCCAGACTTCTCAAAAATGCTATGTAGTTACATTTTGTTCAAGCTGCAGTATATCACTTTAATAAAATAAAAATATGTTTTTTCCATATTTGTTAAAGATGTTACCATGTCGTGGTAACATTACAATGGGGTACTGAAAAAATAAGTTCCTCTGATTGGTTGTTTCTAGATAGTAGTGGGCACCATCTAGAAAACAACCAATCAGAGGAAATTATTTTTTCACAAATTATCTCTCATACCATACTGTCATAACATAATGACAGTTTTAACAAATACGTAAAAAAATATATATCTTAAAGTTTCATACTGCAGCTTTAATTTCACTTAGAAAAGGACGGGTCAGGAGGAACGTGGGTTAGAGCTGCTGCTGACTTACTCATCTGTTGTTAAGTGTGGTAAAAAGTACAGGGACAAGTTAAATATATGAATATGTTGGTAATTATTTTCCTTTTGTTCACTAAATGCTAGTGAAATGAAAGCAAACAGTAGTCTGTAGCTAAGCTAACTATACTGAATGGCTGATAATCTCACAGTCTACCCACCTCTCTCTTTTTGTAACAGGAAAAAACTGTTACAAATTGAAACTTGTTTTTTTCTCTCTCTATTTTTTATTTTTTATTTTTTTGAAAACCTGGCTTTATTATTTTTCTTGGCAGCATTGTAACTACCACAGTCATTCTTGTCTTCTGCCAACTCCTGCTGAACACCATCAACTTCAAGCGCTAAGCAGGAACAAACCATTTCATACAGATCCAGCGGGTCTTCAGGGCAAATATGGATGTGTGCGTTTTGGTCTGTGAGTGGCAACATTTAATTTTTACTGCTAAAAGCAATTTTAGAAAACACAATATGATTAATTTTGTAATTGACAGGGTCACAATTTTTTTAAATTTCTATGAGCCCTTGCTGAAATGTGACAAACATACACAAACTTACAGATGGGTCAGATGAAGGGCTATTTAAATATTCAGTCAGAACTTTGAAGACATCAACCAGAACCATCTTCACTCCTGAGAAAAAACAAAACCAGAAAGAATATAAAATAAACCTACTGAACTCAGTCAGCTTTTGTTTAGCATAAAGTACCAGAACATTTTAAAATACCACATAAAGTGCTTCAAAAAACTTACAAAGGAACAAAACAACCAAACAACCACAGCAGAAAATACCAGATTAAATATTTAAAGTGTAAATAACTCCAAATAAAGCTCCTTATTTGTTGTATACCATTTTTTAGCACTTATTGTCTTTATTTCGTTTTATTTGTATAATATATGGTAGACTTCCGGTTTTCAATTTTATGCCTTTATTTTGATAAGAAAACTTCTGTTGTTTAAATTATAGAAGGGCAGCTTAACAATAGAAAAAAACAGATGACAAGTTACAACAATGTTGTTAAAATGTATCCTGTTATTAGCGGGCCCCATTGATAGAGGCACAAGGTGTGTTTATTTTATAAATAAGGATATTTCTGTTATGAGAGGTCTAATAGGTGTATAAGTTTGGTTATATTCATTTTAGAAACAGTTAACCTTTGTGCATATGAAATATTAGATGTAGCATGAATATTTTGAGTAGATTTTAAGTTAGGTAGATTTGGATAAAGATTTAAACTAAAACAACTGCTGACTTTCTGAACTTACATAAATTACTAAAGAGGGCCTTCAGAAAGGGAGTGTGTTGTACCAGTGGATAGAAAGCAGAGGTTGAGAAGGGTCTGCCTGTTCACAAGATGAGTCAAATTCTTTGGTGTTTGTTTAGGAGTTCAGTAAAACACTAAAACCTTTAGAAAACAATTCTTCTAGAAGTGTAATCAAATGTATTAAGATATTTCTTTTAAGTATTAACAGCATGTTCTGAACTAGTTAGTGTCTAACCATACTAATTTGGATGCATCTTAGATTACTAAAATAGAACAGGATTAGTGTAACATAGTTAATGTATAGAATTCCACTTGTCATTACTTCCATATTAAGGTTCATGTGTAATGGGTGAAACAGCACCCCCTCCTGGTGGTTGGCAGTGTTAAATATAGTGAACACAAACGTCTCGTTGCCAGTTCATGAGAGATGGGCGCGAGGTAGGTTCACTGAGTTTAACGGTCTGGTAAAATGTTCTGTTAGTTTGATGCTAATAAGAAATACTATTCCTCGTAAGGTGCTGTACTCCCTGTGATGAACCTGGTTCCTGATTAGTCCATATTCTGTTTCGTACAGATAAACCACATTTCATCTCATCCTGTCTCCTGGTCCCTTATTCACACAACGCAGAGCTAAGCAATTATAATTAAAGAGGTTACATTAGGAAATTAAAGTTTTAGAAGTAAAATACTTCAGGTATTCTAAAAGAGTTTTTTAAAAAAGATAATCCTTCAATTTCTAGATCCAAACTCACAGTTATCATTTGACACCAGATTTCTGTGTCAGAGTGTGTTTATAACAGGAATCAGTTTCTTGATGAATCACTGAGGCAGGAAAACCACCAGGTCTAACTGAAGCAGAAATCTTGGTCCGGAATGTTTAAAAGTGGAGACTGGTACAGGAAAACCCTGTTTGAGAATGACCTTTGTTCTCTCTGGATATTTGCTTTTGGGTTTGAACAGGTCTAAAAGAAGGTAAGAAAATTAACTTTAAACAGCCCTACAAGGGGAGGACACACTTTCAAATGCATATATTTAAATTAAGGGATACACCTCCTTATAAAAGTGACTGTTTTACAGCAGAAAAACAAACTGCTTTGTTTGCAGCAATGAGAGCAATTCCCAAGAATGCATTCTTGTGTCTCTCCTATTGTGTTTTCCTTTCCAACTCGTTGTATGTTTTGTTATGTGTTTGGACTTCTTGATAATCTGGGTGTAATGCTGATGTGTCATTCTATATGCATTGAATTCTCTGAATAAAAACTCTAGATATGTCTGATGTTGGATGGTGAATGGTTGTTCTCTGTGATTTCCACTGTGCATGCGGAGTCCCTGGATCTGGGGGGCTAGAGGAAAATTAATGAGCCAAGTAAATTTTTATTCCTCTAAGTTCAACATAGGCCAAAACTTACAAACTCTCTTGATGTCATTTCCAAAGCCGCCTCTTTGGAAATGACAGAAGAGCCAGCCTGCACTCGAGTTTGACGTACGCGACAGCGCCAGTTATGGCGCCCTCATTTACAAGCTCCTTTCAAAATAAAGCTCACCTCCAGTTTGTGGTTCATTCACTTTAAGCTTCTTTCCAGCGATTGTAAAAATTACCAGCGACTTCTCTCTCTTCAGGATGACACCGGGACATCTCTAGAAGACACCCAGCAATTGCCATCCACATCTGAAGTGTCATTTCAAATTTAAAGCCTATCAAAAGAAGAAATTTGTAATTGTTTTATCGTTAAGTTTTTTTTCTCCAATATATTAACTTTGTGTTTTTCTTCAGCTAAATAATTAATGGAAGCATTTATTTGATCTGAACTTCAGATTTTGATTACCAAGAAAGAATGAGAGACTTTGTCATTTTCCTTTTAATACATTTTTGAGGCAACAAAGCTGAATTTGTAAATTTGGCTTCACCTGGGGCTTCCGATTCCAGAAATAGCTAAAAGGCCACTCCACTTGACTTGAGCATCTTTAATTTGCACTATTTTTACAACCAAAACCACAGATTTTTCAAACTTGGACTAGAATATTCTAAACTAGCAGAATGTATATAAACAAATGTGTGATTTGTGAAACCTTTCTTTGATTTACAAAACTTCATGGAAGGTCTATATTAGTAATATTTATCTCTGGAATGCATTAAAAACACTCCAGTTCCAAAACTACTACAACTCAACAAAACAAAAATGGGTCTGATTCTTAAGTACTAATAGCTGAATAATTAAAACAGTTTGTAATTTGGGAAAACTTAATCTGATTTATAAAACTTCAACACCTGGCCAAATTAGTTATTTTTGTTTCTTCTACCGGACTGCAAGTCTAACATCATCAAATCTGGATGACATTTGGTGGGTGTTTTCTAGAGTTGTCCCAGTGTCACCCTGAAGTGAGAGTAGTCACTGGTAACGAAATATTTACCAGTGTATCAGAAAGATTTTTTTGCCTGTCAAATGTCACCAATTTTGACCGAGGTTCCACATTTGTGGTTTACAGGATTTTTTCCCACACAATATATTTTAATTTATTTTCAGATACATAATTTTCTTTTGCAAATGAATTAACACAAAGCTTAAAACTTTTACAGCTGCTGGAAATAAACTTAAAGTGTGAATCAAACACAAACCGGAGGAGCGCTTTTATTTTGAAAGGAGGTTGTAAGTTTTGGCCCATAGGCCTCTCATATTCTATTATTGATTGGTTGAAATTGTAAGTTTGTTTTATTGTATATGAATGCTGGTATAGGTTTTGAATAAGGGTTGATATTTTAGTAGTGAACATTATTTTTTGGTTCAAATGTTACAGTTGCAAAGGTGTGTTTTGGTAGTTTACGCTGTCTTTTCTTTGTGTGTCTTTAACATACAGTTCTTATTGTGAAATTCAGGGTTTACTTCCAATAAACCTCACTGTTCATCAGTAAAGCCACAATCCTTCATTTGGGGGGTCTGCTACATGAAATAATTAAATACCTAGAATTAAATGTCATATGAAATGTAAAAATTAACACCACCGATGTAAAAATAAAAAGTATTGGTAAAAATATTATATTTTAAAAATACAGATGAATTTACTTTAGCTGAAAGTAAAATAAAAATAAGCTATAAAGCAATATAAAAATAAACAAACATATAAATAATTTAGAATAAAATGCCTGCATTTTAAGTTGTGAGCTTAGTTGCCATTATTTATCTAAAAAGATAAATAGTAACGAGAAGAAAAAATTAAAATACAAGAGCGACAGACAAAACAAAACTTACAAAATTGTCCAGCATAGAATAAAATGTAAAAATACATATTAAAAATACAGGTTTTAATTTGATTTAAGGGGAAAGTATTATGTAAGATTTAGCTTTACATCATCTTATAGCATTATAGAGTGTTGCAGTGATTCTTTCATGTTTAAGAAATTCCTTAATCTCCATAGCAACAATTTAGCTGTGCAAAACTCCTGGGTGGACCTAGCCCCACCTTCGAGGCGCAGCTCTGAGGCTGCGGTAGCTTCTGCCTCCCAAAGATTCTCTCTCTGACACCCCCCCCCCCTCACTCAGCTCCTTCAGACTAGCCAGAAGCAATTAGCAAACACTTGTTGAAACTACACATCAGTTAGCAACTACTTCTCAGTGAAATGCTAAGTTTCTGAAAACATTGTTAAAGGCCTACTCGAGGAGCCGTATTGTGATGACTTCCTGAAGGCAGTTTCAGAAAGAGCATCAGTTTTTTAAAGAAACAGAGGCCCAATTTCATAAAGTCAATTACAAAGTCAAATTTCTTTTAAGTTATATTGGAGATTTATTGCATTTTTTTTTTAAATAATGGCACAATGTGCCTAGAAAATACATAATACTACCCCTTTAAGCTTGGTAAAACCTGCTTGTTGCTGCTTTTTCTGTCAGACCACCCACCCAGAGTGACAGAGAAGAGATGCTGTATTCTTTGCTGCGTTTAGAAGACTCAGAGTTTTACCTGGACTCTTGCTGAGGACTAACAGAGCCTCCAGGGCACATTTCTGAACTTTGCTGTTTCCTGTAATAAATCTGACAACTTCAACACTGCCAGTAGATGAAGATGAGGATTCCACACAGCACAGCCTCAGTAACAACAAAATTGCAGTAACAATTAGCCTCTGAGGACAGGGGAGGTGGTCCGAAGCCTGGGGGGGGGGGAACAGATCCAAGTATGACAGTTTCAACATGGAATAAAGATAACTGATGCTCCTATTATCTGCTGATTTTACTCACCATTAGTGTAATCTGAGGTATGTTTGATAGACATACACAAATCATGGAGATGCAGCTTTTCCTCTTAAGCTGCTCAGTTATTAAAATTCGAAGCGCTTCTTCTGCAGGATTCGACAACATGTAATAAATGTTAGTAAACATTATTACACATGCAAAAACACACATCAATGTCATTTGTTCACCTGTGGAGTTCTTATCCAGTAAGGAGACACCGGTAACGATGTCCAGGGGTAGCAGCAGGACTCGAGCAGAATGGGCAGAGAGGGCGGGGTCACTGAACACAGAGGAAGATAGACCAGATAGCAGGTTCTGCTTTAACAGGAACATCAAAGGTTTTCTAGCTTACTGCTACACTCACCTTTGGTGGCTGCGTAGCACAGCAGCTGCAGCCTGCATAACATCGGCAGGCTTCTTCATGTTCAACATGACCCACGAAAGTCGGATGAGTCGCTGCTTTGGGGCAAAATCGTCCCTGAGACCACTGTGCAAATAAACATAACCCATTCATTAAAATGTAACAGTGAAGGACATTAGTTTCAATAATCTGTTTCTTCTTTAGGAATCCTGCAAAATCTTTGCTTAAAACAAAATTTGTCATTTTTAAGCACTTTAGAGTTTGATGTGGACATGTTAACACACATTTATAGTCAGAATTAAAAGTCTGATGTTTTTTGTGTAAACTTGAGTTTGGAAAGAAACTGGCCCAGCTTCATTCATTTCAATTACTTTTTTAAGAAAGTTTATTTTAAGTTTAAAAAATGTTTTAATATTCTATAGTGACAAGTGACATTAGATATAGTTATCTTGCAATCCATGTATACAATATTTTAATACACTAACAGGTGGCTCCCACTTCCCTCTAGGAGATGCAGTTCTACACCCTATTTGAGGTCTTTCAAGTTTTTTTTTTCTTTGGACTATTCCTTTTTGCTGCTTTTTTGCACCAGCTAAATCTGACTAATCTTATTTAAACTCCTTAAAACAAATTTCAAGGTCTTCACTCTCTAAAACTGTGAAAATTAAAAACTATGTTCCCCCAGAGTGCTGCAGAAAGCCCATAGCATGCATTTATTACTTCAAAGCTGGACTATAGTAGGACTACACATTATGTCTCTAAAATATCGTCATCATAACAGCCCAGCCAGTATGCATTTCGCAAAGAACTACTTTGACTGCAATAAATGTTAGCTTATCCACTCAGCCTCGCTATGCCCACAACATGTTTGATTGCAGCATAGAAAGTTTCAGAAGTTAAATGAAGAATCTGTACTAATGAAGGATCTGATGAAATTACAGAGAGATCACATTTCTCTGATTTTAGCTTCCCATCCC
This sequence comes from Poeciliopsis retropinna, assembly GCA_010277075.1. Taxonomy (NCBI): domain Eukaryota; kingdom Metazoa; phylum Chordata; class Actinopteri; order Cyprinodontiformes; family Poeciliidae; genus Poeciliopsis; species Poeciliopsis retropinna. The sequence goes on from VMRM01000023.1 coordinate 809,374, forward strand.
TAATGTGATTGATCCATATGGTCCTAACAGAGCACTTCCCTCTCAGGTTTACTGCTGCTTCCTAGCAGTAGAATGAGAGGAAGATATTTTAGTTCTCAGGCTTCTCTCCTCTGGAAGCAGATTCCAGTTTTAGTCTGTAAGGCAGACTGAAAACTTTCAAGACTAGGCTTAAAACTTTCTTTTTGGATAAATCTTAGTCTAGTTAGACTGGCTTCAGTTATCCTGAGCTATCTGTATTTATGCTTCTATAAGCAGACGTGCCCAAAGGGCCGGCACATGGATAAAGAAAATTCATTTTATATTTATCCAGAAAATCATTTGCCTTTTTTTGGTCTGTATCAGAATTTAGGCAATTGTTTTAGCTAGTTGAAATACATGTGCTTCAGTGAACTGTGGTTATTAACTACCAACTATCTCAGTACTGTACAGCATAAAGCTTGCCATTAGCCTTGAGCTTATAGAATACACTAGCACGTTAGCTACTGGGCTAAAAACAGATCTAATGTAGATCTAATGCTGCTGCTTTAATGATAGAGCAGAGACTGCTAGCTGCATTCAACAGCAGTTTAACACCTGACTAAATGATCTCACCTGTTTGCAGCCAGGATGACATTCATGAGAGGAACTGTGAGCTGACTGCAGCTTGTTGTCACCTGTTCCTCCAGAGAGTTCATGACAGCCAGCAGCAGTATGTCCCTCAGAGGAGGCCCGACCCGGACTAGGAGCATGGCCAGGAGCCTGAGGATGTTCTGGGTTCCAGGAAGCTGTGAAGTTTCCTTCAGAACCACTGACTTGTTCAGATATTCAGAGACCTTTGTGATGATACCACTGAAATTCTGGGTGGTTTCCATACTCACACTGTTATGTTCTAAGTCTCTATTTTTTGAACCATTATGACCCTCAGAGGATAGAGACTGACAGAGAAGCAGGACCTGAGTGAGAGTCTGATTGGCAGCTGAAGCAACAAAAAGGCTTGAGTCTGTCTGAAGTTGAAGGAGTGGTTCAATAAGATCTGCAGACAATAAAGGAACACCGCTGGTCTCTGTAAAAATCTTATTAAGCAAAGTGAACAAAAGAAGGTAAAATGTCCTACATGATGAATTACCTGCTTGCGCAAAAAAACTGAGAGCTTCTGAGTGCTGCAGAAACATCTTTAGACCCTGGATCCAGCCAATCCGCAGACACGGATCCTCCCAAAGTCCTGCCTCTTGCCAGTGATGAGGATTAAAGACCAGTTTCACTACAGAGCACTCCTGCACATTAAAGAGAGTGATGGAGGGATGACAGAAAGGAATACCAGGTTGGGGGCTGTTTGGATTCTTTAGTGGTACCTTCAGAACTTTAAAACCATCTTCAGAAGCACAGATTAAGCCAGTGAGCTTCAGAGTGAAAGAAAGTATGCTGGAGCCTGAGGCGTAGTTAAAGGCCACCTTGGAGACAAAATCAACCAGACATGGACACACCTCCAACAGAGATGCTCCTTAATGAAGTGAAAACACAGACAAGTTGGAATTGAACAGAAAACCTCTTTTGTGACACTACAACCAAATACATCAATGACTTTTTGGTGAATTTTATGTGGTCAAACTCCACATTCCTTGCTCCAACTCCCCTCTTTGATTTTTATTGCAAAACAAATTACAAAAAGAATCGCAAAATTCTGAAGGGACTGATCAATGTAAAAGATGTTCAATATTATTTTGTCTTAAGAAGTACTTATTGAATGCAGTGACTGTTATCAATATTTTAATGGTTTGTTAATGGATCTGATCAATTCAAAGAGAATATTTATGATCTTAATGTGGCCCAAAATGAAAATGAATTTTCTTCTGATCCTGCCTGTATGTTTGGGATTAAATCGTTTAGCTGGAAGTGTGGAAGGTGAGTCTTAACAATAGTCTCAATACCTCTCTCTCTCATACTAGGTCTTGCCAACTTCAAACTGTGTTTTATTGTCTTTTTTCAACCTTCACTATCTAAATAGACTAGTTTTTCTCCTGAAAGATTCTCCCTGACCAGCTGTGGATTTCTGTATCTATATTGATGGACTCCATTTTCTAATCAGGTAACTTTTGAAGCCATTTTACTTAAGGGAATGAAAGTAAAGGTTGCTAGATACAAAATACCACACTTTTCAGATTTATTTTTATTACTACGATAAAAAAAGAAAAAGTTCAAGGGATACAGACAGTTCTGGAACCGAATGACAACTTTAATTCTATTATGACATTTTTTATATAGGTCTGAGAATATTGATTTTACTGACCAGTCTGCGCGATGGTTGTAAACCAGTCCAGTAGTTTCTCTAGACTGGTGTCATCGGGGAGAGAGCTTCCTGACTCCAACAGAACTCCACAGACGCGGGGCAGGATGGAAACGCACTGGCTGTCCATGTCTCTCGCAGGTTATAAAATCTATTAAAGTTACACAGACATTCGGTTTAACTCCAAGAGCTACGGATAGCGAAAATAAGTCTTCGTTTGATGTGTTTCATTCTGTCTAAGCTCGACTTCTTCTCGCGGGAACTGAACTCGCATTGACCAAAAAACGACGAGACACTGGGTAGATCTATAAGTAGTTCGATGGGCTAAGCAGTCAAAGTATGCGGCTACCTACCCATCATTGTAATTTACAGATCTGAGTTTTCTTCGGAGCTCCCCCACGCGCCTCCGAGCTGCTTCCGGCACTCCGTTTCCGCCTCTTCGTCCATTTTCGCACATGGTGCTACACCGGCCGAGCATCGTTAGCCTCACGTTTTCCAGGAATTCCGTTCCCTATTTGACAAACATTTGATTTCTTGCCCTGGTAAATGCAAGATACGTTGGCTATGGTGGACGATCCTGAGTACGAAGAGGAGGAGCCCTCCTTCAGCGACCCGGAGGACTTCGAGGATGACATCGAGGATGAGGGTGAGCGGAGGCAGGAAATACGCCGGCTTTCTGGCCTGTTGCTAATTTTTAGCTGAGAGATCAACTGTGTTGGTACCTAAATTTTAAGACACCTGAATATATCTCTTTTTTTACTGGAACTCAATGGTTATATTTTTACCAAAATGTTTAGTCTTGACTTATTGAACTGAAACGTCATTCTATTTGAGAACCCTTAAACGACCGTTTTAGCCTCACATAGACCCCACACAGTCCCTCGCTCTGACGTGTAGTTGTCTTTTTTTATTTAAACCCATTATACGTTATATTTATTAGTCTTGATAAATCTCTGATGTAGAAATCAAGGCCAAAAATAAAAACTATAACTTTCCTTTCATATGATGTCATGAAACATCTGGTGGCACATCAGATCGCAACCCTGGGGTTTGTTCTGCATGTAAAATGTGCTCTGATCTATTTTGTTAAAACTGTGAAGTGCTTATAAACAACCTGTTACGCAGTACATAAAATATGCGAACTTAATTTTAATCATTCTAAACTCGTTTGTTCTTCATCTATTTACACCTGCGACATCTTTGTGTTTGGCTGTAGGTGTTATTACAGAAAAAAACTTTCAATATTATCAAGTTGTTGAATCATTAAATCTCTTAAGTAGAGCTATAGTAAAACTTGGACTTGGGGCAATGGTATCTATGCATTAAGAGTCTGTTTTTAGTTTAAGTGTATTTATAGAATGGATAAATTATTGTGACTGAAAATAAAATTGGGTAAGAATAATTTTCATCCTTCCATCCATTTTCTTACATCCATGTCCCTATTGGCATCAGGATGGGTGCTGGTGCCTATCTCCAGCTAATGTTTCAGGCCAGAGGCAGGGTACACCCTGGACTGGTCGCCAGTCCATCGCAGGAATAATTTTCTTATTTATAAGAATTTTTCTTTTGGGTTTTTGCTAAAGATTCGGTGTTTAAGGATTTTCTGGCAGAAATTAAATATGCTGCAGGTCCTTCTGATGTTGCAGGGAATTTTAAGTAAATTTGATCCTTATAAATCAAGGATCAAATAATGTTTTCCCAGCATTTACCTAAGTTTCATTTGTGCATGAAAATACATACTGTTGGTTGCTGCATTTCTCGACTAAAATCTAGTTTTGGTGTATAAAAAAAAAGATTTTTATGCTTGACATATTGACTGTTGCTCAATGTCAAACAACGAAAAAAAATTGTCAGTTGATTTGTGAATCCTTAAAATTTCACCTTAGTTATAAACTTATGAAGTAAACTTAGCTTTATGTTGTTTACTTAATTAAATTTCAAACCAGCCTTTCTTACTATTTAGTCCATGTGTTTAGGTCTTTTTATAACAAGTTTTGAGAATGAAAATGAGCCCCTGCCAGCAGAATAAACAGTTTGTTTAAGATAATTTAAATAAGTTTTCCATAAAGTAATTAACTAGCTTAAATAAATTATATCTGTCAACAGGACGCTGCTCATACTTGTTTTGGTTTTATTTGCAGTCATGATTTTTATGTCATAATCAGAAGGCCCAAACAGAAATCAGAACTGTAATTCAAAGAAATTGGATTAAGAGATCTTCTGAATTGTAATATACTGTCAAACTAAAACAAGAGTTTAACATTTCTTTGATTGCTTCTTTAATAAATGCTCAATATCCCAGGTAGTAAAATAATATTTGATTGTTGAGTACTCAGAAATGGAAGTATGTTGGTATGAAATGGGAATGAGGAAGCTTAAAGTATGGGTTTAACCTAATTAGCTTTTGGGAGTAATATAGTTTTAAACTACATTATAGATATGATATTTATTAAAGCTATGCATATTTAAATGGAAGCTGTCAAAGAATCCATATAAATCTTCAAATTTGTTTTGCGGAATAAATGAAATGTCACCAGGTTGTGAAGCAGTGAAGCAGGCTGAAGTAGTGCAGATATTTTCTGCCTGAACAGATAAGTCAGTCCGGCTTCTCTGTCATTCTCGCTCTCCAATTATTCTTATTCTTATTATGTTGTGTCAACCTGTCAGAACTTCTGGAGGACATCTTACGGGAGAAACCCCAGGAGGCTGATGGGATCGACTCAGTGGTAGTGGTGGACAACGTCCCGCAGGTGGGCCCAGAGCGGCTGGAAAAACTCAAGAATGTCATACACAAGATCTTCTCCAAGTTCGGCAAGATCACAACTGAGTTTTATCCGGAAGCCGACGGCATGACCAAAGGGTATGAGCCCACGAGCTTCCCGTTCTGCTTGATTTGTTGCTTTTCGCGGAAGTTGAAGAGATGAAACGCTCTCTTGTTCTTTGTAGATACATTTTTCTGGAGTATGCTGCCCCCACTCAGGCTGTGGAGGCGGTGAAGAATGCAGATGGCTACAAACTGGACAAGCAGCATACATTCAGAGTTAATCTCTTCACTGACTTTGACAAGTATGTGACTGACATATCAGTCAACAGAGTGGCAGGCATTCATCTATCATTATAACATTATAAAGTCTGTTCTTTTTTTACTCTTTGTTTCAGGTACATGAACATCAGTGATGAGTGGGAGGCTCCAGAGAAACAGCCCTTTAAAGATTTTGTGAGTTTTACTCAATCATCTCTCGATCTCAGTTTATTTGGAAATGAATTTGGTTTCTTACCTCTGGTTTCCTGTTCAGGGTAATATGCGTCACTGGATTGAGGACTCAGACTGCCGTGACCAGTACAGTGTCATCTATGAAGCTGGAGAGAGGACAGCCATCTTCTCAAATGATGCTAAAGATCCCATCTTGGCTGAGGAGCGAGCAGTGAGTTACCCGGCAGCTTCATGTAAGGTGGAGATGATCAAGATGTGGAACATGTAGAAGCCTTAACTGTTTGTGTTTGGATGCAGCGCTGGACAGAGACATACGTTCGCTGGTCTCCCAAAGGCACCTACCTGGCAACCTTCCACCAGCGAGGCATTGCATTGTGGGGTGGAGAGAAGTTCAAGCAGATCCAGAGGTTCAGCCATCAGGGCGTATCTCTCATTGACTTCTCACCGTGTGAGAGGTAATCTATATAGGTTCAGAGGTCGGAGTTGATGCCCGACTTGGCAGCTCACTTTCTTGTTACATTCACATTTAATTGATGATTTCTAAAGTCACATCAGGTTTTAACCATCCTATGCCTTCAGAAACATTCTCGATTAACCCGACATCTCTGACACATTGTCTTTTCAGCAATCTGCGCTCACTCTTCTTTCAGAGTGAGTGAAAGTTTGCTAATTCTGCAAAAACAGAATTAGCAAACATCCATTTTATCTTTGCAGGCATCTTAAAATTCTCCTGTAATTGCCACAGTTTACTCTCTAATAACTTTTTCATCTCAGCCTTTTGGTGTTCATGTTTGCGCACCCGGACTATGGGAAAGAATTTAAAATACTCCGACATGCCTTCATCCCACTGTCTACTTTCAATAAGTCATGACAAAAATCTTTGATTAGTGCTTTTAATCTATTCATGCTAGATATTTTGTGGGTTTTTTAAAATGTATTGTAAGAGTTTTAATAATGTTTTTCTTCTTTTCAGTAAAGGTTAAGTAGAAATAATCGAACCGTGGCTTTGTATAAGTCACTTTTAAAGGAGTGTCTCTTAACAGTGTTACCCAGAGTGTTTGCGACTTGAAGCTTTATTATCTTAAACCCTTAATCTCCTCTTAGCTGTGATCAGCACATGCATTACATTATTAAAATAATCCAATTATAGTGCAGATATTACCTAAATGATGAGACTTCTATAAATTATTGTGAAATGAATGGTAAACTGGTCTTATTTCACCATTCTTTAACCCACTCTAAAGCTGGTTGAAGTTGCACCAATGACCAAGTTTAAACATAGTTTGAAATTCCAATTATTCTCACTAGGGAATCATTACAGCCCTAGCTAGCTTAGCTAGCTAGGCTAATGATTCCTTGAATGATTCAACTACCTCGATTATTAAAATTCCTGCAGGAAAATTAATCTGCCTCAAAGCTTCGTTAACTATGTTCTATTATGCAGCGCACCGTTTTCTGGCTGGGTCATTATTTGTGTTGCTCAGTGCTCTCATTTCTGCCTATGAATTGTTGACAAAAGCTAAGTGCTGGAAGCATAACATCCTGTTTTCAAGTTCAGTCTGGGATAGGGGAAGTCCGATCAGGCTTTTTGCTGCTGATAACGATCACCCATGAGGGTCAGTCACTGCTGATCACTAATCATTGCTGATCACCTCCATTAGCTGTTAATTTTTCGCTGTAGGTATAATTGCTACTATGTGATCTGGCAAAATTAAAAAAACTGATATGGTAAGAAATTCACCTAATTTAGACATAAAACATGAAAAATATTTGCAGGCACAATACAGCAGCTATTCAGTAAAATGGACAACTGAGAAACCTGCAATAAGTAAAATATTATTTAACAATAAGGTTCTTAGTACCATAAATTATTCATGTGTCAAATAAATCTCACAACACTGCATATATCAAATAAAATCAAGGGGAAAAAGACATTCAAAGTCAAATACAGGTTGCATCAAAATAAACAATCCTGAGTCACTAAACCAAAACTTCCTGAGAGCCTGGCCAGCTGATTGATGCTGTTTCTGATTAGTTGTTTCTGACTGAGCGAGTAATTCTGCAGAATGCCAGGGGAGGCAGAGGAGATTGATGTTTTTTCAGAGATTATCTGTCTTATGTTGGGACAGCAAAAGTTTTAATGCATATGTAAAAGCTTAGTTTAAGTTCCGTGCTACAGCTTTAAGCAGACATTCGGTGTGAGTTCACTGCTGGGAGGAGCTTGAGCAGTGCCACGTGTGTGAAATATTGTGTCCCAGTAGCGCGAAGCGGCGGTCTAACCGGGGGAATAGAACCAGTGTCTTACACCGCCAGCTTGAAGACTTAAATAATTTTTTGGGTTATTTGCTTAGCCTTCTGACCGTCATGCTCTTCCGGGTGAGTGTTAGTTGTGCGCTGCTTTACCTGCTGCCTGGCCGCTCAGGATGTCCTTTTGTCCTGCGATGAGCCTCGATGTAGCCAAACTCTGTCAAGTGCTTGTTTTTTAAAGTCATATTTGATTATTTGTATTGATGCATTTTGATGTGCTTCCCGCTGAGGTCATTTGCCAACACAACATGCAAACGTCCCCATTCACTCTCAGGGCATTATAGTTCCTCATGACATTGCTTAGGATTTGTTGCAGCGCAAAGGAAAGAGGAGATGAGCTGCACAGGCAGGCTGCGAAGTGAGATACAGGTGATCAGTGTAATTGGCGATCACAATCATACACTTTTTCACGGAAATCAGCTGATTGTGATAGGTGACCGATCGATCAGCACACCTTTAGTCTGGGAGGAATTTTTTGATTGATGAAAAGGTCCGTGTTTTTGTCATTTTTGGGGGGATTAATAAGCATCCTTAAATTGACTGGCGTGTTGCCTGGAGTACAGCAGCCTTTCTCATCCTAGAGTTGCTGTCTGGTGGCAGCAAAGAGTCCTGAAGGTATATTTATACAGGTGAGCAGATGGACTGAATACTGTGGGCGGCTGTTATTGTAGTTTATGTTTAACGTAAGTGTAACTTTACGGACAAACTGCAAAATAAATTTAATTTCATCCCGGTCCGCACAAATGGGTGGCGGAGTGCGTTGTGGCGGTACGTAGCTGGTAGATGAGTTTCTGTGTGTGACAAACGAAGGAGTCAAATCCCATTGCTAACATGGGATAGATGGCTGGACATGGTGAAAGTACATCAATTAAATTGTCTGAAAATGAATACATAAACTAAAAGCTGGAGTATAGACATTTCGTATTTGTGTGCCTGCCTCTTTATTATTGCATTGAATATAATTTCAGATTTTTGTATAATTTTTCTTCTGGTTAACTTAGAAAGAGGGCTACTATTTTTACAGGTTAATTTTCTAAACTACATAAAAGTAATTGTTCAGGAAGCTCAAATAAAAAAATTGGACTGATGTTGATATTTAATAGCCCCACTGCTGATTGATTTACCAATATTTTATTTTCACATTTTTCTTATCCAGTTACTCAATTAATCATTAGAACAATCGTTAGAATACTCGATTACTAAAATATTCATTTACAACAGCCCTAAAGTTAACAGATTAATAACTTATCAGAAACATAATATTTATATTGCACAATCCATTTGGCAGAAATATTCTTGGATTGCAAAATCAAGGAGGATCAACTTGCTCAGCTTCAACAGATATCACTTCTATGAGCAACATGTTGAGGCATGGGAGATTAAGCAAGGGATTTTAGGTAATGAAGATTTTTAGTAGCATTGTGGAACCACACCTTTAAGTAATCATTTAGAGTCCTGTGTTTGGGCCGAACAGGTATGTGAGATTCTTCACTGTAAACATGATCGGTGGTCTTAACCTTTACTTTGTGTGTATTGCTGCCTTTCAGGTATGTAGTGACCTTCAGTCCGTTGTTGGACACTAAGGAGGATCCACAAGCCATCATCATCTGGGACATCTTGACAGGACAGAAGAAGAGAGGCTTCCACTGCGAGAGCTCAGCTCACTGGCCCATATTCAAGTCAGCGAAGCACTTATCTGACTGCCATCATTTCAGCAGGAACAGTTGGGCTAACTGTAGATTTCTGCTTTCAGATGGAGCCATGATGGGAAGTTCTTTGCAAGGATGACTACCGACACACTGAGCATCTACGAAACTCCAGTAGGAAATCTCATAATAAGACGTTTTATTTTTAAAATATTTTTAGATGTGACCCTAAAGGGTATTTTTTTAAATTGTTTTAGTCAATGGGCTTGTTGGACAAGAAAAGTCTCAAGATTAGTGGGATCAAGTAAGCTTTCTCTCTATTTCAACTATTTGGTGGTGTTACAGATTTTTGACATGTATTGAGAGTGTGTGTGTGTTTCTGCAGGGACTTTTCTTGGTCTCCTGGTGACAACATCATTGCATTCTGGGTACCTGAGGACAAGGACATCCCTGCAAGAGTCACTCTGATGCAGTTGCCTTCCCGGCAGGAGATCCGTGTCCGCAATCTGTTCAACGTCGTGGACTGCAAGCTGCACTGGCAGAGGAATGGGGATTACCTGTGTGTGAAAGTGGACAGGACTCCCAAAGGAACACAGGTACCTAAAGAGAAGGCACCACCTGTTTGGATTAAAAATAAGCTGAAAAAATCTAAATCTTTCTTCATGTTACAGGGCGTTGTTACCAACTTTGAAATTTTCAGAATGAGGGAGAAACAAGTTCCTGTTGATGTGGTGGAGATGAAAGGTAGGAACAAATGCACAAACTCCAGGGTTGATAAAACTTCTTTCCAAAAAAAGAAAAAAAAATCAATTAACACAGTTTCCTAGTCAGTAAAGGTTTATCTTGGTAAAAACCTCTTATTGTACACTTTGCTTCGTCCAGAGGGATATGGGCTCTCTGCTGTTGGCAAATAATTTCTTCCTGGAGGCATGGCCTCTGTGGAGGTTCTAGATTTTTGTAATGTTTGCCCGTGATGTGTCGTATTCTCCAAACTATAAATCGCTCCGGAGTTCAAGTCGCACCAGCCATAAAATGCAAAATAAAGCAGGAAAAGACATGTATAGGAAAAGACATGATAAGTCGTTCCTGAGTGTAAGTCGCACCCCTGGCCAAACTATGAAAAAAACTGTGACTTATTGTCTGGAAAATATGGTATGTAATGTGCCAGTTCAACGCTAAGAAGCTTACCAGACATTGCCTGCACTGTAAACAACCATCCTCCACAGTGGAGAGAGAAGACCCGATCCAAACTGTTCATGTTAATTCAATATTTAGAAGCATGGCCTACATGGACTGAACAGCTTCCTTCACTTCTTCCACTGCCTTTTCTAGAACTACAAGCAGACAACAATTCTAAAACATCATTCTCAATTTCTCCTTCTATTCACTGATTGGCCTCGTAGAAATTCTACTGGAGACAATCCAAGTGAAGGGAAGAAAGCTAAACTGTGCTGTAAGTGAAATTTTTTTTGAGCGGAATTGAACATGAAGGCAATAGTCAGACTAGTAAAAGTTTGGAATTTGGTTTAAATTTTTCACTTTTGGATAAGTTGAATATAAAAAAAGCCTTTTCAAAGTATTTGAATTTCTAAATGCTTTTCCTTTTTCAATTATTTCTCCATCCTTTGGCCTGTCCACGTGTGACAGGGTCACCAGGTCACATGTGCAGATCGTCAGGGCTGACTGCTCTGACCGAAAGGACAGTGGCTGATTCCAAACCTGTGTGGAGATTGATAAGATCTCCTTGAAATGTATCAGCCTTTCACCCAAAATTAGGGAAATCAAAGATGATTTATTGGTGCACCTTGACAAGTTTCCGCCTGTAGATATTTAAAATTATTATCGTAAATTCTGGACTGTAAGCTGTTGCCTTTTTTCCCACACTTTGAACACTGTGGCTAAGGTGCAGGTAATGACATTTTTTTCCTGCTGGCAAAACAATAGCCAATCAAACTGATGAGTACTTCGCAAAGGTCCAGTGAAATTGTGTGATAAATCAAGAGCACTTTCACAGTTAAATGATCTGCATTTTAAATCCAGTAGTGCCTCCAGCTGTATGGCTATATGCACCATGCATACCTTGAAATTTTCTTTTGAGTAAAAAAAAAAAAAATTCCTGGATTTTTTTTATTATCTAACCGCCTTTACTATTAACAACATTGCAGATATAAACTGTATTTTGTGTCAAAACATCTTGTACACAAGTCAGTGGGCGTGGGCACATGTACGTTCTAATCCTAAATGTTATTGGTCAGTTTACTTATGTTTATTTGGCAGCTTGGCACTCTTTCTATTAGTGAAATACTTTACAGAAAGTCATATTTAGCTGCAGTGAAGCTAAATAAAAACAAATAAGCTGAGTTTTAACCCTCCTGTATTCTTAAGAGTAGTTGGGTGAATGCCCCTTTGAAGTGGCAGGGTTGCAGCTGTTTATGTATGCTTTTTATGTTTTGGCAGCTCTGTCTGAACAAATTTGATTTAGCAGGAGTGAGTCAGAATGGCACTGTGGCCATGTATAAGTGCAGACTCTAGTCTGTCCATTCCTTTATATTCCTTTGTCCTGCTTCTCTTTTACCCCTTCTAGTTTGAGGGTTTTTTTTCAAATAAGGTTTTAAAGCATGATAACTGGAGAAGTATCTCATGTCAGTCTACAGCATAGTCTTTATATTTATGTGTGTGAATCTTCTGTTCTTTGCAGAAAGCATCATTGCATTTGCTTGGGAGCCAAATGGCAGCAAATTTGCCGTTCTCCATGGAGAGTCCCCGAGAATCAACGCCTCCTTCTATCATGTCAAAAACAATGGCAAGATCGAGCTCATAAGTGAGTAAATACAACAGATGCACAGAAGATTGCAGTTTATTCTAATCTAATGTGTTTTTGTTTGGTTTTTTTTGTTCTGTTTTTTTTGCAGAGATGTTTGACAAACAGCAGGCAAACAGTATTTTCTGGAGTCCACAGGGGCAATTCATGGTGCTGGCTGGACTCAGGAGGTCAGAGGTCAAAATGTTGTCATGTGAAACAAACTCAAGCAGCCGCTGATGAAAAAGCAAACATTTTTCTGACACCTCATATGAGAGCTAAGCTCCTGATTCTAAATCTGTTCTGAGGCTTGCAGTCCTGCTCCTCATCACTGCTGAATGCCTCCAGATTTTCTCACCTTCCTGTTGGTGTGTGTGTATGTTCAGTATGAACGGGGCTCTGGCCTTTGTGGACACCTCTGACTGCACCATGATGAACATCGCAGAGCACTACATGGCCTCTGATGTGGAGTGGGACCCCACCGGTCGATATGTCGTCACCTCCGTCTCGTGGTGGAGCCACAAGGTTGGCAATGCCTCCTGCTGGCAGACCAGGGGACACGTCCTCAGGTCTTGTCCTGTTTTCTGCTAACATCCCTTTCACTCTCTGGGTTAAGGTGGACAACGCATACTGGTTGTGGACCTTCCAGGGACGTCTGCTTCAGAAGAACAACAAGGATCGCTTCTGTCAGCTGCTGTGGAGGCCCAGACCTCCCACTTTGCTCAGTTCAGATCAGATCAAGGTTTGCTTCCACCTCAACTCTAGAGCTTCTTTATGCAGACAACACACACCTGCTAAACCTTAGTCGAGCCGTCTGTGGATTAAAAATGTCAAATTTCTACAGATGATAAAAAAAGATCTCAAGAAATATTCCAAGATCTTTGAGCAGAAGGATCGTCTGAGCCAGTCCAAGGCTTCAAAGGTTGGATTTTTTTTTTCATTACTGTTTCTGATGTTTATGCTTATTGCAGAGTTTATAGTATTAATTTTCTACTTTCTAGAAAAAGCATAGAATTTGATCCAAGTATTTCCAGATCTGGATATGAGTGGAGAAGCAGTAGTAGTTGCTGTTTAAAAATCCTAAGGAAACCTTGCAGATTACATCAAATCACTGACTTGCAGCATTCACTCCTCCTGAATCAGCAGGGGGCGACAGTGGAGAGGAAAAACTCTCTTTTAACAGGAAGGAACCTCCAGCAGACCCAGAAGCGGGCTCAGTACCAGCGGCCAGCTGCTACCACCAACTCAAGAGTTGATGATAGTACTAGCTCCTTCAGTCGCTTCATCTAAGAAAGACATTGCTAAACAGAGTAGCTTTTAGCCATCTGACGCTCTCTGTGCATCTGATTATTGTGTGCATTAATCTAGTCTTCCATGAATCTGTCTTTCTCTTGGATTGTTTTGCAGGTTCCATTTTTAAAATGGCAGTATGTAAAATTGACTTTTCTGAGCTCTCCATTATGTTATAATGTTATTCCTTCATCAAAACCCTTCCATAGTGTGTTTTCTTTATGTTTTCATGCATCTTTGAGAAATCCTTTCATCTCCATGGCAACAATTCAGCTGTGCAAAATACCTTGGTGGACCCAGTCCACCTTCAAGGTGCAGCTTCTTCTTGGAGCTGCCGTCTCCAAAAAGGACACTTATTATTAGTGTTAAAGACATTTTGCTTCCTGCTTTAAGTCAAATTTTATTTATATATATATATGTGTAATTGTTTTAACAATTGAAGGTGACAGGTGTAGTTGTGCTATAAAATGGCACTATGCACCTGGGAAACAAATAATACTGCCTCTTTAAAAGAGTGAGTTTTACTATTAGAAATGTCCTTATTTGAGTAGTGCAAACCATGTTGATGCATGCAATAATCCTAAAGAAATCAGGCAGGTTTTAATGCCTTGGCTGGTCGATTGTGAAAATCAAACAAAAGTTTAAAAGTTGTCATAAAGCTCTGTGTGTGTGTGTGTGTGTGTGTGTGCACATGCATGTGAGAGCAGGAGCTGGTGGACAAGCGCAGGGCCATGATGGAGGAGTACCGTCACTACCGGGAGGCAGCTCAACAGCTCTATCATGAACAGAAGAGCCTCCGCCTTGAGCTCAGAGGGGGTGAGAAATCACTTGTATTTTACTGTACCCACACTCAGATTTTCAGACCAGTCTTTAAAATGTTGCTATGCCTTCAGGTGTGGACACCGATGAGCTGGACAGCAACGTGGACGACTGGGAGGAGGAGACTATTGAGTTTTTTATCAACGAAGAAATCATTCCCCTCGGAGATCTGTAGTCCGCTACGCAGGTTGGTCCTGTTCATTCAGCCCAATGTTATATAGGAGTCATCCCTTATTTTCCTGGAATATTGGTTTAGGATATGAATACTATATCAGTGATCCTAAAGATGCATTTTTCTGGTTGAAAAGCTTCATTACAGGATTCTTCTTCCATCTAGAGAAGTGACGAGTTTCCGTTATATCTTAGGTTGGGGAAGAATGAAAAATAAAAATGAGTAAAAATCAATACAACATTATGTTGCTGGGCTCAAGTACAGATGACATATGTGCTTGTCATCCGTCTTTGTGAAAAAAAAGATTTTATTTACCTTCACACAAAAACTCAGCCTGTCACACTCGGTGCCTAACGCTCCTCAGCAGAACGAAAACAGTGCACTGTCTCGCCAACCAGGAACACACATAAAACAGTCGTCTTCAATGACATATAGGAAATATCGGAATCAAAGTTCAAGACAGGAGACAGACACAAAAACAAGTTCTGAAGGAATGAACAAGCTACAAAGAAGAATGAATTAACTTATTATAATAAACAAAACAAATTGGGTGGAGTACTTGTGAACTATAATACACATAAACAGTAAAATAAATAAACAAATTTGGTGTCTCACAATAATTTTTGAGTTGGTGTGGAATACTGTGATGTACAGTGTCTAAAAGTGGATATAAATATCTTTAATGATTTAAATGGTAATCTGTAATGTATAAAATGATATAGAAAATCCAGATTGTAAAATACTATATAAATATGCAAAATATAAAATTTCAAAATAGACCATATACAGTGCTATGGAAACTAAAAAATAAATAAAATAAAAAATAAAAAATTGGTATGTTGTGTTTTGCAGTCGATCTGTTTCTTTGTGGAAGGAGTGGAGAGCAGCAGAACATCTGACTGGAGAAGGACGACGGCCTCACTGTGAATTTCAGGTTCATCTCGAGCCTTGATTTTCAACTCTTGCAACATCATAGCAACACGCCTGGTGGATCAGCAACCACTTGAGGGAAAAGAGAAAATTTAAGCTGCATCTCTGTCCCTCAGAATCTCTACCCCATTGTCTTCTTTGTGGAACTTGATATTTAGTAATACTGCCTATTTTTTCTGGACTCACCAACTTTGAACCTCAGCTTATTGGACCTTTTTTCTGCTGGAGTTTCGTCAGAACTGGCCTCGTCGTGCTAGTGTGTTACTTGGAGGCCACACAGAGTGCCGTACCAATGCAAAGTGAAGGTGTTGAGACTAAACACGTAGCCTTGTCAATAAATGTGCTGATGTGGCGTTATAGTGGCCTGTTTCCTCCTCCTTTCAGATTAGACTTTCACACAGGGACGGGGTGTGCAGCGGGAATGACAATAAACATTCAAATAACAGTACCACTCGGCTCTGTCTCTGGTTCTTTATTATTGATGCCATTCTCTGCTTTCATTTTACTTTTGCAATGAAAGGACTCCTCTTCAAAAAACATAAGACGGGAACTTTAAATGAAATCATAAATCAAATATGATATAGGAAATGATTCCATTTTTAACCTCTTCCACATTTAGTTTCTATTAATTCTGATTTTGAAAAACTGAAATTTCTGAAATATGCACTCTGCATTTATAAAAAATACTTGCAGTTATGTTCACTTTTCTATAACAATGAAAATTAAGGAGACTCAAAAAAAAAAGTAAGCTACTCTCATACTGTCTAACCTCAACTTTTGAAAAAGTGATTTAATTGCACTTAAATACCAAGTGTCATAATCCACTAAGCAAAAGTTAACTTGCTTAAAGCTCATTGTCTCATTATATGTTCCAATTCTGCTTCAGTTTTCTGAATTTTATAGGTTTCCAGTATATTCATGTGCACCTAAGCTAAATATCATGTTCAAACAGGGGAAACCTCTTAAAATATTGAGTTATCACATTGTAACCATGTGCAGCTAATGTTGAGCAGTGTAAATGAACTCCTTTGTCCCTCATGCAATGAAAGTTTTCAACCCCTCACTGGAAGTTGGAAGGAGGGCTAACAGGATTACTGGTACAACGGAAAAGGAGAGATTATAGGATTGGGCTGTTAATGAACTACAAAACAAAAAACATTAAGTACTTGATGTTTGGGTGCAGTGTGCGAGATGGAAATTGCAATTTTCCTTAAGGGATTAATAACCCTGATGATGAGACATAACATTGAACTTGATGTTCCCTCGCCCGGACGCGGGTCACCGGGGCCCCACTCTGGAGCCAGGCCTGGAGGGGGGGCACGATGGCGAGCACCTGGTGGCCGGGCTTTTACTCCTGGAGCCCGACAGGGCTCAGCCCAAAGTGGAAACATGGGTCGCCCCTCCCATGGGCCCACGACCCCTGTGAAAGGGACCAATGTCCCCCCACCCCCACCCATTGTCGGGTGCAATGTGAGATGGGTGGCGGCAGAGGGAGGGGGCCCTGGCGGTTGCAGAAGCTGGCTCTTGGGACGTGGAATGTCACCTCTCCGGTGGGGAAGGAGCCGGAGCTAGTGTGTGAGGCTGAGAGGTTCCGGCTAGAAATAGTCAGTCTCACCTCGACGCATGGCTCTGGTTCTGAGAGGCATCGGGCAGCGGTGGGCATACTTGTTGCTCCCCATCTCGGCGCCTGTTCGTTGGGGTTTACCCCGGTGAACAAGAGGGTAGCCTCCCTCTGCCTACGGGTGGGGGGACAGGTTGTGACTGTTGTTTGTGCTTACGGACCGAACAACAGTTCAGATTACCCACCCTTCCTGGAGTCCTTAGAAGGGGTACTGGGTACTGGAGAGTGCCCCACCTGGAGACTCCCTCGTTCTGCTGGGGGACTTCAACGCTCGCGTGGACAATGACAGTGAGACCTGGAGGGGCATGGTTGGGAGGAACGCTCCCCCCGATCTGAACTTGAGTGGTGTGAAGTTGTTGGACTTCTGTGCTCGTCACGGATTGTCCATAACGAACACCATGTTCAGGCATAAGGGTGTCCATATGTGCATTTGGCACCAAGACACCCTAGGCCGCAGTTCGATGATCGATTTCGTCATCGTTTCATTGGATCTGCAACCGTATATCTTGGACATTCGGGTGAAGAGAGGTGCGGAGTTGTCCACTGACCACTACCTGGTGGTGAGTTGGCTCCAGTGGTGGGGGAGGATGCCGGTCAGACCTGGCAGGCCCAAACATGTTGTGAGGGTGTGCTGGGAACGTCTGGCGGGATCCCCTGTGAGACGGAGCTTTTAACTCCCATCTCCGGCAGAACTTCGACCACATTCCTGGGGAGGTGGGAGACATTGAGTCTGAGTGGACCATGTTCCGTGCCTCCATTGTTGAGGCGGCTCACCGGAGCTGTGGCCGCAAGGTTGTTGGTGCCTGTCGTGGCAGCAACCTTCGAACCTTTTGGTGGACACCTTCGGTGAGGGATGCTGTCAGGCTGAAGAAGGAGTGCTATCGGGGATTTTTGGCCTGTGGGACTCCAGAAGCAGCTGATGGGTACCGGCGGGTGAAGCGGCATGCGGCTCGGGTGGTTGCTGAGGCAAAAACTTGGGCATGGGAGGAGTTCGGAGAGGCCATGGAAAAAGACTTCCGCACGGCTTCGAGGCGATTCTGGTCCGCCATCCGGCGTCTCAGGAGGGGGAAGCAGTGCAGCACCAACACTGCTTACAGTTGGGATAGTGTGCTGTTGACCTCTACTCGGGACGTTGTGGGCCGGTGGGCGGAATACTTTGAAGACCTCCTCAATCCTACCGACATGCCTTCCATTGAGGAAGCTGAGCCTGGGGACTCTGGGTTGGGCTCTCCAATCTCTGGGGACGAGGTCGCTGAGGTGGTTAAAAAGCTCCTCGGTGGCAGGGCCACGGGGGTGGATGAGATTCGCCCGGAGTTCCTTAAAGCTCTGGATGTTGTAGGGTTGTGTTGGCTGACGTTACTCTGCAATGTCGCATGGACATCGGGGGCAGTTCCCCTGGATTGGCAGACTGGGGTGGTGGTCCCCCCGTTCAAAAAGGGGGACCGGAGGGTGTGCTCCAATTATAGAGGAGTCACACTCTTAAGTCTCCCTGGCAAGGTCTATTCAGGGGTCCTGGAGAGGAGGGTCCGTCGGATAGTCGAACCTCGGATTCAGGAAGAGCAGTGTGGTTTTCGTCCTGGTTGTGGAACACTGGACCAGCTCTACACCCTCAGCAGGGTCCTGGAGGGTGCATGGGAGTTCACCCAACCGGTCCACATGTGTTTTGTGGATTTGGAGAAGGCGTTTGACCGTGTCCTTCGGGGAGCTCTGTGGGGGGTTCTCCGGGAGTATGGGGTACCGGGCCCTTTGATACTGTCAGGTCCTTGTATGACCGGTGTCGGAGTCTGGTCTGCATTGCCGGCAGGAAGTCGGACTTGTTTCCGGTGAGGGTTGGACTCCGCCAGGACTGCCCTTTGTCACCGATTCTGTTCATTACTTTTATGGACAGAATTTCTAGGCGTAGCCAAGGAGTTGAGGGGATCCATTTTGGTGGCCTCATGATCGCATCTCTGCTTTTTGCGGATGATGTAGTCCTGTTGGCTTCATCGGGACGTGATCTGCAGCTCTCGCTGGAGTGGTTCACAGCCGAGTGTGAAGCAGCCGGGATGAGGATCAGTGCCTCCAAATCCGAGGCCATGGTCTTGAGCCGGAAAAGGGTAGAGTGTCTTCTCCGGGACGGGGGGGATGTCCTGCCTCAAGTGGAGGAGTTCAAATATCTCGGGATCTTGTTCACGAATGAGGGAAGAAGAGAGTGGGAGATCGACAGGCGGATTGGCGCAACGTCTGCCGTGAAGCAGGCGCTGTACCGGTCCGTCGTGGTGAAGAGAGAGCTGAGTCAAAAAGCGAAGCTCTTGATTTACCGGTTGATCTACGTTCCTATCCTCATCTAAGGTCATGAGCTTTGGGTCATGACCGAAAGAACGAGATCGCGGATACAAGCTGCCGAAATGGGTTTTCTCCGAAGGGTGGCTGGGCTCTCCCTTAGAGATGGGGTGAGAAGCTTGGTCATCCGGGAGGGACTCAGAGTAGGGCCGCTGCTCCTTCACGTCGAGAGGAGCCAGTTGAGGTCTCTCGGGCATCTGGTCAGGATGCCTCCTGGACGCCTCCCTGGTGAGGTGTTTCGGGCACGTCCCACCTGTGGGAGGAGACCCCGGGGAAGACCCAGGACACGCTGGAGGGACTATGTCTCTCAGCTGGCCTGGGAACGCCTTGGGATTCCCCCGGAAGAGCTGAAAGAAGTGGCTGGGGAGAGAAAAGTATGGGCCTCCCTTCTTAAGCTGCTACCCCCGCGACCTGACCCCGGGTAAGTGGAAGAAAATGGATGGATTAATAATGTATCTATCAATATGGTGTCCCAATTTAGTCTCCAAGAGAAATTGCTTTTTTGATTTGTATTGTATAGAAAATAAGTTTTTTTCTTTAATTCTTGCTTGTTTCTTTTGGTAATTCTTCAAAATTGATCAAATTGAAATTCAGTATTAATATGTCAGAAAAGCTGTAGGTTGTAGAGTATCCTGTTTTATTCAGTTAAGGATATTCTACCTTTTCTGATTAATGTAAGAAAAGTCTTCAAATTTAACATTATGAACTGAAGACTTGGGACTGTCATCTGATTACAATAGTTACCTCTGAACTTTTTCACATTTTGGGGTTAGGTTACCCACATACAGTGAGTTGGGAAAGTATTCATACCTCTTGAACTTTTCCATATATTGTCACATTACAACCAATTATAAATAGATTTTATTGGAATTTAACACAAAGTGGTATACAATTGTGAAGTAGAAAGAAAATTATACATGACTGAAAACGTTTTACAAATAAAGAACTGAAAAGTGTGGTGGGCAAAAGTATTCAGGCCTCCTGAGTCAACACTTTTGCTTCAAGTCTTTCAGGTTTTGTTTCCACCAGCTTTGATCATATAGTGACTGAAATTGTTGCTCATTATTTTTCTTCACAAATCAAATTCAGAAGTACATAATTGACCCCAAAGGAAAACATCTGAAGTTCAGTCAGATTAGAGGCAGAGCGTTTGTGAACAGCAGATTTCAGATCTTGTTTTAAACCATTTCATTGAGACTTTGGCTCTACGGTATAGTTCTTACAATATCTGTTCTGCCAAACAGGTTCCAATTAAATTCCGAAGTCACGTTGCTGATTGATATTTGTGTGGTATGAAATATTCTGATATACCTTTTACTTTGTTATATTCACTTAGTAAATATATCACTAAGTGAATATAATATGGTATTTAAGTGCAATTAAATCACAGTATGAGAGCACTTTACAGTGGTTATAATATGAATTAATGGGACAAAAAAGACAAGGTTCTAAGTGTACAAAATGCATATCTCTTCTTCTATATACCTTGCAAGTAGGGGACAAAGAAAAAAAGAAAAGAAATTACAATAATGGGGTTCTGGCCGAGTTTCATAGAATTAACTTTTAATCTTACTGAGATATTGAAAATATCTCAGTATTTTATCGATAAAAGCAATAAAGCAATGTCCCATTCTGGCTACCAAGGTGCCCCAAGGTTTAGATTGGCCCAAATAAAAACTTGGCATAGGCTACCTAAACAAAGACACATAGTAAAGTGCAAACAACGAGTTTGATGAGGATCTAGCTTACAAGCTAAATTAGTTTCTACTTTAGCAAACGCGGAAATGACGTTGCATCTTGGCCTTAGTCTGAACCAAATAGACACAACGCTTTACAAAATACTTTCTCGCAAACAGATGCCAAGCTCAAGGACAGATCTCATCTATTCTTTGCAGTAATCATCCAGTTTGAGTTGAGGATTTTTAGCAAGGAACAGCTCTTAAGCAAGCTACAAGTTCCAATACACAAATCAGAATCAGAATTCATATTACTCATAAGAAAAGAAAAGACAACAACAACAACAACAAAAATAGCTAATAGGTGTGATATTAATTAATAGCACTTACCATCTGTTGGGTGTCCTGAATGAAAACTGATTGGAAAACAATTAAATCGCAGTATGTCCATGAATAAAATTCACAGTTGTCTAAGTTGTCTAAGTTGTGTATTAATTTTAAATTAATACACAAATAGCTTCAGGTTAATCAAAACAATGGCATTAAAAATATACTTAGAAGGCAACAACATTTGCACTAACACAAAACCTTTGACTCGGAGGACTTTTGAAAATTATTTAAGCTGCTCAATCTACATAATTACTTATAATTTTTGGGTTTCCAATGAATGATGTAGCTACTTTTCCACAAAAGCAATCAGCCCTATGATGATCTTTAACTGTCCACTATCATGCAACATTTGGCCTCCAAAGCACAATCTTTAACTGACGAAATCCAGCATTACTAAAAGACAGCAACTGTACAATATTTCTGCCATTGGTGTGTTTGCCAGCTTCTTTTCTTTCTTTTTGACATTTCCTTTATTTTATGTTTTATGAGAATCCAATTTTCCAACAGCCATTTGCATTTCCTATAAAGTGCAGCTCTCGGCTGAGA
Organism: Poeciliopsis retropinna; assembly: GCA_010277075.1. Lineage (NCBI taxonomy): Eukaryota > Metazoa > Chordata > Actinopteri > Cyprinodontiformes > Poeciliidae > Poeciliopsis > Poeciliopsis retropinna. The sequence continues at coordinate 831,370 of VMRM01000023.1, forward strand.
GCCTGATCTTTTAGGACTCTGCAGGCAGGTTCTCTGATTTCACACACAATAAGGCAGGGATCTCAAACTCCAGTCCTCAAGGGCCACTGTCCTGCAGTTTTTAGAACTTTTAGATCGGTTTCCTCAGTAGAGGAAAACACAGTAGAGAGAAACTTTTAAAGGATTAACATAGACATGTGCTAGCATCAAGTGACCATCTGTATTAAAAGGGACATAATTTTCTGCTAATATTATATTATGATTTCTTATATTTTTAATCTGTGCTCTAAAAATCCAATTCTGTATAAACAGAACCTGGAGGCAGAAAAGGAACCAAGAATTTTGCTTTAATTTAACCCAGACACAGAAACAGGCCTCCAGCGACAAAAAGAGCCAGGTATTTTTGCTTTAAATTAACCCACACTGAGAATCAGACCTCCAGGGACAAAAAGAACCAGGTATTTTGCTTCAAATGAACCCAAACACAGAACCAGAGCTGCTGGGATGAATAAAAACAGGCCTGGAGGGTCAGAATCATTCAGAAATACAAACATAAATTGATCTACACTGAGAACCAGGCCTGGAGGCTTCAATATAACCAGGAATTTAGCTTTAAATTAACCCAAACACAGAACCAGATCTGCTGGGATGAATAGGACCAGGACTGGAGGGTCAAAATCATCCAGAAATACAGATATAAATTAATCCACCCTTAGAACCAGACCTGGAGGCTGAAAAGGAACCAGGAATTTTGCATTAATTCAACCCAAACACAGAACCAGAGCTGCTGTGATGAGTAGAACCAGGAATTTAGCTTTAAATCAACCGAAACACAGAACCAAAGCTGTTGGGATAAAAAGAACAAGGAATTTAGCTTTAAATCAACCCAAAAGCATAACCAAAGCTGCTGGGATGATTAAAACCAGGGATTTAGCTTTAAATCAACCCAAACATAGAACCAGGCCTCCAGGAATAAAAAGAACCAGGTATTTTTGATTTAAATTTACCAAAACACAGAACCAGAGCTGCTGGGATGAATAGAACCAGGAGTTTAGCTTTAAATTAACCCAAACACAGAATCAGAGCTGCAGTGATGAATAGAACCATGCCTGGAGGGCCAAATCATCCAGAAATACAGATATAAATTAAACAAATGTAGAACCAGGCCTGGAGGCAGAAAAGGAATCAGGAATTTTGCTTTAAATCAACCCAAATACAGAACCAGAGCTGCGGGATAAAAAGAACCAGGAATTTAGCTTTAAATCAACCCAAACATAGAACCAGGCCTCCAGGGACAAAAAGAACCAGGTATTTTTGATTTAAATTAACCCAAACACAGAACCAGAGCTGCTGGGATGAATAGAACCAGGAATTTAGCTTTAAATTAACCCAAACACAGAATCAGAGCTGCGGTGATGAATAGAACCATGCCTGGAGGGTCAAAATCATCCAGAAATACAGATATAAATTAAACAAATATAGAACCAGGCCTGGAGGGAGAAAAGGAACCAGGAATTTAGCTTTAAATTAACCCAAACATAGAACCAGAGCTGCTGGGATGAATAGAACCAGGAATTTAGCTTTAAATTAACCCAAACACAGAATCAGAGCTGCAGTGATGAATAGAACCATGCCTGGAGGGTCAAAATCATCCAGAAATACAGATATAAATTAAACAAATATAGAACCAGGCCTGGAGGGAGAAAAGGAACCAGGAATTTAGCTTTAAATTAACCCAAACATAGAACCAGAGCTGCTGGGATGAATAAAAACAGGCCTGTAGTGTCAAAGTCATCCAGAAGTACAAATATAAATTAATCCATACTGAGAACCAGGCGTGGAGGCTGAAAAGGAACTGGAGGGTCAAAGTCATCCAGAAATACAAATATAAACTAATCCACACTGAGAGCCAAAGCAGGAGGCTGAAAAGGAACCAGGAATTTAGCTTTAAATTAACTCAAACATAGAACCAGAGCTGCTGGGAATCCCATGTTAAGTCCTCCCAAATGTCCCATATTAAATCCTCCCATGTGTGCCATGTTAAGTTTTCCCGGATCTCTCCATGTTAAATTGTCCCATATGTCCCATGTTAAATTCTCCCATATGTCCAATATTAAGTTTTCCTGGATGTCCCCATCCAGGGTAACTTACTAACGTTAAGTTCCTTCTTTCCACTTTACTAAAACTTTTAAGAGTTTAGTTTCAGAGCGCTGAATAATCAGACATTAAACTGGGTCCATAACAACATATCTTTCCATATGTCCTTTGTTAAATCCACCCAAATATGCCATGTTAAATCCTCCCATATGTCCCATGTAAAGTTCTCCTGGAGGTCTTCTCAGCATTTTTATGCTGTTTCAAAGGAAATAAGGCTGAAAATTACATCTAGTGCTGAAATTTAACTCTTTGTACATTTTTCACTTCTTTCGCTGAGATAAAGCTTTTTTGTCACTTATTCTCAGAAGTCACACTTGGACTTTGTTCCAGTTTCAAACAACTAGAACTAATGCTTCTCAGCATTTCTATTCTGTTTCAAAGACCTCAAGGAAGATTCGGGCCAGAGCATTAAGAGTTCACAAAATAAACATCAGAGAAAATACTGGAGCAATAATTAGAACCGCAGCATAAAGCCAAACATGCCACAATGAAATGAATCAAAATGTCCCCAAAGCATCGGCAGACTGACATGGGGGTCACCGGGGGATTCCAGTTAGATTCCAGGTAGATTCCAGAGATGCACATCACAGTGGCTCTTCATAGAGGGCCGACCCAAGGTAATATGGGGCCTTAGACAGAAGCTTCCTGTCCTACTAAGAACTTCAGGATCCCAAACATGTTTAAATATTGATAAGGTGAATCTGTGAGAAGGAGACCAGGTTTATTGGCCGAGTTTAATATAAATCACTGATTATTCATTGTTTGCTGTGATGTATTTGTGAACAAACCCAATTCAAACACAAAGATTACACCATATTATTGTAGCCATGGTAATACAACAATCAAACTATCAATATGATTCTTTAAACCTTTACAAGGTAAACTTCCTAATTAAATCCTAAATTTACTTTTTTTCCTCAGCTGAATCCATGAAATAAAATGTAATAACATTGTCATTCTCTATAAATGATGCTACAGGTTTAGATCTATGGTCTGTGTTACAACTTAAACCATTTCTGGGAGCCCCTGAATGGCCCCTGAATGCCCCCTACCAGCAGCTATTGAGTTTTCTTTCCCTTGATATCCCAGCCTTATAATTCTAGATCTCAGAGTATATAGAGTTAACCCCTTTTTTTTTTCTATAAATCAGTCTGCAGCCAAGTTGTTGTAGAGGTTAAATAGATATTAGGGCTTAATTAGTAAAATGGCAGCAATTTTGCTTATTTCATAACTTCATAAACTTTGACCTTCTCTCCTCTGGTCTGTTTAAACAGCTACAGTCTCAGATCAACTCAGCCCTCCAGGACTGTCAGCAGCAGAAACAGAAACTTTATACCTGTTGGGGAAATTATAAACTACATTTGCTTTGCATTTCCCTGCATTATGGCAGTAATATAGTATGATCCAGTTAGATTCTTGATTGATATGGGTTGTTGCTGTGTTGTGGTACAGTGTGTCCCTTTTAACTTTGAGCCCCTGCCCCTCCAAAGGTCTCTGCACGGCCCTGGGTACCCCCCTCCTCAAAAATGGCTAAACGTTTAGTGGACGCTGAGAACAGAGGGTTTCAAGCCAGATGGGAGGCAGAGTTCATGTCCACGGAGGTAAAAGACAAACCTGTGTGCAGTGATGTTAGTACTGATGTCAGACCACTTTTTTCAGTAGCGAGTAATCTAACGCGTTGCTATTTCAAATCCAGTAGTCAGACTACAGTTACTTATCGAAATCACTTTGTATTACTGTGCGTTACTATTTTTTTTGTAATTAAATTTACTATGTGACAGTATCAGCAGCGACAGAAACATAAACAATAAAAGGAGATGCGCATTTTGTTGCTGTAAAAACAGGAACTATTTAGAGTTTCGCTCACCAAGTGCGATTATTATAAGCAGCTTTGGGCTTGTTTTTTAAAAGTAACGTTCAGATTTAATGAGTTGCGGTTTTTGAGCTTAATCAGTGGCGCAAAAAGTGGGTATGCATTGTATGCAAACGCATAGGGGTGTTGCACTAGAGAGGGCGCCAAAATGATGTGGGGAAATTTTTTCTAGTCTGCCATTTTCTGTATTTAATCCTCGTGTGTATCAGTCTGAAGCGATACAGTTGATGCAGAGGGTCCGAGTGGACCCCGCCGAGGTGAAAACGAAACAGGAACTCTCACATCGCAAACAAGGGAAAAACAATTGTATTACTACATCCTCTGTTTACAACCAGTAACAGAGGATGTTACTGGTACACTATTTGTGTTGCAATGGTGTAGACAAAGCAACACAAAATACAAACACCAGAGTTTACATTAGCATGTAGCCGAGTGTACAGAGTTAGTTGGCGCCACCGTCCTGGCTGTAACTAACAGAGGAAGCCATCTTGATCCTTGTTATGAACTAACACCACCACCATAACAGCAGGCCAGGAGCCGTGCAGGCTCTAATACACCTCCACCATCACGCACAAGGGTTAACAGCTTTTTGAGCTATTGTCATGGTTTCCTAGAGACGGACACTGTGCAGCCGCAGTGAACTGCTTTCAACCCACATCTTTTTAAAATGTCCGCCGATTCTTCACCGTCCTCAGAAGCAAAACCTCTGACAAAAATACAGAGATGAGTGGGAAGACGCGCATTCCAGGCTAAACAATTTCACTGAAGTTAAACAGGAGTGATTTAAAAAGAAAATGTGTCGGCTTCATTCAGTGACACACCGACACACCAACACCGATATCAGACAGAATGGGTCAGGAGAGGAACACTGCAGAACCTAAAGAACCAGACATCAGTCTTTTCATCCCTGAGACTGAAAAATAATATAAATGGCAATTTAAAGAACAAATTGTACTCATAGATTGTTGGTAAATAAATATTGCGAAGAGAAACCGTTTTATTTTTTTCTACATTAGTTTGTTAGGGCTTTCTATGTTGGAAAACTGATTGTCTTTTACAAATACAGTGTTATGTGGTTAATATTATTTCATCATTTTGTTAATGTGGGTTGCCAGTTTGGATCAGGCATCTTAGCATGTTTTCCTAAACATGCTAAGAAAATGCCTCAGCCCTGCAGCCCAAAGGCGGTTCTAGAGGCTGGTGGAAGTGGCTCTTTGGCTCACATATATCAAATGATAAACTATTGGCCTACATTTGTTTAATTCTTTTTTAATTGCTTTCTTGGCTGCAATTTTTTCACACATCAGGAAGGAATAATAACATTACGGAGGCAACAAAAACCTAAATGCCATGATGGTTTTAATTATAAATGCATGAATAAGGGAGAGTATAGGGACATATTAAACCTAAGGGGAGGATTGCGGAGGGGGACGCAGCTGACATGTTCGCATACACCTCAGAAAGTATGCAGTTGTGCCCCTGAGTGTCACAAATCTGTGCAGTGAGACAGCTGAGTGTGGAGTGGCGGGAGGAGCGCTGTGTGCTGCCATGTGACACCAAACACAGGGCTAGAACGCACAACCTGGAGGCGGGTTGGGGGGGATCTAAAAATCCTATTTTCAGTTTTTCAGACAATAGAAACACACAAAAACACACACAAATTACAAGTTTTTTTTTGTACTGTTGTAAGCATTACATGATCTCCCCTTCAGTTCAACTATAATCAACAATGATTACATCACATTGTTGATGTAATCATTATAAAATAACTTGCAATTAAGTATTGGCAAAAATCAATGTGATTTTCACAGGTGGTGGAGCGTTGTTGTTATTAGCAGCTGCTGGAAGTAACTAAAATAGTTACTTTTAACCTAGTTACTTTCCAAATCAAGTAGTCAGTAATCGAACTAAGTTACTTTTTCAAGGAGTAATCAGTAAGCTGATTAAAGTTACTTTTACTATGCCATCACTGCCTGTGTGTCTTCTGTGTGGAGAAAGTTTGGCTTTAATGAAAGAATATAATCTAAGAAGCACTATCAAGCTTCTCAAAAACACACAAAGACAAGAATATGGACATCATAGAGCAGCACAATAATGCATTTCAGTTTATAATGCATGAACTGTAATTTATGTATTTATCTTGATATTAAAAAAACATATTTAGTTTTTAAAACAATTTAATGTTTTGCTGTTTGCCTGTTGAAAATGTTTTCCCTTGAAGTTGCTGACAGTCATAACAAAATATTTCTTTATTCTTTTAATTATTAAATAATATACACTGTGTTAGATCTTGGTTCAACAGGTTATGTGCAATCATCACAACACCCCCCCCCCCCCCAAAAAAAAAAAAAAAACACACAAAAAAAAACAACAACACAGTCAAGGTTCTGTTAACGTGTCTAAATTATTTGCACTAGTCGCCGTTTTCTTTTTTGACTTTACAGTTTGAGTCAGAACAGAAGGAAGATTATTGTCAGTGGAAGGGAGTAAGAATGGGCTGGAGAAGAAAAACAATATAAAAACCCTGATAACTCTCCTGGGTGCCAGCAACACATTGTTCTTGGTGTGCTACTGTGCTTATTTTAATAAACGGTGAACTAGTCCGGCCCTCAGCTTGTAGCAAATTTGGCATTTCTATGCTGTTTCACAGATAATGGACCTTACCACAGGGGCCGCGTTTCATTGGCTGATGCCCATTCTACGTAGTAGCGCGGCGATCACGTGCGTGGCCGTCTCACAAACACAAGCTAATGTACATGCAGTAGTAAACACAAGCTCATGTAGTGCCAGGCTACATACAGACCGGCAGAAGGTTTTCGCATCAACAATCGAAAAAGAATGGTTCTCCATTGCCAGCGGGGTATCTGTACCCCACTGGTGATGTCAGGAATCCTGATCGTATTTGTGGTAGTAAAATTCACAGATTTCCAAAATCAGAAGCAGAATGCCTTGCTTGGATGAAAGCCAGTGCACGACCGCATGAGCAGCTCAACCTTCCTAGGATCAACAAGAGCAAAGGAGTGTGTGCTGGTGTAAGTATTATTGATTTGCTTTCTTTCTGTCTGAAAAAAAGACAGAACCCTAATAATAAACACATAAAAAAACATAGACACTCTTCTGTCAGTTTTTAATCGGTTGAGTGATTTATGACCCTAATATAAAATTGATTTTAATTTCCGGTGTCAGGTTGAGCCCCTCCTTCTCTTCCTGTGTCAGGATGTGCCCCTCCCCAGCCCACTCCGGGCCCATTAGATGAATATTCCTTAGACATTATTTGTTCCTCTCTTTGTTTTTAGAGAACTCTGAGTTTTAAGAGTTTTAAGAGTAATACAATAACAATCAGCGATAGATAATCATGAATAATGTATATAATCAACACATTCTCACTCCCGACTCGTCATATATTGACGCTTGTGCAGGTTCCCTCAGCGTCACATGTTGACGCATCGGGTACCCCTTCGCGTCAATAATTGACGAGAAGGGTTCTCTCATTGAACGCTGTACCGCTCCCTAAGCGTCCAAAACCGACGATCTAGGAACATATATTCTATTCTATTCTTTTTTTGTAAAAGGCACACAATTCGTGCATAGGTGATTTATTTGTAGGTTTTTAACAATTTAGTTAATTTTACTTCAGTTTTAATAGATCCTCCGGTTCTCTGAAGCCGCGATTTTATCTTCATTTCTGCTTATTTTTTGACAACAGACACGAATATTTTAATATGGTAGAATTACACCAGTTTCACTGATGTCATCGTAAATTGATGTTTGTAAATAACGTAATATTGTCATTTTACATAACAATGAAAAAGAAACGAATACGTATGTTATTTGGAGTTTATGAGGTTACACATAATAGCGGCATGCACCTCCGAAGTTGTTTGCAGTCCATTATTAATGAAAAGAAGAATTTTAATAAAAATGTTTAAGAAGAGTGAGTGTGGATTTCCTTTTGTGATTACATGCCAAACGGTTCTATAAACGTTTGATTAAAGTAAAAATAAGGACGGATCCCACCCGTCTATAAATCTAAGAAGAAGAAGCTGACGTCATCGCATGCGACATTGCACCCCGGTAAGTACAAACCTGAATCTGTCAGAAATGGTTTTGTACTATAAAACAAAATAAATACTACAGAAAGTTACGTTATAAAGTTACTGATTGCAGTTTTAGGACTTAATGGCAGTAGGACTGTGCCACGAATGGTTGAAGACATTTAAACACGTTTGTAACATGTTTTGTATTTTTTTTCCCGGGAGAAATTCGCGGGAAGCTAGCTACATTAGCCTCTTGGAGCCCAGAGAGTTCACCTGATATATATTTCTGCTCCTTCATAGCACCCACAAAAGGCACTTTTAAGAGCCACATCTGTCAAATCTGTCATCTTTGTGTTCTTAATTTGTCTATTCTTCATTTAATTTGTCAACAGTTTTGTTTGTTTGTTTTTTCCATCGTTTTTTTGAAAAATGACACGCCCCAAATTCAGGCCGTGCACGCAGTGCCTAACACCCAATCAGGCAAACAGAAAATCCTGTTTTGTCTGCCACCAGAGTCTTTTCACAAAAAAAAATTAAAAGAAAAGGCTCAGACATTCGATGATCAGTGGAGGGAAACTGTTCTTAAAAACAGAAACGTTTCTCGGATAATTGATTCTGCACAAATTGCAGTACGTATAAAATTTTAGACTGAAAAAGTTCTGTTAATGAGCAAAGTGATGGAAAACAACTACTGTAGTGGGATGGTGGGTTTAAGTCATTTGTAACATGTTCTTATCAATTGCAGGTGCGTAAACTTCATGCTTTAGGTTATAAGCCCATTTTATTCTTTGCAAAATAAGAAAAGTCTTCAAACAAGTGGGTGGCTGATGTAATTAGTCATTTGGAGCCGACAGCTACTACAAATAATTTTCTTCAGAAGATGCAGCGGGCCTATGAATTTCTCCTTTTCGGAGGTAATGCATGTACATGTGTGTGAGTGTGTGTACTTCTGTATCTGTAGTGCATTATATCAAGAGCAAGTAAGATATGTGTGTATAGATATTTATTTCTGTTTTCTGTAAAATTATGTCTTTCCTAGACACATCTGTACCGGTGCAGCCCCACACCTCCACGGAACAGCAGGTTTTTGCTGGTGAAAAAGCTGACAACCTGGTCGATGAAGCAAAAGAGACAATAGCTGAGGAGCATCCAGAGAACCAGGAAGAGGCTGTGATTGTACTTGATCTGGTTCCTGTTTCTCCTCCTGTTGTTCCTTCTTCTCCGGCTTCCCCGAAGAAGAAAAGAGCCAGAAGCACATCTCCAGCTGCCTTTCCTCCAGCTCTGCCATCTGTCTCTCCCATAGATCAACAATCATATGAAGCACCTGCTGCCCATGCCATCTCTTTAAGTGAGGGTGGCCAATTTGAAAATAAAAAGAGAAACGTAAGTTTCTTTTCCTTAGTCCTATTACTATGTCTTTTACATCCATCCATTTTCTTACACCGGGGGTCGGTAGGGCTGCTGGTGCCTATTTCCACCAGCGAGAGGCGGGGGTATACCCTGGACAGGTCACCAGTCTATCACAGGGCAACACAGAAACAGACAGGACAAACAACCATGCACACACACACTCACATCTAAGGAGAATTTAGACAGACCATTTAACCTGACAGTCATGTTTTTGGACTTTGTGAGGAAGCTGGAGAACCTGTAGAAAAAACCAAAAAACCCTGGGCCAGGAATCGAACCCAGAACCTTCTTGCTGCAAGGCAACACTTCTATCAACTGTGCCACTAATGTACATTTTTGTTATACTAACCTCACATTCTGAAATAATAACAATGCTTGTCTTGGCCTTGTTTGTGAACCTTTGGACAAGTACACAATATTTGTTTTAAGTTTAACTAACTGCCCTGAAAGCATAACTCAAGCCTTTGCAAATTTGACACAAGTGGGCAGAGGGAAAAGACATGGCTGGAGATGGAGATCAACAAAGACAGCGACAAAGCTTATCTTCTTTGTTGCTATCTTCGTTGATTTTTTTTTCACACTCCTCTACAGACTTTTTGTAAAAACAGCTAGTGACAGATGTAGCCACTCTTTTTTTGTGTGTGTGGTGGAGACTCTTTAAGTCAACATTGCTCTGCAGCCTTGCTGTAAGCTGTCTGTCCTGAGCAAGCAGCATAGATTGCTGTAGTTAGTTATTAGTAGTTAAATATTGCCAATATTTAACTACTAATAATATCAACCTCTGACCTAATTTGAGAAAATGTGTAAGTCCATGTAAAGTTTAGAAGGATTATAAAATATGTAAATTACCACACTAGTTTTCATTTTTCAGTGTACACTCTGACTTGAATTCTTATTTTGTTTTTATAATAGTTTTTTTCCTTTTCTTGTCATTAAGGTTGCCGGAAATGTAGTAGACAAAATGTGTTCCTGTTTGAATCAATCACTGGGCATAGGACAAATGCGGTAAGACTAAAAGTGTTACTAATGTACCCTCTCAAAATTGATCCCCACCCCAGTCAAACATGCCAAGACACACTGAGAGACATTGCCATGTGTGGAGATGACTAGATGGGGGGGAAGGGGTGATAAGTGGGGCTGTGGTCTGCAAAAATAAGCACAGTTGTTTACTTATAAACTTTGTGGTTATATTTACTGACATTCCAGACTCTTTTTCTTTCTTTGTATTTGTCTTATTTTTTTATAAGGAAAAAAAAGGGCATTACAATGGGAATCAGTAGTACTTATGCCACATACATCACAACATCTCTGGTATTGCAGAGTGAAACAAATTCACACAAAAAAGTCAGTATTTGCACAGAAACATAGAAGCATAGAGATGGAACTCCAAATAATGTAATTATGCCTTTTATCATAAAAGAAATTTGGGAGTTATTTCCTCTTTCTAAAGGTAACCCATGATTCACCACTTATCATCCTTTAATAACGTGTGAAAATTGCTTCCACACTTTAGTATTTTAGAAGCACTTTATGGATATGTTGTCTGATGATTGCTTTAATTAATGAATTTCTCTTGTTTTATGTGCTCTCTAGGGCAAAGAGGAAGTAAAAATTCATTGGTTGCCTTGCTGTGCTTGGTGAGAAGTGTTTTTTTGCACTTATTAGAAATATTATTTTGCTATTTGAGGGGAAAGTATTATGGAAAATCAACTTTTGGAGCTGTATATCATGTTATAATGTCATCAAGTTTTTTGTGGCCTTTTGCCACAAAAGCTTTTCCTTGGCTATTCAGTCTCTAGCTGAGATAGCGCCCTACAAAGCATACATCCCACACGCAACCCCTCAAGGTTAGTGGCAGCAGCAATTAGCAAACACCTGGTGGAACAGCCCCTCTGCTGAGCTCATGTAAGGGATTGCTTCTCAGTCCAATGCTACTAGGAATGGCTGTAAATCCGCTTAATGGAGGAGTGATGTTGTGATGACATCCTGAAGGCAGAGTGTCAGAAGAGCAGGTGCTTCTTAAAGAAACAGTGACCCATTTTCAAAGGGGTTTATTTGTATCTCCAGTAGCCATTGCCTTGAACATGGCTACTCTTCCTGGGGTCCATAATTTAAAGTGTGTAAATGGCAAAGTGACATTTGTTTTAAGTTATGTAATATAGAATACCTTTCAAACATGTTACCTTCATTTTTTATAACAACTGGAGGTAACAGACTTATTTTATTATATTATGAAAAGGCACTATGGTCCTATAAATTATTTATTAATAATACTGTGCCTTGTTTAAGGCACAGTATTATTAATTTCCATCCAAGCTGGAAATTAAATCTGAAACGGTCACTTTCTTTGTGTTTTGAATTTTGTTTTTAGACTTTTCTAAGAAACTAAAGCACTATGAGAGATTTTTCTTGTTTGTGTAGTGGGAAAAAATGACTGTGCAGTCAGTTTGTCATTGGACACTTAATGATAATTCAAGCTAATATTGTATCTTTGGGACACAAGAAGATGTAAGTACTAGCTGTTAATTGGGGGGGTTAGGCAGGGAAAAGGCTTTGGCTACACAACCTCTCTTTTAGAAAGAGAAAATTGTCAACTTTTCAGCACAAGAAATTCACAACTTCATTTTATTGTTGATCTTTTCTAGCGGGAAAATCTGGGATGACACCTGGGAACCTGCAAGTAAATTCTCACATGTTGCTGCCCCCCAAGAGCCACTTCCTTCAGACAGCAAACAAGTCCTTCTATGATGTTGCTCTTTTTTTGTTACAAAGTTGTAATTTCCATTTTTCTATAACTGCAGTTTTACTGTATTGGAAAGTTTTTGTGTAATATTTTCGGCTTATGTTGGGCTGTTTATTGACACGTTTTTGTCATGTTCTGTAAAAGACTGAGTGATGCTGGTTGAGTCACTGCATGAACAAGTTATTTTTGCCTGTATTGAGGCTTCAAATTTTGAACAGGATTGTTTTTACATTTTGGTTTGTAAAAGGTGACCTAACGTCTTAAATCCTTTAAACATGGCACTGTACACATTTGTTTTTGAGTGTTTCAAAGGTTGATGTGGATGTACAAAGTGTAGTCTATTAAAATAGAAAAAAAAGTTATAAATATAACTTAATTCCAATATAACTACTTGGAAGTTTTTTATGCCAAGAAGCTATAATTTCAACATCACCTTTTTTGTGTCATGTATGTTGTCAATCCAGATTGTATTTGTGAAATGCTATAATAAAATTGCTTTCAAATGCAGTACAATTACTTTTTAACACGGCAACTTTTAAGTGAAGTTACTGATGAAGAGCATGATAAAATGCATTTTAATGTCCAGAGCAACTGACTGATATGAACTAAACCTGTAATTTACATATAAATAATTTATATCTTGATTTATAGATATTCCAGATCTGATTTGTCAGTACCAAAGTCCTTTTTTTAAGTACTGGATGTTGCTGGCTACATTCCTTAAGTGATCCAAAGTGAAACAGTCTAATAAAGCTTTTTAGACTGAAGTACCTTGAAGAGAAACCTGTTTCAGACCTGATCTTCCATAATGTATTATCATAAACCATACAAAATATTTCAGAAGCATCACAGCTCCGCATAGTTGTAGAAATTCTTGCACGGCTGATCGGCAGGAATTTGAAATGGAATCCAGCCATTGTACGGCAGACGGGGTAAAAGAAGAAAGGAACACATCGAGCTCCATCAACACATTGCACCTTACAGGACTATCTCGGGAGAGAGAGGGCACAAATGATGTTTGACAACCTTATTTGTCAGTTGTGAAATAAGGTCAAGTTATTGTTCAACGAAACACTCTGAAATGCTCCCTCAAAATGTATTTCAAATATGCGTATGTTACAGAAAGAGTCATAATGGGATTTATACACATTTTTTTTAAAGTTTGCCCTTCTCAGTGCCTGACAAGCCGGCCGCTGTTAGAGGTTGGTCAAGTTTTCCCTCTGTATTGTCTTGAAGGCGTGACGCCAGGTTAAGCTGTACAACTGATTGGTTTCCTCCACACTTGCAGAAGTGTGTGAAGCTATGTTATGTTTGATGTGTTTCATAGATAGATGATTAGCCAGCTGACTTTGTTGACAGAATGCAGTTCACTTTTTTCTTTTACAGACTGTCATATTGCATAATGCGCACCTGAGCACTTGGTGCGTAGACATTTTCCACTTTATGAACAGAGAACAACTGCGGAGCTCACGATCAATTAGTATAATATATGTCAGAGTATAATTTGTGATCTGGACGCTGGAACAGGCGCTTTGGAGCGTCTAGCGCAGTTGATAAAAAAGACATAAAAAGATAAATGTTCAGCTTGATGAGTAGCCTACAGCATGGAAATATAATGCACTTAAAAGCCATTATCTGACGGACTACGAAAAATAACTGCTCTAAACTATTAACATTTTAAACCTTCTCTCCCTTTTTCATTTGTTTTTTTTATTTTTTAGGTGGAGGATCTGATATAAATCTATATTTTCACATGGCCTTATGTACAGTTTTATACCTTTATTTGTATATATGTCTTTATTGTAATCTATGTAATATATATGAAAAGATGAATATATATTAAATATATAAAAATACATATCATAAATACTTCTTTAAGCTGGCGATAGGCACCAGCACCTCCTGACCCCATTGAGGCACAAGGGTGTAAGAAAATGGATGGATTTTATGTCTTTACATATATGTATTAACTTTTCTACTTTATATCATGTTGCATTTTAGTTTCTTAATTGACATGCAGGTTCACAAATAAAGCTGGAGGATCTTTGATTCAATTATTACTTTTAATAGAAAACAAATGACAATGATATGATTTGCGCACTGGATAACAGGAAAGGCTAGCCGGCTCAGGTTATCCTAATTAGTAAAGTGTCCACTAAGCTAGATGCTTTTTAGTTCATAAAATCATGCTTGATGAATTTCTTGTATAAATGCATGTCATTAAACAGAATCAGAACCGTGAGTACTGCATTAACATATTACTTTGACATGTCCTGAAACTTTGCAACTCATTTCTTTTTAATAAAGACATTGACAGAAAAATTGAACAGCATTCAAGTGACCACAGACAACAAAGTGTTCCACCATTATACAATGTGTGTTTATTGAATTAAGAAATAAGTCAGAGCTGCACATGTTAATAAACCCCCCCAAAAAAACAGTAGAACATCCAAAACAAAGTCTTGGTTATGTTAGTACAGGATCACTGCGACTGCTTAATGTAATGTTGTAGCCATTTTTTAACTGCTAAACATAAAGCACAAGTGCTATTACTCCATTTGAAGTAAAAATAGTAACTGAGAATATTAAGTACAGTAAAATTAATCATACTATTACCTGGAAATACAGTACATATGCAGAAACATAAGTGAAAAACAAACAAAATGAATGACATGCCTGTGCAAGTAATCACAGCCCTAGTAAGCCCTTTTAGAAAGTAAAAAGGAACAAACATATTAACTAATTAAAAAAAAAGAATCAATGAAATAAAACACTGCCAATTTGGAAACATGAAAGCACAAGAACAAATTGTAAGGTGTCTCTTTGTGATTTATGAGCAAACAAACTTAACTTGGTCAATCCAGGAGACGAACACTGTCACAGTAGTGTAGCTCTTTGTCAGCAGTTCATGCACAAATGATTACAGACTATTATCAGAAGCTTCCGAGTCACTATCAAAGTCGTCATCAGAAGTATCGTCAAAGCTAACACTCTCTGCTCCTGACAAAGTCTGTAGATAATATTCTCTTGCCTGCAGTTTCATTTGTTTTAAGTGCTCCAGCTCTCTGAGGATGATGCTCTGGAGACCTCTTAGACCTTCATCATTTAGGGAACAGGATGAACCTTTAGAATTGAACATAAGTAAAAATAACAATTACAAGAAATTTTTAGATGCTTTAACTATTCATATGTTTATACATCACTTAAAAACATACTTTTAAATTTGCCTCTCGATAACAGGCGGGAAAGCTCCTTTAGAGTGTAAAGGAAGGATAGGATGACAGAGATTTCCAATGACGGTCCATCTCTCCTACAAGGATTCTCTTTTCCTCTTCAAGTCTCTTTACTGTCATAATGCCATCGAATGCCCTTCTTTTTGTGGCAAGACTGACAGAGTCTGAAAAGCATTTATGAAAAACACAAATTAACTCAGTTTTAATTGGTCATTAAGTCTAGGTCAACACCTGGAGTATCTAGCCACATTATTTGTCAGGTATGATGGCAGTATAATATGTATTAGTGCATGTTTATTTACCAGTGTGTGATTGCTGCCATGGTAATGTTGTGTCCCCGGACATGATCTCTTCCAAAGACAGTGCTTCTGTGCCTGTAACAGTCTGGATGTAGTCTTCTAAAGCCAAAGCCAAGATGTTTTTCTCCTTTCTTATTTTGCAACGAGCCTTGGCACGATCTTTGTTTCCGTCTGTGTCTTTGTAAAGACGCTGAGATCGCCTTTTGATGCTCGCAGCCAGAACCTCAATTCTGCCTGCCAAGGAGTCCGGATCAGTTGTGCTAGTTGTTGCTGATGATGATAAATAAGGGAAATGCAGTTAACATATAAGTACTTTTGGAACTTCCTCTAAATTTTGAACTGTAGTAGCTCACCTTCTGCCCACTCCTTAATATCATGGACCCAGTCATCAAGTTGACTGTCAGTCACCAAAAGCTCAATTTTTAAGGACTCCAAAGTTCTGATGTTGTTTTTGATGAGCTTTTGTGGCCTGCATTATCAATTTCAAAGAAATAAAAAAAAAATCAGATCACAGCATATACAGGAATTAACAAACATCAACAGTTTCAATACCTTCTGATATCGATGGGTTAGTGAGATGGCCAACTTGTCTGATTCCAGTCAGCATGTCTGTCTGTCCTGCAAACAGAAAGAAACCCACAAAAGTAGAGTTTGCCTTTATCATAATAACTTATAATTTCAGGAAAGCAATCTTTGGTCTTCTCACCAGCTTTTGACATATGTTTTGTCGTAACAGTGATCCTTGAGAGAAATGCATTGCACTGCTCAACTTCTTCCCCTAGAGTCAAACCAGCACCATCTTGATATGCTCTACTCCACTTAGCCTAAATAAAAGCATGCACACACAAACAATATCAACTGAGTCAATGATGTTCATGCAGTTATGTTCCAGCAAGGTTATTCCATGTCTAGTCAGTGTTCCTTACCTCACATTTGAAGTCATGGGCTTTAGCATGGAACACCGAGAGGAATGGCTTCATTTGAAGCAGGTGTTGGAGCTCAGGACAGCTTTTCGATACTTTCTCAAGATATGGCCAGTACTTGCATGTTACATCCATGCAAAAAAATGTGATCCGTCTGTTGGCCAGCCTTTGCTGCAAGTACAAGGGGTATGCAAATATCTCACCCCTATACATGTTCAGGGCACAAAGTAGCACCCCATGTCTGCACACTGCTAGCTCCAATCCCTCCTCGTCCAGTTTGCTGCTGGATCTGTGAGAGGTCTCCCTGGCTGCTGACCATTGCCCACCACAAACACCTCTTCCAGAAATCTAGAATGCATAAAATTCAGTCAGGCATGCTGTCATTACAGGCTAAAAGGCTACTGTCATTATACATTTATAATCTGCAGTCTTACATGTTTGGTTGACTTGTGTATATAGTCCACAAATTTTCCTACGTCTTCATCCTTGGCTATGAAAAGGTCCTGAAATATAGCCTGTTCCTCTGATCTGAAAATTAAAAAAATAATAAAATAAAATAAAGCAGTAAAAAGCACTTAATAGGTGTTATGGTCCACAGGTAGTGAACATCACTAACTTATACAAATAATTGTTATATTGTACACATTTTACAATACTGTGCCGCATTCTTGAAACGGTAATGCTTGCGGTTTCCATCCACTGAAACTGCAAGCATATCCGGGGTACAAGCTTGACACTTGAAGGGGTCCTTCCTTAACATTTTATCCAACTCATATCTTATAGCTTCCCACTCGAAAAAACTTTTCAGGAAGCTGTCAGCCAAGATCTTTCCTGTCTGATTTAAAATGAGACACAAATTTAAAAAAAAGAAAAAACATAAGAAAGGACATAGTTGTCCAAATCCCAGGCATCAGGATATGTGTTCTTCAAGTTTTAGGTGTGTCTCTGGCACAAAACATCTCATTCAATAAATTTTGATGTTACTTCATATGATCTGAATGCTGAATGAATGAGATGATACCTCAGCCATTTGATTCAAGTGTGTTTAACCAGTTACATCAAAAGGTTGAAGAACATAACTACTGAAGAATTGAGTCAGACGGCCCTTCTGGGATATGTACGTCAAAGTACTCACACGGCCAAAGCGGACGGTCCGTTGGTCCAACATTTTAAGAAATGCTTGACAGGAGAGACCTGGTGCTGCCATCTTCATTTCTTCAAATGTAAAAAGCACATCAGTTGCATATAGAGTGTAAAAGTGAAGGGTAGCTGGCCAGTAATCAGTTAAATTTAGATCATGTACTCCACATGTCCAACTAGCCTCACATCCCTCACAAACGATCTCTGGCATGCTGAGATCATAACGACCTAAAACACAAAAAAAGTGTAAAAGTTGTAATACTTTATTATTTTAATGTAAGGTTGACATTATGTCACAAACAATTCCCTGTATTCTGCAACAAACACACTTAATATTTAAATTTTGCTAACATTGGTTTTTATGATGTTTTTGTTTTGATTCATGACAAATATAAAGTTATTCATACCATTGATTGTGACCACAGTGACAGCCTTTCCTGCTTTGACCCTCAAACACTCTGATGGACAATCACAAATTCTAACTGGGATCTCCACAGGTACCAATCGTGCTAAAGAGGTTGACATGTTTAAAATATGAAATTAACTTAAACTGTATTAACACATTGTAACTAAGATATGCAGAACCAGATGATCTAAAAACCAGAACATTCAAAATACAGTCAAAAGTTAACAGTTAGAAAAACACTTTGAGGAGTGTTTAAACAGAACAAATAAAAAGCTTAATTAATACCTTGGACTTACCATCATGGCAAAGAGTTGTATTTAAAACATAGGTAGTTGGAGGCAATGGCTGGAAGAACCCAGCTATGATGGTTTCTCTGTTGTGAAAGACATGTATGGTGTGCATCATCACATCACATTTTTCACAAAAGAAGGGGTGTGGTAGGCAATCACGACACCGAAGTGCAGATGGGTTATTTCCACAATGTTGGCATAAGTGTGCTGACACACTTTGCTGAACTGCCATGGTGTTAACCAGATGGGGTCTTTCTGCTTTCCAACTCTCTGAAAATAGGCTTTTTCTTGTGCTCCAGTTTGTGGAAGCCAGAGGAGCTTTTGGAACTAGTGGTTGACCTGCAGCGTCATTAAGTGAGCTCTGGAGTTCTTGTAGAAAAGACTCTTTTTAAAAATAAAAACATTTTTTACATGTTAGAAAAGTATAGCACATAGAAGATGCTTAGAAGAAATAAAATAAGATCTACTACTGACATACCAACAGTCTCTGGAGCAAAGGCAACTTCACACTGAATGTGAGAGGGATGAGAGGGACGGCTGGTCTTCTGACTGTGGGGCGCTAAAAATAAAATAAACAAATATAAAAGTAAGGAGTATATCTAACATCTTACTTAAATCCACATTTCGAAGTCCAATTCCAATTTAATAAATGCATTACATTCCCATATCTTAAGATTAAAATTTGTAGTAGAAACTATTAACTAAAAAATTACTAAAGTAATTCAGATTGTCAGACAAATGGAGGAGCAACATGTTTGTTTGTAACCTTTTGTAACAAGGTACGTCTCTAAATACATATATATCAACTGCTGGAAATGCATTCACTCTGTTTCAACTACATTCTAATGTATGTAAAAAGAGAAAAACTCCTCATTTGTGTTAAAAAACCAGACTGTTCTATGTTGTGGAGTAATTTCTATTCAGCATACCATTACTGTATAATTTCAAATAATTTTGTGCTGGGGAAAGTGATCAAAATGGTGATTTGTTTCAAAAAGCAGATAAATGTCAACATTATAGATGTAAAAACAAACAGAATCAATTACTTGGTTAAAAAAATATATTTTGCCAAAATATGAAGTAATGAATGCATTAATTTACTGATATATGTGTCAAAAATAATCTATATACATGTTTTAAAAGAAGTACTTACTCTTAATTAATTGATTTCTTGTTGATCTTGGTCTCTCATATAGTTCATTTCCATCTTTGTCCCTTTTTCTCCACCTTACTGTGGGTTCATGTATCTGCATAGGTACTTGATCTTCATCTTTCTTCAGATCAACAAGCAAGTCGTCAAGTTGTTGAAGCTCGACATTTATTTTTTGCTGATGTATCTCATGATCCAGGACCATTAATGGATCAGGGATGTTTGAGACACTCATGGTGGCGGACGGACGGACAAACAAATAAACAAACAAACAAACAAACAAACAAAACTGTTGACAAATTAAATGAAGAATAGACAAATTAAGAACACAAAGATGACAGATTTGACAGACGTGGCTCTTAAAAGTGCCTTTTGTGGGTGCTATGAAGGAGCAGAAATATATTTGTGAGATGATGAGATCAAAGAAGAACCTGTTGACATAAAAAACAAAAGAAATGTTGAGATTTCAGAAGTTATTTATTATAACGTAGACAGGTGGAGAGAACTTTGCCTGTAATGACCCAAGTTCGTTTTTAATTCAAGTACATGACCTAGCTGCAATCAGTGTAGTCAGACAGGGGCTCGTAGACAAAACTTTAAGGATCATTACAGCCTAGGGGCTCTGGTGTTTATAGCAACTCTCAAATTTTACAACAAGCATGACTATAGACAATTCTGTGACTCTATCATGGCTAATTAAATGTATTAAGTGCAGGTTCAGGTGAACTCTCTGGGCTCCAAGAGGCTAATGTAGCTAGCTTCCCGCGAATTTCTCCCGGGGAAAAAAATACAAAACATGTTACAAACGTGTTTAAATGTCTTCAACCATTCGTGGCACAGTCCTACTGCCATTAAGTCCTAAAACTGCAATCAGTAACTTTATAACGTAACTTTCTGTAGTATTTATTTTGTTTTATAGTACAAAACCATTTCTGACAGATTCAGGTTTGTACTTACCGGGGTGCAATGTCGCATGCGATGACGTCAGCTTCTTCTTCTTTTTCTTAGATTTATAGACGGGTGGGATCCGTCCTTATTTTTACTTTAATCAAACGTTTATAGAACCGTTTGGCATGTAATCACAAAAGGAAATCCATCCTCACTCTTCTTAAACATTTTTATTAAAATTCTTCTTTTCATTAATAATGGACTGCAAACAACTTCGGAGGTGCATGCCGCTATTATGTGTAACCTCATAAACTCCAAATAACATACGTATTCGTTTCTTTTTCATTGTTATGTAAAATGACAATATTACGTTATTTACAAACATCAATTTACGATGACATCAGTGAAACTGGTGTAATTCTACCATATTAAAATATTCGTGTCTGTTGTCAAAAAATAAGCAGAAATGAAGATAAAATCGCGGCTTCAGAGAACCGGAGGATCTATTAAAACTGAAGTAAAATTAACTAAATTGTTAAAAACCTACAAATAAATCACCTATGCACGAATTGTGTGCCTTTTACAAAAATAGAATAGAATAGAATATATGTTCCTAGATCGTCGGTTTTGGACGCTTAGGGAGCGGTACAGCGTTCAATGAGAGAACCCTTCTCGTCAATTATTGACGCGAAGGGGTACCCGATGCGTCAACGTGTGACGCTGAGGGAACCTGCCCAAGCGTCAATATATGACGTGTCGGGAGTGAGAATGTATTTGATTAAAGTAGAGAGGGGATGCAAATTTTGGCAGGTACAAATCCATATTGCTGTAAAATGCATCCCCCTGCTAACTTGGTGAAATAAAGAGTTAATAGTGAAATAACTTTTTCTATATAATCAGAGGAGTTTTATGAAATACTGATTTGAGTTTTATTCAATTGGATACTATTTGTGGAAAGTAGAGAGGGGATGCAAATTTTGGCAGGAGAAAATCCATATTGCCGAAAAATGCTGCTAACTTGAAGAAATAAAGAGGTAAGAAGGATTTCTCCTTTTCTACGTAATGACACTTGTTCTCTGAGTTACCGCTATAAGTTTCATATCAAAAGGACAATAAACACGGGATGCAAATATTAGCAGGCTCAGAAATTAAAATGCATCCCCCGTACATTAGACTAGGCTAAATAATGATATAAAATGTTCTACATACTGCGCCTGTTTTGTATTACTTTAAGCTATTATGGTGTTAAAGGAAAAATCGTGGAATTTCAAACCAGCTGCGGAGAACTCGTTCATCAGACACTGACTGAAAAACCTTCGACTCACATGTCTGAAATAAACAAGTAAAAACCGTATTTATTTCAATTAATCTGCGAAATAAAACCCCCGGTTTTAGGGATTACATGGTAAAGAAACGTGATAATGTTACGAATATCTTTAAAAGTTTCCTCTTCGGTCAGATTTCAGTTCGTTTCCTCATCAATATGCGAGAGTTTGGAGCGATGCGCGCTCCCGCGACAGGGGATGCAATTCTCGGCAAGCATGAGTTTCTCGGCATAACACCAGCGACGCGTTTCCTTATCAACAAGCGGAGGGGAGCTGCTGCAACGCTGTTTTCGGAGTATGGTTCTCTGTTAAGGCCCTTCACCTTCACAGCATTGGATCACCTACGTTACCTACAGATTACGCTTTATAGTATCTGAATATTCATGTGTCCGAGTGATTCGGAATGCGCGCTGCAAAATTTTCTTCTGAACAAAATTTTCAAGTCGGAACTTTCTCACCGCACTCTGCTCTATGCAGGTGTTCTGCTACCCATTATTGAAGTTTCATAAATCCCAAACATGTTGGTTACTCATATTTTGCTCTTAGAACAGAATAATCTAGTGCATGTTTGAAGTGTCTATGTGTCGTGGAGCTGGAACAGTTCTAGTATGATCCTGGTGCAAGAAAGTGGCAAAATCAACCTTTATTGAAGTTTCACAAATCCCAAACATTTGTTTTAAATACTCTGCTATTAGAGCAGAATAATCCAGTCCAGGCTTGAAGTTTGTTGTAGTTTTTAAACTAGTATCGATTAAAGATCGGAGTGGAAAAATTAGGTGAAATCGCCCTTTAGCCATTTCCTGACTCGGAAGCTCATGGGATCTTCAGCTTCGTGCTGCGCTGTCACTTCAGCCTAAGTTGTAGGTAGCAGAATAATGTAGAATTTTCCACCGTTTCATGAGGTTTAAGGATTGTTAAATTGTGTGGCGGTTTGGAGTACGACAGAGCCCAACATGACCGTAACCATATTTTTAACCTCCCGGTGTAATAACCCCGGGAGGTGGGGCTCAATACCCCGTCCCATCCATGGAAGTGTCTCCCTGCTCCAGACTAACCAGGTCTGTGGGAACGTGATTACTTTGGAGTGAAGCGGAGCTGCCAAAGTAGAACCTGGGAAAAGGGGAAATAGTCACATGCCTCTGCGTCAGTCAATAAGCACAAATATTAAATCTGAAAATCTTACTTTATTAAAGCTTTAATTCAGAAACATTTGGAACTAAAAGCACCCTGAAAACTTATTTGGCACATAAATACATTTTTTTTCACCCACAAGATATTTTCTAAACCCAGAGAAATTTCAAAACTGTTAAAGCTACAGTACATACATTTTATAAAAAAATATTTTTTAAATATTAGTTGAAAATGTCACTATGTTGCATCAGTATGGTATGAGGCAGATAAGCTGCGGAAAAAGAAGTACTCATCTGCCTTTCTTTGTATTCATCTAAAAACAATTTCATCGAGTTGAGTGGAACACAGAATGTTTTTCACTTGATTTCATTAATATTTTTGTATGCAGAGGCTGGAAATGGTACAGAAACTGTTTGCTATTGAAAAGAGCTGGTAGATATCTGGATGCCCTTTAACAATAGACAGCAGTTTATGAACAGAGAACGTTTCAGTAGAGTGTCACACCTCCACAAAGAGGGAAAAATCACTCCAGTCAGTTTTTGCAACACTTAATCAGACCTGGAAGAGCAGTTTTGCAGCTACCGTATTTGATTGGATGATGCCTGAGTGAGTTTGAGGCTTTGTCACCAGGTGGATTAAGACAGAATAAGATTGTGTAAGAGTTCAAGCTGTCAAAGCTCAGTGTTGGGTCCCCGGCCGTCGGGTTTCCTCTCACATTCTCTGTTGAAGTCACAACCATCTAGCAGGTTGCGGTATGCTGCACGAACATCCCTGTAGAGTGGTGCATCCTCAGTCTGAAAGTTTGGAAAGTGTAGTGGAGTCTCATTGATGAGCAGCTGTAGTCGGGGGCCACGCTGACAGTCATAGAGAACGAAGAGCAGGTTGGCAGCGTACGGAATGATGCGACTTGTCCGGAAACTTCTTCCTACAGAGAAATGTGCAGTTATTGTTCTGAACAACAGGAGTGAGACTTTTTTCTTCCAAAAATGGGAACCTTTCCTGGCATGTTGAAAGAAATACATATTTTAAATGTGATAAATGTCAGACTGCATACCATGCTGTAAGTGGTAGTTGCTAGCAGTGGGCAGAGTCTGGTCTTTGTACAGTCCAAGTAGGGAGATGAGGGGGAGGAGCGTCTCAGCATGTCCCACCAAGACAGAGGCTGGTTCTGGACCTTCCTCGGTGGATCTGGAATCAACCAGGGTTCAGTCAATAAACAATAGGGAATCAATAAGGGGGTTCCTCAAGCTTAGTTAGGGAACACCCCACCTTCGAGGACGACCAGCTTTATCTAGGGTCCTGAAAATGTGATGGAAGAGTGGACAGCTGGACAGACTGCTTATTAAGTGGCCATGAGAGCGCTTCCAGAATTGCTTTAGATCAAAACTGTACTCCAACACCTGTAGAAAAATGATAAGAAGAAAACGGCATAAAAAAATCATTGATCAATTTAATCTATTCTGGTCTTTGTTCAACCTCAGAATCAACATTTTTCCTGATTCAAAATGCAAAATGAATCAGAACAAACTGTGGTCTTTGGACCAAACCGTGTTCCAATTCAAAGATTCTAAATGCCTGGACCAAACTTTTCAACATTCCATCTTTCCCTACTATAAAAACCATTTTGTTTTTATAGTAGGGAAAACTTTAAATCTGACCTTGAAAGTTTAAGGTGTGAAAATCTTGTGACATCTTATAAGACATCCTCTGTCAAAATGATTGATTCAGTGTGTTTCTTTTAAAGAAGAAAATGTCTATAATGTCTATAATAACATTTTGCTGAGGTTTGTTTCTGCTACCTAGATAGACGTTACGTCATTTCAGGTGTGATGTTTCACCCACACCTGAAATGATTCAAACGTTATTTTTGATAATTCAGCATTTTAAACCAAAGTAAATTGAGTTCACTGTGAGTTTATTGAGAAATAATACATTTCCTTGCATTTTTTTTGTGTTTTATATAAATTTTGCAATATCTTTCAGAAAATATTGCTCCCATACCTTTGCATCACTCTCTTCAAACAGGAAGCACCATGGCGAGTGGATGGATTTGATGGACAGTTCGTAGGAACAGATGAAGAACGCTGCTTCCACCAAGTCTAGAAGAGCCCGAAAAGGGAAGAAAAGGTCAAAGGGAACATTTCCTTTCTAACATTACCATCTGATAGAGTGACTAAACATACAGAATGAGAAAAAGATCTGCAAAGTTGGTAAAAATGAAAAAAAAAAAAAAGAAATGCTGTAATATCCTTCAACTTCCAAGTACTATATTACATTTGTAACCTGAGGGAAATGCTCCTACCTGGGGTGAGTAGGTGAAGAGAAACGCCAAGTTTCTCAGCCAAGCTCCTCCTCACCGCCTGCATTTCCTCGCCATATTTGAACTTCTCAACTTCCAGCAGTGCAGTGTGGTTGTTCTCCACGCCTTCCACATAACCACGGCAACGCTCAAAGAAGCGCATAAGTTCATCATCCACCTCATGGTTGTATCCTTGAGCACTGTCTATAGGAGCAGACGTCAGAGGTCAACATTTCAGGTAAAAGGGTTATCAGGTGTTCTGACTATCTGTGCTACCTATCAATCCGTCCTACCTTGTGGTAATGCGCATGCACACATTGATGCTACGTCATATACTGCTTACTCAGCAGATTTCTTATCAATGCATCCTAACTGTGGAAGTTTGGTTTTTTCTCTTTTATTTAGTCAAAGATTAAGGTAAGCTTTAATTAATCAATTTTATACCTAGCTTTCATTTAGCTGCTGTATTACGTCATGTTTTAAGTTTACATAACAGGCAGCTTGTAACCATATTTGTCAATGGCTTTATTTTCCGTCTGCAATGTCGTTACTATTGTATGCAGGAAAGTCATTGCTTGTCGTCAACCATGTGAATTAGGACAAAATACATTGGTTTTACATTGGTTTTGTGAGACATTTTGTCTCTATTTTATAAAAACGTGCAAAATAGAGCATGTTGGTAGTGATATTATGTGATATGGAAGCTGTTTATGTCTATGATGTAATATTAGCGTATATTAAGCATAGGCTATCATTTCAGGTGCACAGTAACCTGCGCAGTTCGGTGGACACATTTTGGCTGCGCTTCATTTGATAAAGACTGTCATACAATGTATTAATGCGCAAAAAAAGTTTGCGCATTAAGTTTGTAGATGTCTGTTTGAAAAAAATTTAGTTTCCCCTGTCTGATACTGTTTCATTCTTACAAACACTTACGATTAGAAATATATTACAGCGGTATGACATTGACTATCTCTGTAGTTTTTAAATATATTTTTAAAAAGGTAGGATATTCTGATGCAAGGTCTTAATGCACCAGTATGAGCTGCTGTTTCTGTACCTCTCTATCTCTTCTCTTTGTAGAAGAGGTAGAATTTTTGATGAAAGAGTTTTAGTGCATCAACATGTGCTACTTCTGTATTTTATAATAATATTCAAATGAAGGAATCTGCTGCAGCAAAATGTGCTACCCACGTATTTACCAGGTAGGATATCTGGATGGAGTTTTGGTAGATCAGCATGTGGTACCATGTGTCTTTTATGAAGGTAGGATTCTAATATGAGATTTTAGTGCATCTAAATGTAGTTTTACATATTAAAACAGGCACACTATTCTCAAGAAGGATATTAGTGCATTTACACAAGCAGGTATTTTAAACGGGTTCAGGTGGTTTTAGAAGTTTTCTCATTCACATATTTTTATTTTTATGCCACGTATCACTGCTAAGCGCCACTTAAATAATGATTTCCAATTATTATATTTAACATTGACACTGACTGACAAGGTCTTTGGTATGCAAACATAACAATAGCGGTTTTCGAAAGGTAGCTGTCTGTCTGTCGATTACAGTGCTGATGGTTTTCTATCGTAGCGCTGATCTGACGAGGTAGCACAGATAGTCAGAACAGCAGAATGTCTTTCAGTGGTAGCAGCAGCAGCAGCGATGACTGTCACCATGGCAACCCCAGTGTTGGTGTAGACCCTCCTGGAATGCCTCCACACTGCTCACACAGCGATGCTTAGAGCTGGTCACAAAATGGATTCTCCTCTTCCTCACGTTTTCTTCCGACAGCAGAGATGGTAACAAAGTGGCCAGCCGCTGGGCCAGGAACTGGAGGTCTTCCCTACCCTTCCTCACCAGCCGACCTGATTAAGAGGCATAAAAGGATACATTTTTCTGGAATATTTTAAAATACTGGATGCAAATTATTCTTTATTTGAAATAGACCTGATTTTTTAATCTTGTGTAATGTAAATACTTTTCCCCTTCTTTTATTATTTTGTTTTTATGTTACATTTATAATTTGTTATTCAGCTTCAGAATTTTACTGAAAAGAAATTCCCTGCAAAAGTTGCCTGCAAAAAAGTCTGGCAATACTGCACGGTAAGTCTAGAATACTTACCGTCCATGTCCTCGGTGTACCAGGGTTCCCAGCGGTTCCGGAGCTCAGCCAGCCAGCCTGTGGAGCTATCTGAGGTTCTGGAAGCTTCGTTCTGGAGTAGCTCGCTTAGTCTGTGTATTCTGCGGATGTTCTTGATGGTAGGAAACCGGCTGCCATGTCTTATGACGGCGGTCACGTGGAATGGGGTGCAAAACTCACCTGGCGGGGGTCTGAGGACCGAGGTGTTCACGGTTAAAGGGTCTCGGAGTAGGTTCGGTTTCACCTCCTCATAGCGGGTCTTAGTTCCGAAGTAAGTGGCAATACTAGGGACATCCGGTATTTCCGCGGAAGAGCAGAATACACAGGTCGGTCTCAGGCTGAGAGCCGCCAGCCACAGGAATCCGTGTGTTCCGAGGTGGAACATATCAGCTGATACCTTTGTTTGTCGTGTTTATGTTCCCAGATCTGGCAACAGGACCTTCTAGATGTCTTTTAAGGATCCATTCTTTAGACGAATCAACCGAATCGAACCATGAAGTCAGCGCCTGAACCGTAGCCATAGATTTGAATACGCCCTCAGTTTTTTTCCACTCTTCCTCCTTCTTCTTCTTTTCTATTTTGGCGGATCGTAAGTAACTTTGAGTTACGTACCCCCACCTACTGTACATGAGTGTGTAGCAACGCTACTTTACATCTATTAGTTCTATTTTCTTATTTTGTATTCTGAAGATAAATAAATAATGCTTCATTTAATCTGTAAATGTCCACTATGTTTTCTTCATTTCCCAGTATTCTCCATTCCTGTCCTGTTCTTCCAACCATTCTTCTCAATTTCTCCCTTTCAGAAGGGAGAATTTCTGAAGAATTTTATAATTCTTCAATTGTAAAACATTGAAGAAATGTTTTACAATTCTTCAATGCATGTTCTAGATTTTCTATCGAGCCACACCCTTCACACTTATGATTATTTGTCCTCCCTGTTAGACTTAAAATGTCATAGGTAGGTATGACCTACACTGAATCTCATTATTATTATTTCTTTCCTTCTGTTATTCGGTACTTTTTTAAAGTTAATACTTAAAAAAAGTATTTTATATACTTTGTATTTTATATACACTCTTTTTATTATTTTCATTCCACCTTTTTCCCCCACATTTCTATTTGTTTTACTCTTAACTGATTTCCCGTCCCCTTTCCCAATAGGAATTGTAATCGTTGCCCCAGTAAAGTCCTTTTTGCTGATTTGTCTGTCTTTTCACTGCCTATCATACCTTCGTGTGATGGTACCCAATAGAACCAAACACCAGTGTGTGTAATCTAAATAAACTGTGCCGAATTTCTAATATTAAATCTTTCCTATTATTTCCTTTTCTCTGAACAGTGTGTGGTGAAAATGAAAAATAATTCACAAGGGTGACCTTGTAAAACCAGGTCTCAGCATGAATGAATCTGATAATCATTACTCTCCTCATCAACCTACATCCAGTTAAAATGATGAGACAGCGAACTGAACACTTTGAAAAGCTAGTGCCGACTTTGTGGAGACTGTCTGCCTCCACAAAAATGAGCATCTTGTTTAAAAATGTTGAAAAATGTATTGATTGAATCACAAGCAACAAAACTGCAAGTGCAGGGAGATGATCCAAGTCTGAAACCCAAAAAGGAGAGTCTAAACTACTTGAACCTGCTGACAGTTTTTCCAAAACTGTTTTGAACAAAGAAAAAACAGGCCTTGAGATTTCTAAATGTAGCAACAGAGGCTCTCCCTTCTCAAATGCACATAAAAAGGAGGCTCTGCCGCATGGCATCAAGCCAGATAGAGCCTCACCGCGAGTACCCGCACCAAGACAAATAAGAAAATAGGAAAATAGGAAGTCTTTACAACTCTGTGTATGCACTCTGCATTACGGACCTATAATACATATACAAGAAGCTAGACTAGATTGCAAAAATAGAACCAATTAAGGATGAAAGAAAAAGCAAAGGCTTGCTGCTCTCTTGAATCCTACAGAAAGAATGTAGAATTCTTTCAGTTGAACTTTCAGCTAAACTGAAAGACAACCTTAAAAACAGAAAAAGGACGACACACTTTTTCATGAATGTATGAGAAGTTAAATTCTCTCTGCAACCAGGACAGTGCAGAGAGAGCCTATAGGCTCCCTCAGCCTCTCCAAAACAAAGGTAAAACTCACACACATAGAGGCAGAGCCTGTCTCTGCTCAGAACTCTGATTAGTACCACAGACACAGAGGAAAAGGTGTTACAAGTGTCAAAACTCAACCCCCCCCCCCCACACACACACACGCACCCCCACGCACCCCCTCCCCCCCCCACACACACTTTCAGGTGAAATTTCAGGACGAATAGAAAAAGAACTATAACCTCTGCAGGTGAACGTAATGTGACCACTAAACTGTTCTGTGCACATGCACAACTCTTCATTGTTTCAGTTGGACATGTGCAACTGAAACAGCTGCACATGGAGCTTAAAATCAAAACTGACACCAGATGTTTGATCCCTGACCAATGATTTCTTTGGTTCACTCAGAATTGAACTCTCCTCATTAAGGTCTTCACATTTTCATCATGACATCATGAGACTAAGACAATCTACTGGGTAATAGTACCGGATTCAGTGAGGCTGTAAGAGTCAGAAAAGGATTGAAGTTAAGGCACATCCGTCACCTACAGATAATGGGATTGCAAATAGTTTAACTATAATTCTGCTCTTCAATAGGTCCAATATTCAAATGTATGATTGTTTTTTTTGTTTTTTTTAAATAAATTTGAGATGAATAATTTTATTCACTGTTATTGATTAATTTTGACAAAAATATTAATTATGTAGCTTATCTAGTGCTACAGTTAAAAGTCCATAAGGCTTTATTAGATGGCATTTCTACTTCTCTGCCTGCTGGGGCAACTCAAGCATTGTATTAGCTGTTGTGAGACATCTTCATCGATTCACTGCAAATAACACTAATTTAGAATAAACTAGTCAACTAGAGTAATGAAAACATCATTACTCTGGTATTTCACATTTAAAACATGAAATAGAAAAACAAAACTGTTTTCAAACCTTAGCTGTTTACATTCTGTTGTTGTCTTTTGTTTCAGAGGTAACATTATGTATATAAATTTATCAGATTGTTTAAAGATCTGCTAACTTGCAAAAATATCACCTGACAACCAACAAAATATCAGTAATAGCATTTATCAATCCCAAGCAACCAACACATCTAAACTGCTTCCATCATTATTGTACAGTTTATAATGTAACATCTGTTTTACGATAAAAATATTTTTGCCTTTAAAACTGGTTGTTATGACAACAAAGATAATCAACAGTTACATGAAGGACAAGATTTATTTGTGTTTGATTGGAGCTCTTTATTTCTTCCTGGAAGGTCAGGTCTGTGGCGCTTGCACACTTTGGCAAGACCACGCCTCCTAATCATCTTTTGTACACTCTGTGACATCATCGTAAGGCTGTGCAAATGTGCTCTGCTCCCCCCACCAACATTTAAGGTTAATTTCTAAGCAAAAACAGAACCAACATGGAGAAGGGAAGGGTAGGGCACAACACAAAGGTGTTGTTACAGTGGCAGGACAAAGTAGCAGATTCACAGTTTGAATTGGGCTGACCTAGGGTGTAGTTGCTGGTGCTCAGTGCAAGTAAAACTAAAGGCAGTGCTGAAAGATGGAAACTGAGGGGCTGCAGAGCACATCAATCTGAGGAAGGGAGTGGATTCTTTAAAAGCACTTTCGGTGGACAATGGAGGGTCCAGCCTCATCATACTCCTGTTTACTGATCCACATCTGCTGAAAAGTAGAGAGGGAGGCCAGGATAGAACCGCCAATCCACACAGAGTACTTCCTCTCTGGGGGAGCAATGATCTGAGGGACAGAGTTAAATGTTAAATATCTTCAAACGTAAATGATATCTCAACATAACGTTTTGAAATACCATCTGAAGTATTGTATATAATTATTTAGACTATTCTGTTTACCAAGGCAAACAGAAGTCCTTAAACTCATGTTTTCTTTTTAACAACTACACACAAAGACAATAGATAACTGACTTTTGTTGGAAGGAAGTTATATATCCGTTCTCATTCTGTCACATTAAAAGCCTAGACTCATCCTGGAATCTGGAATTGATTATGAACACAGAGCTGACCTTAATCTTCATAGTGCTGGGAGCCAGCGCTGTGATCTCCTTCTGCATCCGATCAGCTATTCCCGGGTACATGGTGGTTCCTCCTGACAGCACATTGTTGGCATACAAGTCTTTACGGATGTCAATGTCACACTTCATGATGCTGTTGTAGGTTGTCTCATGGATTCCAGCCGACTCCATGCCTACAGGAAGATTGAAACACCAGTATGTGGCTGTGTACTAATAAATAATAATTAAAAACAAAAAAACAGCCATTTTGTTAAAGGTATGACTTTTTTGATCATCAGTTAACTAGACAGCTAGTTAATTCATATGAACATGTTTACATGTTCATATGAAAACATGAACATGTGACTGACCAATGAACGATGGCTGGAAGAGTGTCTCTGGGCAGCGGAACCTCTCATTGCCAATTGTGATCACTTGACCATCAGGAAGCTCGTAGCTTTTTTCAAGAGAAGACGAAGTGGCTGCTGTTGCCATCTCATTCTCGAAATCCAAGGCCACATAGCACAGCTTCTCCTTAATGTCACGCACAATCTCTCTCTCAGCTGCAGGACAAATGGACATGGTGAAACAGATACATCTAGGTGATGGGGTATCGTGAAAGTTGAGATGGATAAAGGGGGAAGTACAGGTGTATCATTGAAGGGGCATACCCGTGGTGACAAAACTGTAGCCTCGCTCGGTTAGGATCTTCATGAGGTAGTCTGTAAGGTCGCGACCTGCCAGATCCAATCTCATAATTGCGTGTGGGAGGGCGTAGCCCTCATAGATTGGGACGTTGTGGGTGACACCATCACCGGAGTCCAACACAATACCTGAACAACAGAAAGGAGGCGTAACTCAGCCAGTTTCAGCCTTTGCTCTGTATCAACCATATTTCATACTGGTCTTAAGGAAGAAGGAGAAGGAAGAGTGTACAATCCAACCTGTGGTGCGTCCAGAGGCATACAGCGATAGGACTGCCTGGATGGCCACGTACATGGCTGGAACATTAAAAGTCTCAAACATGATCTGAACACAGATATTAAATTTACATTAGTAGGGACATAGTGCCATCAGATTTACTTAATTTATTCTTCAACTTTAATTCAGAACAAGAGATATGTTACATAGCATCAGATTTCTTTTATCTAACCATATCAATTCCTGAGCTCCATGCTGCAACACATTCCTGTTGTGCATCTGGGTTGTGCACCAGTGATGAACCTTTCTGCACATCACTAGTTAGAAATACTCAGAAAAGTTTTAATGAAATGTAATTCAGTTGCAGCAGGGAATCCTGGCAAGTGTGGCCAGCATGTGAGAGGAACGAATGCTGTTGCATGAGATGAAACTGTGTTTAGAGAACTGAGGGTTGCTATCACAGATATACACAGACATGGTGAAGTGACAGCAGCAGAAATATGTGATTAAACACGTCACAAGTTGTAAATTCAGATTACAAGCAAATCAGCTGCAGAACACTTCAATCTTCTGGAGGAACTATCACTGTGAACAGACATGACAGATTCACTGGAACCTCCTACAGAATCTATAGGTTTCACAGGTACCAGAGTGTCTCTAGTTTGGGTTGTATTTATGTACTTTTTTTTATACTTTGTACCCAAACTACCTGAGTCATTTTCTCTCGGTTGGCTTTGGGGTTGAGCGGCGCCTCGGTCAGCAGGGTGGGATGTTCTTCCGGGGCAACTCGCAGCTCGTTGTAGAAAGAGTGATGCCAGATCTGGCCAATCAGAGAGCAGGAGCAAATTAGGAGGTGCTGTGTGTGTGTACTTGTTTAGCTTTAGGACATTTTCTGTATTTACTAACTTCTGAAGAACAATGTACCTTATGTACAATGTACCAATGACCAAAGTCCAGTTCTAGTAG
Source organism: Poeciliopsis retropinna (assembly GCA_010277075.1). NCBI lineage: Eukaryota > Metazoa > Chordata > Actinopteri > Cyprinodontiformes > Poeciliidae > Poeciliopsis > Poeciliopsis retropinna. Next base: position 864,811 of record VMRM01000023.1, read on the forward strand.
AATTGGACTTTCTAATATTCACCCCTGACCACTCATTTAGGGGTCAGGGTTTAGGTTTAGAAGTAAGACACAAATTAGGTTTTGATTAAGGTTAGCGTTAAGAACAGACTGTGATGGTTAGGGTTAGGGAAATGTCTGGGTTATGCATAAAAGTAGATACTAAAATGAATGGAAGTCAATACAGTCGTAAAATGGGTAAAAATACAAACGTGTGTGTGTGTGTGTGTCAGACCTTCTCCATATCATCCCAGTTGGTTATGATTCCATGTTCAATAGGATACTTCAGGGTGAGGATTCCTCTCTTGCTCTGAGCCTCATCTCCCACATAGCTATCCTTCTGTCCCATTCCCACCATCACTCCCTGTCACACATATACACAGTCTGTCAGTTTACACGTTTCTCATTGTCTGTGATTGCTCTAAGCATTAATCATTGAGCAGTCACCTGGTGCCTGGGCCGACCCACAATGGAGGGGAAGACAGCTCTGGGAGCGTCGTCTCCAGCAAAACCCGCCTTGCACAGACCGGATCCGTTATCACAGACCAGAGCAGTGCTCTCCTCATCATCACACATGGCTGCGGAGGGCACTGTGGACAAGCTGGAAACCTAAAGAACGACTTGCACTGATGAAGAGGGATGCGAGAAAGAGATATGCTTTTACAGTTCAGAAAAATCTGAGCAATATTAATCAATTTGACTATTGCTCATCAAATAAAACTCACTCAACCACCAATAGGTGGTTGAGTGAGTTTTACTCAATGAATAATACTCATTCAGATTTCTTTTAATTTTACACATATCTTATTAAATAATTTCAAATTCAATCTGATTTTTGTTTGTTTTATTTAAATACAAGTTTGTTGTTTTCACATAATTTCTCATATTGAAGTTGTTTTCTGTGAACTTTCACTCTATAAAGTGTTTCTTCAAAAATAAAAAGAGAGAGGGGTGTTAGGCAGAACTCAGAGCAATGTTAACACAGAGAGACATCTGACATCACAGAATTTGGAACATTACATTCTGCAGCCGAAGGTGCTAAGATGCTTTAGGATAAACGTTTGCTTTGTCAGTCTGTTACATTGACTACAGAGACTGCTTGACACTGTTCAGTAATAGTTCATAAATATTCATGCAAAATATTAATGAGCTTAAAGGGAGATTTGGGGACACTCAGTTATCTGTCAGTTAAAGATGAAACAGGAAAAATGAGCCCAAAAACAGAAACTGAAACTTTACCATCCAGTTCAACCAAATTTATTCTAAAAATAATGTTCTACATTAAAAACAGCTAAGAGGAAGATAACCTGAATGAAATTTATCAAAGTTCTGCAGCATCCCCAAAACTGGAGCTGGTAGGTAGTCACATGACCTTCTACTCAGAAGATTTCCTATTTCGGTCATGAGTGGACTCCTGCCTGTGTTTGGTATGCTCTCTCTTTCTGCGTTAGCTCTGCCTTGCCTTGCCCTGCCCCACTCCACTCCATCTGTCCTTCCTCATCTCTCCTCATGTTCCTCTCCCCGCATAGCACTTTGCTCCATATTTAGTCATGAACTCCAGGAACTGAATATTTCTGCTGTTTCTCCCTGCAGGACATGCCTCTGTGTGTTAACATTGCTCTGAGTTCTGCCTAACACCCCTCTCTGCAGTTCCTGTTTTCCTATTCAGTTAAATTGTTCTCCATCTTTCTGTAAAATGTAAATTTCTTGTGCAGCAGCTGCTTCTGCTGATACGTTAGAACATCACAGAATCTGGAACATTCTGCTGCATTCTGCAGCCGAAGGTGCTAAAATGCTTTGGGATAAATGTTTGCTTTGTCAGTCTGTTACATTGACTACAGAAACTGCTTTAGCGTAATAAGCTTCATCTGTGTGTGTCTCAGCTTCATCCTTCTGAACAAATTTTAACTTTGAAGTGAAAGCATCAGAAGCACACAAATAAGAAAGAGTAATTAGATCCAAAATCAACAGCGAACACAGAAAAAACAAAAAACAAAAACTAAAATAACTTAAGTTTTTTTCCTTGTCTGGTTGTGAGTTTAAATCCTCAACTGAATGTACAAAAATTTCTTTTTGCCAAAGAAAGATTTTTACACAAAAATTGTTTTCTTCTATCTTCACTTTCAATTCTGATGAATGATTTACTTCTCTCTCTCTCTCCCTCTCTCTCTCTCTCTCTCTCTTTTTTTTTTTTTATTAAACTCAGCTTACATAAATTTAATTATAAATAAAAATTATTTTCTAATCAATTAATCTCCCTAATGTTAGATTTCCCCAAATTCAAGTCCAAAAACAGGCTTGGTAAATATTTTTGGTTGTAGTACAAATAAAACTCTAAACAAATAAAACTTCCAAACAATGGAAATGACTAAATGTTCCAGACACTGAGTTCCACGTATATATTTATAATATTGTATGGAAACAAGTATATAAAGATGATGGAAAACTCCTGATCAGATCGCAGCTGGATGGCAGACTCAGCTTGGTTTAGATTTTGCTGGTTCTGGTACTGGTCTCATCCGGAAAGTTATTTTTTCTAACCACTGCAAGTTGTTGGGCTGAGTCCTTACCCAAATCTGGAAAGCTAGGTTCAGTAAGAAGCCAATCAGAAACCTGAACAGTGACTGGAAAGATTCAGAAATAATCAGATTGGGAATTTCGGAGTTGAGTTAACAGAGACATTTAGATAGAGCTACCAGAATTGAGAATGATGGAGCAGAAATTAGAGGGATTTTGCTGATTGACTGACTGATTTTCTAATATAATGCTTCACAACAACCAACTAAGGTGACCAATGATTTTACAATAAAAAACACAGAAATAACATTTTAAAATAAGGGGAAATGGCTCCAAGCTATGGTATTAAAACTGGTATGGTATTAAGCTGTGGTATTAAAACTTTGTCTAGACTTTAAGGTTGATCTTAGACTTAAACATTCCCATGTCAGAGGTGGAGACAGGCCCAGTCACCTTTTCCTAGGGACATCTAATAAAAGGATGGATAGAAAGGTTTAAAAGTGCATGTATAATGTGGGGCAAGGCCATTAAGAGCTTTAAAAACAAACAGTATTTTATGGAGTGGTTCGGTTTGAAAACATGCTGAAACCCCAAACTCCAAAATACAATGGATATTTTACATATTTATTTTAATGTGATAATGAAAAATCATGTGGCATGCCTCAAAGATGCCCTCTGCTGGTGGATATTTTAATGCAACATAAGATAGCTTTTAGATTTATTTTTTCTGATTTTTTCTTTGTCTCTGTGTTTGAGACAGAGACCATCAATAATTTGGTCTCTTCTGACACTGATAGGGAACATTTAAGAGTCTGAACATTTGGACCAGAAGGCATCATATTTGGTTTATAAAAACAATGTGTAGTATTTTTATAAACAATTTTTTATAAACTGAACATCTGCTGCAGAAACCAGGCTTTTCAGACATCATTAGGCTCTTAGTCAGAGTCAGAGCTTGGGACACGGAGTTAAAGGAGTAGCATCCTGACAATTTTCTTAACATAAGACACTTCCAATGAGATAATGGACAGTACTTCACAAGAAAAAACATTCTTCGGCATAGAGAACATGATCCTCTCTTTGCAGGAGGAGAGAGGAGAACCAAAGGCAGAGAAAACATGGGTAACAGATGTTTCATTGACAGGAAAGTACGTAAACAAGAAGAAACTTTTCATTAATGGGAGAGAACATCCAGGTCATAACTGAAGGAGAAAAGATGGTTTAGCAGATGCAACATTAAAGAGAGAAACCTGGAGAAATGTGTTCACCGAGAAGAGCAGGAAACACAGGAGAGAAGAGAAGAGGCAAAACAGCAGTAGCATAAAGAGGAAAGAGGAGTGAACACAAAGTAGGAGAAACAAGAAGTCAGAAGTGAAATGGAGAGGAATGGAATCGTTTTCCATTGAAGTGAAGATGAAAGTTGTAGATTAAAGAACTGTGTTGTTGAGAGTTTTTCTAGAAATTAATTACAGAAAGAAGGAAATGGTGGCAGAAGCCAGAATACATCATTCAGGAAATAATCATGATCACAGAACAGAGTGCAGCTGAATAGGTCTTACCGTGGTAGTGCAGGGCCTGCTGGGATGATGTGGGACAGAAAAGTGAGATTCTAAGGAGCTGCTTCCCAGTTTATCAAGCCTCCACCTCCTCCATCCATCCTCAGTCCAAACAAGGCCGGGGCCTCATCCTCCTTCTGGCTGTCTCCTCGGCTTCTTTCCTTATAGGGCAGGCCCCAAGGAAATGGCCAATCAGACAACTGACAGCATTTGTGGACTTTCTCTCATCATTCACTGCATTCCTGTAGGAGGCAGACACAACTGAGCAGGAAGACTAGAGTGTCAAGAAAGAGTACTTTCATACTTTGATAGTAGATGGAGATTAAAATACTCTGTTACTTTAGATCACTCTGTTACTCTGAACTGGGCTATGGTACTCTAACACTTTCCTTTTAGTGCTCTCATATTGATTATATTACTGTGATACTTAGGGATGATTGTGCCTTAGTACCTTAGTGGTACTAAGTATCACAGTAGTACAGTATTTGGTAACGTTTTGGGATCAATTCCAGCTTCCCTTGTCACATATTTCCCCTTGAAAAGATGCTTAAAGTCTTTCTTTATTCCAAAATCACTAAATACTGTTGTCTGAACCTAATTTTCAGTGTCCTGAATCCAAATTTCAAAAATGGTTCCTCTGTTGGCAGAACAGAGTAACCATTCACCTAGTTGGAAGACAGGAAATAATGTAACATGCAGAAATTAATTACAGAAAGAAGGAAACTTAGGCTATCATGAATCCAGTCTAAGTTAGTTTGTGCAGAACCATTAAGAGTTAAAAAGTTTGTTATTGTTAGCCTAACTTAGGAGCTAAAGTTTCTGGTGTTATGGATTAACTGGTGGCTAAATTAACTTGTAGTGGCAGCTGGGAGAGGCAGATATTTCAAACCAGGAAATAAACAATGCTCTAAACAAAGAACTACAAAACTTTGCAAAATGCTATCTGTTTCTGTAAGACACCATTAAGATCTCAAGAGTAGCTCATTAGAAAGATTTTTACTGAGCTAATATTGTGTGTTGCCATTTTAAAAAATAATTTGCAAAATTGTTAAGGCTTGTAAAGTATGCAGAACTTGTCCTGATTTTACGTGTTGTTTCAGTCTGAAAATTATCAAAGGAAGATCAAAATAGACCTCAAGATGCCATAAAACAGATCTCAAAGCAAAAATGAATCCCTGGAAGCCAACATAAATGTTGAAGCCCGACGGGAAATAAAATAAAAATATTTCAAAATATCAACTGGCTATGTTGTTTTTCATATCACCCTCATATTTTATGATATCTCAATTAGATATCTACTTAAACAATAGCGAAAAATCTTTTTCTTTACATCTTATAGTTTAGTTCCTAAACTATGGCGCTAAAATATCTACTGCCATGTCGCAGATCTGGCAACACATTGAAACCTGTTATTTGTCCCTGTGGCAGAAATGTTGCTATCTCTTCATGCAATCTCTCTGAAGACTACCTGACATTTGTCAGAAACATTTCTGATCTTAGATTGTCTCCTCTAGCCAGTGTGGGTCCAGTGACTCCACCAGTTTGCCATGGAGTCTTTTAATGTTTTGAGCCTGTGTCTCTCAGTGAATTGACAAAAATCGTTAAAAAGTTAAAGCCTTCTTAATGCTTATGGACCATGCCCAGTTGTCGGTTTATAGATGTCTTCGACTGTTTTGGTCCATGTTTTGTTAAAATGGTAAATGCTTTCTTGATATCTGAATGTTTCACACCACTTTGAAACATGCTGTGGTCCATCCGCTCATTAAAAAGAGCAACCTTGATTTAAATGTGTATGGGCATGTTTTTTTTATTTTGTAATGCGTGTTTGTAAGTGGGATGTCCCGTGTCTTTTATTCCATGCCCTTCTTTGACTCAAACTCCCGTTGCTGAGCCTTAGGCTCTTAAAGTCCCCTTTGTTTGTTTTGTTGGACTCAGTAAATTTTTAAAGTTAACAGAATACATTACTGTGAGGAAAATAAACATTTCTATTTGAAACTTGAACTGCGTCTCCAGTGCACAGAGCTGCCAAACTAGTTGACCTTCTAGTTGGTGGTGTGTTTGGAATTGGGGGTTGCTAATTCTCTGAGGTCACTGCAATAGAATGAGAACTTCAACTTGGAACAAAACAACAATTTTCAGTTGTGAAATCCCAAGTCTGTTCTACTGCATCAGCAGCTGTGATCTAAGTTTTTGACTGGACATTTGGTGGTTGTTTGAAGCATGAATCCTGCCTGAACACAAACATGAACATCTGAGACAGAAAGGAGGAACTCCACCTGCTGCAGATGGATTCACATACAACTTTTGTCTCCACCCTCTCCCCAGGAACACAAACACAGATCCCCACCCACACCATTCCCCTCCCATGTCCTGGCTTACGTACACACACACACACACACACACACCCACACCCCCCACACCCCCCCACACCCCCCACACACACACACACACATACACACATCGACTAAACCTCTGACCAAAGATGGGCAAACAGCCGGACTGCTCAAAGTTTCTGAAACTGACTGGCTGTAGTGCATCAACATAGAGTGGCTCGGGAATGCGTGTGTGTGCGTGTGCATGTCCGTGTGTGTGTGTGTGTGTGTATTTCTTCTTTTTTCTGTTTATGGCATCAGGGCTGAAAGCTGCATCAGCAGCTAATCAGAGAATCAAAAACCAAAAACTGTGAGCAAATCTCTGAATAAACCAGCTATTTGTTTATGAACCTTTCCGGATGATTGATGTTCTTGTGAAAAAAAAGTTATCACCAAAACTTTTGCCCAAATGTTTGTAATGTAATGACTGTTCCTGTCTTTGGCATTCCTATCTCACTTCAGTGTTTCAGAACATCAGATTTAATTATTGGTAAAAGACAGGACAACACAAAATATAATTTTTAAATAAAGAAGTTTATCATTAATTTAAGGGACAAAAAAGTCCAAACCTGTGCATTAAAAAGGGATTACCCTTGTTAAACCACAACTGTGGTTTATCACACCTTTCTCTAACCTCACCCAGTCCTGATTACTGCCAAACCTGTTCTCAGTCAATACATATGTTAGCCGCCAACTTTGAATGGGATGAGGGTTATGTGGAAATTTTGTTCTCTCGGTATGTGACGCTGTGATATACAGAAAAAACAAGACACACACGTTGAGCTTCCTTTAGCATCTAACAGGAAGGTTTATTTTTCTTTTGTGTAATGAAGATACTCCATATTCAATTCTTCATACTTCAATTATTACTGAGTAGCTGCAACAGATAACTCTTAGATTCAGTACATTACAAATTACCATATTATCTCTCTAAAGTTAATGAGAATTTTTTTTAACATGGTCTATTTAGCATTGTGAATTTTATTCACATACAGTTTTTAATTCTATAAACCACATTTGGATTTTTAGTCAAGCTTTAACTCAACTATCTTGTCACGTTTTGTCAGACCTTTTGTATTTTTAAATATCAGAGTAGAAGTATGTAAATTTACATATAACTTTTTAAATTGCTCTTACAACTTTTATTCTGAAAAAAACAAAATATACTTTAATATTTAAACAATTTAGCTTTTAACTGTATTAATTGTTTTAACAGAATAACCATATTTATTCTCTTAAACAAAGAGAATAATCCTTTTCCAGTTTTGTACTCTAACTGCAAAACTGGGAAAGGTGTAAATCTTTCCCAGTTTTTCCCAGTTTTTTCCTAACATCCTTCTAAGGATGTTAGGAAAAGATCCTTCTAAGGATGTTAGGATCTTACAAGGCTTAAATCAAGACTTTCTTGTGCGTTTTTACAATGTAAATGCTTCACATAGGCAGCCACTACTCACTCACTGAATGTTCTACTATTGTTCCTCTGGTTTTATCAATAATATCTTGTGTGTGAACAGATTTTGTCAACAGATTGTTGACAAAACAAAATTAAGGATGGATTAATTTTGTTTAAATCCTTTAAAGGATTTAATGTTTATTCATTCCAATTACAGGGCCTCCAATCAATCCTTTATGGTTATTTTTCATCACTACCTCCCCGAGTCGGGAGTGGGTAATTGCCTGCTGTTTTCAGTGGATGTGGCGGCCGATTTTAAAAATTCCTTTTCTTTAAATAAAGTTTTAGCAAAAACATTTCATCCATCATGGAGCATGTTTATCCAATTTAAAACCTAAATCTAAAAAGTGTACACTTTCAAGAATTAAGTGAGATTAATGAAAAATGAGTAGAGGTTTTACTGTCCTACATAAGATATTAAGCATCTTATGTAATATTGCAGGATGTTGGACATAAGATTTTGAACATCTTAGGTTCAATGTCTTCTGTTGAATATGTTCTCATTTTGAACATCTTCAACATGTTCAAGTAATAAAATGCTTCAACATTTTACTGCTCCAACATAAAAGCAAAAAATGCTTGCACAGGTGTTGAACATAAAATATTTAACATCTTATGTTGTTCTTATGATGTTGTTCAACATAAGAACAAAATTGTTCACAAAATAAAGCATATTTTGTGGTATAAGAGAACTATTTTCATAATTCACTTCCTAAGCAATATAACAGAATGAACGGCTGAGAAAAAGTTACAAATTGTTGACTCTTTCCCTTTAGTATAGTTAATTTAGAAGTAATTACTTCACATTTATATAATTACAATAATAAAGCCGTGTAAAAGAAAACTGTTATGACAGTTGCTTTGTTGTAAAAAGAAAAAAAATGTGTAATACTGTTATAGTCTTTTTGTGTGGTGTAAAAAAATAAATGATAAAAAATGAATTAAACTGAGTTGAATTGATAAATATCAGATTGTTTCATCATGCAAAATAGATTTTGGAATTCAAATTCAAGTAAATTGCTTTATTTTGGGGCTTCATTTAGGGTGCGTCATTTCTTACCTGTAGGACAAGGAGAGTAAAAAGGATGTTAGGATCTTACAAGGATTAAATCAAAACTTTCTTGTGCGTTTTTACAATGTAAAGCACTTTGAACTGCCTTATTCCTGAAATGTGGAATACAAATAAACTTGATTGACTGATTAACCAGCCTGTCCTTCAGTTAAATCTTTATAATCTTACATATTGTAAATAAAGTCTTTAACTTACCTCTGCTTTTGTGTGTGATTCTGTGGGTCAAAAAATCATCTACATTACCCATTTGATATATTAAAAATCATGATAGATTTTTAGTATGTCAAGTATAAGCTGATGTCATCAAATGGACCAAAATACACAGCTTGTTCTCCCTTCTCTCCTTGCATATCTAAGCATAACTTTGATTTCATAATGAAGAAGTATATGTGGTCCCAACCAGCTGATGCAAAAATTATGATTTTTGATTCTTGGACTTAGATAGAAACTATCAAATTTAATGTTTTATGCAAGGTAAACCTCTTTAATATATATCCCAACAATGTTTTTATGAATGTCATGCACATATAGTTCTGTAGTTCTGTGAATGAATGCATACTGGAAAATTGAGTAGTTGGAGGTCCTCCCCATTGCTGCAAAAAAGTGTAACACTGAAAAAGAGCTTGAGGACTTTCTGAAGCTGACTGATGAACTGAAGAGTGATTTCATTTACTGCTTCTCACAGCCAGCCAGAGAACTGCTGCTCTTCTCTCCCGATATGGACTTGCTACGTGTTCAAACAGACACACATTTTATACACCAGTCCATTGAAATGACATCATTCGTTTATGCAATGTACACAGTGATTCCCATTTGAGGACATTTCCAGACCTTCCTTATGCCAGACAGAGACATAGCTCTGACTGTTTTATTTGGAATAATTTTACATATTCCAAGAGCGCTGTCACAGACAGGCAACCTTGTTGATGTACCTCGTTTCTCGCCTTATGGCCACTACAATGACTATGCTATTTAAAACACTTTATTTCATTAGGCTGATTATATATATTATATATATTATCATATATATTTTGTCACCTGCCTCAACAGTTCTGTTTTAAGAGATTTGTGATATGAGACATTCTTTTTTTCAGGCATTTTGCAAGTCACTTGGTCATTCACAGATGTCTTGTGACCCTTTTTACTTTTGATGCCGTCTTTGGGACATGATAATGTGATTAAATAATTTGCAAATATCTTAGTTTAAAGGTATTTATGATGTATTTTCCAGGCAAATTTTATAGCACAATTGAATGAGGATGTGCAACATGGCACAAAATTCATATTGAAGATTATCCCACCCATAAAAAGGGTATCACTGTATGCTTTTTTAAAAAATAAATAAAATAGAAATGAAAAAAGGGCACATACTATTTAGAGGCTTGCAAAAATATTCACACTCTTAATATTGTCCATATTTTGTTATATTACATCAACAAAATTTATGTAATTCAAATTCAATGTGAAAGACCAACACAAAGTGGCAACTGTGAAGTAAACAGAAGATTATATATGATTAAAAACATAAAAAAAAAAAACTGAAATATGCAGTGTGCAAAAGTATTCACGCCCTCTGAGTGCATGGTACTTTGCGGAAGCACCGTCCATCCATCCATCCATCCATTGTCTGCTGCTTATCCACGGTCGGGTCGCGGGGGTAGCAGCTTAAGAAGGGAGGCCCAGACTTCCCTCTCCCCCGCCACTTCTTCCAGCTCCTCCGGGGGAATCCCGAGGCATTCCCAGGCCAGCAGGGAGACATAGTCCCTCCAGAGTGTCCTGGGTTTTCCCCGGGGCCTCCTCCCGGTGGGTCGTGCCCGAAACACCTCACCAGGGAGGCATCCAGGAGGCATCCTGACCAGATGCCCGAGCCACCTCAACTGGCTCCTCTCGATGTGGAGGAGCAGCGGCTCTACTCTGAGTCCCTACCGGATGACCGAGCTTCTCACCCTATCTCTAAGGGAGAGCCCAGCCATCCTATGGAGGAAACAAATTTCGGCCGCTTGTATCCAAGATCTCGTTCTTTTGGTCATGACCCAAAGCTCATGACCATAGATGAGGGTAAGAACGTAGATCGACTGGTAAATCCAGAGCTTGGCTGTTTGGCTCAGCTCTCTCTTCACCACGACGGACCGATACAACGCCCGCTTTCACGGCAGATGCTGCGCCAATCCGCCTGTCAATCTCCTGCTCCCTTCTTCCCTCATTCGTGAACAAGATCCCAAGATACTTGAACTCCTCCACTTGGGGCAGAACATCCCCCTCGTCCCAGAGAAGGTACTGTACCCTTTTCCGGCTCAAGACCATGGCCTCGGATTTGGAGGCACTGATCCTCATCCCGGCCGCTTCACACTTGGCTGTGAACTGCTACACTGAGAGCCACAGATCCCGGCTCTCGCCTACTTTTACTGTCCATAAAGGTAATGAACAGAATCGGTGACAAAAAGGCAGCCCTGGCGGAGTCCAACTCTGACTGGAAACAAGCCCGACTTATTGCTGGCAATGCGGACCAGACTCTGACACCGGTGTTGGTGCTGTACTGCTTCCATTAAAACTCCATCTCACAGGGGATTCCGCCAGACGTTCCCAGCAGACCCTCACAACATGTTTGGGCCTGCCAGGTCTGACCAGCATCCTCCCCCACCACCGGAGCCAACTCACCACCAGGTAGTGGTCAGTGGACAACTCTGCACCTCTCTTCACCCGAGTGTCCAAGACATACGGCTGCAGAGCCGATGAAACGATGACAAAGTCGATCATCGAACTGCAGTCTAGGGTGTCCTGGTGCCAAGTGCACATATGGACACCATCATGCCTGAACATGGTGTTCGTTATGGACAATCCATGACGAGCACTGAAGTCCAACAACAGAACACCACTCAAGTTCAGATCGGGGGGAGCGTTCATCCGAACCACACCTCTCCAAGTCTCACTGTCATTGCCCATGTGAGCATTGAAGTCCCCCAGAAGAACGAGGGAGTCCCCAGGAGGGGCACTCTCCAGTACCCCCTCCAAGGACTCCAAAAAGGGTGGGTAATCTGAACTGTTGTTCGGCCCATAAGCACAAACGACAGTCAGAACCCGTCCCCCCACCCATAGGCGGAGGGAGGCTACCCTCTCGTTCACCGGGGTAAACCCCAACGTACTGGCGCACAGATGGGGAGTAACAAGTATGCCCACTCCAGCCCGACGCCTCTCACCATAGGCAACTCCAGAGTGGACGTATGTCCAGCCTCTCTCAAGGAGACTGGTTCCAGAACCAGAGCCATGCGTAGAGTTGAGACCGACTATTTCTAGCCGGAACCTCTCAACCTCTCGCACTAACTCTGGCTCCTTCCAGTGTGGCTTATATATGTACGTTTCCAGTTTTTAAAAAAAAACTTTGTGGGTGCGGTTTATAGTGAGGCGTGCTAGTATAGTCCAGAAAATACAGTAATAATTTTCCTGTGGACAGATGTTTATCTCTGCATTTGGTCCAGTCACCATGAGCCTCCTGGCTGCATCTCTGATCAGTACTCTCAATGTTCAGACTGAAGTTTAGCTGTTTTAGCCTCATCTTTTAGGTTTAAAGTTGTGTCAGACTTTTTTCTTTTCCAGATTATGGATTGAACAGAACTCTGTGAGATGTCTAAAGCTTGGTAAATCTTTTTCTAGCCTAAACCTGCTTTAAACTTCTTCACAATTTTCTGTGACCTGCCTGTTGTGTTCCTTGGGCTTTATGATGCTGTTTGCGCTCTAATATTCTCAACTTCTAAAGACAATTAGTTGTAGTCACAGAAAATGGTGTTAGGGGTGGTTTAGTGTCACAATGACATGCCCCTGAATCAGTCCTTCGACCGAAACAGTTTGGCGTAGGGAGCAAAGGTAAGGCACTGACCGGTGCATGTCACTCTAGAGCTCACTGTTTAACCCAAGTATAAGACACAGAGATAAATAGACAATAATTAGAATAATCTTATAAGATGGTATTATAGCCTAAAATTTGGAATACATCATCAGTAGTCAATCTTGGGATCTCCGGGTGTTTCGGCCATTACCACTGGACACCCTCACCCAAGGACGGCCCAGAGAAGGTGGATCAAAACTTGCTGTGTGTAATATAAAGCCAACTTGGGATCTATACCATTAAGTTAAAAGATGGGCTACAAAGCTTTCCCCCCTGTGAAACAGAAGGAGACCAACATACTCCTAAATGAACAGATAAAAGTAATTATTGAAATATTAAGTTACCCTGGATAGGGTTAATAAAAACCAAAAGGATGAGGCTTATATCAACCAAAAAGGTTATAAGGTGGTCTTGATCCATGAACCAAGGTAAAATTGTGAGTCTAAGTAAAATAAAACATCACCCCTAATCATGAGATGTGGGTCTCCCCAAACGCCAATTCATTTAAATACCCATTTAGGTGAAAAGGGAAAGTTAGGGTAAGAGTAAAGGTTAGACTTGAGTAGAAGATGGGTCGGTATTACAGCTTCCACATCATTTGGGTCGTTGGAGTCCAGTGTAATAGGTCTGCTGTTGAGGATTGAGTCCACTTCACAGAGCGCAGTTTAAGTCCTTCCTCATCCAAATGCTATGTCTGCAGAATAGAATTAAGAACCTTTCTGATGGAACGAATCAATTTTTCCCATGCCCCACCATTGTGCAACCCAGCTGGAGGATTGAAGTTCCATTTCACCCCCTTCAGTGAAAGTGCATCAGAGATCTTTTCCTGATTCCAGTCTTCGATGGCTTGTCTCAGCTTGTGCTCTGTTCCCACGAAGTTGGTACCAGTATTGGATCGCAGCTGTTTTACTTAGCCTTGCATTGCAATGAAACGCCGTAAGGTGTTAACGAAAGAATCGGTGTCAAGAGATGAAGTGACCTCAATATGTACTGCTCTGATCACTGAACATGAAGATAACTCCATGTCTTTTCACAAGACTTCTCCCATGCTTCACTTCAAGCAGACCTAAATAGTCCAACACCAACAAAAATAAAGGGCATTTTCTCAAGGATTGCTCTGTTTTCAGGCAAGTCAGCCATTTGTAGCTGGCCTACAGCTCCAAATTGAGCCATTTGGAGCCATGAAGCCATCTGCAGATCACACACCTCGCCATGATCTTTCTAATCAATGCATCAGCGCCAAGAGTCCAATATTTCTGATGCAGCTTTGAGAGTATGTGGTTCCTACCACCATGATCCACCCCCTTATGGACGTATTGAAGAATAACACCAGCAAAGGATTTAACTTGTATATGTGACTGCTTCGTTTCACATTCTCTCACTTTTGGAGGCAGGTGATTTCTTCAGCATATCTCTCCCTCTGACAGAACTTGATTATCTGCATCTCAGCATCCTCAATCTCTCACACTGAAAGAAAGCCAGTTGGGAGCTCAACCCTTTGATGCACCTTCAGACTGGGTTGTTTTACATACAGACTAGAAATGTGTCTTCTTTCTTTTGTGATACAAGAGCAATGTTTTGAATCTCAAATCCAATCCATCACCCTTGATGAGTCCAGGATGAAGCATGATGAATTAAAAGAGCCTGTTTATGCAAGTGAAACACAAACAGAAGCAGACACTTTGACTTCAAGGTTTTCACGTGGAAGTCAAAGTTCTCTGAGTTTACAGGTCGATCTGTCTCTGGCTGTGTCTGGAATGCAGGACCAGATAACAACGTAGTGTCCTGTAGAAAAGTCTCACCTTCATACCTCTGGAGGTATGAAGGTATACCTCTATATTCATATATCTCCACTGGGAGGCGCAAGAAGCCCTGAGAATCTCTGACATTCTGTTCGCCACAAAAACACGTAATTTGTTTCAACAGTAAATAAGTTTGAACCTAGAATACAGACCTGATGATCTTCAAATTCTCCTTTTTGCACTTCTGTCGCTGAGACAAAGCAGTTTGGGGCCTCTCAGTTGAAACGCTCATTAAATACAATCTTTTGACATGATTCTAATTTCAAACCACTTTCCTTCCACTCTCAGCATGGTTTGTTCTCTCTGCTGCATTCTGGGAAAAAAATCAGCAGCTTCAAATGCAGAACAACCAGATTCCACAACAGCGTCACTCTAAACTCCCATTAATTTAATCTTTTTTAATATATATTTACATTGGTAATTTACTTATTTCTTATTTATTTATTTTTATTGGAAATAAAAATAAAATTGCAACAAAATTTCTTTCAATTTGTACATTTTTAAATGTACAACTGAATGACAATAAACTCTGTCTATGTCTTTAGGCATTCAAAGGTGTTTAGACAGAAGTGCTAAAAGGAAAATTTTAAGATTCTCGTTGTTCTCTATGTTCAACCTTGAACATAGAGAACATTAATGCAATATTTAATACAATTTAATTGTATTTAATACAATATTTTCCATGTGGTTCTAGTTTCAAATCATTACAGTTGTTCTTTTTCAGCAATCTGAGGTGAGGTTTAGATAGTAAATAAGATTGAATATAGAATACAGATAAAAAAACTAAATGTATGTCTGCACTCAAACTTTGTACAGAGGCATGAAAGAATTGTTAGTCATGCTGAATAATAATGGGAAAGTTATTTATTTAAAACTTTCCTAACCAGTTAATCAACTTCAATTAAAGCTAGTAATAAGTTACACCAGGACCAAAGCAGTCTGCAGATTAGCTTAAGTCGAACTTCCTCCTTATAGTTATTGACAGGATAACATGGGGTGCAGTCCTTCCAGTGGCACTGTCAGTGCTACTCATGAAGATGTGCGACTTCTCTGGTGGGCCTTCCTGAGCAGATAGACCAGACCTTGTGTAACAAACGGCCACAGCATGAACAGTAGGACTGTCTGACACGACACATCAAATGGCCACCATGTCTCCTCCTGGGAAAAGCAAAAACAACAAATCACTGCAGATCACCAAGCAGTGTTTTCTATCGGACACAGGCAGCAGCAGCAACTGTAAATGCAGCTAACAAAAACCAGAATGATATTCAACAGAACTTACATTTTCATTTGTTGTCCCAGAAGAAGCAGCTACGATTTTTTTTTGTTTTTATGGGCTAAGAATAACTATAGTAATTGCTAGCAGCAACCATTAATAAAACACAGCAATTTATTTGAAATGTTGACATTTTATTGATTGTAACAGATTTGTTTGCATTTTTAAGTTTGTTCTCTGCAGGTAGCAGAGCTGGCTTTCTGACTCAGTTAAATCAAGACAAAAGCAAACCTTCAGAACTAGGTTTTATGGACCAGTACCATCCAACATTTCCTATCAAAACATTAGCTCCTCACCTGCTGTGAAGCTGCATCTGCACACTGCAGACATGGTCTCCAGTCTGAGCCCTTAGTGGGTCACACACACAAACCAACAATCACTTCAGAACATTGAAGAAGCATTTGTCAAAAAGCATTCAACATCAAATGGAATGAAATGAAACCTCAGCCATGATTCTGCATCAGCACACAAACTTACATGGGTGGCAGCAAGCCTTTCCACCACTTCCAGTCTGTCCATCACACTCCTCATGTCCTCTCTGAGCCTCCGTAGAGCCAGGATTATCTGTTGCTGCAGGTGTGTCTCGTGCATCCTCTCTGCTCCACCCTCGGAGCCGTCCCCACCTCTGCGTCCTGCCCCCCCATCACCACCAGGGGCCATCCGCCTGGGGCTTCCCTGTGGTACACCACCTGTGGATCATACAAGGTTAGATGAATTCTGATATATCTACCAGACAATAATTTAACCTTGTCATTAAGCTACACCGCTGGTTTGTAAAATGATCCCCAGACAACCTCATTAGGTAATCATGTTTTGGGGAGTCCAGCAGAAAAGCCTGGACTGTGTAACAAAATACTTGGCAACATGATGAAAGAATCTCCTGTGCAAATACTGAAGCAACATCTCAAGATATCAACCATGAAGGGGAAGTTTAGGCTGAAGTGGGTCTTCAGAGTGGATGATGTCCCTCAGCATACCACCAGGTCAGTCACAAAGAGGCTGACGGACAACAAAGTCCATGTTTCAGAGAGTCCATCACAGATTTCTGGTCTCAGTGCTAGAGAACTATAAGGGGCCGAGCTGAATTGGTGTGGGATTTTAAATCATTTCAGTAGTTTACTTGTCTTAAGTCCATTTTGATGTCTACTGTAGATTTTGTGCCCAGATGCTTCTTGCCAAAGAGATCTAAAGGGTTTTAATCTGGTTAAATAAAGGAAATTAAACAATGTTGTCAATAAACCAGACTCAATTAATGGTGATATAGGAAAAAATCAAAGCAGATGACATGCTCACACATTAACCATTTGCTCACTGTGGAACAAGCAGAGAGAAAACACATTTGGAAATCACTGACTGGCTGTAGGTGATAGCGGTAGCATTTGGAGCTGCAGCACAAACTAACAACAACTGGCTGTAGAAAAGGAAAAGTTCTAGAAGAACATTTTTTTCTTTTAAAAAAAAGTTCTTAAATACATCACATAATAATTATTATCAAACTGTAACAACTTACGTTCTCTCCAGCTGTGGAAGGAACCTGCCCGCCCGCTGTGCCAACCTCTCCGGGGCTGACCCGCACATTTCTCGTCTTCTGCTCCTTCTCCGCCTTGACCAGCGCCGACCTGTCTTCCCTCTAGGTGAATTCCCTGACCAGGAGAGGACTGTGGGTAAATGCTGCTGTTGTGAAAGCCGTTTGACTTGACAACTGGAATCTGTAATAAATAAAAAACTATTTATTATAGATAAATAGTTTTCCTGAAAATCTTATCTTTATGTGCATTTTATTTGTTGGGAAATGTCTCGCTGTACTGTGGAGCTGATGATGGTACCACCATACCTTGATGTTGCTCAGTTGTTCTACTGAATCCACAGAGTCACAGAAGATTTCACTCTCT
The DNA here is from genome assembly GCA_010277075.1 of Poeciliopsis retropinna. Lineage (NCBI taxonomy): Eukaryota > Metazoa > Chordata > Actinopteri > Cyprinodontiformes > Poeciliidae > Poeciliopsis > Poeciliopsis retropinna. Next base: position 882,631 of record VMRM01000023.1, read on the forward strand.
GAGTCGCTGGTCAAGACCAAACCCTCAGATGTCCCAGAGTCTGCAAGAGTTCAAATCAGTTAATTTAGATAAACTAATGTCCTTTCAAGGCACCTTGAAAGACAAACAGATTTGTTGTGTATGTAGAAACATATAATCAAATAAATTCAGTCAAATCCTCCTGAGCATGTATGTGGTGACAGTGGAAAGGAATAACTTTCTTTTAATGGTATTGCGCAGGAGTCTTCAACTCCAGGTCTCAAGCTCCGGTGTCCTGCAGCTTTTAGATTAGTTATATAATCAGATCATAAGCAGGATTCTGGACAACTTAGCTGACCACTGACAAGGTTCACTTGCCAGTCTACCCAGTGGGCTTGTCAGCAATGTCAATGTATTTACAGAGCACTGTCAAGTTAAAACAGCAAATGGTACATTTTTGAATGTATTCACCATCTCCACCCAACTGCCAAGCACCTCGCAATGAATCAAGCACACCTATCCCTTTCACCTCTCAAGCTCAGCAGCCAAATCTATAAGGTAACTTGGTTCACCTGCGCTCACAATGATCTCTCTTCAGACAAAGAACGTCAACTGAAAGCTTCCTCAAACACACCACTGGTAGGAATGGACATTATTCACACTTTACATCATTCAAATTGCATTCAGAAGACCAAAATAGATTTTTTTTATGCAATGTTTTTTATGTTTGGAAACGAATTAATTGCACTGTTTGGAAGATAGTTTGTTTATTCACTAGTAAATTATTAACTAGAAACTAGTTAATTAGTTAAAGTTAAAATTAACTCATTGTGATCTGTAGGTAGTATTTCTATCTATTTGTAGGTTTTCAACCTGTTCTTTGACTACTCTTTGACTCTGTGACTTACTCAACTGAACATGTTTGCTCATATGCTGTCGATGAGATTCATCTAAAGACAAGAAAAAGAAAGAATAAATAAAAGATGTGGCATAAGAGAGCAAAAAACTTGACAAGTTTGATAGGGTTTAAAAACACCTATCAACTTGTCCCAAAGTAAACATCCCTTACCTGGGAGAAATGAACCTCTGACAAAGTTGTCAGGGTTTATCATTACAAATATGCTGCAGTCATGGAGGTGAGGTAAAAATAATCAGAAAAAAAAAAATTAAAAGTTGTCAGTGAGGAACATCTACTGAAGACACGCTTTACCAGAGCATTTAGAGCACAGAATAAAGTTTATTCTATTAACAAAACTCTTAACAGTCTGGGAAAATGTCAAAGATAGAATAATGCCTGCGGCCGACCTCATGATCATCTGAATAAAACTGATCAACATGTTCATCTGTATGAAGGTTTTTGTCATCATTACACCGTATGTTTAGTGGTTAAATCAAAGATTAATGCGTCAAGCAGAGACCAAAACAATAAATATGAGCTGGCTACATAATGGCGGTTTCTGTGTAAAGCAGTAAAATGGTCCTGCTACCAACAGAGTTTAGCTTCCACGGTTTGGCGTAGTTTTTAACATGTGTCTTGTGTTGTTCACGTGAGATTTGCTGAACTGACAGCTTTTGATTAAACATTTCTTCTATTGATATCTTAATGTGAACAAGGATGTTTCCACAAAAACACAAGCTGTCTTTAAAGGACATCTAACATTTGTTAACTCGGAAGCGTGTGTGACAATTAATTTAACACCAAAAGGACACAGATAGAAACATGACAGCTTGGAGACGACATTCCCATCATGCCTTAGTCCTGCTATACCTCTAGGAACACTGTTGGTAAGCAGGTGGGTTTCGTCAACCATGTTCAGCTCCGTCTCTGGATCAGAGTTCTCTAAACACTCCTGAGGTGGCTCCTGGTCCTCACCTTGAAGCTTCACGTCTGCTGAACCGTCAACCTGCTGCCTTCCTTTAGGACCTGAATGAGATGTAAACATTTAGAAAACAATGGCAGAAGATATGTGGTCATGTACAGCTGGCTAGAGTTCTCAGGCTTTTCACTGACAGTATACATGTCAGAGAGTCACCTTATTGTTCCAATCATCTCTATCAATTAGAGACACAGCTGGTACATAAAACCAACAACAACAATTCTGTTAGTTAAGAGAGAATTCATTCTTCCTGTGCTGCCTTCCAGCTGATGGGATACCAACCCACCTTCAACGAGTGTGAGCAGTGAAGCTGGAGGCAGTGGCATGTCGTCAATGACCCTGTAGAGAGGCTCGAAGTGGTGGAAGAACGATGCTGTTCTCTCATCCATTGGCATGGTGTGGATGGCCTGCACACATCCAGGACACACTGCTCAGGGTCTCCTGCTCTCCTCAAAACACATTAAGTCATGCATTTCAAAACAAATAGAACAAATTCACAATGGTTTTGTCAGAATTGACAGCAACTATAAAAAGAATGAAAGGAAATGTGAACATTTGTTTCTTTTTAGAAAGCAGTGTGAAATATCAGCACGATGGAATCTGGAAGAATTTTGTTTAAAAGGACAAGAGACCCTATCTAAGGCAGCAACATGCGTCATCACTATAGTACATCATCAGAAAAGGAGTCCAGCAATGCAACTCTAGAGAAGGACCAGCTTCAGAGAGGTGGACAGGAAATCGCAGCAGAGATCTGTGAAACTTGACATGGGAAAATGCTGATTGTACCTCTTGTGCCACTTTCTTCATCTCTTCCACATATGCTGCCATGGCGGTCTCCTGACTCATCTCCCCCAGGCGGCTCCACGCATCCCTGAAACAAGCCCGCAGGAGGAAGTGTTTAAAAAACACTGGTGCTGAACTCTTCATTACCAGAATCCCACAGCAAATTTTGGACAAATTTTGTCAGGTGAACTGGCGTTGAAGAACCTGAAGGACCCAGGAGAAGCCATTTGTTGAAAAGCTGCCACCTCCAGCAATGCATTGATAATTATGAGCAAGAATTTATGTGCATGTACGATAAGATAAGATAAGATAAGATAAGATAAGATAAGATAAATAGATAAAGCATGATACTATCCAACCATGTATTGGACCCAAGCAGTCGTTTGGTATTGTTCCTTGATTTAATTCAAACACCAGAGATGCTAATGGAATTTGCCTAAATATTCTGGATAAAACGGCACACTGACCACTTGTAGCGACCCACTGGATCCCAGAAACCAGGCCGAGGCACTGTACACGGTCCACACACTGCCTGCTTGTACAGACTGTAGAAACGCAGCATCACCTCATAAGAAGGTCTGTAGGAACCTGCAGATCAACAGATTCATCAGATACAATAACATAATGGAAATGCATAAAGGAAAACAATTAAAATGTATTTTCATTGTTTAATTAATTCACCATTTGAAGCTACAATTTTAATTCAGTTCATTTACACAGCAGTAATTCTTCCAATATCATAGTTCCTATTCATATCAGGGTTTCCTTCGGTGTATTACAATTATATTATGTATTTGTGCCCCCACCAGGCTAAGCATTGCTAATTTATGTAAGTCTTTTTGAAATGTTTGCATTTAAAAAAAAAAAAGATTTTATAGCTGGTGTTCGGGTATTAGTCTTCCAATAACAAATAATTATCAAGTGATATTTTCAACTTTAAACATTTTTTAACTCAAAAACATGGCGGGCTGTTGGATGAACGAGTGCCCTAGCACCCAACCACCGGGCTTAGCAAGTTTTTTGAGGTAAACATTGCATATAAAGAAAACTATAATCCAGCCTATCAAATAATATTGACAGGCTCAAACATTCCAGTTTCACAATTCGGGCCATTTAATATTTAGTTTGATTTCTAGTGTTATTCTTAACCCAAAAATATGCTGTTTTTCTCTCCCAAAGTTTGGAAATTGTTACTATATTTAACTTGTGTTTTACAATTACAAACGATCAATTCAGGACTGCATTATCAGATAAAATTGAACTATTGAAACACCAGGAGGGGAAGACGTACCGTTTTTGGGGAGTTTGTGGATGACATCCACGGCAGCCTGAAAGCGCCTCTCATGATCCACTGCAGGCTCTGCCATGGCCAAGACTGGCATGATCCCAGCTCAGGGTAACAAGAGCTGCTGGGGGAGGACAGACAGACAGGACAACAGCATCTCACACTGATACCTGGACACAGCACAGAGAACTCACTGTGGGCAGTATCATGTTACTGAATATCTGAGCAACACTGACCGCAAACAGTCCACTCAGCTGGGACCTTTCAGCTGGCACTCTCCCTGTCCGGTCTGGTGCAGCTTAGCGTCGTTAGCGTTCACTTTGTCCTATCTCTGGAACTCATTTCTTCCGCCAGCAGCCGCCCGGCCTCCGCAGAGACACACAGATGTCTTCAGCTTAGAAAAGTGTCAGAGTTTCAATGTTCGTCCCGGAGACAGACTTGCTGAGATCAGATTAACGTCAACGTCACACAATACTTCCGTGTCAGATCACGTGACAAGCGCACCATCGACACAACTTATTTTTCTTCTTCTATAGCGTTTTCTGGCAGTTTACAAACTTTGTGCTTTACCGCCATCAACTGGACGGAGATGTAATTCAAAAATTATTTTTTTATACGTCTTCAAATCTTAAAATAACAAAATTCTATATAGTTATACAGTCACACACACATGCAAACTAATTCCTCTGAGCTAATTTTGTACTTTTTAAATATTTAATAAGTGCTTGAATTATAACATGTGATTGATGCTTCCCTAATAAATTAGCCATATTTACTGAGCTCCCCATTACCCGTTCCAATTCTTTCCTCTCTTTGATATATTTTCTACAATAAATCAACACATGTTCTACTCCTTCTGTTTCCCTACAGCAAGAACAATCATGTTTCCCTATTATTTTTAAACCACTATTTTAAACAATCTATTTTAGAGGGAAATATGTTGTTTATATTTTCTATTAGCCACTTGAATTTCAACATGGTGGCCATTTTTCAGGATAATTTTTTAAATGTGTTTAGTGGTTTGAAAAACCTGTTCCCCATCTCACCTTTGGGGGCGCTGCATCAAGAACTACTGAAGGAAACGACACAAAAATCTCTGAAGAAGAAAATAAAATGTTTGACTAAACAAGCCAAATTAACTTGGAAGCAGTTAATTTGGCTTCCAAGGAGCAAATATTGAAAAAAGTTCAAATGAGATTATCATATATGGCACATGTGTCAAACCCCCAATGATGAATGGCAACTTTGGATTTTGTGTTCCCTCGCCCGGACGAGGGTCTCTGGGGCCCCACCCTGGAGCCAGGCCTGGAGGAGGGGCATGTTGGCGAGCGCCTGGTGGCCGGGCTTTTACCCATGGAGCCCGGCTGGGCCTAGCCTGAAGAGGAGACATGGGTCCCTCCTCCCATGGGCCCACCACCTATAACAGGGGTCAAAGGGGTCGGGTGCATTGTGAGATGGGTGGCAGCCGAGGGAGGGGGTCCTGGCGGTCCAATCCTCGGTTGCAGAAGCTTGCTCTTGGGATATAGAATGTCAGCTTTCTGGTGGGGAAGGAGCCGGAGTTAGTGCATGAGGTAGAGAGGTTCCGGCTAGAAACAGTCGGTCTCGCCTCGACACATGACTCTGGTTCTGGAACCAGTCTCCTTGAGAGGGGCTGGACGTACTTCCACTCTGGAGTTGTCCATGGGCAAGAGCGGGCATACTTGTTGCTCCTCATCTTGGCGCCTGTACGTTGGGGTTTACCCTGGTGAACGAGAGGGGTAGCCTACGGTTAAGGGGACGGGTTCTGACTGTTGTTTGTGCATACGGGCCGAACAACAGTTCAGATTACCCACCTTTTTTGGAGTCATTTGAGGGGGTACTGGAGAGTGCCCCTCCTGGGGACTCCCTCGTTCTTCTGGGGGACTTCAACGCTCACGTGGAAAATGACAGTGAGACCTGGAGGGGTGTGGTTGGGAGGAACGCTCCCCCCGATCTGAACTCGAGTGGTGTTCTGTTGTTGGACTTCTGTGCTTGTCACGGATTGTCCATAATGAACACCATGTTCAGGCATAAGGGTGTCCATATGTGCACTTGGCACCAGGACACCCTAGACTGCAGTTCGATGATTGACTTTGTCATCGTTTCATTGGATCTGCGGCCATATGTCTTGGACACTTGGGTGAAGAGAGGTGCAGAGTTGCCCACTGACCACTACCTGGTGGTGAGTTGGCTCCGGTGGTGGGGGAGGATGCCGGTGACCTGGCAGGCCCAAACGTGTTGTGAGGGTCTGCTGGGAACGTCTGGCGGAATCCCCTGAGAGACGAAGCTTTAACTCCCATCTCCGGCAGAACTTCGACCACCTCCCGGGGTAGGTGGGGTACATTGAGTCTGAGTGGACCATGTTCCGTGCCTCCATTGTCGAGGTGGCTCATCAGAGCTGTGGTCGCAAGGTGCCTGTCGTGGGCAGCAGTCCTCGAACCCATTGGTGGACACCTTCGCTGAGGGATGCTGTCAGACTGAAGAAGAAGTCCTATCGGGCCTTTTTGGCCTGTGGGAAGCGAAGCGCCATGCGGCTCGGGTGGTTGCTGAGGCAAAAACTCTGGCGTGGGAGGAGTTCGGAGAGGCCATGTAGAAAGATTTCCGCATGGCTTTGAGGCGATTCTGATCCACCATCAGGCGTCTCAGGAGGGGGAAGCAGTACAGCACCAACACTGTTTACAGTGGGGATGGTGTGCTGCTGACCTCGACTCGGGACGTTGTGGGCCAGTGGGCAGAATACTTCGAAGACCTCCTCAATCCCACCGACATGCCTTCCATTGAGGAAGCTGAGCCTGGGGACTCTAGTTTGGGCTCTCCAATCTCTGGGGACGAGGTCGCCGAGGTGGTTAAAAAGCTTCTCGGTGGCAGGGCCCCAGGGGTGGATGAGATTCGCACGGAGTTCCTTAAAGGCTCTGGATGTTGTAGGGTTGTGTTGGTTGACGCGACTCTGCAATATCGCATGGACATCGGGGGCAGTAACCCTTGATTTGGCAGACTGGGGTGGTGGTCCCCCTGTTTAAAAATGGGGGCTGGAGGGTGTGCTCCAATTATAGAGGGATCACACTCTTAAGCCTCCCTGGCAAGGTCTATTCAGGGGTCCTGGAGAGGAGGGTCCGTCGGATAGTCGAACCTTGGATTCTGGAAGAGCAGTGTGGTTTTCTTCCTGGTCATGGAACACTGGACCAGCTCTACACCCTCACCAGGGTCCTGGAGGATGCATGGGAGTTCGCCCAACCGGTCTACATGTGTTTTGTGTACTTGGAGAAGGCGTTCGACCGTGTCCCTCGGGGTGCCCTGTATGGGGGAGTATACTCCCAGAGACCCCCCACTCTTTGATACGGGCTGTCAGGTCTCTGTATGACCGATGTCAGAGTCTGGTCCGCATTGCCGGCAATAAGTCGGGCTCGTTTCCGGTGAGAGTTGGACTCTGCCAGGGCTGCCCTTTGTCACCGATTCTTTTCATTACTTTTATAGACAGAATTTCTAGGCACAGCCAAGGTGTTGAGGGGATCCGTTTTGGTGGCCTTAGGATTGCATCTCTGCTTATTGCGGATGGTGTGGTCCTATTGGCTTCATCAGGATGTGATCTGCAGCTCACGCTGGAGCGGTTCACAGCCAAGTGTGAAGCGGCCGGGATGAGGATCAGTGTCTCCAAGTCCAAGGCCATGGTCTTGAGCCAGAAAAGGGTAGAGTGCCTTCTCCGGGTCGGGGGGGATGTCCTGCCTCAAGTGGAGGAGTTCAAGTATTTTGGGATCTTGTTCACAAATGAGGAAGGAAGGGAGCAGGAGATCGACAGGCAGATTGGCGCAGCATCTGCCGTGAAGCGGGCGTTGTATCGGTCCGTCGTGGTGAAGAGAGAGCTGAGCCAAACCGGTCGATCTACATTCCTACCCTCATTTATGGTCATGACCGAAAGAACAAGATCTCGGATACAAGCGGCCGAAATGGGTTTCCTCCGTAGCGTGGCTGGGCTCTCCCTTAGAGATAGGGTGAGAAGCTCGGTCGTCCGGGAGGGACTCAGAGTAGAGCCACTGCTTCTCGAGAGGAGCCAGTGGAGGTGGCTCGGGCATCTGGTCAGGATGAGCGGAAGATGATGGATGGATGGGTGGATGGATGGATCCAGTTGTTTTCTGTTACCAGTGTACCATAACATGCTTCCACGAAAATCCCTAACGCTAATGACTCCCATTTATTTCAGTAATTCATTTATGCCTAATATTATACCAATATGTTTCTGTATGTACTTTTTACATAGAGCATTTGCTGTATTGTAATGACAATAGGATCCACCCATACAGCAAGTAGCTGGGGAGAATGTGAGTGGTGGGGAACCAATACCAATCAGGCTTAATCATTATATTTAATCATAATAACAACATATTTATGAGAGGCATGTTAATATATATAACAAATGCTAAAGTAAGAAATTTGCTCCAAAAATGAATCAATCTTCTCTAATCTCCCCCACATGTAATCAGAAGGCAACATCTTTGAACTAGATTATTTCAGGCAACTGAAATATCCATTCTCTCCTCTCCTCCCCCATAATTTTGGGAAATAAAGAGCAAGTGTTTCCAAAATCTCATAAAATGTTATGTGTGATAGGATGAAGTACACTATAAATTTCCTTAATCCAGTAATCTGTCATATTTTACATTAGAACGGGATTTACCAGAAAGTCGACACTCATCTTTTCAAGAAGTCCTATGTTTTGGTTCCTGCTATCAGCCAGTTTCTATCCTCTCTTATATCAACAATGAAAAATAAATATGTGATACACATTTGTATTACACATTTGTAATACAAATGTGTAATACAAATGTTGGAAACCTGTGTTTATTTGTCACAAAAGTTGGAAAAAGGCCGATTCTCTTGGCGTTTAAAATAACACAAAACGGCGTAAGAAGACTCTGTTTATTTATTTATTTTACAATTTTGTTATTGCTTCTTTTTTAAACAACAGTTACCGACTAAAACTGAATGTTACAACCTTGACATGATTATATGAGTTGTTTTTACAGATAAATCGATCAGAAGCGCCGGGAAAATAGTCAGATCCGTCTCTCTGGCTGCAATGCACGCTCCCAACACAGGGAACAGATCTTCACTGCTTACTTTCACTCCTGGAAATAACTTTATGCTCAGAAAAAGAAAACTGGGCAGCCTTCATCCGCGTATTATAGTTCCCCCGTTTTATTTTGAAAATCTTATGAGGAGGACTTAGTCGGCTCTGACGTCAGATGGATGTCAGTGACATCATTCTAAAGAAGTGGGGCTCTCAGACCCCTGAGCAGGTTAAAATGCTGAGGATCGGCCAGCAGAGCGCCGACTCACCATCCGCCACCCTGCGGCTCACATAAACGGAGAGGCCGGAGCTTCTGCGCATCATGCTGGGTGCCAAACACAAGAAGAACCGGGCCGGGACGTCCGAACCAAAGGCCATCGACCCCCTGAGGAATCTGGGTGAGTGTTTTCCTTTTGTGGCCCAGATAATCTCAGAGCGTTTGGCAGAGCCTGGAATCGTCAGATGCGAAAGATCCTTTGAGTCTCTTTGGTATGAGACTCAAAGGATCAATCACAGCGCAGTAGTCATCCTGAAGGCTGCAGATTCTCTGCAGGGGAACAATCCAGGACCGAGCAATGTTCTGTTCAAAGCGAACTGGAGCAGAACTGAGGCGCTCTGAATCCAGAAACACTGGCAGGAGAGGAGGCAGTTGGAGCTTTCAAACAACAGCAGCATGTTTTTAATAATTTCATATTAATTACTAAATATTTCCAAAATGTTGCACATTAACATTAACTTAGCTGCTGTTTTTAACTACAGCTTAGTAAAAATTAGCACTGAAAAAAACGTCTATGTAATTCTGTCTTTATGGCCATGTTTGGCCATTTCAGTTACATTCAATTCAGTTTATTTATATAGCGCTAATTCACAACAAATGTCCTCCGAAGAAACTGTCAGAGACTTACTTTGATCCCAGAAGTGGAAAACACTACACAATGAAGCTTCCCTAGTCTCCTGTCAGATCTTGGAATATTTTTCCTTTTGACAAATTTTTCCTATTTCTGCTGGAGTCCTCTGTTCTGAGTGGAGAAATGGATTGTTGCTTCTTTGAACACGTTCTACTGCTGTGAGCGAAAAGATTTGTTGGCAGAATTTGTACTGCCAGGTTTGAAGTGGTCTTTAAATGAAACATACAGGGTTTAATAATGTGATGGTACATTGCGGGCTAAATACCTACCTAAATACCAAGGGTTATTTTTAAATTTAAATTTCCACCAACCATTTAAATATATTCAGAGGAGCTTCATCTGCATGTGAAGTGAAATTAATTTTCCAATGTGAAATGAACTGCACTGATTATAATGTGTTACCATATGTGTCTGAGACTGATATTACTGGGCTGTTGCTGAAGGTTCAGCAGACTTCATGCAGTCTTCAGCTTCAGAGGAAGCATTGATCTTCAGCTCTGTTCAGTGAAGTGATGATTCATTTTCTTATTGGTTTGAACACTTTCAGACTAAACCACTGATACTCTATGTGTAATTGGGGTGAGTGCACATTAAATCTCATACATGCGTAACTACAGTCTGTGTATACTGCACAGGATCTTTTAACATGTTGCTGTTTGTGTTCAGACATCTGAGTTCTTTCCTGCTAATCTGTCCCAAGATAGCCAGAGCAGTAATAATCCTTTGGACTGGCAGCAGAGAATTAGGTCCTGGATCAGTCCTCATCTGAATCCTGGCACCAGAATTAGAGCTGTATTTACTCAGAGGCTGGAATAAAGGGGCTCTGACACTGACCAAGGAATTAAGACTTAAATCCCATTGTCTGCTGTTGCACCCGCTCTTCTGTTCTATTATCCATTTTTCCTAGGATAATCAATAGTATTACCTAGAAAAATACAGAGTAAGATCTGCACAATATTGTGTTAGAATTATTATTGCAAGTGGTATCATGTCTTCTCACTCTGCTTGTTCATAATATCGAGGATGCTCAGATTGCAGTTTTCTGGTCAATCATTGATCACTGATCTTTTAAAAAGCCTGACGTGCCAATTCAGGGTTTGGAGAACACTAATTTTCTTTTCTGAAATATTGCTGGGTTACCAACAGTTACCAACAGTGACTATTGTGAACTGCATTCATGACCTGGTGGGTCTAGTGCTCAGCTTTGAGCTGAAAAAATTATTTTTATTTATTCTTGTCAAAGCTGAGCACTAGAAGACTGTGGCTGACATTTAGATCTTTGCTGAGGATGATAAGATTGGTGTAAGTAGATCATAGATCTCCCAAATTTAAGAAAATCTGCATTGATTTATCATCTGTCCAATGTATTGGTCCACCTCTAAATAATATATCAGTGGTGATGGTGTAGGGCGTGCCTTTCTTGATGCCGAGTAGGACCAGAATATATTGAACTATATATTATAATGGCTTGTGATGGTAAAATATTTAAAAATAGAAAATATTGCGTTATTTTATTATGATGATGGACCTAAATGAGGTAAGGCAGAGGCGTCGAGTAAATCTGTAGATTTTTTTTTTCACAATACTTTATATTGGATATTTTTAATACCAAAAATTACAATTACTAACGCACAGAATCAGGAACAAAATCAATTAATTAGACATACTTTAAATAAAATACATTTTATTTTTTATTTATAAAATAAATAAAAAAATTATTTTTATTTATTCTTGTTGTGTTATGTTGTGACATAACACAACAAGAAAAAGACAAAAAGCATGGGGTAGGAGTAATCGTTAAGGGTTAAATACAATTATATAGGAATCAGAGATACAGTGAGGGACAGATTGTGTCACTATTGTTCATAAATATTCTCAAGCCCAGTTCAAGTACAGGAAGGTTAGTCAGTCCTGGGTATAGGTAAATTTGGCATATATCTTAAAAGTCATTGCCGTATTTTATAAAAGGTCTTACTTCTGCCCTGCATCCAATAGCTTATTTTCTCTAAGATCACACAGCTATAGATTTCACAAAGTCATATTTTAATTGGAAGTGGGACATCGGAATTCCATTTTGCTGTAGTACATTTCTTAGCAACTACCAAAATGTGGTTGTTACAACCTTCTTTAACAGCTATGGTAAAATTTTACTTTACAGTTTACTATTGTTAGAGGTTATTAAAGTTACACTCCGGCAAAACAGATAGCAGTTGCTTGCTATCTGTCAAGAGAACCCAGTGAGATCATAGCCAAGTCTTTGTTCTAATAACACAAAGCAATTTTCACTGACCTTTCTAGAAATGTAGCAAATGTAGCAATTGCTTGCTATCTGTTTTGAAAGGTCAGATTAGATGTAGGAAGTACCTTGCAATGTAACGTAGGATAGCAGTCTGCAGCTATCAACAGGATCGCTACACTGATTCTCATGAGATTCATTACCATACACTCTCTGCCAATAACCAGATGTCCACACCAAAATGTCTTTCTTTCTGTGTCCTTGTTCTTCCCAGGGATTCAGGATGATGAAGATGTGAAGCAGATGTTGCAGGGTTCCAGCATGGTGAAGGTTCGATCATCTCGCTGGCAGAAACAACGAACCTTGAAGCTTATGGATGATGGTGTGACTGTCTGGTGTCAATCCCAGAAGACATCCAGCCGGGCCAAAGAGCAACAATCCTGTGAGTTAGTTTCTGTCTTACACATCGAGACAAAGTTCTTACAGGAAAGTACATGACATGCTGTAGGAAAGACACAGAAAGCCCTGAGCTATTTTTATGATCTGAAGAATATTTTTCTTCAGATCATATCTTCTTGGTCTTATTTTTTTGGTTCTTCTATGGTGGAATCCAGGCTAGAACCATAATGAAAGCACACACAGTGTTTCACTGTTAACTCTGCAGCAGGGTTGATTCATTTCATTCAACAACAGTGTAGAAAAAAAAGCTTTCATTTTCAGCATTAAATCTACAACTGATGAGTTTGTTACAGTAGCTACATTTTAGAACTCATACAGTCACTACAAAGAAAACAGTGAACATTGACATTTCCATAAATGTCAATGTTCCTTCTTTTGACCAGGGCAACAGAAGACAGCAGAGAAAAAGGAAAGTTTTGGTTGGGTTTAAAATAGGGATGCATCTACATGGGCATCTACATTGGTATCGACCAATGTTAGTCAGCTTTTCATATTGCATCGGTCCAATAAATAGAACTGGACTCTGTGCGTTGATGAGGTGTTTAACCAAAGCAGAAAATCAATGTGTGTGGTTGTTTTAACACTGTATCCAAAGTGTAAGGAAATATATATAATATTGGTAAATATTAGTTAACAAAAGTAATAATATTGTTTATCGATAGGGCTGCACAGTTGCTACAGTTGGTAGCTCTGTTGCCTTGCAGTAAGAAGGTCCTGTGTTCGATTCCCAGACTGGGGTCTTTCTGCATGGAGTTTGCGTGTCCGCCCTGTACATGGTGAGTTCTCTCTGGGTACTCCGGCTTCCTCCCACAGTCCAAAAACATGACTGTCAGGTTAATTGGTTTCTCTAAATTCTCCTTAGTGTTTGCGCGTGCATGGGTGTGCGTGTGTGTGTGCATGATTGTTTGTCCTGTCTGTCTCTGTGTTGCCCTGAGATGGACTGGAGACTGACCTGTCCATGGTGACCCTGCCTCTTGGCTGTTGACCACTGACAGTCGCCAGCATCCCTCTGGACCCCACTAGGGGGAAGGTATAAGATAAAAGATGGACGTCAGCCCACATTTCTATTTTAATATTCGCTGTTCCAGTCAAACAGTTTCACAGCATCTGCAGAGTGCAGGTCCAGTCTGGGATGAAGGAGACACCTGGACCTTCAGGTTCTCTGGTGACAGCTAAAAACATGTATTTTTAAATTTATTCTATATCAAACGCTCTTGTTTTCTATGCCTTGTTGGCTCTTGTGAACCACTAATTGATTTCATACCTTAAACAAAGGTTTACTGACTTTTTTTTTTGTTTTTCTTGAAAATCTTGAAACAGCATATGCTGAGTTGTGTTTTGCTGCAGTTGTAGACATTTTCTAGCTCCAGTTCTTGCTGAGACCTTGTTTAAGGTTTGGGAGTCATGCCTGGAGGATATAGCACTTTGCTAAGACTGTATTGCTGCTGGGTGTGTTCTGTAAAACATCAGTACAGTGTGTCTATTTTGGTTGGACTTAAATGCTACTTGCTGCATTCAGAGTACCCAGTCCCTGCTGCACCATCTAAGGGGAGCCTACCTTGATTACAGAGTTGGAGCTTATTTTAAGATGCTCGCCTATCCTGTTGCAATTCAAACATTTAGATTATAGAACACTGGAAGCTGGAAGGGTCTGTGGTTTGATGCCATATCATTACCAGAAGATTTGACCCTTTTTTAACTTGACAAGTAAAGCAGGTCTGCTGAGAAGTGACCTCTGACCTCTGGGGCCTAGGGGTCTATGGGGTTTTCTTGAATGTTGTAGATTGTCCAATTTTAAGTCAGATCGATTGATCCTAATTGATTTAATCACACAGAAACCACTCAGATTGTCTCTTATGTTTGTGAAAAAAGAGTCTGCAGATGTCAGTGATCATCATACACACAGTGAGAACCTATCATTCATGTTCTGTATGTAATTAGTGCCACTTAGTTTAGATCCCAGGGGCTGGTTGTAGCACAGCTGGGTGGCCCAACTCCTTAGCTCCTTGCCCCTGTGGCTTTCAGTCAAGTAGAATCAAAGGTTGAAATTAGAAACCCCAGCTCGGTTGGAGACCGCCTGAGCACATTTAAGGAGCACGGTTGTCTTCTTGTTTAATTTGGAAAAGCAGGTTTGGCTTTTATAGGAGACTTTACTTACTGGAGTGCTCACAGCAGTCTGACAGTGAAGCGGTGTCAGTTTGGAGAATAGAAGAAGAATTTTTCTAAAGAGTTGAGCTGATGGCTACTCACAACAGGACCTGTTTAGAGGAAAGCTTTGTCATCTAAAACACTCTGCCAGCTCTGATTCAGAGTATAAACCCCTTATTTATGATCAGAAAGTGTAGCTTTAAAGGCCTGTTTTGATGAGAAGTGACCTTTGACCGTTTTACCAGACGTCTGTTAATTGTTGCTGCAGAGGTTACAGGGCATCTGATTATCCATGCTTACTGGACACCACTTATCTGTTTGTCAGAGCTGAAGGTGTTTTCTGAGTAATCTGGTGTGTTTGCAACTGAAGGAACTGATACACTGCAAAAACACAAAATCTTACCAAGTATTTTGGTCTAGTTTCTAGAGCAAGTATCTTAGTACTCTGGAAATAAGACAAAACTAACTTACAAGCTAGCTTTAAATCAATTGTTTCTTAATATTAATGAAAAGGTACTAGTTACATTGGCATATTATTTCACTTACAAGTTTGCAAGTTTACTTACTCTAAATAGCATGTATGCTATTTAGAGTAAGTAAACTTGCACTTCCATAGGTCCTACTTTGTTTCAAAAATTTGTTTTTACATCGTCTCCTGAAGCAAGCCACAGATTTTCTGCTCCTGGACTAAATATCTCCTGATAAAATATTCTCCATTCTCCTTGTTCTTGTTCCTCCACTCTGCTTTTCCATCCCATAGTCTCTGTCATGGAAATAGAGTGTGTTCGTGAAGGCTGCCAGTCAGAAACCCTGCGGCGGATGGCAGGCTCAGTGCCAGAGGGTCGATGTTTGACGGTGGTCTTCAAAGGACCTCGGAAGAGCCTGGATCTCCTGTGCAGCAGTCAGGAGGAGGCCCAGCATTGGGTCCGAGGCATCCGCACTCTGCAGGAGAGAGTGGACAACATGACCCACAAAGAGAAACTTGACCAATATCCTTCAACTGCTCAGCTCAAAACTTTCAACACAAATATCAGAGCTAAGCTGTTTTCCATGTTTCTTGTCTATATTAAATTAAGTATGAATGGAACTGTAGCAGCCGCCTCCTTAACCATGTTTGTGTCACTTGGATCCATGCTTATCTAAGTCGAGCTGATCGGAACCGTGATGACAAGATGAGCTATGAGGAGGTGCAGACGCTGCTACGGATGATCAATGTTGACCTTAGTGATCAGTACGCTCGCAGCCTCTTCCAGGTAGAGCCGCCAGAGCTGTGACAATCTGCTGGTCAACAACACAACAATTACAGACTGGCTCTGTCTGACCCACAGAAATGTGATCGGTCTGCTGATGGACGTCTAGACCACGAGGAGATCGAAGTGTTCTGCAAGGAGTTGCTACGGCGACCAGAGCTGGATGCTGTCTTCATTCGTTACTCTGCCAATAGCTGTGTCCTTTCTACTGTGGATCTGAGGGACTTCCTGAGGGAGCAGGGGGAGGATGCCTCCCTGACACATGCTCAGAGCCTCATCCTCACCTACGAATTCAATGAGTGGGGTGTGCTAACTTATTAATTAGGAACTACTATGTTCAAACATTTATGGTTGAAACCATAAATGGTTTCATTTTTTCTGTCTGACATAAACATTTCCTGTCATTACTTAGGCTGAGTTGACCTTGCCTGCAGGCAAAATGTGAAAAGCCCAGATTCTGGTGCTTCTTTGCTTCCATGTTGATTCTAATTCACAACATTTAAGTTAACTGGAAAATGAAAGCAACATGTTAAGACTAAAGCTTGGAAGTTGAAGCTTGGGTCAGTGGACAATAATACAAAGCATAGCATCAATTAGTGACAATAAGATAACCAAAGTCAATGCAAAGGAGTGATCACAACGAAACCTCAATCAGTTGTGGTTTTGTTCTATCACTTGTGCTTTCAGAGCTGAAAACTTAAATAACTTACTTCATCTTTATTGATCCAAAACAGGAACTGTTTAGTCGGATTTTGTCTTTTTAGACAGAGCATCTTTATATCTGGGTTCAGCTGTGATTAAATCACCCTTCTAATGAACATCTTAAAATTAATCTCTAAAACTGACAGTATTTACCCTCAGGAAGAGACAGGGATACTATGATTGTATATGTCTGATTATTTACTAAATTTATTTAATCATTTCTTATTTGTATCATTTACCTTTTGCAGCCCAGAGAAACCAGTTCATGACCCCTAATGGTTTCACAATGTACATGCTGTCTAAGGAGAACTGTGTGTTTAACCCCGAACACCTAAGAGTTTACCAAGACATGAACCAGCCACTGTCACATTACTTCATCTCCTCATCACACAACACCTACCTCACTAAGGACCAGCTGACCGGGGACAGCAGCACAGAGTCGTACATCCGGTGAGCAGCATCCTGTAAAACATTAGCACAGTTAAAAAGACAACTGAAAACCTGGACAATGAGCCTAATTTGCTTATGTTCTGTCTAATCAACTTCTCATATTCCTTCATGCCAGGTGGCAGAGCAGTTTATAAATAATGTTGGGACTTGAAAAAACTACTCCAGTGACCTTTGTGAGAAGGAATAATAACATTTCAGAGAGGTAACAGGGTGAATGTGCTTCAGCCAGTGAGAGGACAGAATTGGGCAAATGACTAATAATAAATGCATACAATGCTTTTCTAGTACTAGTACCTAATCACTCTCACTTATTGACACATGCATGTGCAAATAGGCAACTTGGGGTTAAGTGTCTTACCCAGGGACATATTAACATAGAAAGCTGGAATTGATTTTGTTGGCTTTACACAGTTTAGTTACTTTTAAAGTATAGGCTGTAAATTATTGTACTTGCTGCCTAAAGAGAAAAAATGGCATTTCTAGTTCTTTGAAGTGAGCTGGTTCTAGTGGATTTGTTCTATTTAGAAGAAACATCCATCCATTATCAGTTCACCCTTGCCCCTATTGGGGTTGGGAGTTGCTGGTGCCTATCTCCAGCTGCGTTCTGGGCAAGAGGTGGGGTACACCCTGGACAGGTTGCCAGTCCGTCAGAAACAATAAAAGAAACAATTTTAATGATTATTGGCTCCTTATAAGGAGCCAGTGGAAGGACTTTAGAACTGGGTGATGTGCTCTATCTTCCTTGTTGTAGTGAGAACATGAGCAGCAGCGTTCTGGATCAGCTGCAGCTGGAGGATTGATTTTTTTAGACAGACCTATGAAGACACAGTTGCACAAAACAGAACATTTTGTGATTGTAGCTGTTTTGCGAAGTGAGTCAATGGATAGATTGTACTTTTAAAGAGATCAGAGAAATTATTTTAGATAACTGCCTTTAGGTTTTCTGTTTTTTGTTAATTTTCTGATAGAGATGCAGAACAGAACATGCACTGTTCTGTTCTGCATGGTACTGCTGAAGGGGCCAGATGCATTCTGGAGAAAGATGGGTGTAAAGCAACTATCTGGACCCCAGATCTCTGAATGGTGGATACTCTGGGGAATCAGAGACAGGTGGTTTTGATTAAATAAAGTCTGCTATGTGAGCACTAAGAATGGAAGAACCTAGCAGAACATTATTGTTAATTTTATATGTGAATTTAAGAAACTCCGGTTCAGGAGAAAACATTTCTTCTAAGATGACTTGGGACTTTAAAAAAGGAGTTAGGGAGCTGACAATTAAGAGGGATAGGAGGGCAACCTGCCACTCCATCTCCAGCTGATGAATTGAACATTTTATCTACAGATTTGAGAAACTAAAGTCTAGGCGAAGAACTTTTTTCTGAGGACATGAGACGTTCAAAGGACTGTAGTGGGAGGAGGGCGACCAGTCAATCGTCTCCAGTTGATGTTTTGTCAGTTTGTTTAGGAGGCAACACACGGAGGGTTCCATCCTAATCAAATGTCCTTGAGCTTGTTCTTCTGAAGTGGTCATCACATTGTTCTTGTTGATAAAATGAAAAAAATTTGCAGTAAGTAGCTTTGTCCCAAGTGTATTAAATAAAATGATTTAACTTAAAACATTTTTACAAATGGGTGAATACATTTGTGACTACAAAACCAGAAATAGGTATGGCTTTGTAATCTGGCATGATATTTTTGTTTTTGTTTTGTTTTTAAACAAAAAAACCCACAAAGGATTTAAATGTTAGCCAGTTAATTGTTAATATCATAATTTGACCCTGTTAGTTTTATTATATCAAAACATAAAAGCAGAATAGATTCTGTTCTGAAAGTTTTGAGAGTCTTTCTCTAAAATTATTAATGAAGTTGCAATAATAAAAAAAACACTGTCAATATCTCTGTCACAAGACTCAAAGGAATTGGTATTTATGTTGAATTTCTGAATGTGCCCTCTGTGATCTGTCTGTCAGAGCTCTGAGTCATGGCTGTCGCTGTGTGGAGCTGGACTGTTGGGATGGAGACGGAGGAGAACCCATCATCTATCACGGTCACACACTCACATCCAAAGTGCCCTTTGTGGAGGTGATCAAGACCATCAATGAGTACGCCTTTAAGGTTAGGACCTTAAATCTCTCAACACCCTGCTCTCCATCCATTACACTACTGCCATGTATTCTCCATACATACACAAAATCTATTGGCAGAATAAATAGAGTAGATGGACAAAAAACTGTTTCTATTCAAGAGCTGTTGTTGCCCTGAATGCTGCTAATTCATCCTGATCATCATGTTCTGAACATCCCTGTTGTTTCTCTGTGTTTTTACTGTATATTTTTAGATTTATTTAAATGTAATTATTTATTTATTTGGACTGCCTTCAAGAGTTGCTATTCTTTATATTTTGTTGTGCTTTCTTGCACAATGAAAATAAAAGAATTCTGATTCTGAAATAGAGCAGCCTTTATTTAACTTACTTAAATAGATACGTTTCTAAAATATTTATTTCATATACAAGGAAATATTTGCTGACCGCTAATCTTTTGAGTTAGTTCTGACTGTGGTGAATGGGCTCCCCCAGGCCTCACCCTACCCTCTGATCCTGTCTCTGGAGAATCACTGCTGCGTGGAGCAGCAAGCTGTGATGGCTCGACACCTCAAAGCCATCCTGGGGGACAAGCTGCTCCAGAACCCCGTCCCTGGGCTGAAATCATCTACTTTGCCAAGTCCAGAGGTAGATAATGTAACTGAACAGAAGCTTATTTCATTTGTGTTAAAGGTCAGAAGTTGCACAGAGTGACATTTGTGCTTTCTTGAGGTCCAAAAAGATTGAAAATTAATTTGCTGATATCTAAAGGGAAGTAAGTTAAAGGGAAGTATATTTCTTTTCTGAAGGCCACTGCTGAAAGTTGATGTGGAATGTTGGTTGGATGTGCAGGATCTGAGGGGTAAAATCCTGGTGAAGGGTAAGAAGGAGAAGGTGGTGGAAGAATATCCGTCCAGTTCTTCAGACTTGGACTCATCAGAAGAGGAAGGCAGCTGTGGAAAGTCCTCTGGAAAGAAAGATAAGAAGGTTGTATATCACCAGCGGTTCAGTAGCCTTTGACTCTGATTTGGTCACAGACTTTGACATTTTACTTATTAAATGACTTATTTACTTACTTATTAAAAGGTGAATTAAGAGTGAGCATTTTTAATAATGTGATAAATGTTTGTGGCCCCAGCCAGGAGTATCCAAGTTGAGTCCGGAGCTGTCAGAGTTGGTGGTGTACACTCGCAGTGTTCCCTTTAAAAGTTTTGAACATGCTGCCAAAAATCCACCAACTGACATGTGTTCATTCTCTGAGAGTGAAGCCCTCAGGCTCATCAAGGACTCAGGTAGGATTTCTGTTCAAAACCTGTAGATCATGACAACCAGAGTCTGTTCTTAGCTTACATGTAAACCAATGGTCTCAAAATCCTACAACTTCTAGATGTACCCATTTCCTACACATCTGAGTTAAATGGCTAAACTGCCTCCCTAGAATGTAGTCAGGCTTTACAGAGACCTGCTACTGAGCTCACATTGGAGCCGGGTGTGCTGAACCAGACACACATCTAAAAGTTCGGAGAGACCAGTCCTTGAGGTCAAGGGTTTGAGACCACTGAGCAAAGAGTGTCGACTAAGAGAGTGTTCCTTGTCCTGCTGCTGCAGGGATGTATTTTGTACGTCTCAACTGTCACCAGATCAGCAGGATCTATCCATCAGGCCAGCGCCTTCAGTCGTCCAACTATAACCCTCAGGAGATGTGGAACGCCGGCTGTCAAATTGGTAAGAGCAGCACACCAGGAATCCTGGGGGAAACATCTGGTCAGATGGTTTAGTCTCCATTGGCCCAATATTATTGGTCTGAAAAGATCTCTGCAAACAATTGCAATGTAGATTGCTATTAGGGTGGTAAGTAACTCAAAGCCATCCTGGGGGACAAGCTGCTCCTGAAGCCCCTCCCTGGGCTGAAATCACCTTCTTTGCCAAGCAAAAAATGAAAGAAAGTTGTTAAACGTTTTATGTAAGAAACACAATATAATTTGTTGAAACATGACCAGAAAAATTAGCATTTCTGGTCAAGATGCAGTATGAATTCTGTAAGTTGAATTTTTTTAATGAAAATTGCAAAAGCATTTGAAATCAAGAAGACTTGCAGAAATGTATGAAATGGGCAAAAGCAGAAGAAGTAAGCAAAAATTCTCAGAACACATAAAGAAAAAATTTTGCAAAGGAGGGAAAACTTTCAGTCAATCCAAAAATTCTTTCTAAGGATTGGTGCAAGATCTATAAAATGCTCTCATTAGTATTTGCACAATTACCAGCATGGTACCTAACATTAACTTGCTCCCTTAAATCATTTTATGCAGCCCCAATTAGCTAATTTTAGCTAAGATGCTAAAATTAGCATCTTAATTTTAGGAGGGCTGTCACTAACATGTTGACCTACAGTAACATAATACATTCACTATGCAGAAATTAATGTTAAAGCTAAAATTAGCTAGAATGTTAATACTAGCTTAAATGCTATCACTATTATGTTGCACTAGCATGTAAGCCAACAGTAGACATAATTTAGTATGTCTACTAAATTAGTAGACATACTAATAGCACATTAGCTATTAGGTATCAATAACTGGATGATTCATAGAAACAAGTTCAACTGGAAATAAAATATCACCCATGCAACACAAACGATATTAGGTATTGTAATTCTCAATTATGCCACAAGACGGAGCTAAAAGAATGTCTACTCCATGTATTAAGCTTACAACATCCTATATAAAGCAGTCTATGAAACTACTCTTTAAAACTAATCACTGTTGTCCAATTGTTGGAACAGCAGTAAAAATGCAAGACAAAAACATGACTCTTGTTTCTTTTTAAAAATCAGCCTAATCTTCCATTAGTCAGAAGAAATTCTCCAGACAACTTGATGAAGTATACAACTGCAGCAATGGTTAGATTAACTGCTGTTCTTACCTTTAAAGACCTGCCTGCTGATCATGGGCATGTTACTATTCTCACAAGATCTATAAATAAACTAACATGTGTGTGTGAGAGAGAGTCCAGCTGCATGAGGGGGCAGACTCTATTAGAGAGGTTTTTTGCAGGGGTTCATTCAAAGCAGCAATTGAACGAGTCTCAATACACCATATCGCCAAATCTATTTGCTCATCTGGCTTGACTCACATATGAGCTTAAGTTACATTCCTTTCCTAATCCATAGGGTTCAATATGATGTTGGTCCACCTTTGGCTAGAACAGCTTCAGCTGTTCTGGGAAGGCTGTCCACAAGCTTTAGGAGTGTGTTTAAGGGGATTTCTGACCATTTTTCCAGAAGCGCATTTGTGAGGTCACAAACTGATAACTGATTGATTGATAATCTATCAAGTGGTTCCTGAACTTGATAGAGTTCATGGATCCCAATGCGCTTCACACTACATTCAATCATTCCACCCACCCACTGACACACCGATGGTGGTCATCTAACTGTTATGCTGGACCATTATGCAGCAGGAAAGGCGTGGTTTCCCAAGGACACAACAACAGAAACGGACAGAGTGGGGATTGACGTGCAAGATTTTTTTTCTCTCTCTCTCTCTTTCTCTGTCTTCCTCTCTCTCTGACATAAAGAAATGCATCGGAAAATGCCTGGTAGTTCAGCCACACATTAATCTAATCTAGCAGGGTAATGAATGTGTTCAATAAGCATGTTCTCGCACAGCTCACCCCCTAATGGACAACTCATGACACTGCTGTGATGTGTCCTCTAGTTGCTCTGAATTTCCAGACGTCCGGTGAGCCGATGGATCTAAATCAAGGCCGGTTTTTGCAGAATGGTCTTTGTGGGTTTGTCCTAAAGCCCCCTTTCATGAGACAGCCCAGCACCTCCTTCAATCCAGAGAATGTTGAAGGTGGTCCGGCCCACAGACCCCTGCTGCTCACTGTTCAGGTAAGATGGAACATTATTACTTCATGAACATATGTAAAAACAGAACTGTAAGCTTTAGCATTTTTATGCTATTGATGACCAGTTTATTTAAATGCAGCAGCTTTATGTGGTGTACTATGTTTTTCTACTCAGATTTTCCATTTTGGATGCAGAACCAGAGTAGATCATTTTTTGTCTGTCTTCATTCATAAAGCTCTAGCTTTGGATGAGGAAGCACTTTCTTTTTACCATCATTGAAAATATTTATGTTGGCTAGGATACTTGTAATTCAGAGGAGTTTTCTGATGTAATAAATATAAAATTATTTTAAAAGTAATGAGGTTCCATTCTTCACTAGTATCTTCTCTATTGTTTTTGTGCTGAAGGTTATTTCAGCTCAGCAGCTACCTAAACCGGAATGGGACAAACCCAGCTCCATAGTGGATCCTCAGGTGTGGGTGGAGATTCAGGGAGTTCCCATTGACAACATTAAGAAGAAAACTCATCACGTGGACAACAATGGTACCAACAGTGAATGAGAGTGTTCAAATGCAGGAACACGCAACATGTTTGACTGACTGTTGTTGGTTTTAGGCTTCAACCCACGCTGGGACTGTACGTTTAACTTCACCATTCACGTACCTGACCTGGCTCTGATCCGCTTCGTAGTGGAGGATCATGACTATACCTCTAGTAATGACTTCTTAGGGCAGTTTACATTACCTTTCACCAGTCTTCGCACAGGTGCGTCTGTGTGTGTGTACATGTACACTCTATTGCCAAACCTATTTGCTCATCTGCCTTGACTCTCATATGAGCTTAAGTGACATCCCTTTCCTAATCCAACATGACGTTGGTCCATCGTTGTAGCTAGAATTACTTCAACTCTTCTGTCGAGGCTGTTCTCAAGCTTTACAAGTGTGTTTAAGAGGATTTTTGACTATTCTTCCAGAAGCGCATTTGTGAGGTCAGATGTTAGATGAGAAAGTCTCAGTCTCTGTTCTAATTCATCCCAAAGGTGTTCTATCAGGTTGAGGTCAGGACTCTGTATAGTGCAGTCAAGTTCATCTACACCATATTCTCCATCAATGTCTTCATGAACCTTACTTTGTGCTCTGGTTCACAGTCATGTTGGAAGAGAAAGGGGCCAGCTCCAAACTTCACCACTGCATACAACGTTTTGTATTGCACTTGGCAATGTATGGCTTGGATGCAGCTGGAAACCCATGGTGGAACATCCTGTCAGTTCCACGCTGGAATTCACTCAGTGAATTCCAGCGTGGAACTGGAATTCCACACTGGAATTCCACACTGGAATTATGAAAAAGACACCATCCGCATGTCTTTTGGAATGTTTTAGAAAAACTGTTTTTATCAGTATCTAGTTTTTTACCAGTAGACTTCCAGAAATACATTTACCATTTCTGTCAGAAGTTACTCTGTTGGATGAAGAAAACCTGAATAGAGTGAGCTATTCTTTCACAAATGTTTGTAAAGACAGTCTGCATGTCGAGATGTTTCAATTCATACACTTGTGGCCATGAAAGCGATTGGAACACCTGATTCTAATAATTTGGATGGGTGAGCAAATAATTTTGGCAATACAGTGTAGTTTAAAATGGAGGCTTGAAGCAAAAACATGCTAAGGGTTAATGGGTTTGTGAGTTTAACTGGGTCTTGACTGTGTCGCTTGTCTGCAGGTTATCGCCATGTGCGCCTGCTGAAGCTGGACGGCTCCAGCCTCTCTCCTGCCTCTCTCTTCATCCATGTTAAGATCGCTTCCGCCTAGTCCTCAACTGAACCTTCAGCTCAATCATAGGTTAAGCCATTACCTGAGCACGACCTCTTCATCCTATTGGAAGTGGGAAACTTGATATCTGTGCCTGGATATGATTACAGGATCCTGACTTTCTCTTGTGAATAATCCAGGTGGATCCTGTTAATGTGCATTTCTGTTGGGTCAGTAGATTTCTGTTGACACTACGCTGGAAGGTTTTAGAGAAGCATGTGTTCAAATCAATGCCTGTAAAAATCACATTCACTGTGGTTGGTGGATACTTGAAGGCAGATATATCTCATATGATTTTTGTTTACACTATTTTATTCCATGAGACAATGATCCAATTTTGATGTTTTGAAATATGAAGTATTTTTATCTAATCTCAATAAGACTTGAAAATTGTTTACTGTGTTAATTTAATAACACCAACTTTTCTGGAGTAGATTTTTATCTAAAACTATAAGTTGTCTTTTTTCTAATGGCTCTACATGAGTTTTATTTTGCTGACAGAAATGACTTGTTCGGTTGTGAAGGTCGCAGACCTCACATCTAAATGAATGATGAGAGGTCTGAGAGGTCAGTATCAGGTTTTCTTCTGTCTAACCTTGTGTCCAGTCATATTTCATTCACTCGTTCTTGAAGCTGATTAACTTGATTTATCTTCTTTAGGTTTGTTTGTTGCCTAAAATATTTTTATATATCCCTAAAGTGGTAGCGCTTTATTTATTTGTGGTTAATCCTGTTTGATTTTCCCATGAAATTCTTCTTGTAGCATGTCACTTGGCTGTTAGTACTTTATCCAGGCAAACTAGTTTTTTTTCTATCAGACATGGAAGTTATCACAGGCTATTGTGCTAATGTTATGTGATTTTGTGCTTATTCATGTTTTATACATAAGAAGTACTATGAGTATATCTGTTCTTTAAGTCATGTCATTTAAAGAAGGTGATGGAAGAAACATCGTTTGGTCTGCTGTAAATCTGCGTGTGAATGTTTCAACAAACTTTCTATCTTATGAATCCTGCCCTTCGTTGTCAATATTTTTGTTTGACCATTTTTGTGTTTGATTACACACAATGAAATACATTCACACATATTGAGTGGGTTGATCAGATCTTTGCCCTTGTGTTTTATTTTTTATTTTTTCCAGATTTTTCCTTCGAGAACAAGACTTTCCATTCATGTTTAAGATTGGTCACATGCAGTATTTCTTTGGGTTTTTTAAAGATCCTTTAAAATATTTTCATTGGCTACTTTCTCACTCGATTTCAAGCAAAGACCTTACCAAGTTTTAGAGGAATAATTTATATTTTTGATTGTTTAAAATTTTGCAACTCTGACAGAAATTGTCAAGAGGAAAGGCTCCAAAAGCACCATCCGTATGTCTTTTGGAATGTTTTAGAAAAACTGTTTTTATCAGTATCTAGTTTTTTACCAGTAGACTCCCAGAAATACATTTACCATTTCTGTCAGAAGTTACTCTGTTGGATGAAGAAAACCTGAATTTTAGCACTATACCTAAAATTATATTAGCTGAGTTTTAACTGCATCAAGTGAATGGTGGTGCACACCTGAGCTGCGTAGATCATTTTAGGGCTAAACAAATCTTAGAGAATTCCGATGCATGTTGATTGCTTTGCACAAGAGGCTTGATTATATGGACACAGACCTGGTGTGGCAATTTTACATAATTGCCCTTGTAGATCTTAATACTCATCTACAAGGGCCGAAAACAGAAATGAGTGACAATACAGTTAAAATCGGAAGAAAAACAAATTAACTTTCTGAAAACCTAAAGACTTACTGAACACTGTTTCAGCATATTACAAGAAATATGGACTCATTGTAAGCAAAATATAGGAGAATTACTTGGATCACTGTAAACAGGAATACTAATCTGTAAAAGATAAAAGTAAGACGGAACTATAGCAATAAAACAAGTTGTAATTTATTTCTGTCTGTATTATTTGATGTCAGATCAGTTACCTCTGTTCCTTCACAGACCTTGGTCCTCAAAGATCAATAAGTAATCAGCCCCACAGCTTACACTTTTAAGCAGCTGTTTGTTATGTTCTCCAGAATGTCAGAATTTACACAGTTAATGTAGATAACAAATAAAGCAAGATTATGAACTTCTGTTAAACCCTAAGAAATCTTTAATCACAGCAAAGCTCTGATCTGATCACACACATTACAGTGTCTACAAGCAACTCGTCTACGGTGAAACACAAAACCAAAAACCAAACCTTCTGAGCTGCTGGCTGGCAGCTTATGAACCTTGCCTTAATATGAAGCAACATGAAACAAATCTGATGTAATTTCCTGTAAATGTAAGAAAATGTTTTCACTGTTAAAATTATAGTTTGACTAAATATTATTGCATTGCTTTCTGCATAGCAATAACTAGTAAATAGCAAATGATCCCATTATAAGTAACTGAGAAAAAAACTGTATAATGACTTAAAAAAATAATTTACAACTTAAAAAAAATATTCTAATTGATTTTTAAATAAAGAAATTATTACATTTCAGAGCAAGTGTGACTACTGATATTCACAATATCTCAGGGATGATAGGTTTTCGTCAGTATTCATGGACTTCAGATTCTTGGCGTGTATATGTGTGTGTGTGTGGCCGCCACACGCACACACCCTTACAAGTCGTGTGCATGTGTGAGTTGAGTGTGTGTGACAGAGCTGTGCTGGATCTGATAACAGATGATGAGGCAGCTCTTGCTCATTTCTAAAGCTCTCTGAGGTGCAGCCAGCTCTCCAGATGCAGTCTTCAGTCATTCGGCCCTGAGGATGCTCAGACAGGACCCTCGCTCTCCTGTCAAATCTCATTTTTCTTTCTTCATCTGTCCTCTGATGTGTGATTTCATCTCCTGTAGGTCATTCTGTCCCAAATAGTCTTATTTGTTTATTAAGGTAAATTAGGAAAGGTTGTTACTGTTTAAAATCTTAAAAACAAACAAAAGGATTTTAAAATTAACTCCGAAATACACGGGCAGCCAGTGGAGAGAAGCCTGGACCAGGGTAGTGTGCTCTCTCTTACATGTTCCTGTTAAAAGACGGGCAGCAGCATTTTTGCCCCAGCTACAGACATGTAAGTGAAGACTGGCTGACTCTGAGGTGGAGGGAATTACAGTAATCCAGTCATGATGAAATGAAGGCATGGATTACTGTTTATTTGAAAGAATAGATTTTATCTTAGCTATTTTCTGTAAATAATAAAAACTAGACTTGACTGTGGCTCTTTTGTGATTATTGAGTATAAAATCACTGTCCATCTTAAAACCACCACAATATTGCCAAATATAGAAATAATTTTTACTAAATCCTCTTAATATATTTATAAAAATGAAAACAAAAAATATGAATATGAATACAAGTGTAAGCAAAGTATATCCTGTTAAGTTCAAATATAATTTACAAAATTTATATTTAAAAAGTGTTGTTTCCCACTGGTATTTGAACACACATATATATTATTGGGCCTGCTATAGAAATGTAATCTACTACCGTCAATGCAGCCCGTACCGCTGCGTGCCCCCTAACAATATATATATATCAAAGCGCGCGGCTCGAACCCGTGAGGGGAGCTATTACTTTTGTTTGCATTTTGAGTAACTGTGGCGACGTCATTAACAAAAATCGAGCCAAATTCAAATCAAAACAAAAGACTAACACTCAAAATAGACAGAATTTTGTCTCCCTCTGAGCTGCTCTTTAGAACTACAGTAATGGCAGATTGTCAAAATTACAAACATGGTGGAACAACTGCTATAAACTCATTGCATCTCTGAATAGTGCTGTTTGTTATATCTTATATGCATATCATTTAGTGGTGGCAAAAGCAACAAAAAAACTAGTATGCTCTGGACTTCAGATGGAGTCAGATGGAGCACACATTGGTGAGTCTCTCTAACCTGAATATGAACCTGTACTATGCTGATTCTGTGCCTTCAAATAATTTTAACAATGCTTCTGTAGAAGATTCATAATTTATAACTTATAAGTCTGAAACAGGGAGAGGTTTCAGACTTGTTAGTCTTCAAGTTTCAGAAGAAACCTGAAGAGGTCCATCTGTCCTCTTCAGGTCAGATGAACCTCTGACCTGCTAGCAAGAGATTGCTAGCAAGAGAGTAGCAATCTCTCTTTTGCTACGCTCAAGAGAAAGATACATTTGATACATCAAAGAGTGATGTCATCACTGCTAATGTCATTGTTACATTGAAGCTGAACATTCTAATGGTGTATTCACATCAAACATGTTTTGAGCGTCAGGCGAGTCTGGTTCATATTTAAAGTCTTTGTGGAGTGTTGGATGCGCTAGATGTGTCAAACACTCCAAACGGTTCAAAACGCACTGCACCAGACTCTCAAAAGCACACCGCTGGATGTGCTGTGGTGGCGCAGGGGTTAAGCACAACCCACATATGGAGGCCTTAGTCCTCGACATGGCTGTTGCAGGTTCGATTTCCGGCCTTGTGACCTTTGCTGCATGTCTTCCCCTTCTCTCATTACCCACTTTCCTGTCAATTAACTATCAAAAAAAGGCCACTAGAGCCAATAAAACCTTTAAAAAAAAAAAAGTGCATGGCAATAGCCCTCAACTTGCCTCCACATAGACTGAATGCAAACCAGAAGTGCCTGACGCTCAAAACGCATTTAGTGTTTTGAGCGTCAGGCAGGTAACGTCTACCAGGTAGCGCTGGTCCGCGCTGGTAGACGTTGAGGCTGGAATTGGGGTGGTGGAGCAGAAGACTGGAATATCTGGTTGAGGAAGCAGAGTCATGATGGCAAGAGCTGACTGGCGTTCCCACTCTGCCTCCTGCTGCAGCTCCACCAACCCCAGGGATGGGAGATCGGCAGACCAGCCCTCCAGCACCCAGAGGAGTGCTGGAGGGCTCCTCTGGGTGCTAAAGAAAGGAGCTTTCTTTAGCATTGATGCTAATTTTTAGCATCAGAATGCTGGGTCCAAACTGATGGGCACACTTTGGCAGGCCCCGTTTAAATTTCTTAAGGAATTTTATAGTTATTTATTTGCACTGCCTTTGAGAGTCAACATTTTTAAATATCGACTCTCGATATTTAAAATCTAAGGAATTAAAAATAAAATGAGACAGTGATATTCACAAGGCTAAAATGTTGCATTAAAAGAAAAAAAAAAAAAAAGTGACAACCGGGGAGACCCAAACAGGATGTAGGTTTCTCTTCTCTATACAGACGCTCCTTTGATGTCAGTGTTTGAATGTGTGTCTCAATATGCTTTCTTGTTGTGCTTTCTTGTACAATGATAATAAAGGAATTGTGATTCTGATGCATCGAGCATATCCTCGCCAACACGGTGTGGTAAAACCCATAAACTAAACAAGTTTAGGTAGTAAATAAAGTAACAGGTGAGTGTTCTTTCCACAGAGAGATAGTTAATTACACCTAAACCTAAAGAAAATATCTCCACCCAATGGATCAATCCGGTATTACAATCTATCTAGGCTCCTTTCGGGAGCCAACAGCCTGCCTTTGATTAAAATTGGGCTTGTTCCTGTTTTGATTCCACTGGCATATTAATATATCTCTAAAGGTTGTTCGGAAAGTCTTGTTACACAGAGCGTAGCACATGGGGTTCACTGTACTGTTAACATAACACAGCCAGTACCCCAGAGCCCACAGAGATTCTGGGATACAGTCCTCACAGAAAGTGTTGACCAACACCATGATGTTGTACGGCAGCCATGTGGTTATGAATGCAAACAGAATAGCGCTCAGAGTTCTTGCTGCTTTCTTTTCATTTGCTTTTTTTTCATTTTTGCGCTTATTGATCTCTATTTTTGCTTTAGTGGCAAAGCGTTTGGCAAGCACAGCATCTCTGGTTGCCTTAGCAACTGACTGGTCAAGAGAAGATGAGTGAGTAAGTCCATCTGAGCCTTTCTGAACTTTGATGCTTTCATGATGGTGGCTGTCCTTGTTCACCTCCGAAGCAGCAACCATGTCACCGTTAACGCTGCTGAGCTCGGCCTCCTCTATTGTACTTGTTGTGTTGCAGGATCTGTTTGATGCAGGAAAACAGTTCCAGAAGGCTGAGAATTGAAAACATAGCTTTCTACTGCACTTTTGGTTTTCCACTCCTGGTGAGTTGGAATTATTGTTCCTGTTTCTCTTTGAAGAAGACAAACAGATTTCACTACTGCTGACGCTCTGGGAGCTGATTTGGCGCAGCATGATTGAGGTCATCCTCTGGCTGCCAACTGCATCTTTTCCACTGCCATTGTCCAGGTTCTGAGCCTGGCTCGAGTAGGTGCCTGACCCAGATCCCTTGAGACCTTGTATATCTTTTGCTCTCTTCTCTGTCTCCTGGTAGATCTTCCAAAACAAAATGGCCATGATACTCACTGGTAAGTAGAAAGCAGCAATAGCAGTGCAGAAGGTAATTATGGGCTCGGACAAGAACTGGATATAGCACTCATTTGGCTGGACCGTGCGCTCACCCACAATGTACTGCCAGAACAGTATGGCTGGGGCCCAGAGAATTAAAGAGATGGACCAGGCTAGTCCAATCATGGTCATGGCTCGCTTGGTTGTTCGTTTGGCCCGATAGGTCAAAGGTCTGGTCACCGAAAAATACCTGGGGAGACACAGAAAGTAATAAACAGAGACTGTAACTTGTTTGTTCTTTGCAGTACGATATATAACAAACCACAAAGTTCCAGTGGTGCTTTTTTGTCACAGGCAACTGGAGTGTTGCTGCCTCTCCTTGGTATTTAGAAATGCTTTTTGTGTGCGTCCTTCTTTTGATTTCCTGCATTTTTATTGGTTTGTGAACGACAAGAGACTCTTGCCCAAAGCAGCAATAATGGCAGAACTGTAACATTGTTCATATTTACATTGGAGTAAATATATTCAGTTTTCTTAAATGCAAAAGACAAAACCATACAGTCATTTAGAAGAAAATTGTAAATTAGAATACTTTCAGCTACCTGTCAAAGCTGATGACGAGCAGGTTCATGACGGAGGCGTTACTGGCCACATAGTCTATTGCAAGCCACAAGTCACAAACCACCGGCCCAAGAGCCCATTGGCCCATGATGATGTAGGTAGTATAGAGATTCATTGACAAAGTGCCGATAGTCAGGTCAGCGAAGGCCAGACTGAGCAGGTAGTAGTTGTTAACCGTCTTCAGGCTCTTATTTACCTTGAAGGACACTAAAACCAGGATGTTGCCAACAACAGTGACGAAAGAAAGGGACCCGGTGAGGAAGACGATGATGATGACCTGGGAATGAAGAGGAGATGTAACCAAACAAAGTCATAAAAGTCATAATTAGGTGCACTCCCAAAATATAGTCCGATGGCCCTGACTCCTGTAATTAGGAAGTGCTTAGAGAGACTAGTTCTGCAGCACATCACAGACCATATGCTCCAACACTACGACCCTCACCAGTTCATATCATGCCAAGAGATCCACAAAGGACGCCACTCAGCACCTGGAGCAGCAAAGTTATGTCCAGAGGCTTTTTGTTGACTACAGTTCAGCCTTCAACACAATAACCCTGGACAGACTCATCACAGAACCGGTCACTCTCTGTGTTCTTCCTCTCACATGTGTGTGGATAAAAGACTTCCTCACCAACCGACCCCAGACTGGTTGTGTGCTCAGCCCCCTATTCTCTTGCCTCCATGCCCAAGATGTCAGTCCAGTCCACAACAACAACTGCATCGTCAGGTTTGCTGATGACACCACAGTGGTCAGACTCATCTCATAGGGTGATGAGGCAGCCTACAGGAAGTCCTGAAGCTGAACATCCATATGTTCAGAGATCAACCTCACTCTAAACACCAAGAAAACCAAGGAGATCATCATGGACTTCAGGAAGCTGAACCCAACTCCTCTCTACATTAATGGTGAGAGGATCCACACCTTCAGGTTTCTTGGGGTCCTCATCTCTGCAGGACTACAAACATCACAGCAGTCATCAAGAAGGCTCAGGTGCTGCTACACTTTTCCTGAGTCCTCAGGAAGCTCAAACTAAACTCTAAGCTGCTGTTGACCTTCTGTTGAGACTGCTGACAAACAGCATACGGAACAGCAGCTGTACTGTTACAAACATGGTGAGGCTGCAGAGTAATGTCTAGCTTCATCCTGTTTGACCTGCTGTCCTCTGGGAGGTGCTACAGAGGCATTAAATCAAAAACAAACACACTCAAAGCCAGCATCTTCCCAAAAGCAACTAACACCCTGAAGCCCACACGCACTAATTATATAGTATGTGTATGTGTGTACATGCATATCTATATATATGTGTATATAGTGTTGTAAATATGTATTTCTTTCTTCGCACTGTTTGTGGAGTTGACTTTAATCTCACTGTACATGTGTACAGTTACAAACAATAAATTCAAATTAAAAATTAAATCTTATTTTTTTCTCTTTTGTTTTATAAAAAACATTTTTTTTAAATCCCAGAGTTTCAGAGGAATGTCAGCAGTGTTAGTGTGTCTCACTCCCATTGCGTTTAACTGGAAACAAATCAAACCTTGCATGTTTTTTTGGAAATAAACATAAGAATTTTCTCTTGACTTTGTAGTTTCTCTGTAAGGCTCATTTATGGAAAAATAAGAGTCAGTTATATTGGTATTATTTTTAAAGGAATGATGGAATTCCTTTAAAATAATACCAAACTGTCAAATTTGTAGATATCAAGTTAAAATAGTCAATTTTCATTTCATTGTATTGATCCCTTTACTAATAAGCAATAAAACTGTCATTATGGAAAATATGTTGAATAAAAGTGTCAAAAAACAGAGTTAAAAATAATAATAAAAAAGTTCTTATCAGTGTGTTACCTGCCACACAGTGTGACCTCCCAGTGGATCAAATTCCTCTTCAGGCAGCTCGAAGGAAATGTTAAGTGCGGACTCAGAATTGTTTCCTCCTTTTCTTGAAAAAATACTAATGTTATGCAAATTCCAGTACCTGGACCATTGCTGGATAGAGCCACCTGAAAATGTACAGTTATAAAGCATTTTAAACATCTGTAATATCCTAATTCAATCTGCAGAGTAAATGTGCACAAACTAAAAGTAATGTGCATTTCTACTTGTGACTCTTTGTTAGATTCAAGTGTAATTTGGTCTCTCATACCAGAAGGGCTATCAGGGAAGAAGTGGGCCGGATCAGACCCAGAAATCAGATTCATTGTGGTTAATGACAATCTGAAAAAACAACAAAAGACAAAATGTAGTTTAAATGTTGAGAGTTAAGGTTTGGACCGGATCTTAAATGTAACCTGTCAGTTTCATCATTGAAGAGAACTGGTTCATCAGCTGGGAAAAAGAGAGCATGTATGGAAGCGTACTGTTTTGTCTTCTATGAAATGCCAACAAGTGCTTTGGCATTTCAAAGCACTTGTTCATAGTTCATAGTCCCATAAAGCACAAAAACAGCAGAGAAAACCAAACTGTCAGAGTTCTTGTTTTACTTTTGTCCAGCATGGCAAGATTTCAGGTATTTCTAATTGTTTTCTTGGAATTGATTCATAATTTTGATATATTTTCAAGGTTAGGCAGGCTAGATACATATTTAATATATAAAGTAAGGTTATATGATTGAAGTAGCCTGAGATAGTAGATGTATGCAGGAAAAGTTCAAACTTTTGTCACCTACTAGAGCACATAGGATAATGGAATATTATCCTATGTGCGCTAGTACTGCTTTTTATTTTTTAGCAAGCAGTGACAGAACTATGCTGAATATTTGCAGGGAGCCTTAATCAGGTGGCAGTGACTGCTGAAATAGAAAACAACTGGACTTCCTTTCTTGTTTCTTGGAAACATTTGAAGGATTCTTAACACATGGTATCAACATCAGGACGAAAGGAAGGATAGAAAACATTACCTAAGAGAGCCTTTTGTTAATCGATTTTAAATATGCTTATTCTTGTTATTCATTTAATTTGTTTCCAAGCGAACCTTTACAGGTGAAATTGATTCAGATTTGACCAGTGTTTAACCCAAAAGATTTTGCATCCAAGCAGGTAAAACATGCAGAACCTGATAACAAAGACAAGAGATCTACACAACACAAACAATATATTTCAGTTAGTTTTCTATCCTCGTGATCCAATGTTTTGCTGAGTCTGGCATAGATTAGCATAGCCTGTAAAGAATACATGACATTACTAATACAGGCTGTACTAATTAAAGCCAAAATCATCACACATTCCCAAAGCCTTTCTTCAGTCAGTGACCTTAGGTGTATGTACAGTGCTAAAAAAGAGGGGGAAAAAAATGTCTTTTTGATTATTACACTGGTCCACTGACAAAAAAGAGCACACCTTTAACTGCAGTCATATTCTACAGTCATCTCTGAGACAGCTTTAAGAGACAAATCATATTTCATGTTTTCACTTTAAAATGAAGATCCATGTAAACTATATGAAACATTTACCTTTATAAACAGGTTAAAAGAAAACGCTTTCGTGCAAAGTTGAAAGTCTTTAAAAGTGCAGTCTTACTTGCCAGTCAGCTGTAGCTCCAAGTGTTCAGTGGAACATCCTGCAGAGAAGCTTTGCTCCACCAGAGCAGCATTCAGCTTTCAGACAGTCCATTGGCTGTATAGTGCAGAAACTCTGAGCTCCACCTCTGACAAAAGCTCTAATGTGTCTGCAGAGGAGCATCTCTGACACAAGATCACTGTAGTTAATAGAAGTGTAATAGAAAAGGTTAACGCCATGGATAGGTACAGTACATAGCAAAAAGCATGTATAAAGCTTGATTTTATATATTTATACACAACAAAGTCTATACATACTTTATTTTAAATATTTTATTATGTTACAAGCAGACTTTAATGTAGTTTATTAGGATTTAACATTACAAAAACACAATGTGGGGCATGACTGTGAAGTGGAAGGCAAATGATATATGGTTAGAGAACTTTCACTAATAATTCGAAAAAGTGTGGCATGCATTAATATTCAGCCCCCTTTACTTTGATACTCCGGAATAAATTCCAGTCACTTTGGACTGCACTCTGTCCAAAGTGACATAGTAGATGTATATATATATATATATATATATATATATATATATATATATATATATTTATAAGTTCAGGCTAAATATATATATATAGAGAGACCTCTGCAGCTTTGTGCCACAAGCTGTGGACCTGAAAGGTTGGTGCATCAAACAATTAAATGAAATGAATCTTGTATTTTAGTTGAAGTTTCCTTTTTGGAAATGACCTAAGATATTAATATGAGAAGTGTACAACATTAATCCTCATGTCTGCAGGTCATAACTGAAATGTCCATGAATAAAACATTTTTTTTGCCAGCAACTTCTCTGACGTAGAGGGGAAGCTTTCCTTCCTCATCAAGCATCAGTTGATCGACTGGAATTTTGTACTGCTTTGAGAAATTCCTGTTTTGTTTGTTTGCTCGCTCATGGAAACACAAAGACTTTTTACTGTTTTTTTTTATTTATTTATTTTTTTTAATTTTTACATTTCACCCTCCTACAAAGGATTATTTCAATTTTGTCTTCAATGTCTTTATGGAATTATGCCAGCTCTATTCTTTTGGCTGATCATATCTGAGTGTAAACAAAACACCTGACAACTGAGACATCTGTTCCTCAGAAAAAGAGACAAGTCAGAGGCTTTGTGTTTTATTAGATAGCATCACATAGTTATAGTGTTTATGATTATTTTGTTAGCTAGCTCAGTAGGCTGGTGGCATCGTTTTTTTGCTGACAGAAACATTGGGTTTTATTTGGAGAATAATCTGTAAGTTATTAATTTTATTTTCTTTCAGTATGTATAAATTCTCTGGATGTCGCATATATTGTTTGTGATATCTCTGGTGTACATTACATGATTGAAAAAGTACATGCTTACTAGGGAGGGACACTATATTATATAAATTTACATCTGAAGATGCTGATGTTTGCTAATTTTTAGTAAAAAGATTCCATACAGATAGGTTGATTAATAACAACAGACATTTATTTCCATCTTGGTTATGTAGGATTTGTTTGGTCATGTGACAGTGATGATGATGAAGGATTCTGCAGTGTTTCATTGAAGCAGAGAAGAAGTATCATCTATGTGGTTGTTTTCTCACTAAAGCCTCAGCGATTGTTCGGCTGTCATTTTACTCACCTTTACATTCACTGAGGGTGTGAGACTCAATGGGATCCTTTTCCTGAGTTTCACTGACACAGTAGCAAGTGTTCATTTTTTAAATTCATGATTAAAGTGTTGTTACAAAGCCTAGTTGGAATATGTGTAGTAATAAGTAAAGAAAAAATAGATAAGGATATAAAGTTGCTACTGAACCAAACCAAAAGACAAGGAGGATATATATACAGTAAGTTCTCAAGGTTTTATAGTCACCATCAAAGTTCTTTTATCATGTAAAGCACTTTGAACTGCCTTGTTGCTGCAATATTATCTATAAATAAGCTTGATGTGACTGGTGGCAGGGAGTCTTTAAGAATCTATGCTTTACAAAATGTCTAGAAGTGTGGAAGTAAAAACAAGTTAGCTTCTGCAGTTACTCTGCTTGTGTGCGTAAGAGTTTTTCAGAAGTTCAAGTGAAAACTGTCAATAGTGCATGTGGGAGCATTTCATTGCAAAGTTTTCCCATTTAATATGACCATTGTTTTCCACTCAGCTTAGTTTCATTTTGTAAATGTTCCATTCTGCAGAAAGAATGGAAAGCACAATCCATCAGCAAATGCATGAGTTATAAATATGCAACAGCTCACAAATGTATAAATAAAGATTTATTTTCCAGACCATGCAATTTCATTTACCCAGTCCCTCTTTTACATTTCCCTTGGTCAAAAGTAGCAATAATTTATTCAAAAGGTCTACATAATGCACTACTGAAAGGCAAACTAAACATGCCTCTTCATGGTAAATATTGAAAATGTTTACGTTCACATGATCCAAATACTACAAACTGTATTCATGGCATCATTCAGTCTGAGGTGATACTGCAGGAGTAGAAAAAAAAGGCATGACATCAGCGTGGCATGACAACATGGAAACACACACACACACGCAGGTTGGCTGCCAATGTGACTGCCACTTTCACCCTTTTTGCTGGTCAGTTAGCAAGGCTAACTATGCATGCAATGTCACTAACCTAAATGTAACCAGTAAACATGGCTCTTCATGGAGTCCTCTAGTGGCCTGTATAATGAAGCAACTTCAACATATGAACCAAAAGACTAAAAATGATTCCATTATCATTTTAAGATCAGACGGAGCTGATAGACAGAGCTACCAGAAGCAAGCAAACACTACTTCAAAGCTGAAGTTGCTTTACTGGATCCATCCTTGATTGTTGGAAACCCAACAAGGATTCCCATCTTCACTTTAATACCTAAACATTTTTCACTCTAAACGTAAACATGGAAGGTGTTCAGACAGCACACTGTTCCTGACAGGGGCAGACCGTAGTGCATTTGGTTTGATGAGGAGAAGAAACCCACCATGACCTGTTCAGTGCAAAGTTACCAGCTTGATTGTTTTCAGTCAAGACAGGAAAAGGACCAATTACTTCCTTCTATGTGCTTCATCTTTAAGGCAAAGTAACATTCAAACAAATTAACATAGAATAAATGAATAAATACATGCATTTATTTAAATGAAATAAACTTTAGCAACAACGTATTATCCTATCTTTGTTTACCATTAACAATATACAGACCCTCCCGTACATTCATTGAAGAGGTATTGCTTGAACCAAATCATCATTAAAGATTTCTCTTATAAATTGCATATAGTATGGAAAAGATACACAATGAAATAAGATGCTTTCTCTTTAAGGGATGCAAGGTGTCACAATACTTGACATCTAGATGTACAGAAAACCTCAAACTAAACTTCTTAAATAATCCTAATGAAAAGTTTTATGCAATTTATAGTTGACCTTAAATTGTCTTGGGTTCATTAGACTGCCAAAGTTTTCATGCAATGAATTTATTTCTAAACATTTTTTGAAAAGAATAACATATTTTGCTTTATTTTATAAGAGCATTACTAAGCATAAAAACAGAAGAATAATTGCTGGATGGGTTTTGTTTCTTTGGTGCGACCTCTGAAACAACACAGCTCCCATCTAAAACTCATTTGATATTCGAATGCTGTTATTCTACTCTGTTTTGAATGAAGGTTCAGACCTTAAAACAGAGGGAAATATGGAAGGTGTTCCTGTTAGTAGCTAAAGGGATTGCTTTGTTTGGAGGGAATCATCACTGGATGTTTGAACAGTGAAGATGGTCGACCCCGGCTCCTGAGGCTTCCTGTTACGCCTTTCAGGAGACGCCTTCACTAGAACAAACCATCAATACTGTCAATAACATCAGTTCTTTCTCAGAAAACCAGATAATCATAAGCATCAAGTCTGCTCTTAGGTTATCCACCAGACAAGCCAAAAATAAACTGTATTTATAAAGGTGACCAAAATGAGTTCATTTTGTTGTTTGCATGAAAATATACAAATACCGAATCCAACATCAGCTGAATTTAAAAAATTGATTGCTCCTCTGTCGAAAAGCAAAATAAACATTCCTTATCATGGCATTGTGATGCATTAAGTAACACTAGACTGCACTCTGACTTTAATCCAGCACAACAAACATGTCCTTTGACATAAATTTTTCTCCATAACGTAACAAAAAGAAGAATTGAAGTTTGGAAGCCTCCCAATAAAATCAAATCTGAATACTGTCCAAAAGTTTGGACACACCTTTTCCTTCAAAGAGTTTTCTTTATTTTCATGACTATGAAAATTGTAGACTCACACTGAAGGCATCAAAACTATGAATTAACACATGTGGAATTATGTGAAACAACGGAACTATTCTAGTTTCTTCAAAGTAGCCACCTTTTGTTTTGATTACTTACAGTCGTGGCATTCTCTTGATGAGCTTCAAGAGGTAGTCACCTGAAATGGTCTTCCAACAGTCTTGAAGGAGCACTTGTTGGCCCTTTTGCCTTCACTCTGCGGTCTAGCTCACCCCAAACCATCTGGTCTGGTGACTGTGGAGGCCAGGTCATCTGGCGCAGCACCCCATCACTCTCCTTCTTGGTCAATAGCCCTTACACAGCGTAGAGGTGTGTTTGGGGTCACTGTTCTGTTGAAAAATAAATGATGGTCCAACTAAACGCAAACCGGATGGAATAGCATGCCGCTGCAAGATGCTATGGTAGCCATGCTGGTTCAGTATGCCATCAATTTTGAATAAATCCCCAACAGTGTCACCAGTAAAGCACTCCCACACCATCACACCTCCTCCTCCAGGCTTCACAGTGGGAACCAGGCATGTAAAGTCCATCCGTTCACCTTTTCTGCGTCGCACAAAGACACAGTGGTCGGAACCAAAGATCTCAAATTTGGACTCATCAGACCAAAGCACAGATTTCCACTGGTCTAATGTCCATTCCTAGCCCAAACAAATCTCTTCTGCTTGTTGCTTGTCCTTAGCAGTGGTTTCCTAGCAGCTATTCTACCATGAAGGCCTGATTCACACAGTCTCCTCTTAACAGTTGTTCTAGAGATGTGTCTGCTGCTCGAACTCTGTGTGGCATTGACCTGGTCTCTAATCTGAGCTGCAGTTAACCTGGGATTTCTGAGGCTGGTGACTTGGATGAACTTATCCTCCGCAGCAGAGGTGACCTTGGTCTTCCTTTCCAGGGGCAGCCCTCATGTGAGCCAGTTTCTTTGTAGCGCTTGATGGTTTTTGTGACTGCACTTGGGGACACTTTCAAAGTTTTCCCAATTTTTCAAACTGACTGACCTTCATTTCTTAAAGTAATGATGGCCACTCGTTTTTCTTTCCTTAGCTGCTTTTTTCTTGCCATAATACAAATTTTAACAGTCTATTCAGTAGGACCATCAGCTGTGTGTCCACCTGACTTCTGCACAACACAACTGATGGTCCCATTTATAAGGCAAGAAATCCCACTTATTAACCTGACAGGGCACACCTGTGAAGTGAAAACCATTTCAGTGACGACCTCTTGAAGCTCATCAAGAGAATGCAGAGTGTGTGCAAAGCAGTAATCACAGCAAAAGGTTGCTACTTTGAAGAAACTGCAATATAAGGCGTATTTTCAGTTGTTTCACACTTTTTGTTTAGTACATATTTCCACATGTGTTAATTCATAGTTTTGATGCCTTCAGTGTGAATCTACAATGTCAATAGACATAAAAATAAAGGGAACTCATTGAATGAGAAGGTGTGTCCAAACTTTTGGTCTGTACTGTTTATACATATATATATATATATATATATATATATATATATATATATATATATATATATTGAGGATCTCAGATGAGGACTCTCAAATCAGATCAATATTTATAAATACTGTCTCAATGGGACCGCTTAATAGTTGTTGAGTGAGTGAAGAGAAGTCAGCTTTTAAACACAGGCTGAGTATGAACAAACATCTGCAAACTTCATCTACGAGAAGGCTCTGCTTTCATCAGCAGCACCCAGTTTCTCCTCAGACAGCACTGTGCTTGAATGAAGCATTCATTCTCTTAGATGTGCAACACAGTTGTCACATCAACATGGCAGCTGCTGCTTTGTTCTTCTGGACATGAATGAATGAGAGAGTGAATTGTGTTGTGTTTTTACCCCCTGGATCTGCAGCTAACATGAACATGTGGAACAGTTTTTTGCCCTGAAAGATTTTCAGGTTTTTTCACGTCCTTTTAGTTTCCTTTGCTCTATTTTTTGCATGTTACCGTATCCTGTACGTAAAATAAAGTGAAACCAACAACAACAACAAAAAAAAAAGATCACTTGAGATAGAAATCTTGACATGCCATCAGTCACATATGGTACATATTATAATCTTATATTGTTTATGTACAAGAAGCATTCAAACAAAGTGGGCTGAACGTTAGATCAGTTAACAGGCTGACTGTCTAAATAAGGATGGCTTGAGGAAGGGAAGAACATCTGGATCCGCTTGGACTGACAAGTGGAACAGAGAGCACAGAGCTGGTTGGCTGCTTCTTGGAGAACAAACAGAGGGCTATGATGAAGGACAGGCTGAGCTCAGTTGAGTTGATCCTCATACTGTTTCCGGAAACAGTCACCAGCAGGAAAAAACTCCCAGCAGCGCTCCTGGTACATCTTCCATACATAAGACTCCTTCAAGAGGAACAGACAGCATAAGAAGGATTGCATCTAATTTTAGGACTTTAAAAGGACAAGATGTAAGAAAAAAAGAATGTTATCAGAAAATATCCAACATGAAACATATGAGTGCCTATGTGGAATGAACTGGATCTAAATACTGAGAACAAAATGTCCATCAGCATGAAAGAAAAGCTTGAGGAAGGGCGGAGTGGAGCTGCTTTACCTGGCCTGTGTGCTCAGTTTCATCTTTGTTTATCAGATACATCAAAAAGAATCTAAAACACACAAACATTGATTACATGTTAGTACAGATGATGGAACGAACCCCACCCCATGTATGACATCAGACTGAAACCATATCCACTAGCTGCTGATCTCCACACATGACATGTATCAAATCAGAAATAATGGAGTTCATGAGAAAAACCATCACTTCAGACTAAAGGGGGGATGTTACAAAAAACCAATTTCCATCATGTTATAACATTATTCCCTCATCAACAACGTACCTAAACTAATATTTTGATTCTTTCATGCATGTTTGAGAAATCCTCAAATCAAACCTCACTAGCTAAAACCTGTTTAGATAGGGAGGTTTTTTTTTAAAAAATTTTGATTCCAAATCCAGCTTACTGATTGGAGGACCAGCCATATGAAAACTGGGCAGAGTTTAACACTGGCCACTTTCTCTGAACATAGTGAGATATACATGTTTTAAACTCCACAGGAAGAAAGAACATTTAGGAGTCACTCTTTGGCCTTGCTAAAGGTCACCATCACAAAAGAATCAGAACATGTGTTGGTTTTTACATTTCTTTACTAAATATGAAACCTTTTGACACATTAGCCCTCGTATACAAATAATCCTAGTAATAACTGCTGCAGTGCCTTGCCCACTGAAACTTTGGCAAAGTGCAAGGCATCAGTTCAGCTGAAGGTTCCCAAGCAGCAGCTGCCTTCAAGCTGCAATAACAGGAACAACCAACAAAAGCAGGAGCCTCTTATACTCACAAGTAGTTGGCTAAGTTGTGCTCTTGTAGTGTGTGAGTTTCAAACCCATGTGGTACTGTGTCAAAATACTCATTTCCTATTCCACAGATGAAACATTTGGTCTGCAAGAAAACAAAGACAAACGTAATAAGCTCTCTCCAACAATTTCTGATCTTCATCTTTGACATCTGCTAGCTGTTGATTAAAAATTGCATCTGAATATCACATAAATAATGAAGCTGGTAGAATGGTAGGAAATGTGCTGGTGGCGCAGAGACA
The DNA here is from genome assembly GCA_010277075.1 of Poeciliopsis retropinna. NCBI lineage: Eukaryota > Metazoa > Chordata > Actinopteri > Cyprinodontiformes > Poeciliidae > Poeciliopsis > Poeciliopsis retropinna. Next base: position 925,950 of record VMRM01000023.1, read on the forward strand.
AATGTGTTTCTGGTGACTGTGTGTCTTCACCTCCATGTCTTCTTTCACTTGTTCCTGCTGGTCTCTCAGTTCACCAAAAGCATCAATGATCAAGCCTAGAATTTGACAAGAAAAATCAGATTTATCAGGCCAGTCAGCTATGCAGCATTGTCGCAGCAGCACATTTTGACTTGCTCCTCAATACCGCTGCAGCATTACAACTCAACAACTAAATCCAGTAGACCACAAGCAGCTGTCTTGCACTCAAAAAAGTGAACCCAGTGAACTGTTGAACTAAATAACAGGGCTGAGTGAATTCAACAACCCAATCTGTTCCTTTGCAAAGTCCTATATCATATCAGGTTAAGAAGACATTGCACATGCTCAGACGCTTACTCAGTGCATTACCTTATGTGGTACGGCCATTTTTATGAAGGTATTTTTGGTGCAACATGATGATGAATTATTTTCTTAACAGTGGCTGCTGGCTGGAATTTGTGGGGGACAGAATGGTGAATTCCAATTTCTCACCATTTACTTAGTCAGTATATCTGGGTGGACCCCATATAGGTCTGAGTATGTACTGCAGACCGATGTAGGGGTTTCCCAAATCTATCTGGTTTGCCCAGTTAGAATTTGGAAACCCATGTGGGACCCATATTGTTGCCCTCATTTGTCCCCTGTGGGGCCCACTTAGGTATGCTGGAAGGGGATTGGCTCTAAATCACACATGCATCATCTGATTTGCACCAAACTCGATGCTACTGACCTCTGTTGACCCTTAAAGAGACATATATTGGAATTTGACTCCAGTGCGCCCCCTAGATCATTCAAATAGTTCTATTTCTCTGATACATCATCCGAGCTGTACCAGACTTTTTGTGCATCATCACGGAGCACTGCTGCACACATTGGTGTGGACATCCCTGTTGCCCTGCCCACTCAGAGAAGTCCCTGAACATTATTGGGTGACTCCTGTTTCACCCCATGTATGACATCAGACTGAAATCATATCCACTGGCTGCTGATCTCCACACATGATGTGTATCAAACCTTACAGAAAGTCTTCACCAATCCACCACATAACAGGATAACTTCCAAGACTTGCCGATGGACCCGTACTGAACTGGACAGAAGGCAATTGGAAGATTTGCCAAATGTGCCGCCTAGTGGACAGGCATAGGATTGGTGAGAAAGCGATGGCAGAGGCGATTTCTCGCCGCCATGACGCTGGAGTGGCGCTGAGCTGGGAGGGCCACATGAGGCTACTTGTAGGTTTAATTTGGAGTCACGGTCCACAAAAAAATCTGCAAATTGGACACTGAAAGTTTTTGTGCTTTCTTAAATCCATCAATATGTGTTAAGTTTTCTTTCACCAAATTATAAGTTGTTATGTTCTTCAGTTTTTCTCCTACTTTTGACCTCAGATGAGCCAGTGCTGTGGTACCATCTTTCTGGGGCATTTTGTCCATAGAAGCATATATTTGCTGTGTCCCTCACCCTGTATGATAGCCAGCAGGATTACAATGACAAAGAAGAAGAATGTGATGTCAAAGATGATCCGGTAGATCTCGTATTCATCACCCGCAGGATCCTCAATTTGGTCGCCAATTCCTCCGCCTGCTCGAACGCCCACATACATGTGAAACATGTAACACTGGTCGAGAAATGGAGAGGAAGAAGGTGAAAGAAAAGTGTTTTTCTAAAATTTTCTAAAGCTGTTTTGATATTTAACTCTCTCCTGACCTTCAAAGCACATTCAAAACTCTTCTGTTGAAGTTAGCCTTCTCACTTTATTTTTTAGTGGTTTATTGCCATCTTTTACTGTTCAGTTTGTGTTTTTAATGTAAACTGTCCTTGGGATCAAGAAGCTCCACATATTGGTTTTCATTATTTAAAGGCAGAATAATTAGCAGTATTTCAGTTCATCACTGTTGTTACGTGTGTAAACAAAGGAAACAGAAGTTTTTGATGTTAATAAAAGGCCAACATTAGTAAACTACTAGCTGGCAAAAAAGGGACAGAAACAATCAGATAAATATTTAAAAGGAAAAACATGTAATAAAATAGGAATTTAAGTGACAACACCTTTGCAAAGTAAGCTAGGAAACAAAGGCTTTAGTTAGGAATGTTGTACCAAAAATTAAACTAACAGAATACAAAAAGTATAGTAAAATAACAAAATATGAAGTATATTGGCGCATAAGTAAATTCCAAGAATGTACAGATGACTTATAAAAGGGTCTTGATTAAAGAGTTATATGTCATGATACAGGAAACAAACTGAAAATATCTTCGAACCAAAATGGAGGGATGAAACGGAAAATAGGGAAGAAGAAGAAAACAGAGACATTTTCCTCCAGGCACATGGGAAAAAGAAACAGAACAGGAAGAAAATGGTCACTTCACTTCACTATATAAACTTTGAAATCTGAGGCAAGTGACTCCAGACTCCAGACTTCCTCTTGTTGATCCTCTAAGCTCCACAGCTCCTGTCACCTTATCACGGTTTAATGCAGGCAGAGCTGCCACTATTGGCTCCTTAATAGGAAACAAGTTGCTCCATCAACTGCAAAAGGTAAGTGACTAAAACGGATTAGTGTGTGTGTCCCAAAACATCTGGGTGACACAAGGTTCTTCCTAACTGCAGAAACATAAACAGGCAGATTCCTTTTTATAGTGATATCCTAAACATGGCAGTGAGCAGATAGTTACTGCCTACATGTCCATAGATACTCATTAAAATACATAATTCTAGGGCTTTTATTATCAGAGGACACAATAGCGTAGCAGACTATCACCTGCAGAACCAAGCATGCCTGGTTCCAGGCCTGAATGCTCTGATAATTCATGGTGGTCATTTCCCACCATAAATGGAGGCCAATGATCCTGTTAACACAGGCGGTAAGATACTGACTGGTTTCAGTTCCACAGCGGTTCATTGATTAATCAGGCAGAAAGCCAGACATCAGTAAAACTTTCCTCCACCAGCTTGTTTTTCTACAGGATTACATTAACATATTTGACTTTCAGCACAAGTTCAGACATAATTTAAGGCCATTGATGCATTCAGTCAAAAGCTATGTTTTAGTGAAATATGTTTAGACCTACTTCATATTTTATTATGCAATTGTAGTTCGGAGAAGTAGTAACTGAAGTGCTTTTAGATACACTGTATCATGTCAAGCATTTTTGTATTGACATTGTTATTGTATTTTTGCACCATTATGCTGTAAAGTTCACTAAGGTTATAGTTGCCTACACATTTTTTCATTCAGCAGCTTTTCAACTTTTAGACTAAGCCATGGTCACAACCATCTTTTGACATTATGTTTAAAAAAAGAAGAAGAAAAAAAAAGGTTCCATTACTTAGATTTTCTTTTCCACTCCAGCATAAAATGCAGGAATTCACTTAGATATCAAAGCGAATGTAAAAGTGACTGCAGTTGCTTGTTTTTATTCAAACTCATAAGAAATACAACCTATGAAAGTGGAGATATTTATCATACTCACTGTCAACATGTCATCACACTTCATGTCTGGAAGTTCTCCATCTTCACTTTTGTTGTAAAACTTTCTAAAGAAGTTGAAGGCAACCACTGTGTAAAGGTAAACCACCACTGCTAACAGACCGACAGTGAGCACAAGCTGGAAGACAAAAATGATGAAAACACTACTTTGATGGCCATCAGGGTCAGAACATTTATAATTCCATTATATGGAGATTTTCATAACTGATCAACTCTAACTGAGCTGGAACGTCTGTGCTGAATTCCTGCATCCATTTGCAAACATATTCATCAGCACCCTGGTATAATGTAGAAAAAACATTCCTCCAAAAGAAAGAGGCAATATTCAGGTGGTATTTAAAAAAAAAAATCTTTTTAGTTTTGCTCATGCTGCTCTCACAAGATGCCACCCTGGGCACTTGCCCATGTCCTCCATATCAGAAACCATCAGGAAACACAGCAAACCTCCAGAGCACAGAGTCTCTGTGTTCCTATTTTTAAAAAACACTTTAACCTCCTTTCTAGAAGGAAAAATCTATTTTTTCTTGTCACAATGTTTAATATGTTATGCATTATTTATTTATTTTTTTTGAAGAAGTTATACTACATGAACCTATCTATAACTTGACTGGACAAGTTAAATATTTTGTGTGATTTTCTTGAAAACACATGAAGCTTGGTAACTAATTCATATTCATTCATTATGAGTCATTAGATTCCAAGGGAAGTTTAAAATTTCCTTTGCAAATATACTCCAAACTATTAAAACTAAGCTTAAAACAGCCTCAACTGAGTTAACTATAAGCTAAACAAAGGGGGCTGAGACATTTTATTAAAGTATATCACAAAACATAATTAACTGCATGAAGATTAAAACTCAATCCAAGACTTTTCTAACTTTTAATTTTTAACTTCTAACTCGAAGAAATGAAATGCAATTTTATTTATTGCTCTATAATTACAATTAGAATATTTTTTCTACCACCATGCTTTGCTTAGAACAAATCATGTAAATGGTTTTATCATATCAGTGACACTTTAATACTTGTCTGTATACAAATACATCTATTCAATTTCATTGTGCGCAATCCTTCACACTTTTTAAAGAGGCTAATATGACATATGGATAAGTAGAAAGTCATTATCCATAGCAGTGTGTATAATGACTGCAGGGACTCATAGAAAGCCTTCTAGGGGCCTTTAGCCTTTATATTAACAAACATGTTACACACACAAACACACACAACCTGCTTACCTGTTTGCCATTATGTGTGACTGAAGAGAGGATGGTCCGCAGGGTCTTGAAGCCCATAGCAATGTCCAGCAGATGGGCAGCAAAGAAGAAGTTGTTATAGTGACCCAGGATGGACATGGTCATGTACCAGGCCAGATACAGGAAGGACTGCAATGAGGGGACAGCACCATGGTTACGGACTAATGCAGGAACCACACTTATGTCATGATATAGTATTTACAAACAATATGAAAGGAGTTTTGGACAAAAAGTTTTGGAATTAAAGTTATGCTTGTTCTTGCACTTTCCTATGTGTTTCAAACATCAGAGCTAACCTCAGTTAAAATGTTTAATATAGATGTGAAAATAGATTCATTTCTTCTTCAGGCATGTACTGTGTTACAAAACGTTTTGCTTAGTAATGCTGAGCAAAATGGAAATGAAAAAGGCCACTTTCTGTCAAAAATGAAGTGCTTAAATTAAGTATAATTATTATTAAACCTTGATAGGTGTGTGGATAATAACTGAATATATCTGATTGGACTGAACTAACTATATACTGAAGAAAAATATACAAAATATGTTATATCAAATATTGTTGCCATGTGGAGTTAAAAACTGTAACTGCATTTGCTGACATTTTATTGTACAAAAGTAATATTTCTCTTGATTTATGTATAATTTTTAATCCAATTTGTTGCCAGTGAGCATTACTCAGTGAGTTGTTTTTTTTACCCTGTAAATGGGTGGTGCATGTCCAGTGGGTGATCGGACAAAATGAGCAACAACTGGACAATCCGTGGACTGGGGACAATAAAAGGCCACCCCAAAATGTCAAATTTTGTCACAAGTCATAATTCCTCAGACGTCGCAAGTTATGCGGGAGCTTGCCATTAGCATGTCGGATGCAGGGATGACCACCAAAGCAGTAGCTGCACGGCTCAATGTCCGTTACTGGTCTACAGGTCGTAGACCAATTCTAAAGTTGGTTTTCAACAGACTGGCACTACTGCAAATTGACCTCATCCTCGTCAGCCACATGTGACCACTTCAGCACAAGATCGGCACATCCGGCTCGTCCATCTGCAAGATCGGCTAAGACCAGCGGCACACACAGCTGATGAGACTATTGGAGACGTATCACACTCAGACTGTCCGTAACCGCCTACGAGAAGCCAACTGGGTCAAAGTCAAATTTCTCAGTGTGACCTTTATCATGTTCAAAGGACTGTTAATCCGCTACAAATTAATGTTAACAATGCTGATCTGAGGATCAGTAATTACTGAAAATATAGTTTGAGTTTCTCTATATATTGCTATATATTGTGTAACCCAAATGTTCATAAAACTCATATTTAACATGGGGCGTTCATATTTTTGTTCAGTGTATTCCTGGATATTAAAATAAATCTAATACTGTGAAAAGCATCTGAAAACCCACACTGGGTTTTAAATGTTTAGACACTGTCTCTTTGTACACATGGTTGCTGGAATACTTACATTATCAGTAAAAACAACCCCAAGCTTCCAGATCTGATACTTCACATCGATGGAGTTGAGCCTGTTAGGAGGCAAGACAAGGTTGGCTGTTCTTCATATCCATAAGAAATAATCAAGCATATTACGTATTAAAATGTGAAATCTAGAGGTGATACTGTGCTTGAATCTCTCACTAGTGGCTTCAGTAAGTACGATTCTAAGGAAGATAGTAAGGGAATGTGTTTCTTATGTTTTTTACTGTAATACAGTGAACGCTCGTTTTTCGCGGGGGCTATGTTCCCAAAATGATAAGCGAAATCTGCAAAGTAGTAACCTTCATTTTTTTTTTTTACAATTATTATACAATGAAATACTCCACAATACATTGAAACCAAAGGACACAACCTTTTTACAGGCCCAAGCATTTGTTTAACAAATAAAAGTACTGTATACAGTTTTTTTTTTTTTTTTTTTCCAACTAACTACTGTACTGTAAAATAATCATTTTAATCATCTATACAAACTGAAGGCTTCAAATTGCGGAGATCAGCACCACCCCATCGTGACCCGAGTCATTGGATTAGAAGGGGAGAAAATGAAAAATGACTATAAAAAAACTTTTACAGACTACATCATGTTAATTATTCATCAATATTTAGCCTTCATTTTCTGCTCTTAAAAGGACACATACACACACTTACACAGCAACCAGTGAACTGTCTTTCCTGGGTTTTCTTTTCTTGTGAGCATCACTGAAATCCAGAGCAGCCTTGTCCAACCCCAGCAGCTCACTGATGCGGTCATGGCCATAAAACTCCCCGTACTTGTCCATCACCTGCACAAGGTAAAAAGACGGTATGAAAAATTGTCCAAAATTCATTCAGTTAAACTTCACATCTTCATGAACTCATTTGCCTACCTTCCTCTTGACAAACTTATCCCAGTAGTTGTTGGGGAAGGATCTGAAAGGAGAACGTTTTTATAGAAGTGAAGAGAAGTGTAAGTGATAAAAAAAAAGAAAAAGATGAACGCATATTAACAGATATTTTCTGGTTTCTTTTGGTCCTGTTCTGATCCACTCACTGTGTGTTGATCACAAGTCTGTCCCACTGTCCTTTAATGTCGTCCTCAGATGGTTGCTCGGTGATGTAAAGACCATCAAACTCAAGCTTCCTGGCCACTTCCTTTTCACGTTTGAAGATTACCAGTGGAACCTACACACGCCGCACATAGCAATACACGACCGCTATTATTCAAATTACTGAAATATCACTAAATGACTCAATGCAATATGCTGGGTTTCCTTAGATAGAAACATTTTAATCTTGAGTAATTAACTGAGAATACTGTACTGTTTGATAACTAGGATCAGTTGGAATCTGTGTGATTGAGTTGGAATGATGTTTTTGTAAATTGCCTGGAGATGACATTGCTTGTGAACTGGTGCTATAGAAATAAACTGAATTGAAACATACTGTTAACATGAGGAAACCCAAACCAAACAAGGCTTTTCTTGCTTTGTTCTGTAATTTGCCAATCTTACCTTCAGACAGTAGTATCCGATGATGCAGAAGAAAGAAATGACGGTATGGAGAACAGCCAGGATCCGCAACATGGGCTCCATGTATCCGCTGCTTTCCTCCAGAACAAAACGCACTGAGACCGGCTTCAGAGGCTCACCCGTGTCATCCGACACCCGGTCGTTTGATTCTAGCCTTTCTCCAAGCAGTGGATCCCACTGGACACTGTTGTCTGCATGGCTGCTGTTGTGAACAGCTTCCTTCTCTTCCACCAGGGATGATGAAGTAGAAACCTGGCAGGAACAAGTTAACTAGCTTTTTTCACAACAAAGCAACAACAACAAAAAAAGACATTAAAAAAGAGAAAGAGAATACTGTTTCCTTTCCAGGAGGGCTCTTCAAGAAAAACCATATGCTCTTTAATTGCTCTATGCAATTAAAGAGCAATGAGCAATTACAGTCTAATAACCTTCAGACAGTCTGCTTAGTTTACATGTGGATAACAAAGTACTAAACCTAACCCAACAGTTTTGTGTAGTAATGCTCCCATTTAAAGCATTCAATAATACTGATACTCTTTAGCTTTGGCCTGATTTTCTGATGTCTGACCCATGACCCAGGCTTCTATCCATGTCAGATGTTTGCAGATATTTATTATCACCCACAAGTTGAAAGTTGTCTCTAATTGTTGTGGCAACTGGAATAGAGGGCTAAAAGCCTGAGGGTGTGTGTGGGGGGGTTGTGTGTGCATGGTGCCCAGTGTTATGTTTGGGTTAGGTTTAAAACTGAGGTGTGAACTGAGTTAGGGTTAGACTGGAGAAATCAATGATAAATGAATGGAAGTCACTGCGAAGTCATTGTGAAGATACGTGTGTGTGTGTCGCGTACGTGTGTGTGTGTGTGTTCCTACCATACCCAGTTCCCTGTTACCTTATAGAATAGAAGTATAAAATTAATTGCAAATGCAACAAACAGGGCCAGCATCCTCATGTTGTAGAAGTTTCTGGCAAAGTAGTTCTGTAGGGACGACAGGAAGACAACAGCAGATTGTTGATTCTGGAACAGATTTCTAACATGCTTCACATCATCTCATCTAACTGACTGAATGAGAATATTCTAATCTCTACATGAAAGTATTTCTTCTTTCGTCAGAAAGACCAGAAAGTGAAGGACTGGACGGGACAGAACAGAAAAAGATGGGACGGGAAAGGACAGGGCAGGATGGGTCAGGATAGGATAGGACAGAAAAGGACAAGAAAGGACAGAAGTGTTGGTGATACCAGCAGTTTCCTCTGGTAGGCCAGGATTTTCTTCAGGACGGCCGACTCCTGCAGGTCTGGTTCATCAGTCTTTGAGTTGTGATGCTTTCTCACTTTTGATTTCATCTTCTCATTCTTCACTTGTTTCTCTTGTTTCACCACATGTTCCTCTCTAAAATCATGAAACAGTGCTTAAGGCTTTATGCTGTCTCTCCGTATTCATCTATTTCTCTGGTTTTTGTCCCTTCTATCCCCCAAAAGTTGCTCTTATGATGGAATAAAGACTTTTACTTACTCTGACATTTTTTCAGGTTCAGCTTCAGCTTCTGGTATTTCTTCCTTCTTTTCAGAGGGACCACTCTTTGACTAAAGCAGAAAACATGATTAGAAAGTATGCATAGTTGTTGTTATTCAGCATGAGTCTGGACCTAAATAACTCAGTTATACAAGGTCGGTCTTACAAAAGTGTTCAGAACCCTTTATGTTTTCCTACATTTGTCATGTTGAATCCACAGTATATTCTTTTTTCTTTATTAGTACAACAACATATCTCAGTGAATAAATGTATGGTTTTAATTTTACTAAACAAAAATTGGAAATGTGTGATTAAGTTCTAGAAAACATCCCAAACCATGGCTCAGGTGGCACAATTACACAAATCAGGCTTTTATGAAATAGAGGAACAATGAAATAATGAAAGTCCGGTTTGCCTGTTGCCTTCAAAAAATAAGGTCAGACAAGAACAAAATAAAACTTTTAGCGTACGTATAAAATGCTACAGTTGAACCTGAACTTATTCATACCCCAGGCAGATTTAAATAGGAAGTTATCTTTTAATTTGACCGACATATTTCCACTGACCCGAGGGGATATTAATGTTTCAGAGTGACCCACACTTTGAAGTGTGTACCTGATAGAACAGGTTCCCTGTTACCTACTCTATAAGGTACCAGGGAACCTCATAGAACTACCAGAAGCTGCCAAAGAATCTATGGAAGGAGTTAAAGATTAGAGTGATGGACAGGAGGCCATCACTCTAAACTGTCTGGTAAAAATACCAGAGGAAAAATGGAAAAAACTGGTCAGAAATTATAAAGAGGGTTTGATCATTGCAAGTCTAACAATTATTTTGAAGGATTTAAGTAGATTGTTTTGGGAAAAAAAAGAGAATGAAAACAGACAAATTAGGTTAATTTCTCAGGAGAGTAACTCTGAACATTCATATGCAACCATTTCTGGATTCTCATGATATAGACAGAATATTCTCTGGATGCCTCCCCAAAAGTCTTACAACTAAAACTACAGTGAATATTGATTCTACAAAGCCTACTGAATACAGGTGCCTGCCACACTTTTCAAATTCCAATTTGAAAAAAAAAAAGATGCATCATTTTCCTTTTCTGATTACACTTCTACCTCAGCACTAATACATCATTACAGGCATTGTCAGGTGATTCAGCACAATCAGGATTTTATAACAAAGGAGCATCAGCCTCATTGTTTTCACTCTGTCACTAGTAAAGTAATGCATAAGATTCCTGGAGCACCATTTTGATTTTATGGATGCTGAATAAAAAAAGTGCAGCAAGTTTTACACACTCACATACGCACACACACACAAAAGAATAGTTTGAAGGGGAAACTAGAAAAAAGGAACACACACACACTGAGATGATAATGACACGGTTAAAGTGATTGCAGTACCACACATAGGCTCAACGAATCATTTATAGTTCGTATTTCAAACTCCTTCAGTTCAGTGTGACAAATACATTAAAATATGGGAAAGACAGCAGTGGTTCCAGCAATTTGGTCATTATAAAATACAGTACATATGAACAAAGACAGCACGAGATAATAAGTCAGCTATAAATGACATAAGGGATATATCTTTTAAATTACTCTAGACAAACAGTGATAAATGAACAAGAAGTAGTTGATGTTTGGAGTATTGAATTTAGTTCTGAAGGTTTAGATGCTGAACTATAAACATGAACTGATTGATACCTGAGCTTAGAACAAGTTCAGGGTGATGAATATACACAATGAAAAAACCCAAAGCAGAAAATGTTTCATTCACCTGATGTCTTTGTCTTAGTTCTGGCTGTGGAGCAGGAGGCGGCGCTGAGGGGGGAACTGGGGAGTTGAGGAGCTCAGTGAGGGAAGCGTTGGGATTATGGGGGGTGATTTTGTACTGTCCCCCCTCTCTTCTCAAGTCAAGACCAAAAATGTCTGACAGCAGCTCAGTTTCACCGGCATTAACTGCTAGATCAGCCAGGTCCTCCTTCGGGGAGCTCCGCTCAGACAGCCTCTTCTCTCGCTCATCTCCTTCACCGCGGACCTCGTCCTGGGTGGGGTCAGGCATGGTGGCCAGCAGTTCTGACACCTGTGGATGGAGACAGTTCTTTATGAATAGCTGATGCAGAATCTAAATAGTTCTTTCTTCAACCATTTTTACATCTATTTTTAAATAAATAACCTTGACAGCTTTGGCTCCCTCTACTAAAGTCCCTCCCATGAAGGTATTGTAGAAGATTCTGCAAAATCCTCGAGCCACACTGAAGGTCACATGGAGGAGACCCAGCAGCACTGACCAGTAGAAAGACACCAGAGTGGTCACCAGGTCTTTCAGTGTCATGTTCTTGATCTTCTTCATTTGTTTCTTTAGACTCTTCATTGATAGCACCTGAAGCAAAGAACAAACCAAAACTCAGGTCCACGAACACTCTGCTGAACAACACTGTGCCCCTCAAGGTGGACTCTGATCTGAACCTTCAGAGCCACATGTAGACCGTTACAAAGCCAACCTTCTATATCCTGAAAAACATTTCATTAGAGAACTAATGTCTCAGTAAAATCTAGAGAAACTCATCCATGCGTTTATCTAGTCGCACTGATTACTGCAACAGTGTCTTCACTGTCTGACTGCTCTGCATTAAGAAACAAAACCAAGCATGGAGACGCAGCCTTCAGCTTCTATACACCAAACTTGCAGAAAACTGCAGTTGAAACACTGAGTTCCTCTAGACCAGAGCTTCTCAATTCCAGTCCCCAGGCCCCTCTGCTCTGTATGTTTTAGATGTGACTCTATTGCAGAAAAGCTAATCCAAATGATTGCATGGCATCTTCTGCAGCCATTAAACAGGACCAGAATTGAGAAATAGACTAAAATTCTACCTGGTTAGAATTGCTTTTGAACCATAATAAATTAAACATTGACCAACATCTGATGTGCATTGATGATTTTGATGATGACACTCAACAAAATGCTATGTTTATTAATTGCTTCATAATTCATTATCATATTATGTTTTTGTCATATAAAGCATTTGGAACGATCTTGTAGCAAGTTGCGTTGCATCTTCCAGCAGACAGACAACACTGCTTTCACTGTCTCAGGTTTAATTTACATGTTTTGTCCAGTAAAGATTAGAATATTTTTTTAAACTTGTCATGCGTAAAATAATATTTACATAAGACTGCATTTTTTCATGACAAAGACTTCATATATGCAAAGTTTGGGAGACGCTGAATCAATATTTTTTTGTATATATGTATATACATGTCAAATTGGCAGTGAAGGAAATGTGTGCTCCCACCTTTATGAGCAACATGACGTTATAACGAAGGGCGATTAAAGCCAAGCGCACAGTAGACACAGAGAAGAAGCCCATGTCAGGGTTTTCCTCATCACATTTCTCTCGCTCACTCTCCTCTTTCACAGCTGAGCGCTCGCCAGCATCAGACATCTGCGCTGCTAGCTGCATTTCAAAGATGGTGTCCTCACAGAAATTCACAAACAGCTCCATCTTCTCTTTTTCTCCACCTTCATTCACTACATCGAAGATGAACTGGCGTTTTGATTCTTTAACCTACATACACAGGAGGGATGTTTGGAGAAGGTTTCAGGGTTAACAGACAGATCTTTGATCATCTAAAGTGATGGAATGCTAAAAGCATTTTCACCTGAGGTTTCTCCCATTGTGTCCGACTGGACTCACTGATTTCAAAGTAAACCCGCTCAATGCGCTTGGCGCTGCCCATGATCTCAATCCGGCCCAGATATGGCTGGAAGTAGTTGAGGACGCTCTCAGCCAGCTCCAGGAAGGTCTGCAGGCGGGTGTCATGAGGCATGTGCTCAGACAGATTTGTTAACAAAACTGCCACATTGAAGCCAATGTCCTGAGAAACAAAGTGAAGAGTAAATCTGAAATTAAACCTTTATTGCTTTTGAGGATGTTAGACATAATGGATCTGATGGAACCAAAAACATTAACTTAACTTAAAAGTTTGAGAAAACTAAATGATCCAACCCTTGTTATTTAAATAATCCTTGGGTGTGTGATGTCTGGCTGAACTCCAGACACACACCATCCTGGTGAAAACCAGCTCCCTGTTCTACACTATTTGTTTCACCCTGAGGACCGAGCTCTCAGCTGTTGAGAAACAATTTCTTCTTGCAGTCCTAGACTCTGTAGAAGTTTGAAATTTTAACCAGTAGCTAACGTTTGTCTATGACATATGTAATGCACCAGTTCTGTGCAGTTTACTGGAAATCATCACCGACTGAACAGCTTCTTCCTCCACTGCCATGCTGAAACTACAGGCAGACTGCAATTCTAAAATGGAGGAGAAACTCATCATCGTTCACAACTTCCTCTGATTGACCTGGCAGAAAGTCTGGCTCCATAAATCCGAGTCAATAGGAGAAATCTCAGATGACGCACAGAGGCAAGATCAAGTGGAATGTGTAGGCAATTTCCAGATTAGGCAAAAATGGGTGTTAAGGGTTTTTTTTTTTGCTCTTGGAGTCATTATGGACATTTTGATTCTTTATTTCAATAGCTGATTGATTTGCACAATGTTTTTCCAAATATAGCTTCCTTCTCTTTGAATTGAATTCAGTTCCATCCATCCACCTGTCTGGAGGCTAGTGGTCAATGGGTTAGGGGCGGAGTACACCCTGACAGGTCGCTGCTCCATCAGAGGGCAACACAGAGTTCATGAATGAATGAACAAGTCCACTATTTAGACAGAATAATCAACAGTAAATTTTTAGACTGTGGGAAAGAGCTGGAGCACCCAGAGGGAATCAACATAGCGGACATGTAAAGTCCATGCAGAAAGACCTGGAATTCAAACCCAGGACGTCTGCAACAATGCAACCTTCAACTCAATTCAGTTTATTTGTACAGCAGCAATTCACATCATATCAAGGCACTTTACAAGAAAAACAAAAAAGAAATGTCTTGTTCGTTCCCTGAGGTTACAATAATTCTGTCAACTGTAAATGTGTTGGAATTGTTTTTTCTTTGACCCAGCTTAAAAATATATTATTCTAATTTGGTACAGCTAATTTTAATAGTTTTGCTCAAGCTATAATTCTGATATGATTTTCAGTCAAATCAGAACTGTAGCCTGACCAAAACTAATAAAATTTGTTGCAACAAATTAGAGTATGTTTTCTAAGGTGGTTCAAAGAAAAAAAATTTCAGTGTACATCGACTGCTCTGTGTTCTGACTCACCTTGGCTGGTTCATGAAAACGCATCACAAACTCCTCATAGTCCAGAAGTTCATTCTCATCAGTCTCAGCACAGGAGAGGAGGAAGTCCGTTTCAGACTGGGTGTAGTGTTTGTGGCTCTCCATGGCTTTATGGAAGTCCCTTTTGGAGATGACACCTGCAGGTTCATATATTTGTTAATCACAAACTATTTCCACCATGCAAAATACTGTATATGCAAAAAATGTCAATCCAGCACATTTCTCATTAGGGCTCATTAATAACTTATTCAACAAAAAAAGTGTTCAGAGCTGTTTGCCTTTTCCATCGGGGTCGTACTCCTTGAAACCATCAGAGGAGGTCAGGTCTTTCAGTTTCAGGAACATGTCAAAGAACTTGAGGATCATCTCCACATTGTTGGACGATTCCACCAACATATCAACCATTTGCTTGCCAATTGTTCCATTTACTACATTACCTGTGGGGGTGACAGTGAATAGTTTTAGACAGGGTTTAACAACCATTAGTCGACACAGCTTACTTCAACACAACTAATGTATGCATCTGCTGTTTCTATCTAGATAGATCATAGATGGAACATCATACATGAAACATTAACTGACATTCTGACGATGGTACTTGACAAAATGTAATGCTTCAATTATTGATTGTGTGTTCTATGGCTTTCTATTTTTGTGTCTTTTTGTGTCTTTGTGTACATTTCTGCCTTGCTGCTGAAATGTACTATACAAATAAACTTAATTAATTGATCAATCTACAATAAGTCATACCTTTGCTATGAACATAAATATAATTTGCTATGAACATAGGCATACCTTCTAGCATTGACAGCAACATAACCACCATGTCTTTCTGCAGATCCATCAGCTCTTTCAGTAACTCAATCTGACTGGAGTCCTGAGAGTTAAGAGAAGGAACCATGTTTGATCAGTGTGGAACCCAGTATTTACCCACTTATAGTAGGGTAATTAAAAGAAGGTACAAATTGTTATTTAAATGCTTAATCTCACACATGCACAGCAAATAAATGCAGACTTTCAATCTACTCAATTAACTAGTAATAACTAACCAAAACATAAAATGGGTGACTTTGTTAGACCTGTCAGTTTCTACCTAAGTTGTTTTCCACTAACCTGAGATAATTTCATCTGCATGTGAGCAAAGACATGCAGGAAGCCAACCACAGCATCCCACAAGCGACTGTGTGCCAAACTCTGTTGGTTGCCTGTGCAAGGCCCCTACAAAAACAAACTCAGTCAGTTTCACTATGAAGAGCGATGTGTCACTCTGCACAATGATGCAAAACTATTTTTTCAAACAAGAAAACAATACATGACACTGCATGACATGAGGGGAAGATAAGATGCTTTTCTTTAGGAGTTGCACATGTTGCAACCTTCTATAGGTTGCAACATGTATTGCAACCTACAGAACATGTATTGCAACCTACAGAAGAAGTTCAATTTTGGATCTGATTAAGGAAATTCTGGTTATCCGCCTCATGAAACTTGTTAGTAGCTATTTTTAAAATAAAGAAATTTTTATTCGAAATGAAGCTCTTTCTTTCTATCTGGTGAATTCTCTTACCTGGATATACTCTGTAAGCGTGTTGAACACCTGTTTGGCCACATTGATTGCCTTGGAGAAATTCCTCTGGCCCTGCTCGTCAATAACATCCTTCCCAGAATAATACCAGTAAAAGTCACTGATAGACTCCTGAGGAGGAAGAATGGGGAATTAAAGTTTTTTTCAGTAAAATTACAAACTTGGAATTTTAATGAATAAACAAACAATCAAATGGAAATTATAGATTAGGATAATTCCTTCAATGCCATGTCTGCATTATTCAGCACCTTATTTTTGGAGTCTTCAGCCAAAAAATCATTTATTTTTGTGATTCTGTTGCTAACTGATCAACTTGTTCCAAAAAATATTTTTCACTCAAATTAACGGCTTTGTATGAAACTGGCTAGTTAGGATTGTTTGTTGGCAAAATATGGAGGCTGTCACAGTGTCCATATAACCAACAGTTTTTTTTTTTTCAAGCTTCTATGAGGAAATTTGCCTCAGAGTAAAATTTGATTTTAGTCATATTGCAGCTGTGAAGAGAAAAAACTAACCTGAACTCTGAGTAAGTAATCAACGGTAGAGATGATGATGTTGACGGTTGTATTGTTCCCAGTTTGTGTCCTCAAGTAGTTCTGGAAATCTGAAACAAGATGAAGCAAAAACAAGAATATATAAAGTTCAAAGGGAAAAAAGCAGAACAAGATGTTTCAGATGTTTCATACAGAGTCTATTAAAGGTTTTCACCCCCTTGGATGTTTTAAACATTATCGCTTTTACAAATCACCGGCTTCAGAGACCATTTATTCTCCAACCAGACGATGAGCCGACGCATCTAGCTGAAGATGCACACAAATGGTCTGAAGACACCACGGTGGATGTTCAGAAGTGGCCCAGTCAAAGACCGGACCACCTGAGAGACTTGGAACAGTTTAGTAGGAATAATGGAGGGAAACTGCAACATTCAGATGAGCAGCCTGACCAAAACACACACACTCCCTGCGAATGGAGGCAGAGGTGCAAATACTAAATACTGACTTGAAGAGGGTGAATATTTATGTATTCACTTCATTTATGTAAATTATTTTTATTTATCTGTGATTATTTTGTAGAAACATAACATTCACTTTAAGTTTTTTTTTTTTGTGCAAATTGTCAAAAAAGCCAAGTGATCATGATTAATTTATAAAAAAAAAAAAAAAAAAGAGTGAAACATCCAAGAGGGTGAATACTTTTTATCTAAGAATCAATTGATTGATAGATAGATCAGATTTATCTTTCTCCCTTCTAAGCTAGAAAAAAAAGACCTGATTTTAACAGAACAGATCCACTTTGTATCATTTGTATTGTAAGTCAAAGCCATGGAGTTTAATCCACAGCCTGCTTCATGTTTCTCTATAAATTAATAACCAAGAAGAGAGAGCTTAGTACCCGAGTTGTGTCCTTCGCAAAGCAGCTGCAGGAAGCGGAAAAGGTCACAGGTGAACTCATCATCCTGCATGACCTTCTCACCTGGCCAAAGAGAAGAAACAAACACACACCCACACACACGCGCACACACGCAGGCACGCACACATGCAGGCACACATAAGCACAATCACAGACAGATGTATGCACAAACATTTCAACAACACAAGCATGAGCAAACATAAAAGCACACACACATTCATATACACAGACACACACAGAAATCAGAGAAAGGGCAACAGCAGCAGACAACATGTGAGAAACAGGAGAGACAGGAAGATGGAGAGTGAGGATATGTTAAAAGAGAGATGCTAATGTAAGGATATCACCAGTGCTTTCTGTACTACAGTGTCAATGATACACCATTCTTATCTAACACAAACACACAGACACACTGTTGGATTAAATGTGGGCAGCCAAGCACTTGGCACAAAACTCAAGTGTAGTCTATATAGTGCAGCATTTTACAGTCAGAATGGGACTTTGACTGGTTTTATCATTTGGTTGAAAGAGTTTGAAGTTCACTGCTTGTAGATTCTGTAAACCACTGAGGAAAATGAAGCTGGCTACTCTGACTGTGTAAAAATACTGCTCTAAACCATGAAATGGGCAAAGAAAGGGTGAAAGACCAGAAACCATGTGATAAAACAAAATATGAACAGAAACATTAACAGAACACATCCATACAAAGTGACGAGAAACAGAACTGGCCTAGAGGAGAGATTCAGTCTGGAACAGGACTGAAAGTGTTCTCTGGCTAACGAGCAGATTCCACTTGTTTATGCATAGAGCAGTCCTACCAGGATGTCACGTGCTGCATGTTGGGTCTGGAAGGGGGAGGGCTGTTGATGGAGGCTACAGATTACACATTAAATTCCTTAAGACTTTGAAAAAAAGTGTTATTATTCAAATATGGGCCTATTGGAAAATATGGGTAGCTGTTTCAGATGAACAACATAGAGAAATGTTTACTTACATTTCTCTAGCACATTTCTCCTGCTGGCAATGGACACACACATTTGTCAAGATTGTATTTACCCAAAATGCCCTGCACTATAGTCCACTTCCTGCTTTTGGGGTGGTCTCCGGCCTGCTTCGCATTCACGTATGCATTCCAACTGGACTCAAGTTTATTTCAACTGAACTGAGTCCTAGGTTTGTAGGTGAAACAGAGTTCAGTTTTTTTGGTCTGCATCAGAGTTTGAATACATTCACACCTCCCAAACAAACTGGACCTTCTGCACAGACAGACTTGTGTTTGACTGAGGGTGCATTCACACCAGTTCTGTTTGGTCCTCTTTAGTCCGAGTCCATAATTCCAGACAGAACCTTTGTCTGAACAGAACCTACAAACCTACAAAGCTCAGTTAGGTGAACACCAGAACAATGTGAGAGTGATGAGGTCACACAAAGGATGATGCAGGTATTACTGCTGCAGCTGCTCCTATATATTCATTCATGTCAAATATAATGGTGGGTACAGACAAAATGGGGTCTTTACTATGTGTGGTCTCTGACTTATACCTATACTGGTTTTGGGGTCGGGGAAAATGGCAATGCAGAATTGAGGTCACACTGCATCATGATCCCTATAAGAAATTTCTCACCATCACATTCCTGTCCCTGGATGGTCACCAGGAAAACATATCTCCCTGGTGATCATCCAGGGACAGGAATGTGACGGTATTGTATACAATGTGATACAATATCACATTGTATTGATAACTCATCAATACAATGTGATGAGTTATGAGGATCCCAGGCTGCTTGCTGCAAGTGGTGACAAGTACCCTGCATTGACCAATTATGGTTGAATGTGGGGATGTAGAGACAGGACCTTATGCATGTCCATATTCCAACTGTTATATATATTATTAATCGGTGGGCGGAGCATCCTGGACAGACTGGGAGGTGCAGTGGGTCAAATTTAAGGCTCTTCATAGTAAGATTATTACACACATTTACTTTGAATTGACTGGTATTCAGCCTGTGTGAATTATATAGACTTAAAGAAGATTTAAGTCATTTCAATTTGTGTGTTGTTTTTAAATTGGTCTGAAGCACTTAGTGAGAATATTTTGAACTTTTGGTCTTATTCCAAACAATATTAAACGAGATGGAGAGTTTGCATTATTCAGAATAAAATTGTTTACTTTATTTTTTTTTAAAAAAGGTCTTATTTCACAGGTGCTTTAAAAGTATCTGTTTAAAAGTGTTTCATACACCAACAACTAAAAAAAATATTTTTCTTTAAACAATAACTTAAGGGATCTAAACATATACACAACATCTTACATTAACCTTTTTTTAAATCAGTTGTTATCTAATCAGGAAAAATCTTGAGCAAAGCTTGAAAAGAAATGGAAAAGAAATGCATGTGGTCAGAATAGTTTTTTTTTTTTTTTTTTTTCAGAAAACAAACTTTCAAATGAGTCATTTCACAAACAAACAGCAAATACGGACTACAGCAAGCATCGTAGCCATCAAAAACAACAAAGAGGTAGAAAAGCCAGAGTCCATCCTCCTCTTGGAAAAGTGTGGCCACAATCAGTCGCTTTGAGGTCCCCATAGAGACGGGGAGGAAGAAACATTTGACTTCTTAAAATGGATGAAAGGTGGCAGATGATAGATGAGAAGGGCTGCAACTACTGACCTTGATTTAGAGTTGATAAAATAAAATTAAAACATTTTACAGCCCCTAAATTAGATAAAACACATATTATTGTGTAGACCATTTTGGGCTGTCCTAACCCTTTTCAGTCTGGAACGGCTCATTTTGTCAGCCCATTAACAGCAATGGTTAGAAGACATGCAGGTTCCTGTGGAGCACAAAGCTGCAAAGCTCAACAGTAGCAAAAAGTACACCCTCTAAAAAGCATTTGACAGGACATCAACTCATCCATCTACTGTACAACAGCAAAGTATTTACTTACATACACTATATTCCCAAAAGTATTTGCTCACCCATCCAAATGATCAGAATCAGGTGTTCCAATCACTTTCATGATCACAGGTGTATAAACTGAAACATCTTGGCATGCAGTTTTTACAAACATTTGTGAAAGAGTAGCTCGTTCTCAGGAGCTCAGTGAATTCCAGTGTGGAACTGACAATTTGCCACCTGTGCAAAAAATCCAGTGGTGAAATTTCCTCGCTCCTAAGAATTCCACAGTCAACTGTTAGATGTTTTCTAATACAATGGAAGTGTTTGTGAACAACAGTAACTTAGCCACGAAGTGGTGTGGAACGTAAACTGATGGAGCGACACAAAGTGTCGAATGAAGTGGTGCAAAGAACGTCACCGCAGGACTCTAGAGCAGTGGAGGCGTTTTCATCAGATTGCCAGATGGAGAACAAGTCTGGGTTTGTAGACAACGGTACTTGTCTGACTGCATTGGGCTAAGTGTAAAATTTGGTGGAGGGAATATTATGGTGTGGGCTTGTTTTTCAGCAACTGGGCTTGGGTCCTTAGTTTCAGTGAAAGGAACTCTGAATGCTTCAACATACCAAGACATTTTTGTCCATTTCCATAATCCCAACTTTGTGGGAACAGTTTGGAGCTGACCCCTTTCCCTTCCAACATGACTGTGTACCAGAGCAAAAACCAAGGTCCATAAAGACATGGTTGGAGAGTCTGGTGTGGATGAACTCGACTGGACTGCACAGAGTCCTGACCTCAACCTGATAGAACACCTTTGGGATGAATTAGAGCAGAGACTGAGACCTTCTTGTCCAACATCAATGTCTGACCTCACAAATGCGCTTTTGGAAAAATGGTCAAAAATTTTCATAAACACACTCCTAAAGCTTGAGAACAGCCTTGACAGAAGAGTTGAAGTTGTTCTAGCTACAAAAGTGGACAAACGTCATATTGAACCCTATGGATTAGGAAAGGAATGCAACTTAAGCCCATATGTGAGTCAAGGCAGATGAGCAAATAGGTTTGGCAATATAGTGCATTTCTGCCTTTTTTGTATATTTTATATTTGAGATAGATTCCAGTTTTTAAAGAATAATTTCATTCATCAAAAGAAAAAAAAAGCTATCCAAAGCAACCTTGACATGTGGAAAAAATAATTGCTCCCTACTCTGACAACTGCAAACAGGGTTCTGTAACTCCAATTTGCGAAAAACTTGCTTATGCACAGATTTTGTCGTAGAGCATTTTTAAAATATTCTAAAGGAAATGCGACTCCAGAAGCTGAAATATCTAGGCTAAATTTAAGTCTGCAGTTGACTATGATACTCCAAAACATGCACTTTATTTATTTGAGCCAATCAAAGGTGAACTTGCTGCTGTCCTTTGCTTCGTCCTTCTGCTGTATAACCAAAGTGTACTTTAGGTGAAGGTCAAGAACTGATCAGTAGACATCCTCTTTCACATTTTTGGATGAATTTCCCAAAGCAGCTCCCCATCACTCACTTTCTGATGGAGGCCATATTTGCCACATGCCTCATGAAAAAGCTGTTGTTGTACTCTAGGAGTAGTTTTAGTGGCTGGCCAAATCATCCCAAAGCTTTGGAAATGGGGTTGTTTTTCTTTCCAGCGACAGAGACACCATGTGTTCCTTTTTTCATTTTTGAGTCCAACTCATGTTGCTTGACAGTTTCTGTTGAGGTAATTTCTGGATTGTGCCGGCCTGACAGTGAGCAGGTCTGAAATATCTAAGTGCAACAAAACAAGCAATCTGTACAGGAGGAAATACTTTTTACTGCACTGTAGTTTTCAAATCTAAATTATTATTAAAACCCTGTAAAAAAAACAGAAAAGAGTTTACACTGTTTTTGAAAAATGTTTGTTTGCTCTTATTTATGCTGTCTAGCACTAAGTATATGTTGTTGCTATGAGAGACTTTTTGATTAAAAAACTGTTTTTAACGTTCAGAGTGATGCATTCAGCAAAAGAGAAACGTTCCTCAAGCACTCGTGTAGCTGAAGAACATCAGGATGTGAATATTGGTGGCACGGTAAAAACTGCAGCTTTAACCAATCTGTGATGGATGTTTAAACTCGCTCAGATGTGTTTCATTGCAGCCCAAGTGAGTGAGTCCAAAAATGACTGAGAGGCTGAGAACACAAAAGGGACTGTTCACTTCACAACAAACAACAGCACAATAACCATCTTCCTTACTAAGACAAAACAACCAACTGATTCAAGATTGACTGGAGGACTGAGAGGAAGGAGGTGGTGAATGTGGGTGGGACAGGTTCAGTACTCATATTAGTTGTTTTCAAAATGTACCAGATACTGTGCAGATCCTGAGGGGGATATGGCGAGATGCCAACACTTCCACCACATGTTCCATTTCCAGATTTGAAAATTTTAATGAAAAATTAGGTGTTTATTTTCCGTTTTAAAAAAGAAAGAGTAAAACCAGCCCAGGAGTAAACTGTGAGGAACTAGCAACAGAGGGATTGGGATGTGACAGTCAGGCAAAAGTAACTAGAAACACAGATGTCTGCACTCAGGACCTGGACAGAACTGACACAACCAAACCAGCCAGGGAAAAGGAGAGAGAAAGACCAACCAACACACAAGAAAATGGCAGAAGGCATAATTACCACGCTCATGAGTGATGACTGAGGTAGGGAGGAAAGTGCAGTAAACAAAAATGAGAAAAGGAAAACAGAGGGAAAAAAGAGAGAGAAAGAAAGTAAGACACAAATAAAGAAACAAAGATTACATATAGGGAAAAGAACTTTGAAAAACTGCGGGTTTTTGTTTGGTCAATTAAAAATGTGCAAAGCATGAGAGTTCAAAGAAAAAAACATGGTTCCTGTTTTATTTAGGATCTCTTGGAAAGCATCCTCGATTACACCCTTGGTTAATGGTAGATTAATCATTTGAAATCTTTTGTGAGTTGAATTTATAACCAGTAACCATGGCTATCTGTCTGCTCTTACTGTGAAATGGGGCAGCAATGTTAAAAGCAAAGTTAGTTCCAGTAAACTGTGGGTTCTTTGTCTAAAAAGATAAAACTGCAAGGACGTTTCAAAAATTCTTTAAACAGTGCGAAATCCACCTTTAAAAACGTTGTAAACATCAAGGATCATCTCATGGCATCTAACAGTATAAATTAGAAAATTAAAAATAAATACAGAATATTGCATAAAGGCAGCAAGATAGATGAGAAGAAAACTTTGTGATCTTCCCCTACAGATGAAAAATTCAGAAAAATGAACTTTTATTTTATTCTGAAACTGAATAAATAGCTGACTATTAATTCTCCTACTGATAATAATTTTATTAAACTTGTGAAAAAAAAAAAAAACACCCAACAAGAATGTTTACAACACACACATATATATCAATACATGTGACAGGACTTGATTACCAAATGTTTAGAAGAAGTGTTTTTAAAAAGGCCAACATGGTGTCGGCATCATTCCTGCATTTGAAGGACTGACTGACATGTTTCCTCTGACTTGTAGTGATATAATAAATCTCATAGGAGCTAAAGATGAGGGTGAGAGCAACAATTTCTTCCAACCAAAAAGACTTTGACCTCATCACACAAGATTGTTGGTTGAGATGTAAAAAGGTTGTTAGCAAATATAAAAAAAAGAAAACTTCTTGGTTAAATGGAAATAATCCCAAATCTAAATCTGCCAGGGGAACGAACACTTTCAGGCCTAACTCTGTTTAGGCCAATAAGAATCATTGTGACAGCAGCTGCTGAGTCCTTGATTTTTTTTAGTAAAGAAAGAATCCAGGCTGTTCTGGATAGAAACACGTCAAGCAGTTGGCAGTAAGATTTCTGACATGTTAAAACTCTGGTCTCACATATCGTCATAGAAACAGTCTTAGAAAACCTTCAGGTACAGCTGCATTTGTATTGCAGGGTTAGTGACATAAAAGTTTGATTGTATGCTGGCCAAAGTGGGAAATGGTCCAGAACAATCATCATCCCATTTGAAACCTGCTGCAAAGTTAAAAATTATTTTTTAAAAATCCAGAAAATTCAATAATAAAAAAAAACTTGAATTGAAATTATTTTTATATTGCATTTTTCACACTGCTTTATCTTTTTACTACATACCTCGTCTGTCCTAATGTGGTCAAATGTTCTGTGTTTGAAGGTCACTGCCTAAACCTCTGTACCTAACCATCATTCAAATAATAATTAGAGTTTTTCTGATGTTGTAGAAGATGTTATGTCGGCCCCACTCTGCCCAGCGTGAACAAGAAAGATGACTTTCAAGGTGAAGATGCTTTAAGGTATTTACTGTAGTCGGAAACTTTCTGGTCAGAACTTTGTAATACAAACCCACTTTCTTAAAAATGGAAGTATTGCAAAACCTACAAATTATCTGGACTTATAAAATTAAAGTAATGCAACCCTTCTCCAAAAACAAAAACAAAAAAATGAAATAAAGATCAATTGAACTGCCACACAATAATGAGTATGTGCACTGAATTTAATTCACTTTAAACTCATTTCCAAACTTTGCTTCCTATCTAAGTTATACAACTCACAGCCTGAAAGCAGATGAAAGGTGGAACAGAAACATTAAAACAGGAATTAAAACATGAGAAAATGAATTGGGATCAGCGAAGCACTGATGCAGACGAAGTTCTACATTCTGTGGAAATGTCAATCAGTTACACTCTATGTAAAGGCAAGTTCCATCCTAATGTAGAAAGAAGCTTAAGACACAGAGAAATAAATGGAAAACTTACAGCTGAATGCATAAAACATAAATGTATGTTAGGAATTCAGATTGATTCTTACAAACAAAAGTGAAAGAACTGTTCTGAATGCTTCTTCTGTAGATTATTGACTGAAATTATTAATTTTAATTCAAAATAATCTGATGAGCACAATGACAAAATGAACATATGAACAATTAATCGAGTTCATGCTATTAGAATAGGAAACATTTGTCCGTTTTCTAGGAACTTCTATCTGAAAACACTATGTAGAAGTAAAACTATAGTTGCTTCACTTTTATAATGTGACTAAAACTGAAAAATTATAAAAATAGATTCTTGTTGCTTGTTTAAGTAAGGGGGAAAGATGTTGTGCTTCATAAAGCAGAGTTACAAATTCTTAGCACAATATACATGATGTGATTCATGTGCTTAAATGATTACAATTTTGATATTTACATTTGATAATTTTCTTGATACAATAGGTTTATCCAGACAATTCTACATTATAAAGATTTTAACATATTCATTCATTCGTTCAAAAGCAGCAGAAGGCTTAAAAGAATAATGCTGTGATAAATTCATCACAATTACCAAATTCAAAAATAAGGTGGTTTGACAAGGACAATAAATTTTATAAACTGCGTAGGGAAGTGATAATGAATATGTTCATCTGCATCATGGCATAAAGTTGGTGGAAACAGAAAAACATGTCTTATGGGAAGAGCTAAATGGACATTTTCCTCTCTGTCCCTGGAACGGACAGGACGTTTCATATCAGAATTCAATAATCATTCAATTTATTCCAAGATGGGGCTAAAAAAGAAAAGTCTGTAATGATGACTTCTGTTGGTTCATAACCCCAAACAGTCATTGTTGTGTAAACACAGGAGTGCTTACCTGATCCCTCCTCTGTCACCATGCCCAGTCCCTCTGCTTTGTTCTGCCTCTCAAATGCATTCAGATCTAGAACACTAAAAGAAAGATAAATCACAGAGCTTTTGGACCACAGAAGCTTCTTTACATTCATTTTTCAGTCATGATGCAAGACAAACACCAGTAAAAACAACAGCAGTGATACTACTTGTAATCTCTGATTGTTGATGAAATCAGCGTCTCCATCCAGCTGGTCAACTGAGGAACTGTGAAGAGTTCTAGATTCTGTTGGTCGACGCTGCACTGACTTTGTAAACCCAGTGGACCAGAACCAGCAAAACATGACTGACTGAAAACTTCAGCTGCATTCTGGTCCCCTCCCTTCATTTCCACGTTCAATGGCCAAGAAATGGCCTTTGGACTGCTGAGCAATTGATTTTTATTCTCCTTTGCCTAGATAAGATGTTTCTAATGTCTCTGGTTCAGGAGTGTCTTGACACGGGGACTGAAACATGAAGCTCGTGTAAAGGACATACAGTGGAGTGAACAAGTGTCTGCACCCTTTTTGGTTTCCTTTTTTTTTGCATCTTTGTCTCCCTTCAGTGTTTTAAGACATCAAACCAATTTAAGTATTAGTCAGATAACACAAGAAAACATAAAATACAATTTTTAAATGAAGGTTTTTAATATTAAGGGAAAAAAATCTAAACCTACACGACCCTGTGTAAAAAAGTGATTGACCCTTGTTCCAATATTGTTTTTTTCTGTTTTACTGACCAAAAGAAGAGGAGGCAGCCAAAAGCTGCCAACTATGGGAACTATGCTAACGGTATGAGATTGTTAAGTTCTGATAACAACAGAATCAGAGGGATCATTGGATTATAGACATGTTAAAGCAGCTAGAGAAATTTGAGATTCATGAAGAATTTTATTCAAGTGCTTCCAGAGCTATTACACTATAATTCAGTTAATAATTATAAAAGACAAACTCTTGTAAAGTTCAAAATGACTTGATAGACACATCTGCCCAGAAAAAAAACTGATGACTGAACTTACTAAATTACATGGATGGAGACTTTACGCCTTCTTTAAACCAGAGAGCGACCTTTCTGCGAGAGGACATATATTCTTTTTAGGTTTAGGCTAGACCAGACCAGTCAAGTCAGGTGGTTCTGGAAAATTACTGGGGAAAGAATGATTGATCACTTCAAAAATGAAAAACTCCCAATGTGACCCAAGTCACTGACGTGCACCTAAACTAATTAACTTAATTCACTCAGACTGCCAAAATATTTGACTTTATTAAAGGTCAACCCCATTCCCAGACAAAAAAAACGTGTTTTCAAACCATGTGGGTCTATTGCCAGAGCAGTGTTGCCATAAAAACAGAATAAATAATCAAGTCTTCAGTGAGAAAGAAGTTGCACACTTGCCTGCAGGACTGCATAAGACCAGCCAGACTTTGGAAGAAGCCAACATCTTTCTTTTCCTTTAGATAATCCAACATTTTCTGTCAAAGAAAAGCTCTGTTAGATCTCAGAAAATCTTATAACTAAAAAAGACAGATGATGGACACCGTCACAAAAATGTGAAACAGACCCTCCCTTACTGGCCCTTTTCAGATGCAGTATAATCAATTTGAATCATTGATTTGGATTTAAATTTCACACATTCCAAGTTTCTGTTTATGTTGTACAAACATGGATAGAGGCAGATAAGGCAGCAGTTTGAACATATGTCTCTCCTATAGTTGGTTCTTGTAAGCATGAGCTTCCCACTGTAGTTAATTAACTCTTAATTAACTAGTTAATTAACTATCTGCAGTGGCAGAAGCCAAATTATTTCCTAAACACAGAAATAGGAGGAGGCTGAGAATTGATTCAAGCTGACTGGTGATGTTTCCTTTGCCGGTGCTCTGACAATTTTAAAATGAATAAAATTTTTACAAATCCCAAATTACATATGGCTTCAGTTAACGGCAATTTAGACCTCAAAAGGACAAAGAGTCAAAGAGGAATACTTTTTTATTGACTGTACTAAAAAAACAACAACAACCAAACAAACAAACAAACAAAAACCCCTCAGAAACCTTCTTCTTGAGTCCACACAATCATCTCGAGCTTAAACCATACTGTAGTTTCATCAGTGGGATTTACCCATTTCTGTACACACTGACCAGATTACTGTTAGCAAGCCAAGCTCACAGCAATGTAAGTCTCCTAACTGGTGCTAATCTAACCCCTATGGAAAACAAGAACTTCCCTGACAGTATAGAGTTTTTGTTTAGTGAGGCGAAACTTGCTAAAAAAAAACGTTGATACTTTTTTTTTTTTTTTTTTAGCAAAAAACCTCTCTCTCTAATCCCTCTGGATAAGGGAGAGGATTTTTCCAACCCTCTCCCTATCCTGGAGAGGGATGGAAAAAATGACTCTTCATAATAAGTCAGAGAATATTTAGTGACAGGAAGGAAACAAATGGGAACTGGAAGCAGAAGGTATTGCCATGCAAAGCAAGTGATTGTCGCTCCATGCTGGTCCAGGAGGAGTGAATGTTGCAAGTCAATGACTCAATTCAATCTGTTGGGTTTCCTCAGATAGAAACTTTTTAAACTACTTTGGATAATTAATTGAGCATACTGAATTGATTGATAACTAGAGTCAATGTATGCATAGGTTGATAACTACACATTAGTAGTTACCTGCTGTACAGTTGAGTTTCCTCCATTGAGAATGGCTATACCCAGCTTCAGAGTGGATGCAACCATAGGGCCCATAACACCTAAATCCCATACAAAACATGCCCATTAGTTTCCATACACTTATTTTCCATCAGTAACTATTTAATTATAGTAAATGAGTAGAGTTAAAACCACATGGTTTTCACGAAGTCAATTATGACTAAATATTTCTATATATGTATGTAATATGTAAAAGAGGATGAAAGAGTACTTCTCATTCAGGGCCCAAAAATACAGAGAAACATATTTAAATCCATCCATCCTTCCATTTCCCAAAACGTTTATCACCATGTCATGACAGTTTATGAGACAGATTATCAGTGAAACCATTGCTCTCATCTCATCTCATCTCATCCCTGTGCTGCCATCGCTGTCTTAAGCAATGCACCGGTCCTGACCAAAAACAACCAATCAGTTGCAACCAAGAATCTTAGCACTGTCAGTCAAACTTGTTGCGCAATGTGCAGTACAGACCAAAAGTTTGGACACACCTTTTCATTCAAAGAGTTTCCTTTATTTTCATGACTATGAAAATTGTAGATTCACACTGAAGGCATCAAAACTATGAAATAAAACATGTGGAATTATATACTTAACAAAAATGTGTGAAACAACTGAACTATTCTAGTTTCTTCAAAGTAGCCACCTTTTGCTTTGATTACTGCTTCACACACTTGTGGCATTCTCTTGATGAGTTTCAAGAGGTCGTCACCTGAAATGGTCTTCCAACAGTCTTGAAGGAGTTCCCAGAGATGCTTAGCACTTATTGGCCCTTTTGCCTTCACTCTGCGGTCCAGCTCACCCCAAACCATCTCGATTGGGTTCAGGTCCAGTGACTATGGAGGCCAGGTCATCTGGCGCAGCACCCCATCACTCTCCTTCTTGGTCACATAGCCCTTACACAGCCTAGAGGTGTGTTTGGGGTCACTGTCCTGTTGAAAAATAAATGATGGTCCAACTACACGAAAACCGGATGGAATAGCATGCCGCTGCAAGATGCTGTGGTAGCCATGCTGGTTCACTATGCCTTCAATTTTGAATAAATCCCTAAGAGTGTCACCAGCAAAGCACCCCCACACCATAACACCTCCTCCTCCATGCTTCACAGTGGGAACCAGGCATGTAAAGTCCATCCGTTCATCTTTTCTGCGTCGCACAAAGACACGGTGGTCAGAACCAAAGATCTCAAATTTGGACTCATCAGACCAAAGCACAGATTTCCACTGGTCTAATGTCCATTCCTAGCCCAAAGAAATCTCTTCTGCTTGTTGCCTGTCCTTAGCAATAGTTTCCTAGCAGCTATTGTACCATGAAGGCCTGATTCACACAGTCTCCTCTTAACAGTTGTTCTAGAGATGTGTCTGCTGCTCGAACTCTGTGTGGCATTGACCTGGTCTCGAATCTGAGCTGCTGTTAACCTGCGATTTCTGAGGCTGATGACTTGGATGAACTTATCCTCCACAGCAGAGGTGACTCTTGGTCTTCCTTTCCAGGGGCAGCCCTCATGTGAGCCAGTTTCTTTGTAGCGCTTGATGGTTTTTGTGACTGCACTTGGGGACATTTTCAAAGTTTTCCCAATTTTTCGGACTGACTGACCTTCATTTTTTAAAGAAATGATGGCCACTCGTTTTTCTTTCCTTAGCTGCTTTTTTCTTGCCATTTTACAAATTCTAACAGTCTATTCAGTAGGACTATCAGGACTATCCACCTTACTTCTGCACAACACAACTGATGGTCCCAACCCCATTTATAAGGCAAGAAATCCCACTTATTAACTTGACAGGGCACACCTGTGAAGTGAAAACCGTTTCTAGTGACGACCTCTTGAAGCTCATCAAGAGAATGCAGAGTGTGTGCAAAGCAGTAATCACTGCAAAAGGTTGCTACTTTAAAGAAACTGCAATATAAGGCGTATTTTCAGTTGTTTTACACTTTTTTGTTTAGTACATATTTCCA
The DNA here is from genome assembly GCA_010277075.1 of Poeciliopsis retropinna. Classification (NCBI taxonomy): domain Eukaryota; kingdom Metazoa; phylum Chordata; class Actinopteri; order Cyprinodontiformes; family Poeciliidae; genus Poeciliopsis; species Poeciliopsis retropinna. Next base: position 956,707 of record VMRM01000023.1, read on the forward strand.
CATGTGTTAATTCATAGTTTTGATGCCTTCAGTGTGAATCTACAATGTCAATAGTCATGAAAATAAAGGAAACTCATTGAATGAGAAAGTGTGTCCAAACTTTTGGTCTGTACTGTATGTCCTATTGGCAGAGAAAAAACTCACCCTGCAGGAAAACCTTTTATCCACTGTCATCAGTGACCATGCTAATTAGCCTGAGCATTCACAACAAGCTATGCTATCAGTATTGTGGCACAGAGCAAGACGGACAAGGAAGGATGAGCAGCGCCACATGAGATTGTGACTGATGGTGCTAAGACCTGCCTCCTGGCACCGATTGGTCGTTTCTAAATAAAACTGGGTTAAGGAAGAGAGCTCAATTTTTATCACAAATTACCATGTCATACCATTCTGTCATTACATGGTGACAGCCTCATCATATCATGACTTGTATGTACAAATATATATTTATATATATATATATATATATATATATATATATATATATATATATATATATATATAATATATATATATATATATATATATATATATATATATATATATATATATATATATATATATATTATAAAAGTTACACACTGCAATTTTAAGGTTGGGTGTGAGAGCTACAAAAAGTTTGTTTACAGAATAATCATAATCTTTTATAATTTTTTCAGTATTCAGACAGTTTCATATCATGAGTGTTTTTAATCACTGGTAGTGTGGAAAAGGCAGCTTGTCTCTCTTATGCTTATTCTCACTCAACGCTAATTAGAGACCTTCTACGTGAAGCTCACCTTTGCTGGCACTGATGGTTTGAAGGACCATCTCTGCAGCTCCGCGGTCGTGCAGTCGGGCCTGCTGATACAGCAGCTTTTGCTTCTCCATCTCCTTCTCCTATTTCAATCAAGCAGGACAATTTTCTGGTGAGAGCGAGGATATTCAAATGTTCCTGAATTACCCAAGGACAGCAAAGGGCACAATTAGTGAGTGATCACCTACTTCAAAGCTTTTAACTTCTCCTTCTTCATCCTCTTCATCATGACAACTCTGGGAGAAGGGAGTGTTATAGAGACAGGTGGTACAGTCCAATTTAAATTACCAATATAAAATTTCTCATAAAAGAACCAAAATCAAGTGTGGATTAAGTGTGGATACCTTAGCCATAATGTCAGCATACGCCATGTAAAGGTTATCTTCATCCAGCTTACTGCAACATATAACACACACAGACACCCATGCACACCCGCACGTGCGGAGAGAACAGAATGATGTCACTGAGAAAACAGATGAGTGAACAATTTTCGTTTGCCAAACAGGTCAGGGTTTCTTTTTGAGAAAATCTTCTCAAAAAGAGGTTGAAAGTTGCTTCACTGACTTTATAAACATTAAATAATTTTTTGGGTAACACTTTTTAATTTATTTTCAAAAACAGAATGAAAGCAACACAGAGTTGGTGTGGCTAAAATACAAACTGACTTGTGATGAGCTTAAAAGAAAAACACTTACTGAACACTTGTAAAACACTGTAGAATCTCAAACTACCTTTAGTTAAGGTAAACTTGATAAGGAATTTTTTTTATTGGCCCTGGAAGTGTGCAGGAGTGCCGCGAGATCCTAATACCAGATGTTACAAAGTGACGAATGTGAAGGTAGTCATAGAAATCTTTGGATTGGAGGCCAAATTTATTTTGAAGCTGGGCAAAGGTCATCAATATGTTATTATTATCAAATAGATCTGCTATTGTTTTGATACCTTTTTTGTGCCAGTATCCAAATACTGCTGAATTCACCCCTGTTGATAATTGGTGCAATATAGGTAAGAGAATCCTTCCTACCAATATAATTGTTCATATCTTGCCAACTTTTCACTGTATTTTGCAGAATCTGATTATCTGATTTCTTTTTGTACGTTAGCATGATTAGTTCTCAGCAGTCTCCTGACATTAGGCTTAATATCAATCCCCAGATATTCAAATCCTGAATCAGATCAAGAAAAAGGGGAGACAAATGGATAGGCTCACGATTTATCCAAGTTAATTTTGAAGCCTGACAGTGAACCAAAATCCTTTATAATAGACATTAACGCTGGTAAGGATGTTTCCGGGTTCGAGACGAAGAGAAGTACATCATCAGCATCTAAAACTATCTTGTAGAATATCAAATCCATTGAAAGTCCCATTATACTTTGCTTCTTATAGCCTCTGCCAATGGTTTAATGGCAGGTCAGGTGCAAATATTAAAGGGGTTCTGTAGAGTCTTTATTACCTTTAGAATTTCTTCCGTTCCAACGTGGCCCCGATAAGGATGGAAGATCAATTTTATCAAGAAAATTTGATATGGCTCCACGACCACAACCTCACAACCTCTGAGGTGTAAAGTTTTTTGAAGAACCTTGTCAGACTAAACCACCAGAATAAACAATTTTTTAATGAATTCTAAAAACTAGTTTTTTTCTTCAAGCAGCACAGTTGGATTGGTTTAAAACAAAAACAAAAATATCTAATAATGTTTGCTTTAGTAAAAAGACTATATGAATTTTGAACCCACCATTTCTCAGTAAGGGCTGTTCTGCTGAAGAGCTGGATAAGTTGATGGAGTGGATCGATGTGTTTTATGCCCTCCTCTTCTTCAGATGGCTCTCTTTCACCTGCTTTCTGCAATCAGACCATTTTACACATTGGACAAACTTAGTAAAGTTTAGTTTTATGATTCAAAACAGTTTTTTCAAGTATGACTTTTTTGTTGGAATAAAAATATTCCTATTTGTTTAACTTTGAATGAACACTATCTTACAGCAAGGTCCTCGATGAGTTTGTCTTCAAAATAATGCTCTTCTGCCTCGATCCAGGACTTCTCATAGCCTTGCAAGAACAAGTTCACAGCTCTGTGCCTAGTTTAAAGACAAGAAGTACTTTTATTCAGAGAACTAGTTAATCTTTCAAAATTATGTGTCATGTACAATAAATTCCATCCATTTGTCCATATAGTTCTATCTAAACAGAAAGGATAACAAGAAACATCCATCAGGTTCTTGAGTTGTTTTGGGTTTGTTTCTTATTTCTTTGATTAGATCAGCAGTGTTTCCGTTTTCCTTTGCTTCAATCCTTTCATCCACTAGGTTGTTATGTATTTCATTTGTGTTAGATTCATTTCCTAGTCTGCAGTACAAATCAGCTTTGTTTCTGTTTTACCCTTGTTCAGTTCTTTAGTTTTATTAGATTCCTCTATTTCCTTGTTACCCAGATTATGGACTCTCCCTTGCCGCCCTGTGCCATGTCTCTCTCTCTCTCCGGCAGTCTCTGGAGAGAGTGCTGGAGTGCTGGTTATAACAGGTTCCTCCTGTTATATCCCATTACTTCCCTGTTGTTCCCTGCTTGCTTTTTGTTCCTGTTTTTGACTTGCTTTGGCTCTCTGCATTTCCTGTGATTTTTGTAAATACTGTTCATCATTTTCATTAAATTTTTGTCATCTTGCATTTGGGTCCAACTTAACCACAACAGACTGTGACAGCATCAAGCCTTTATTTTAGTAAGAATAGTTAATCCCTTTTAGTCAAAAATCTTGTTCAGTTAATGTGAATGTATCCAGGGTGGGTAAGACGGGTATTTTCAGCAGTGTTGGGCTTTTTTTCCCCCCTAATTATCCCCACTTGATGAGTGGGACAGTGCAGATCATACCTTGGCAGGTTATAGAGGGGTGCCATCCTGAAACAAGCAACCACAGCTCGCTTCCTTTGCTTGGACAGCAGTTTGTGCCATACAGCTTTCTTGCTGCGCTGAGGATGCTCTACCTGAAACACAGAAGGGGTATCAAACAACCACCAATACTTATTGTTATACAAAAGGGTTATAATGTGTTCAGAAGCATGTAGTCCTATTATTAAGACCTGGTCTAGGTGGAAGAGGACATGAGCAATGTCCAGGACTCTTTTCACAGTCTTTTCTGGGTCAGATGTGTCCTCATGGTGGTAGGGCAGGTCTCTGTACAAAGCCATCTGCCAGCGAATTGCTGGATCCTCCAGCTGCGCAAGTTACACATAGGAAGAGCACTTCCATTGGAAACTCACTCAAATTGTAAAATACACATGCACACACTTGATACCATATAGGAAAAGACAAAATGTTAATTTTAACAGATTTTCTTTTTAGCAATCTAATAACGATTTGTTACAATTACAAAAGAAATGTTTTTACCTTCCCTTGCAAATGGAGATTGTTCCTGATGATCTCTCGAACCTCATCCTCTGTGTCTTTCTGTTGACAAATGCAAATTTTTTAAATTACTGCTTTAAAAAAGTTAATTCATGTATTGTCTTGTTTACGTTTTTCTATGATACAAAATGTTTGCATTCCTTTATTCAGCTTTGAGAGCAGAATCATTAGAGAGGCCCCTTTACTGTCTGCTTTTAAAACAATCCTTAAAGCTAAGTTTTGGTCTTTGGCTTTCAACCTTAACTAAACTTAATTTGGTTTTGTTTAAATCCTTGGATTTTATTATACTGAATCTTTCCTTTTATTATGTTTCACATTTAAATGTTTTTTCTTTTAATGTATGCTTAGCTTGCAATTATGTGCAGCACTTTGTTTCAGCTGATTTGGTTTTAAAACACCTTATAAAAGTTGCTATGGTATAGTCTGATTTCTAATCTTGGTTTGTAACAGTGACACAAACTACAGACTTCCTCTAATCTCTTCATTGTTCTTTTCCACCGTTAATAACTCACTGCAATGTCTGCGAATGGCTCTGTTCTGTATGTCCATAGTGGCTAACACAAAATTCGATGGTAGGATGTATACTATGTACCCACTTTATCTAGGGTCAAAGTTTATCCAAAACTAGCCTCTCTCAGACAAGCCACACAGCTATGATGGGAAACTAGCAGCATTTTGGATCCTCCAAAATATAGAAGCAAGATATGAGGAATGTGAAAGGAAACTCTTCATATTGTATTTTAAGGTAGAATTTTCCTATGAAAGTGGAGAAGTGTGTTTGTCTTAATATATATTTGGACTTTAGCAAAAGAAATGCAACAATATAAAGAGACATTTCTGAGCAAAAGAGGACAGTGGCTGATTCTTAGACCTTTGCCAAGCTTGATAAGATCAGTGGATAAGATTGGCTTCATATGTAAAAATCAGCTGATCACCAATCTCTTAAAATTAAGAAAATTGGCACCAATAAATCAGTGCACCCCTAGGTACAATCAATGTAGTCTGTTTGATGTGAAATACAGCAGTTGAAAAGAAATCACAAATCATAGGTGCATGCAGAGCAGCTTTGAAAGTTACCTGACCCAATCTCCCTGAACCAGCCTCTCGGGTTCAGCTTGTTGTGAACTATTCAAACTAAGTGCCTCTGTGTGTCTGTCTGTGCCATCCTGTTACCTGTGTGAATCGGTTCTTAGCCAGGGCGATGAGCTCCTGTTCTCCTGGAGCACAGATGTTCAATCCCACAGGCAGCAGGCGTTTCAGCGTGGCCACAATCAAACTGGTCTGAGTCGAGTATCGATCACCCTTCCTCTTCATCTTCTTCCTCTCCTGGTCTGAAACTATACCCTAAAGTCCAACCAAATGAAAAGGGATGCATATGCTTACTTTAACATATGTCCAAATTATCTTGATAAGACAGTACTTATTGACATAGTGTTGGATAAATTGTATATATTATTATCAAATATTTGTTGTTTCATTTACTTTATAATGTTGTTGCCTTATATGCTTTCATTTCTCTAGTTTTCTCTAGTTTTGTTTTAGCATTTTAAGAATGTTTCTGTTTTGTTTTATTAGTCTAATTTCATTTCAGAAGGCCTCCCCGAAGAGCAGAGATAACAGTGTCCTGCAGGGTCAACTCTCAGCAGGAAACTCTGCCTCCTTGATCTGCCAGCTGGTTGTTAAAATACCACCATGAAGATTTATAACTTCCTAATGAGATAATCTAGTGTGATACCTTTTGTTTGAGTTAGTGATTGTGATTGGTGCTGCAACTATGTGATGAAATGTGAACCCCTCAATTTTAGAGTTGCAGCACTCTTTGTGACAGGGATCCTAAAAGTAATAAAAAGAGAGGACCAGGCAAATGTGTTTTCAGAGCAGTAGGAGATTTGTAACTGAAAGCACATCTCTGTCTGTTCTCCTCACGAGTAAGGAAAAGAATCTAACTCTCTTGTTTAATAGGTGTCAACTCTGACACACAGATTATTATACATTTATAGATATTACCCTTTTTGTCAGTAATTGTTTGCTGCTTTATTCCTTTTGAACGTGTCTGTGCGTCATACCTTTGACATCTTGCACTTAGTGTCGGAGATAAGGAATGACATGTTGTTGATTTCATTCTGGACCACAAAATTCTGCTCTTCTCTCTTGAAGTTCTACAGATAGATGACAAAACAACTCGTAGTCACACTGACATACTGCGTTCTCTAAAACGTGCCTCACTGAACCACCACTGCCTTTGAGATGATAGAACAGTAAGAAAGCCTGAGTCCTCCAGTTGAATCACTGTTGAGTGAGAGGAGTGCATTAACATATAGCTACTTCATATTAGTACAAATAAAATATGTGTTATTAGGAGATCACAGTGTCAACAATGCATCATTTGCATAAACTTCCATTGGCAGTTCTCACATAAACGGCATATTTTAAAATGAGACAGTGAGACTACATTTAATGAACAGTTGTATTTTTTATCAGGGGCTGGTGCATCCTCCTTCCACCATATGGCCCACATCTAAAACCTACACTGTGCTCTTGTGACCACTTGGTTACTGAAATTGCTGCAATGTGGTAGTTATTAATATTAAAATGTCTGTCATTGTGGTTAAAAAAATATAAGTAAGGTTCTTACATGAGACTTGGCCCAAAATATGAAAACTTCAGCCACCATTCTGAACAGCTCTTCTGCCTCTTGGTTGGACTCTTTTAGCCATCTTCCTCTGTAGTACAGATTTATACATCAGGCAGTTCAGTGACATGCTTCACTCCATTAAATGTCCTACCAGTAAGATTAGTAGGACACAATTGATGTGTTGATCAAAATGTTCTAGTTTTAGCTATTTAGCTTTAAAGTAGCAGTTACTTCCACTTGGTCATAGATCAATTGGTGAAACAAACACGCATTGGATGCAAGGACACACATTTCCACAGTGTTACACAACAACACTGTACCTGTTGTAGTCCACAAATCGTATGAGCAGGGGGTAGAAGGCATACAGGTCTCTGACCAGTATGGTGAACTGATCCATGATGAGGAGCTCTGTCTCAGACATCTCACCTCTCCCTTCAGCCCTGCTCTGCTCCTCATCCATCAGAACCACTGCAGCTTTCTACAGAACACAGGAACAGATTGGTGCAGTCTTACACAGAGACAGAGTGTTTACAGTGTGTTTCAGTATCAATATCCAACAGAAGTTTAAAAAAAAACCCATCTGTTCATCGTTTCTTTTTATTGTTTCCTTAATTAGAGCTGTGAGCTTCTCATCAAATAAGATGGAGGATGGAAAAAGATAACGTCATGTTCACATGTTTAGTTTACTGTTGCTGATCACTCACTATCATCTAACTCAATGCTGGTTCAATGTATAACAGCTGTCATCCATGTATAAAGAATGTAATAAATGCTTTAGTAAGTCTTAGTGTTGGTGGTTATAAACACGTCATATCAAGACAATTCACGGCAAGGAAAACGAAAAGGTTCATATCAAACAACTGGAGCAAAATTTTTACTTTTAAATTTTTTTAATTTGAAGGCTCTTTAGTTTAAGTTTAGAATTTTTAATGTAAGTGTACTATGAACATTTTACAGTAACGTCTTCTATTATAGTTGGCTTTTACCTGCATATCAATAAGACTGGAAGAAACGAGAAAAAGAAAATGTGAAGCTCTAACGATTAGAGGGTTTAAGGTTCCTTCAATTTAAATATTTATTTTGCTAAACTTCCTTTTACTGTATGTAGGGTTGGGTTATTCATTCAATTTATAATAGGTTTTCATTTTAACACTGAAGGATAATAAAAAAACAATTGCTGAAAACATTTTTGTTTTATTTTGACACATTGTGTAAGTATGATGTGATTTAGTAATGGATGCTAGAATGTTAAAGTGTTTTCTGACACATTAAGCTTCTGTGTTTTCATTCTGTGTACACAAAAACATTTAGAAATAAATATTTCTCACAGACTACTATAAATACAGTGTAGCTGTTTTTGTAGTAACTGGGTCAAACAACAGCGCCATCTTGTATCGTAATCAGGATAATCAAGCCATAAACAACTAAGGCTGAATACACAGAAGTGGAAGAAGTTGTGAGGATTTCAGAGATTTGACCAATTTATCTGCAGTTTTGGAGGAAGAAGCTGGATGTGGTGATGACGAAGAGGGAGCTGGTTATACTGAAGGACTGCAACCAGATTTATTTGAGCCACATAGTTCAGGAAGCAACAATGACTCCAAGGTTTCTGGGGAGGAAGGATCCAACAGTGAAGCGTCGGAGATGGACATCGTCACCTCTAAATAACTGAATGTTCAAATAATCTAGTCAAAGGCAAAACTGTATTTATGGTATTCTGTGAAAAATATTTAGAATTAAAGTTTTTATGTTCACAGAATGAAAGCACAGTAGTTAATCTTTTAAAATCATATTAGTGGTTTTGACAATAACATTTTTTGCGTCTGAAATGTAAAAATGAAAGAGAAGAAGCAACATACTGCCAGGTATGAATCAACAAAACATTCCATGGCAGACAGAACCATTTGGTGCCTGAAACATCTTCATTTTTTCTAACAGCTTTATTCCGACTGACTGGTGAAAGCTGGGTTCTACCTTTTTTCAGTGGCCAATCTGGTAACATGGGTTTTGTAGTTTTATCATGTCAATACGTTTTCCCTTTTTTTCGACATAGACTCTGTTTTGTTGCCAGTGGCAACGGAACCTTTACTTTATAAATGGCCTTTGTAGAACATCACCAGAGAACAGAATGACAAGGTGAAAAAGAAATTTACCTTTTTGAGTTTATCCATAAGTGGCAGGAAGTGTGTCTGTAATAGTTGGGCTTTAGCTTTGCTGATGATTGGCTGGGAAAAGACTTGAAGACAGGTATAGAGAAAGACATTTGCAAGTAAGCATAAAATAAAAAGAACATAAATTCAAAGACATCTGCTCCTTGTTACCTGTGAGGTCTTTAAATTAGTCAGAACAGAGTTAAAGGTAGCTATATGTGTCCTTACTTGACTGATTTACCTCTGCAGTAAAATACATCCATAAGGAAAAAGTTGTAGGGAATAAGAATATACAGTCCATTTAAACATACGGTCTGTGCTTCAAGCATTGTTTGCTGATTTACCAGCCAGTCTTTTCATCCAGGCCCCCTCGTCGATTCCCAGGTTGTTGTAGATGATTTTCAGAATGTTTCCCAGCAGTGTATTCATATGCTCAGAAGTAACAGATGTGCAGCAGCTGTCGTCCTTGTCAGGATTGCTTTCTGGTCCATGCTCCCACCAGTGTGACATATAGCTGCACAACATGGGCAACACTACCTACATGAAAAGGACAAACGCATACTGATGCTTTATCGGGCCATAGACAATGCCACATTGTCTATGGCCCGATATGACCCATTACAAAATCGGCCTTCTATCACCTGAAGAACATTTCCAGAATTAAAGGACTAATGTCTCAGCAAGATCTAGAGAAACTCATCCATGCATCATGATGTGTATTAATGATTTTGATGATCATCAGTACACATAGTTTATGTGTATTGATGATCGCTTGACATTTTGGCACTTGATAAAATGTAATGTTTGTTACTGGTTTTTCAGTTGGTGACTGTGTGATGTTTTATTTTATCATGTTATTTTTGTATGTTTATGATGTAAAACACTTTGAACTGCCTTGTTGCTTGTTGCAAACACATCATTGATACAAATGTGTTTGAACCTGCCTGTCCTTATGCTGCAATAACACCTAAATATCTCCACTGTAAAACAATAAATTATATTTCTATTCTATTCAGCTGTTTTTGGGGCAGACTAAGAGCACTAAGGCTGTCCCCACTGGGGCCTGATGTGTCTTGTCCACTGACATATCTGCATAGTGACTGAGATTGAAGGAGTGGGATTTGAAGCGGCTACTCAGTGTTTATGGGGAAACGCCTACTTCCTGAACTACTGCAGTCCCGCACATAATGCATAACTTCACCAGGTAGCAACTTGGGATATTCCCCTTGGGATTGCTTTGGTCATTGTTGCTAGAGTCTGTGTTAGCCTCTGAGATAAGGGCAAACAGCTTTTTGTCTGTGAAGCATATTCTCCCCTAGGTTTCTCTGGAATTATTGTTTACTGTATGCATCTTTTGTAGAATAAAGTCAGCAGTGCAAGATGACAGGAGTGAGCAGAATGGAGTGAGTAGGATGTACAAAATCTGTGTTGGAAGTCGATATACTATTTTTCTCAAAACAATATTGCTGAACCAACAGTGCAGCAATTCTTTTGTTGGTTAAGGAAATGCTTCAAATTTAAATACTCTCTCGCCTTCTTGCTTTTCCTCTTTGGAAATGATTTCCAAAGAGGACTTTCCAGTGTTACTGATTACTGATTGGTAATCAGTAACAAACTTGTGTCATCATCACCTCACTATCTAACTGAGTCGATGTATGGCTCTGCCTACCTTGTTAGGAAAGTCAGAGGTGTAACAGAGGCAACATAAGCTCTTCCTCAGAGTACATGGAGACAACAGACAGGCAGGGGAGAGGTGTCCAGGTCCAATCCAGACCTACCATCCTGCTGCATTCACATGCACTCCGACTCTAACACACCAGAGTGAGCACCTGAATTCTCTCATCTGCAGTCAGTTTCCTGAGGCCTGCTAACAAGCTATTCATTTTATTCAGGTGTTTTAGAGAAGGGATGCATCTGAAGTTTGCAGGGTAGTATCTCTCTGGGCTGCCCTTTGATCACCCCTGGACTGAGCTACTAAAAAATGGAAACATAATTTGCCCCGAGGAAGCTGACCTTCTTGATGATAATGAAAGTTAAAAAAGGAGTGTTTCACCTCCATTACATGAGGCATCTGAGTATACTTCATGCCAGACTCAGCCAGCTCCATGATCTCTTCCAGAGACTTTTCGAGGTTTGGAACCAAAGGACACACCTCTCCAACTGGCCCTGGCAGACCCAAAGCTGAGTGCAGAAAAGTACAGAAAAGTATAACAATGTGGCACAAAGTGATGCAGAAATCTAATACAGAGAAACAAAGTCTGGGTTTTTCTCTTGTTTGATTTTGTGGTGGTCACTGTAGGCTCTGAATTGTGTTGCATGTTCCATTAATTAGCTTTGTTGTTGTTATTAAGCCTCGTCATACTATCAGGGGCACCAGGTATAGCAGATACCAGGCCTCCATGTAGCCATCCTGGGTTTGTTTTTCCTTTCCCTCTAGTAAAATGTTCCACCACTGACTTCATAATGCCCTTCCAGAAGATGCATTCTGCCTTGTTTAGTTTGAGCTTTGTTGGGTTTTGGATGTGGATTTCTAAAGTTTCTTAATCTGCCAGTCTTGCTTGCATGACCTCTGACAGACAGAAGGGTGATGTCAATTGTGAAATTGTGTAAGTCTCTCTCCACTACTGGTGGCCACTGAATTATAATCCAGAAATATCTACAGAGTGTAAGTTAAAGATTAAGCTATATTGCATTGCCAGCAGTGTTAAGATGCACGTCACTAAGTAAAATGTTTATTTCTGATTTATGTTGGTGCTCTTACAACAAAAAGATGTTGATATATCTTTCATCCTAATCATATTGTTAAATGTTTAATTCCCAGTTCATAAAGGTCTTCAATAAACCAAGTTGGGTGGTGATTTTATGTTCTATGAAAGACATTGCTTTTTTAAAAGTACTTGGAAAAGATGTTGAGTTGAATTGATTCGACTGTTGTCATTAAATAAGGCTGCTGAATGTGAAACAGAGTACCTGTTCTGTCTTTGCTTGCTTTGTTGTTGTAAATGGAGAAGCCGTTAAACTTGTTGAGCTGTGGCTCCAGGAAGGCGACAGGGAAGGCCGCTGAGAAGGCAGCTAAACACTTTCCTAAAGCTGGCCGCTGTCTGATGTGCATGGAAACAGGAGAGGAAGTGGTGAAGTTAGATCATGTGACAGAGGGTAAATATAGAGGATGTATGAGAAGATAGTAACCAAGTATTTGAGTTGACTAAAACAAACTACTGACCCTGTATCTGAGGTAATTCACTAGCCCAACTAGAGGCAGAGGAGGTACATCCCAGCCAGCCCAGCCAGGCAGAGGCAGGGCGACGTGTCAGGGCGGGGCTGGGACCGTTCCCTCATTTACTAAATAAGCCAAAGCAAACTGGACACCTATGGCTACATCCTTTGTCAAAAGTAACAGATGAAGTACAATTGCTACAACATTAAATGCATCATAACAACTGAGACTTTCTCAGAGGCTGTTAAACTGTTGCTATACCAAAGCAACGCATTTCTTCTAGATATTTGGCTGCAAAGTGAAGATCACAAGCAACAATGAGCCAACCATTGAGGCACTTCTGTACTTTACTTGTCACCAATGATACTACTTGTATGATGTATCATACAAGAAATGAATAATTCTAACACAAAGCTTGACTTTCATACTTTTGCAGTATAAGAGACAGTGGACTTAAGAATGTTTGTCTATGGACAAGGACACAAAATAATTTGTGGGATGTATCACTAAATGAAAGCTGATTATTAATGGAAGCTGAGAAGTGTAGGATATTCAGTACCTCTCTACATAGATACTTTTGTTGGTTCCGAGGAAGTAGAGACTATTCAGTATTCTGTAGCAGGAAACCTGGACTTCATCCACTAGAACAAGAGAGAAAATGTTCATGTTTTGGAAACATGAACATTCTGCTTGGAGAACAAATACAGTCAAACTCATGTCGTTACGCACACATGAGGTCCTCTCCAAACATGTTCTGCCCGATGTGCTCAAACAGGGAGGAGAGCACCGGCAGCAGGGCGAAGGTGGTATAGTTGATGATCTGAGTGATGCCACGTGGTTGCTCTCTGGAGTGGGTGAACTGGCCCAGCTTCAGGTTCTCCTGAGTTTTCTCCAAGTCTTCTGCCACACTATCAAAGTAGGACCGCAGAGCTGCCTTCACAGACTCCAGCCCAGTCTTCATTACTGTCCTGAGAGAAGTAGGTTTGGTGTTATTGCCATGGTCAGAAGAACCATGACTTGGGGATTTGAAGCTCAAGTTACTGATTTATGATTGAGACTGTCTGAGAGCTGACAGTCTCAAACTATTCAAACTACATGTGTTCACATTTACTTTCTTTATTGTTAGGATATACAGACCCAATTAATAGATAATATTATTGAAAAGTTCTTTTATTTCAGAAAGTTTATCACAAAGTGAAATTTTCCCCTTAATGAAAGCCTTAATGATGACTGTCTGCTTACAGCTAATGAAAAAAAATTGAAACATAAAAGTCTACATGCTTAATGTACACTGTAATTAGAATAGTACATCAGATCAATAAAAAAGTATGTTAAAACCAGGAATATGGGCTTAATGAAAAGTGTGTTTATTAACTGCTTAAATATTGTTTTCAAAAAGTACTTTTAATCCGACAATCAAGACTCATCAAGATATGTGTTCTAATGTATGTGTCAAACTCAAGGCCCAGGGGCCAAAAGTGGCCTGCCATATTTTTTCATATGGCCCTCTAGGCTTTACATAAGTAGGACCTTCAAGAGAACAGTTGTGTGCTTTATAATTAATATTATTATGTTAATCAAAGTAGTTTTTGCTGTACACTGCCAAATTATATCAATGTGAAATATGCAAAGACTGCTGTTTATTAATTTATTAATATTTTTGCAAGTTAAAAAAAAAAAAAAAATTAATAAAAACCAACAGTACCTTGCATCTAGGCTCTGTCCTAGTATCTGCAGGCAGTTGACGATTGATGTTGCATTGTTCCCTGGAAAGCAGAAACCACATGATGAGCTAAATACCAGAACCACAGTCTGCCAGTAGGGGTCGCTGTCACCATCTTCTACCTAATTTGGCACACAGACCTTAGAAACTGATGGGTTTTTACCATGAGTTCAGTGGATGGTGGAATTAAAACACACACACAACAGAAAGCATGCATATAAACACAGATGTCCTTAGATGTAAAGCTAAAAAGCTACTAAGGGCATCTTTGAAATGAAGTGATGCTGAAATTCTACAGATGAGAGTAAAGATAATGTAGTGGGATAGTGGGGAACTTTTTTTTTTTCCACAGTTTGGGTGAAAAACAGTAAACCCTTGTAAATTCTATTTCGTATTTATATATTGGGTTTGGGGATGTACTTGTTTTTTGGGTTTTTTTTATACATACTTTTGTATTTTAGTGTTTTCCAACTAAAGGCACGCAGGTTTCTGGTATGGTTTTAGATTCTACTAAATCATGAACACCAGATGATGTACGGGGTTAGGATCCCAGAACTAACGTACGGTGTACTTTTTATTTTACTTGAACTGTGAGTGTGGAGTGATGGCAGCATGGGCAGCTGTCTCTGGATAATTAGGGAAATGCTAGAAAGAATAAAAACACTTCGACAAGCTGATCTGAGTGTATGCTTCTTCTCATCTGAATGAAGACGGTAAAGATATTACCACATTACCATAGTGCTCTGCAAGACTAACCTTTAAATGGATTTTTATTATAATTAAAGCTGTACAGTTTAACTATTGTAACAAACTAAATATGTTTTACATTCTCACTCACCTCCTTACTAAAACCACTGAGTATCTTAGTGAGTTCCGGCATGAATCAGCCTCTGTTTGGATGTGCAAGAGATGAAGTGGAAAGCATTTATGTCACTGCATGAATAGCTGGGACAGATTTGGCTCTAAATGAACATTTTTTTCTCAAGGCTAACAATTAGAAAGGAGAAGAAGGATTTTGCCAACAAGTAAGAGAAGTTTATGACACGTCTACTGGCTGCAGTGGTCAAGAAAAGGAAAATAGTCATCTTACACCAGGGCACGTAGAATGAAATATTTGCACAAGCTGTACCATTCAGGAGCCACTATAGATACATATATGTCTATAATATATCTATATATGTAGATATATATAGATATATATTTATAAATATAAAAATATATACCTAAATGTCAGAATACACAGAATAACAGTGTTTGGTCTACATGAGCTCAGGTGTGCAGAATCTGCATGTAAAACACATGAGCATTATGACTGGACAACAAACCAGACAAAACCTGGAACCTTGGTCACCTTGGCCTGGTGAATGACTGGCATCATGTGTAGCTGACCTCAGTAACCATTAAAGCACACATCACAGAGCGTCTCTGAGTCATCTCTGTTCCACAAATCTGCACAGTGATTTTAGCGCAGCATGTAATCCAATCATACCCACAGACTATCAGAGGCTTTCCCTTCTGTCATTTGTCTCAGGATTGTAAGGCTCCAGACTGAGATCATAGTCAGTCTGTATTGGAATAAACTATTTATTGCATAAAACAGAGGAGATTATCAAGGGGTCATGACCTGTACAGGTTATGGTCCTTCAGCAGCAGCAGCTCAGATGGAAAAGTTAGCATCAAGGCCTAAGCAGACGCCTGTGAAGACCTCAACAGGTCACCACTGGCAGTCTGACAAACACTGTTCACCACCAGCATCCTCATAACAGTCTACAGAGCAGTGGTGGTCAGTAGCCTTATCTAGTGCCTCTAAGCAAGGCACTGTGGCTGCAATAAGTAGCTGAGACAGCCCAGCCTGTCAGAGGTCTGCCTTAGGGTTAGGCACCATAAGAGAGATCTCTCCATATATGGGTGCTAATATTGATATGGCCAATGACCCCTAGAGATTCCAAAGGTTGGGCACAAAAATATAAAAATTAAATGTTAGCCACATTTAATTTAGGCTAACATTAATTTAAATACATTTTTAATTTACATGGTAAATTAAAAAGAGTTCAATAATTTCCAGTGTGATGATTCATATTTTTGAAGGGCTATTTGATTTACATAGACATCATAGTCTATTTAGTTTTAGCTGAAGGTGGTTTTATTTCCTTTTTATTTAATGCTTTTGATTGTGTTTTAATTTGGATGTTTAAATTTTTTTCAAGCTCTAGTTTTAAACGTTCTTTACGTCTTGGTCTTTGAGAAGGCAAACTTGCATTAATCTGCTACGATCAATATATTGCTTGAAGATGGTCTCAAAACAATAATATTGTCATTTTAGCAATAGTTACTGGAACAATTTATCATCCAGTAAACTGCGTTGTTGCCCAATATGTACATGATTCCTGCTTTGTTCTAACTGAGCAGGTTTAGAAGGTGATGGCATGCCAAGAAAAACAGCAACACACCAGTTCCATCAAACCAAAAGAAGATTGTTGGCAAAACAGTAACAGAAGCATTTTAGAGCAAGGGATCAAGCAGCCTTACCGAACAAGGATATCCTATGTCTGACAAGAACTCCAAGTTTGCAAAAAAGACTGAAAAGATTCACAAAATTGGGATGAGAAAGTTGAATTCGCAAAAGGAAGACTATAAAGATAAGATGTGGCGATGCAGACTGGAGGTACAGACGATCATTTACAAGATGCTGTGAGACTTTCCTCAGTGTGGAACATACTTCTGCTCCAACACAGTCTGCAGCTAGCTGGGTTTGTGGTTCTCACCTGGTCACCATCTCCTTCTCCTTATTTGAGGCATGGCCTCCACTGCTGATTGGATGAATGGCTGTGGACAGGAAGTACAGCCTGTGGTTTTTAAAGTACTGATCCACCAATGGCAAAACAACCTGGTGGTAAAATAATGCACAGACAGTGTAAATACATTTATTAATCAAACAAGAACATTACTGGGGTGGGTTATGGTTTGGAGGATCTTTTTGTTCCTCCCCTGCAAGTCAACACTGTTCTGAACCCCCAGGTTTTCTCATCATTTTAAACGTAATTACAGATTGTTGCTATTTTTCCCAAACAGTTAGCTCCAATGATGACCAGCAGTGCTCACACACACTGTTTTTTTTTTAATCACAAATCCACCTTTCTAAAATATTCAGCAATAAAAACATAATGAGGAGATGTTTAACTTAGACTGAAAACTCACTGTGGTATTTACCAGCAAGAAGGCAGGTTGAAATAAAGGAATTTCTGCACATTCCAAGAGAAATGACTCACAACTCAAACTTCTCTTTGAAATGCATCTGACAATTACTTTACACTGAATAATTCCATTTGATAATTGGTCAATAATTGATAATTCATCAACTGACAGCTTTCTTGCAAGGATGACATCAGGACTTTCTGAAATACAGTAAAGTGTAAAAATACTGTAAAAATCATAATTGAATAAAAACAAACTAAATGAAGTGTGACCTTTCCAAAGAACTTTATTTGCTGCTCATGAGGAATCTTTCCTCCTTTCAGCTTTGCTCCTACATCTGAAAGACAAAAAGAACAGAAACAAACTATGAGACCTCATACATTTACATACATTAAACACTTTCCTAAATTTGTCAATTTAGAGAAGGTAATAAGAACTCTTTAGAAAAACTCATCTCTCATTTGTCCAGTACGTTGGATATAGAAATAATTTTCGTTTTTTAAAAAATATATACTTTCAGTCTGATTTACTGTCAAACAGTTATGAACATAATGCTTATGTTCATAGTGCATGTGACCTTCTGGTTTCAATTGTATAACACAGAGCTAGTAGGTTAGTTAATATCAATAATCAAACAATCACTTAAACAGGAAGTTATTCCTAATGCATTGTATATTTTTAGAAATTAAGCCCGTCTGCCTTGACAACAATGTCCAGGACTGTAGCTGTAGGAGTTCAGATGCATAACATGGTTCAGACTGTCATTTCAACATATGGGTCATGTGATATTACATAAGTAGGCAACAACTGAAGAATCATACCAAACTCCATCATATGCTGATGAGCCTGGTCTACATATGTGATGAGCTTCTGGAGGAAGGTGTAGGCAAACCTCTTCTCGATTGCTGGAGTGTCCAGCTCTGGAGACTTCTTTCCTCTGAAACAGAAGATTCGAACAGTCCAACATATCTCTTCTGTTTCGGCCAGACTATGAGGTAGAGCAATGCATTGACCCAACAGTGACACATTCTAAAGCAAGATAACAGCTAAACAACACATGTCAGCTGAAATGTCAGTAAGTAGCAGGTTTAGACAACTGAAGTTCCAATAATCCAGTTTTTTCTGAATTGTCTCAAAACACAACAAAAGCAGCAAATTTCCTCAGAACTCCAAAAGATTACTATTTCAAAACTTTGCATATTAAGTGTAAGATTTAATGTGTTATCTTAGCGTGGAGCTGTTTGAAGTGCTCCTGACCTATATGATCTACATGTTATCCTGAAGTTCTAAGCTGAATTAGAACCTCTTTGAAACATTTTCTGTTACACAAAGCGGGGCCTGTTCTCATCAATCCATTGTCATATTTTCTTTGGCTAGTTAAACTTATCACTAGTGAGATGAAAGCAACAAAGGCTATGTATGGACGATCTGTCCATCCATGCTGTAGCAGCTTTTGATATAATTTGACTGTGGATTAACAGTTTAAGAAACTCAGATGGTTTTCCAGCAAACACCACAGCAAAATGTATTAGACTGTGCAAGTACACCAAAGATGCAGCAAAGATTATTTTTCTCAAAAAGATTCAATCTATATAGATATGATAATACTTCACTGAGCTTCTAATCAGTCTACAAAGAAGAATGGACATGCTTCTACCTGGATACGATGTAACCGTTGATCTGGAGAAACTTGAGAATGTCTTGAGCTTTTTCTCGGTCCTTGGATTTCTCTTTGGCAGTCAGTGTGTCATAGGGAACTAGAAGAGGATGTCTTCCTCCTCCTGAAAATGTCAATGAGCAAACACACAGAAAACCCTAAACCATTTCATCTAAAGCAGCAAAAAGACCCAAAGAGAACTAAGTTTTTATCCAAATTATTCATTACACCTTGGTGACAGTCTTAAAAGATCTGGAGGCAAAAAACGAGGAGGATGTCTTTCCAAAAACAGCAGAGCTTTACTTTGGGGGAGGCCTTCTCTCACTACCACTCTAACTAACTTACTCTTATTTGTTTGGCTGCGGTGGAATATAAAAAAAAATAATAATCTAAAATTAATATTCCAGTGACAATTATGCACAATATTTAGGAAGGTAAATTAATGTCAGACTAAAATAACAGAAGGCATCATATGAACATCAGGAGGTCTTGCTGTGGTGGTGTTGCTGTGTTGTGCTGCCTGTTACCTTTAGCTTCTATCTCCATTTTCTTTTGTCTTGCCCAGATATTATGAGAATTTTCAGCAAGCAGCTCAGCCATAGACTGGAAAAACAAAATGATTATCATGTGGTCGCGTTACACTGCAAATACCAGTGAATCTTGTCACATTTATTTTTAATTTAGGATACAGGTTTAAGCCCTGTGACTAATTATTGACACACGTTTACTGTAGCTTTGTACTTGCAGGGTTTATTTAGAGAAACATATTTACCTGCATATCTCTGGACAGAGTAACGTTGCTCATGTCAACAGGTCTTGGGCTGAAAGCTGGAGCTCCTTCAAAAGACAGCTGTGGACATTGGGAACAGAAAGTCACACACCACACTAACCTCACTCTGCAGAATTTTCTGACCACATAACCTTCTGGTCAGAAGTTTCTCTTCATGGGCAATAATGCAATCGTACTGTCAGGCTTTTAATAATTTAAAGTACATCAGGAGTCATGTGTAGAAATGATACACAAAAAAACTGTGGCGCATATTTTGCTCCCTACTGGGCTTGCACAAAAATGAATGTTGAGTGTAATCCATGCAAACATTTTCAGTCGACAATCACCAAATAACATTCAGGTTATTTAACTCAAGGAAGTTTGAACCAAATGGTTTATCATTATTTGATTTTTTATTGTTTAAACCTAAATAATGGTGCTGAACAGCCTTTGACCTTCATTGATCCATATAGTGTTTTTACTGACCTTTGTGATCATCTACATAATCATTGCTCTCTTTCACACACTGACTGGATTAGCATGTTTTAATGAATGAATGAATTGCTCTACTAGGCTACCTGGCTGGCCTGTGATATCCGTCTGGATTTGTTGTGGAGGGTGGCTGTGTCTCCCTCTCTGTTTCTGTCGATACTCCAGCCCCACGACAGCATCGTCTTCAGAGACTCTCTGACAGACCAGCAGTATGCCTCCTTGTCCTGCAAGGTTACAGGCTAGCTATACATCACTGCTTAAACTAACCAAATATCAAAAATTACACATATTTGACAAAGTTTTATAACAACTTAAGGATAAAAGGAATGTGAAACTGAAATGTGATGTTTTTGCTTTAGATTCACAGTAAAGACACGATTGGTTTGAGATGGAAAGTGAGCAGTACCTTCTCAGACAGAGCTTTGTATGGCTTCAGCAGGGAATGGGTCTTACTGCTCTCACATGGGTGTTCTTCATATGTCCAGCCATGGGAAAACTGAAAAACATGAAGTCATTCAAGAATAGAATATTGGTTTGTTGGTAATATTACGGATGGTAGACATAAAAAAATATATAAGATAATCAGACTTATTGGTATTTTACAACTCTGTTCATGTAATCTATGCATACTCTGATTTTGTATTTCTCTGTTGCCATATCTGCAGACAATGAGCTCAGCCAGGCGGTGGACTTGTTGACGAACTTCTCATCTGTAGCAGATGATCTGCACAGCCCTGATGATTTAGCATTCTCTATTTACAATCAACTATACTCAGCCTGAAAGCTCTGACCTTTTGTCTCGGCTACAAAAATGCACCACCATCTCTTTGGACTCCTAAAAGCAGTAAACATCTCACTTGTGCTGAGCACCATCTTGCACCTCAGTACCAATGCTTTATAGACATACAGCCTTGGTGTTGTGTTGTGGGAGACTCCCCCCTGTCTATGACACCACCAAATTCATTCTGGTTCTTGTTGCTGAGAAACAATCTACGATGTTTCTGAAACCAAGGTGACTGAAAACAATGAACTTAAAAGATGAAGACATTGCATGTGTTTCTGTTGCTTCCTGTAAATCAAGACTGAAAACATGTTACTGTTCTGCAGTTTTCAATCAAACAATCTGACTAATAAAATGCTTCAACATTTGTTTCTTCAATGACTTGAATAAAATGTTTTTCTTTTCATTTGTGCTTTGCTATTTTCAGTCTGTCTTACCTGTATGATACTTTGGATTGCCTTGGGTATGAGTGATGCTGTGTAAATAACATTTTTAATAAAGTGCACAGTGTTGGTATGACAGTGTGTATGAACTGTTAGTTCTTAGTGAAATTAAAAAGTCTATAGTTCAAGTAAATAGATAAAATCTAACTTTAGGACATGTTGAGACTGCTTGTCTTCTCACCTTCTCTATGCACCACCTCTCATGGTTATGCTCGGCATACCTGGTAATAAAACAATCCAGCTTTTCAGGAACAGTTACACTAAAGAGAAAAACAGAATGTATAAACAACAGTTTGTCAGTCAGCAGACATTCAGCAGAAATGATGCTACATGTTACATTTCTGAGAGCACTATAAATGCAGCAGCACAGAGTAGCTAGTCTTGTTCCATACTTAGTGGTGTCTGCAGGTTGTGGGTTGAAGTTTCCCTCTGAATCCATGGAGGACTGTTTCTCCATCAGGGCCATGTAGTTGGACTCCATGTAGTCTGGAGGAAGAGCACCAGCCACCGCGCTCAGACACGGCAGTGCCAGCTTAAACAGCTCCTGGTCATAACGCTGCATCGTTAAAACACAGGACCACTCATCTCAGACTGGTTTCTTGAACACAACAATGAGTTCACTGAACTTGAATGGCCTCCACAGTCACCAGATCTCAATCCATAAGAGAACCTTTGGGATGTGGAGGAATGGGAGATTTGCATCATGGATGTGCAGCCGACAAATATGCAGCAACTGCTTGATGCTATCATGTCAATATGGATCAAACTCTCTGAGGAATGTTTCCAGTACCTTGTTGAATCTATGCCACGAAGGATTAAGGCAGTTCTGAAGACAAAAGGGGACCAACCCGGTACTAGCAAGTTGTATCTAATAAAGTGGCCGGCAAGTGTAAACTAGAATAAATGAGCAGCCATCTGTTCTACCTGGCTAGAGGAACCTCTGGTAACAGAGAAGTTTTTGGAAAGAAGAAGAAGCACACTTTGTTATCGAGAGCAATGGTTTTGATGTAGCCCCCAAAACAAGAGTCTACAAAACAGTTCTTATCACTTAACACACACAGAACAAACTATAAAACAGCTGCTTTGGTGAGGCAACAAGGACAAAAGGAAATGTCAGGCCTCACCTTGCAGGACAGCGCATCAAATACTCCCCAGAACAGTTTTCTGGAGAGGTGAAGCTCTTCATCTGAAGCCACTCCAAAGCTGCCCCAGCCTCCGGACAGGCAGTAATACTTCCAGCAGCGCTCATAGTGATTGGTCAGCAGCTGAAAAAGTAACACGCTTCATTAACAGACAGCACACCTTCACCCCCTCCTTGAATGCAACTTCAATAACCTGGTGGTGTTTGTTTTAAACAGAGGCAATGAGATGGAACTAAACTTTCTGTCAAAGTGGCTGAATTATGGAAACTATAGAAAATCAAATATACTTTGTCTTTTCTTCTAACCATAGAAGTAGTTTTACTCATGGCAGTAAAACTACATTAAACAGTGCTTTATTCCATCTCCATATTTCTTCTGGGGATGGAGTAAGGATGAGAAAAGAGAGGCTTGTCACCTTCAGAGGCATCTTGGTGTGTTCATTCAGCAGGGGAACATCAAAAACCAGCCTCCTTAGCAGGTGCTGCATCATTGAAGGCCTCAGCTTACTGCATTACATCAGGGAGACACACAGGAAGTGCCCATTTATTCTCACACTTATACGGTTTTAGGAAATGTCTCTTTAAAACCTGACAAATGTAAGAAATATGACTTCAACTATAGAGCCAGTGTCAGTTTAAGACTGTACTTATTAGCTTACCCACAAACAGCCAGCAAACACTCCTCTATAGCATCCCTCTGAGCTTTTGTAAGGCAGCAGCCTTTGGACAAGCGGTACACCGTGTGGAGGAGGGAGTCGATCAGAGAGGCGAACGGCTCGGTCCCCGCAAACAGAGGAGCACATTTAGTCAGGAGGGGCAGCACTGCTGTACACAGGTACCTGTTGAGGGCGAGGGCCATATCTGTGGCACTGAGGGCAGCCTGGCACAGGAGGACAGGACCAGCACAGTCAGTGGTGCAACATTTATTTATTTTTAAAAAAGTCTACATCAACTATAAACTGTACATCTGATGACACCAAATGCACCTTTATTAAAAATTAATATGAAATATTTCAACAATTTACTTTAACTGTAAAAACAACCACTAAAATGTTATGGAGGCGGCAGCATTGCAGTGTCAATGAGTTTTTCTATTTAGTATTTGCATTAGGATTCTTTTCCACTCAAAGCTGATTCATCCAAAGCAAAGAAAAGGAGTTGGACTTCATCTCACGGTTGTTCAAAACTGTTCAACACCTTAATAGTCAGTCTGAGAAAATACCTCCTCTCTACACTGAATAAAATGTGATGGCTGAAAAAAAGCAGAGACAAGAAAAAACTATGGATACTAGATTTTACTGTAGAGGTAAGACTGTTTCTGCTGCGTATATTAATGAAAATTAATGTTTATCAATGTGTATTAAGGTATATTTGGTGTGTGAACTGTTAAGATTTTCAGTTAAAATGATTTTGAGTGGGTCTCATATATTCATGTGCAGATGTGGTCTAACAACTTGGATTCATTGCATAAATCATTTATGTAGAGTAAAAAACAGTTTAGGACCCAGCACTGACCCTTGTGGTACTTCACAGGTCACCTCCAGTAAATCAAAATTCACATTATTAATTTGTTCATATTGATGCCTTTGATTCAGGTAACTTTTTATCCAAGAAATGCCTCTTGCAGCATATTACTCCAATTTATGTAAAGGTAATATGTTGACCAGCATCAGAGGGGAGGTTGGAGGGAAAGCTGACTTACAGTGTCCAGAGAGGCAGCGGCTCTGAGATCTGGCAGGAATCCAACCTCAAGAAGGTGGAGGAGGAAATTCTGGTCTTCTATACCATAGACCCGGTCCAGGAAAAGGACCATGGCTGCTTTATGGTCTGGACAGAAACCTGCTGACATGTCTGGCTCGACAACTATCCCATCTGAGAGAGCACAGGAACACAGAAGGTCATGTGTAAAAACATTTTAAAAATCAAATGGAAACTCATTGATATAGAGCAGCCACAGACTAAGTAGTTTGCTCATCTTCATTTATGCAAGTTATGGTTCCTGCTGTCTGCATATGAGCTGAGGCTGGATCTACCTTTAGCCAGGTTGGGCATGGAGAAGGGAATGCTGATGACTCCCAACAGGTCTTCGATGGGAATCAGGGACCTTAAAATGGCTCTGATGCGGAGGGCTTCACCTTTACCAGCATGGATCAGCTGATACAAAACAGGCAGTAGGTTAAAGAAATTAAATTATCTAGGTTTTAGTCTGACATGTTTAATATTCTGTCATGTTTAAAGCACTCACATGCATCTCTGGAGCACAGCGGCCCAGCAGATCAATAAGTGCAGAGTAGAAGGTCATAATGGCATTGCCCATGTGGATTGTGTCATCCTCCTCTTCATCCAGCATGTCACTCCTGCACAGCAGTATCACACCATTTACCCTTCACCTCAGTAGTAGATTAATGATACTTTGATTTATAGCAATAACATAACAGGTGTTATGCAAACATGAGGATAAGTCTAGACATAAACAGGTAAAAAGTAAAAGTTTTTCTGTTTGAATCCAGTTCTGTCATTTTTATTAGATTTTATGTGAAAGCACGTTTGTAGTCTCTCTGTAACTACCAGAGAGACGGTGCACGCTATATTAACCCCCAACAGCTTTCTGTGATGATTATTAACACAGGACATGAATGCATGTTATCTTACAGTGTTCTGCTGCTCTCAGACACCGGAGACGGCCCATCTCTGCAAGGATCCTGAGAGATTCTGATCGCTTCCTCCATTGCTGCAAGCAAGCCATCACCGCCTTCGCCTCGAAGAGCGGGGCCAAAACATTCAGGTCGGCGAATAAGAAGCCTCACCACAACATTGGCGTTCTCTTCCACGCTCTCCCCTGCTCACGTCACAAGCGTAGAGTTACAAAGAACTTATTAATGGCGAATACAGCTATCTGTAATGAAAATGTTTCTGCCTTCACCATTGCAGAAGACAGCAAAACGCAGAAAGTCCAGGTAGCGCTCCCCCTCCACAGGGTTCCAGCCGATGTCTGGGTATCCCTTATGCATCAGCATTACACAGCTCTGCAGCCCACAGCCAGCCAGATATTGCACCACCTGCAGGGTGGTCACACAGTGCTCAGCTATACAGTCAATAAAGTTGAGCATATATCTATTATAGTTAATACAACCTGAAATAAACACTGGCATCAGGGACAGAGAATATTC
Organism: Poeciliopsis retropinna; assembly: GCA_010277075.1. Taxonomy (NCBI): domain Eukaryota; kingdom Metazoa; phylum Chordata; class Actinopteri; order Cyprinodontiformes; family Poeciliidae; genus Poeciliopsis; species Poeciliopsis retropinna. Next base: position 982,276 of record VMRM01000023.1, read on the forward strand.
CAAACGCTAATAATATAACTTTTAAAACCAAAAAGCAATTGAGAAATTCTGTGCATGCAAAAGTGTGTACAAAGGGTTAGGTCTCAAAATATGTTACTGGTCACAAACAATACGGAGGAAATAAATGGTTACGACATTTTTCATGTTCGTATTCTATCTGAATTGTTCTGTCCCTTAGTGTGAAGTAGAAAAACAATGAAATCGTTTTATGTAAGATTTGAAACTACACCTTTTTCAGTGTCACCATCAATTTAGTTTCGTTGCAGTTTACGTATAAAGTGTTAACATTAAATTCATTAATACTGCTCCATAGTGAAAGAAAATGCATCCATGCAGCAATGAAACATCTTCTAAAATCCCACCACAGATGACAAGAGTGTTTCTGTTGTTTTTTTTAAACCACATTGCTATTCAAATTCCAGTACAAAAATGACTATAAAACTTCCACACTTTTTCAAAGATTCATTCCCGATGATGATAGCTGTGAGCCAGGATCTATTGGGCTGAAGTGGTTCTGAAGAAGCCCGTCTGAAGATCAGTGCTGACCGTTCCACTAGTTTTCAGTTATTATGTTCCCGCCATTTCTTTATCTGCTCTGGATTCATGGATCACTTCGCAATAATTACAGAAATTAACTCTCCTTGCTTCTTTAGCATCTTTTTGTTCTTTTAATTATTTTATTTTGCATAATTTTAGCTGCTTTGGTGGAAATAGTGTCAAATTTGGCCAGGACATATTTTTTCTGTCAAACTCAATTTAAGCTAAAATCACAGCCATCTATTTGGTGGAAGTTGCCTTTGTGCATTTGACCTGGATTCAGAATACATTTATTTAAATACACTATTGAAAACTGGTTTCAGGTGTTACTATGTTTTATTCCTACATGTTAAATACATTCAAAATGTTACTTTTTCTTATTTTCTATAAATTGAAGATATTTTTCATGTATTACAAATCAATTAATCACAGAAAAAAATATCATCTGTTTATTTTTTCTTGAGAAACTGTCGTTGCTAAAAACTGACTGAAAAGGTTAAAGTGCATTGTGGCACAATATAAATATGAATAACGGTTGATGATGCCACAGTAGATTTCTGGTTTCTGTTACTGAATGAATCTCCTTTTATTCCAGTGGGAGCATCCAGTGGTGGAATGATAGGGCTTTGGGAAAGCTGTAGGATTTTTAGTTGGGAGATGAATTTGGTTAAAGTAAATCCAGTTTTACTTGAATCGATTAGGGACAGGTAGTTAACAGCCATGATATATTGAACTTATTGTAGATGGAGTAGGACACATGGATGCTTATATGAATGCATTTGTAAAAATCACCTTTTCCAGCTCTGGTTCCCTTAGAGCCAGAGCCAGTTCATTGTTATCCATGACTGATGCTGCAGCCACGTCCAGAGGAGTGGATCCACGCATGGAAGGAGAGGCTGAGAGAAGAGAGGAGAGATGGGGAACAGAAGAACGGAGAGCGGCAGCAGTAGCACGATCGGATAAAGAAAGAACACTTTTTATTTTTAACATTTTACTTCTGAACATGTCAGAGCTGAAATGTGTGGTAACAGTCATTGCCATTACCGTGCTTCCCCATAATCCTTGATCTGCACTGATCTATTAAGCAAACTTGTTTCACCTTTCATTTAAATGTACAAAAATCTATCTGATTTGGCTAAGCCATCTGGTAGATGATATTCCATAACCCTTTCATCCTCAATAACTTTATTCTGTGTTGTTCGTAGCCAGAGAATGTTCTTATTGTAGTTTTTTTCCCCTTGTAGGTAAGTTTGTTTTCTTGCTTCTAGTTAGAAGGAGAAGTTTTGTTAAATGGGCGGGGCAACGTCTTCCCTCCAAGACTTCATACCTTTGCAGGTTTGGTTGCTATTTTACTTACCAGTGAAATTACTGAAAACTAAAGTCCACCTATCAATTTTCTTAAACCTGATCCCGAGTGGGGTGATGAGGAGTGCTGGTGTTTATCTCCAGTGGTTATCTCCAATGAGCAACAGGCGGAGTCATCCTGGACAGGTCACCAGTCCATCGCAGGAAAGCCTAAAGTAACTTTCTATAGTCCATTTACAGTTAACAGTTAGCTAACGTGGTTAGCTCTACTACTTACCAAGGCCTACGCTGCTGTTCTCCAACAGGTAGCTCAGATGGTCAAACATGGCCTTCTGATTCTGACGGCTGATTCGGCAGAAGTAGCACAAAAACCGACAACAGTTGGCCACCATTTTAGGGAAGGTGATTTCCTGTAAACACATTTAACCACACACAAAAAAGAGTGTGTATATATTAATAAAAAACACTTCCTTGTTACGCATATGTACACCGTATTCCATATTATCATGAAAATTGGATTTATGTATCATAAAGATTACATTTTTTGTTGTGCTGTTAAATTTATAGATAGTATTGTGTGTCAGGGCTCTTTGAATCACTATAATTAATTTCAGAGATGGGTTGATCACTTTGTCTGGTGAGCTCAATTAAAGAAAATCTACTTAAGAAGGATGTTCCACATTATTAAGCAGGCCACAGGTTTTAAGCAATATGAGAAAGAGAAAGGATCTCTCTGCTGATGAGAATCATCAGATATTGTAGTGCTGTATGACAATATATGAAAACATTAGATATTAAAAGAAAACTGAAGCATTTTTTTTAACTGTGAAGAGATTTGTGGCTGATTCAGAACAAAGATGGGTTTGTACAGATAACGGCATAATGAGGAAGGTTTCTCTCAGACAAATTCATCGGATTAAGAGAGCAGCTGTTAAAATGCCCTTACAGAGCAGCAAACAGTTATTTGAAGCTGCTGGTGTCTCTGGAACCTCAACATGGAGGATCCTCCAGAGGCTTGCGGTGCATGAACCTAACCAGAGCTCACAAGCAGAAACGCTCGCAGTGGGCCCAGCCATACATGAAGATTAATTTTCAAACAGACTTGTTCACTGATGACTGCTGTACAATTCTGGATGGTCCAGATGGACATAGTAGTGGATTGGTGGCGGATGGCCACCACATCCCAACACAGCTGTGATGTCAGCAAGGAGGTGGTGGAGTCATTTAATGGACAGAAATCATGGGGAAAGAGAGAGCTGGTCAGCCCTTTTAGAGTCCCCGAAGGTTTGAAAATGACCTCAGCAAAGTATATGGACTTTCTGACTGATCACTTTCTTTCATGGTTCAAAAAGAAGAGCCGTATTTCCGTAGCAGAATCATCTTCATGCATGACAATGAACCATCTCATGCTGCAAGGAATACCACTGTGTCTTTGGCTGCTATGGGCATAAAAGGGGAGAAACTCACAGTGACCACACACGGTGGTGTGGTCACCATCTTCCTCTGACCTCTACCCTATTGAGAACCTTTGGAGTTTCCTTAAGCTCAAGATCTGAAGGTGGGATGCAGTTCATATCAAAACAGCAGCTCTGGGAAGGTTTTCTGACATCCTGCAAAGAAATTCAAGCAGAAACTTTCCACAAACTCACAAGTTCAATGGATGCAAGAATTGTGCAGGTGATATCAAAGAAGGAATTTTATGTTAAACATGTAAATTGGTCTGTTAAGATGTTTTTGATTGAAATAGCTTTTGATTTTAGTACATGTGACCACTTAATGCTGCACATTCAAAGAATGACCATTTGCAGTTCTTTATAATCCAGAAAATGTTTAGAAAATCTGCTGTGTATCATAACTTGGAACAGAGCATTTTGAGTTTTTTTATTTTTGAAAACAATACTGTTCTCATTGGGAGCTTTGTTCAGTAAAATTTGATTTATACTGAAATAGTTCATGACTTGAAAATTATACTGACCATCATCTGCATTGACCATTTAAGAAAATCTGAGAAAATATCACTTGCATAATACTTTGGAACACGGTGTACATTTATTTGCTTATTGAGGCTTTGCAGCCTGCCTACCTTGGAGTCTCCTCCACTGAGAACATTAACCATGACCTCCATGACCGTCTCATGCATGCCCAGAGCTCTCATCAGGTTGGGATGCTGGTAGAACACCTTGTTGTTCATGATATCACTGCAGAAAAAGGAAACCTTTTCAATGCCAAACTCCTCGAACTTCTGGACACTGAGTAAGCACTTTCTTTAAAATTCCTTCTTGCCTCTGCACAGAAACATGTTTGCTTTTATTTTTAAAGCTTTTTAAAGCCGTTTGCTCTCTAATATTCTCTGAACCTCTGAGGCGTCACAGAGCAGCTGGATTTGTTCAGAGATTTGGTTACGTTCAATATGTTTAGTCATTAGCAGTCATGAGGCAACTTCTGAAGGAAATTGGTTGCACTGAATACTTTCACACACCGTATGGTTCAGTTTTTATTCATAAAATTATTTTAATTTATGTCTAATTTTATTTCTACTTTTGAAAATTAAAATGCTTGGATTACATTTTCATTGCACAGTTCTAGAATCAATATTGCACTTCAAGCTGTTAGTTTCCACCAGTTTGGCAGATAACACAGATAATTATACCTTTATCAGTCCTTTGCAAAGCAGTTCAAACTCAGTCAGATTCAAAGGAGTGTCTGAAAATCAGTTTTCAAATGATGTGGCAAATTTCAAGTTGGATTTAGGTGTGGGCTTTGACTAGAATATGCCTCAATCTCATAAATTCCATCATTGCTCTGGAAGTATTTGCAGAGTTATCATGCAGCTGCAAGATGATTTCCACTACAGTCTCTAGTCAACATAGCTGCTTTTCTTTCTGGGAATGTTTTCAGTTTAGCTCCAAACATTTCCCCATTGACTCTGGTCAGCAGGGCCGGCCCAAGGCCTAAGCAAAGCAGCCGCTTAGGGCCCAATGGAGGCTTGGTCTGGCCCTGTTGGTCAGCTTTTCTGCATCTGCTAAATAAATGTTCTGCAGGATAATGCTGTCAACATGTTTCTCAGGGGCAAAGTCTCAAAGTCATTCCAGGTCAAGGTTCAGAATCTGACAGCAGCATGGCCTCACCCAAGCCCTCTGATCATCAGCTTCTCCTCCTCTATGCCCATCCGGACACTCAGCAGAGAGCGGATCTGACCCAGGGCAGCCAGCAGGTTGATGGTGTCCTCTATGGATACGGAGTTGATAGTGTAGGCTTTAGGAAGAGCTCGAACCTGAACAGTCACACAGACACAGTGCACACATGTAACAAATGTGCAGACCACACACACATCACATCCACATAGACATGAATACGTGGAATCCTCATTGAACGCTGACTCCTATGTTACGCTGCCGCCATCTTGGTTGTGGCAGTAGAGTGAACCATAATTCATATGCTGTGTGGGTTTGTTTAAACTGTTTTACAGAACAAACTGGATCCACTGGCATTACCTTTCACAGGTAAGAATGAAAGAAAACATTTTTACAAGTGTATTTGTCCATAATAACGTTATTTTAACAGCAGAAATAATCAGTTCTATTTAAAAAAAACAACAAAAAAAAGTTTGCTCCTACACAAACAATTCTTTGTGTTGATATATGTTTGTGTAATTTTTTTTTCTTCAGTTTTTATGGATTTGAAGTGAAATATCTCAATCTTAAGTATTAGGGCACCAGACAGTTTATGTATAAAATAAAAATAATTTACAGTAAAATACTTAAAAATTAAAAGGAAATAATGTTTTTGTCTTCATATATTGAATTTGATACAATAACTTGTATCAAATGCAATCTCCCTTTTATATCTTAGAATTTGTCACATTGTGCTCTTTATTCAGAACCCCCCCAAAACAATTAAATAATTACATCAAAAAGTTAGAATTATTGTCTTTAGTACTTACTTACACTAACATATGTTAGTGTGTGTCATATCAGGCATCAACTTAAAATACTTTGTAGAACGGAGCTTTATGAAGTTCGGTCCATTTACCTGTGTTGGAGCTATTTATTCTTTATTTCTTTATCCATTTGAATTTTGTTAGTTTATTCTTAAACTTCTATTTTTTGCATTGTTTACAGAGATTATTTGCAGGTTAATAATTGTTTATTTTGTTTATGTTTTGTTTTCTTATTTATTTATTTATTTTTTGGTAAGTCAGACAGGAAGTAAGGTGAGTCAGTCCACTTTCTATAAATGTAGGGGCCTGGTAAAAGACCAGCAGGCATTTGGGTTTGGGGCCTATGGTTTTTACCAGAGCAAGAGAGATAGGAGAACAAAGAAACGTTTGATCATTGTAATTGCTTGCATAAAAGAAAAATAAAAGCAACAAAGACAATCAACAAGTTTTGACGTTCAACCTCTTTTTGCCTGTGTGAAGAATATGGATCCCAGTGCCTCATAGTGGCTTTATGGTACATTTATTGGATGTTTGATTTGAGAAACAACTGCCACTACAACCTGTATTAGCTTTCTGGCAGATCTACAACATTCAATATGGCGGACGCTGTGAAGTATCGCAGTAACTGACCAGCTCAATGAGCCATCTACGTTTTCATGTAACTGGCAAATTGGTTGCTAAGGATTCACTACACACCCAGTTGCTGTTTATTGACCAGCTATCATATTTATAAACTAAATTTATCTTAGTGTTTGCCTTAGCTATCATTGATGTGTAACAATTAGCAGCACTAAGTAAGCTGTAAGGCAATAATATTTATGAACAACATCACATGTACAAGACAATTCAAAGAGCTTTGGAGAAAGGTCAAAAATATTTTAAAAAGAGCTTAAAAACAAACAAGACAAAAAAAATGTAAGGGAAAATGTGACTACTTAAGTTAAAAGAATGTAATAAAAAGCATGTGGTTTTCTTATGCCTAAGAAAACCACATGTCTGAACTATATAAGTTCAGTCCATTTTACCATTTCCATTTAATGCACTAGTGTTTCTAAATGACTGCTGTGTTAAAACTGCTGTTTCTCCAGAAATACTTGAAGTTTCATTTATAGATATTGCCATAGACATAATACTTCCTTATTGTTGACATGTGCCTTGTCAGGACTTTTTCTAACTTTCTGCCAGTATTTAGTAAAAGAAGACTGACACAGACACACCTGTCCTCCAATGCCATCATACTGGCGGTGCAGAAGGACAAACATAGCTCTCACTAGCTCTGGATCCTCTATAACCGACTCCTGAGCCCAGCGGACCATCGTGTCAGAGATAAGCTGCTGTAAGGTACCTGTGGAAAGAGAAAAAATGGAACCGAACAGAAGTAAATGAGACTAATAGCAAAATGTCAAACTTTTATACTTTTGTATATGCTGTATTTCCAACTTTACAAAGATGTACTAACAGTACGCACCAAAAGGTAAGATGAAACCAAATGAATGATTCTTGTATGTTAACCTATGAGCTATGGTGCTTGCACGATTTTGTCAAAATTAAGTTTATTTCAAAAGCGTAAATCCCCTTAGTGATGATATAAACCATGAGGAAGAAAAAGTGTTGATCAGAGAAGACCAAAACTGAACTGTTTGCCTTCCAAGCAAGTCCCTACATGTGGTGGAAAAGCCAAACACAGGGTTGAAGTTTTCGGGCGCACCCTAAAATACCAAGCCTGTGGTCAAATACAGAGGTGGCCGCATCATGCCATGGTGGGAACACTTTACTGGACTCTGTGTTTACTGATCTGTATAAATTAGACCTTACTGGGCTTCCTGTCCTTTTTTTCCTTGGGCAGGCTGCCCATCTTCTTCTTCAGGTAGGACACCTTCTCCACCAGCGACATGAGACGACCTCGAATGGTGAAGTCACTGTCCCCATCTATTCCTCTCTCCTCGTCCAGCTCTACACAGGATCCACACAATACAACCATTAGTTGCAGTTGATTAGCATGAAAATGTTTTGTTTGTTAGGATGGTGTGACACAGACCACAGTGTCTCATCAGATCTTCATGGAAGTCCAGTAGCTGCTCCCGGATATACTCCGGACAGGGACATTCCTGCTTGTCATCCTTGAAGTTCAGCAGCATGTTGATCTTGGAAAATAATACAAAAGTATGATAACTGTTCTCATGAACAGTTTATGATACTTTACATTCATTTAATGTGAAACAAAATGAAGGTTTGGATTTGAGAGAACTTTTCTTCTGTGCTCGGAAACTTTTACTCAGATCTTAATCAAAATCTGTTTTTTTAAGTTTCCCTTTGGACTTGGCTGCTTTTGAACTAAGTATTATTTCGAGTTTGGAGCATGCCATCAGCAGATTGTCAGAAAAGTTAGTCTGAACTTTGAAACTAACAATCCTTTGAAATGAAGGATGACATCTCTTTTCAGGCTCGAATTCTTTCCTCAATCTTCAATGGACAAATTTCAAGTGATGTTGATGAGGCCTACTAGTTTTTCTAGGATCATTTTCAGGTTTCCCTCATCTCCAACTTTAAGAGCACAATGTGTGACATGTTGCCATGGTGATTTTCCTACCTGTTCCTGTGGGGGAGATCTGAATTCTTTGGTTTTCTTGGCAGTGAGTGCAGCAGACATGTTCAGAGCCAGCATCACTTCATTGTAGCGAAAGCGCTGGTTGTCTTGGAGACTAGCAACAAAGTCATCGGAGAAGGCCACCACCGCCTCGATTCGATGGCGCACCTGGCAGTCACACAGGTACTGCAAAACATGGCACATCTACACACACACACACACACCCACACGCGCACACGCACACACACAGTCAGCACCATCTACAGACATTCTATGTTTGAAAGTGATTTTATAGTCCAAGGCTCACTGCTCTGCAAGTTTTAGGTGTTTTCCTGCTTCAGTGAGCCTGGAAAAAACAGGTTCTACACTTTGCTGTTAATCATGCAGAGTTGCAAAGGAAGTTCCTGTAATCTGGTTCTTTCACTCATCACCAGTTTGGAACTTTCATTTCATAGTTACTACCAAAAGATGGATGATCACAAAAGTCTGAGAATCTGTTCCAGCAGCTTAACCACTGAAAGAAGTCAGTTTGGATTTGGGAGAACTTTTCTCCCAAATCCAAACTGGATTGTGAAAATACTCACATTTTGAGTATTTTGAAGTACAGTGGATGAAACAAAGTATAGTGAGTCATACAGGTGCATATTTAAATGAATAAATTAAATTGATTATTGTATATTTCGAATGATCATGAAGCATATAACAGCTGTGCAGAGACTACGTAGCAGTAAACATGATATGAGTTTTTATGTTCTTCATATTTAATGCTAGTGCTAAAAATGTTACACCCAACTTTAATACTTTATACTTTTATGTACTTAATAGAGAATTTGGTAACAAGAGAAACTTGATTAAAAAAAATTAAAAAGTTGCACTTGTTGAAAACTCTGAAATAAAAGTTTTAAACTCATTTTTTTTTTTTTTTTTTTAATACAGGACGGATCTGAAAGGATAAGCTCCATGTGCAAGTCGAAAAGGGAGAAAAAAAACGGGCCCGCTTTCGAACGCATTTAATGTGTAATGATGCACACATATTTTAACGTGAACTTTTTTGATAATAATCTTTTTTTAATCTTCAAAAAAAGATTGAAATGTTTCATAGATTTTTGTCGATTAAACTCAGGTGATTAAGTTGAAGTTCAAAGCGCTTTCCAGCGCTTAGAATTCTTTTAAACAAGATCACCTTGGTCTTTCTTTGTTGTTAGGTATAACCACTCGCTCAGCAGCAGTGAAGAGGACAAACTGACTGTGATCACCTGCAGTTTAACAGGCTCTGGCAGCTTCATCTGTAGCAGTCCCTCCTTCGGCAGGTTCCTCCCTCCATCCTCTCCTCTTCCGGCTGTTTCCACATTCTTCAGCATCTCCAGTTCTCTGGGAAGCTCTTCCTGCCCGTCTCTTGGTTCAGAGAACACAGATGGTTCAATGAGTTGGAGAATGTTCTTTAGATCTCCATTTTGGAAAATTCCCATGATGAGCATGGTGTAGACCAGCTTGATAAGAGGGACAAATAGCAACTCTGTGCTGCCCCCTACTGGATCCCGAACATGCATGCTTCCCTCCCGCACTGCCTCTGTCAGCATCTCGATAGTTTTCACTTTTAAAATATCTAAAGGGAACTCGGGGCTGTACTGGAAACAACTTCCTGGTCCACTGTTTCCGTTGTCGTGGCATGAGGACTCAGTCACACGTATAAAGCTTGGACAGGAGAAGTGCATTCTGGGTCTCAGGGATGTGCTGAGTCCGATGCCTGGCAGGCCATGCTTCTTCAGGTCGTCTGGAAACAGAGTGATGCTTTTTGTTTCATGTGTCATGGGCACAATGTACTCATTATTCATCATCAGCCGAGCTGTTGCATAGCTCCTCAGGTGGATGTCGATGAGGAGGTCATAGTAGCCCGCACGAAGCAAACCTGCAGAGAAATGCACCAGATTCTGTTCACCTCAATTATCACCATTACACACTGTCATCAAAATACCAGGACATGCTTTTAGTGGGTCACTGATTCAGAAACCAATCGGGACAGGTTAGTTCTAAGAACCTTTTCTTGTTCTAATTTCCGATTGTGTTGGAAGAATCCTCCTGAAACAAGCAACAAAGATATTGTCTGAATTTACAGTTCCACACAAGTGTACAGTTCCACACAAGACATATTCATGAGTACCACTGAAAATGTTGTGGCAAACATTATTCCAAAATTGATTATCTGTGTGGATGGCAAGATCTTTTTCCCATTTAGTGATTGGAATGCGAGGTGCATTATTGGTTGAAGATATTAGTTTGTATAGTTTTGAGAGTGTTTTTGGAGACTTTGCAATTTTATTGATGCTATTGAGTAGATTTGGTTGTCCTCAGTGAAAGTTATTGATGTCTATTTTTGATTTGACGGCATGCTTTAATTGATTATATTGAAGAAACTGTTTCCTGTCAATATTGTGCTTATTAATGAACTGTTGCAATGTTCGGAAGTTATGACCATCAAAGATGTGGTGGAAGTATGTGATGCCTTTTTCCTTCCATTTAGTTCCAGACAGGAACTAAATGGATTTATTTGCAGTGAAATCTGGATTATTCCGTACGGGTGTTTGAGTTGTGGGTGAGAAAATGGAGTTTTTTATTTTATTGATTTTCATTTTCAGCATGTCCAACAACACCAAGATACAGTTGATACAATATAAAATAATCCATAGAGCACACCTCACACAGCACAGGATGCACGTCATGGGACTTATAGAATCAGACATTTGCACACACTGTACACTTAATGCAACTGATGATCACCTCCACGTATTCTGGCTCTGTCCACCAATACAAATTTTCTGGAAAGAAACAATCACCAAACTTTCTCAAATCTCTGGCCACAACATCCCACTATCCCCTCTGTAATCTAGATAAACTGAACATAAACTCCAAACAGACCCAAACCCCTCTGCTTGTGGCCCTGACTATCGCCAAGAAAACAATACTGGTTAACTGGAAAAGTAGGAAAAAGATCAGTACCTCACAATGGCTAGACCTTCTTACACAACAGATTTCAATGGAGCAACAGTCAGCAATACATATAAACCAACTTGAATATTTCACTAAAATATATTCCACATTTCAACATGACATTTTATTGTTGGTGAATCAATGCCATGGCGGAGGCAAGGACCAGGGGAGAGGAGGTAACTGGGAGAGCCAAATAATAGGACTTAAGGGTGTTTCAAACCTTATCCTTCTGGCATGTTCTGGCATATACTTTTATTTATTTATTCTTTGTTTGCTTACCACCTTCTTTTTTTCCTTCCCTCCCTTATCACAGATATTTTGAAAAATATATCTGTGATGATAGATTAATTATAGAATAGAAAAATAATTCAAATTAGAAAATAACTGCCAAGATCAAAAGAAAAAAAGGATATCCTAATTCACATATTAATCAGTTTCATTTTTGTTGTGACACCAATTGACTATGTTCTGTGTTTTGTTTTGAATGTTCTCTTTTAAATGTATATCTACATGTTTGTTTGTTAGTTTATGTTTGTTTTGCTTGTCTGTTCCACCTGTTTGGTTATTTGATTTCTATTTATGTTATTTGTTCTGTTAAATAATAATAATATTATAAATATTATTATTATTATTATTATAGTAATAATAATACTATGATAATAGTATTATTATAGTATTATAATAATACTATTATAATACTATAATATTATAATATTATAATAGTAATTATAATTACTATAATAATAATAATAATAATAATAATAATAATAATAAATAATAATAATAATAATTACAACAACAAAAAGAAAAACAATCATGAATACTATTAGACTGAGTTGTGTAAACTTTGACCTGAACATAACTGTTTTTTTTTTACACAGATGTTAAAATAAGCCCTCTTGTTACAGCCATCTGTTTGGAAGTGAACAGATGATGTAGTAAACAGATATGAAGGATCTGTGTGTAAGATGTAAGACACTTATGTTTGAGACAACTAATTGTTCACCAAATACTGACTTATCAGAGAGAAGTTAAATGTTCAGAATGGATTCAGCTTTAGGATGCTGTTTTAAGTAAAGCCAGGGCTTTAATGTGTTAAAATGAATGTAATGAATCACTCAGAGTTAACGGGTTAAACATTTAACTTTAACATTTAATTTATCAGCGTAGACAAACACAGAGCCACACGTTACGCAGTGTGTTCAAATGTAAAATCCGAACAAAATTCTTTGTCCATAAATATAAATCATTCTTAACGCTCCTCACAATTAATCACATTTTCTAATAGAAGCGGTATCCACAAAAAGTGGTGATGGACCACGGCCCACTGGGGGATCATTTCTGCTTCTAAACCGATTTGATTGGGCACTGGAGGAGACTATTGTTATGTTCAAGATGTGCTAAAAGCAGTATATCTTGGAGGTCATATTTCTGTTCAATAACTTAGCAGCAAAAGGGATTTTTAAATTTGAAAATGTTGCTTCTTTTGTTGATATATGGTTTTCGACTCACTGCTATTAATTGCATGCCGTGTAATTAATCCACTAGTCCCTCCACTAGGAAAGGTGGACATCTGGTGTCCACCTTTCAGAAAGGTTCACCAAATTGTGTTTTACTTCCAAGAGAATTAATGTGGATTCTCAAACAACATCTAGAAGCACTGCAGACAGTTTACAACATGTAGGGTGGTAGTGAATCTCATATTGTATGAAATGTTGCTCAAAGGCAGCACTAAGGCATAGCAGAGCAGCAGACAACTTTCAGGCAAATATTGTGCCCTGCATGCTGTGTGTGTTACCTGGCATGTACTTGTTCTCTATAGCCTGTAGGAGCTGGGCCTCATCGATGTGAGAGCACAGAGCATGAGCCACTCTATTGTTCCCCAAGGCACAGATTGCAGAGTACAGTCTGAGAGTGTGGTAGTGGAACTTTAATAAGTCCTTCTGCTCTGACAGCTCCAGGATATCCATCGACCTGGGAGGCAAACACAATTCACCTGCATCAGCACTGACAGACTTTGACTGGACTGACATCCCAGTGTAGCTTTTTAGATAAGGGCTGTCCACCTGTTCTCCTCTGGTATGTGGAGAGACATGAACTGCAGGGGATCTCTACACTGGACCTGCCAGCCGTGTCGATCATTCACTCTGGAAGATGAAACCTGGACGAACAAGACAAAACTATTCAAGCTTGCCATGTGAATTAAAAGGAAGTAAAACAAAGCAGCTCAGATTGTAGGTATTGTCTTTTTAGTAAACACCTGAAAAGCAAACACCAAACAGTCCTGTCCAATTCTGCCAAGTCCAACGCAGGTCAAGCCCCCCCGCTGTTGTGATTGTGAAGAACAATCACAGAAGGGAGCCAGGCACTCCTACATCAATGCACACCCTAAGACCATATTTTAGGAGCCGGAGCAGCAACATGAATCCCCAACCGACTCTGTCCTGTTCTGTCCTGCTCCGACAATCCACAGCTGAGACCAGGGCCAGGAGTCCCACAGGGCACCCACCCACAGCAGGACAAGTCCAGGAAAACTCAGGTCAGCCAAGTGTACTCAATAACCAGCCAAACACCCAGGACCCTGGGACCCCAAAGCAGCCTGGGACCCTGAGCTGGACCCTCAGGAGCCACCATTTTGTAACATCTCTTCACTTATGTTTGTATAAGTGAAACTGTACTTTCTTCAAAAAAGTTCAGAATCCTTGACTGACTGTAAACATGGTTTAGTGACTGAATTATCCATCCATCCGGAGGGACAGTCCTGTCTCACAGGCAGAGCCCAGTCACCCTACAGAGAATCTCAGCCTCTTTTTGTTTGGGTTGTTCTATTGGCTCCTCTGTAGGATCTAGAGCAGGGTTGAAAACTTGGTATTAATTATATTGACATCTTCCTTAAGCAGACTGTTCAGCTCAAAGTAAAACCACAGCATTAACTTTTGGAATAAAAAGTCAAAGAAATAAATTTTGTCAGGACAATTACATTTTTTTCCTCCAACACCTTTATTTTATTTTTTTATGCCAATAGTAACTGTGGTAGATATTGTCTCAGATACAAAAGAATACCAAGAAATCAAAATGGCATATTCTGAGAATAAAAACCTTCTCAAATACAGCTTAATATATTGTAAAATATATACAGATTACATTAGAATTTAGCATGTTACTTCGAAAATCTGATCAGACAAAAAAACATGGAAGGGCCATCTCCTCAACATACCTTGAGGAAGTGGTTAGGAACACGGCTCCATAACACTGGAGTGAGAAACTGGACATGGAGACGCGGGGGACACTGGGGAGCTGGGTTCTTCCTCTCACTTTTAAACAAACCGGCTGACAGGGGCATCACGTTCTGCCAGGACACACACACAAAGTGGGACAACTGCATTAACACATCACACCTTCATATTGAACAAAGAAAAGTTCTGTTATGCTTCCTGGGCAACACTGATGAATATTAAAAAATAAATAATTCAATTATTTTATCTGAATTAGAGGTTTTGTCATTGGTCACCATTTTCTAAAGTAACAATATTTACTAAAAACAACTATTTCAAATGCAAAAAACTAGAATGTTTTGACTTTTATTTACTGGTTGATCCAACCACAAAGATCCAGATGCAGTTACATTCAAAATGAATCAGTGCAAATAAACCAGAAGTTATACACTTCTTATTTTCTAAATTATGCCCTGTTGGAGAAAAAGTTCGAAATGATGCATGTTTAACAGAAAAGTGCTTGTGTCACTGGGTTTTATATTCAGGAGGGTTTAACCTCTGTGTCGCCCTTTACAGCCACTACATTTTATCTGATTTTTCTGTGCTTCATCATTAAGCAGGCAAGAAAAAAAAAAAGAAAAAAAATTATTAAAAGTTTGCCGGCAAAAAAACAGACTCATTTCTTCCTCCCACCTCTTTAGGAAGTCTTTCTACTAAAGCATTATTCCTGACACTCCTGACAAGATTCTCTGGTCTGATGAGACTGAACTCTGTGGCAGGAGTCACATTTGGATGAAGTTTCACCATCCTTACTGTTAAGCATGGTGGTGGCAGCATCATGATATCATGATATAGGGATGTTTTGCAACAGCAGGACAATTAATACACTCCTAAAAGAAGAAAAGGATTCATCCTGCAGATTGTGCCGGTGTGGATTCCCACATACCTTAATCCGTCCAAGTTCAAACTGGAAGACGTTGGGACTGGTGGCCTTGGCAAAAACAGCTGGAAACAGTTTTGTACTAGGCTCCACCTGTTAACAGAGGAGAAGGCTTTCCTGGCCATTCAAGTTCTAGTGCATTCAAACCAGCACATTGTCTGCCTTTTTTATTGTTATTTATTTATACAAACATACACATCCACACGTACTACAAAAAATAATTATGACAAAACTGAAAACAATCCTCAACTTCTATTTTTGAAGGTGAAATCCTGTCCTTTGACATGATATAGTTGTGAAGCTTAGACTGACTTACCAGAAGCTGTTTTACTGGTTATGCTTCATTTGTCTAAGGCTGTTGGAGGACAACTCATGGTGTACTGTACATTTCTTTAACTCACTGTTTCTGCCTGATGTCAATCACATTGTCTCTTCATCTCTCTCTCCTGGTCTCTAACCTTCAGCCTGCTGAGGCAGATGGAAGCCTCTACTGGTGCTACTTCTTAGTTCAATGTTCCTAAGAACATTGAACCTTAATCTTCTATCTTTCCCAACAGCTGGATGTTGTGTATAACTAGGTGGAGTGTCGGAAAGAGCTTCTTAAAGAGACAGAGGCCCATTTCAAGGCATCAAATTGCAAAGTCAATTTTATTTTAAGTTGTTTTTTATATGCAGCATTTTTATAGACAACTGAAGGTATACAGTTACCTGATTGTGCTATAAGATGGTAATATGTGACTGTAAAACATATAACATTGCCTCCGACTTGTAGCGTGTTGCTAACCAACATGTGTGTTCACTATACAGTAAAAAGACAGCCAATGCCACTAAAATAACTTTTTGATGTGGAAAAAATGTGAAAAGGTGCAGACACATTTGGTTGGAGGAACTGTGTGTGCAGTGTGTACCTGGTAGTACATGCTGAGCTCTTTCCCATTGGCTGTGAAGGACAGCAGACCGTTTGTTGTGTCCACCAGGCAGCCGATCTCCAGGCCGTTATTGTTCCTGCCCTGTCCTGGGCTGCTGCTCTCTCCAGCCCATACCATGTAGCAGTTACTGCGCTTTATGCTGCAGGACATTTAGTAGGACAGGAAATTTTAAATTAACATCAGGATTAAACATCCTCCCCCTACTCTCCACCCCCCAACCAACAATTCGAAATAGACAAGTGTATAGAGGAACTAAAATTCTAGTTCTTCTTACTTCTGAATGACTTAAATGTATTCATCATCACTAAATGAACAAAACACAGAACACATTTTTGCACAAATATTGAAACACATCCTAACTGTACACAACATCCAGCTGTTGGGAAAGATAGAAGATTAAAAACACTGAGACTGTGTAGAGCTTGACTGAGAACCAGACATTAGTCATTCAGAATGTAGTCACTAAATTATCATTTCATTATTTTTTGTTATTGCAATAATGACAAAAATTATAAGCAACACAAGCTTTCAAACATACTTACAAAGCTTAAAGGAAATCTATGAAAAGTCCGAATAGCCTGTTTTAAAATAAATGTTAAAATAAACTTTTAAGGCTCACATTTGCTCTCTTTAAAACATTTCTTACATGTGGGTCATAAACATTAAAACCATGAGACAGACTGTTTATTATGAAATCAGAGCACCAGCCTATGCAGTCATTGATGAAAAAACCATGAATGGAGAATCTAGGTGCTTCAGCCAAAATATCTAGACTCATATGTTGAATATAAACAGCTGTAAACAGACACCTCAGAAACCATTGTAGAGATAAACCTGGTATCCCATATGCAGGTTATTAGTTGTCAATGCTGCTATTCACAGGACAATTCCACATCCTGGGACTTTGCATGTCCCCTTTCCATTCTCTGCACATTAAACTAAACAACTAAACAGATCTCCCAGTGTAAACATGCAAAAAGCCAACAAAGCCAATAGCTCAGGAAAATGTACATAAAAAACTTTCATGGATATGTATATTCTAGACATCATAAACTATGAAATGGATAGAACTCTTATAGGTTGTTAGCTATATTGTTTTCTTATATTGTGTGCTCCTAAAAGACCAGCTCAAAACATTAGAATATCATGAAATGTTTAATGAATTTTTTTCTCTCATTTTTCTCTCATTTCAGAAAATAAAACTTCAATTATATAGATTCATTAGAGATTCATTATTTTAAGCCGTTAGTTCTTGTAGTTTTGATGTTCAAGACTTAAAGGCAGTAAAAACTTTAGTTTCTCAAAAAATCTAAGTATTAATTATAGTTGGGTCATAATCAGTTGAGTGGAAGGAAAAAGTGTGTGAGGTAAAGGTGCACCAGCAACAGGATTGTGAAAAAATCCATTCAAGAATTTGGGCAGGCTTCACATGGAAAAATAAAGGTTTGAAATATCTTAAGCTGTATATTTAAATGTGTGTATTATGAGTTTAACTTTCTAAAACAACTGGTAAATATAAAACGTTTTTTATGATTTCCATGCACAGTACTGGTATGACATATCTTGAAAAAACATATTTAGCTGAGGTGGAGTTATTAGAGACAGGAGAACAGAGATACTTTTACAACAAATCTGTGACTTTACTAACCTCTCATGAACCTTTCCTTTCTCATCTCCCAGGGTAACGGTGACAGTTCGGACTTTGTTCAGCTCAAAGCTTGGGTCATACTGATGGAAGTCAGAGGTAACCCAGCCAACCCACACGCTGCTGGGCTCCTGACCAGGGAAAATCCGCACTGAGTAATAGTACTGCACAGGGAGAGAGAGGCTCAGTCAGCTCAGCTTTACCTTCTGTCATTTAACAGCCTCAACAATCCACAAACAGACCACACTGATTAATGAAATCATCTCAGTTATGTAACTGGGATTAAATCACGATCTTCTTGGGTCACAGTTGCACCAGTGTACCTGTGTGGATTTCTTGGCATATGAGAAGGATAATTAGGGCAGAATGTTCCTGTCCAAAAGACAGAGGAAGCTGGGCTCATCTGGTGATCAAACTAGGTGCTAATGTCTAAAAGGTGAAGTGGGAGCATTGCTGTTCTATGGTATTGCATCTAGCAGATATGCAGTAGAGCTATGGGGTATATGGGGTATAGAGTTTTTGAAGCGTGTACATCTCTGATTGCATTTGAGTGATAAGGCCATTGCCAATAGGAAGAAGCAGGTCTGGTCGTCTTACAGTAGAAGCTTGCATTAGGACTTCGTAGACCTCTCTGTCGTCAACCGCCACTTCCTCTGACAGGCGAGAAGATGATGGACAGCTGTTGTCTGGCTTGTTTTTCTTCAGTGTGAACCTGACAAATCACATCACTGGCTTCAGTTTTCATTTCATTACTCACACAAAGACAGAAACAAAGTCCTATTCACTAAAATGAGTCTGATTAAAATGATAACATTTTAATCATCTGAAGGACAATAACATTTGAAGACAAGGCAGGCTACCGTTGCTTTAGCTTGGACGGCTTCTCCTGGGTGTAGTCTTTGTGGTTGTTGAATTCATCTCTCTCTTGTCCACTGGGACCATTGGGACCATGAGATGACTTCAACAAAACTTCAAAGTCTGACACAGTTTCAAAATCCTCCAGCTCCTACAGAGAGAGAGCGACAACAGATCAGAGCTGGAAGCAGCCAACAGTCCATTCTAACAGTGAGATAATAGAGGAACTGAGTAAATGTCAAGTTTTTAGTAAGACTGAAAGTGGTTGAAAATTAGATGTAGAAACAGTTTACAGGAATAATAGAAATATTGTCTATTGATGGTGAGGTGAAATGTCCAACAGTTCTTCATAGATCTGATTAAACTAAATGCATGATGAAAAACTTTATCAGAGTTGGGAATTTTGCAAAAAAGAAGCTAATGCATAAGTCAAATTTACATATTAAGCAAAATATTGTTAGTTGATGTTCAATGATGTAGAACAACTATGATGAGTCATGGTGGCAGCAGGTCTTGATCAGTGGAAGGCATGGCTGATACAATGGTCATATCTGTTACCCTCTTCGGTGAGAACAGGCTGCCATAAGACGGGGATCTGGATTCAGCGCACTCTATAGGCATGCTCAGCCTGTAGAAAGTGATGTCATTGTAGCTGTTCTGAGAACCAAATGACCTCTGGGTGACCTTAAGGCAGGGACATAATTCAACTGTTCCATCCATTCTGGTCACCTGTAACACAAAACTTTATGTTGAAAACAGCTTGGAATTATCTTTGCAAAGTTTATTCAACAGTTTCAATATTTATTTGGTTGAAAACACTCTACAACTTATTATGTGTTCACACTGCACCCTGATTTTTTTTTGCTGTGGCCATTCACACTTATATGCGACCTGTATGTGTTATGTGAACAGGCAAGTGACCTGGAAGTGTCCCACATGGGCAGTAGAGGGCACAATAATGTCAGTGTTTACAGTGCTTTGCCAACTGCCAGAACAAGAAGTGCTCGGTGTTTGCAGAAATAAGCATGGATGCTCACGGTGGAGCATTTGAAGTTATTGTCCAACCGGAGCAGCATATTAATAACTTAATCCTCATTATAGTCCTTGATGGTTGTTGTTTTTCTTCCCACTTACACGTATCAGGACGCAGAATAGTGACATTTGTTGAGTATCAGTGACGCTCACTTAGGATGAATGAGATCTGGACATTAGGTCGCATTTGAATCGGATACATATTGGATCTGCAAAGAATCTGACTCGTGTTGTTGAGACAGTAATGAAAAGATCAGATATGGGTCGCGTTACGTCAGAACAAATTGGAATTGGGTCACTTGAGGCTGCAGTGTGAACGCAGCCTTAGATTATGATGTTCTCGTATTAATACTATCAGTCATTACATTATGACTATCAACAAGTTAAAATAAAATGACTTCACATTAAGGGTTAGGTTAGCTATGAGGTTTAAGCCAATGACCTGGTGGGCGGGATTTGTAAAATGATTTTATTATGTGGTCTTAGGCTTCATTTCAGGAATGGTACCAATTTGGCCCACCAGCACACAAAGTGTTGATGCAGATGGACACTTTTTTATAACTTTCTAAATGTAAATCTTAATAGAAAGTGTTGGGTACAAAACAACAATTGCTTTTTCATTAAATGTCTTTTGTTTAATATTAATTGCGTAGAAAATATCGCAACAAACATGAAAAAACATGACTTCTGAAGCAGACATGGCTGCATCCACTCATTAAAGTTGATAATACAGCATGAATTTCTAGAAAAAGGGTGACACAAAGCCTGAAATAAGGACATCGTATCATCTCTTTAATTAGACGAACGTAAGAATTTAAGGATTTCAGGTTTTCAATTTTGTACAAATTGTTTCTTTAACTAGTCAAGTACTTTCTGTTTCTTTTGTTATTTCTTTCATTTAAATATCGCATGTTTGTTAATTGGTAAACAGATAAACAAGAGTTATTTGCTTATGATAAAATGTTGTACTTTTGAATTCATTATGTTAGCCTGCTAGACAAAAAGATTTGGGTATCAAACTCGGTGGATCACAGATTATCAAGTACAGCAGGAAAAATAAGTATTGAACATGTCAGTGTCTTAGTCTAATTTAAAAATTTTTGTGTCGTTTAAAAAAAAAAAAAAACGGTCTAATACAAAATAATATTCCGTTAATGCGTCCCCTGGTACACAAATGAGGTTCACAAACACTGATGTAGCATGTTTGTTGTGTAAAGTCAAAGGCTAATAAAAAATCCCGATTCTTTTTGGCTATTAAATGGCTACCTTTCCTCCAGCTACAGCCACAAGACTTAACTGGTCAATAGGATTCCTAAACATCAAACATCAAATCTACAGTTCAGAGCCCAAACATAAGTATTGTTTGGTTATCACATGGGGACCTGATTAGTAGTAGTTACTGTGATATTGTAGACAGGACAGAGTGCTTCTGTGTAGCAGCTCTGCTTACCTCAATGTGTTGGTGGTTGGGGGGCACAGGCACAAACTGGGGCAGTCTCTTGCTGAGCCACATGGTTACATCCCGGTTCATATTGACAGCGAACGGCTCGTAGCCTTCCTGCAGGCCACAGATGGTGAAGTACTTCAGAGTGCTGACATCTTTACCAAAATCCATCCTCCCAACCTGACACATTCCCAGACTGCACACTGGGATGAAGCCTGGGACAGACATAAGCAATCGAGTTATCCATGGTGCCTATTTCATTTTGTAATACCACAAACAGGGTCTGATCTGTCAGACTCAGTAAGATGTTGTTGTCATTACATTAAAAAAAAAGAAAAAAAAAAAAAAAAGAGTTACACAGAAACTGCAGAGGTTTGTGACCTGTTAAACAGGTTAAATATCTGGACTCCTGGGTCCGTATTCTCAAAGATTCTCTAAGTCCTCTCAGAGAGCGCCCAACTTAGTCTAAACATTCCTGCCAGCTTCAGAGTGATTCAGTCAGTGCCTTTGTCTTTCTGTCTCAGTGAGAGTGTGTGGTTGAAGCCATTGCTAGTTATGATGCTGTCTTCTAGGAAGTGTGTCTGGTTGATATGCAATGTAAAATAATACCTAAAAGAAACAAACACGCCGCCGGCAGGTCATTGATAGAAATAAACTGATCATAGACTGAATGAATGACATTGAGATACTCAAACATGACATACGCTAATCTAGAAAGAAGTTTCATGGAAAAAGGCAGGGGATCATTTTGCAGATGGCATCATACGTCCATGGATTCCAGACAGAGCAACTTTGGCAAAATGCGTAATTTGAGAAAGGACAGTATAAGACAAATAAGCCAAATTATGCCCTGCCTCTTCCGTGACACCTCTCACACAGACAAGTGCGAGCCTCTCATACACATGTATTGTCATTCATTCAGTCTAATATTAGTTCACGCACACATACATTTCTGACTTCTCATTCAGTCAAGTATGTCTGTATGCTTTAAATGGTGTTTAAAAAAATAGCGCATATGTGTAGTTTTAAGTGTGTGGGTGTGTGTGTGCGTGTGTGTGTGTGTGTCTGAGTCCGTAGTAGTGTGAGAAAAACGATGTCTGATATTTTAATAATCTAAATGTGTAACTTTAGTCTTGTAAGTGTGGATGTATAAGACTATAGAAGTGTGTGTGAGAAAAATGATCCCTCATACTACCCCTGCACCACAGCAGCACATCTCTCTCCTACTTCACAGAATTACCAATTACATCAAATATTTAAAATAAATAATATATACACAAATTATACAACTCTGGTTCCAGAGTTCCAGAGAAAAGAAAACAGGACTCAAGTAAAGCTTTAGTATTTGGCTGCATACAGGATTAAGTCCAAGTACCTTTTGAACACAGAAAAAAAGCACAACTATCAAAAACTTACTTTTTCTAGCTAAATGTTCATCACAAAAACATAATTAAATGTTTTGAAATCAAATTAATATTCTGACAAAAATAACCAAAGTAAAATAGCAGTTTCTAAATGTTGATTTTATTTATAAAGAAAATTTTAAAAAGTATCCAAACCAACCTGATCCTTTTCAAAAATTCTAAAAATTCTAAATTTAAAAAAACTTTATGGATCCTAAAAGGACATTAAATAAAAGGTTAGTCACTCCCTTATTAAACCATGAATAAATGTGATTAACAGTATTGTTTTGACAGAATTTTCCTAAATCACACCATGGAAGGATTACAATCAGACCTGTGGATCAAGAAATCACTTAAACAGAACTTGTTTGAAAACATGACATAAGCTAACCTAGTTCAAAGTCATGTTACAAAAGCCTTTCTAAGTCTTTGGGACTCCAGTGAATGACCATTGTCCACATTGTCCAGGCCAGTCATCCACAATTGACATGTCGCCGGCTCCGCCCAAACCCCAACAAACAAACTATGGCAGACGTAACAGAATTCTATGCATTACCTGGAACATTTTGTGAGTCATCTTTGCCTCATAAATCAACACGTAGGCAAAGGCAAGAAAATTCTCTAATGAGTCCTACATCATGTCTGTAAGGTTGTTGGTGAGAAACAACGGAGAAATAAAC
The DNA here is from genome assembly GCA_010277075.1 of Poeciliopsis retropinna. Taxonomy (NCBI): domain Eukaryota; kingdom Metazoa; phylum Chordata; class Actinopteri; order Cyprinodontiformes; family Poeciliidae; genus Poeciliopsis; species Poeciliopsis retropinna. Next base: position 1,005,776 of record VMRM01000023.1, read on the forward strand.
AATGAAGCCCACAAGGAAAAATGATGAGGAACACAAAGACTAATTGGATATGAGTGTGAACGCTGTGGGACGCATTTTGCATGTACAAAATGGGGACTTGCATCATACCAGCTTGTAAAAATCTGCTTTCAGGAAAATGCTTAAAAATAAAAAGTAGTATAAATAATATAATAATGTTTAGCATTGTTATTTTAATCAAGACTCATTTGTGTTTATTTGATGCTTAGCCATCAGTCGTTAGCTCGGAGCCCTTAAACCGTTAGCCAGATTAATTCCACATAATATATGACATTGTCTATATCAGTGGTTTTTAACCTTTTTTGAGGTACCAAACCCACCAGTTTCATATGTGCATTCACTGAACCCTTCTTTAGTGATAAATAAAATATTATTATTTTTCCAAATTCAGGACATTTGGAAAAATGAGCCGTACATGAACATCACCTTGCTCAAAGAACAAAACCAACATAAAAAATATTTATAAAAGAATTTCAGCCTCCAAAAATATTTTTTTCCTGTTTTACTAATTAAAAATACATTTGGATTTTTTGAAAAATTAAAAATTTTTTAATAACTTAATTTATTAATTTATTTGAAATTTAATTTGTTTGTTGTCGTTTTGAATCCACAAAATACTTTTTTATTTTTACCCATCTCCATGCAGCTTCAAGTAGTGTTCCCTTAATTTTGCCGGTGCAAATCTAGACTTGCTCAACTTGACATTGGATATCATGCAGATGGGACTCTGACTCCCATCCCATTTTGTGATACACCTGAATCCATGTTGTACATATTCGTCCGACCACTTCCTTTTTTGGCTCGACATGTTTAGTATGGATTAAAATATTGAGAAAGAAACCACACACACAAAAAAAATAAAAACATTTTTAAAAAATAGGAAAAGGGATAAGTAAAACTAAGCCAGTAGACAGACTAAAATCAAACGACTGGAAGTATGTCAAAGATCAGGATCCGCACAAAGTAAAACATTTAGATATATGGATAACAAATTATAACTTTGATGGCCATCTAAATTAATGTTTTGATTGTTTATTTTATGTTGCATGACTTTGTGTTTTTGTGTTTGTTATGCTGTAAAGCACTTTGAAATGCCTTGCTGCTGAAATGTGCTATACAAATAAAATTTGACTGATTGATTGACAACGTACAACTACAACAGCCGTTGACTACTGCGCGCACTAAATTCCCCGCAGCAGTGATTGGCCAAGCGATGTCACGTGATCCTCTGCAGCAAGTGATGGCCAAGCGGGGCATCATCACGACTTTACACAAGTGTGTCTTTACCTCCATGGCAGAGGCTCCACCGAACCCCTGAGACCTACTCGTCGAACCCCTGGGGTTCCATCAAACCCAGGTTAAGAACCACTGGTCTAGATTAAAGCAGCGCTCAAGACAAATAAGATACCTAAGTATAGTTTTCTTTATTCACTTGTGTTTATTTATTTGCCTAGTTAACTGGTACGGGGCTTGATTTTACTAGCAATAAGTGTTGTTATGACAAAAAAAATTTACCAAAAAATTTTTACTACCGGTTACCTTTGTGCTGACTAAGGTGGTAGCTTCGTCCTTCGGTTTCATTCAACCGGACATGAGGTGGGCTGCAGGCCATGATCCATTTCTTGCCATATTCCAGGCTCCTTTTAGGTTTTGGAAATGTAATAAACTGTATTCCGCCCCCTAAATGTTTTGGGTAATGGCTGTCAGGATTGTACATTCCTCATTGACAACTTGGACCATGATTGGTTATTATTTTCCTCAAAATCTCTCTGACCGCAGCATGTTTGCTACGGTAAACACTGTCAATATTGTGAGGTCAGTTCCAGTAAATAAGGGGAGTGTACTTGCGACACCGATTGGTCAGTTACTGACAAATGCCCTGGAATAATTGGGGGAGGATTGCTCTACGTCAGCATGGGGGTGGAGCCGGCATCATGTCAATTACTTAAAATGCACATGTCATTCATGAAGTCACAGCACTGTGCATATTGTTATTACATCAGAAACCTAGCCAGTAAGAGACATCAAACCAAAGTTAGCTTTAAACCACTGTGTCTTTGTGTCACAATGGAAATTAATTAGATTCAGTGTCAGCTTCAAGGTTAAGGTTTTGCACATTTACCTTCAGCAACTTCAAAATCCTTGAAGGCCAGCTCAGATCCAGAATCATCCAGCAACACTTCTCCATTCATAGTGAACATCATTGTGTGCTCGTTCAGATCCACCATGCAGCCCACTACATCACCAGTCTGCCAGGCACGGCCAAAGTGCTCATTGCCCTGATGCCAGCGCTGGACCTGCAAAACACACAAATACACACACAAATCAGTGCCTTCTAGGAAGGTCTGTGATTGGACAGTCCTCCATCCATCCATCGTCTGAATCCTCCTGCAAGATCACCGGGGGAATGGTACCTATCCAGTGGTAATTGAGCAACAGCTGGAGTACAACCTGGACCAGTTGGTACTCCATCACTGAGTGACACAGACGGAAAGTCGAACTGAGTGCAAGGTTAAGTTTCTTGTTCACAGATTTTCTGCTGAAGGAGTAGGTTCGGAGCCTAAGAATGTTGGCACAGTGGCCTACTCAGTACAGTAAAAGAACTTGCATTTTTTTAGGCTTCTGTAGTTACTACAGGAGGTTCTTTAAGGGATTTTCCCTGGTCCCTGAGTTTCCACACACTGTAAAAAGAAATTAGTAGAACCAGCTTAATTGAATTGCTTCAATTGGTAAATAATTCAATCAAGTTTTTCCAACTCAATTTAAGTTTAACCAACTGAAGTTATGTCTATCCAACTCAATGTTTTATATCTATTCAACAAAATCTACCAAGTTTATCCAACTCAATACATTATGATCCTCTAACTCAATTCATTAAGTTCATCCAACTCAATTTATTAAGTTTTTTTAACTGAATTCATTAAGAGCGTTTAAAACGACAAATTTAAGTCAGTCTTAGTCAAATCATGTAGTTTACTTCAAATAAAGAAGGAAACTAACTAATTGATATCTTTTTCTCTTTTTTTTTTACCAGGGTTTTAAGACCTATTTGAGAGTAGTTAGGACAGTGAGAAATGAAAGAGAGAGAAGACATGCAGCAAAGGTCATCAGGGTTTAATCATACTTACGATGGCCGCGTCAAGGACTGATGTCTCTTTATGTTTGATGTGTTCTACCCCTGCACCACCACAGCGCCTGGTTGTTACAGGATCTGTCCCTGGTGAAGCTTGCATCATCATGTCAGATGGAGGATACCAAAACAGCATTGAACTTAATTGTACAAATACACTTTTGAGAGTGCACTCTAAGAAGTGTACTTCTTAATTTGAATTTCAATGAACTTAATTGAAACATAATTATTTCAGTTGATTTCAATGCTGTGTTGGTATCATATGTCTGATGTCATAATGCAAGCTTCACCAAGTACAGATCCTGTGCCACCACAGCACCAACCAGGTACACAGTGGTTAAGTATGACTCATAAGGAGACTTTAGTCCTCGTCACGACTGTTGCAGATTGGATTCCAACAAGATGACCTTTTGTTACATGTCTTCCCTCTCTTATGAGGTTAAACCAAGTTAATAAATTAAGTTGGATAAACTATTTTCTTTTTTCAGTGTACACAATCTTTGAAAAACTAACAAGACATGTTAAAACATACATTTGTAATCATTTAAATTCTAGCTGTATTTTAAGTAAAATGTAAGAGATAAAGTAACTTTGGATATTTTAGTTCTTTAGTTTGGAACAACTTAAAAGTTTGAATTGACTTTCTATGCAATTTAGCCAAAGATATTTGAATTATTTATTGGACAAAAATAAATGATTTGACTGAAATTTGTTATGGTAAACACACTTAATGAATTAAGTTAAAATAACTACTTATTTTACTTTAGAATAATTTACATTTCTGTTTCAAATTGCATCAAACTTACAATGACCATGTCGAGGAAATTTCTGATCTGATAATGAATTTCATTAAACTTTACAAAGAATTTTGCTCAAACTTTTAGTGTCAATGGGACATTATCTTGAAACTTTGCAAACTGTCAATTGCATTAAAATAAACATTTGCCTTAATAACACACAAGAGTCAGATTAATGTAAAACACTTCCATCTTATGATACAAAAACATGCTAAGAACACTGGGAAATAGTTCCCACTGCTGTCTTTTTCTTCTTTCAGTTGTTTTTAAGTGCTAACCTAAAAACTCTTGTTTATCCAACTTTTGGAGGTTTGACAAAATTAATAAAAATTTAACACAACTTGCAACCGTAAGTTTATATTTCACAAACTCACACATTTAGGTTTAAAGTCTAAAACTTGCTGAATTTGTTTGACTTAAAGAGTAGAAGATAGAGGATGCAACCAATTGCGGCTCAAATGTTTTACAGTATGAAGTCCTTTACCTGGTTCAAGGGGGAAAGAAAAAGGTCTTAGTATAGGAGTCATAGTCTCAGGGGAGCTAAGAAGAATGACAACAGCTATATTAGCATGAAGTTACAACTTCTTGCAGTGAAATGAGCCATCACTGAGAGGTTTGGGAGTCATCTCCTTGCTGATGAAGACTGATTCACTGAGCAGATATCATGCAGGAAACACCAAAGAGAGAACTATGCATCAACCACTGTTGTCACCAGACAACCATACAGTTGTGGTGGTGTTACAATGTGAGCAGTCAATACAGAACTGCCCTACACTTAGAGTATGACAATCCCAATAAGAGCATTCTTCTTGACACTGTAACCCTGCATGAACACAGATGTACTTTTATGTTTATGGACAATAATTCTTCGGCTCATTGAGGTTGCCTTATTATAAAATTCCTGCTGAAGACTGGAGTACCTCAAACAGAGTGTCCTGGACTGACTCCTATATGTGCTAAAGTGGAAAGCCAATGTGGTCGAGTTATATGTTTTTAGAATCATAATTTCCAACACAACATTTTCACAACAGTGGATTTTCACATGATTCTCTATATCATGATGACTCTCAAGGTCTCCTTGGGAAGGAAACTTCTGTTCAATTAAGTCTCACTGTGTTCATGGTAAAACATTTTCAGTAGTTTAAGGTACATGTTTTCCATCCATCCATCCATCCATCCATCCATCCATCCATCCATCCATCCATCCATCCATCACCTTAAAACCATCGAAGACAAAGGCCTGGTCATCAGATCCCAGCTCATGGTCTGGTAGACAGCCTGGCCTTGCCCATCCCACCCTCATTTCTCCAGCTGTCAGTACCTAAAGAAACCAGCAGGAACAATCTAGGAATTCAGTGCAGAAGAAGTGAAGCTCAAGTCACAGGCCTTGGTCACATCTGTCTCTAACATGCATTCTAGATGATTGGACGGTAAATACAGGTCTAAAAGCATTGTATACTTGTTACTTTGTGGGCTGAACACAATCTGTCCTGGGAGACATTGAGGGACCCCCACTGACCCGAAGCGACTCCCCTCAAGCAGAACGTTACAATGAGGACTCTTGTTAGAAACTAAAAACAGATGTGTAAACAACTGCAAAACAATTAATCTAAACTAATTATATGGTCCTGTGGATATTTGTTTGTTTGGCCCATGAGTGAATTTATCTCCAAAATGCAGTTGGATGTTTTTTTTTGTGCTGATTGATCAAGCTATGATCACATGTTTCACCGAGGGATGTCCAGTTATTTCTAAACAGTACAATGTGCCTTGACTACTGAAGTTGTTCCAGCGAGTTGTCGGTTGCTCTACTGTGGTGTTTAATGGTTCCAAGTCTTTGTGTGCTAATGCTGAGCTGTTGACTCTCTCTTATTGTGACTGTTAAAACCACACAGGTGAGTTCATAAAGAGCCTGCATCTAAAATAACTCCTCAAAGATGTGCCTCAGATTAATCCCAGCCATATTAGAGTCTGAATAATAGCGTAGTTCTAGAGATTTAGAGTATCTGAGCTGTTACAGGAACATCAGCCGACCTGCTGACTGCTCTGCGGACAGCCCGCTCTGTGAAGGAGCTACATGGTTTATTTCCTCGTAAAGCACAAAGCTAAGATTCAGTTACTCTTTACAGATTAGATGAACAGACGTCAGGGACGAATTTTACTTGTGGTGATGATGTACAGATTAGTTATGATGCACATTAAACCGGGTCTGAACAGGGCTATAATGTCCTCTGTTTGAACTCAGAAGTCAGAATTTCCTTTGTCCAAGATTGAAAGTTAAATTTCAGTGTACTCAAAACGGGCCTTTATGACATGGAACCTTAATATTCATAACTTCATAATTCCTAGTTGCTTTGACTCTAATTATATAGTAACTATATAGTCACAAGCATTAAGTGACTTTACTCAAATGAGGATTTAGCACAACTTAGAACACCACCTGATTATCAGAAATAATAACCAAATAGTCAGTTTCAGATAGTGCTTATTAAAAGATTCACCATCATTATCATTTCTGTGTTGATTATTTTATCATTCTCTCTTACCTCCAGCTCAAAGTACCACTTCCCAGTGTTAACGCGGTAGGTCTTCTCCGCTCTGAAAATGCGAAATCTCTCTGCAGACATATTGCTGATGTCAGACTGAGCAGCTGCAGAGTTAGAAAAGGAGGGAGGTACACTAAATAAGAAGGAGACAATTAAACAACCAGTCTCATAACTACATGATGTTTATATAGTAGAAGTAAACCCTACAGAATCAGAACAATGTTCAGGTTAAATATTCTGTACAAGATACAGTGGAAGTTGACTCTAGCAATAACAGAGCCCAGTAGGTTTTTGAAAAGTGGAAATATATACCACCAAAATGCTAAGAAATTAATAATAATTTATTGTATTTCTAATGCCCTTTATATCTAATTGAGATCTCAAAGGGGTAGGCAGCAACTCCAGGAAGAGAAAGGCTGCATTATATAGATGCTTATTGGTCCCCCGAAAAATGATAAAAAGTTAGGTATCATCAATCAATGAATATGGGCTGAACTTGAAAACTGGATGTTTTACTTGAAAATTGGACTCCGCATTCATCAACTCACCAAGTCAGAGCAATGAGCAACACAAATAATCACCCGGCCAGAACACAATAAAACATACCGAAATTTAACAAAGCTTCGAGGAAGATAATTCGCCTGTAGAAATTTTAATAATCGAGATACTCGAATCATTGGAGGAATTTTTACAGCTTTAAACAATCCAATGAGAAAACTTACTGGCTTCTGATTGATGTGACTGCTGTCTGAACAAGTAAGAAACCAGGATGAACTAAGCCTGGCTGTTAGCTTGGTCTTGAGCACACGAGCTGCACAAGATAAATCGCCATGGCAACTCATGTGCTATTGCTTTTGTGAAATCTGGAAAATATCTGGACATCTGGAAAATCCAGATATCCAGATATCTGGAAAATCCCAGCTTAATTCACTGTCCTGCTTTTGTGAAGCATGCCTATGTAAGCTGGATGATGCTAAACCAGGGCTGGCAATCCTGTTCCTCAAGGGCCGGTATCCTGGGCCGATATCCTGCAACTCTTTGACTTCTCCCTGAGCTATTTCAATAAAATAGCTCAGGGGTGTCAAACTCATTTTCATTTTGGTCCAAATCAAGATCATGAATGCTCTTGAAGGGCCAATTGAGCCAGAATATATTGATAAAACCTGTTCACAAACTGTGAAAATATCAATCAATTCTTAAAATTAAATAATATTATTGGACATCTTTTCAGTCCCTCCAGGATTTTGTGCTTGTGGTGCTAATTTGGAAATATTTGCAAAGTTTGGGCTTATTTATTACGGTAAATGTGACTTTATACTACTTCACTGTACAGATTATGGACTGTAATCTGACATCATTTAAGGCTGAGGCAGCTGTTTAGTATAAGTAAGAAAGTTTTTGACAAAAATCTGCAATAAACTCCAAATTATGCATTAGTGCAGAAATTTACTGATTTTGCATGAATTTCAACAATAACTAAAGAAACTGGAGGGACTGATTGATAATTTGGCAGTAAGCTGATAAAAACTGCATTGATTTAATTGATTGATAATGTAATATTTAAGCACACATGGTGTTTAGTCAAGAATCTAGAGGGTCACATTTAAAGTTATGGCAGGCTGGATTTGGCCCCCGGGCCTTGAGTTTGACACATGTGAAATAGCTGAATCACCTCCTAAGTGCAGTCCAGTTTTGCTAATGACCTCATTATTTGACTCAAGTTGGTTGAAGCAGAGATCCATCTAAAAGTTGCAGTTGCAGCACACCGGCCCTGGAGTTGCCCATCCCCATCCTAAACGCTAACATTTGCCTATTTTCTGCTGTTGTAAAAACCATTTTGAGATGTTCTGTAGGGTTTACTTCCACTATATAAACAGTTCATATTAACTTGAATGACAAGTATGGAATTCTTCCTTTGCACAGTGGCAACTCAGCAGGACATGATTTGATTTGTATTAAAGATTCTATTTCAACTTTAAATTGTTCTTTTCACTTTAAATATTAACCGTCTTAAAAATTTGTCTTTATTGGGAAGGTTATACATTCTGGCAAATATAAAGTTGATTAAACTTTATATTTGACTGCAGCTGCAAGTCAACTTTGACTACAACCTTTTGAAAAAAGAAAAATCATTTTAAGCTGAAAAAAAAAAATCACAAAAAACAACAACATTGCAACATGCTGGAGGGACTAGACTACCACATTCTGTTATATACAATATTTTTGAAAACATTTAGCATCAGCTGGGAAATGTACCATGATCCTGGTCTGGAGCTTCTAGGTTGTATCCATAGCCCAAAAGAGTCCTAACAGCCTCTCTCAGACTGTCTTTATTAGACTTTTTAGTTCTCTCATCAAGCAGCATGTATGGAACGAGGCGAGGGTTTCTCCGGCTTTTCACATCCTGACAAGGAGGAAAAGTTAAGACAGTCAACTATAACAAATTCTGTTATGTTTTTACAACACTTTAGTGCAATGGCAGCTAATTATAAAACATTGTTCCTCTCAAGTGAGTCAGTCACCCAAGAGAGAAAACTGCTGACTCACAGCAGAGGTTTTCAATGTGTGAGACATCCCTCCCAATGAAACTAATACATCCGAGGAGAATCAGTAAACAGAGCTGAGGAAATATTACATTAGTCATCAAAGGGATAAATCAAACATTCCAGACACAATGCAAGAGCTTTTAGATCCATCAGGTTCAGGGGAGTTTGAATGTAAAGTTAAAAAAAAGTTAAAGTATGAACAGATTCAAAATTTTACCATGATTGGCTTTGTGGAGAAAAAGGTCTTGACAATATGTTAATGGCCTGAAAATGAGTAGGTTAAAAAGAAAAAACAACTACAAGTTTGCTGATTAGGCTCATTCGACCTAAACAACAACGACTTCCATATTTACACACCGAGTACAGATGAATGTGAGTATGTCTCTACTGGTGAATAATGTTTAAAATCTTCCTCTGTGTTAATTCCATGATGATTTCTGTCTGTTTCTGTTTTGGAGTAGTTACTGATTCAGAGCTGTGAAAAATAATTTACTCCTTTCAGGGAAGAAATACTTTTTCGAGGCACAGTAAAAGGATGGTTGTTTCTACTTTCGTTGGAACCCAGGTTCTCTCTTTGCCTCTCTCCTCCTTCTGTGCTTCAGACAGGTTAGTAAGGGATACGGGGAGAGACAGCTGACTACAGTTTCACTTTATCAACTTCAGAGAAAGGAGGCTGTGGCTAAGTATTGTCCCAGGTTTCCAACCCTGAAACAATACTTCATTTAAGATATTTCAGTGCAGGCTAGGTTTTCACACCTAGTTATTTCACTAGTTGTCACCTGACGCAGTGGAAAGCCAGGTCTGCTGCTGGACGAATCCTGACTCACTGTGCAGCTGGCACCACAGTTTAGACTCCTCGCACTCTCGTCATTCTCTGCTCAAATTTGATAGTATTACGTGTATTTTTATTTTTTTAAAAAATTTAAGTAAAGATGATGGACATGAGATCTAATGTTTATCCAAGTTCTTCTACCTTTCAGGTTGGGCCTCAGTGAGTGAGTCATTTCCTTCTTTAATTAGAAAGATGAACCACTCATTTCAGATCTTTATTCCTGTTTCTTTCATTTCAGAAGTATTTAAGACAAGAGCTGATCTCTCCAGCAGATCTAGAGAAAGTTATTTATGTATTTGTGTCAGTATTTTTGGAAAACGGGAATGTGTTTTTTATCAGTCCAGACAGATTATCAATTTCCCTCCCGCAAGTTAGTTGATCAAAGCAGCCAGATGTCTTACTAAATCTATTAAATACACTCGTATCACCCCTGTGTTATGTGCTTTTCTCTGGCTCCTAGTAGAGTTTGATTTAAACTAATCTATTAATAAATGGCCTAGTTGCTGACTATTTATGTCTTTTTTTTTTTTACCAAAAACATTTAGCCTTCAATCCCATCAGTCAGGTAAAAATCTACATTTAGGAGTCTGTTGCTCCTAGACTCTGGAGCTGTTTTCCATTGCAGCTTCACTTTACTGACTTTACACTTTAGAAATCCTGTTAAAAATAATCTTGTTCTGCAAGGCTTTTAAAGTATCCCTGCCACAATAAAAACACTTACATGATATAAAAGAAAACACTATTGCGTTCCCATTCTGTGTATACAAAAGTTCTGATGATAAATATTTCTCACAGAGTACTCTAAATGCAATTTTGCTGTTTTTGTACAGAACTGGGCTGTTGTGAGGCTCTACAGTTTTGGAGGAAGAAGAGGGAGTTGGTTCTTCTGAAGGAAATCTGCACAGATTTATTTCAGCCAAATAGTTCAGAAGGCAACGATGACTCAGAGGTTTCTGGGGAGGAAGAGTGAAAGGTTGGAGCAGGACATCCGTTGCCTCCAAATCACTTTATGATATACTCATAAATCTGTTTATCACAATTCAGTTATTTCATCTTTAATCCTAGTTTAACTCAAATAATCCAGTTAATTAAGAGAAACTGCTTCATATGTGTGTGTTCCAACATATGAATATTCTGATCATGGAATTCAATAACTAACCTTCATGTTCCTCCTATTTTCACATTTTGAATTCGATTTTTCTACTTCTGATAATTGTGTAATATTTCTTCGCTATAATCCTGTATTGCATAGAGGGCTCATCAGATAGCACCAGGCTAAATCAGCAGCCATGGACGCGGACAACATCCAGACACAGACATGGACTCTTGCTCAGCAGAAACCTTGGAGTCATCTTTGCTTCCTGAACTATGTGGCTCAAATAAATCTGGTTCGATCTTTCAGTAGAACCAGCTCCCTCTTCATCATCACTACATCCAACGTCTTCCTCTAAAACAGCAGATAAGTCACTCAATTCTTGTTTGCATTTATAGTATTCTGTGGGAAATATTTATTATTAAAAGCTTTTGTGTACACAGAATGGAAGCACAATAGTTCATCTTTTTATATCATGCCAGTGGTTTTATCATGTCCTAGCCTTATTGTGCTTTCTCATGTTTGACACATTATCATTTTTTCTATGTATAGCTGAAATGGGCAGAAAAGGCCCATCTCCACAAGATGGTCTCTCACCTGTTGGATTCCATATGTCCAACCCTGACGGATTCGGTCTCTTGCCCAGACATTGTGGGCATTTTCAGCCAGCTTATCCACCATTGCTTCCTGTGTGGGAGTCAGCTTGATGTGACCCAGGTCTAGAGGAGCAGGTTTGTAGCCACTGGACAACTCATACCTGCACAGATTGGGTTGGAGGACAACACTGTCAGACAAAGCTGCTTGGTAACTTAAGAGCCTGAGGTATTTTTTTTATTCTGAATAATATGGAAAATTACTGTTGATCTGATCCTCTAAGTGTTCAGATGGTTTGTTTGATCACATGAATGATCAGTTGTTCCTTTGGATGTATGCTCAGTATTCCCCCCCACATACGTTGCACTACTGGCTCAGAATTTAACTGTGTTACTCTCCTATTTAGCATTTAAAAGAGCTACTGCTGTCATTAACCCATGACATTTTTTTAAACATAAGAATCACCCCAGGCATAACACATCTATATCTATATCTATATATAGATAGATATCTATCTATATAGATATATATATATCTATATCTATCTATATAGATCTATCTATAGATAGATCTATATATATATACTATATATATATATCTATATATCTATATAGATCTATATAGATATATCTATAAAGATCTATATAGATATATATATATAAATACTGCTAAAAAAAATAAAGGGAACACTTAAACAACACAATATAACTCAAGTAAATCAAACTTCTGTGAAATCAAACTGTCCATCTAGGATGTGTTATTTGAGTGTTCCCTTTATTTTTTTGAGCAGTGTATATATATATAATAAATGAACTGAACTGCTTTTCAGCTACTATTGTCAAACTGTGAGTATGACTCACGTTGATGATAGTTTCATGCTCTTTACTTTTTCAACAGCATGTTCATCTGCTAATCCAACATGGCATCCCAAAGCAAGTAAGGTTCTGAAACACACAGAATTGAAATCAATAAAATTTTTCAAATTGACCTTTTATTTTCCTAAGGTATATATATGACAGACAATTGTGTTGGAAATTCATTGTAAGGTGAAAGACCATCCAATGAATTCATACCAGAGGCATAATTAAAATGTTTATAACAACTGGAAGTGGAACTAAGGGCTTCAGAAGACATCAATTTATTTTGCAACAACACACAATGAGAAGGATGATAAAGGTGCTAAAGAACGTTGGAAGTTAAATTGTAGAAAAGAGTGGTAACTTACACTTACCATGAAAATAATTTTTTTATAAGCCTTTAAGCACATTTTTACCAGGATAAACTAAACACATGCAAGTATTTTCAGCAGTATTTCCACTGACGGTTTATCTAGAAGTGCATTGCCTCTGTCAGAACTGGATGCCACTCATAGATATTTCAATTAAAGCAGCGTCTGCAGCTGCATTACTTCAGAGTCTCCAGAGACATTTGTAGGTTGTAGTTTCGTTCCTGTTCAGGAAGCTCTGAAAACTCCACTAAGCAGGGGTGCTGCCGCTTGTTATCGTCTCGCACCTGCAATTCACACAAAAATGAACAAAACATCACATATTACATCTGTTCCCACAGCCCCAACTGTTGCAGTATCTTAATATTTATATAAGAAGGAACAAGAAATGAATGTATGTACACACACATTTATTAATTCGATTCCCAGAAAAAACCTTTTACCCTCGGCCATTAAACCTGCCTTTCCACCCATCTTAACCACAAAAATGACTGAATAAGACTCATGTTTCCATACTCACCACACCGTATGTCCAGCCCAGTTCGATCTTGTTCATCACCCACAGTTCATGGATGTTTTCTGCAAGTTTCTCCCTGATTCTCTCCAAGTGAGATGGCAGAACAATCTAAGCAGACATGCACACACACACACACACACACACACACACACACACACACACCACACACACACACACACACACACACACCACACACCCACGCGCACACACACACGCACGCACACACGCACACAGTGGGCTGGGACATCAGCTTTCTGTCACTTCATTGATTAGGTGTAACAAGGCATTAAAGCATTACTTTCTCACTACCTGGCTGGTGTCCACAGGTGTGGGTGTGAAGGCAGCCTGGCTCAGAGTGACGGTGGGTCCCAGCAGGTCTCTGGCTACAGTCTGGTCCTGGCTGGCCTCCAGTTTGAGTTTCTCTCTGGGCAACACTGCCTCAAAGCAGGGAGCGTAGCCTGAAGGAGGAAGGAATTTGAACTCTCCATGACGCCCCCCGAGGAGAAAACGCACCCTGCAGGATCGTGGATGACAGGAGGGTTATTTACAAGCTTGAAGGAAATGGTGTGGAATCATGAAATTTAACTTATAACAACTTATAATAATTTAAAGTAATGAAGCTCATCTCTAAATTCCTGGGCTTGTATAAGACAGTACTTGTTGAAATGGAAGTTGAATGTAGTTTTGAAGTACAAAATCGGACTGATGTTAAATCTAAGTCTGTCACAGAAACCATGACTGCCTACCTTTTCCACTCAGTGACATATTATGCAATGGCCTCATATTGATTGTGTTAAATTGTAATACTGTGAAAAGAATTTCCATTTTAAACACTAACTTGACCCCCGCAGAGAAACTGGCCACAGGAAAGAAAAGGCCCTCTGAGTTGAAGTTCTCGAACATGCCCTGAACGGGCTGGCCGTTGATCCTGAAGGAGATGCTGGGAATGCTCAGGTCCAGGCAGCAGCTCACCACATCATCTGAACGTAGCAGGTGCTGATTGGGCGATGTAACAGTTCGTGCAATGCAGCCTGCACAGGATTGGTGGAGAGACAGATTCAGTTCACATTAGGGGCCAACGTCTGATCTGGATCATATAAAACAAGGCTCTGCCCCAGCTGGCTGGGACATACAAACATAGATTTGTGATATTTAAATGCTCATCACCACAGAGCTCCACTGTGTGGCTCATCTACTTCACCACTGCATTTACTAAAACTCTGTACATCCACTGACATCCAGACCAGCTGCGTTCTCCGTCTCTCCTCGTTTCTTTCTCTCTGTTTCCTCAGTCATTACCTCCTCAAAGTTCTCCTTCCATTTTCTTACCACAGTTTTCTCATTTATTGACACATCCGTCTGCTCTACATCCCCTCCAGCTCCTTTCCTCTGCCCAGCCAATCAGTGCAGATCCTTTTCACTTACTGTCTAACCTTTCGTAAAGCTCATCAAAAGTCTTCCTCTTTGCTTTGCTACAGCTCTCTTTCCTAGGCATCTAGTCTCACAGAAGCCCAGTCAACTTTCTTCATCTTTTTGACTATCCCACCATATGTTACCTTCTTTCTCTAAATACATTTCACCACCAACTTTCTATTTTGGCCTGAAGTTACACCACATACATTCCTACCAGTTTCTCTCACCATCTTAGCTATCCTTTCCCAGTTCTCTGGAAGCCATTCACTAACTTGTCTCTGAACTGTCTCGAACACTTCTCCTTCAGCTTCCACCATCTCTGCCTATACTCTTCTTCTTCTCTTTGTTTCCATCTTATTTTAATCATAATGTTGCTTTACTAGACTCTCCCAGTACGATTTTATAATCTCAGAGACTCTAAACCACAAACTGTTCTTTCCTTTTCAGTTCCTCTTTCTGAGTGCAGTAAAGCAGTTTGATGCTCTGGCTTTCCTTCCTTCCATGTTTATTTTTTCTCCCCATCAAATCTGCAAGCTCTCTGTCTCACCTGTTACTGTCTCTACTCTAACCTTTATAATGCTACCTTTCATATAGTCTTGTTGCCCCTGAACATGTTTTCCTTCTCATCATTTATCTAATGCTGTTTAATAGAATTATTTGATCTCTTGTTTTTTTAAAAATATAATCAACGTTTTTCTCACAGTGTCCATCTGAGCCTCTTTTTAAGGCCAAATTAGATACAAAAAATAAAGAAATAAATCTAAAAGATGATTATTTTTTATTTCTTGCTTGCCTTTATTTTTGGTTAGGTGATTTAGTGTATGAACATATTTACAAATCACTGTACATGGTTACTATTTTGAAGAACAACAAGCAACAATGTTTTTCTCATGCTGCATGAACAGTGTATGATCACAATGCCTACCTGACCACAGGTGAAGTCCATCGAAGCCGTAGGAGTAGAGATCATCACCCACCCCATTGCCTCCCCAGCCCTCCCCTCCACTGGGGTACGGTGCATAGCCACTGGTGTTGGCCCAGCCAACCCTGAGGTGAGTTGGTTCAGACGTGACAAATGGCACCATCTGATCCACAATAAGTTCATAGTACCATTTTCTGTACTGGGCAGAGCCATCACTGACACCCAGGAAGATGTTTGGGCGGATACTGTTGAGAGAAATAAAGCAGACAGGAAGATTAGAAAACATAAAGACAGCAATGACATGAGGAAGAGTACTGATGGTACAACTGGATTTGTTTTTTTAACCTCCACAAAAAAAAAAAAAAAAATCAAAAATGTTTCAGTTCACTGTAGTCAGTTCAATTTTTCAGTCAGACAATCATTAATTGTGTGCGTGTGCATGTGTGTGTGTATACCTGCTTACGTGGTTGATGAGGCGGGTCTGCAGCAGCAGATCTCTTCCTGGCAGCAGGTTGTCACAGATCAGGTGCTGGTTGGAGCGCACTGCCACGCCATTACAGACACACAGTGAACACAACACGTCTAGGACCTGGTCAGCACCAACAGACCACAGATTAGCTCTCCTTTCTTCCCCAAGCTGGATCAGAACATTTAGGTCACTTCAGGGCATTTATCTGAGTTTTCATTATGAACATTTTAAACACATTTTTGTCAATTGAACTTAGCCTAAGTCTGTCTAACTAAGCACTACATGGACTTTCAATATGGCTGCACATGTGAAACTTTAGGAATTTGATTATGTCAATTATAACATTTTATAGTGGTGAGCTACCTTATGGTTGCGTCCATGCTTGTCCAGAAGAGAAATGATAGATTTGATGTGTCCTTCTTTGATTATGTTTAGGGCTTCTGGACTTTCCACCAGCACACAATGAAGCACCTCCAAGATACCTAGCAAAAAGAATCAAATAATCAATCATTAAAATCTCAGGAACTGCTGAGACAGGAAAAAGTCCACAAATTCAGCAATCTAATGCTAGGTTTGTTGGTTTCCCAACACAAACACACTTGGAAACATTTTGTTTCCAAATCACAGTTCTCTGCTTTGCATACATTTAAATCCTTCTGGTTTCACTATGAACAAAACATTGTCTCTTGCCTTCCTCAATCTTTACCCTTCAAAAATTGTCCAGTGAAGTTTTAGAAACTTTAGATATAATCAGCACTTCTTAGTTTTCTTGTTTTTTGTATTTCTTAGAAACTTTATTTTGGTTTTTGACCCAAGTACAACACTTTTAGTTTGGCGAGTTTGGTGTTCATTTCTATAAGCAAGTCAGAGTCCTGCCTGAAGCACAGCTGGAGCCGCAGGCTAATTTTAGATTCTGGGGTATTGATGACTTTTTTTTGGACAACTGACTTTCAAACATTGAGGGCTTCCACAACAAGATATTAAAATAACTTTCTGCAGTAAAAGCTTAATTAAGTTGGAGTCTGATATTTATAATCTCATCTTAATAATTAAGTCTTATTGTTCCATGTTGTGAAATCCTCAAGAAGCATCAAACCCATTTCTTTTTCTCCTAGATAAAATTTTTGTCCTCACTAAATGTACACACGTCCTCCAGGAAGTTCAAGCTGCTGTACCTGAAGAAGCTTCCAGTCGCTCCAGTCTGCTTATCAGCCAGTCGAGAGAGCCAGAAAACTGAGCACAGTTTTTCCTGTTTCCCCGGATCAGTGCAGCTTGAAACAATAAAGGAAGATGGATTAGACAAGTTGTCAGCAGAGGCTGCGGGTGTGTAAAACTTGTCCACATCTGTATATACTGTGTGTACCCAGCAGTTGATACAATGAGTTCAGGATGGAGCTCCAGGCCTCTGCAGCCTCCCTTCCAACCACCTCAGCAAAGTGAGCTGCGCTGCTGTACACATGGAGACGATCAATACACTCCAGCACCAGGCTGATCATCCCCTACACAAACACAAGGAGTTCAATTTTCTCTTTTCAGTAAATTTATCAGACAGTGCTTATGGCTGTGCTACTCTGTAGCAACACATTGTTTTCTTCATAATGATAAGATGTAGATTTTCTATTTTATTTTCTGCTTCCTGGATTTTAACATAATGATCAAAGTTTTATTATTTTGCTGGGGCTAAACAAAGCAAGACCCAAACACAGAGTGTATTGTTATTATTCACATGTCTGCATGTGGTTATTATTCACATGTTGCTTTTTTGCTCAGCAAGAGCTGAGCTGAGCAAAAAAGGGAAGCTCCGGTTTCATTTCCGGTCAGAGCATTACCTGAACAAAAGAACAGGATTCCTCTTGGGTTAATGCGGTGGCATAGGGGTAAAACACTATGTCAGGCCATTTTGACATATAATTGGTTTCATATGACTCTCCGTAATTACCTTCTAGACATCTAAAAATGCACTTTGTCCAGACAAAACTACATTTTGGTCTAGTCTGTTCTACATTTTGACTCTCCATTAAAAGTATCTGCATGTACATTCTGGCTTAATAGGAATAATAATTCAAGATATCTTCAATTACATTTTGATGAGTCAAAATTCCTTTTAAGATATCTCAAATGACGTCACCAGATTTATCATTTAATGAGACACATATCTGTAATTACAACTTAAGATGTTTTGAACGTAATGATGACTATTATATTTTTATAGTGCTGCTACTGAGCTGTCCAAACAGGTTTTCGCACAAAATTGTCATAAAATGCCACAATGCAGAAAGAGCTCAGCAGTGTGGAATGTGTGGAGAACATATGCACTTGAAGACTGCTCCAGAAATCTGGAAATGATTTCATATTTATTCACTTCCAACATACACAATGCACTCAAAAACAGTTTCATACTGCATTAAGCCACTCACTCATTAGCTGATGCTAGTAAGCTACATTGAAGCCACAGCTGTCCTAGGGCAGACTGACAGGATACACACAGTGAGCATCACTGGGTCCTCTGGCCACCACCAGAGGACAAGTTGGGTGAAGTGTCTTGCCCTAGCACATAACGGAAGCAGACAGACCAAGAATTTGAACCGGCAATGTGCCAGTTGCCTCTGCCTCCTGAGCTACTGTCACTGAGGTGAAAAATGATGGCTAACCTCTAGGGATGCCAGCACTGCTTTTTTATGCCTGAAACAATTATCAAGAAACTCTAGAGAGCAGCATCAACAGCCAGAATCCGCTCCTCTTTCTACCTTCAGCTGTATCAGCAGTTGAAAGCGATCAGCCACAGGCCATTTAACAGCAGGGCTGCCGAAGTTTTCTCTAAACTGGAGATAGACAGAATGGGTGGACTGGGGCTAGCCAAGATCTCACCACCTCTGATCTCTCAGAGGTGGTGAGATCAGTGTATGTACAAATATCCTGCAGATTTGGTGTGTCCTACTGCAGTCACAGCATTTTCAGCACATCAAGCTGAAATCTTAGAGCGATCTCCTCCCCCTGTCACCCTAGAGGAGAGTGGGAGGAGATGGGGTTAGGGTGACATGGCCATTACAAAGCATGTCCAAGTAATGGTCATATGGTTAAATTTGTCAGGCCAAAGTCACCAAGAGAAAACTGATATCATGATCCAACCAAAGGTCTATTTCGTCTGGCTTTGCTCTGAGTGAAAAACTCCGTAATACACACACAGACATACACACAAGCACGCACAGCTAGAGCTGCTTCCTACCTCCTCTTGGAAGAGGTTCTGTCTGTTTTTTAGAGCTCTCAGCCGGTTCTGCTTGTCTTCATGCTCCAGGTGATCTTCAGGTGGTTGGAAGTAGCCAATCAGATCTTGTAGGCTCAGACTGACTGAGTCTATTGGAAGATCTAAAGTAGAACTTTTTCCTTTCTTTCTCACTGTGTCCAGACCTCTGCAGATTCCACAGAACAGAATGACTTTAATTAAATCAGTCCAATATACAGTTCTAATTATATAATAAACTGTAAAGCTTGTGCGTATAAAATACAAATAAGTAATTCATGGGAACTTGAACTTAAAATAACTGATTTTTTTTAGTTTGCAAAGTTAACAGCCATCTTCATAAATATAATTGTATCATGTATATACATCCTCTTGCATGTATATTCAGGTTAAATAGAATTTGATTTTTGATTATAGACATTCAACATGTGTCATACCGGTCTGCTTTTTACCAGGTTCTAAAATAATTCAAAGCTAATGTCAAACACAGAGCCCAGATTCTGCCAAATGAAAAGATTAAGCCAAAGTACACCCAAAAAACACAGAAAAGCCTAGAACTTAAAGGACACATACTCATGGCTTCACAGTTGGTATGAATTTTAACAGTGTTATCATTCTTTGTTTTTAATGTTTTTGTCCTTTTCTCCTTTCGAAAGCATTTTGTCTTTTAGCAGTTTTGTTTTTCTGCTCCACCAAGTTTTTATCACTCACCTGTGTTCCTCTTAGGAATGAGGGTCTTTCCAATATGACTCTTTCTATCCTACATTAGGGGAGCCTCTCTGCCTGCAGTGTATCTATCCTGAGTTCTAAACTTTATGTGACAAGTTATTGCTCCAGTAATTGTCAAGGCCAATCTCCTCCTCAGATATGTTTATCTACAGAACTGCAGAGTGGCTTCAGAAAACAGTCTGCTGTCTCAGACACAACCGATGGTGCTCAAGTGAATAAATCTCTTTTTCTGTCTTCATGTGCAGTAAATGGGTTCAACTCAGGGGTTAAGAGGTTCCCACTAATGCAGTATTTCAGTATCCTGAGCAGAATGACCGACACACTGTTGGGACACACTTTCATCAGTAGGTGGAGAAACATGTTACTTTAGGAGTTTTGCAAGTTTGTGCACATATTGGCTACTTCCTAATACTGTCACAATGATTATGTTCTTGTACTTTATAAAATAGATTTGTTTACATCTCTTCGT
Organism: Poeciliopsis retropinna; assembly: GCA_010277075.1. Classification (NCBI taxonomy): domain Eukaryota; kingdom Metazoa; phylum Chordata; class Actinopteri; order Cyprinodontiformes; family Poeciliidae; genus Poeciliopsis; species Poeciliopsis retropinna. Next base: position 1,026,317 of record VMRM01000023.1, read on the forward strand.
GTCTGAATGGATTATGGTCTGAACTGAAGTTTTCTTGTGTTCATCAGGATTTTCTTGTCACACAAATCTTTTGGAGAAGAAAAAAGTTGCTTCTACGTCAAGTTAAAATCTAGCTCTGATGTGCTTATCAAAACGATTATGATAGAATCAAGCTATTGCGCCCTTATACCTCTAGGAGGAGACATTCCCTCTTAAATAAGAGGACACTGCTCTCTAATGAACACTCTAATGAACCCAGTGTATTCTGTAAACAGTCCCCAGTCAACTACATCTCCAACTGTGTCTCATCTGCTGATCTTAATTCACATTTGAAATTGCTGATTCATTCTCTACCAATTTTCTGTTTCCTGCTGTAAATAATGGCCACTAGTCCAGAAAAACCTTTGGTAAAAGAAGAGCAACCTAACATGATTTAAATCCACTTTTTAGCAAAAGTTGACTGTAAAAACTGTAACGTATTCTTGTAGAAGAATCCACTCTGAACTGCTGGGGCTGTGCATGTAAAACATTACCTGAAGGCATGCCTCAGAAACAATTTTCATCCCACAACAAAACACCAGCGAAGATGGGCGGACATTTTCTGACTTCAGCAGCAGTAAGGCTCTCCGATAACAATGAAGGCATCTTTGTCACTGGCGCCAAAGAAAAGTGTGGCAGACTCCTTTTTATATCAGTCAATGACAGGGTCAGCAAACCTTCCCTAATCTCTATTATAAAGCAGTGAAATAGTTTTCTGTAAGACAAACTGACAAATGACCACCCTTCGTAGAGTTTCTACTCCAGTTTATCAATGAAAATGTGTTAGATGATGCTTAGAAGACGCACTTGTTTTACTCAAACTGTTGTGACATTTCTCTTTATGTATATCTCTAGTAAATAAAGTTGTGAAGGTGAAAGTGTGCAGCAGAACACACCTGATGAAAATGTTGAAGAGAAAGACGGTACTGCGGATAACCCTGGCAGTCCGGCTCTCCTCATGTTGTGACCGAGACAGAGTGAGCCCATCGTCCATGTGACCTTCATGGTGCATGATGGCCTAAAAACAACCAACAAAAATAACATACAAAACCAACAAAATCCCCCAGAAAATGATGAATCACTCTCTGATCACCTATATGCATTAACTGGGATTTTAAAAAAGATGTGTAGTGTCAAAACAATATCCTGCAAGTCTATGTTTAATGAAGCACTATGAATGACGGCATTAGCACCATAGGACCTTTCAATGGCTGAAAGTTCTCATGGTGGATTTTCATCTTAACTGGTTTTGAGATATACCAAAGATCAAATCGTGAAACTGCCAATTTTACAGTTCACAGGTCTTAATCTCTGAATGGTCTGTTACAAACTAAAATTCTGAAAAAAATATTGAAACATTAGCAAAAAGTGCTACTGTTTCAAATAGCTAATATATGGAGCTAAATGGAGGTGAAATTGTAAACAATGTAACCATTTGGTCTTTGTTATGAAATGTAAGTTTAACTGCAGAGCTGTGTAACAAGCACTGCAGTGTAACATTTGCCTCAGCTGTAAAAGTAGCTCAATAACTATGATGAAAAGGTTTATGTTTAATTGCAATAAAGAACTCAGTGATTAAAAAAAAAAACAAAACAAGAAAAATCTTGTAATGTATTCTTTTAAACAGCTTGTGCATTATAATATTTATTGCATAGGAGTAAATGAGATATTCTGTAATTCCTATGGTTGGCTTTCATTTGTCTCTGTCCCAAAAATGGGCCGTATCGTGTTAAAATGTGTCGAGACAGTTCTGTAACTGTGGGCTCTTGATGATATGCCATTGCTTTATATCACAACAGTTTATTGTTAAGGAAGATTTTTTTATTTATTTATTCAAGAAGAAAAAAGCAAGTATTTTGTTTTTATTGTAAAAGTTAGTGAATAAACCTGATAAAATATGATGGATTGGTGTATCTCCAGTTGAAATCTCTGCCACTGTTGGTTTCTTACACTTATACACGGTGGGCTTGAAGCCAGAAAGGTCTGCTGAAAACTCATTAAAGATTAAATGAATCAAATGCACAATATAATACCTTTCTCTGTACTCCACCCATGCGCGCACACTTTGCATCAATAGTTTGGTATGTAAGCCACAGGGAGGTGTTGACATGTTGAATGTAGCACACAGAGTCACCATACTTAATGTCTGGCGTACCCATCCCATCCACCTCCTTCCTAACACCAGGGTCCAGCTTTTCCTGATGGGCAGCAGAGAACAAAAACTCAGTCAGGTCTTGTATTCATTGGCACTGTGGTGATCTTCACTGAGGATTTACCTTGGACAACCTGAAGCAGAAGGCAGTGGACCTCACATCAGCTTTCTCTTTGTCCATCAAAAGAAGAGACTTCTCTTCAGTCAGACTCAGATATTTCCCTGTGGTCACATGTCTGAGTCTGAAAGGCTGACCCCAACGGATATGACTCCCACTCCACCTGGAAAAACAAGAGCAAACACAGCTTTCAACACCAGCAGTTCTGATGCAGCACATTTGTCAAAATAAATCTACATTTAGAAAATGACAACAATTAAGGAAATATTAAACATAACTTTTATTAAGCTTATATTTCTGGATTAAAAATATGTTTTAATTGGTCTGACATAGCATTCTTATTTTTAATATTATGCTTCATCAAGCTGAAAATAATTAAAACCAACAGAAATGAAGGCTGGAAAGCATCAGTCTGAGTGGAATAAATCTGTATAATGTGTTTCTGTTTGTGATGGAGTTACTGGAATAAATTTACTTTTCAATAATATTCTAAAAAATATAATTTTATAAACATTATACATAGAAACAGAATATAATCAAGATGGTACCAATATGTCCACCCTGCAGGCACACATATTCACATCAAGTAATTATTCAATTGTAAAGTGTAAAAAAAAAAAAGTGAAAAAAAAGTTTAATATTTATCAGCTCGTATCGTGTTAAAATGAGTTTAGTTTTCACACTCCAATCGGTGCAATCAGCCATGATTAAATACAGAAAGGATTCTGTGTTTGTTATGTCATGTCATGACAAACTTTGAGAGTAATGGCTGATTGTGTTATGTTTTTATCATGTGTAGCACCTTGAACTGTTTTGTTACTGATATGTTTTACACAAATAAACTTGACATGACTTTATTTCTTTACAGGAAATAGATAGTAGCTTTAACATTCATCACAGTGAGATTGTGCTGGCAACTTGTAAAGTGAACCCAAGTGAAAATGGATTCTATTTTGTGGCATTTTACTGAATTATTGATGCAAGTCTCCACTAATGTTTGTAAAACTTATATTATAGCATAACATTCTTCGATTTTATCTGCTACACAAAATAATTTTCATCACTGAAAAATTGAATAAAACACTATGTGGTCAAAGTGTTACAATCTGATACATGGCAACCATGCATGGTAATGTTCTGCAATCCTTTCAAAACACAACGTCAAGCTGTGACAGTGCTAGTCCTTAGCAACCATCACGGCCATTTAAAGGCTTGTGACGCACACAGTTTGAGTAAAATGTGTTATACTTTTAACTTGTACTCTGACACTCTGCAGCCAGTAGTACAGTGAGCGCTACCAGTTCATTACTCAGCACCAGGAGCTGAAAACTTCTTGACAGCCACAGAACACAATAACTCATGTGATCAAGTGTGTTTGTCAGTGTGTAGGAGTGTGGTTATGTATAGCAGTGATCTCATGTTAACGGAGCAGTTTACTGTGGATATCAGCCCAATGAACATGCTGTGCTTACATGACACGCAGTGTCTCCAGTCTCCACAGAGACCTAGCATGACTGGAAACTGCTCCTCCTTCATAGTGCACTGACCTGAAGAGAAAATGAAGCCATTACACCAAACTACAAACACTTCCTCTGACATTCAAACAATTCTTGGGCAGTTTTACTTTTGTGCTGAGTACAGTAATATCTAGATGCTCTTGGATGAGTCAGAATCACAGACACTAAGCTGTTGTCAGTGAGGGGGAGTACACAGACACTTTCAGCAGTGCTGTTAAACAACATGGCTGCAGCCAGTGGGAACATCTTCAAACCATAAAGGAGCTCACTCTCTGACTTTCTGTCAATATAGAGAACTCAGCATTTCTGCCAGCAGCAGTTCTCCCACAGAACTATATACTCATAGTCTCATCTGCAGGGAGACAACCAAAAATTAAAAAAACTAATAGCTGTAACTTTAAAACTCCTTCATAACACTGATAACCTAAGAACATGTAGGTTAAGTAAGATGCTCCACCTAGCATCTTATTAGCTTATTAAAGCTAAAATAATAGTAACATCTTGTTAGTATCTTGACCAAGAGAAAATAGAATTTATGTTAAGTGTATCTTCAGTGGACAAGAACATTTAGTTTTATTTTAAACAAGAGACAATAAACAGAGAAGACTCTGAAATCTGAACTTCTTTAAATCCTTTTTAATATAAATCAACATCACCTTCTTTGTTCCTCTCCATGTTCCCCAGATGGAACAGTCAGACATTCATCCATATGTCCATGGAGGAGGCGCAAAACATCCCCTCCTATTAGGAAACCTACAGATAACAGAGTAAAACGGGCAACTAAGAAAAATAACAATAGAACATGAAGAGAGTAAAGATGGAAGAAGATGGAAGAAAAAATAGAATGGACTGTATAATGTAACACTCCTAATAGGAGTACAGAAACAGGGATAAAAACTATATGGTTGACCAACAGCCTTTTTGTTAGTATTTTGCTGAGCATGAAGGTACCAAGATGTGGTCGAAAGAGAACTTAAAGAAGTGGGGTAAACTCAGGCAATTCATTTTCAGTTAATCCTTGCTGGTTCCTCATGTTAAATACTGATTAGAACAGGTGTTTTGTTTATCTGTGCTACCCGTAAATCCGTCCTACCTTGTTGTAATGCGCACATCAATGCTACATCACATACTGCTTATTCAGTGGATTTCTGATAAATACTGTGGAAGTATCATTCCATGTGTTTTATTTCATTGCAGATTATGGTAAGCTTTATTTAATTCATTTTACACATGGCTTTCATTAAGTTGATGTATTACTTCATGTTTTTAGTTTACATGACAGGCAGCTTATAAATGGTTTCAGTTTGCCGTCTGCAAAGTCGTTACTACTGTAAACAAGTAATTGTTTGGCAGTTAATCAGGACAAAATACATTGTTTTGAGGGCTATTTTATTCCTCTATTTTAAAAATATTTTAGTTTAATTACACTCTCTTTTATTCTTACAAACGCCTTTGTATTTAAACTATTTTTTAACAGGTAGGATATTCTAGTAAAAGGATTAGTGCATACATCTATAGGTTTTCATTTTAAATGGGTAGGATATTCATATAAAGGAAAGTAATCTTCTTGTGGTTTCATCATGTGTATAAATTGTTCCAATGCTAAGCACAACTCCTAAGCTTCCACCTCAGTCCCGTCACTCAAATAGTGTTATCCAATATATTTAACATTAACACAAACCGCTATAGTTTTCTGTTTATAAACATGATGGTAGCAGTTTTGCACTGACAGATAGACTTAGCTATCTATCTGTGTTATGGTAGGAAAATCTGACGAGGTAGCACACTGTCACATTAGTGCTACCTCTGACCAGTCAGAACACTGGCAGAACCGGGATTTCTTGCACAAGCAATTTAGCACTCCTGATTTGGAATTTCTTAATAAAGGGCCCAAAGTATTTGAAGGAGGTTAATAACAGGAGAGACAAAATCCTTAGAAAAAATCCCATAAAACTATCATCAAACTAAGTAAACAAAAAAAAGCAACAACTAATAATTATCTTCATAATAATAATTTGTGGCCTTGGTTGTGAGCTGGTTAACGAGTAGAATTTATGAAATTTCGCAAGTTAAAAAACTTCAAATGACATGATTTAACTGATGCGTGTGTAAATTAAAGTCACAAAAGATAATAATTCTGCTATACTTAATATGAACACCATAGACAAAAGGCTGAAAGTAAAAGTGAGAAACTGAAATGAGGCATAACTGTCAAATAAAAATGTTGTTTGAACTAAGTGTACCAGACAAACCTTTTCTACCTTCTCTGATTAAAAATGCTACGCTGAGGTTTGAAAGAGAAGCTTCAATAAGAGCAGCAGGTTCATTTATGTCAATGTAAGTTTCTGTTAAAAACATACAATTAATATTCTGACTTATAATAATTTCATGGAATAAAAAAGTTTGAAAGTGATTTGACTTTCACCATAACCATCAAGGTTTTCTGAGACGGTTTTTTTTAGGCTTGGATTCATAGATCTTAGATAATATATTTGTTGGATAATATATTTTTTGTCAGTTTGCAGTAACTTTGTAATACAAAACTCAACTAAGCTGTTGGAGGATAAAAAGTGGCTGCCAGCACAACTAAGGTAAAGTTCATATGCCAGGTGTAGTAGCAGTACGCCCCAGCTGCAGTTACTTGTTCCACAGGTTATCTCTGCCTAACATAAATGTGATCCAGTGCTGGCCCAGTTTGGTATTGATGTAAACATTGTGGCACTGAGTCTGCCTCCCAACTGGTCCAACTCAGATTTTGCCATGGCTTCCCAGATTCTGGCCTGCCTGTATGCTATAAGCTATCAACAGGCTTGATGTCGGCTATGAGCCCTTCTCTCTTGTCCTCAGGCAGCCTGATTCCTTCATCTCTGCTTCAGCTTCAGCTTTGACCTTAGCTTGGAAGCTGCTTGATAAGGTAAAGTTATCAGTTGCATGGATCAGGGATCAGTTGCAGACAAACACCAGAGGCAACCAGAGGGAGAAGTGAAATCCCCTTGACCTTAATGGTGATTTGAGCTTTGATGTAATTTTTTAATCTACTTGAATTTGTTCTGGATTAGAGTGAATCTTTTCTTCTACACACTGACAGATTTTATGACAGAGTAATGTTATTGTAAAGTACCTGGAGAGCTCGGACTGCTATTTGGGAGGCTTTAAGTACCCAGTTCAAGTGTCTTGAATAAAATTATTAAGAATATTTAAGACACTGGATAAAAAAACAGAATAAGACTAAAAATTAATCACAAGTAAGGCCAATTTGTACAAGAATAATTTGTCCAAATGGAGTAACAAGCCTGTGTAAAAGTCAAAGTCATCTTTCGCTCCAGCTGAAGAAGCTTAGAAGTTAATTTGCTGATAGGACCAGACAGTAACAAACAAGCAGGAAGGAAAATGAATCCAGAAGGGAAAAGTAACTGCTCAATGACGTACCTTGTGCTACTTCGCTGCCAGAACAGATGGGAGCCACACTCCATAGTGTCTGCTGGAAGGCTGCATCTACCTGCAGGCTGCCATTCCCATAGGACAGATGCTACAAGAAACATAAGTCAAATTACACAGGCAGAGATATTTCTATAATGATATCAGCACACAGACAAGAGATTTCCTGCAGTTAGTCTGGGGAACTTGAGTTCACCACTGGCTGATGAGTCAGTCTGTTTGTCAGCACAGACTCACTGACTTAAGTGTACCAGAAGAAACTTTTCTTCTGGTAAATTAGTGAAATTCATTAATTTCATAAACTTAGTAATTCTGGTTTAAGACTAATCAGCGCAAGCTAAAACTGTTTAACTTTGAGTTAACAGGTAAGTAAACATCAGCAGCAGTCAATTTTCTGTTTACATCAACCTGATGAGCCTGAATGACGACGCATCACTGATGCTGTCAGTGTGATCATTAGTTATGTTGACAGATGCAAACCTGGAACTTTGAGCCTTCAAGCTGTGATCAAGTCCAACACGCTTTACCAACTGTATGAGATTGTTCAGAGCATGTTGGACAAACCTAACATTTCTGTTGCTACGCCTTAGTATACGCTGACATATAAACAGTAGGTCAATGTATCCATTATAGATTATGATGAGCTGCTGGAACAAAGGCAGAAGATGAGTAAAAAAAAAAGAGAACAGATTTATTTGAAAGTCAAGGAAGGAAAAGAGAGAGATGAGAGCCTGGTGCTGCTCCCACAGACCAACAACTGACCAGATATCTTTCAGATGAGACGCTAACCAGGATGAGGTCATCTCCCACTCTAACCTTCTCTCCCTCTGAACGCTGCTTTGATGCTGGATGGATGGTCCACCAGCATGCTTCACCTACACACACGCAACCAGACTGTAAAACAGGGGATATGGCTAATGTTTTCTTATATTTTACTACACACCACGTGATAAAAAGATTCACTGTGCTGGAAATCAGCTCGGAACTCTCCTTATATCCAACATCCAAACATTTGCATTTTTAAAAATCTCCTTTGTGCAACCATTAATAGAGCAGAAACAGAAAGTGTTGGAGTGGCTTGATAAAATGAACTAAATGAAAATGACAGGATTGTGCTATTTTCTGCAAGAGGCAGCGCAAGGCTTATGCTAACATCTTTCCGTTCTCTTGGTCATCCTTCACTCAGATGACCAAGGTCAGCACCTGCAAGCAAAGTGTGACAAGCAGCAGCAGGTCCAGCATGTCCATGCAAAAGCCAGCTCCCTTGTTGGTGAATCTGTACACAAAGTCAATACTGTAAGAACTACGTAAACTGCAACAAATTGTAGCTAAATATTTAAATTAGATTTCTTTTGTTTAGTGCAGTACAAAAGTACAAAGTTTTAGAGGTACATTTTTAGGAAAGTTTGGACCGAGGATGAATTTTGGATTCTGTTACAGAGAATTCTGGAAGCAGTTAGTCCATCAAGCTTTACTTTTAGCTTTTCTAAGGTCTTCTAGGCCCGTCCTTCCCAAACTGCCAGGCAAATACCAGTGCTTCCAAAGAAACTTGCTAGACCTGCTGGTAGGGGCGCTAAGGAAGTCATCCAGAAGCCCAAGGTGCTTTTGAGTGGAAAAATGTTTAAAGTTGACATGTAAAAAACAAATACAATTGAAATAAATATAAATGTTTTGCACTTCAGTTGTTTAATTCTAATACTGTATGTAATAAACGAACAAACAATATTTGGCCCAGCGGTCCATGAGGGAAACCCTGACATGTGATACAGCATAGGTATTCAGAACTACCACTTAGATTTTTGTATTAAGTTTGTGCCTTAGACAAAAGAGAAGAGCAGGTTTTATAAACGGACAGTGAAGAGCCTGGAAAATCTACTACATCCTACTTTTATTAATAAAAAGTAGTCAAAACTGTTGTGTCAGTGATTTTTTTCCACTCCAGTATAATTATATTTATATGAAGGAGAGACAAATTTGATGATCTCAAGTTTGGTGAGAAACTTTAACTTTCTCACTCAGAATTCTCACTTCTGGCAACCTTTTTGTATAAATTTTTCAAACTTAAAGATTGAAAATTCAAATAAAAAAAAAAAATTAACCATTAAGGACCAACGTCCATAAGAGAGGTACTTTAATTTATTAGAGGCAATTGTTGGCTGCCTGGAAACCACCGAGATGACTTAAGATGACTGTAAAACATGTAACCGCTTCCTTATAATGTCTTTTTATAAAAGACATTAAAAACTGCCACATTTAGTCATTTAATAAGTGATAACAATGGAAATGTCAGATTGCCTGACATAACTGAAAAGTCCAAATCATCAATGATACTGTTTTAAGACAACTAGTATCCATCCATCCATCACCTGTTGTTTCCTCCTGCAGTCCCACGTCAAAAGCCAGTTTGTCTGTAGACGACCGTGAGGTGGACAGACAGCACAAGAACTAGAATGAGGAACACAAAGCAAAACAAGTTTCACAAATAGGAGCCCACAATAATCACAGCATACATATTACAACAACCAATAAAAACACTTAACCTGTTTTGATTTGTCTTTGGGATTATTATCCTGTTGGATCTCAAAACTGGTGTCCCAGTTTCAGCCATATGACTGCTGAACTAAGGTGACATTCAACATTTTGAATGTAGTCTTTTCACCCACCTGGTGCTGCCACCACCATCATTGATATTTTCTAAACTTAAAAGGCATAACATTTTTCACTGCAAATATACACTCACCGATCACTTTATCCTTAACGCAAGTGTTGAATCAACCAATCAAATGGCAGCAACTGAATGCATTTAGGCATATAGACATGGCCAAGACGATCTGCTGCAGTTCAATGAGGAAGAAAAGTGATTTAAGTGACTTTGAAGGTGGCATGGATGTTGCTAGACAGGCGGTGTGAGAATTTCAGAAACTGTTGATCTACTGGGATTTTCACACATAAGCATCTTTAAAGATGGTTATGATTGTCCAAAAAAGAGAAAATATCCAGTGAGTGGACGTTCAGTGGGCGCAAATGCCTTGTTGATGCCAGAGGTCAGAGGAGAATGGCCAGACTGATTAGAGCTGATAGAACGGCGACAGTAACTCAAATAATCCCTTGTTTACAGCGAGGTATCCAGAAGAACATCTCTGAACAACATGTAGAACCTTGAGGAGGATGGGCTACAGCAGCAGAAGACCACACCGGGTGTCACTCCTGACAGCTAAGAACACGAAACTGAGTTACAATTCACAACAAACATGGACAATAGAACTCTGGAAAAACGTTGCCTGATGAGTCTCAATTTCTGCTGCGACATTCGGATGGTAGAGTCAGAATTTGGCATCAACATTCAGGCTGATGGTGGTGGTGCAATGGTGTGGGGGATATTTTCCTGGCACACTTTGGGCCCATTAGTACGACTTGACCATCATATCAACGCCACACCCTACCTGAGTATTGTTGCTGACCATGTCCATCCCTTTATGACCACAGTGTATACCCATGTTCTAATGGCTACTTCCAGCAGGATAACACATCATCATAAAGCACCAATCATCTCAGACTGATTTCTTGAACAGAACAAAGAGTTCACTGAACTTGAATGGCCTCCACAGTCACCAGACCTCAATCCAATAGAGAAACTTTGGGATGTGGTGGAACAGGAGATTTGCATCATGTTTGTGCAGTCAACAAATGTGCAGCAACTGCTTGATGCCATCATGTCAATATGGACCAGACTATCTGAGGAATGTCTCCAGGACCTTGTTGAATCACAAAGGGTTAAAAGCACTTCTGAAGGCAAAAAAAGGTCCAACCTGGTACTAGCAAGGTGTACCCAATAATTAGTGTACTTCTTGTCATTGTCAACAAATAACTCAGTCTTTGTCTTATTTGACATTCTCAGAACAGTTAGCTTGTTCATGGAGGCAGCTGATCATTTTGGTAGCAATGGCTTATCTGCTTTTAGACTGCACTCCCAAAACAATCAGCAAGGCTGGTCCTGGAGTGATAACACAGCCTTTACTAAGCTTTCTCGAATGAAAGAGAAATATAAAAGAAGAGACACTGAAAAAAAAAATGTTTAAAGATGACTGGTTCAGTTCTCTGCAGCTCCTTCAGGTGATTAACACTGATGACTCTAATATGAATTGAGCCTGCTTCTCCTAGTTGAGAACTCCCAGTTCTTGTTGCTTTGCTGTGGTTTCACTAACCATTCCGCTGTAGGAGTGTCGTAGTAAAACAGCGTGTCCATACAGCAGAGTGCGATGTCCACCACCCTGGGCTGCCTGCGTGACATACAGGCAAACACACAAATAACAGATAATGGTGTGGAGAACATCACTGTTGTTCATGCAAACTGTACATGCAGAGAACCTTCAGGTTTCACTTCAGAAAGCTTAATAGAGTGCAAAATACCTGCTGACACAGAAAAAGTATAAGCCATTAAAAAGTTCTAAAATTCAAAATCTTCGTAATGTCACCCTAACAAGCTGATGTGAGCTGATGAAATGAGCACTCAGGGCTCAAATCAGACCTTTATTAGGATAATGGCTACATAATCAGCAGTTAATTACATTTTCTTCCTGCAATTCTGCAGAGGATTTCTGCTCTGGAGCAGCAAACTATCCATATTGATTATTACCGTAAATGTGAATATTTAGGTCGAAATTCTAAGTTGAAGTGGAATATTTAAAGAACATTTTGACATTTATTTTTCCAGGTACTTTCTCAGATATTCCTGCCACACAGTTCTTTAATAAGAGGAAATATTTTATCAATAACTGGGTCATCAACAAATGAAGGTAGTTTGATCAACATCAAGAATCACTGTTGGTTCAAAACAAAAGAAGATACCTGCAAAATCCAGAAACTTAAGCATTTTATTATTATTATTATTATTATAAGATATTATTTTAAAAATACCAGGTTTTGTCCCTAAAACGTACATGTCACTTAAGGCAAAAAAAAAAAAAAAAAAAAAAAAGAATGATTTTTCTGGGTAATGGGATGCTAGTTTTTGGTAGCTACTGTGTCGAGTAAAAATATTCCCATCACCTTCCTCAGCATCTTTTTATACAGCAGTAATATTCTTTTATCTAATAATCTTCTAAACTTTGATCAATTCCAATATGTCAGAGCCTCCAGAATGAAAGGATTCAGATGAAGGAGAGCTGATGCTCAGTGTAACAGACCTGCATTTTATTTTTATAACACTTGAGAATCTGAACAGAGCCTTGCAAAAAATATTTCCACATATGTTCAAAGTTGTAATGGTATATCATGTACCAGAAATTTTCAGCAAAGCCCTTTCAGTTCAGCACAAAGTGCAGGAAGGAACGTGACGTGTTTTAAAGCTGAACACAAGCAGAATGTTTGTTCTTTATGAAGCTGATTGTTCTCTAATGTTCTCTTTCACAACACAACCGGATTATATTGAGATTAACATAAATACTTCGATTACTAATTTGATAACATTTAAAATAAATTGATTTTAAAGGGTTAAGGGAAAAGTGATAGTTATTGGTCTCTCTAAAAAAAAAAATCCAGATAAAATACAGTTAAGTTCATGGTTACGAAATTACAAAATGGGAAAAGTTTAAAGGGTGTAAATAAATTTGCAAAGCACCATAAAGTCAATACTATAAAGGTATTTATATGAAGGTCCTATAAAAACACCATCATTTTGAAAGAAAATAAGTAAGAACACAGGTTCCGAAAATTTCACTGAAGATTTTATTTTTAAGCTCAAAACTAGAAAAATATCTTTTATGATTTACACACTCTAATAGTATAGACCTGATCTGAATGAATAGCTGCTGTGACAAGTCAGAATCTGTAATACTACTGGTCACTACTAAGTTCATACATCAATACTAAATAAATATTGGAGTATATATATATTTTTAAAACAGATTTTGTAATTAATTTGAAACAAAACAATAATTATAAAAACAACAAGAAATTGTTGTTTGTTCTTCCATTTAGCATCCTATTTCTGACATAAACATGTACAGAGCTGTACAGTATGTCTCTGTTAAGCTCCAGTAAAAGCAGTTTGCCCAATTACACATGAACTAATGAACATCAATTTTCTCTTTTTCAATGAAAAGGACATGAAGGTCAGAAGAAAAGAGTGAAAGAATAAAGTGATAGAAAGCAGAATGACTGTCATCCCGGGAACTTCACTCACCCCTTCAGCCTTCTCCTCTGTGCTGGCCAGCATTTCCTGAAGGGCTCGGACAGATAGGGACTGCTCCAGCACAAAGGTACAGATGGAAAGATCTGGAGGAACATTCTGGAAGTAGAAAGACACAGCTTGGAGGGCCGATGTTGACTGAGAAGCTCAGGATGGTCAGCAGCTCAGTGTGTGTTATTTTTTTTAAAAGTCCAAAGTCTTGAAATAGATCATCAGGAAATGCAGGACTGTTCATGTCCATCAAGTCTACAATGTTCCACAGACGTGGCCAAATGGCGACTTTCTGAAATATCTGGAGCAGTCTATGGCGTCCAGCCACAAACATTAAAACTCACCACTCTCACAAATTATACATTGAGCCTCATTAGACCTTCAGGACTCCAACTTTAATGAACAGTTAAAATATTTCAGAGTTTGTATTAAACCCAAAGCATGTTTCATTTCTTCAACTGAGATAACCTATATTCTTGTTGATGTATTTTTTGCGCCTGCAACAAAAAATTTGCAGGCACAAATTACATACAGAAATCAGTAAAGTATGATCAGTACCTTGGAGTTGGAGATGGACTCCAGGAAGCAGAGTCTGTTTCCGAAGCCTTCGGCTGCCAGGCAGAGCTTCTGCTGCTCTTTTTGAATTGTAGCTGAGCATTGTAGAACCACTTCATCATCCTGAGCAAAAAACAAAACAAAATCAACATAGATAGCAATTAATAACAAAGACTGGAACGGGTCAGGTTGGATCGGGCCCGGTCCGACCTGACCCGGTCCGGTCTGGCCTGGTTGTTGCTCGGCTCTGGCAGTGTTTGCACTGAGCAGAGCATCGCCTTGAAAGCAGGAGGGGTTTGTTATGTCAAAACATGCAAATCTGTATGTGTCATTGTTTACTTGTGACACAGCAATGAACAATACAGAGCTTCTCACCTCAGGAAGCTGAGGTCAAACTTCGGCTCACAATGGGACCAGGCAACAGGGCAGCTGTTTACAAACCCATCAAAAAATTACAAACCCAGCTCTGTCACAGCATAAAGCAGCAACAGACTAGAGGAGAGAATGATTCGCTGATTTCGAATCATTCTAGGTTCCAGAGAGTGAGGTGGAACAGGGCCATAAGGGCTGATGCAAAGAAGCTGAACCTGGTTTGAACCCAGCCCAGGTCGGGCCAGACTGCAAAAAGGGGCAGCAGCAAAAATAATAGGGTTAGGGTTAGGGTTATAATAATAATAAAAAAGGCAAAAGCTGAGTGCTGTCAGGTCCCTGGTAGATCCCCTCTATCTTGCTGCCAAAGCCACACGCAGATTCACCTCGGTGTACAATGAGCCTCAGTAGGTCCATGTGACTATGGTAATCCTCTTAGCAGCCAGATAGTAACAGAACTACAACATGTTCTGGATCCCAGCGTGACAATCAATTTAAAGCAGGTCTGCTCTCATATCACAAACTAATTCTGCTCAGTCAAGGGTGGAGGCAGGAACCTGTGCTTGTTGCTCGAGAGGGATGCAGCTGCACATCAGCAGCATCACACCTCTGTAACATTCACTAATATGACTGCTAGAGATGCAAATAAAAATAATTATCAGAAAATCATAAAGTGTTCCAACTGCTGCTGTATCATTTCAGTCGTTTTAGTGCTGCTGTTCTTTGAGTGAAACTCATCTAACCCAGAACAAAACAAATATCCTGATGCAACATGTCAGGATCCCAATCTGTGTTAGTAATCCTGTTTGTGAGACTGTTCTGCTAGCTAATTTCAAAACTGATCCGTTTGATTCACTGAGCAGGATCAGTGTGAATATAAATGAAAAAAATTGACAGTATCAGCAAATGCTGGACTCAGGCTATACAGCTGGGTTGTGTAAGTCCAGTATTAACGTTATGAAACGTGAATGTAGTTCACTTCACAGGAGAAATTACAGACAGGTGCAGTTTCAGATTCTCTTTGAAATAGTCAGAGCTTCATCTTAACAGTTGTCAAAGAATTTCATTTCCCTGCACTCAGGAGGCAGGATTAACGGAGGGCTGCAGGCAAACGCTCTCTTGCATAATATTGTTTCTCTGAACGCATCCTACTGAACACTGACAAAAGAACCACATACAGTTTTCCTGTACAAAAATATGATTATTAAAAACATCATGCATAGGGTGAAGTATACTTGACCAAATATGAGTTTAAATGTACATCAAATATGTTTCAGATAACAATATAAACTGTTTGATTAAATACATCTAAATATTATGTAAAAAGTATTTAACAAGACCTATTTATTGCAGATTACAGGATGACATGACAGAGTACAGTTTAAATTGCACAGATTATTTCTTTAACTAAGCTCCAATTAATCTCTGACCTTTATTATTATTTCTGTATATTCATATATGATATTGGAGACATTAACAGGAAATAATTCTACTTTATCAAATTAGTGTACACACTGAAACGCTATTAGAACTCCAGAGACATTATTGTTGAGAGATGTTTCATCAGCACACAAAACACACACCTGAGCCTAGATCTCTCTGGATACCTGTTCAAGGTGTGTAAACTCTTACATAATCCCTCTAACCTATTCCTGTTCCTCCTCCCTCTCTTTTCCTCTCTCTATTTTGCTCCCACTCACTCAACTCTTGCTCTCTCACCAAAGGGCTGCCTTGTTCGCCCACTCACTGCAGTGCTCAAGCTCCACATCAAAATAAGTCCTTTGTGTGCATGTGCTTGAAAGAGCAGCATACCATGAAGCTACTGTAGAACTGCTTTCCAAATCCACACACATTTCTTTGAAAGCCTCCATATTTATTGCATTCATATGTCCCATCGTGTCCTCCTGGTTCAGATGGAAAGCCCTGAGTAAATCAGTGGTGAGTTGACTGGGACGCTCTGGCTGCTGGCGTCAGCAGGAAGAGCTAGAGTCATATTTCAGATGCAATACTTTGTTGTAAGTGTGTTTAAATAATGAAGTGAAAGTGCTGAAGTGTGTTTAAGAAGAGGAGCACATCTATTAGAGACCAAAACACAAAAGAAAATCAATATTAAAATAGTAATCATGTTTATGCATCTGGCAGAGGCTTTTATCCAAAGCAACTTACAGATATTTAATTTATTTCCAGATTTACTCATTCATTTCAGGATTATTTTTATTTTACTCTTTTTATTATTATTATTTTGTAGTGGTGATTTATTTTAAGATACTTTATAAAGTTACTTTAAGAATTTAACATTTCTATTTTTTTTTATTCCGTTTCTGTCAACCTCTTTTTATTTAAATTGTGACTAACTCCCAAATCAACTTTTGTTGCTTCAAATAATACAAGTATAACTCCATTCACTGTAATAATTGTATTACACAATATTTTATCCAGTCATTCTCTTGTCAGACATCAAATTACTGTAATTGTCTCCTGGCTTGATTTTGGACTGACTTCCACAGGCAATCAGGAACTTTTTCAGAAAGTTTTGTTTACATTAATAGAAGCATGAATAGATTTCACTATAGAGGGGTTCGCAGACTTAACTAACTTCTAGAAATTGCAATGCAGGATTTGTATACAGCCAATTCAAACATTCTTAATACATCTAACACATGTTGATAAAGTACATTTATTCAAGCATTTACAGACAGTTTGTAGAATAGTTAATTCATGAGTTATTGAGAATGAATAAACACTGGGTAATTCATTATAATAAGTAAAATATTAAATGTATTAATTTATAGCTTATAAAGTATGAATCATCCTTATTTAATAATATTTTCGAAATTAACTATTTATTAATGGTTATATGGGGCTAAATAAGATGTTGTTATTAGGAAGTGCTGCTGAGGCTAATATTTATTAATTACATATTAATAAGAATATTTAATTTTGAATGATGCGGCTCTCTATATCCCATCACATGTGAGAAAACAATACAAATTGAATTGAAGATTTAACAACAAATCTGCCCATTCAGCTGTGTAGTGTGATTAATAATCAGGATGGCGGGTTCAACAGAAGAGTTGGGTCCTGGTGAATCACTCAGTATTTGTGTCTGGAAGCAGCTGACAGAACCAGTGGTTAGTACAAGCCCTGGTATCATTGACTAAGGCCCATCTAAGTAGAAAAGTGGAAACAACTAAATTTAATAGAAACATTGGAGTTATAATATTCTGCCTGAATTCATGCTTTGTTTAAATGATCTAAGTGTGTGGGCAGAGGGAATACCATCACACACACATCCATGTAGGGCTGTTGTAATGCTGTAATGACACTTACGCCTGGCAGATGCAATCCCTCCGCCCACACCCACACAAGACACAGAGAGACTGCTGCTACATCTCCATGGCTATCATTAAGTGGAATCATGCTTTAGTGACATTTATGAAGGCAGACACAAACAAAAAGTTTTCCCTGCTTGAAGATGTCTAGTGCCTGTCAGCAGGAGATTGCATTCCTGCCTTCTATGGAGAGAGAGAGGAGCTGATGGAGGGAACCTCTGAATGACATCATCCACTGAGGGAAAGCAAGCAGCTCAGATCTTCATGTACAAATGTCACATTTCACATAGATAATTTAGTTTGGAAACCACCTGCAGCAGTGTCTGATTCTACTAAAGATTTACTGGAGAAAACATTTCTTCATATCCACGTACTAAGACAAATCATTTAAACACAATAATTTTGCAGAAGATACAAACAGGCAAGGATTTTACTTAGAAAAAAAAAGCCAGCAATATAGCAACAGCAGGGAACATTTTTGGTTTCCAAACAGTTTGGTCCTAAAAAAGGGGAAGATTTTTGGGAAGCAATTCATATTCCAATACATGACCTTATGTTGCACCCATCCTATGGGGATGGACAGGGTTGGGGGGGAATGGTTGTTGAGGCTAGGTTAGGCTGAACCTAGTCAGATTCTTAGATACAAATTAGTAAAGTCATAAATGTAATTATAAAATGAAAGGCAGCCTTGTCATCCATCACTGTTTGCGGATGTTGGTGTGTCAGATTTATGGGTGTGTCATAAACACAATACAACAATTCTGTAGCTCCAAGCTTCATCCTTGAAGGTGGTGCCCAGACCCCCCAGGAGTTTTGCACAGGTAAATGGTTGCTACAGGAGATTTAAAAAATAGTCAAACATGCATGAAAGAATCAAGGCAACACTCCAGGTATGGTTTTTGCTAAGGGAATAATATGATGTAAAGTTCAAAAAAGTTGATTTTACAATATACTTTCTCTTTAAATACAAGGGGGCTTGATTGCTGGATTAAATCCAGCAATCAAGAGACAGGGCAGAGTAAAACAATCTTGTTTTCCTTCATGACACCAGGAATTTTTATAAACTAAAAATTCCTGGTGTCTTATAAGACAACTTATAAGTCACAAGTTGTCATAAATCTGTAAGACAACTTATGTAAGCCCTAAGGGATTAGTTAGGTGTTATTTAAAACAAAGAACATGAACACTGGGAGTCTGACAATTTTGTTGGTGAGTTATGTGTTTGTCTCCAAATACTGTTCCATTATGTTCTCATTATTCACCACTTGTCATTTTCCTGGTTTGTGGCTATAAAAGGCAGTACTGTGTATTACCCAGACAGAACAACCTAATTCTCACAGAGCTCTGTTTTATTTGTTTACTTAATTGCTCCTAGATGTGATATTTTAATAACATACAAAGTCTAATTAAAAAAAAAAGGATTCTTGGAAAAACTGACTCAAATGACAAAGACATTTTAAATTCCACCAGCAACATTTCTGAGCATCCCAGAAGAATCTCTGTAGCCTTTGTCACACTATTAGAGCACAGGATTTTCTTCATGCCTACAGAGAGACTTTGTGCTTTGCATGTGAGATTTCATGATGCAGTGAGTGACCACCACCAGTTTGAGCTTCAAAATTTTCAAATTAAATCACAGGACAAAGAAAAGAATATCACTCACCCTTCTGGTGTCCTGATATTCACTGGTCAATGAAATCCAGAGTTTTGAGAGAACACCCTTCTTTTGCTCAGAATTCAAGCAATTCAATTTTTAATAAAAAATTTTAAAAAACTTTTAAAGTGTGTTTAAAATGACGCACCTGTTTAATTTGTTAGATTAACTGATAGCAGTGTGGATTTTTGCTGAAACTTTTATTTAGCTTTTTGTTGCTTGAAGCACATGACATTATGTCAGCGTCCCAATAAACTGATTTCAGACTGCCATGTTAGTGCAGCTACAACCCCCTCAGGCTGTAGAGAAAGCAGTCCTAAGTGTATTCACACCTGTGTTCAGCTCCATTTGATTTTACTGGATCACTCTGGATGCATGTTAGTGCAAGGAGCAAATAAACAGATGGCCCTCGTTTTATAACTTTAAAACATGGTAGGAATCCACAGCAAAAAGCATTGATTATATTTGGAGGTCACATCAACAGGCCAATAAGAATGCAACACATTGAAGTTTGTTGATTTTCTTCTAATCACCCGTCTTTCCGTTAGTAATCAAAACACTGTAGAATTTGTATGATGAAATATCTGAAAGGTAAACAGACAAAAAACAGTTGGTTTTACTTACTCTTTCTTGTAATTTATGGCAACATTATGTTTTTTACATTTATTTTTGGTAATTATTTCAGTTTAGCTTAAACTTGTTTAGGACTTATCAGTAAAAATTGGTTCTCTATCAGGATTATTATTAAATTTATATCACATTAACACTGAATTAGTAATGGTTCTTAGAAATAAATGTTGATTTATTTCTCAATAAATCAAAATTTAAGTTCTGCCAGCCTCCTACTCAGCTGACCACAGTCTGACCACTCTAACGGTTCCCTGTAGGGTTGGAAGGATTAAGTGAACAGTTTGTGCCAACATTTCTATGACACCAGAAATACATCAAATAAACACTCATATGCAGGCCTGGGATCCAGCCACATGTCTCTGTAATTACATCAGCAAACTACTGCTGGCCTTTCTGAGCCAGACTCATGTTGGATCCGCTAATCGGGAGTGAATGGAGGAAAAATTAAGACAAAAATATGTAAGACACAAGGCATAAAACACTGATTAATGGGTAGGGTAGGGGGAGCAGCCTGTTGTTTAAATGACGCTATGTGGAATTTAAGTCAAATCACTAAGGTCAGAGTTGACAACCGCAGCGTCTTTGACTGTTCAGCGAGTTTAGTAATCCTTTATGAAGCCCTGATCAATAGCAACAGGAAATTGTGTATCAATACATTTATTGATGTCATGCAATTGAAACCCATCAACCTATTCTGAACTTCCACCCATTTGCTTAAAAGGTTTACCTAAAATATAATTAAATTAATTTTTTTATTGTGAGTCGCTGTAGGACTCTCCAGCATCTAATTGGCAAACTCAATGCAGAGGGGCAGTTGTACAATATGAAAGCTCTCAAGTTCTTACTTCAAGAAAATATAGTAAAATAAGAAGTAAACACTTTTGATGCTTTCATTTCATAATCACTAAAAAACAAGTCCACAGTCTTCCCCAGTAGCAGAAGCTGTGCATTTGGAACCTTAACAATGCCATTCCATTCTGATGGACGGTCTACTTGCTTCTCATGTGGTTTGAGTTCACTGACCATTATACACATACAAAAGAGAGATTGATGCACAGTTTACACTTAGCACTCACTCACAACACCAAAACCCAAGAGTTACATTCCACCCATATTTACTATCCAACTAACAGAATTAACCTGCGGTTATCGGGTTGGAATCAAACTTGACTGCCGCGTCGAGGACTGAGGTCTCTTTATGTTTGCTGTGCTCTATCCCTGCTCCACCTCAGCACCTGGGTGGTACAAGATCTGTCCCTGGTGAAACTTGTGTCATGAAGCCAGACGTAAAATACCAACACAGCACTGAACTTAATTGTAGAAATACACTTTTAAGAGTTCACTCTAAGAAGTCTACTCTAAAAATACACTATGAAAAACAAAATAAAAAAACAATGCAAACATGGTAACACTTTAGAGGTACTTAGAAGGACAACATTATCCTCTGGGTCCAGCTAATCTTCAGGTGTATTTTTATACTTGAAGATAGAGGCTTCAAGTGCTATATTACACTTGTGATGGAGACTCTAAAATAGCCTCCATCACTAAAATGGTGGCTATTTTAGCCTCCATTTAGCGTTAAATATATTCTGTTTAGAGAATATTTATATATTCTCTAAACAGATCTAGAGAATATATATTTAGAGAATATTTTTAGAGTAGAGTATTCTCCAAAAATTCAATTTTGGAGAATACTCTAAAAAGTGTATTTGAAACAATTAACTTCAGTGCCATGTCTGATATCATAATGCAAGCTTCACCAGGGACAGATCCTGTAACAACCAGGCGCTGTGGTGGTGCAGGGAAAGAACACAACAAACATAAGGAGACCTTCGTCCTCGATGCGGCCATCGCAGATTTGATTCCAGCCTGATGACCTTTGCTGTGTGTCTTCCCCCTCTGACTACAATGATCCCATGACTGTTCAGAGGTTGAAAGGGTTTAGGGACTTTTAACAACCAACCAAGACCAAAAATCAATTTAATTCTTGTCAAGTCTAGCCTGAAAACTTTCCATCAAAGATAATGACTGAGGAAAAAATGTTGGCGTTCATGCATTCAAGTTTTAAAATGTCAGTTTGGCCTGATAGATGTATAAGGAAGATGAAGGAATCATACAATACATACAAGTTTTTCCTCTTTCTTTTTTCTTTCCTTTTCCCCTCAAATGATTTTTTTCAGACGACAGCCATCTAGTAATCAGTCAGGGATACACCATTTGCTTGCTTCTTGACATGTTACAAAACATCATCAATAAGGTAGCAGCTGAAATTGAACACGGCATATTTCCAGCAAGCAATCATCAAGAACACTATAGCTTGTTGCAGTTCAACTTTTCTTCGCTAGTGATGGATGATTGAGAAATGCAGGAGCATTTACTGTTCAGTTCCAACAAAGCGTTCTGCACTGTGATAAACTTATCAAAACATTATTATACATTCAAACTTCACAGAGAAAAACACTACTAACAATTGCCCCACGGGGCAGCCTTCTATCCACTTCTATATTCCCACAACACTTTATGTGAACAATATTTTTCTTCAACACTATTCTTTCTTCAGACAGATTTAGGTTAAAAGTATATATATATTTTACCAACATGTTTTTCTTCTGACGAAGAATAATATTATCACACTTTGGAGTGGCGGGGTGTATGTATAAACATATACATATACCATAGAAATAAATAATAATGGGAACTCTGTGTTCTGAGGCTGTTTCTGCTCCTCTTGCTGTCATATATGGGACACCTTATGAAGTTGGACTTTCCAGACTTTTCTGATGTCTTTGAAAGGCCAAAGGCAGCCTCTGGGACTGCTGCAGCATACAGCAGTGCAGCAGGAGCCTGTAAGCACACGTTGGTTCTATGCCATAGGTAGGTCTTCCAGAAATAGGTTGCCTGAACAGCAGTAGCCCACATCAACAATGATGAACGAGACGCTGCACAGAGCCCATTATTCAAACTCTCTGAAAGTAGTGCTCTTCCTCTCTCCCAAAGACACACATGTATGTACATGCTCACCTGCACAACTCATGGTATATGGGTTGCTGCTATAACTGTTAAGGGGTCACAACAGTGGGGAAAAACTTTATCCTACTTTTTTGTGTTTTTCAAAGCAGGACATGAAAATCTGCACTCCTTTTTTAGTGGAACAAACTCCTGGAGACCATTTCATTTTATGTAAACTGGTTTTTAGTACTTTATCTGGCTTATTGGTTTTTAAACCTGGCACACTAACACAAAGAAAAATCTGCAATTAGAAAGTTTATCTTATACAAATTAAATAAGATATTGGTGCTTGGACCCCGGCAGCCTTTCCTTGCAGCGATAAGGTCTTGGCTTTGAGTCCCAGTGTGGGAGTTTGAATGTTCTCCCTGAGCATGTGCGAGTTCTCTCCAGGTACTCTGGCTTCCTCCCACAGTTCAAAAACATGGTTGAATTTAGAGGACAATGTCTCTAAATTGTCACGAATCTGAGGGTCACCCTGGACAGGTGACCCTGCCTCTCATCCAATGACCTCTGGAGACAGGTACCAGCACCCCACTAGGGATAGGCATGTATGGGCTTACTTTCTTTTAAAAAAGCTGACAAAGAAGTCCCTGCATGAGGTCAGGTCAGGAGGGCAGGGTGTTTCTGCATGGAGATCGCATGTTCTCCTCAGCATATCTGGGTTCTCTCTGCCACAGGTCAGAAACTTAACACAGTGTGTTGTTGGTGTCTCTAAATGACGCTGCACTGATCAGTGGGTCTAGATAATGGCTGGATGGATATATTCTATAACTTCTAAAATATCTGTTTAATAGATAATTCTGAGTTTAAATGCCTAGACAAATAAAAGGCAAAAGCTGCATATCACAAATTGTGCGTGTCCTAGTCCAGTGTTCCCACAAGTCCCCTTCAAGCCTCATCAGATCCACTCCACTCAGAGACTGCACTGTCCTCTACATTCTTCTCAATAGATTTTTCTTCCTCATCTCCAGATTTGTTCTCAAGTTCTTTTTCTGTCCTCCTATTGCTTGTTCTGCTACTGTATACTTGAACGGCTTAGTACGACCAATCATTTACATAAGAGCACTGCAGTAAGAAGCAGAGCAAGTGCTGTTCTGTTCTGCCATCTTACGTTCCTTTTTTTCCCCCACATCTGTTGCATTCTCTCTTTCTCTCCTTGATCCAAAACAAGCAGTACACATGTAATCTTAATGTCATCAGTAAGCAGAGCAAGCTGACAATTTTCTGGATTCCTATCAAATGTCTTCCTTCAACTTGTCTTGTTTCACATTGGTGAGGAAAGGTTCATGTTCCCCAAACCCTGATGAACACTTCACATTAAAAACCAGCAGCATGGGAATGATAAGACCAATCATTCATTCAGATTAACATCACCAGGACGGATTAACAACAGTCCTGATGGCAGGGTGCCAGCGGATCCTTTACGGCACAGTGGTCAAACTCCAGTCCTGGAGGGCCTCCTCCCTGCAACTTTTAGATGTGCCTCTGCTGCACCACCTGAATAGAATAATTAGGTCATTAAGGCTCTGGAGAACTTATCTACACAAGGATGAGGTAATTAATTTCATTCCAGTGTTTTGTACCTGTGGCACATCTAAACACTGCTGGACAGTGGCCCTTGAGGACTGGAGTTTGACACACCTGCTTTATGGCAACAGAAGATGGATTTAATGTGGGATTATAAACAGATACAGGAGACCCTGATCACAGTGTTTTCATGCCTGATAGTTCAGAACACTCGGTTCTATTGGGATCAAAATGACATTTGTTCCAATTCCAGCTGCTGTAGTTCTCTTCCACACTACACTGTCAAACTAACAAAACTTGTTTATCTCCATCATCTGTGCAGGCGCTGAATAGAACACAAAAACCTCTGAAGAAAACACTGAACAACGTCTTCATAAAATGTAAACAGAAGAGTGGTGTGAGATTTTAGTAGTTAAAATAGAGTGGTCCCGGCAGAGCTATGCATTTGTTTTAGTTGTATTTACCCAGAATTCCTGGGCTGCAGTCCACTTCCTGCTTTTGGAGTGGACCTCAGCCAAGCTGGTCTGCTTGGATTTACATATGTATTCAAACTGCACCAGATTCACTTCAACCAAACTCAGACCTAGGTCTCTAGGCAGACCAGAGTTCATTTTTTTTGGTCCACATCAGATTTCTATTGCCCATTCACACCTTCCCTAACAAACCGGACATTCTGGACAAATGAACTAGAGTTGGATTAAAGTGGGCTTACCAGAGCCGGTGTGGCTGCAGCCTGAAACTGAGACAGAGTCATTGTCCAAATGACAACAGGACCAAAATCACTTATCTCTTCACAGATAATTACATTACACTTTCAGTTAAGTGTTCTAATTTCTGAGAAGAGGTATTACAGTAATAAGCTATGATACACACTCACCATGCATTTAGAAACACGTCCAACAAGAACCTTACTCATCTGAGAAAAAAAATTATTGCACTACACATACTCCACAAATTATAGGATGAAACCTTTATTCCAACACCTGTTACATTTCTGAGGTAGCTCGTCAAGTTCTAGTAAAGATGTTCCGTAGAACACTGTATTCAAGCTGTTTAGTACAGGGTTCGATGGAACCCCAGGGGTTTGATGGAACCCCAGGGGTTTGATGGAGCCTCTGCCATGGAGGTAAAGACACACTTGTGTAAAGTCGTGATGACGCACGACTTTACACAAGTAAAATCGTGCAGCAAGAATCACTTGCTGCAGAGCAAGTTATCCTCTGCAGTATCACTTGCTGCAGAGGATCACGTGACATCGCTTGGCCAATCAGTGATGCGGGAAATTTAGTGCGCACAGTAGTCAACAGCTGTAGTAGTTGTACATCGTGTGGTTTCTTTCTTAATATTTTAATCCATACTAAACATGTCGAGCAAAACTTTGGGGGGGCCAGAATAAAGTAATACTGTAATTTGTTGTGAGTTCATGCACTGTGTTGGTTTAGTTCTTTGAGCAAAGTGATGTTCATTTTTGCACCAGTAAAAGAAGCATATGCCTATGTCTTGAATTTGGAAAAAAAAAATTATATTTTATTTATCACTAAAGAAGGGTTCAGTGAATGCGCACATGAAACCGGTGGGTTCGGTACCTCAAAAACGGTTAAGAACCACTGGTTTGGAAGCATGTGTAGAAAAGCACAAGCCTTCCCCTCAAAAGGTCACCTTCAAAGCGTGTGTCAGTTGAAAGCATTCAGTCCCACACAGACATATCCCATCATGCCTCTTCTGAGCCATTTGTTTCTTTATTTCTTATGTCAAACTGACCTCATTGTTATGCTTGCCTTATTCTGTTTTATTTGATAAAAAAAAAACTCACACATGTATCAAAACTACCTAAAATTATATAATTTTGTCTCTTTTCTCTTAAAGAGAAAATAATACAAAGGATTGTATACAAAGAATACAATTCTTTCTATTCTTCATCAATTATACACTTATAATGTTAATTGAGTCATCCTCTCATTTGCTCAAAAGCAAACTTGTGCATCCATTAATTGAAATTGGCTCAAATTAAATGGTTTTAAAGAAAGAGTGACCCATTTACCATCTTTGTTTCTGAGAAGAAACTAAATGGCTCATCTACAATAAAAAGGTCAAACATGCCTTTCTTTAAACAAGAACATTGTCTCAATTTTCTTCCTTGCTACATTAAAAATACCCTTTGTTGAGTAGGTAAAAACAGAAAATGTCACATTCATAAAAAAAAAAAGTTACTTTAATTTTTGTAGCCAGTGAGTATTTTCATCCAGGCAGTTTTTGGCATATAGGGCAGGAAGCTTGGACACCACTATCAGAGTTTTAAACAAAGTTCCTGTTTTATTTTAGTGGTCTGT
Source organism: Poeciliopsis retropinna (assembly GCA_010277075.1). Classification (NCBI taxonomy): domain Eukaryota; kingdom Metazoa; phylum Chordata; class Actinopteri; order Cyprinodontiformes; family Poeciliidae; genus Poeciliopsis; species Poeciliopsis retropinna. The sequence goes on from VMRM01000023.1 coordinate 1,053,147, forward strand.
TTTTTAGTATGCATTTTATTTACTTCCCTATTTCCTCAGCTTTGTGTCTCTTGATCTTGTTGGGCCCTAGCAGCAAAGCAAAGCGCTGCAGAGGTTTATTAGTTCATGTCCTAAATTAATCCGGAGGTGGCCATTTTGGATCAAACTTCAACAAAGTCCTCCTCAGGATTTTGACCTTTCTGCTTCATTTTCAGCCATTAGGCAGCTAATGAACTGCCATCAATGATGCAATAAAAAATTTCTACAAAGCCGGAAGGTCTGTTTTTGCTTCCCAAGAATTAGAGCATAACTCATTGCATTATAAAGAGCTTTCACCTCATAAGATCCTCGACAGCTGACACCAGTTAGCTAAATATACATTCTCAGGCTGTTTTTAAACCATGAACAGCAAAGAAGAAAGAAAAAAAACTTCTGCCTTCATCTAGAAAATAGCTAAATTGTGAGAAACAATAAAGGAGCAGAACTTGACCCAGTATCACACATGCTACCCTAGTGTCTAACTCCTGCGCCTGAAACCCATCACATGTGACAAACAGACATCATCAGTAAATCCAGACACTGCTTGCTTTGCTACCTCTGATTCAAAGTAAACATTAGGACTAGCAGAACATAACATTTCAAACTTCACACCTATTATACACTTATGTAAAAATAATGATGTAATATAATTTTGCTGAGACTTTCAACTCTGGTGCTTCTAAATAAAAGACTTAACCTGAAGTCACTGTTTTCTGTCATGTTTTCTGTCAGGCATGCTGGCAAATTCAGGAAATGAGGAGGATGTTGTCTCTCATGTTGGAACATCAGGCCCCATCACAGCCTGAAGTGCGATTGTTGTTTCTTGTATGGTTCTTATGTGAATGTGTATATTGGATAAATAATGTGAATTTCCCAGTGATCAGCAGCATCATTACTCTGTCGGTTATTTTTTTGGGAGATCATATTATTTAATTTTGTCAATGTAAAAGGATCACTAGGCACCTGGAAATTAAATTTAGTCTTTCAACAAGTGCCACCATCAGGTCAGATTAATGTCAGCTGAATTAAACGGTTATAATCAGTGACAAAAATTTCACTCCTCTGTCTTCCCCCAGTGCTAACTAGAAACAACAAATCAGAGCCACGAGGAGGATCTCAGCACCGTCAGTTACCCTCTGTGCGGCACTGCTCATCCCCTCTGCTACACTGCTGTTAGCATAGGCTATTGTGAATGCTAGGATTAGTTAGCTTCCCCACTAATGACTGAAACAATTTTCTTGTAGTAGTGAGTTTTTCTCTGCCAGTACCACATTCAGAAGCGAGTACATAAAATTGTTTGAAATGGCTAACACCCGCCTCCTGCCTCTCATTGGTTGTTTTTGGTAAGGAGCAGTGCATCACAGTTTATCTGTCTCAAACTGTCACAACATGGCTACAGTTTTACCAAATATGTAAAAAAAACATATGTTTTTAAAAATTACATAATTCAGCTTTAACTGGCAGAGCTTCGAATGAAATTAAAAAGTAGTATCTCATTTAACGGAGAAAACCTTCTCATTACAATGAGATGCAAAACTAGTTCAATTGAGGAAACTGGAAAACATGCAATTAGATTTATAACTCATTAAAAACAAACTATCTTCTCTTTTAAATAAGAAAGGTGGCAACAACAAAACAGCAACAAGTGCAATGTCTAAACAGCTTTAGGTGGGACTTCCTGTCAAACATCTTGATCAAAAACTCATTGCTGCAAGCCATGCTGCTACCGTCAGCAACAACTTAAAAAAAAAAAAACACATCTATTTATAAAAAGAATGCCAAAAAATCTAATCTACTGACACAAAAATCATTCTAGCTGACGTTCATACGTCCAAAATCCATCTCTAAAATGACACTAGTAAATGGACAATTGTATGTGCTAAATCATAATGATGAGAAAATAGAGCATAGAAAAAACTTAAAGTCAAACGGAGAGCTACATGGCTCCTTGCAGTCTAATCAGTCCATGCAGGGCTATTTATGCTACCGTTGGTAACATAGTCCACTGACTTGCTCAAATAGACATGAAACATTTCTAAATATCCTTCCCCCAACAAAGACCATATGAATAATTTAGCATGTCTGCACACAAAAGAATGCTGTATTCCAAAACTCTTAAAAGGTTTTTCATTTAATTTAGCTTCAGTTCACTAATAAAATATTGTCTCAAGGCACTTTACAAAAAAAGTTAATTCAATCCAGTCGTATAAACAAATACAAAGTTCATAGATTCCTTCCTAATTGTTCCTAGTAGTCAAACAATTGGTTACATTTTTTATTTTCTAAGGAAACCGAGCAGAATGTATGAAGGCATTGACTTGCAGCATTAACTCCTACAGTCTACCTTCACAAGACTCTTCCAAGCATAAATACATATACAAAATAACAGAAATTAAACCTTCCAATTACAGGACAACTTCTCAAGCCAGTTGCCATGCATGGTAAAGACTTGGCAGAGAGGAGTCAGGGACATGATCCTGCCACTTTGTCTCAGTGAAATGCGTAACACTGTAGCATCCAAGACCTCAAGAAGAATCATTAAAAAGATTATTTTTGACCAGAAAAATGAGCAAGAAAAGTTTTTAAAATGGATGTAACAGAGCTTCCCCAACACGCTGCCACGTTGTGCGCATCTGACCTCACAGAACACGCTTACCATTCCTTGTTGATATGCTCACATCTGACATTTGATCAGTCACAGCAGTATCAATATGTATGGAGCAAATCAAAGAATGAAAGCTTAATTTTGCCCTTTGTGTTTAATGCAGTCTTTGAAGTCCAGCAGCAGAGTTTTGATCATACTCAGAAGTGGACTGGACTCAGTAAACTAGAGGATTAGAGGCAGAGTGTCCTTTTATTTGACCTGAGGTGGTTCTCCACTGGAATTCTTTGAGCAGTCTGCCAAAACAGACATTTCCCTGCAACATAGATAAATAAATAAAGATGACCACACTGCTGCTGCCATGCTGTTTGCTTTGTGCTGAGCCATCAGTAGTCACCAGTAACCGTGTATTGATCTACATTCAAAGTGCACTTAGCAGGAGTGCTGGAGAATTAGAGAGAGAGCAAAGCAGAGGAAGATGAAAGACAGTGGAGGTAAAGGAGGAGGACAGTGAAGGGGCATACAAAAAGCGTGGCTGTAAATTAAGTCGTCGTTTAAAACTATGCTTATAATATGCTAATTTGATATGTCTATAATTGACCACTTCAAGAACAGACAAAAAGACAAGAAAACAAGACAAAACATGATGGTCAGGTGGTTACAGCTGCGTAAAGATAAAGACTGAGCTAGTAAAAATAAATGAAAAAAACTTTTGTTTAAAGCAATCAATAAAAGGATGAGTTAAAGTCTAGCTCAGTTAATGAGTGGGATCATTAAAACTTCACTTGTCACTAAGATCAGGTGACAAAACCAAAATTTAGTTTATCATCTATTTTAATGGTACAAAGATGCATGTTGTGTGATACATACAGATCATATTCAATGTTTTAAATCTCAGGTATTTCTATGGATTCTTACTTTTTATTTATTATTATTAGTTTTCTTTAATCTCTGACCATGATGGTTTTGTCATCATTACGTAACCTAACTGAACAACACTTTAGATTGTTTTTTCTATTCACTCTGAATAGGAGGTGTTATTGTTAGAGGTGCATAAATTAATAAGTTTATGTCCATCCAATCTAACCTTCAGCTATTCTTCTGATGCATTTCCATCAAATGAAAGCTTATGACCGAGCTCCTTTAGGCTCGGTCATAAACTTTGATTTAGAAGACAATATAATACTGAGTACTTTGAGTGCAAGGGAGGCAAAAGTACCAGCAAGACCAAAATGCTCAACAATTTTTATTTGGTAATTTTTTTAAAATCTGGATTTGTCATGGAACATCCTGGAAATCTTCCATCTCTGATAGAATGCATCAGCCAATTAAAACACACGCACGCATGCGCGCACACACTAACTGCTGGATGCACTGCTAATTGCCCAAGCCTCGAATTAAAATATTAAAGACAGTTTGAACATTTCAACTCTCCAATCATTTCAGGTTTATTTCAACAAAACAGCAAAATTCTGTCCTACTGTACAGCTGTGTCTACCACTGTTAGTGCTTCCCCTGTTGTGCATAATTAACCACTGAATACAGAAAGACTCACAACATATAATTACAGTGCAGCAAATGAATGATTAGCAATGTAACACATCAGTAAGAAAAATACAAACATTAAGATGGACAGAGATGGAGTTTATTACATAAAACAGGAAATGTTTAGTCTGATTTATCAAACATCAATCAAAGCCATTCAGGTTTGCTTTGTCTTCTTCAAAAATATTTTTACTGGCAACAAAAATTAAAAATGTCATTAATTTATCATGCATGTATGACATTGTAGTCTTTTTCTGGCAGAAATAAACAATAAGTTATAGCTTTTATACCTAATTGTTTCCATGATTCTAAATGTTAATGTTACTGGTGATAGTAAGGTGACTACAACATCTGTGTGTTTTCGCTCCAGAGAGGATAACTACACATTTCAATGACCTCTGTCAGAGTCTGAACTCCATGCATTACTTTCTTCTGTTACCTCCAAGATGGGATATGCCAAACCCTCCTAATCCTTTTAAAGCTTGTCCCTTACTGGCAACCAAAAGCATCCGCACTGTGTTGACTTTACTGGCCAACACAGACTTCCCGTTTTCATACCATGAGAAATGATAGCTTGCTAGAGGCGTGGACTACCGTTTGTCTTTGACAGATATAATGCACCAGTTCGATGCTATGAAGCTTACTAGAAGTTTCCTGTGCTATAAACAAATATCCTCCAGTGCAAAGAGAGATGGCTCAATCCAATCAGAGTGGCTGTTAATGTTAATTCAAAGCTAAATGTGTGAAACTTTACACACAGAGCCACATAGAGATTCAGTGCATGCCTTATTATTTACCGAGTCAATGTTTAATAACAGAAAATATATTATTTCCTCTCATAACCCTGACAGCATCTGAGTCTCTGTTCATACTCTACCAATATTCCCCTTATTACTCGTCAGCTTTCATGTTGCTTTTGCTTTGAGGTGCACTAGATTCTCATACTGAAGAACTTATTTCCTGTGGAGGACTCATCCTGAATTTATTCACTTCAACTCTTTTTTTAAATCTTGGCATCTCCTGACTTTCACTGGATCTTCTGTTTAGCTGCTCACCCAGTCAATTCAGCTTCCGACTTACATCAAATCCATGGCAAAAACAAAAGCTGGAGAAACATTTAACTGTTGCCATTCATCTCATATGCAGGAACTCAGGAATCAGATCAGCTAACAGGCTTTGCCAGAAGATCTGCACTCACACTGCAGCCATGGCACAGAGGCTACCCCGTGCTGAGAAGGCAACTCATGGCCTGCTGAGAACCAGTCTGCATAGTAACCAAGAATCCCACCTTTTATGCAGAAGCTCTGTCATCAAGTTACACTTAATTCCCTGTAATGAGGATATGCAGCAGCAGCAAGAAGAACAAGAAGACGGAACAAGGAGGTGCAGTACCTGTATGACAAATAACAATAAATGTGTGTTCAGACAACTTACATTATTAGAGACAGTGAAGAAACCACAGAAAGTAAGGCTAAACTACTAAAACTACCAAAAAGATAGAATGAGGCAGATATTAGGTAAAATAACTTATTTATGCTGCACTATTCATAAACAAGGCAACACAACATGCTTTACAGGACATCAAAGGGAAAACAGAAAGGAAATAAACATAAGCATGAAAGCATGAAACAATAACTGATTACTTTTAGAGGAAATCAATCACGCAAATAGTACATTTTCTGCAATCAAGGGTTCAAGGATTTTTTATTTTCATACCAGTTTTCCTTGTTTGTGGTAGTTTATTTGTATAGCATATTTCAGCAAAAATTGCTTTACATCATGAAATCAAACATCATAAAGTCAGCAGTGACTTTATAGTCATATAGTAATGGCGGCACTTAGAATTAAATAAAAAAAATATAGGCCTTAAACAAGTGTTGTTAGTTCATCAATATTAACAGTTGCACTTGTGTGCTTCTGCTAAATATTGTTTGATTATTATTTTTAGTAAGAACATCTGACCAGATGGAATTACCCAGAAAGAAAAAATTATAAGTTTTGTACTTTTATATGCAAACTGCATGAAGCTTAAGCTATTGACATTGTTCAAGTGACAAATATTCTTGGATTCATCATTCATCCATTGAATATTAGGGTGCACTGACCGCAATTATCTGGCTGATCTTTAAAAAATCTAACCTGCCCATTTCCATTGTGGCCGATACCATACAGTTTTTGTAACCATGTTATGAGGCCACAAGGCGCCTTCAGTGTTCCAATCTGTTGTTGGACTATAACAATTCAGAAACACTCAACAATGCAAACTTGTTTTATCTGCACACAAGATAAACTTATATAAATGAAGTTTAGATGTGACCTGGTGTGTGGGGAGTGTACTCGTGGGAACTCGTGATTTTAAGATAAGGTCTCTGGAAAAGATCGGTTTCACTTCCAAGTATTGACAGATCTCTGATCACACAAAATTAAGAAAATCACAGAAAGTGGAAAAATAACATCATAGCACAGTTGTTCTGCTCGACTGGCCTGAGAGCTAAAACCACACAGCGATCCTGCCTACTCACAGAAGATAGTGAATACAGATTTTCCTGTGAAACATGAGTCCAAGTCATTTCCCAATCATTACTATTACTATTTTTTAATAGTAATGTCTGTAAGACTGGATTTTTTGTTGCGCATGTCTAAAATAACAAAAAGAAAAAGCAAATGCCAAGATGCACGCCATTGGCTAGAATTTGCAAAGGAGTGGGTCCTTTTATTTTCCTTGCTGCTGATTGGCTGTACCCTCCAAAAGCTGAGAGCATGGATGCTAGCTGTGGTAGTGCTAAGACAGTTTACACCAGGGGTGGGCAATCCTGGTCCTCGAGGGCCAGTGTCCTGCAACTCTTAGATGTCTCCCTGGCCCAACACAGCTGAATCAAATCGTCGAATCACCTCCTAAGTGCAGTCAAGTTCTCCAGAGTCCTGCTAATGACCTCATTATTTGACTCAGGTGTGTTGAAGTAAAGACACATCTTAAAGTTGCAGGAGACCGGCCCTCGAGGCCTGGAGTTGCCTACCCCTGGTCTACACTGTGCAGATTAAGGTATAATTGATTTTTAAACTGTTAAAGTAGTAACAGTTTAAGTAAGTCAGGTAAATACTGTTCTCCTCTCAATTACTACCATCTTGTTGTAACGTCACTAACAGCTGACTATGAAGTAGGAGTGCACTGATTTATCGGTAACGATTTTCTTAATTTTGATCACAAAGATCAGTGATCAGCCGATTTCTACATGTGAAGCCGATCTTATTCACTAACCTCATCTACCTCAGGAAAGGTCTAACAATCAACCACTGTCCTCTGCTCCCCTATAAGAGAGATTTGACTTATAAATCAGACCACCGGGTCTTGTTTAAAGTTAACTATAGTGACCCCATTGTTGCCAACTCAGCAATTTTCTTAATTTATTGGGCAACATTTCAGATATAGAAAAAATTGATATGGGCCAAAATTGGAATTGGTAAGGTAGGCTTTAAAAAAATGTAAAAATAAATAAATAAATAAAAAAAGAAAAATATCGGTACTCGGCCAGAAAGCTGCTATCGGTGCACCTCTGCCCCTTCTGTGAAGAAGTAGTGAAGAAATGAACCCACTGAGTGTATTGAACAGGTTGGATTTAGAAGCAGTCCGTAAGACCCTCAGCTGTGGACATGGAGGGAATAGAACACCTAAATGTCCTCAAACTTTAGTTCTATGAGTTCGTGATGGGGAAATTAACTCGCCTCAACAGAGTTGGTAGATTTAGATTTATGTGTGCAGAGATTTGTAATGACCAACAGTTCACTTTTTCATTAATAGGCCTATATTATAGTGTAAAGTTGAATCTTTCTATTTCCTTTGGTTATTCAGTTTGATGTCTGTTCTTCATATTATGTGAAGCTACACTGGATACATATAAATTGAGTATTTGTTGGATTGGTGTCTATGGCCAGCTGCGAGAATGGAAACTCTCAAACTCAGACTGGAGCCGAACACACAGGACTGCAGAGTTGGTGATTGTTGGTGTCTGACATTTGTGTTAGCCTCTAAAAGACATCATTTACTGTACAAGTAGTCAAGTGATTCAGTGAAAATGCATGTGGTGCAGTGCAGCTTTAAAATCAACACATCCAGTAATCCCAGAATTTCCCACCAATAATCTTGTTCTGGAGATTTTCGAGCATCAACGTCACTGCAGTCAGTCTGCTCCCGATCCATCAGCTGCTAACGGCCTCGTAAAAAGAACAAAAAGTGTCTTTGTGACAGCTGCCATGCATATATTGACAGAGAAGCACACAAGTTCACAATAAACTGCATATCGGCTTACATAATAAGTCTTAGAACATTTTGTATGTTTGCCAGTGGCTTCCCTTAAAAAGCCCGTAGCCATAGGTGCAGTGGCTTCACGTGACGATTCACGTGTGGCATGCTGTAAAGCAACAGCTCCTGTCTCTTGACATGCATCCCATCAGCTGATTTCACCTGACTGCAGGAAACAAGCCGAGCATCGTCCAAACTCAGTGAAGTGAGGCAGCTGCAGCAGGCTGCACCGCACTGCACCGCACCATCCCGCCCAGTACACCAGTACATACACACACCACCACAGACAGGCTGGCTCTTCCTCAAAACTCCACTTTGGAACAATGGCACTACCGCTGGCTACATTATATACCTTCACCATCATTCACCATCCTTCTTCCTTTCTTTTCCTCCATCATAATATTCCCGCATCTCTTCCCTCCTCCTGTCAGCAGGATGCGGACTCCCAGACCAATGACTTGTATGAAGCGGGGCTGTCATCTTAATGCGGTAAACTCCCTTCCATCCAGCCCACACCGCACACAGACGCAGTAAACACCCTGCCAACAGCCGCCTGCGGAGGGACCTGAAGCAGACTTACTGTTCGCAGGAACTGGATCTCATCCTCTCCCTCTCCCAGGTCAGCCATGGTGAGCTGTCTCCCGGATTGTGCCTGCAGAGTGGGATCCAGGCTGGGGAACGGGAATGATGCTGCGGCTGAGGCACTGAAAGCCGGAGCGGAGGAGGTCCCAGCTCATTGGATGGCGCGCGCCTGGCGGAGGAGGAGCAGCCCAGGTGTGAGCGAGCATGTGCGCGTGCGCTTTGTTGAACAGCCTGCGCTCTCTGCCGGTGGACGTGGGAAGAGCACACACACACACACACACACACACACATACATATATATATATATATATATATATATATATATATATATATATATATATATATATATATATATATATATATGCTGAAATTTATGAACGATGGAAATACATTTTTTAGGGTTTGTTAGGCACAAATTAACAAGGAGACAATATATTAAATAAACAAAAGAAAACATTACAAAAATACCATATATGTTCACAAATATATGTCATGATGTATACTAGTGGACACAAAAGCAGCAGGCAAGACTTAAAGTTCTGTGTGTATTTAATGAAGACAAATGAAAACAAGGAACCAATTTACAAATAAATCCAAGAAAATCCAAAAACAGGGCAAAACAGGAGACATTAGGACGTCCAGGTGAACCAATGAATAGTGACATGGCGAACTGGCAGCTAGTGACAGAAACCGAGAGGTTTAATGGTTGAGGTTGAGTGTGAGGACAAAAGAGCCGATGAGGGCTGATGAGCTAAACGATACCAGATGTGAGAAGTAGAGCAGGAGTCAGCTGAGATAGCTGGGAAGATACACAACTATCTGTGTACACAAGGGAACAGGGAAAGAAAACACTAAGACTAAATATGATAAACTAGAAAGAGACAATAACAGGCTGATCAAAGTATAAAAATAACTAAGGAACACAGAACTAGAATAAGGAGAAAGACCAAACAAAGAAATAACCTTACTAGAATCACTAAAGAACAACAGACATAAACTCAGATATAGTAAGTCTTAGAACATTTTGTATGTTTGCCAGTGGCTTCCCTTAAAAAGGCTGTAGTCATAGCTGCTAGGGGCACTTGCTATCATCATGTGATGTCATCATGTGATGTCATCACGACGCTTACTATCATCATGTGATGTCATCACAAAAGCTGCAACACACAGAAGTCTATGTCCATCTTAATCTAGAATTTTAAGAAAGGAAATGACAACATTGTCTTAATGAAGTTGAAATGGTTCAGGCTGAAATAGTTGGCTGAAAATAAGACATAATGTGTGGGGGAAACCCATCCTGCTTAACAATTTTTTAATTCTAAATTACTCAAGTTCTGGACATTTGAGTAGAAAATCAACTTTGAACCTGTTTCAATAGTAACTGAGTTTAATCTGTAGGTCCACAAATAATGACAACACAATCCTGGAAATGGCTTCAGTCGTTCAGCATGGTGGACAGGTTCACTGTTTTTTCATTTTGCCATTTTGACTCATTTTGATCAGCTCTATTAAGAAATTTATTAGTTGATCATCTGAAATGATCAAATTATTATAGATCAAATGTAGATTATTTAAGGCACAGATACTGTAAAATGAAATTTCACTGCTGTCTGTCATCTTAAACCCAGTTCAACCTGAATTTAACGTTATCTACAGACAGAAAAATAAACCCTTTTGATTTCTGGGAGGGTATGAATTTGGAAGTCATTATTGGGAATAAATTTGTTTCAACAGAAAAAATAAAATACAGACAAACTATAACTGCATAATAACTGCATAATATCAAGACAGTAAAGAATTTGAGAACACCATCCAGTTGAGTGAAGGAACACTCCTTATCCTGGAAGCTATCAGATGATTAACCAGGCATCACAAAGCAGAATCCCTGCTTTACCCAACATACACGCTCAAACATCTGAGATGTGAATCAGTGATTACTGAGAGGCAGCAAAGCTAACCTCTGCACCAGAGAGCAGAGCTGCTTCAACTGGTCTTTCTGGCAGGTAGTTGGTGGAGAGCGAGACGACGTCCTCCTGTTGGACATTCATTTATCTAACAGTCTGACGCTGAGAAAGGCTCAAGGAGTCTCACTTCATTCAAAGTAAGAGTTAAAAAACACAGCAAACATGAGACACTTTATTACCTATGAAACATTTATTATAACAGCTCACAATGTTCAACAAGTTACCATCATTATTCCACAGTTAGAAAGACTAAGAAATACAAGTTATTTGCTCCAAGCTGCTCCAAGCTGCTCACTTACAAATATCCAAACACATTTAACGTTCATAAAACAATACTTTGGGATTTATCAGACAATAGAAACGTGTTCATTCATCACAAACATAAACATTCAGACTACCTTCTGAATGTATTTTCAAAATTAAAAGCAAAAACTGACATCAGCAATATTTTTGGGTATCATTAATAAATGCCACTGTGGTGTAGTAATGTTGTGTTGAAGCTTAAAGTCAGCTTTAAGCTGACTTCTCTCCAAGAACAGAATTGCTAGTTCGATCATATCAAAAGGTTATTAATAAAAAATAAAAGCAATAAAATATCCCACATTCTTTTATGTCCTGAACAGCTTACAAATGAAATACTTATTGATTTTTAAGGATCTGTCTGTTGCTGCAGCAGCAGCCCTGCTCTGTGCTGAGACTCCTGATGATATGTGACAGTACACTGCAGCCCCTAAGGCACCACTTTGATTATTCTAATGAAATAGTCATTGTGAAAAGATAAACAAATGAAATAAAATTGACTGATGGTTAACATGAGATTTTCATTTCAAGTACAAATTTTAAACCAACTCTAAAACATGAATAGTACAAAAAACCAGAAGATCTGAATGTGGCAGATTGGTTAGTGACAGTCCTGAATACTCTGAAATGTTCCCATTCAAAGTCCAACACTGAGGCATTATGGGTAATAAACGCAGCAGCATGTGGTACCATAGCCAGAGCGCATGGAGCAGCCTCAGCTGGAATGATGATCCACGCTACGCCTCCTGTTCATAGCCAAGGATGGGAGCCAACCATCTCTCCACCTCATCTGTACTCATCCCCTTCCTCTCGCCGTAGTCCTCCACCTGCACACAATCAACATCAGTCCGGATGTTGCTCTGGCTCTCAGGTTTAAGTCATCATCTTGTTATTTTCTCATTTCTCAACCCGAGTAAACCCATCACCTGTTTCCCTCTGGGGGGTTTCTAGTGAACTGATGTACTAATGGCATTCAGAATCAGAATCATTTACTGCAAAGAGATTAACTGTTTTTTTTTTTTTTTAAGAACAGATTTTTTTCTTCATGTTATATGAGGAGCAGTGGCAGAACCCAATTGTTGATCTAACCAGCAGGCTACTAAGAAATAGGTGTTAAATTCACTTTGTGCTAGCATTACCATTTAGCCTGGCTACAGTTATTGGAGCAGCCAAACGCTTTGGATAAACAGCAGCTGATATGGAAGCTGCACAGGTCAGAGGTTTAGCTGGATGAGGATTCACCACCTCTCCTCCTGAGAGGTTCTCTTCAGAACCATGATGGTACCACAACAGAGTTCTGTCAGCATCAGCATGAAAGGCGAGCCGGTGACTTATAGAGAAATGCAATCTGACAAGCAGAGCAACAAAGAAGCAAGTTCTGGCAAAGGAAAACATCAACTCATCGACCTGAGCTGAAAATCTGCAGAAAGTACAAGGAAGATACTGCACAGCTAAAGGCCTCTTTTAGGTTGTTTCCACACATGTCTCTGAAGACTTAGTTTTTTTTTCAGCTTTGACCTTCATCACTAGGAAACTCTCTTTGAAATGCAATAAAGATATAAGTAAAAAGTTGTCATGAAAAGAATTGCCAACTATTTTGATTTTAAATGTTTGCAATGGGTGTTCACAGTGGAGCCTGTTAAAGAATAAGATATTCACAGAGAAATTGATGCAGAAGGGAACCAAGTGTGATCATGATTCCTTAGTGGTACCAATAGATAATGTGATCATAATGTGATGTGTTAAGTTGGCTTCCAGTGATAAAGTAAAGAACTTCAGTGTTATTTTTGACCACATGTTATTAAATCCGATATTAGACAGATTATACAATTTCCTTCTTTAATCTACAGATTATTGCGATGCTAAAAACGAGTCCATGCATTTAGTACTTCAAGGCTGGACTATTGTAATTCTTTGCTATCAGGAAGTCCAAAAATTACAAATCCAAAATGTTGCAGCAAGAGTTCTGATGAAAATTAAGATCATATTTCTCCTATTTTAGCTTTGCTTCATTGGCTCCCCGTTAAACGCGGGATAGAATTTAAGATTCCTCTTCTTACATATAAAGTCTTTAATAATCACCTCTATCATACAGAGATCTGATTGGTCCGTATGTGCCTAACAGACTACAGGTTTACTGCTGATTCCTCAAGGTTCTAACAGTAGAACAGAAGGCAGATCCTTAGTTATCAGCCTCCTCTCCTGAGGAACCAGATCCCAGTTTTATCTGTCTATAAGCCAGACACTCTGTCTACTTCTAAGATGAAGCTTAAAACTTCCTTTTGTAAGGAAGCTTATAGTTGGAGTTTCTTTGGTTAAGCTACTGGAGGAGATAATTACCATCAGGCTACTCTTTATTAAATATCATCTACAATTATTGCTGCTGTTAATTTTATGTTCTCTTTCCGTTTTCTTCCTGTCCTGGCCTAGCGTTTAGCAGTGACACCTTCCTGGAGGGGAATATAAGCTGAGCAATTGTTGCCAATAACTTCCTCTTCCCATTAACCCTTTCCTTTTCTTTCCTATAGACAGTAATCCTGGATCAGTGCTCCTGTGTTTTTCTGCCTGCTACTGGTTTAGATGACTGCTCACACTCGAATGGTTCTGGTGAAGGGAGTTGTTCTTGTCCAATGCCACTACAAGCTCATCCGGAAGAAGGGACAGAAAACATTTGCCCAGAAAAAGATATAGGAAACCAAATTGACTGTATTATTTTAGAACTAAGATTGAAATGAAAAGTATGCAATTATGTCTGAAAAACTTAATTTAACTGCACCAAGTTGCCTAATTGAATATATAAATAAATTGGATCAGTTTGTCTCTAAAGTGTCTTGAAACTGAATCTGTGCTGAATCAGTGCTGCATGAATGAATTCAATTGTGATGAGAACCTGTTCCTTGGTGATTTTTCCCACAGCGAAGTACGAAGCCTGAGGGTGTGATAAGTAAAGTCCGGAGACCGAGGCAGCTGGTGTCATGGCCAGAGACTCTGTCAGGCCAATTCCTACACACACCCACACACACACACGCCCACACACACACACACACACAAAGCCAAAAATGAACAGGTGATACCTTACATAGATCTAAACACCAAATTAAGTTACAGAGAGAGCACCTCACATGTGACATCCAGTCACACCAAAGCCGTTCATGGTTCTTAATCTTGTTGTAATGTACTGTTACAACAAGAATGGTACATTACAACCAGTCTTGTTGTAATGTAGTAAACAAGAGCAAGCTAACAATAGTAGCTATTGTCAACGCTAGTGGTTGACAATACTAGAGTTCCCTCTGGTGGTGCAAACAGAAAGTTTTATTATGTTCCAATGATCAGATCTATCTATCTATTCATCTAGACATTTGTCCATCATTAAGTAATAGCTGTACATGGAGTGCTGAAAACAATGTCTTCTATGATTTTTTTGTGTTGCTACTTGTTCATGTTAAAATTACAGTAGAACTTTCAAACAGAGCAGTTTTCTAAATCTGAGCAGAGGATTATTTTAATCTGCCAAGATGATTCAGTTGATCCAGCCGGGATTGCAGACGGGGTGTGATTATACACACAACATACCAGGTGGCCTACGCATCAGACTTCCATCTGAATAAGCAGGTCATGTTTAATATATGAATTTAAATATTTGAGGGTTTATAAATTGTCTTGGCTTTACAAGTCAAGACTTGGAGAAACAAGCAAGAATCCCCACCATGCCACCATTTACTTACAGCCAAATAATCCATGAAATACTACTTTCTTAAGAAATGTTTACATTACTGGTGCCAAATCATATTTTTATATCCGCTCAAGAAGGGAATTTGACTGGGTTTAAACAACCAAAATGAACATTTATTAATCATTAAACACGAGGAATATTCAGACAGAGTTCATCACATTATCTTAACATCACCCTCCTAATGAGTAGATACTGTCATAAACAACTTTGAGTTTTGGAGTGTTTGTTAATAGTTTTTTGCAATGCTGACTTACACACAGTTTCACACAGGATTTTTGGAGAAGACAGCAGATATAAAGGGATGAAACGCTGTGAGAACCGAGAGATATTTTGTTGCCCTCACCTGTCTCCTCCAGAACAGTAGCCAGCCTCCACATGGTGAGTTTCTCCGTGTGGTCAGGCTGGCTGGGGTATCCAGCTGCAGGTCTGATTCCTTGGTAACGAACTCTGTGCAGGTCTGAGGCCTGCAGAGCCTCGTCAGAGCTGTAGCCCCACAGCTCCTTACGCACACGCACATGGAGCTCCTCAGCAAATGCCTGGGAAAGAGGCAGCAGACACAACATCATCTCCAGTTTTACTTTTCTTTATTGTCTAACAGTATCATAAGAGATTTCTGGACAGGGTGACTCTTAAACAATTCAATAAAGATGGCCCATTTTAATCTAACAGACATTAGCTCAGTTATTTCTAGTTAACCTCTCTGGTTGATGCTGTTTTGTCTGATGATACCCAGTAGCCAGAGCTGGAGGCCAGCTGGGGTTTGATAAACTGGGCTGGCATCAGTCATCAGGTGGGGAGCTCCATGATTACTGGACTGGTTTAAATCTATTTCTTGTTTATTTCTGTGTTTCTTCTTGGGATCAGTGAAGTTCTGATTATGATTCCTGGTCTGGGAGCGTTGCCGCTTAAAGCAGTTTTGCTGTACTGCTGTACTGTCTTTTTTAATAATTATATAATATAAAAAACAGGAGATATCACAATTTTGAATAATTTTACCTGACACAATTTAAATTTTAATTTGACATTTTGTATTCGACTCTGAAATTAAAAGATATTGATAATAAATAATAAAAACAGAACCCAACAGGAATCCAACCATTACGCTATTGTTCACTGATGAGCTGGTTCAACAGCACTGGGTCTCCAAGCAGTGTTGCTTGCTGGTGTTGGCCTGCATGTTTCCATGGATGAAATCATCCCACCACCCCCAGGCAGCAAACTGATACCAAACCTTTTGAGAAGTCCTGAGAAGGGCTGTGCTGCTGACACTATACATTTCAGTGAAGCCAGAGATCACTGGTGTTAAATTGCTTCTGGTGCAATCCTCCAAGTTACCATCAACATCATCTAAATTATTATTTATCCTACATATATTTTGTGAATCATTAACATGTTCACAGTTTTATGGTGTTAAGGTTTCATCCTGCATACATCACCTCAGCGAGGCGATCAGCCAGAGCTTTGACCATGATGCTGTTGTAATCGTCTCCCTGGGTCTGGAACCGCTGACTGAGCTCCTCCGCTCCAAATATACCTACTGCAAACAGACCAATGTAGTCGGGAACGCCGCTATCCACAGGAGCCACAAAGTCAGAAACACATAGGAAGGGCTCTGAGCTGGAGCTGTCTTTCTCCGCCTGCAGAATACACACATTCCTTTACTGCTAATGCTACCCCATTCCCCGCTCTTACACTCCCAGAGAAAGAGTTGAGCTGTGAGGTGGGTGTGTGCCCAACTGTAAGACAGTTGATGAACTCCAGATCCAGACTCTCACCTGCTGCCGTAAGCCATGAAATGTGGCAACTGGCTTCGTGTCTCTGTGAACTGTGACATCATCTTTATACACATTGATGTCATCACCCATACTCTGAGCTCGCCAGAAGCCCACCAGACCCCGCCCCTTCAGACTGTTGCTGTCGATCATCTCATGGAGCAGTACCTGGGCATCATGGAAGACTCTGTGAGCCTCCGCACCTACAACACAACATCAGTCAGTGATTCAGACTTACAGTCTGATAACACATACTGGTGATGTAACCATGCTCTGTGGTTGAGTGTAAAGAATTGCAGAGGAGTTCTAAATGTTCAAATGTAGAACATTCAAGAGCAAAACAAAAGCACAAAACCATGAAGCAATAAAACTAAACAAGGACAGAAAAGGTAGAGCCTGAAGACCCTTCTGCTATATCAGCAGATTGAGAATATTAAGAATTCTCAATAAATTACTCTCATGACATTGGAAAAGGAAAGATAAATCACAAACAGCTTCACATTAGTAGTCTAATGGTATGTTGAAAGAGCTATATCAAGCCTCATGCGTGTTAAAAAACATCTCCTCAATGCAAACATCTCTTATATAGTGATATAAAAAAATCTGAAAAAAAATAAAAAATAAAAATAATTAACAGAGATTGAACTCTGCTTTTAGCAAATGGAGCTTAGTTTCACAGACCATACTTTTTATTCATCAACGTAAAAATATTTATAACTTTCAAACAACTAATAGGATTCTCAAAATGTGTTTATGTAGGTACACCAGGGTTCAATCCTGGAACCCTTCCTATTTACATGCTCCTGCTAGTTCAGAATACAACAAGTAACAATACAATAAAGTTAGTTGAGTATCCAATAATTTAATCAAGTCCACATGACTCCAAAGTGCTTCACTCTACATTCATTCATGCACACTCACACGCTGATGGTGGCAAGCTATTGGACAGTAGCCATAGCTGCCCTGGGGCAGTCTGACAGGGGCGAGGCTGCCATGCACCAGCACCACCACCACTCTGACTATCAAACTGGCAACCCACTGATTACAGAAGAACTGGTGCTAGTCCTTGTTCAGCACTTCTTTGATTTTTTGTGCAAGAAGTGGTAGAAGAAGCCTAGACAGCTTTCTTCTCAACACCAACCTGCTGTTGAGAAGGAAACAAATGGATGGATGGCAGGTATTGGCAGAAACAGGACAGCAGTCTGAAAACGCAAAGAGAAGCTCATACCAACAGTTTTGTCATTGAAGATTTTGGGGTATCCTCTGTTGGGATATTTCCCTCTAAGCTGCCACACATCAAAGAAAGGCTTCCAGTCGATGAAGTCCAGCAGACTGTTCAGATCATAACAGTCAAACACACGAGTTCCCAAGAACTGAGGGCGCACTGCAACACAAAGACCACCAGACACACTGAACATGCTCGCTATCAGCTCTATTAGTGCTGAGACAGTCATTAAACAGATTTATGTTCTTAGTTTGAAATTCACCGATCTGCATTGACTTACCTGGTTGAGGCTCAGAGAACCAGTCGACATGCAAAGCCTTCTGTCTGGCCTCAGACAGAGAAAGATACCGACGGTCCTACAGGCAACACAAGGGGAAGGACAGCATTTAACTTCTTGCATGTTCTACATTCCAAGGAGCTACCTGTTTGTTCTTAATGGGAAAAAGGGATTCCTGGAACCAGAGAAGCCCTGTTCTCCACTAATACCAACTCTCACCTTCAGGGAGTCGTAGTGCTCCTGTCTGACCTCCTCATACTCCTCCTTCACATCCTCCCAATACTCCTCCCGCACTTCCTCATCTAGCAGCTGGGAGCACTGAGACACATACACAGAACTGGGTGAACACCAGTAGACTCGAACCAAACCAAGAAAAACCCTTCTCACCTCTGCAAAAAATAACATGTGAGCTTCAAATAAATTCAGCAACAGAAATGATCATGAATATAATTTGGTCCAAATGCAGTTCAGTGGCAGCTGAACTGCAATGATTCAATTTGCAAGGAACTTTCATCTCCAGAATGGACACTAGTGGACACTTCTAGTGGGAAAAGATAATTTTCACTCCGTTAGACTTTCACACAGTGGCGCAGTTGGTAGCACTGTTGCCTTGCAGCAAGAAGGGCCTGGGTTCGATTCCCGGCCCAGGGTCTTTCTGCACGGAGTTTGCATGTTCTCCCTGTGCATGCGTGGGTTCTCTCCGAGTACTCCGGCTTCCTCCCACAGTCCAAAAACAGGTTAATTGGTCTTTCCAAATTCTCCCTAGGTGAGAGTATGTGTGTGCATCGTTGTTTGTCTCTATGTTGCCCTGCGACAGACTGGCAACCTGTCCAGGGGGTACCCCGCCTCTTGCCCGGAACCCAGCTGGAGATAGGCACCAGCAACTCCCGACCCCGTTAGGGAGAAGGGTGGTCAGAAAATGGATGGATAAAACAATCATGGTTTTGATGTCTTACTCTGTCCTGAAACAATAATATGTCCTATCCCTTTACACTTTTTTTTAACAGAGCAGAAGCATCACACACACTTCAGCTACACGGCAGGATTTTGATGGTAATGTTTCCAGACATGCACTTTACTACTTTCTGTAGGATCTATGTAAAAAGTGTTTTATGTACACAAACATAAAAAGAAAGATAAGTCACTATGACAGCAGCTTTAATGAGCCAAATGAGACACTGATACATGCAAAGCTGCACCTGCATTAGACCTCTGCCATCCTTCAACTGAAGATAAATGACTTACCACCACCACACTCCTGGAGGCGTCAAGGACATGAACTACAGGAGAACTGTAACAGGGTGCAATCTTCACAGCAGTGTGTGTCCTACACAACAAACAGCGCTGAAACACTCCACTTTGGGTCATTACAATATGTAAATCACAGTTTTCTTTAAAAATATATCCTATGTGTCAGTGCATGGTTAAGTTACTTTGATGTGGTAGCTCCTCCAATAAGCAAAGGCGTTGTCATTCCAAGTCTCTCCATTTCTTTCGCCACATAAATCATCTCCTCCAGAGAGGGAGTGATGAGGCCTGACAGACCAATGACGTCTGCTCCAAACAAACACACAACTATCAGCATGTAGTATAACAGAAATAAATAAAGCATAAATAAACACATTGTTGGATCAAAGTCATAACAGAAAAAAAAGAAACTAAAAGTTGTACGTTGAGAAACACACAAGACCAAAAATCTCCAGAGCAAATAAAAAGTGAGAAATATCCTGTTAAAGAATACTGTCTGACAACCATATTTAAAAAGCAATGGTCTAGTAGCTTGTTACATACAATAATCATCTACAGTTAATTCAGATTTGGCATATTTTCTGTTCCACAATTTATCACATAGATATTCAGAGTCAGTCACATTTATCTGATTAGGACTGAAATTCTGAAATTTTACCAAACTGGTGACATGACCTGTCCTGTTTTATCAAATCATTGTTTTTTTAAATTTTTAGTCAACAATAAGGCACAGTGGCGAAACTTGAAACTGCTGCTGAGCAAGTTATTCCACAGGTTGTTGCTAGGCAACAAAAGAGAAAGTTCATTGATTGCACCAACCTTGCTTAACAAAAGGCTTTCCTCTGTCTACAGTTCCCAGAATGCTGTGTGGTTCTGGATGGGAGTTCAGTGAATATTCTAAATATTGGCTATTCTATCAGACGTATTATCTATTAATATTGACCACATGTCTATTGTGATATATATACATATATATATATATATGTATATATATATATATATGTATATATGTACAATAGACATGTGGTCAATATTAATATATATATATATATATATATATATATATAATATATATATATATATATTAATATGAATATATATGTATATATATATAATATATATTAATATATATATATTATATATATATATATATATATTATATATATATATATATATATATATATATATATATATATATATATATATATATATATATATATAACTATTGATGTATTGTCCAGCCCTAAGTCAGATTTAATGCCTTGTATGCCCAGACACTTTAATCTATTTGGGTTCCTTATCCAGGGTTCCTGTGGAAAGCCTTACTGAACTTGCCCAAATCCATCTCTGCAGGCACCTTGTAGAATACTGTGGACCTCATTGCATTTTAATGCATAAGCCACTCAAACTCAGCCTAGCCCTTGGGCCACTTCTGAACCCCTCCTGGACACCATCTGCTAGGGCCCTCGTGTGGCCCACATTTCACCAGGGCTACATGTATCTGTGGCTCCAGTTACCCAGAAACCTTTGCCATAAGGCACGCAGTAATCATACCAGCTTTCTGTGATACGGCCTCTCTGAGAATACGATCACAGGTCACCATGACACCCAGGTCGATCACCCTGCAACAGAGCAAAAACAAGCTGCCCAATTCTCCAGAAGCAGTCAACCATAGCTTCTGGAGCTGTATGATGAGAAACATCATACAGCTTGATGTTTCTCATTCCACAGGGAGGGAACAATCAATGTTAGAAAAACTCTCTGGCCTTAAATTTCATGACAGGGTCAGAAGGTCAAATCCCGAAAGTTCAGTCAACAGATTCCAAAGAGCACCAGCTCTTCTAAAGACCCCCCCATGTGTAGAAACAAGAAATGGACACTACTTCAGTAAAAAGCAACAGCACTTCTCTTGTTTCAGAAAGACTCTGTCTCCCATCCAAAAGGCTTGTCTAGTTCTGTAACATCTTCAGCATTTAGTTAGCATTAAAGCATTTAATATTATTGTATCATGGATGGCACAATAATGTTTTACATACAATATTGTGAACTCCTATTTATTCCTTACTAATTATTTTAATCTTTTCTTGGTTGGTTTCCAAAAGTAATCCCTCATCCAATTGATTCCATCAAACACTGGTAAATAGAGACAGATCGGAATGTTGACTTTGTTGCTAAGCACAAACATCTCTCTAGATTCTGTAAATGGAGAAATTAAAGAAACCTTTCCAATGAACTGCTAACCACCAGGTCTGATTGAAATTGTTTTTCAGGTCTTTATATTAAGTGTGGATGTGAAAGTGAATGTGTGAATGGATTAATATTAACAAGTAAGGTAAAGTTCACAATATGGGACAAAAAAGAAATCAGAAGAAAATTTAAAATGGTTACTGTAAAAAAAATAATAATAAAAAAGGAAAAAAGCAGTAGAGATTGAAAGTGGATTTACCTAAAGTTGTTACAACCCAGGACCACGCCCACGATGTTCTTGCCAATATCGTGGACGTCTCCTTTTACTGTAGCCAGAACTATGGTGCCTTGATAGGGATTCTGCAGACAAAGGAATTGATCAGACTTTTAATGAAGCACTTGTAGGTAATAAAGAGTCTGTTGATTTCAACTTCACATGCTTTGGTTTTCTTTCTGAACACCCTGTTCAACATGTGAGATCTGGTGTACCAGTTTTTAGACAACTGAAAATATGAGGGGTGTGTGGGTCTGGAAATGGTGCTTATGTATGCAGATATAGAAATTATGTGAGTCTGAAAATAGAGACAATGATGAAAGGAAATCAGGAACACTTCTGTAGAACTTTAACCACATGTGACCTTGGCATTTGTTGCAATGTTTAGGTGATTCGCACAGCAGCTACAAACTCATTGCATCTCTGAATAGTGCTGTTTATGATCCCATATGTATATCATCTAGCGGTAGTAAAAAGAAGCTAGTATGCTCTGGACTTCAGATAGAATACAGACACATATTCATAACATGCTTTTATTAAACTAATTAAAACTTAATTCACACCTTACCTCTAAATGTTACCCGTGGGCAAAAGCAATGATTCCATTATATTAGGACTCTG
The DNA here is from genome assembly GCA_010277075.1 of Poeciliopsis retropinna. Lineage (NCBI taxonomy): Eukaryota > Metazoa > Chordata > Actinopteri > Cyprinodontiformes > Poeciliidae > Poeciliopsis > Poeciliopsis retropinna. The sequence goes on from VMRM01000023.1 coordinate 1,075,798, forward strand.
GTCTGGACATATTAGAATATTTAGTTCCAATGGTAACAATGACATCAGTAGTGATGACATCACTCTTTGATACATCAAAGGAATATCTCTCTTGAGTGTAGCACACAGTCTGTTTCCAGACCTGTTCCTGTTTCATACTTGTAAGTTCTAAGTTATGAAACTTCTCCAGGACCTGTTAAGATTATATGAAGGCACAGAATCAGCCCAGTACAGGTGAGAGAGATTCATCTGGTAAAAAGTTAATTTTTAGGTGCTTGAATTACACCTAAAATAAAATTAGGTTTAGGGTTAGGAATAGACTCGTATCGGTTAGGGTAACTTGCACTGCTAGGGTCAGCTAATTTGCACTGCAGCTGTGAATTAGCTTTGCTAGCACTTGGTTCAGCGCATCAAATTGTGACATTTACATTGGAGTTGTACATTATCCCTTTTTAAATAAAGTTTGTTATTGTTATTTGATGTGCTTGCTGGGAACCACCTTACTCTATCCCATAGGGTGAAAAACACAAATTTTCAAAAAACTTTGAATGTTTTTATTGATGCTCCTGACCATCTTCTCTGCTGATCCTGATGCTGCCATCATCTCCTCTCTCTCCTTCTCCATGAAGGGAATCAGATAACCGACTGCCTTCTTCATGACACGAGCCGACTTGATTACCTGGAAATACAACGAATAAAACAGTTTGTGGCAGGCAACTGTTTATTTTACAACATTAATAACAGCACAGAAGTATTATCAAATCGTCAATTTAGTTCAACTTATTAAACTGCTGACTGATGCTACCACACTGTGGGACTAACTCAGAAAATAAGTCATTTATTTTAATCTCATGTCAAAACTGAGATTAAAATAAAACACAGAGAAAGCACATCTACTGCTCATATCTGTAGGGTGCTAACTAAAGGTATGGAGATGCTTCCATGTGATTGGTTGATTCACCATCTGTGAAGGATTTGAACAGGTGCTTGTACCTAATATAGTAGCCGGTGACAACAGTACTTGGTGAGAATCAGTACCGACAGATGAGTTTTAGTCCTCACCAAAAGCCTTTAAATTCAACAACAATCTATTGTCATGGCAACAATTCTCATTGGGAAAATGTTCAACTTTGAACAGTTATTATAGTATGTTGTCTGCATACTAAACTGCATTACTCAGAGCTCTTTAAACCAGCAGGACAGTTGGAGCCACACATGGAAATGTCATTTTATAGTTTCAACCTCAGAACTGTTTACCTAAGACGGAGGACTGGTCAAGGCTTGGTCATTTTACTGCAGCCCAATTTTCCCCTTACGACAATCTTAGAGCATTTTGAGTTCTAAGATTGTTGCTGGCGATAATTGTAACCGATCATCCTGCCTGTGTGGTTTGGTAAGTAGAACGTGGGGACTGCCCCGATCTAAAATGGGGCATATTCAACTTGTTGGGTTGTCTTAGCCCAGCATGTGGGATTTGCTCTGACTGGGAGCGAGAACACAGCCTGTTGAATGTGACAGGTAGCCAATCAGAAAGTGCGGTGACGTAAGAATGGTGGGGAATCCCAAACAGCTTACCAGCCGCAACCGAGAGTGCGGTGGACATTGGAGATAATATGTGGAAACAGCATGAATGTTTATTCAGCATTTCATACAAGGAATATCAACAGAAATAATAATGAGAGGAACTGGAGCGAAACTGGTATCGCACTTGATAAACCCGGTAACTTTTCAGCTTTCATTAACCTGACATAAGTTCTAAAGATAAGGCTATTCATTCAGTCAGGACTTGACGCTGACACTAGCTCGCTTAAAATGAGTCCACAAGCTATCACAATTGCTTCTACATTGTTGTCTGTGTTTGATTATTCTAAATTCACGTATGGTATGTAGGGGTTTTACGGGATTTTCTTCTGGAATCGGGATGTTCCTGAGTGGAATCAGTTTGTGTGTGGTGTGTTGCTCCTGCCATGTGGCTGGACACACAAACCGATCAAACCTGTTGGACTTTTATCAGCTCTGTGGTCACAGCGGTTTGGAAAATCGGCCAACAATTCTTAAATTATGCCGGTGTGAACCAGACCTAAAACTCACAAGCTCTACTCCTCTCATCTCCTCTCAACCACTCCCCTAATGCTACGGACTCTGGTTGCTATGGTAACTTTTACACCTTTAAAATAAGATGCACCATTTGTATCTTATTACAGATACAGTAATAAAATAATAAGTTTGTTTTACATGAAGTAAAACTAATGGGAGCCCTGAGCTTGTTTCTCTGCAACGGGATGGTCCCATCTGGGAGTGATGACAGACAATGACATATGTTGCTTATGCACAGGGTGCTACTAGGTCTCTACGTGGCGAAGCAGTTTGAAGCTTCATTGCCTCATTAAAGAGTCGGTCACCATATCATGCAGAGCGGGCTTGGAATGTAGGAATCACCTACCGGGATAAATCCATTCTCCTGTCTCTTTGAAAAGAAACTTTCCAAAGATATCTGATCTGTTTCTTACTCATTTTGCTGCTTGTGGGCTCAAGCAGCGAAGCAAGATGTAACCGAGAGAATCCGGTTAAAGGATTTTCAAAATAAAAGATCTTCCAGACTTAAATAATACATAATGGAAATATTGCGTGGCCCGGTACCAATTGGTTCACAGACCGGTATGGGACGACTGGTTTACATTACTGTTAACATTAATGGCATGACTAGAATGAATGGTATACAGACGATATGGTGAAACAAGGAGTGTAGGTGAATAACAAGGGCACCTGTGGCAGAAACATCTTCCCAGCTCCAAACAAGTCCCCCACCACCTTCATGCCATTCATCAGGGGCCCCTCGATGATGTGAAGGGGTCTCCTATAGCGCTCCACCTGAGCCCGGCACTCCTCCACGTCCTCCACCACATACCTTCTCTATTCCCTGACAGGAACACAGACAACAGTGTGTGGAATACATTTTTACATTTGCATCTAAGCATAACACACTTTGGTTCAAGTGGAAACACTCCTTCTCCCACCTCCCCACACACACACACATACACACACACACAGTGTCTGCTCCAGCCAGTGAATATTTTTACCTTGATGAGAGCATACTCCAGCCTTTCTTCTACACATGCTTTCCTCCATTCGTCTGTCTGAACCACCTTCTTCCCTCCTCTCCCTTTATCCTGTTAATTAGAGGCAGACTTGTGTCAGTCCAAGCAAAGCAGCAACAACATCCACAGCAGCAACAGCCTGGAGGACTGATGGTTGCCAGGTTTCCTCTACCTGAGCGTAGGCCAGCAGCTTTTCTGTAGCGTCAGCATCTCTGTTCCAGATGAGGCTCTCACACAGCAATAGCAGCTTCTTATCAATGTCATCATAAACAGGAAGGTTCCCGGCATTTACAATGCCCATATCCATCCCATCCTACACAGGAAATGACATCAACTCATTTAGATGTCATTAGAGTTTCATGTGTTCAGCAAAATGCCTGAAACAGAACGTAAAGAAGAGGGTGGGAGGCGGAGCCAAGACTCCCAGACAACAGACGCCTCGCCGTAAAAACTTCATAAACCCTGTAGTACCACAGTAAGACAGAGGAGCTATTGTCTCTGGGTAGTCAATGTAACTGTTCCAAATTTTTTATGTTTTTAGAAATATCAAAAATCCTGTTTTACTCCTATTTTAAAATAGATAAACACTGAAGGAATGTCCAACTTTATTTTTAGTCCTTGCTGGACAAAAACACAAAAGAACAGGAACTAAAATTTTGAACAGAACAGAGATATAGAATGTTCAAAACAATATAAATTCTATTGTTCTTATCTGAACTAAAATGAACTAAATCAAAAAAATGTTCCAGGGCACGGCAGTGGTAAAGTGTGTGACCCACAGACAGAGTCCTCAGACACAGGTTCAAGTCCTGATCTGTTGACCTTTGCCACATGTCTTCCTCTTATCTCATTGTCCTGTCAGTGTATTGTTAAATAAAGGGCACAAGTGACAAAATGTCCTTTAAGATATAAAAAAAGAAAGATAATATTGCCAGTAACCAAAATTTGTTATTTATTTGACGTTTTTACGCTTTTCATTTTTTTTTAGGTTCAACCTGTTCTGCACAGCTAATCTGACCGAGATTAGGTCTCACAGACTGTTATTTTCCACATGGACCTTTTTCAACAGTCACTAAGAACAGATCAGTTGCTACACAGAAGATGTAAGAATACTTAAATAGAAATAAGCCTCCTGACCAGGAGGAGCAGTGAAAATGAACTGAATTTGAATCTGCCTGCTATGACATCATAATATCGTCATAACAACAAGTTGTGTCATCTTTAGGTATGATGGCAATTTGCAACAACTGATTAGAGAAGATAGAAAGGCAGCTGTGTCTGGGTATGTGGATGTAACACTGTAACCATAATTACCTTGATGGCATGATAGAGAAATGCTCCATGCATAGCTTCTCTGATAGCCTCCATACCCCTGAAGGAGAAGGAGAGGTTGGACAAGCCTCCACTAACCCTGGCTCCTGGTAGGGTCTCCTAATTACAAACAGACAGCTTTTTATTAGAGCGTTTCCTCATTACCCAGAATGCTCTTAGTTACTAGAAATGCGATTATATCGCTAGAAATGAGCTGCCAACCAGCTCCATTTTACATCCCGAGCCCTTTAAAACTCATCTTTTTCCAGACGCCACCTTGAGGCCATTTCCAAACCCAGGAGGGATTGCTGTGTGAGAGCAATGGCTAAAGTATTGTGAAGCCACAAGGGGATAGGGTTGCACACATTACTGCAAATGTATCATCGTCAAAATATCAATATCCCAGAGAAGTGTAAATAAATCTGGGCTGCTGAACCCAATAGTACCTAAGTTTTGCACTCTGCTTTTTTTTTTTTAAATCACCAAGTTGTAGTGATTGGTGATTTTAGCAAGCAAAAAATCACCAATTATAAAGCAAAACACTCAACACTGACAGAGCTATGTGTCTAAAGTCAGCCAGGGGCACAACCCGACTGCAGACCTTTTGTCTTAGATTGATCTTGTTACCTTGATAAGCTTGGTGGCCCTGATGAAGTTCACAGCATAGTCATTGTGTTCCTCCATGCCAGTGCCGATGGTGAGGATGTTGGGGTCAAAGATGATGTCGTTAGGATCAAAGCCGACTTTACTGACCAGCAAGTTGTAGGCCCGTGTGCAGATCTCCACCTTCCGTTCTGTGTCTGTGGCCTGAAGTCGCAGCACATTGATTAGCAACTGCACACCACCAGCAGTTACTGATTGCTGCTCAAACCTTTCATCCAATAAAAAATTTCAGCTTTCAATATCATTGCTATGATGGCACGGTGTATGTCTGATAAAGAAAACACGGTATATTCAGCAGGAGGAAAGCTGTCCACATTAATCCCAATGAAGAGAATTTCTCATTCAGTTAGCAGAATAGAAGGTAGAAAGGTAGCTGTCGGATGTAGGATGAAGCCACATCCTACATGTCCTACATAAAGTTGGATTGAATAATTAAAGGTTTCTCTTCTGATTACAAAAAAATGGAACAAAAAAAATCAGTTTGCTGATTGATTTGTTGTGGAGACATTCACTTACTGTTGTTGCTTCAAGTACACATCAATAAAACTCCACATATGTCTCAGCCATCTCTGACTGATATATTTTGTCTGATTGTGTCCACAGAACTATAACAACTACTTCCTGTCTCCCTGCATCAGTGACACCATCAACATGGTTGTTGATCATATTTGTGTAATGTGAAAAAAGTGTTTCCATTGCAGTTTAGGAAAGTAAATAAATTTTGATACAGTCAAAAAAAGCAAACACCTCATCCTGGCAAGTTTTTTTTAATTGCTTAAAATGTTTTCTTTAAGCTAAAGGGCAATTATATGGTCACTAGAAACAGCCATTGTTGAAGCCAGCCCAGGATGGGTTTATTTTCGGACAGAACTTTTCTCTGTATTGTTGGTCTTTATTTATGGATTTGTTAGAAATGTATGTTCTATTTTCTGGTAGACAGCAATCCATAGACCGCTGAAGAGGTGCGATGTTACATAACTTAGGTAATTAAAATCAGTGTTTTACACCGTAAATGTCTGACTATAGTAACACTTGGACTTGCACTGAACTTAGCTACGTCTGCACTGTTGGACCAGAAGGCAACTGTGGCCGAGATTATAAAGCAAAACACTCAAACTGGGATCAGGCAAGGAAGGTTATAAAATTTTTGCACTAGTAATTGTTGCTGTGTGGGAACTGCAACCCCAGACAAACTACATAATCCATAACCATGATAGGTTGACATATAACTTTAGGATTGTAATATTTTTGTAGACAGTATGTGTGTGTGTGTGTGTGTGTGTGTGTGTGTGTGTGTGTGGGTGGGGGTGTGTGTGTGTGTGTGTGGGTGGTGTGTGTGTGTGTGTGTGTGTGCGTTGGCTGAATACTTTGGCTTCACCTGTCCTTCCTCATCAAAGGCCATGACCACCACAGCAGCTCCATAGCGCTTCACAGTGGCAGCTCTGAGCAGAAAGTCCTGCTCCCCCTCCTTCAGGCTGATGCTGTTCACCACACACTTGCCCTGACAGCACTTCAGCCCAGCCTCAATCACTGAAAAGTTGGACGAGTCGATGCACAGAGGAACCTGCAGGACCAAAAACAAGGCTTCTAGAAACATGAGGGGCTCATAAAATATGGAGCAAGGTTATTCAGTTCCTCATTAAACAGGGAGAATGCTTCTGAAAGTGTCAATAAACAAATGTTTGACATATAATCAGCAAGTGAAACAGATCAGCTCTATACCTTTTCTTTAACTCAGAACACCTTACAATAAGACACAGTAATGATGGTTATTCTACATGCCAGGCTCATCATGCATCTGATGAGTTAGGTTCTGTGTTCCACTGTTCTTAAAAACAGAATCTGCTAAACGTGGAAAAAATTCAAAAGAAGATGAATTCATTTGACTGTCTTACCCGTGCAATATCAGGCTCAGAGGCTACAAAGTTACAAAAGCGAGCCATGGCAGCCGGACCGTCCAGCATACCCTCATCCATGTTGATGTCCAGGACCTGGGCTCCCATTTCCACCTGGGCCTTGGCAATGCTCAGAGCTTCCTGAAGATAAAACACAGAAGAACACACTGACAGCAAACCTGTCTGGTGATTTTATTACAGTCTTAGAAATAATAACTATAATAATAACCTCATATTGTCCAGCCATGATCAGTTTGGCAAACTTGCGTGACCCAGCCACGTTGCAGCGCTCGCCAATGTTCACAAAGTTGGTGTATGGGCCAATCCGAAAGGGCTCCAATCCTACAAATTACAAACATATTCTTTCTAACAAGGCAGGAAGTTATCAAGCATTATAGAATTATGATAAACATATGGAGGAAACTTTAGTTTTCTGTAACAACATAGCTTGAGCCTGGAAGAAAACTTCAAATAATGCCTAAGTGTCACCGACTGCAATAACATATTAATTATAGAACAAATCTGTGGGACAAACTGCCCACAGAAAGAAAAGACAGTAGATCTATTTTTGCCTTTAAGAGAATAATAAAATATAATTTTCTTTCAATGTATAATGAAGTATATTCATTCAGTAGAGTGCAGAATCATTACAAAGATCATGTTTTATTTTTTCTTTGTTATCATTTGTACATTGCTTGCTTTGTGTTCAATGATGTGTTTGTATGGATGGTTAACTGATGCTTGTGGTGCAGCACATTGACTTTTGGGAGAAGGGGTTAAATATACAAGAGGTTTTTTTCAGACTATCCAGAACTTTTGCTTGTGCCAATATGTGACATGTTCGTTTTAAACTGTAAATTAAATAAATAAGCAAGTTGAAAAAATAAAAGCTTCACTTCCCTATCAGGCTGAATCTGGTAAGACTGTCTCGCATCTGGACAAGTCTTGGAAAGAAAAGCATTTTAAAAAGAAATCTGAAGAGCTTGAGGAGAGAGTCATTACATCTCATCTTTCACACTGAACCCTTTTATAACCCCAACTTAGTTTTTATTTATATTGTGAACCTATGAAGCACTAAAACTGAATCAGTTACCAGGCATGTCATGGAAAATTCTCTGAGTAAGCGATAATACTGGAAACATTTATACCTGAGAGAAGCAAATAGTCTTTATAAGTATCAGCAGCAGGAACTCTTGGCCGGCACTGCTTAACTGCCTCGGCTACGGCTCTGTGTGAGGAGGAAGAAGAAGCATCATGTAAACATGGACGATCAGACAAACGCCGAGCTGTCTGAGAAAAACCACACTGACCTGATGTGTGATGGGGTGGTCCCACAGCATCCCCCCACTATGTTCACCAGTCCATCCACTGCAAACTCCTGCGAGAGACATGACACTTGAGCAGGCAGTCAGTGATAGTGCGACATCACACAGAATTTTTATTTGATTTTTTTTTTTTTTTTTTTTACATTTAAATCTAAAATCGGAAGTTTGTGTTAAACTAAGGCATGTGACAGATACAGTCTCAAAACTTCACAGAAACAGAAAATATTGATTATCTTTCTGGAGTATTTTATCAAGCTGAAGTAGTTCTTGTTGAATCAGTAATCCTGAAACAATCCACTCACCATCACCAGAGTTATTCATGTTAGCCACGGAGCCTGTGATTATGGAATGCATGCAGACAACTGAACCGAGCATGTCTCTATGATGATGATATCATCTTTTTAAAAAGAGGATTTGCCAGAAATATAAAAACACTTGTATGAGCAAAGTCTGATTTATTACTCAATTAGCACCAAATGACAGATGGTTGACAACATCAATAACTTATCACATTATTATCAAAATGAATATGTTGCCTAAATTCTGGCGCTATATTGTCACTACCTCATCCTTAGAAAATCTTTTCCGTTTTAATTAAGTTAATGTGAAATTTAAATAAATCTAGTTGGACACTCAGAATGCTACATCAGCCTTAGAAAGAAGATGACTAACTGCTCAACAGAAAGTCCTCCAGGCTTTAGGACTTTTGATCAGTGATATGGGCTATATGGGCTGTTGCTCAGGACAGCATCCAAAAGGGGTGGGGTACCCAAGAACTAGAAAATAACCATTCCTGCTAATGATTGTGGCAACTGCTTCATCTAAACATCAGTGTGGAAACTGGACAGGACCTGTAGACTGGAGGCTGTAACTTGAGGTGTTTCATCATATCCTCCAAACGTATTGGGAAGCCCTAACAAAAACAAACAAACAAAAAAAAGAACGCAAAGTGTTATTAAAATTACCCCTGACCTCATCAATAAATGGACTGGGTGGTCCAATAGACGAGGCAACAGGAAGTAGAGCACAGATCAAAGCTGTGCACGTCCTTTAATGAAAAGTAAACAGTTCAGATTGATTGCAGAGAACCTGTCGGCATCTCACTGAAGCCTTCAGTTATTTAATTAAATCACCAGCATTGTATCTGAAGATAGGTTTCCATGCCGACACAATGGACTAGATGTTGTTGTGGGTTACCTGCATTAGGATAACAGATGATGAAAGCTGTTGTGCTTTTCCCAATCGCCTCAATAAAAGGTCTCATTTCTGTTGCCCCCAGCGCACAGTTCAGACCAATACTGCAACACAGCGAGGCACACGTCTGACTCCTGTCTACGTTCATCCCTCATCACCTCATGTTGATTCTCCAACAGGTCAACTCACCACAGCGGCTTCACATGGGACACACTCACTACGAATGCCTCGCCCGTCTGACCAGACAGTGTGCGGCCGCTCCTGTCCACAATGGTTCCTGAGATCTGGACCATCCCAAAAACACCTCACAATGTAGTTATGACAACATACCTTACGTCAAAGGTCATGTACTTTACCATAAAATACTGCAACCTTTAGGAGTAAATTACTTTAGGAGTAATTTTTCAAGTAATCCCCTGGAATTTTAACAAGTGGTCATTCAAATTACATTGTTCACCTCTGAGGTTAATTACTAATCTGGAGCTGTGAGATGCACTGGAAAATACCTATTTCTGTTTTGTGCCTTAAACTGATTTAACAAATGCAAAAGTTCCTGTCAGCCATTTTAGCAGAAATACAAACTTTTCTACCTCAGTTTTATTATTTTTATCTGTAGCAGAGAATTAAAAAAATACAGTGATGGAGATAAACTGAAATAAGATTATCACTTCTGTAGATACACATAAATAACATGTTTGACAAGTTTCCAGATTCAAAAAGTTGATCTTAACTGACGTGGAAACGTCAGTTAAGAGTATAGTGAAAATGACGTACAAATATGGGCTTCCTTTCATAGGACTTTTCAAAAAGAAGGTCGATGGCAAACAGAGCAGCCTGAAGACAGACAGGAAGACAGCATCATGAAACTACAGTAAGAAAAACTGTATGAGTAACAAATACCACACATTACAACATCTGCAGAGCATTAATCACTGAAGCTGTATGTTTTATGTATGTTTAAGTTGTTTATAACAAATTAGACACCTTGTTGCCAGGACGTAAGCCGAAGAAATTTTACCTTGGCGTTGGCCGTGTCAAAGATGGTCTCTACCAGAAGGATGTCTGCTCCACCGTCCAGGAGACCTCGAGCCTGCTCTGTGTAAGCCGCCACCAGCTCATCAAACGCTGGAGTCACAAAACCAAACAGCAGTAAGGACAACAGCTACAGAGGCAAACATTCTGCTTCTGGATCAGTTCCCTGCTGTGGGCTTTGGGAGGTGAGGCTATTCTTCAGCGTAGTCATGGTGACGTGGTATCCCATCTCACCGGTCTCCTTGTATAGTGACTCAGGTTGAGGTCAGCCTGATCTAGGCAGATTTACACTAAAGCTAAATTCTTACTTATGTTCCTGAAATCCGGTTTCTCCACAGACGGCGACACAGAGAGGGTTTTATTGGTGGGGCCCAGCGCCCCGGCCACGTAGCGTTTCCAACCTGAGGACACACAAGTCATGTTAATCCCATGAGAAACCCCTGTGCTGATGTATGACCATCACTGCAGCAGACAGGAGGTTCAGCTAACCAGACTGTTTGGTGACATCATCGGCTGCCTTCCTCGCCAGCTCTGCTGACGCCCTGTTGAGGCGATAGGCCTGCACAACAAACACACAGTTACCCTTTGAAGCAACAACACATTAAACTCATCTAATGCAGAATAAATGACTAAAATGACAGCTTCATTAGCCACATGTTCCACATGCTTCCATATGCTCATGTCGCACACACTTAACAGAAGGCATGGAGAAGTTCAAGTGGTAGCACATTGTCTTCAGTTAGCTTTAATTTTGAATTAGTCAACATTTAAAAAGAACAATTCCAGAGTCCAGACAGGAAAACCTGCTCCAGTTGTTCTGGTATATTTAACCAGACAAACCAGCACACTGACTGGTGATGAATGGTGTCCATGTTCTTATCCTGACCACATTTCAACATAACACGGATTTCTTTCAATTCAGTTTATTTATGTGGCACCAATTCACAACGCGTCATCTGAAGGCACTTTACAGAAAAATAAAGGGAACTGATCTTCGTTCAAACAGTGCATTAAATTCAGTTTATTACTCAGTTTGGTTAAAAAGTTTCTATGTAAGGAAACCCAGCAGATTGCATGGAGTCATTGACTCCTGGGTGAACACATAGTAACAATCGCTTGGATTAGGACCTTGACCTTACAGAAATCCCTCATACCAAACATCCATGTAAGTAGGTAAGTAAGAAGTTAACGGCAGCAGTAGCTCCTTAATGTAAACTTTTTTCCATAATAAAGCAAAGCATGTATTTTTATTAAACTTTGAATTTTTAATCAGTGTGAAATAATTACTGACATCATTTCCTTACAACAAAAGATGTTAGAACACAGAATATCTGTCTTTTTACACATACACTTTTATGATAAGTAGAACTATGTCAATCCAGACTTTTATTTAAAAACCAACTTTGCTGCATCCAAATCAGCTTCTATTGAATTTATTGAATCAGAAGTAAGTGACACACTAAGTAGAGCCAGTTATCAACTTAAAACTGACTGAAGTTGTGCAGAACAAAAGCAAATAAAAGAGCTTTTAGCCATCAGGAGCAAGCTCACGGGTCAGCTCTGATAAGTTCTGGTATGTAGAAAGAGATCCTGGAGAATTTCTCAGAATGAGCTAATCAGTGGTTAATCAGTGAACTCTCGTCTCTCTGTGTGCATGACGTTTCTGTTCGCAGCAGGAGCATCATGCTGCTCATACCAGCTGTTCCAGTCCATAATCTGCCTGGGCGATGGATGTGCTGCTGAAGGTGTTGGTCTCAATGATGTCAGCTCCAGCCTGCAGGTACTCCTGGAAACACACCATGGACAACACTGCAGCACTGTGGTCTAGTCAAAGAAGCCACATGTCCAGCATCGGACTGGAAAACATCTGGATCCATCTGCATGGATTACCTTGTGTATGTTATAAATGATGGCTGGTTGTGTGATGCTCAGGAGGTCATTGTTGCCCTTCAGAGGTAGAGGATGCTCCTTAAACTCTTCTCCTCTGAAATCTTCCTCCTCCAGCTTCTCTTGTTGGATCATCGTTCCCATTCCACCATCTAGGACCATAATCCTTTGCTGCAGCAAAGCTCGCAGCTCTGCCTCCACTGGAGAGCTGCAACCTGGACAGAAAAACACAAGCAGTACTCTGCAGTAAGAATGCTGGCTCGGTTCCATCAGTGTGGCTCAGCTTGTCCTAAACCACAGTTAGAGCTGAACTGCAGATGAGTGTCCACAGTTCCAAAGAAGATCCATGAATGATCAGGAGTTCCTGAAACTCTGAAAATCTGAATGGATAGAATAACACTTTGCACCGATTTGGTGGTTGAAGAAAAGATTGAAACAATGGTGGATTGTTGGTTCAATTTAGGGCTCTGTCCGCCTCTCTCATTGTGTGGTAAGACTCTTCACCCGCCATGCCTGCTGGTGGTGGTGCATGGCAGGTATGGTTACTATCCATAGCTTCCCACCATCAGTGTGTGAATGTGTGTGAGCGACTGTAGTGCTTCTGGGCTTGATAAAGCGCTATATACTAGTACAGTCCATTTACTATTTGAGCTCATATGTCTATTCAATAATTTAGCAGCAAAAACTGCTTTTCAATGTTTTTTGTTTTGTCAATATATGGTTTCAGTTAAAATACAGTTAGTTTAGTTTAGTTGCATTGTGGTTTATTATTGTGTTTTAACAATTACTAGAATTAAAGATTTTAGAATAATGAAGAAAAAAAGAAACATTAAGGCTATGTTAAGAAGTATCACACCCCTCAGTTCTGGAGTGCAATGGTGCCATTTATTATTTTTAATAAAATGGATCAATAATAGAAACAGAACATAGGCTACACTCAAAATAAAGTATACGTTGTAATGCATATCTCAATTAATTATAGGAAAAATTAAAGAAATGAAGGAGACATGGAAGACACATTATCAACAATAATAAAACAAATTTACACAAATCAAAAAATCAGTGTCGATGTGAGAAATACTTTGTGATAAAACTTTATTGTCCGTCAAGGAGGAAATTTTATCATATCATATCTATGCCAACTGCAACAAAACAGTTAATTTAAAAACATGCAGCACAGTAAACAAACCCTGAGTATGAATATTTAACCCGATTCTGATTTGACATAAGCGCAGTCGGTCATCCTGTGTGTTCTGTTGGGCTGCAGACCTTAATGTTAACACGTGGTTTCAGGTGATCTCTGAACTGCAAAGCAGTTCACATAAGAGTTTAGCTGAAAGCTAACAGAGAACCATGTGACAGTGCCGGGTGGAGGACCTACCTGCTCCCGCAGCAGCGCAGAGCTCATGTCGGACATTTGTCGGAGCCATTTGAAGCCAAACAAGACGTGAGAACAGCCCAGCTAATGTTATGAACACCCAGAGGATAATTATGTTCCTTCAAACTTTTCCTGCTGAGTACTGGCAGGGCCAACCATGGCTTCCGGTTACAGTCATTCAAAATAAAAGCAGCAGCTATTTGACATAAGCTAACTTCCGGGACATGAATGTGATTTATTTGGCATCACACTGTTGATATCAAAGCAAATTAATCTGGTTCCTTCGCGGTGAAAACTTTTATTTTTAATTTAAAAAAAAAAGAGTTTTCTAAATAATCACTTTATTTTAAAATGGGGAAAATTTTATTCACAAATTATTTTTGAAAGTCAAACCAAATTTTTACAAAATGAAAGGCAATTGCAATTCAGTTGTAAATTCCATAAAGTTGTTGAATAATGAATCAGAAAGTCAATTTTCAGTTTGAAAATGTTCAGGGGTTTTTATTTTTACCACCCCCGTAACCTCTTTATAAAACACCTAGAATAGTTCCACTTGAGTATGATTTCATGTTTTAGTGTTTTCATTAAGTTAACTGAATTCTATCCTTTAGGATCCATTTGCTGTTCAAAATTCTATGCATAATTATTTCTGCTGACAATTGTCTTTTGTTCAGGAACAAGGATCTAGGTGTCACAGAATGGACATAGTGATAAAGACAAAGAAGAAATAAAATATGAAGTAATATTTTTGACCATAAGCATTCAGTCACAACACTGGCCATGAAACTAAAATTTGCTCTTGTTTTGGTGCAACTTTTTTTCTTAGTTCATGTTAGGGTCACTTTATCTCAGCTGAGGTAATGTAGAAAGTGGGCAGAGCCTCATCAGGCCACTGAAGCCAACCAATCAGAGAGTAGTTTGTGAACTGTGAAATCTTTTGTTTAAACAGGTCATATTCCTCTGTATCCATCAGTATCTGAGATGGTGGCTTTAAAGATAAGCCTCTGAGGCAATGAGCTCTACACAGAGCACCCAGCTGTTACATCAAACTGTGCTCCATGCTAAAAAAAATTTTTTTTTTAAATCCACATGGGAGAGCTTCTGCCCTTGCTTTGTAACAAGAACCTTGCCAACATTAGATTGGTACAGTGGACTCACTTTGAGCTATTTCCAAATATTTATGGTGAGCTATTAATATCATCTGATCACAAACAGTAAAAATGTAAGATTTAACAATTAGTATCTATTTGCATAGGCTATAATTGCACTGGTCTCAAAAATCCACGCTTCATACTGATGTCACATTTCTTTATTCCACTGTAGAACAAAGTTGTAGTACTGTTATGAAACCAGAGACCGTAATGTGCAGACCTAAACAGAAGATCTGAGCTCACACCAGGTTTTACTTAATAAAAGCGTCTCCAGGGAGACATAAAAACAGTCCGTCATAGTTCTCCAGAGTTCAGACACACAAGTCCAGTGAGGGAGCTAGAGGTCGCTGGATGCTCCCTTCAGGCTGGAGCGCTGCTTCTTCTGGTCCTTCTGACCCATCACTCTGTACAGCTTCTTCTTGGCCTCCCTCTGCCTCTTCAGCTTAGCCTCCTCGTCTTTCTCCTTTTGCTGGAGGAACTCTTTATGTTTGGCGTGCTGCACCTTGTGGGCATTCTTCCTCTTGTAATTGTGGACAGTGCTCAGAGCATGGAGTAGTGCTGCCACCTAGAGGACCAGAAGAAACTGTCATCTTCTAACATGAGGACAAGACAACAAGCTGGCTCCTGTTTGAAAAGAGATCACCATCTGATTTTAGTGAATCTTGTAAGAAGAATTTCATTAAACCACTTTCAGCAAGGTATTGGTCAAGTCAAAATTTGGGGTTATGTCTTGACCCCTTTTACCAAACTGTTCATATTAGGGATGCTCCGATCAGGTTTTTTGCTGCGGATTCCAATTCCGTTGACCCATGAGGGACGATGATGCAGAGCATCACTGATCACGTGGAATGGCTGTTAATTTTTCAAATTAGGAATAAATGCCTCTATGTTATCTGGCAAAATTATCTGGCAATAAATTCACCTAATTCAGACATAAAACATACAAAGTATTTGCAGGTGCACAACAGCTACTCAGTCAAAAAACAGCAATCGGTTTTGCTGGTTTATGTCCTGTACCATAAGTTATTCACCAGTAAATATCACAGCACTGCCTATATCAAATAATGTCAAGTAAAACGGGAAACATTTATTCAAAGTCAAATGCAGGTTGAATCAAAAATAAACAATCCAAACTTTATGAGAGCTTGGCTAGCTGATTAATGCTGGTTCTGACCAAGCTGAGTAATTCTGAAGAACACAGAATTACTCATAGAAGACCGGACCATTGCTAGACAAGGCCAGAACATCCCTAAGTACATTGACATTTATTGTCAGATACTGAAGTTCACATAAAACAGATTTGTCTTTATAAATACAATTATGTGGAGCTGCTTAAATGAAGTTAAAGTAACAGATAAATTTGAGGAAACCCTTTTCAATCCAGTCCGATTGTGCTCACCTTCCTCTCATGCGGCTCTCGGATCACACTGGGCCTCTGGAGGTCCCTGGGGGTCTTTCCTTTGGGCTGCTGCTGTTTGGGTTTGCTCTTGAAGGGGAGGGCCTTCTGAAGCTCCTTAGGAATATGGAGCGGATTGAAGCGGCGCGGAGCTCGGACCACCGGCTGGAGGGGAACCACATGGATTCACAACCAATCACTACATCAGGGAAATACTATATATACACAGATAACATTTGAAATAGTTTTACATATGTACAAATTACATTTTAACACCTTAAATGCTGCAATGTAAAATAAAGCAGAAGGAGATGCAGATAAGAAAAAAAAAATCTAAGAGAAAATAAAAATCAGGAGTGACAGTTGTTTCTTTTCCACAATAAAGACATTTCTGCCTTTATTTCATTGAAGATTTCTGAATACTGGATTTGTTTGTCGTGAAGAGAGTCAGCACAAATTGTTAAATTCAGATTATTGATGTATTGCAGGTGAACAAATGTCAACACAATATTATTTTACAAAACCAAAGACATTAATAATAATGTATTCATACTCCTTGAACTTTTCCATATTTTGTCACATTAATACATAGTAGTTAATACATATTTGGAATTTAATGTGAAACACCAAGACAAAGTTGTTTACATTTGGTGAAGAAGGAAGTTGTGATCAGTGTATTCTTCAGTGGTTTTCATATTGTTTTCTTCAGTGGTTCTTGGTGCAGCACCCCCACAGGCAAGGGTGAGGGAACGGGTTGCTCAAAGGGTTCTCCATCACAGAGAACCTTGTGGAAGAGAACTGCACCAGCTTTGGTCCCCAATCAACCAGAGTCAAAAATTGTCAAAAATTAAATATTAATGTTTATCCATTCGGAACTGACTGTGGACCAGCGGTAGAGCAGTTCTTTAGCAATCAGAAGGTCACAGGTTTGATTCCAGCTTCATCCTGTCACATTTTAAAGGCACTTAACTCTAGGTTACCAAGCAACTTGCATACTGGTTTACATGGCTGTAACATAAAGCATGTATATGACTGGTAAGACGCACTTCCCTAAAAACTCATCTTGCAGAATAACTCATCATGGGAAGACCAGTGTCTTCGATCCAAGCCTTGAGAGCCTGTGACCAGCAGCCTTGAGATGAGTCCCTGGCCCAACAACCCTGAATTCCCTCCTCAGTATTTAGTCAAGTCCTACTAATGACTTTATATTAATCAGGTGTATTGAAGCAGACACGGGCCATGGAGACCTGGAGTTAAGGAGCCCTGCGACAGGCTAGGTTTGAGTAAATGAAATGTTCCGTCTCCTTGACAACCTGCTCAGAAGGGTGTCGGGATGTGTGTTGTACCTTGTACAGAGAGTCAGGATTGGGTTTGTTGCGGATGCCCAATTCGTGTTTGAGTTGTCCCAGGGTCCTCATGCCTGACCACCTGTCCTTCTGACCAGCAGGGAGCAGCAGAGAGGTGACAGGATTGTAGAGCTGAGGGACTGACACTGGGTACCAGGAGCGCAGGAACACGATGTCTGCACACACACACACACACACACCAAAACACACTGCACATCACACTGACTTTTCCACTCAGCAGCACTGATCTGGTATGTTGTGGATACATTTGTCTGGAGGACGCAGCAGCAGGGTGAATTCACTGCAGCTGAAGAAAACTCAGAGGAAACATTAATGGAACTTGTAGAAAGTGTGTGTAATCCTCAGAGCCCAGTTAACTGATAAATACTTGAGAAATGTTTGCACATCTCATCTGCAGAGGATCCCAGGTAGGATTCCGCAAAGTCTCTAAACCAAACAGTAGTGATGAGAAGCTGTGCACCATAGAAACACTCACCACTCATGAGCAGTCGGTCCTCAAATGTGGCTCTAAAAGCTCCTGCAGGTGAAGACAGAGCCTTCTTGATCTGACCTCTGATCCCTGAAACAGTACGCACTGAGGCTCCTTCAAACTTGGCCACCTCCAGCACAGTGTTGAACATTCCCTGAGCAACAGAGCAACATTAGACCTGCTGCAGGGCAACATTAGACCTGCTGCAGGGCAACATTAGACCTGCTGCAGGGCAACATTAGACCTGCTGCAGGGCAACATTAGACCTGCTGCAGGGCAACATTAGACCTGCTGCAGGGCAACATTAGACCTGCTGCAGGGCAACATTAGACCTGCTGCAGGGCAACATTAGACCTGCTGCAGGGCAACATTAGACCTGCTGCAGGGCAACATTAGACCTGCTTGTGAGCTGGGGTGTTAATACACAGAACATGTTCCCACCTTAACAAAGCAGGTGTTCTTAAAGATCTTGAATGGATATCCAATCAGCTTGAGCTTCTTCACTATAGTCACTGACTTGTCCAGATCTAGAACGACTCCAGTGGCCGCGATACGAAAACTGGCCTGCAGACAAAAAACAACAAAAAACATAAACTGGGGTATAAAAACTGCACAGATACAAAACAGATTTTAAAGGAAATACATTTTTTTTCCTAAACCTGGAAAATAAAGATTCTCAAATATTTTGAGAATCTAAAGTAAATTGTAGTTTATCAACATGGAGTCAGTCTTACCTTAGTTCCAGTCACTGACTGCACAGCTAGGAAACCAGAACCCTGGGGTGTGATCGGACCTATGAACAAACAAACCCAGAGAAAAGGACTTTTAAAATCACAATGTTTGGATATTTAAACATAAAAAACATTCTACCAGAGAACAGATTCACTTGAAATATATGTCGACTTTAATATCCTGGGTTTCCTTAGAAACTTTGTAATCTACTTTGAGTAATTAATTGACGACATTACACTGGTTGATAACTAGGATCAGTTGGAATGTATGTATGATTGAATAGAAATTACCTTTTTGTAAGTTCCTTGACGACATTTAATGTGAATACAGAAATAAAATTTAATTGAATATGTAGTCTCAGCAGGGTTTACCCCAGAAAACTTGTCAAGTCTGTTGGTCAGTCAGGGCACCATGGCGATAGCCATGTTTTTGTATTAATAATGCTAAGTTAACAGGAAATGTTTATGTTACAGAAACCATAAGTTTAGAATACTTAAAGAAAACTATCATCTTAAATGACAAACAAAAACACAATTAAAACACATTTCTTGTACTTCAACTAAATCCCAATTAAATAATCAGCCAGTGTATTGTCAAACACAAATGCTGGTCACATTCAGACCAGCATTTTCTATTTTGTGAGAGCACCAAAGAGGACAATGATTTCGGTTGCCTGCTCTTAAAGGGACGGCTTTTTCGATTTCCATTCTTTTGCGGTCACACATTGAAATCTGGCTGACGAGTGCAGCAGAGAGGGTATTGATATGGCACAGTTTGGGGCATTGTGGTGCTGCAAATAAAACAGAAAGCTGTAACACAAAGAGATGGGCAAGACATCCACATCCCACTAAGACATCGGCTCACTTGTGAAATTATAAATAAACCATCAATTTGCAGCACAGACATACAGTTGAGCGATTGGGCGAGCGTGTCGAGATGTAAAAGCACACGCCACACATAGTTCTTTGTTCACTCAGATATGTCATTGTCACTGCATGTTAAACACGCAACTAAAAGCACGGCTATTTGTGATTCACATTGAGCTTGCACAAGCAGAGGAAATGCTGTGGCTTTTAAATTTGATAATTATATTGGCGAAGTATTATCTAGTATTGTATCAATGCTGATACAGGTGAATCTTCTCTGCCACAATGCCTTCCAAATTATCCAGCTTGAATGGAAGATGGCACATGCAAACCACACTGAGGTGAACTTCAGGGGTACAGCTGCCACAGCACACGAGGTGCTGATGGAGTGATTAGTGGCCCCTGACCTCTGACTTTGCATTCTCTTCAATGCACCAACTATAAACCAGTCTTTCAGGAACAGCTCTGCTCTGCTGATGAAGTTCGCAGCGCAGTGGAGCACAGCAAAGATGCATACAATCTGGAGTCACTGATATATAAATATATATATTTAAAATAAAAACAAGCAATGCTTAGCCTGGCAGGGGCATAAGTAAGTAAGTAATGCCCAGTTCACACTACACGATTTTTTGCCCCGATTTTGCCCTTACGACAATCTTAGAATGTACTGAGTTCTAAGATTGTCGCTTCCGACAACTGTAACCGATCATTCTGTCGTGTGTGGTGTGTTACAACTGATCGGGTCCAGTCGGTGGAACGTCGGGACCGCTTTGATCTAAAATCGGGGATATTGAACGAGTTTAATCATCTTGGCTCATTCATCGCAATGTCTGTGGTGTACCCCCGTATATACCGTACTTTGCCTTTCAAAGAGATAGATGTTAAACATTATTTTGAACTGGCAGGCCCTCCGAAGAGTCAAAAGCTTAGCTTTACGGTGGTGACTTGTGACTTACAATGCTACGGTGAATGAAATGTGCTTTAGAGGTAATTAGATCTCATAAAACCATAAGTAAAACTTTATCCTTATTCGGAGCAACATGCTATTGGATCGTTGTTTTTTTTTTAAATGACAGATAACTATAAAATTATTGCAGAGTACATCTGGTTGAGAAGCGCATTCCAATCTTTGGTTGAAATGGCACATTTGATTTTATTCTGCAGTCATAACACAATTTTAAACAATACAATAAGTTTCAATTGAAGGAGCTGGAATATGTTAAGCTTTTGCGGTCAGTTGGGGGGAAAAAAAGGATAACTGCCATCTGATTTTCTAAAAACAAATATGGGTTTTTAAAATTTGGGTTAACATAAGTCTGCAAACTAAAGTTACCACTTCAACGTCGTTGTCCATGTTTATTTACACTAAATTCAGGTGTGGTAGCGCAGAATTTTAATTTTAAGGGTTTTCGTATTTGGAATTAGAATGTCTTCGAGTGAAACCTCACACTCTACATTCGAACCCGTTACAGCTACGATTTTAAATCGGCCAGTGTGTGGTCTCTCACGTTTTCAGAATCTGCCGACTTTTCTAAAATCGTGTAGTGTGAACTGGGCTTAACGTTGCCAGGTTTGTAAGATACGGGGGGAAATCCTGCACAGTCAGCGATTTTTCTCACTGGAGCAATTGCGCCATCTCTAAATCTGCTTGAAGTGTGATGGCATGATGTGGGTTCAGAATGTTGAATATTATTTAAACTGAGTGATTAATTGTAATTGAATGTGCCATTATTAACATGTAAAAACCGTTAACGGTTAATTTTAGTTTCTTCCTATCCACTGAATCACACAGAGTGACCATTAAATCTGTTGTCATCAGTTTGAAACAGATTCAATGGTGAGTGGGACTTTCTTTTGCACAGAGCGTAATGCCTCACCCCAGATGGAGGCTCCACAGTGCATGTGCTGCGGCGTGTACTTGAGCAGGCGGTGGCGCCCGTTGTGATCTTCCATGTGAAACAGAGGGATGGTCTGGAAGCGGCGCCAGCCCAAGGAGAAGATCAGAGGATCCTTCGTCTTCAGGATCCGCTCGTACCATCTGTGTTTCTTTAGTCGCATCTAGCATACACACACACACATACACTGAATTAGGAATGCTTTATTGTCCATGCTGCAGCAGAAAGATGTCTTTTGTCATCACTCAACAACACCATCCAACACACTTCAACCATGGACTCAGTGATTTAAAAACACCTAAAGATAATACACACTGCTTCATCTGGGTAAAGGTGCATGTTGTCAGCTGACAGTGTGTATACATACCTGGAGATATCCTAAGTTGCCTTCGCTGGAGCCCAGCCCACCAAGGATTATGGGGTAATGGGGGTCAAAGTTTGTCACAAATTCACAGGGCAAAGAGCCGATTTCTACCCGGATGTACATTCCAGGTCGAAAGCCTTCATACTGAACCCTGCTCTCATCATCCATGTCCCCAAACGCCATTCTGTTCAGCTGGGAATCAACAGGAAGACAGACAAAAATCAGTCAGTCAGGCTGGAAGCAGCAACCAGTCAGTCGGGCTGGTTCCTGTACCTCCGCTTGCTTCTGCAGCTCCTCCTTCAGGTCATCGAAGTATGTGGCATCTCCATCATCATACTCGGAATTGAACCGTTCCTTTAGTCGGCGTTTTTTCTCCAAACGTTTGTTCTTTTGAACCTCTTCATCATCCATCTTCACCTGAGGCTCTTCTTTTCCATCATCATCATCATCATCATAGTCATCGTCATGTGTATTCTGCAGATCACACAGTGCATTAGGACAACTGTTGAGATGGTCAATCTGAACCAGTAACCCCGAGCAGCTGGTCCCATCATGAGTGTTTCTAGTTGGAAGATGGACAGCAGCCCCATTACCCCATCACAGAGCTGACATGACCTCTGGCTCTTCAGCAGTAAAAGCTTTGTAAAGATGCCAAAGCATCTTTACAAAGGATGAAACATAATAATAAATTATATTATTACTGTACGTCATGACAACTAAATATACTTCCTGAATAACAACCATATTAAGCTATTTTTCCTGTCTTGTTTCGTTTTGGGTTCCATCATTGGTTCTGATGGTACATTACATCAGACCTGTGTGAAACATACAAGCCTCTGAAGGAAAACTAAGTAGGTTCTTCAAACACAGACAGTCAGACATCTGGCGCTGCTACATCCCATACCTGAGGCTGGCTCACATGGACTTCTCCTGTCTCCAGATCTTCAAAGTCCCCATACAGCTCTTCTAAACAAAGCATACAGACCACTCATATCAGTTCATCATCCATATTGTTGAAATAATATCAATAGTAATCACAGGACAGAAAGGAACACAATGGAGGAACTATGGAGAAAAACAACCAAAAACACCATTGGGTGGGACTATGAGAGCAATAGAGAACTGCAATTGAGTTTTAGGCCTCCACTGAGGAAGATAAGATAGATAGACAAAATCAGCTTTACATACAATTTTCAGCCAATCACCAATCGCCTGAAATTAAAGAAATTGGTGCTGGTACACCAATTTCTCTATTCTCCCCACCCCCAATAAGACCATGAGACTATGATGTAGAGTAGAGAGAGCTTCTGTTGCTGAACTCTTCCTACCGTCTTGTTTCAGCAGCGTGGCTGCATCCTGGCCTTCTTCCCACTTCCCTGTGACGAAGCAGTCCCTGATGGAGTCCAGCACCTGAAACACACAACATTCCATCTCAACATAGCTGCGTTCTGTAGGCCACCAGCTCAGCGGCCTCGGTGGGGACAAGGCAGGTGGAAGTTGACCTCTTGGACATCCCAGTCGTGGCTGGTGTCGGCATGGAAACGGGAACAGTCCAGAGCGTTCGCCTGGAGCTTTTTGCTTTTCTGAGGTCGGCTGACTCTGAACAGCCCTCCCAGTTCCTCCTCCTCTTCCTCTGATTCCATCACCTCAACAACTTCAAAACAAAGCCAGTGAGTTTGAGACATCCTTCAGAGAGCCACATGGTATAGATGTTAGAAAACGTATCAGAATATAAACATTTCATATAGGGCTGAAATGATTCCTCAAATGATTCAAGTTTATTAAAGATTATTAAAATTCCTCAACAAAATTTACCTGCCTCGAAGCTTCATTCATTTATGTTTTATTTATTTAGCGCTTTTTGTTCCGGCCGGGGGGCTGCACATTGGCGCAGTTGGTAGCACTGTTGCCTTGCAGCAAGAAGGTTCTGGTTCAATTCCCGGCCTGGGGTCTTTCTGCACGGAGTTTGCATGTTCTCCCTGTGCATGCGTGGGTTCTCTCCGGGTTCTCCGGCTTCCTCCCACAGTCCAAACACATGACTGTCAGGTTAATTGGTCCTTTCCAAATTCTCCCTAGGTGTGAGTGTGTGTGCATGGTTGTTTGTCCTGGTTGTTTCTGTGTTGCCCTGCGACAGACTGGCGACCTGTCCAGGGTGTACCCCACCTCTCGCCCGGAACGTAGCTGGAGATTGGCCCCAGCAACTCCCGACCCCATTAGGGACAAGGGTGAAAGAAAATGAATAAATTAATAAATGGATGGATGGATGGATGGATGGATGTATGTTCCGGCCGGGACATTACTTGCGTTGCATGGGGCTCTGACTTTCGCCTCTGAATTGTTGACGAAAGCTAGGTTTTAGCGGCATAACGTCCAATCTTTAAGTTCGACCCATGGGGATTTTACTGATTGATGATAATGCCAGGGTTTTCACTGTTTTTGGGGCACAAATAGACATCCTTAAAATGACTGATGTGATACCTGGAGGACAGAGGCGTTTTTTCTCGGGGAGCTGCTGGTTGAAAGCAAACGGCAGGAAGAGCTCTGCGGGAGTATTTATAGAAGTGAGCGGCTAGACTGAACACAGCAGGCGGCTGAGTAGTTGATGCTTACAGAGTAAGTGTAACTTTACGGACGAACTGCACAATAAATTTCATATCATCCTGGTCTGAACAAATGGGTGGCGGAGCGCATTGTGGTGGTACATGGCTGGTAGACATGTTTCTGAGTGTGACGAACGAAGGTGGCGTAAATATCCTGTAGTCCCTCCCCTCCCATCCTCGTTCATCTTCATCTTTCCCCCACTGACTTACATTCGTCTGTTCCCTGGTCTATCTCCACCCCCATCTTAAGATTAATCGATAGATTATTTGATTACTAAAATATTAGTTTACAACAACCCTAAATATCACATCAGTTGTTATCAATAATTACTCTTTTTTTTTTTTTTTAATATCCAAAATATTTCCAAACTGGTGGCGTGACCATTCCTGTTTTATCCACAATTTTCTCTCTGCGTTATTTTTTTAATTATTATTATGAACAGTTTTCTGATTTACAGCAGTGAAACCTCAAACTGTTGCTGAGCAAGTTACTAAACAGGTTGTTGCTAGGTAACACTTAGCTGCTTAGCTGGCTGTGAGAGATGGAGCGGCTAAAGCTTTTCCTCTGCCTCCATCCCCCAGAATGTTGGGCAGATCGGAGTTCAGTGAAATTACTGAATATTAAATCATATGCATCATCTATTGACCACATGCTGAAGAAATGAAACCAGACTGCATACCTGAACCATAAACAAGTTTTCTCAGATTTGGGGCAGCTTCTTGTTGCCGTAGGAATGCCTCCGCTGCTTTCTGCTGCAGACCCTCCTTCCATCTGAGAGCCCCTGTGGGTGTGAACGGAGAGTTAAAGCATGAAGAGAAAACACAAAGTCCCTGCAGGTCAGTGGCTGATCCTGTTGGTAGAACCGGGTCAATCAGGAGGATGCAATGAGGGAGGAGAGGCCCCTTGTGGCCTGGGCCCAGTATGAACGTGTGAGTGAATATAACAGTTCTGAATCTTTGAGGCTGAACATGGACTGTTGGGCTTCATTTGAAGCATGTCAGAGCCTTTACAGGTCTCCTTCAGAGACAAAACTAATAGCTTTGACTGGCATAAAGCAACAATTAAAATGAAAAAAATATATATATAAATAAATCAATAAAGAAAACTCTCTCAGCTACTCAATATCTCAAGGCTCAAAGAGAAACATAATAATACAGTGAACATGTGGAAAAAACTGAAGCAGGTCTAAAGAACCCAGGATAGTTACCCTCCTCTTCCTGCTCCTCCTCACTCTCTCTTTCAGAGTGCTGCTTGCCCAGCTCTTCACCACCATCATCAATAAGCTCATCCTCTGATTCTTCATCCTCCTCCTCTTCAGAACTGTGGCCAGAGTCTCCAGGTGTTCCTGCATCCTCTTCCTCTTCAATCATCTCCAGCTCGTCTTCGCTGTCTGCGAACGCTGGCAGCTCAGCACAGCTTCCTGTTCTTCCTCTCTCTGCCTCCAGCTTCTGCTTCTTCTGGGGTGGAGCGCCACCTGCTGCCGTCTCTTCACATTCAACATCACCTTCATCATCAGCCTGGTCACTGCCTTCACTATCATCTTCCTCGCTGACATTCTCCTCCTCCTGGGTGAAAATCACCTTCCTTCGCTCTCTGTTGATGGTGGGATCCCAGACACTTTGTTCTTCAAGTATCTCCTTCTCCCTAACACACATAGTTGATTATTATCATTATTACTATAGGTATCAGAGAGAGAGAGAGAGAGAGAGTGTGTGTGTGTGTGTGGGGGGGGGGGTAGGGGTGTGTGTGTATGTGTGAGAGAGAGTTTACATGAAGCAGACAGATGCGTCAGTACAAAATGTGAGAACAGACCTGTTGTGTTGGCTGATGTGTGTCGGGTCCAGAGTGGCTGAGCCAGTGAACAGAGACACCTTACTGGCAGCCATCTTGGTGTCCAGAGTAGAATGTGTGTCAATGAGAGACTGGACCAGCTCTGTGGTGGGGCGCGCCTCCTCCTGTCACCCAGCAGGCGGGACAGTGAGCAGAGGCTTCTTCATGTAATGCTCAGACATTTCATGAAGAAGCATGTACCTGCAGCTGGTTGACATGGCTGGCAGGGAGGTCGATGTAGACAGCGTCCTTATCATAAACCAGCCCTCCCACCCCTGCCATGGGGGCATACAGCAGACGCTCCTTCTCATTCAGAGCTCTCTTCTTCTGAGCATCAGGAAGTGGACACGGGTCGGACAGGAAGCCCACGTCTCCCACCTGGAAGTCTCCTACACCTGTCCTCAGACACCATATTACAGCAGCAGGTTGGCTTTCCAATGCAAAGCCTCGACTTAGATTGAACTATGTGTGCTAGGCACAGCAGGCAAACATGACCTTTATCTGTGATCTGAGCCACTTCCATACGTGAAACTAAATCGGATTCTTATCTGATAATTCTCAAAGCGTCTGTGGTCTGAACATCCATGGCACATTTTATCAGTCTTTTGCATCATTGATATGAAACATGCATCATAATTGAATCAGAAGTGAATCTCAAAGTGCCAAGAGGGTGAATGTGCAAAGGTTTTCAGGCCTGAACACAGCTCTGCTGAGTGTACCTGGGATGTGGACCTGGCCTTTGTTTTTCAGATGTGCCCCTCTCAGGTAGCCATACAGAGACACCGTGCGGTCACATTTAGGATCCGTCCTGACCTGCTCTGGGTCCGTTAAATCCTCCATACTGAAGAAAAACAAAACAAAACAGAGAATTATGAAGAACTGAAGTATAAAAACCAGCATTAAGAAGATTAATTATTGGTGCCTTCAGGTGATGTTAGACTTATTAAAGCAAAACACAAATTGCTTTAATAAGTCTACTTCCAGGTAGGAAGTAGAAGGCTTCCTACCTGGAAGGAAGTCTCAGTAGAGATCATATGCATTATGGTTCAGTCTGAACTGTATACAGCTCCTTATGGAGGAAGTGACATCACAAGTTTCTGGCTGCTGGGCCCATCGTGTGGAACATCAAGTTGTTCCGTTTGTTTTGTCACTTTTTTCTCTAAATTGGTAGCAATTCTGCAGAAAATATTTTCTGATGTTTTTGGTGATGCAACATGATATTAAACAGGTTGTAAATTTGATGCATTAAAACTGAATAACAAATCTAAAACAAACTTCCAGAAAACTTGAAAACAGCTAAAACACTGAGTTACCAGCATATTGCAGAGATGAATGAATGCTGGTGAGAAAATTCTGACATTTTGAAGTAGAGATGCATCTAAAGATTGCAGGATGGTGGCTCTTGAGGGCTGGACTTGGGGACCCCTGAACTAGATTGTTTAAAATTCTGGTTTGCAATAATGTCTTTAGCCACTTACAGTGTCACAAACTGGGTAATTATGGTAATGTTATAGGAATTTTGATTTATGTAAATGAGAAATTTTTCATGATGTTTACCAAGCCCAAAATTAAAAGTAGTGTTGGTACCATGAGGGAAACAACAGATAACGATTTTAAAATGATTAAATTCAGTTGTTGTGTGCAGCATAGAGATAAAGTTGCACTACTTAACAGTGTCCTGATGTAGATGATTCAATAACCAGCAAATTGCTCGATTCTTAATAGTTTTCAGAAGTATACACAGCTATACAGGCTACTGTCAAAAAGAAGGAATGGATTTTCAAAGACTTTTTTTATCATCAGTTGCAATAAACACCACAAAATATCATAATTAACTGTTACCTGAAAACTAAAATATGCTCTCCTACCAGCATATTTAGATGCCAGGGTCTCTAATTTTGATTACTTAATTACATACTCACTTTTATCCTAATCATAGGAGCCCTGACAATAATCCAATAGAATCATTAATTATGCAACTAACAGCTTTTTCCACAAGCTGTGAAATCTGTCCAACTTCCGTCCCCTCTGCCCCCTGCAGATGCTCGCACATGCACGCACGCACGCACACAGCTGCACTAAGCAAGGGCTGATTGAGACTTCAGCAACATATATTTATATACTTCAGAATTGTATTTATCACTGAGGGTACCACTGCAATTTTGTTATGTTCTAGAAACATAACTACAAATAAGAAATAGGTAGATAAAGACTGAGTTTCTGCACACATTCACACTTCTAACTGCACCTCAAAAGCAGTCAATTTGTGTTATTTTAATAATAGTAATATTAACAAAGTCAATAAATTTGGCCAAGTATAAACTCCCAGCCTACACTTTGTGAAAGAGGAATTCCCACAGCTCCCACTCACCGGTCAACCAGCAGATAGGGGTGAGACGTCTGCCACACCAGAGGACGAAACTTCATGACTGAGATGAAGCGGCCCAGGTTCTTCACCTCCTGGGTCTGGTACTCCCCGTAGACCATCCCAGACAGGTAGAACAGCTTGGCCCCCTGCAGGAGCCAAACCCAGCTTATATCACACTCCACTATCTGGACAGAGAAGCCGTCCAGCCGGAAACCTCCGATAGTGTTCCTACCTGGTAGACTTCGGTCCAGAAGCGGTGCTTCAGGGTTTTCTTCGTCTTCCTGAGTGACTTGTTGTTCTTGAATGAATCCAAGTGAGTCAGGACACCCATTATACGAGGGAAACCATGAACCTGACAGATGTTGAGAAACTCAAAGGTCTCCATTTCAAAGCCGAAGCTAGCATCAATTAGCATCAACACCTGCAGACAGAAAGAAGCTGCTTCACTCCCTCTGTTTTTTAACATGTTCAACTGTACCAGACCAACAACAATGTAATAATATAGGAACAGCTGAAACCAAATATTTACATTAGAGTCACTGACCAGATAAAGCATATTGCATGAATTAAAGACGAATGACTGTGCTTTCATTCTGTGAACACAAAATGTATAAATGATAAATATTTCTCATAGAATACTATAAATGCAGAGAATGTTTTTGTCTGTACTAACCGAGTCAAACAACAGCGCCATCTTGTGATGTAATCACAGTAGGCTAAACTATAAACAACTGAAGCTGAATACATAAAAATGGAGGAAGTTGTGAGGATTTCAGCGAAGATTTGAGCGACTTATCTGCAGTTTTAGAGGAAGAAGTTAGATGTAGAGTGAAGAAGAGGGAGCTGGTTCTACTGAAGGTACTATTGCTATACTTATTTGAGCCAGATAGTTCAGGAAGCAACGATGACTCCAAGGTTTCAGGGGAGGAAGGATCCAATGATGAGCAAATGAGAGTGGAACCTTCTGGTATCAAGAAATTGGACCCAAAAGGACGAACCGGACTGCTGGAAGTCCACAACTCTCTGATATCGGGGCTGGGTTTTTTTTTTTAGGTGTTGCCTTTAAATTCAACATTAGGAGGGTCTATGATTACTTTCATGTGTTCATTTTGATTAATTAATTACATACAGTACAGACCAAAAGTTTGGACACACCTTTTCATTCAAAGAGTTTTTTTTATTTTCATGACTATGAAAACTGTAGATTCACATTGAAGGCATCAAAACTATGAATTAACACATGTGGAATTATATACTTAACAAAAATGTGTGAAACAACTGAAAATATGTCTTATATTCTAGGTTCTTCAAAGTAGCCACCTTTTGCTTTGATTACCGCTTCGCACACTCGTGGCATTCTCTTGATGAGTTTCAAGAGGTAGTCACCTGAAATGGTCTTCCAACAGTCTTGAAGGAGTTCCCAGAGATGCTTAGCACTTGTTGGCCCTTTTGCCTTCACTCTGCGGTCCAGCTCACCCCAAACCATCTCGATTGGGTTCAGGTCCAGTGACTGTGGAGGCTAGGTTATCTGCCGCAGCACCCCATCACTCTCCTTCTTGGTCAAATAACCTTTACACAACCTGGAGGTGTGTTTGGGGTCATTGTCCTGTTGAAAAATAAATGATGGTCCAACTAAACGCAAACCGGATGGAATAGCATTCCGTTGCAAGATGCTGTGGTAGCCATACTGGTTCAGTATGCCATCAATTTTGAATAAATCCCCAACAGTGTCACTAGCAAAGCACCCCTACACCATCAGCTTCACGGTGGGAACCAGGCATGTAGAGTCCATCCGTTCACCTTTTCTGCATCGCACAAAGACATGGTGGTTGGAACCAAAGATCTCAAATTTGGACTCATCAGACCAAAGCACAAATTTCCACAGGTCTAATGTCCATTCCTTGTGTTCTTTAGCCCAAATACGTCTCTTCTGCTTGTTGCTTGTCCTTAGCAGTGGTTTCCTAGCAGCTATTGTACCATGAAGGCCTGATTCACACAGTCTCCTCTTA
The DNA here is from genome assembly GCA_010277075.1 of Poeciliopsis retropinna. Taxonomy (NCBI): domain Eukaryota; kingdom Metazoa; phylum Chordata; class Actinopteri; order Cyprinodontiformes; family Poeciliidae; genus Poeciliopsis; species Poeciliopsis retropinna. The sequence continues at coordinate 1,106,608 of VMRM01000023.1, forward strand.
ACAGTTGTTCTAGAGATGTGTCTGCTGCTCGAACTCTGTGTGGCATTGACCTGGTCTCGAATCTGAGCTGCTGTTAACCTGCGATTTCTGAGGCTGATGACTTGGATGAACTTATCCTCCACAGCAGAGGTGACTCTTGGTCTTCCTTTCCAGGGGCAGCCCTCATGTGAGCCAGTTTCTTTGTAGCGCTTGATGGTTTTTGTGACTGCACTTGGGGACACTTTCAAAGTTTTCCCAATGTTTCGGACTAACTGACCTTCATTTCTTAAAGTAATGATGGCCACTCGTTTTTCTTTCCTTAGCTGCTTTTTTCTTGCCATTATACAAATTCTAACAGTCTATTCAGTAGGACTATCAGCTGTGTGTCCACCTGACTTCTGCACAACACAACTGATGGTCCCAACCCCATTTATAAGGCAAGAAATCCCACTTATTAACCTGACAGGGCACACCTGTGAAGTGAAAACCGTTTCAGGTGACGACCTCTTGAAGCTCATCAAGAGAATGCAGAGTGTGTGCAAAGCAGTAATCACTGCAAAAGGTTGCTACTTTGAAGAAACTACAATATAAGGCGTATTTTCAGTTTTACACTTTTTTGTTTAGTACATATTTCCACATGTGTTAATTCATAGTTGTGATGCCTTCAGTGTGAATTTACAATGTCAATAGTCATGAAAATAAAGGAAACTCATTGAATGAGAAGGTGTGTCCAAACTTGGTTTGTACTGTACTTTTTTTTTCCCACCCCAACATACAAAGGTTCAGCCCAGCACCTTTGTATTCACACGTTTTTGGTACGCCCGTAAATGTGGCACACAAACAACGTCCTGAAACAAAAGTGATGTTAATTTCTGCTTCTACACCGATCTGATTGGATGCAGGAGAAGACCATTGTGGTGTTCAAGTTGTACTAAAAGGAGTTAGCACATCAGCAAAGCTAATCAAGTCTAAAATATAATCTCCATGCTGCAGCAGAACAAATGTCCAATGCTAATGTCAGAATTCACATTTCTGAAGAAGCTTTTGATTCAAATGGTATTATTTAACTCAAAGTGTTTAATGCATTCCAACACTCGAATTAAAAGCATTCACAGTCACAACATTATCTGAGCTTTCCCAAAACATCTAAAAGGCACATTAAGTTTAGTGTTTGCATTTAGTAAACCCAAATCATTTAGTTGATCTGAACTGATCTAAACCGTGGAAGGTCTTGACTGATTTAACGTAAAACAGAGAGAAGAAAGTTTGTCTCTCTTAATATCTGGTTCCAGCTACATGTACTGGATCCGTTTGGGTTTCATCCCCTCTGTAATTGTGAAATGCCTTCATACCAGCTCACTTGCCCAGTGTTATTACATCCATTAACTCTGAATAGAACACTCACCAGGTCTGCCACCTTAGCCAGATCGATCATTGTGTTGATGTCGTTGTTACACTCCATGAACGTCAGCCGACGCTTCTTACCTGGAGAACACACAAAGTTCATGTTTATTTTATGCAATAACTATTCCTATCATAAACTGATCACATGAGAGCAGGTCATCCAACAAAGGGATTAAATAAACATCTATATTTGTTCTAATTACATGATTTAAAATATGTCCTGATACGCAAAACCGGAAGATGATAAAATGTTTTACTTCATTATGTCGTGTGGCTCCTGTCAAAGTTAAAGCTGAAACCTACCGGACACAATAGTCACAGGTCCACATATATCTCCAAGCTTCTGTCTGGTGAAATTCTTGATCAGGCAGCGGATCAGGGTACTCTTTCCCACCTTTGGGGGTCCAACCACCGCAATCACAACTGGCGGAGGTTCCAGGGGGGTTCGGTCCACCACAGGGATGTGGTGCTTCTTAGTTTTTATGTCTTGGGCCCTGGAGAGAAACAAACCTTTAGCACACCATTATTGGAAATCGCCAAATGTGTAGTGGAAAAGAACCTGTGGAAGGTCTTGGCCATACGGACAGCAGACTGAACCGAAAACGCTTTGGGGTTACGTTTGCGCTCATCTTCTTCTACCGATCCCTCCTGTTTCTTGGCTTTCTTCTTCTCTGCCTTTGGTCCACTGTGCTTCTGCTGGTGCTTCTTCTGTTTCTTTACCTTTGCATCCATCCTGCTCTCTGCATTGTACAGAGGGAAAATGGCTCAGAAAATGCATTAAATAAAGCATTATTCAGACTGTTTCACAGAAGTTGCAGTTGGGGTGAGAATCAGTGAAAAAAATCACAAAGTGTAAATGTTACAGAAGAGTGAACAGTAATTATCCTACCAGCATATTTAGCTGCCAGAGTGTTTTAATACCTTTTGTCAGACTCCTCAGTGAACCAGAACATACAACTGTTTAAACCTGATGGGCAGCAGCTTAAACTGAGATGGATGGAAAAACAATGGCAAGAATATTCTGCCTGCCAGAAAAGTTTACACCACAAAGCTACTTAACGGGAAATGCACCACAACCCAAGCCCAAAATAACACCAAAACCATTGTGATGGCAGCATCAGCAGAATACTGCTCATTCTCAGGAGCTACATTCATTCAACTGGAGTTATTGTTTTGTCAAGGTGTATATAGATCTGGGAGAAACCCAGAGGGAGGGAAGATCTGGAATCCAGACAAACTCCCAGTAAGGACTAAATCCTGAATACTATGAGTGTACCTGTACTTTATTCTGAGAAAAGAATTGCTGGTCAAATTAAAAAAAAATCTTAGAATACGACCCTTAATTTTGCTTCTACAGCAGGCTCTACTTGTACAAATAAAGCTGTAATGTAAAATTGTAAAACTAGAAGAAAATGTCTAATGATTTCATCAGGCTAATAACTGAATATTTTATCGGGTAATAGTTTAATCCAGAAACACTTCAAACTACAGACATGAGCAAGAAACAGACGACTTCTGAGCTCACCTGAGGACAACAGGTAGGAAAAGAGCAGAAGGAACTCAGCTGGTCGCTGTGACTTTCAGGGTACAACCCGAACAGGTTTATTTCTACCTCAGACTATTAAAAGAGCTAAGTGTTTCTAAAAACTTTTAAACCCACGGAACGTGAATATGCAGCCAGCCTGCTGGTTAAAAGCCGCCATGCTTGGCCTGTAGAACAGCCCACTGAGTGGAACAAACTGCGGGACACGCAGAGTTAGAAACACAGCCTAAAACGGTCCGCATGGAAACATAACCGTTACCTGAAAACTAAACTGTCCCACGGAATTCCTCCAGGTAAACTCCTGTTAAACTCCTGGTAAACTCCTGGTTTACCACACGTGCAGAGGAAATGATAAATGGGAAGTTTGTCACCGTGCAACAATTCTCCAATCCGACTGGGAACAAGTATTTGAAGGTTCCGGGGTGAGCTAGGATTACTGTTCTATCTCACCCTCTGTTGGTTGAATGAAACTGGTGCATCTACAGACAAATAATGTGTGTTTTATAGTTTGTTTTTATACATGTGTATGAATTATAATGGCCTCATTCGGAATTGTTCCCAGTCTTTTCATTCACCGTCAGGCATGAAAATAGTAACCTCCATTACAGGTGAGTAGAGTACACAAAAATTGTACTCAAGTGAGAGTACAAACATTTCAACTTATTTTGACTGAAGTACAAGTAAAAAAAAAAGTCATCACAAGAAATTACTCCGAGTAATATAGTATTTGGTACAAAAGTCTATTGCAGTAAAGAGTAACTGATTGAAACATCAATTACTTAACATTTAAAAATGACAAACAGGTCTAAATATAAAGTTATATTTAGAAATGGTGGGATTTTAATAACCAAAATGAAATATAATTCATATAAATAACATAATTACAAAATAACAAAATTAGGCAAAAGAAGAAAAAAAAATCCAAATCAGTTTCTTTCAATATAAATATGAAATTTTAACAAAAACTGCAAGGGAGTATATGTGTGAGAGAGAAAGTCTTTGAAATCTTTTTACAAAGACACTCTCTTTGTAAAAAGACTGATACTTTTTAAAAACCTTTTTCTTTCCCCTTTGTGGTTAATGGTATCAAACTGTTAATAGCCTAAGACTGAACAGTCATTTAGAGTAGGTTGTTTTCGATAATTTGCCTACTCTGTCTTTTGGATTTTTCTCCCATATTTTCTTTTAACATTTTTAAAATTAATTTCACAATCTAGTTTCAATCCAGTGATCCAATGAGAATACTTATTGGTCTTAAGATTCTGATCCGAAGTGTATGTTTCAGTGTGAGAAGAGTTTTTCTGAACAAGGATTCTTAGAGCATGCACACATGTCTTTTTTATTTAACATGATATAACTCTCCAGGAGATGGCATGGATTTCAGCTAAGTTGCCAACTTCATACTTCTGTCAGGAAAACTACATCAATGTGATGAATACATACAACAGTTCATGTTTAAACCATTTTGTTATCTTAATTATAAATATCAGGAGTTTGACAGGAAGACATTTTTCCAATCACTAGTCATTCCTGATCTGCTAAATCATATTACCTGTTTAGTCTTGTCACAAACACTAAAAAAAAAAAAAAAAAAAGGATTTTCTTTCCCCGACAGTGCAGTAACACTTTTACACCACTGGGAGGGGCTAGTAAACAACACTAACTACTGCAACTTCATGTGCCGCAGTGTGGAACTGAAGAGCACAAGGAAATTAATGGCAGTATGATAACGGAGGCCAGGACAAATTATGTTGTAGTATCAGTGAAGGAGGTCGTAAATAGAAGGTCTTGATCGACGGTGGACAGGTTCTGGTCTTGTAACGCCAGATTTTAGCTGTATAATTACAGTCGCTGTCGTCATCACCATTGTCATCTCATGGATTGATTTAATTTGCAATGTATTATGAAGAGTCGACTAAACTCCCAGCTGCCTTTGAACTTCCTCTCTTAAACATTAAGAGCTTGTTGTCCTTTGGATGATCCATTTTCACCTCCATCCTAATTTACTGTTATTGATTTTAAAGCATCTGGCATGCAGCCCAGTCCTGCACTCAGGACTAATATGATCATCAAAAAATATGATCATCAGAAGTTTGGAGCAAAACTGGAGATGGATCACATATGAGCAGAAAAAAAATAAAATAACGCAAATGAACTTTTATCCTACAATTATAATACATTTGTTTTCCTAGATAAAAATGAAAAAGACCTTATTTTGGTGGGTTGATTGTTCACAGCAGCACATTGTGATATTTGCTAGGAAGTAAGACTTGAGACAAAGTGTTAATTTGATTGTAAGGAAACATAGTGTTGTTTTAAAGGATTTTTTCTGAACATAGAGGAAGAAGGACAGGACAATAAGTGGACATTTTTTTCAGCTGGACAGCTTCTTCTTAAAGTCAGCGCTTGTGTTCAGAGCTGTCCTGCAACAAATACCTTTTGGGACTCAAAAGAAAATGTAGGCTGTATTTTTGCTAATTGTTCCCTTTGTCATTTTGAGAAAAAAATCTTTTCATATTTCTTTGTCAGAATTAGTTGAACATTTTTTGATGTGGAAAGTCACAAATGAGGTTTTGAAACCAAACATTTACATACCCAAGATAAAAAATGACAATAAAAAAAAACATGTGCAACAAAGTTCTATTTTTCAGTGACAAAAAGCACAAAGTAACAAATTTTTATCTAACAAGGTTCGATAGAGAATAGACAAATAATATTACTATTTAACAACAAATCATTTGTTAAATAATATATTACAAAAGATATAAATAATCTTTTGTAAGATTATTTACAAAATAATCTTACAAAATTATTGTTGTAAGATTAAAGATAAATAATCTGTTGTAATATAAATAATTACAAAAGATATTGACACATTCGGTGTCACCTTTAAAGACATACTGACAGGAACTCGACAAATCCCCCGCATTCTACTTCTATACAAACACATGAAATACATAAAAGAGTTCGCAGCTTTCACACAAAAAAATGCGGAGGGGACAAATTTCGGAAAGTGAGCGCACAAAAAAAAATCAGACGTACAAAACGGTGCGCACGCACGTGCCTGCGCACTTTTCCCAGTTTGCGTGAAATAGAGCGTAGCTGCGGGTGCAGCGTGGACCATCCTGCCCCCATTATGTATTAAAGACAACACCAGACAGATAGATTGATTGCTCCTGGAATAAAACAGCTAATTGTGGAAAGTATTTTGTTTTAGTGTGCAAACAAGGGAATGCTTTTTCATTTTAGTTATTATGGGTACACAGAGCGTCCACTCAGTTGTCAAATCAGTAATTTGATTTCTCAAATATATTTGCTGTAATGCTGACATACATGCAGAGGGCAGAGTACCTTAAAAGTTGTACACAAGAGCAGCACTACTTCAACATATTTTCACTCAAATAAAAGTAAAAACTGGCCGTCCAAGAAATTCCTCATGTAAAGAGTAAAAAACTATTTGGTAAAAAGTCTAAAGTACTAAATAACTGATCAAACTAGCAATCATTTAATATTCCAAATATTACATCATCAAATGTATCAAAAATGTAAAGTTATGCAAATTTGGTATTTTAAGAACCAAAACATAACAAATCATAACTAAATCAGGCAAAAATAATTATGTTCTAGATCAATTTCTTTCAATATACAACTTATGAAGCTTTAACAAAAACTGCAGGTGTGTGTGTGTGTGTGTGTGTGTGTGTCTGGGGAATGTTTGCTTAAAACATGTTTTTCATTCAGTTGACAGAGAATCCAGACATTTTATTCAAGTAAGAATAGAAATAGTTTGTGATAGAAATTACCCAAGTAAAAGTAAAAAGTACAGCTAAGTAAAAATACTTTTAAAAGTATTTTTTTTAATTACTTGAGTAAATGTAATTAAGTAAATGTAACTAGTTACTACACAACTCTACATACATGCAGCACACAAGTCTGTACTAGTACCTCCATGAGGTTGGTACTGGCTGTTCTTACATGAGGTACGCTGTTACCAGCTTTGACAGAAGCTGGAACAAACATATGGGCTTGTTCCGCCTCATTGTTTTACACTTTACTGAGGCTCTGTTGGATGGAGACTAGCTTGATTTTGTAATCAGATTTTATTTTTCCCTCAGTAATGTTTTTTTTTTGTTTGTTTTTTTTAAGAAAAAAACAATCATCCTGACTCATTTGCAGGTCAAGAAAAATAAACAAGAGTGAAGCAACAAAAGTAAGAGTACTTAGTGCACAACAAAGTATTTCTCATTCAGCTGTTGCTGAACAAATGGCCACAAAATGCAAAAGCAATATAGTATTAAAATTAAAAATCCTGTTCCAACAATTAATATTTAAAGGGATTCCCTGTGTATTTCTTTCTTGTGTGTGTGTGGGGGGGAGGGGTTGGGGGGGGAGCTTTTCTTATCATTATTCCTAATTTGGGAGCAGTCTCAGCTGGGCTGTCAGGGTCTGGATTCCAAGAATGAAAGACTCAACGTGTGTTCTTCAGAGACAAAATGGAACAGATTGGAAAATATACGTCCTTAAGATTTGTTGCTGTCAAACTGTTTTATTTGGTCAAGTTGACAAAGTTTGATGTGATCACATTATTACTTACTTCAAAATTAAAACTTGGACTTTTATAGTATATATTCCATCCATTTTCTTTGCAAAAATATTCCTGGCAGAGTGGAGGGAGGGGTGGTGCCTCCTTTTTTCAGGGGTCAGAGTCTGGATAGGCCAGTAGTCCATCACAGAAATTAAATTCTACATTTTTTTTGCAGGAAAATCAACATTATTTACAATAAGGCTTCAGGAACATACAGTACATCCCGATGTACCTGCAGCAGTACTGAGTGATTTTTTTCTCCTTGTTTTAAATGTGGCAGCATTGATATCAAACATCTCTCAATCATCTGTTAAGAGACTTGGCAATGTGTTCCTCCTGCTATAACACATCTCATTCAGAGAGCTGAAGAAGAACCTTCATATCTCTAAGCTCTGCTGGAACATGCTAAGGAAGTATTCATTTGATTCAGTTGTGTTGAACCAGGGACATTTGCAGCCCTTAAGCCATGACTTTGAACAATTCTGTTCTGGTCAATAACTGATTGCCACCATGGGATATGCTCTACTGATTTCCAGGCTGACTACAGGGTCAGCAAACATCTGTTAAGCCCCTGTTCTCTGACCCATAAACATTACTTTTGTAGTGCTGAGACTATACTAGAAATTGTTGTTGCTTTGAAGGAGATAATAATTCAACATTCCACAGTCAGATCCTACAGGTGAGCATTCATGTGGTCATGACATAGAGGAACAAGAGTATGGTGAGTCTTGATTGGCTTAATGTTGTCAAGGAGATTCTTTCATATAGAGGAACAGAAAACATCACAGAATGATTCCTGTTGTGCATCTGTATGTTTTGCACATGTATCCACAAGTTTTTCAAGGCGCTCTGGAACTTTCTCTTTGTATTTAAACATGTCTGTTAGGTAGGTATACAATCATCCTAAGCTGATTGTGCATGTATGTATGTGGTTTTTTTCTTACGGTCCTGTGTTATGTACTGGACTGAGACCAGGGGCCTCATGTATAAAAGAACACAGCTGGCATGACTTGACTGAAGGATGACTGTCTGACCTCTCAGCAGCTCCAACTGCTCTGTTAACGCACAGCTCCTTCTTTAAGTATTGCTCAGAGCTCCATCAGTCTGGGGAATCTAAATGCTAATAAACCATCATCGACACATCCCAGCAGTTCAGAATGGTGTCTGAACACAAGTTCTTTCTATTGGCCATGTTCTCCATCTATCAGAGCCAAAACCATAATTACGCAGCACACCTTTGTGCAGCTACGTATATGTGTGTGATTGTCTACACACTTCGATCACCTTGAGAAAGTTGCCCATGTCACCCATTTTAGAAACCACCACTGACCAGCAGTGTGTGGACTGTCTGCTGAGTATAAAGTAGCAAGTGGTGGATGAAGTAAGGAAATCTTCACATAACCTTTTGTATAAACTGATTTTCACTTGCTGAGTATGTTTTGTCAACCAGATTCCTGCAATGGATCAATGTTAGCTTTCATAGGCTAGCTTAGCTCCAGAGAAACTGTTCTATTGCCAAAATGACAAGTGAATAAGTTTGAACTCTGTACACTTATGTAATAAAGGGAATCCACAAAATCAAAACAAGGAAGTGAAATCTCCTTAACAAGACCACCTCGCGATGGGTCACAGATGACTGGCCCAGTGTTACTAAACGTAAATCCAGATTTTGACAGAGTCACGGCTGTATATACCCTCACCCTTCCACCAATTTATGATGTGTGAGCTGGCCAAGTATGTGGGAGAACAAATGTGGAGAACAGAAGAGAGGATGTGACACCATAGGGAGTGAGTAGCAGTGTCATTGTTAGTGAGTCTGACTTACAAGATTAGTAGCTGCACCTAAATAAGGAGAACATGGACCAAGACTTCCCATATTTAAGAATAAAAATTCTTAAATATATTATTTTTTCACCAGGGTACTTTTAAAACTCAAACATCAATATCAGCTGTATCCCTGTAGAGTCATGAAAAGCAACAATAACCTGCAGACAAGAGAATGTGCATGTTGGAGAACAGGATGTTCTGTCTCTTTGCAAATGACAGAGTTAATAGAATTAACTCTGTCATGACTGCCTTGCAAACTTACAACAAAAACCAAACTGAATCTTCACCTGGAATGAAACAAAAGGTCTTGAACTATAATCTTAGATGGTGAGTTCTTCCTATGAAGGGGCTTTCTTTGACTAGTTCATATGAAGCAATAGCTTGTTTTGTAACCCAGTTCAGCCATGGAAAGTGCTCCATTCGCTGCATCTGTTTTTGTTGTTCAAATAACAACAGCCAGACTCAGTGATGTGGAAATATTGGTGATAGATTTGTAATGATCTCATTCATCTCTTCACCTCTCTGCCCTCAGTTTTTCCTCTCTCAATGTGAGGATCAGGTCATTTTTACTAAATGACGGATCAGTCCACTAGAAACATCACAGAACCTAAAGTGGCCCCATTTATCAGCTGGTGTGCATGAGACAGAAGCGTCTTTATGAAGAAAAATACTCACACATGCAGTAACAACTGCAACATGGTATAAAAGCACAACTTGTGGCCATATCTGAACCATGCTCTGATCTGGGAAACCTCACTTTGGCCAAACGTCTGTGAGTCACTGTCCAACTTGTCTCCCTTTAAAAAGACTTGAGACTGGGGTGGATGGTCACCTTCAGCAGAATGATAAGCCTTCATCTACAGCCAGATCTTCAGCTTATTAGAACAATGGTTTCCAAATTTTTCAGTGTCTGATCTAATTGTCTGTTGATTTGTAGCAATCCACGTTAGTAGCTGAAATATAGGGCCCCAAAATAAAATTCTACATTGTCCCCATGGAGGCTTGGGCCAGTGGCCCTGATGCCAACATCCGCAAAAGATTGTATTTGTAGCATGTGTTACGCACACCAGCACTGGTGTCACTGTAACAGATGCTGATTTTCCTGTAACAAGTATAGAACAGGTACAGGTGATGAGGGAGAAAAAAAACTGTGCTTCAATAATCTGTTTTGATTTAACATTTATTAAATATTTCCAAACAGCACCAGATCTGATCTTTCTTCAAAATAATCATTGTGTCCACGCCATTTTCTTTGTCATTCTAGACAATACACTCATTCCCGTAATAAACAGTTTTAGATTCTTTAATACAAAGTTACAGCTTATGTCACTCACTTAAGTCTCAGGATAACTCCCATTTGTTAGCCCAGATGCTACTACATAAACGATATACAATACATTTGTAATTTTTTTTAAATCTGTACACCAACATGTTCACAGAAAGACACAATATAAATAAACAGATTTGACTCATGTAAAGTAAAAACGAACGATCCTAACAACATATTATTACTTTCCAACAACTTTCAGAACCGTTTTATTTCATAGCTGATAACTGAGAATATATTAAACAATTTGTACATAAAAACAGATCGCAACTTCCTGTCCAGTAGCTTTATACCTCAGCTAACTAGAACCGCCGTCACTCTTTTTACTCCCGGCACCAGTTGCTATGACAAATAAAACACAAAAGGACTTGATGAGAAAAACAAACAAACAAAAAACAAAATGCCTGACAGATAAAACTTTACTGCAACCTCCAGGGTTAATCTGTTTTTCTTCTGTTCTTCCCACCTCAGAACATTGTAGAAGCTCTGATTTTCTCCTCCACCTGGTGTCTTTCCTGGCTCATACTGAGCCAGTTCTGCTGGAGGCCTCTTCCTGTTAAAATGGAGTGGCTCCTTTCAGTCATCGTCATATGCTTCCTCTGAAGCACCAGATCTGATCTGTCTTGTTGTAAAAGTATCCCCAGCTGGACTGATAAGTTCTTATTAATTGACATGATAAACTAACTTGTCATGTCTAGCTAAATTTTACCAACCAGGACTGAATTGTGCATAAAATGATTTTAGTTTAAAGTTTTGGAATGTTTTTAGTCTGTCTTGTAATGTACTTTAGGTGACATTTAAATTGAACATAAAAACGAATGTATTTGAGCTGAAGTCTTTGAAAACTAAAAGTTTGTATTCAATATCTAAGGTTCTCTATTCTGGTGTGTTGTGCATCTATACATAATTCCAAACAGATCTCTAGTTTTAGCTAATGTTATAACTTGTCTGTTAAAGAAAATTAATCTTTATCTACATGTATCCACTGACAGAATTTTGTGTCAAACAACATGAAAATAGTCTGCGTTACAGAAAAAAAATTTGTATGCTGTCCTTATTGTATTTAGAAAAATGTAGCTACACATTTTAGCAACTGAATTTTTGACCTGCAGGAAAATTATTTCCTGCAGGTCATCTTTGAACTGACTTCTGCAAATGAAAACATTTTAATTCACGTTGTTTTTCTGTTGGGTATCAGTTATCTCACAAATAGGAAATCTTTTTATGTCTCTAGGTTAAACTATAAGTGGCAGTTAAACTGTAAGCCTTATTTTGCCCTTGATGAATAAATCTAATTGTGTATTTTACAGTTTTACATGTAACTCTGTTTCTCTGAAGATGCTGAGGGATGTTTTTGCAGAAGACGTGTGTGTGTGTGTGCGGGTGCAGGCATGTGTGTGTCACGGGGGAAGGAAAGACCTATCTTCTCCACCCCCTCCACACTGCCTTGGCCAGGCCTTTTGTTCCCTGATGATGTATGAGACAGCATCTCCCTTGGAGTACCACAGGATAATGACAGCAGTGCAACAACACTCCTCCATAATGGAGACTGATGGGACAGCTCCTACTTTCTTCACTTTGTCCACTACTAAGATTGAGTTGGCGTGGCACGGCAGGTTCTGACAGGGCTCTTGGACAACTTTGACAAGGGTCCTCGTAAGGGAAGACTTAACCTGACAGTGGCTCATGTCTGTTGGCTGTGCTGGGTTCCACCACAGCCCCTGACAGATGGATGGCTTGAAGGATGATGTATGAGAAGATGATAGGAACGATGGACAGGGACGTTTGTGGGCTGGTGGGCTGGTGATCTTCCTGTTCCTGTTGAAAATTCCTCAGATTGCTGGGCTTCCAAAATGTCCACAAACCAAAACAACTTTCCACAAAACATTCAAAATGTCCAAAGACACTATTGTTTGGAGCTTATTTTAGTGTGTCATTTACATTCAGTGCGTTGGATATGTAGAGTAAGACAAATTAAAATAGACATTTGGATGACAGATTAACCTAGAGGCTCCCAAATTAATATTATGACAGAGCAATGACCACATAATTGGATGGCCTTGGATGGACAGATCCCAAAACAAAAGTATGAAACAGCCCAAGAACAAAAGGTGCAATGCTTACCTGTACTTTTAAAAAGCATGTAAACAAGATGTGTATACATCAATAACTTAGTATTAAAAAGTTCTTTGCAAGTGGAAATTAAAGTCTTTGTTGCAAAACTACTTATTAAAATCAAAAGTAAATAAAACTAAATGCTTCTCTGCCACTCAGACAGAAGATAGATAAATAAGGTTTAATAAAGGATCAGGCAACAGAGCTTAACAGGTCCAACCTAGTTAAAAAAAAACACACTAATGAAAAGTCTTAAAAACAAGATTCTTGAAGAGAAGCCTATGTTTTCTGGAATTTTTGTTGCAAAGTCCTTAAGAAGATCACCAAAACTGGGAGGAACTAAGTCTACTCATTTTTTAGAGTTAGATTTATTTCTTGATTACATGTGTATTAGCCCTGGTCCTCCATGCCACTTTCTCTCTCTCGTCAGCCTAAATTCTGTTCTCTCCCCTCACACCTTCAATCAGGTAGCCAATCAGCCAGCTCCACTGTTCCACATTCACTTTCCCACACTTAAACACTTCTTTTGCTCTTACTCTTTGCTAGTTCCTCCTGTTATATCCTGTTTCTCCTGTCATGCTACTTTTGCCTGTATTTGTTTTACTCTGGCTCCTTGAGCTCCCATGGCTATTGTAAGTGTTTTTTTCATTCAATTTTCAAATCTACCAGCTGCCTCAGCCTCTCTGCATTTGGGTCCTCTTCAAACAGCACAATCATGACTATCTGATCTAATCTGTAAAGCTACTGAGTTCAACAACCTGTGACTGCCATATATTTTTCTTTGTAAGACTTTAGGAAATTATATTTTATTTTTGTGTTTTTATAACGTAAAGCTCCCCTCCATGGGCAGCCACCTTCCCGTAGTAAAGGAGTTTGAGGGTACCATGATCCTAGGAGCTATACTGTCATGGGCTTCATACCCTAGTTGGGTAACCCAAGGCAGATGGGTCCTAGATGGGTACAATGTGAGAGGTGGAGGTGGCCAACCACAGGGACCTTGGTGGTCTGATCCTCAACTACAGAAGGTGGCTCTTGGGATGCATAATGTCACCTTTCTGGGCCAGGAGCCTGAGCTGGTACAAACAACAAAGAGATCTCTCCTGCAAACCTCCATCACTAACTACAATAATTCTTGGAGGAAAATGAACTAATATGAGTTACAACAACACTTAATTAACCTTTGGGATCAATAAATTATTTTTCAACTGAATTCAACTTCGTGGCGGCCATTTTGTCAGACTGCATTTTTTTAAAAACAAACAAAAAAAGATTTTATGGGCTATAGTGGCCTTTATTTGATACTGAATAGACAGGAAAGTGTGTAATGAGAGAAAGGGGGAAGGCATGCGGCAAAGGTCATCAGGCTGGGACTTGAACCTGTGACATTCATGTGGAGGACTAAGACCTCCATATGTGGAGGCCTGCCTGTGAAAGCAGCTGCAGGCAACAGCTCAAGCAGTCTGCTTCATTCTGCAACATCATGGAAACATCCACAGAAATCAACCAACAGCAGGAAGAGAACTCCAGACATTCACCAGTCCGGAGTTCATCATTCATCCTTGGGCATAAGGGCTTTGCAGACGTCTGACTCATTCATCATGTGGTTCAGGAAGGAGAAGGGTTCTGTGCTCCATGGATGAATAAACATGGGGAATATGTTAATAAATCCCAGAAGAAAACCAAAAAACGCTGTGAAGATGCTGCTGAAACTGGTAGGAGAGAGTCATTATCCAGGAATGAATCATTGTATTCTTACCTACATCAGGTAGGATCTTTAAACATCTAAGATCTTCTATTTATCCTGTGAAGGACCTCTTACACAACATGAATACTGAAAGTGTGAAAAGTTTTATTTTCCCTTTTCTTATTTACAGCATACATAAAGGTGGAGTTCAAATAGTTTTACTCCAGGTGGAAAATATTTCCTTCTGAAATGTTAGTTCATTTATTTATCAACCTTCACCCCATCTCAAATTAGCAAATTTTTGTGTTGAGTCACTCTACTGACTGAACGCTACTAGAAAGAAAAGTTTTGCCAAAGCTTAAGATCGAACGCATTGCTCCTCTCATCAGAAATAGTTCAGCTAAATGACTATAATGATGAAGGTAATGAGAAACTTCATATTTGTGAGATGCAGAGCTGATGAGAGGTTGTGACCAGTCAATATGTTTCCCATGGCAACACCATTCTAATTTAAATATTGCACATTTATTCAAGGTCTGATCATTGGAGCAGGGCAAGATCTATTGTGATCTTAATCTAAACACTTATGTAAATATCTGTGTGTGGCCAATGTGTTGGTAAATTAAGGACTCATAAAAATCACTCTCATCAATTGCCCTGACTTTTTAAATCTTTTTAAACCCCAAATCTTTAAAAAGATTTGGACAGTAAAACAGAAGTCTGGTTTTGACCCTGCTCCAAAAAGACATCAAAGTTCAGGAAGGAAGACCAGATGTTGGCCTTTGAACTCCAGGCACTCTCGCTACCAGCCAGTACTTGCAAGCTGCTACAGATTACATACATGTATTCAGCAAACCTCAGTTTGAAATTTTTTACTTGTCTGTCCTCCCTTTAAGGGACAAAAATGAGGACAGACAGAAAGGGGGAAAAAAAAACATGACATGTGAGAGGAAGCACAGGTTGTACAAGAGGTTTTTCAGATACTTTCCTCTCTAGTGTGTGTGTTTGAGTAAGAGTGTACACTGTATGTGTACAGATAATGACTCACACAGGAAATGGGTACTATGAGCTTTTGGAGGTAGAGGCTCATTTATTAATGGATAATACTGTATAATATGTGAAAAATGTCCCCACTACACAAAGACTTGACACGCATGCACTAGTGCTTGTGATGAATCATTTTCTCAAATTACAGTCATGTATTCATACACGCATGCATTTAACATACAACTCTGGGATCAGAAAGTAAATTTGTGAGAGCAGTAAACTGTCTTCTTTCATAGAAAAGAAGAAAAAAAGCACAGTAATAGTAATGATAATCTATTCTCCTCAACCAAAAGCAGCAGATTTATTAGAACAAGATAATGTCTGATCTTCCAAGGCTTGACTATGTTGGAACTGTTGCATATATTTGTCAGAGATTTGGAGTGTGAGAATGAAAGTTCACATTTGTCCAAGTGGGAGGGGGTAAGAGGAAATAAATTTGCACAAGATTTCCAATTTGTCTGACTCCATCAAAATTATACAAAATAATGCTTTAGTCATTTCATCACTGCCTAATGTTGTGATAACCTGAGGTTACAAATCCCAAATAACCAAAATAAATTTGGCAAATGTCTTTGCTCATGTTTCTGTACTATTCTGATACATCATGATGAGCTATCACCAGGTTGGGTCATCTACTGGAGGCCTAGCAGATCTTAGCTGTTCCTAGTTTCTTCAGGTATGTGATGAAGTCTCTTCTCCTGCCCTGAGTCCTGTCCTCTCTAGTCATTGATAGGATTAGGTCATCTCAGTCACTTCAGCTATTTGTGGTTCATCACATGAAGATGCTTTTCCTCTTACGATGGATTCAAGCAGTCTTGGGCCCTCCTTTTGTTGGTTTCCTAATATTTTGAAATAGTCCACTCAGTCATTTAAAATAATAGGTTATTGTTTTTCCCAGACTAAGGTCTTTCCAGCACCAGTATACATGCAATTTAATATATTTATTACAGATTGGAGCCCACAGATCAATAGTCTCCTTGGAGTACTCTCAGGTGAAAAGCTGTTTTCTTCCCTTTTTTTCCCCACAAAGGCACAGATAGCATGAGTCACAAGCATCAACAGTGCTTGTGACTCTAGGAACTGTTTTAGGCTCTAGGAACTGAATTCCTCTTAGACTTCAGTTGTCTGAGTTCCTTGATGAAGAACAGAGTTGGCATTATTCTCAATGAAGGCTTGATATTGTGAGGGTCCAGGGGACAGTAAATGAAAGAGTCCTCATATTCTCAATGCAAAATATTGCAGGCTCTGATGAAAGAAAACAGGCTGTTTATTGACTGGACACAAAGGCCACAAAGTGAAACACAGCAGCCCTTATCATTGTCTCATTGTCCTAGTATGCTAATTTCAGAAGAATAAGGAATGTACCATGAATAAGAATACTTGTGTGTGTGTTTATACCATGCAAAAAGTAGCCAAAGGGACAATCACTCTCTCCATTCAGAGGTTCTTGGCTGTAGCTCTGACAACTGCTAGATGAAGCCTGCTTGACTTCTCTGCAATGCCAGTCATGCATATTTTAAACCGAAGGAGAATAATATTGGCTTTATAGGAACGAGCATCAGATGCAAATATGACCTCTGACTGAATGGGTCCTTTACAGCATTGTCCTCCATGGCAGCTTAACTTTAACAATATTGTTTAACTGCAACCTAAATTGTGATTGTTCCTGCAAAAGCTGTGCAGAAACTGTAAGGAGCATATTTCTGCCTAGTTAAAGTATCTTTTGTATGTTTATGTCTCCTCCCCACTGATTTAAAAACAAGACCTAGAAAAGAGCTGGAACTTTAGGAAACTGTTGAAGAACTAAAAATAATTATGTAACTTCAATATTCCCTATTAGCAACCAAAAAGGACAAAATGTAGCTTTTGGGTAAACTCATACTGCTGTGGCCACTCCTGTAGTTAAAGCAAACCAGACTCAGTATCTGAAAGATTTAATTATTCTCTATAAAACCTCTAAATGACACTTTCAGGTAATTTCATTCTGGTAATTTTCCTCGAAGTTTAGTAATGGCTAAAACAAACATATCAATGGGAAATAACAGATGTTTTTTAAAATAAAGTTTAATTGCTTTATTTTAATTTGTTTGCTTTGTTTGCTCTGCCTCGTGCACACGCCTGTTAGGAGTGTCTGAGCATGCTCGGTCTAATGCATGCTCACAGATATGATCTTATGAATGATGGTGGAGAAACCTGATAATAAAAGACTGATTACACCCAACTGTAGATGATGACTGGGAAAACTGATACTGAGAGAAAAATATTAGTAAATATACTTTGAATAAGAGGCTCAATGACATTTTTTATTGTGATAAGGTACATTTTCAGAATGAGAGCTAAAAGAAACTGTAATCCGAAAGGTTTCTACCACCAGATTAATAAAATGAAGCTGCTGCTTCAATCAACTCTCAGCTAACAACTGCACAGGTTTCATGGCAAAGAAAAGGCCAGTAGATAACCCCAGATCATGCTAAGAATGACAATAAACCATAAACTCAATAAAAAACAGGAATGGTATCAACCAAAAATATTAATAATCTACAGCTTTTGAATATTGGCATTGACAATAAAAACAACTATATTGGTCAATTTGATGTGTTCACCTCATAACCTCATTAACACATCACCATGTTTGACCCCTCAAACACAAGTCAAAACAAGCTCACACCATGTATCATTGAATGAATGTGTGAATATTTACGGGTGTAGATGGGATAAATAGGTCCAGGGTTCTGTCATTGGAGGTATTAGAGTGCAGATTGACTGGATAGTGTGAAAAACTGCTTTTAGTGTTTGCCATGACTATAAAAGTACAATGTAAGTTCAGTCAATAAAGCGTTCATTCAGGGAATACACTGATCATCTTTAACAGTGTTTCTAGAGGGATTCTTTTGGCTTCAGTATCAGTCCACTGTGGGCAAAAAGAACTGAACAAAGGTTCAGTTCATTTACTGCCTGTCTGTCTAACCCTATGATTCCTAATAAGATTAAATGAGATTACCTCACGTCTCATCTAATGAAGACAGGTCTCTAAGCAACACACTGTGCATGTCAACCAATCTGAAGAGTGTGTGTGTATGTGTAGGGGTGTGTGTGTGCGTGTGCTGCCCTCATTATCTCTGGAGAGGATATCGCTTTCTTTGTGTCATCACGCTCATCACACAGGAAGCATCATACATAATGCAACATGCACACAAATGCACTCAGCTACTCACACCAAAAAGGGAGGAAAAAAGAAAAGGAGCTACTCAAATTTGAACCCACACACAGCCCAGCCAACTTCTAACATGTGATCAGTACAGTACATTTGGGTTTGTGATGATGGTGACTCAATTTTGTGTTTTTGAGTGTTTTAGATTTGGGTGACTCAGCCCCATGTTTTGTTGCTGGGTTTACCAGGCTGACTTCCTTCTGCTCTGACTGCCACTCACCAACAGAACAGTACAGCACAGCACAGAACAAAACAGAATTCTATATGACATCTCACAGAGGTTTGAATTTCCTTCAGAAAGTCCAACAATTAAAAAAAAAAAGCTTAAAGCAGAACTTTTACTACCATGTAAAACTAACTATGACCCAGATTTCTAATATTATTATTATTATTATTATTATTATTAACTATTATTATTATAATTATTATATTATAGCTATTAATATAATAATTATAATACTGTTATAATTATTATAATAATTCCTGTGTCATTGTCACAGGAACAACGAAATTTAAAAATGCCATCAGTGAGTGCATACACTTAAACTATCTCACAATTTACACACACAACATATGGCAACAAACAACAACAAATAGCTAATACACATCATTCATTAGTTGATTGATGGTTATTTTTGATTGCATTTAGTTTTGTTATTGCTTTCGGTAAAAACTGTCTCTAAAACAGTTAGTTCTTGTTCTGATTGTTCTGTATCGTATGCCTGAAGGCAACAGTGTAAACAGAGAGTGTCCAGGGTGGGAAGTGTCCTTTATGATGTATTGAGCTTTTTTTGAACAGCAATTGCTGTACAAATCTTCCAGTGAGGGGAGAGGGTAGCCAATGATTTTTTGGGATGTATTCACAACCTTTTGGAGAGCTTTCCTTTGAGCCGTAGTGCTGCTGTTATACCATACGCAAATACAGTAAGTCGGTATGCTCTCTATGAAGCACTTGTAGAAGGACACCAGCAGTGTCTCCTTAATGTTGTTCTTCCTGAGAACCCTCAGGAAGTACAGTCTTTGCTGGGCCTTTTTTGTCAGCTTGAAGGTGTTCATGTTCCATGTGAGGCCCTGCTCAATGTGGACCCCCAGGAAACGGAAGTCAGTTACCCTCTCCACACATTTTCCCCCAATGATTAGTGGTGCAATGTCAGTTTTTTTCCTCCTATAAACTATTATGAGTTCTTTCTAACTCATAATAGTTGAGTTTAGTTGAACAACATCATTGAGTTGTTGAGGTCGTATTAACAGGGCCAATGTCAATTTATTTAAAAAGCACTTTAAGAACAGTGCTGTACAGTATTCATAAATCCCCTGATAAGAATAAAAACGCTAATTAAAACAGACAGGACAAGTGTATTTCAATGTCAGACCTAATGGAAATGCCAAAGAATATACATTAGTTTTGAGGAGTGTATTGAAGTGTTCCATACACTCCTGCAGATTTGGGTAGATTTACTATTGAGAGGGAAGTTGTTCTGCAGTGACAGTGCTTTTCAGGCTGGTTCTTGGAATATGTAATTATTTGACCAAAGTTTTTTAGAAATGGATTGGTCGTGAAGAAGATCTTAGAAATAAGCTGGGGCTAAGCCATTTAAAGCTTTAAAAACCAATAAACCAATTTTTTTATTGGTATAGGACCATAGTAGGTAGAAAAAAAGGAGGGGGAAATTTCTGGCAAAAAGCGTAGAAATTTTGAGATTCATCTCAAATTTCTTTTAGAAAAAGCTCCGAAAATTTCAAAAGTTGTTAATTTGAATATTTTAGAATATAGTTTTTTAGCAAAGATTTCTTCAGTTTATTTTGTGAATTATTTTGCCCTTATTATGATCTACTTATTATGAGTTTTGCTTTGTTTGTGTTTTTTTTTTAATGTTTTTATCTGTGAATATATTTATTAGGATTCCAGCCATCATATTTAGCTTCTTACTTTTGTAGAGTCTCAGGGTTATGGGGAGCTGTGACGGGATGATGCCCATATCCAGCAGCCACTGGACAAGAGGGGGGGATACTAGGTCACTAGTCAATCAAGGGGAGATTCTGAATATGTTTACATTTATGAATTCATTCAGTCATTTCTTTTTCTTCCTTTGTTCTTTTTTGTTGACTACAAATTGATTTTTTTTTTGTTGTTATTTTTGCATAATCAGATACCTCTGACATATAGACTAGGGACACAGATAAATAGAAGATCAACTGAACCTGAACTGGTCCTCTTTTATGGGTTTGTTGGATCCTTTCCCTGTACTGAAAATGTATCCCAGGATGACAGCACTTCATTCAGTGCCGTCATCATTTTTTATGCTCACGCTGCCCAATATGCTGTCAAAGTTTAGGAACAATGAAATTAATTCAATTAATTTAATTAGGACGACAAATGGGTCCAATGAATAGGTAAATGGGATCAGAAATATTATAGTAGGACTGCGTGAAAAAAAGCAGCTAAAGACCAAAGAAAAATGTCACCTTAACACAAGTGTCAAACTCCAGTCCTCAAGGGCCACTGTCCAGCGATGTTTAGATGTGCTACTGGTACAAAACACTGGAATTAAACGGCTTACTTTACCTCCTCCTTGTGTAGATCAGTTCTCCAGGGTTTTGCTAATGACCTAATTATTCTATTCAGGTGGTGCAGGAGAGGCACATCTAAAAGTTGCAGGACATTGTCCAAAGTGAATGCCTTAAGACATTCACTTTATAAGATTATAAAGAAAGTCTGATTAATTGTATTTCTACAGCTATTTGGTCCTGTTAAATTGCGAGTTCTTCTATACATTATTATTAGCGTTTTCATAATGAAAAACAAAAACATAGTTCTCTGACTGGGGGCAAAAAAACCCATAATAACATAATAACCAATTGACTACAGAGTTCAGGCACTTTGAGATCAAACAACATATGTTGTAAATACATAAATATATTAAATTTAATCTTTCATGAGAGCTGGGTCTATTGATAATAGTCTTATGACGCCCGTGTCAAAAGGTATCTCAGTAATTATGTTGCTGTTGGTTTAGGCTCCTGGAGGACATAATGGCCACTTTCCCCACTCTACTTCCTCCCTTCATTCACCAATAATCTGCAGCTATCACTGACATTACCATAATGTTCTCTCTCTTTTTGTTCTCTGCATTGAAGCTACACCTGGAGGGTAACCTTCCCAGACCATCTAGTCTAACAAGAAAACAAGCCAATGAAAGTCCATTTTTAAGATAATTGCTGTAATCATGATAATAAAGTTGTTTCTGCAAACATTTGAAGAAAATGTACCTGTGACAGCAAATAAGATAACCTACAAAAGAGCTCTGAGGTTATCTTATTGTCTAACTGGTTGCATCGGTGTGCTGGTTAGGTATCCTGCCATGACAGTTGGATTCAGAGGACTAAACTCATTCTGTGTTCTTTCTTTATGTGTCTTTTACAGACCACACAAAAATCCACATATTTGCACTTTACAATGGTTTCTCTCCCTCTTATATCCTCATCTGTAGGGACAAAATTAACAGAGTTGAAATTATTAAAGTAAAAATAACTTAATAGGTTGCATTTAAGTGTATCCACTACTTTTACACAAAGCTGCAGTTGGTCTTGGTTTTAAAATGATCTAAAGATCAAGACTAAACTCAACACTATGATCAAAACTATTATAAGACTTCAAAATTATGATCTCAACAAGGGTGGATACAGTACTTCAAACTTGTACACAATTAAGAGTAGCACTACTTCAACATATTTTACTCAAGTAAAAGTAAAAAGTGATCATCCAAGAAATTACTCAAGTAAGAGCAAAAAGTGTTTGGTAAAAGACTATTCAAGTACTGAGTAAATGATCATAACATCTAAATTTGAAAATAATGTCATCAGACAGAGAAGAAGTATAAATGCCATGACTCTTGAGTGTATTGGTTTGTAGTTTTGCTATGGGTTATTTCTATGGATTCATAGTTTCTGCAGGGGCTGCACAGTGGTTGGTAGCACTGTTGCCTTGCAGCAAGAAGGTCCTGGGTTCAATTCCCAGCCCAGGGTCTTTCTGCACGGAGGTTGCATGTTTTCCCTCTGCATGCGTGGGTTCTCTCTGGGTTCTCTGGCTTCCTCCCACGGTCCAAAAACCTGACTGTCAGGTTAATTGGTCTTTCCAAATTCTCCCTAGGTGAGAGTGTGTGTGTGCATGGTTGTTTGTCCTGTGTGTTTCTGTCATATAAAAAACAGTCTGTCTGTTTGTCCTGCGACAGACTGGCGACCTGTCCAGGGTGTACCCCGCCTCTCACCCGGAACGCAGCTGGAGAGCAACTTCCGACCCCACTAGGGACAAGGGTGAACAGAAAATGGATGGATAGTTTCTGCATTATTAGCTTTTTCTGGTAGGTCTGTTTTTATAAGTTATTTTGGTGTTAACCTTCCTGAGGGTTTTTTCACAAAACCAGGTTAGTGGATTAAGGTGGAATTTTCCAGATATTCTGGCTTAATTATGACTTGAAGTAGTAACACAAAAGTTAACATGGAGATTAGTGTAGCGCGGTCAGCCTGCTCCGGACCAGGCTAACAGCCAGACTTAGTTAATTCTGGAGCCTTATTACATCAATCAGAAACCAATGAGTTTTGTTCATGATTCTGTTTTCTTATCTGCCTGTTTTGGTCTTTTTAAAAATACCACTAATTCATTTTGGTATTCAGTCACTTACTATTGTTATTTTAACATCATGATGATAGAAAACATCATTATCAATTTTAAAATGACCCATATGGACATTATGGGAAGCAGAAACACAATCAAATTACTATTTGATTGTGTTTCTGTTTTAGTTTGACAGAAAAACTTTGGCATAACAAGGGAATTATTGTCATTAAGTGTCCAAAATAATTCAAACCTAGTCACCCATCTGACTTTGTTTTTCACCTTTACACTTTTAGCCTAGTCATTGACTGCGTGAAAAGTGTTCTTTTAATAAAGATTAACTGATTGTTTGTTTCCTTTATGAGTGATATGCTGCAGTATATCATGTTTCTGAAATTCTGAATATAAAACACAAAAAATTTAAATGTACATATAAAAAACATTTTTAAAAATGGGTAAAAATCAGATCTGTCATCATTGATGATTTTAGGTTTTGACCAACACATGTGTTAAGATCCTAGAGAGCAACTCTCAGTGGCTGTAGACCAAAATGATGCTTAGTTTTTTATGTTGTTTTATTATGTTTTCAGAAATGTCTGTATTATTTCGGATCTGAACTGAATCTCTGAATTTAATTTCTTTATATTTTATTCTTCCAGTTGTATGAACAAATTTTTACTTAAACTACATGTTTGCAAAGGTTTAAAGAAAATTGAAAGAAAATTATAAACTGAGCCAGCTTGATAATTTAGAGTCAAGCTATATTATCAGATAATAAAGGGCTTTAGGTGCTTCCCCTTTAGTTGCTCCAACTGGAGACGCTGCAGCTGTTTGATCACTCTGGATAAGACACTCAACCAAAGTATTAAATGTCTCATTTAATAAATTATCTGAATGTGTAATAACTGTTTAAACATCCAGGTAGTAATAAATCATCTTCAAGCGGTTTAATCTATAATCACTGAAAAGGAAAAAATATTTAAGCTACATTGAAGTCCTTTATCATCCAGTATGGACAGAGTTTACCACAGGAATGAAAGTATCTGTATCTTCTGGGAAGAATCTCAACAACAGGCTGAACTCAGTTACTCAGGTGAGGAACCAATCAGAATGGGCCATCTTGCATTGTAATCAGTGATCTGCAGAACAAAGATGATCAATTCTCAATTTTCCAGTGAAATTCAATAAAACTAAGAACTCATTGCTTTCAGTCTATGAACAAATAAACCATCAACCTTTTTTGTTGTGTATTTGAAGTTTGATGTTTGTTTTTTTTTTTTTAAGCTTAGAGACATGATTTGAAGCATAAGTGGAAATTAATTCGATTCAAAAATACTATATTTATCCCAAAAAGACATTAAAGGTTGTTGTAACTCGTATCATCCAACGCTTTTGTTGTGGATGATGATGTGGGCAGGAAGGATCTAATTGTCCTGAGATACTGTTATCTCAATATCCAAGGACAGAGACAATACTCCACAGTAGCATGTTCTGGATGACTCCATCAGTTGTTGACAAGCACTGCTAATCATCCACCTTTGCTTTTGCCACTTCTCTGTCTGGCCATTTGGGAATCATCCTAATTATTTTTAGACTAAATATATTCTTTATCAAAGAGACTACAGCACAGTTTTTTGTCTACATATTTGTTTCCTCAGAAATAAAAACATGGAATCAGAATATCAGACTTAAAAAAAATGGTATGTTCTAAATATAGACTGGATAATTAATAATAGAAGTCATTTTTATCTACTACTTTGCCACAGCAATGACATAGTAAAAACATTTGTGATGTGTCTTAGGACTAGATTCATATTGAAGATTAATAATAAAAAAAACATTATCAGTTGTTACAAAATATGTTTGAACAAAAATACATTTCATAATATACCTTCTATGAATATACTATATTCAATATAGAATACCACAAAAACTAAGGTGACCATATGCATATAAAAAAGCCTGGCTTTTTGTGGTGCTAATGGAAAAGCCTATGAAAAACATGTCTTCCTAATTTTTGTTGCATTTTTCTGCGCTTAGTCTTATGCTTACTAACTGAAGCCCCAATCCTTAGAAGCAGACATTACCTTGCCCCTGACTTCAGGAAATAAATACTCTGATGCTCATTATGTGTTGCTTAAAATTTTACATTCGTTTTTGGTCTTCTTAGGGAGTCGTTCCAGTCCTTAAAAGCTACTCCAATCGCTCACAAAATTTCTTTACCTGAAAATAGTCTGCTTTACTCAGGAAAGCCGAAGGCTGGAAGCCCAGGAATCCACCTGCAAGCTGGAACTCATCACCCCAAAACGGAAAAACACTCGACATTCGCTTTCAAAATAAAAGCTGGTTTCAAAAATCAAAGCGACAATTTCACATAAATAAACACCAAATATAAATAAACTCATATTTTACTCATAATATAGAAAAATTATTTCTTTATTCATAAAGGTACTGAAGTAGAACATTCATTTGAAAATGTGTTCTTTACAATAAAATGTAGAAATTCAAAGAAACTTCCAAAGCAACACAGAGCATGTCTCTTTCTTCCATTAATTTTAATAATATAAATATTACATATGTAAAGTTAAAATGTTATTGTAAGATTGAAGCTGGCAAGGGGGGAAAATGTGAGATGAAACCAAGCCAGAGTGATGCTGATAATTGGGAGGGTTGCGGAGAGTTCAATGGCCTGTCTGGCCTTCCCCTCTCTAGCTGTTGCCTACTGGGATATGCAGTGTCATTAACAGAAATGCTCATGTTTTTTTCCGTTTGGAATAAATTAGAATGGTAGAATGGTATCAAAAAGAAGAATCGAATTAATTTAATCAGAATTTAACAGTAAGCAATACTGATTCAGTGTTAAATTCTGACACGATCGAGGCCTGTTATTTTATAATGGAACTTCATATCCCAGTTTGCTTTTCGTGTTATGCGCATGCCCCTTGAGGTTGGACGTGGAGGGGGCGAGACGATGAAAAATGTGATGTGGGAGGCTAGTATGTGGCGGTGAAATTTGACATTATCACCATGAATTATTTTCTGTTACTGTAAATTCGTCAATCTAGTCTTTTCTGAAGTCGGACCGAGCAGCGCTGTGAGACACACGGAGACAAAAGGGTGTGTGAGAGGCTTTTTCAGCTGTTTTTACAGCGGAGCAGGGACTCCCTGGTAACCGTTAGTTTTTTTTCCCCCCTACCGCAGCCAGAATGCCGCGAGACAACAAAACTGCCCTGATCCAGAAAATAGCGAAGCAGGCCTTTATCACGTTTAAAGACTGCAGGTCTGCGAACAGCGGGGACGGAAGCGTCGTTACGGACAAGTTCAGTGAACTCATCTCCTTAGTGACATCCGTCCGGGCCAAGGACCTGAAAATTATTCCACCGAAAATCAAACCGAGCTCCGGAGCAGCTGCACCTCAGAGCCCTCCAGTCACCTACATGCATATCTGCGAGACGGAGGTGTTCAGCATGGGGGTGTTCCTGCTGAAGGCCGGGACCTCCATCCCGCTCCACGACCACCCAGGAATGAACGGGATGCTCAAGGTCTCATTGTCTGCCAGTTTGTCCTGAGCTCTTTTTCTCCCACCTGAGTTAAATGTATCTTATGCTGCTGCGAGAAGAGAATGACCCTGTTTTGAAATACACTGCTAAGGTTATATTGCCTTAATGCCTAAAGTTTATCTGTGGAACCAGCAAATCCACTGGAACTACCTTTACCACCTGTTGTCCTTTACAATACAGGAGCCCCAGAGGATAATTATTTTTATTCAAAAGTACTTCATTAATTTCATCAATTGTAGTAACCAATTTAGCCAAACCGTTGTGAAAGTCATTAAAATGAACTTAAATGTTTGGGTTGCAGCTGGTGATGATGGACCACATTATTTTCACAAATAGAAATTCCATTCGAAAATACTTAATTGTGCTTTTATATGATTTATACATTGTTTGACTATTTTTAGTTTATTTTTTAATTCTCTTTTATAGATGTATAGAACCTAGATGCTTCACTTCTTGCTATCTGAAAGTGGCTGTATCCTCATTTATTAATATTTTTTATTATCTGTTATGAATAATTAGAAACTGTTAATGTTGATGAATGTTGGCGATTATTTAACACATTTATGAGGAATTATGTTCCTTTTTCTTTAATAATTTAGAACAATCTTTCTGACAAAGATACATGTAGAGTTTATGTGTTAGGTGAGGTTTCTGCACAATTTTTGAAATGTTAACAATTCTATCATATGTTGCAAAAGTTTGGAGAGAATTTCTATTTTGGATGTCATGATACATGTTGGACAAAAATTATGTCATAGAAATTATTATTGTTGATTTAAAAAAAAAACTCCCCAGATGGGCTCCTCCTGCTGGTGTCTTTAATTCATTCATTTAAAATTACAGATACACCGTCTCAGTCTCATAACTTTGTTTTTACAGCACAGACTTTGAGTTAAAGTATTTCTTATCTCAAAGGTATTTGAATGATGACTGTAGGAATGGACCAATATGAACATTTGGGCCGATATTAATATTGCTGTTATGGGCGATAACCGATATCATATATATTTCACTTCCCATTTCACACCTCGAAAAAAGACCACACAGCTGACTTCACCATCACATGACCAAACTCCTTCCCTCCCCCTCCAGAAATAAGCAGCAACAAGATGGAAAATATCAGTTGTTAAAATCAGACTAGTTTTATTTATTGGACCAATAGCGATGGTTGTGTCGATATCATCGTTCATCCCTTGTTGATTGACTGACTTGTTTTTACTTTATGTTTGAAGCATGTTAGCAACACTAGTTTTTAGATTCCATCATAGTTTTCTGACACCTTACAGATGTTATGATTTCCAGCAATCATGTTGTTGGACAGGAGGGTCACATGACTGCAATCAGATTCTCTGATGCATGTCAGTCAGAATTACCAGGCTGATACTTGGAATCAGACTGTTTTTGCATCATATTAACAACTTCAGTCATGGACTCTAAAAGAAATGTTCTTTGCTGCGTTGAAAGGTAGACTCAAAGGAAGAATTGGAAATAGACGTTTTTACCGTTAATCCTGACAGTTTTCTGTCATCTGCATAGGTCCTGTATGGAAAGGTGAATGTCAGGTGTTTGGACAAGCTGGAGAACAGTCTTCCTGTCCCGCCTCGTCTGGAGCCGGCCCTGGCTCCGCTGCAGACAGCGGTGGTGTGGCGCTCCGTGCTCCGCTCCGTGGCTGAATACTCTGAGAACAGCGGGCCGTGCCTCCTCACGCCCGTGCGGGATAACCTCCACCAGATTGATGCGGTGGACGGGCCGGCTGCTTTCCTGGACATCCTGGCTCCTCCCTACAACCCGGATGATGGCCGGGACTGTCACTATTACAGAGTCCTGCGGAGCGAGGGCGAGCCGGCAACAGGTGCAAAGGTCGACCAGGAGCAGCTGGGGGACAAGAAGGAGAATGAGGGGTGGCTTCTTGAAATCCCCCAGCCAGAGGACTTCTGGTGTGGGGGGGAACCTTATCCAGGCCCTGTGGTCTCCATCTGAGTCACACCCCTCCTACTGGAACAACACCCAGACGTCCACTCATCCAACCACCAGGAATTCTGACTTTCTGCACCCGTTCCAGGGATCCCACCTCTGGAGTGAGTATCAGCTGGAACACTCTGCTCCTGAACTCTACAGGAAGAGGTCTGGAAGGTGGCCAGGAAGGGACATTCCTAGTCTGATATTATATTTCTTTGAATCATACATTACCTTGTACACAGATGAATGTCATTTGCCAAACAATGTGTGAATAATGCGTTATGGTTAGAAACGTGGCAGCTTTTCCCATGAAGTCTCAGCTGCAGAAGACCTCCGCATCGTGACGTTTTAATGCCAAAGCTTGCTCCTGCCTTATTGTGAATATTTGTATACCTAGCAATGATGCTATTTTTATTGAATACTTTTAGTCCTTCTTCCCAAGTGCCCACACTACATTCTATAAAGCCTTAAACTTGCTTATATATCAATGTCAGTGTTTCCTAATAGTTCTGGTTTATTTGATAAAACAGAAAGCTGCTGCTTTGTGGTGTTTTGATGTACTGTCACTTGACTTATTGTGACTGAATCCAGATGGAGACTGTATAGCACACCATGTTAAAGGCCTATTAGGCCTGTTAGAAATGACATAAAACACTATTTTGACTCACTATCATTCCTATGCTACCTAACCTATAGTGTGCCTTCTTCTGAGTCTGCACAGGTCTGTATATCTGCCAAAATTATTGTTTTTCTGTTGAGTGTAAATGGAGTAATAAATATGAGGATCCTTATGAATAATCCTCAACCTTTATTAGCCTTCAGCTTTTATGATTCACCTTTCCACTTCTTAACTTTTGAATTATTTCAAATGAATGCCTCCATCATCACCAGTATGATCCACCCTGGTTCTTATCCGGTAGCATATAGTAGTTCTGTGGTCCAATCAGCCTTGTTGGGATGAAGGAAACGTTTGCTTCATGCTCAGGTCACACTGTCAGCCCAAATCATTTGAATGAATATAAGGAGATTCGTTTTCCCATATTGATCACTGACAATAAGTAATTAACTCTGAAGACACATAAGCATCACTAATGGGACTAAGAAACAAGAGGGTGTGCACTGTAAAATGCAATAAGTGGACTTTATATATTCATATATATATATATAATATATATATATTATATATATATATATATATATATATATATATATATATATATATATATATATATATGTGTGTGTGTGTGTGTGTGTGCAAATGTGTTGCCTCAAAGAAAATCAAGTTTTCCAAACCTAATGTTAGTAAATGCAAGTTGGACATCTTAAATTTACACAATAACTTGATAACTTGGTGCTGTCGATGGTAGGAGTTCTGAGTTTTTGACTAAAGCACTTTGATGCCCTATGAACCTCATAAAGTATAAACCATTTATCATTTTTATGAGTTTAGAGAGTGTAGCTTATGCTAACTTAATAAATCTGAGTACATTGTAATTATTTATAGAACACCCAAGTTTTAATTTTTTCAACTAGAAACTACTTACTGGATTGAAACAGTTCCTGGCTCATGCTTTTAATTAGTTTCTCAGATTCTCACAGGAAATAGAAAGCAATAGCCTGGCCATTGCCTTCCTGTGCAGTTCCTCTTGAAAAAAGAACTTCTCACTTACAACACAGTCTGGCTCAACACTGGTTTGCAGGTAATTTCTGGTAAGCTTACCATCGAACGGGCACATTACATACTTCACAGGCAAACGTTTGCAGTTGGGTAAAATTTAAAACCTTAACACAGTCTATGATGCTTCCAGGAAGCAATCTGTTGTCAACAGCCTGAGTCCAGACCCTCTGGATGAAACCAATATTTAGAACAAGGAGCTGGTTTTACCAGGCCAAGAAAGAAGTGATAGTTTGGCACTGATTTATCGGCCAGCTGATTCATTTGTGCCGATTTCCTTAACTTTGGGAGATGGGTGATCGGCCGGTAAGTACCAGGAGAGTGGACTGACAGACCTGCCTACCAGGTCAGGTCTCAGCAACTCTCTTGCTATATTTAGTGATGTTTCAGACAAAAAGAATAATAGCAGTTAAAAAAGATTGGTCATCAAAGATCGGCCAAAAAACTGCAATCAGTGCACTCCTAGACTGCTCACTTTTACTCAACAAAACAATGCTGCAGGCTCAGGCAGAGCAGGGTGGTCATGAAAATGGACATAAAACTCACTCATGGTGCAGTAGTAGAGATGGTGTGGAAATGTAAATGCCAAAAACTAGCTAACAGGAGCTTGACTCCCCTGAAAGTAAAGGCTCATTGTTGATGAACTGACTGATTAGATGAAGCTTTAGATTAAATCTTTTCACCTAAAACATCTTAATGCATTGATGGAGATCTTGTTGGTCAACTCTCCTGTCACATATTAGCCCATTGCCTCAAAAGAATCATTTGCAACAGATAAAAGCAGATGAATTTACATTGTGTGATTAAATATTGCAAACCTAAAATAATTTGATAAAATGTGTTTGGTTTTACATAAAGTAAATAAGAAGACCATATTGACATTAAATGTTATATGCGAATAAAATGTTTGATCAAGACCTTTTCATGGCAAATAGTATTCTTAAATTGATCTGAAAGTTTTACTCTAAACACATTTTTTTCTGCCTGTTCAACAGCATTATATTTGTTAACTTACATGAAAGAAACATGGTGTCATCATATTTTATTTTCCAACACAGAAATCAGTTGTGCAAATGCTCAAACCTTCCACTTGGGTTTGCTTGAGCAG
This sequence comes from Poeciliopsis retropinna, assembly GCA_010277075.1. Lineage (NCBI taxonomy): Eukaryota > Metazoa > Chordata > Actinopteri > Cyprinodontiformes > Poeciliidae > Poeciliopsis > Poeciliopsis retropinna. Next base: position 1,138,247 of record VMRM01000023.1, read on the forward strand.
AAATTGAGTCTGTCTGGGATGTCCTGAACGTCAGGCGTTAACCCTTTACAGTCCAAAATCACCACTTTCAAATGCTTAACTGTTTTGTGTGAACTCAACTTCAATAGATCAAGTTATCAAGCATTTCTGATGATCCACTGGACTCTGCTTCTTCGCTGCTGTGTAGCAGAGCGTCGTATACAGCAGTCAGTGAGAATCTGGTGAGCAGCTGCCAGGGCAGAGTTTGATCATATTTAATCATCTTTATTTTGTGACTCTGCTTTCCAACTAATTAGAGTAAGACAATAAGATAAGACCATTAATTTATTTCACCTGAAAATACTAGCAAAATATTCTAACTAAAGCAGTCTAATCTGTCAGAAATAGACAAAGAATTTATAAAGTCAACTTAATCACAATAATGTAGATAAAAAAGTTAACTTGGTAATTCAGCTTTAGTGCTAACATTGAACTGATTTAATGTAAGTGTGGAGTCATTTCAAATGTTGAGAGTTTCACAAGAACAAAGACAAAATATCAACTTAAGACCTGTAAAGATGGATCTGCTGAAAATATTTAGAAAAAAATCCATGATCATCCATTATGAACTTTTTTTTAATTTATTTTATTTTTTTTACAAAAGTTGCGTTAGTGTACATTTCCTCGGCCATCCTCTTGCCATGCGCAGACTGTACGACAATCAGACATGAATACTAGACAACTGAAACTGGAGTTATTCTACTGACCTGTGATTCAGAAGAGACATCCCCATTGTGTGCGTGTGTGTGCATGTGCGTGTGTGTGTGTGTAAGTGTAGATGTGTGTATTTGTAAACAAAATGCTGTTAAACTGATATGATTGCTCAATAGATGCAGCAAGAAACTGTTGGGTTTATAAATGCAACACGTTAAATTGATGCAGGTCAATAAATCATAATTTGTTTAATACAAACTTTTATCATTTTATGGATAAAAGGCTCATATTATTCAAATTCACCTTGTGAAGTTTCTCAGTTCTGAAGTCTTTCCACTCAGATTAAAAAGCAGAATGAGGCTCCTGTCTTCATTTTCGGCCTCGGAATAAACGATTTGACTCTTTATGTTTGTGAGTTCTCAGCTTTTAGTGTTTCTATTTTTATTTTCAGAAGTCGTTTCAAGTATGATATTTCATTGGTTCCATATCCGATTGAATCCACAAATAACTGAATGAAATTTGGTTGTGCAGAACTAAGTCTGCGGCTCCTCCTGATAAAACAATATCCTGGACCGACCATGTTTGTCTCTCGCAACAGAGATTATTCTTGGCGATGACAACAGTGGACCATGTAGACAAATATAGAAGCGAAAATTGATCAATAGAACTGAAGTGTGGAGAAAGCTGCCCTTATGGAAAACAAATATGTTCTCATTTTTCTGTAATTACCAATTTTTTGAAAACGTGTCTGTATTTGGAATTTTGGAAATATCCGCACCCCCGCCACCAGTCTTTGTTCCTGCTTTTCTGTGCCAAAGCGCGGATTCGTTCCGTTTTTTTTTTGTTTTTTTTTTTGCTTTCTATCTTCAACATGTTTGCCTACTCGATCAGTGTCTGATAACAACCTGATGTGACACTAAAATAAAAAGTGAGTGGGTCTAAACTCTGAGTCAGATATGCCAAAGATGACGCAATGAGGGATTTGCCCAATAAAACTTTCCAACATAAAAAAATGTGTATAAATTCAGATGAGACGTTGTTCTGCATGCCTGCGCGGCGAGGCGCGTCGCGCTCCAGTCATGAGGAATAAAAGCGGCGTTTGTGTTTATCATCCTCGTTCATTTAATAAGTCTTAAAACACACATCACAACAAACGACTCTATTAGCTTTCAACATATTTACATCTCAGACTTTTTACACACAAGCAACAATTAATGGAAACTCGGAGCGACACCAAAACTGAATACAAAAATAGAATGTCTTCCAACTTTACATATTACCGGGCAATATTTACATTGCATTAGGAGCGTCCTTGAATCAGTCAGTGTACAAAAGACACAGCAAGGCACTGGAGAAACACACTCATCAACAGACATATTAAATGAAATAACTTAAACGACTCCTCAATTCTTTGAAACATTATTGCCGTTATTTTACATGTACAAGCGCAGGCCGTGTCACAGTTCAAAGACTTGGGAATATCTAACTCCCCTTTTAATGGAAACATTTATACTTATATTTTTTCATATTTCAGTAGGCTGTGCAGGCAAAGTGCATTCGTATAAGCATCTGTGTGAGTTCAGTAGCATGGCTATGCGTCTTAGTTCACCACTGTGCACAAGTTCTTCATTCGGCTCCCCGTTCCCAGAACGTTCACACCGATACTCAGAGAGTTCTTCAAGCAGTTCGTGTGAGTCAGGCAGCCAAAGGAAACACGTTTTCAAAGCAGACTTAGGAACAAATCCCACTGGCTGCGCTGATGCCACCTGACGGACGCTCCAAAGCGGAGTTTCCACAGGAGGAGGACGAGGACACCGTGGACGCTTTCCTCTCCTTCTGCCGCAGATGGATCTTAGTGTGTCTCTTTCTCTCGTCGCTCCGAGCGAACTTGCGGCCGCAGTAGTCGCAGGCGAACGGTTTCTCGCCCGTGTGAGTGCGGATATGCGTGGTGAGGTGGTCGCTGCGGCTGAAGTTCCGCATGCAGATCCGACACTGGAAGGGTTTGTGGCCAGTGTGGATGCGGATGTGCCTGGTTAGTTCGTCGGAGCGGGAGAAGCGCCGGTCACAGCCCTCCGCCGGACATGGGTACGGCCGCTCGTGGACTGGCGTTTTGCTGGGTCTGTTCGGGTATTTTCTTGGCCGCAGGATCGGCCTGAGGGGCAGGTTCTGGGGGCTGTAGGCAGAGGAGAGCCGTGGCTGTCCTGATTCTGAGCCGCCAGCACCCGGAGCTCCCAAAGTAAAGTTTCTGATAGTGTTCAGCGGTGTCAGGGGAGGAGGGACTCGGAATGTATCAAGAGGACACGGAACGAACGGCTTCCGATCTGGGATAGTTGCAGGGTGCATGTCCCGCTGACAGGCCGGCTGGAAGAAGCCGGAGTAGTCAGGGATGATGGGTAAGAGTCCCGGTATGTCTGAACTGCTGGGCTGCTTGGGTGATGAGTACGAGGGCGGAGGGTACGAGGCTATCGGACAGGAAGAGGTGGACAAAAACGCCGAGGGGTCCTGGTACACCTCCCCGCATCCAGCGGAGGAGTAAGGGGGCGGGGGTGAGTACAGGTGATGGTGGTGATCCAGGTCGGCCTGGCTCTGAGCCGCCATGGTGCAACTTAAAGCTCCACTGGAGAAGTGATGAGGGGATCCAGAGGAAGCCGGGGAGGAAGAGGCTGAAGAGGAAGGAGGAGGTGGAGGGGGAGGCGGCTGGGCCACGTTGAATATACCCGAAACGATGTTAATGACTCCCTCTGGGTTCCAGTTCGCTGGGTACTGGGAGTCGATGGAGAACTTCCCCATGTAGGTGAAGGTCTGGTTGCGATGGGAGGCGGGTTGGGAGAAGCCGCCGGAGTAGGAGGAGAGTTCCACCGAGCGCTTCTCTGCGTTCATGTCAGCGGCCATCAGGCTGTCTGCGGACAACAACAAACCATCCTTCACACACCTGCTCGCACACGCGCGCGCCCGCATGAACACTCTTTGCTACAACCTACAACTGACTGAACACACTTGAATTTCATCTTTTTCTCTCAAGAAACACGTTGAAAGAAGTCTGTAACAGTTTACTAAACATATCCAGTTCATAAGAGAGATCTGTCTGACTTATCTGTCGTACCTGCTGCCACATTCATCTGGTCATAATGTGCTCCCAGGTCGGCGTTGGGAAAGATGGCCACAGAGGTCGGCAGACTGGCGGCGATGTCATCCACAGAGTACACGCTGTCTGCCACGGGATGCACGAACCCTCCGAGATTCACCGGCACTTTCTCCAGTGTTTTAGCTGTCATCGTGCGCTCACCTCTGTCTCTCTCTCTCTGACTCTTTTTCTTCCTTGTTGTTTTTCTTGGAGCCTATAAGAGCGTAGAACCCGGCCGCGGAGGGGTCACCACTGCATGTCTCTGTCGGTCACCGCCGTTGTGTGAGGATGCGCTCCGTGTTGCTGCTGCGCTTCATGTGACAAAGTTTAGGACTGGCTTTGGTGACGGAAGCAGGCTCCCTGACACTAGTATGTATATATGGGGAACCTTTTGAATGTGGCTGTTACGTCATTACCCAAATATGGACAGGGAGGACTAGCGACGGCACGCGCAGGTAATTCTGATTGGCTGGGCGGCTCCGTGACGATTTCAAAGGGAATTACTTCTCAGTGGAGAGCCCGCTGCTGCAGGAGAGATAAGAAAGTTTTTTTTTCCACTGGCTGTGGAGCGACACCGATGCTCCTAAAAACTCTAACAGCAGAGCGAGAACTCTGCTGACACCTGTTCTCCGTTCTCATCTGCTGTTTTTCAGTCTGGTTCTAATTTAGTAGAACAAAATATCAAAATAAGAGATTTGAGACCATAAAAGGTCGAATCCGGTTGATAGGGTCACACCCCTTATTCCATATTTGGTTTTCTGTTCCGGAATTTTTTTGATCATCGGAAAGTGACGAGTTTTACCGAGCCGAGAGAGAAAGAGATAGTGTGAGAGAGAAAGGCATAACCACAGTCAAATGAGACGGACAGAGAAGTGGAATTTCTTCCTCTGGGTGACTAGCTCAAAGGCTCGGAAACTTCTGATAGTCTGATTTGACTATGCTCTAGGAAAGACTAGATTTAGTTCACTGCGAAGTTATCTATAGTCTTTTTATAGAGCGCAGGAAAAAGGAAAGCAATATTTCTAGAGGCATGGTGCATGTTAAATATACAAAACCTAAAGTTGACTGATCCTCATAGATCTGTTATTTCTTTCAGACTGGACTAAAGAATAAACCCTGAAAACCCATCAGTTGCTATGTGAACTTCAAGTCACAGATGGTATAAAGACAATGTTTTACATGCAAATGTGCTCATAATTCTTTAGTAAATGTAACATTAAGGAATTTATTGTAGTTGTGAAAAACGGATGCCCCCCTGTGGTGTTCTTAGGAAGAGTTCCTGTCTCACTCACTCTCTCTGTTCCATACACACAGACACCAATGCTCTGCTCTACTTGACTGTGAAAAGTCCCTCTGTGGGTGGAGAAAAAAGACAGACAGAAAACACTGGGCACCTTGGGTGGAATCTACTTTCCGTTTTGTCTGCTTTTATGTTTGTGTGTTGCACAGCCAGATCACACAATCAACCACAATCTTGTTATGATCTAAATCAAACCTTTCAGAAGGCTTTGGGTGACCTGAAGCTACCCGATAAGTGAAGAGTCAAATGTTCATCAATCATAATGTAGAAACCTGTAATCACTCTGATGATACTCAGCAGAATATCCTTTCTATATGACATTTTGACTGCAGAAGGTGCCTGGAAAGGGAAACTTTAAATGTTTATTAATTTACAAGAGCTGTATGGACTTCTGACTTTACCAAAGATGTCAGCTACCAGAGTGGATTTGATGAATATTCAGGTCTTGCCATCTCTCCCATATAATGAGTTGATGTCTTTAGCTACTTCAAAAACACAGAGCCTTATCAAGTTTTTGTTGTCTATGTTCTAGTGCAAAAATGTCAGTAAACTTGAAGTAAAACACACAACTTCCAAGTAATTTATCAACAAGTTAAAGGACTTTGTTTTAAGAACTCTTGAATATTGATAAATGTACTTGTTGCAAAGACGTGTTTTTTCACTTATAACAATACATTTTCCCATATACGTTTCTGTACATCTAACACTTGTAAGTTATTTTTGTCTTATTTCAAGTGCACTGAGATATTTGCTCTAGAAACTAGACAAACATACTTGGTAAGATGTATATTATTTTTGATTATTAGTCCTCAAATGGACATTCTGTACATCCTCCTGACATGAATGGGATGTCACTGTATATCTAAATCAACCACTGGGGATTAATAAGGTTAAACATAAAAACTTTCACTTTCCTAAGTGTTCTGTCAAATTTTTCAAATCTGTGATGGAGATCAGAAGTTCCATCACTCATGACGTATTATTGATATTATGTTGTGTTTTACTGAGTTACAGAACAAATGTTTATTTATTTCAGTTGTGGTGTGACATATAGCTGAACATTCTTTCAGGCAGGTGGACTGGCCATCCTTCCAGTACAGGGAGAATGTGGAGGAGTAGGTGTCTAGGGGGGGCGGGCAATTTGTTCTGACAATTTATGTTGGTTTAATTTGAATTTAACAACTGTTTGAATAAACACTTACCTTTCCTGGTGTCTCGTCAGCAGCAAAGGGAGACAAATACTCCAGCTGCTGGTGAAAAGCTCCTGGAGGATACTATGTCGAGTAGAAGCGGTAATGATTTGGGGAATTATATTAAGTTAAATTCATTCTTAGACTGGCCTTAGACTAATTTAGTTGTAATGATTTGCATGTATGTAAATATTATTTTGTTGCCATTTATTGTTTTGGTGTTAGGTTTGTGTAAATAATGTTTATTTCTTGTTTTTGTTTTTGTTTTGTTTTGGTTGATTATCACTTTTTCTTGGTATCTCTGAAGTTGTTCAGGGTATAAAAGCCAGCTTCTTTGTCTCTTCATGAAATGGTGTTGGTGAAAATGTGACATGTAGTTCTTAAATCCACCTTAACTACAGTTTTGTTGTCATTCCTCATTTTGTACCTTGAGTCTCTGCCAGTTAAAGTGACAAATGTTATCTTGTATAAAACTGATCAGAACAGTGATGGTAATCCTCCATCAGCCTAGTCAAATCTGAAAGTTATTCTGAGATGATTAGTAATATTACCGATTATTTTAAGGGCTCTCTAGTCTCTGGAACGCCAGAGAATAATCTTATAGTCGGTCAAAATGGATCTTACTTTCAGTGTTGGCTGGACTCCAACAGCCTCATCCTGTCACTGATCCGGGTTGCAGTGTGCATGCTCGGGATCTCCAGGGTGTAGTTCCAGTGGAGACTTTGAGCCATGACCTTTAGTGTTCCGGAGCTGTTCATAGCTGAGTGTGAAACAGCAGGATGAGGATAGCTCCTCTCAGTCTAAGCTCTGGTTCTCAACCACAGATGAATGGACAGCTCTCTCTGAGGCTGAATGAGACTCTACCTTAAGTGGAAAAGTTCAAATATGTTTGTGAGGGATAATGGGAAGATGGATTTGGGCTCTACCTGTTGTTGTGAAGAAAGAGCTGACCAAAATGCAAAGCTCCTACTTTACTGGTCCTTCCGGTTGTCCAGCTATGGTTTTCAGAGATGGACCGTAGCCATTAGCAAGTTGACCTGAAATGAGCTTCCTCACCAGCTGGGCTGAACCTCAAAGAAAAGGAGCTATTCTACAGTAGAGCCATTGCTGCTCTACATAGAAAGGAGTCAGCAAAAGCAAGGTAATAGTAAACTGAACTTAGTAACTCATATGTTCATTACTTCTAACATATTTAAAATGTGTTGATTGTTCCCATCTATATTGAATCACAGTTACTTAGATGGTAACATGTATTTAAAACTATTTTTTGTGACAAAAAAAGTGTTTTAATTAATTGCTGGTGGTGGTGGCGCAATGCATTGGGGGATACCCTGTTGACCAATTATATTCTTAACTTTTTTGCAAGGACTCAACTAAAATAGATTAACTCATCAAGCATTTTTTAACCAAAAGTTCATGTCTCTCACTCTCTCTCTTGAAGTTTGAATCCATCCATTCAGTAACTGTCCATGGATGTGGAAACCAATTACCACTGGTTAAAGTAGTTTTTTTTTTTAAAGTGGGAGTCATTATTATTTTACTTTTTCACCACATTTTGATTTATTAACTAAAAGTAAAGACAATGACAACAATGATGAGCAGAAATGTTCAAAAATTGCTCCAATGCTTTCTTCCAGTACTGAGAGGATTTATTTACTGCTGAACAAGCTCACAGTGACAAGACCCCTTCCTTCGACAGGCAAAATAACTATTACTGATAATACACTCACAGAACCTGCCTTCAAAAAAGTCCAAATTAACCCTTTAACAAGTAAATATTCAAGATGGTGTTTGGCAGTAGGACAATCTACAACTTGGAGCTTGCACACTTTCAGCTTTTTTGCCTTCTTGTACTTTATGATTTAAATAAATTAGTAATTAAGATACTGATCCTGTGATAATTAATTTATTTTCAGAACTAATCAGCTGGAAGCTTTATTCTTCCTGCTGTTACTACTGCACCCCTTTAAGATAATGCAACAGTTTTTGCTCCAGTTAAACATGAAGGTGAATGATTGCCACTATGATGTAATTAGTTTGTCTCTACAACCTTTAGTTACGTGTCTGTACATCTAACACAGGACATGACTAATGAGGAACCAGCTCCAGAGTCTCATGGTCGCACACAACCTTCACATTATTCACTGCAGTCATCAATACAGACAGTCAATACCAGCAGTATTCGTCACTGAAGTTGTGTGTGTATGTATGCATGTATGTATGCATGTGTGTGTGTCGCCTTGTATTGCATACATTGTAAGTACAATTTATCTAACAAATACTCACATTATGGTGACCAACTGCTCCTTATTCAAATTCCAAAATACTTAATTGATTAAATGTTGGAACTCATATTAATTCAAAATCTTCAGAATTATGGGGTCCAAAGCCAGAAGTGTGTGATTGTTTGGAAAGACAAGCAGAACAAAAATAACTCTTTCAACCCTTTCAAATTCTCTCATGTTCCAATCTTCAGTTATGGCCAGTATATATGGATGATGACAGAAAGTATGAGATTCCAGATGCAAATGAAAACATCTTCCTCTGTCGGGAGCCCTGTAAGAGATACAGTGAGGAGTTCATTCATTAGAACGTAGCTCGAAGTAAAGCCATTGCTATTAGTCTGACCTGGAAATGCTTTGGGATCCTAATAAAATCTGAATAATTAAAAATAATGTAACTAATGAGAAACATGAAGTTTAGAATCCCTTTTTCAGATAAAGGGTTATGGATTTGACAAATCTGCCAAGATCCTAAAATCCCTTGACAAGTCAGGTTCGCAGCTGCTGGTTTGACCGTTGACAAAATAATTTTAGTGCATTATCATACATTGACAATAAAGATGCTTATTTTATATATTTTGTCTTAAAATTAAAGTTTTTACTTTCCTATGTTATTAATTATGATGAACATTTATAGGAATTTGTGAACTCTTATAATTAGGTGTTGGTCAGATCTTTGCACCACTGTATTTCTGTGCAGCAGTTTGGGACTGGCTGACCACAGCTATATTCAAGCTTCTGCTGATAACATCTCCTACGCTCTTGAGCCTGATGTCAGTTATTGTTAAAACTGTTATCAGTCCATGTGATATTCGCTCACATGGACTGAAACCTTCTTACCTACGTAGATGTAACCAAGGGAAAATCCCTGTCCCGTCCCTAAAGTGCACCTACTGTACTGTGAATGTAGATGGTTATCAGTGCTGATCAGGAGTGAGTCGTTGTTACCATTATAATACAACCTTAAGTTAATAACTGGCTTACCCTACATTTCACATTTAAAAAATGAAAGTTTAGTAACATTGAAAAGATGTTTTATCATGATATGTGGAAGTTTTGTGCTCTAATAAATCCTGTTTAGACACATTTAGAAAGATAATAAATTCCCCTACAGCATAAGAAAATACATTTAAGTTTAAGACTTGCAGTTTCCACAAATACCTTTAAAAATATATACCTGTTGAGTAACTAAGGTTATAACTGAGTAACTAAGGTTATAACTGAGTAACTAAGGTTATAACTGAGTAACTAAGGTTATATTGATGCCACAAGTTTATCACCAGAGATTATGCAGTTATTTCCTTCTCTGTATAATTGTCACAGTCATCAAAGCAAAACCCACAGTGGATACAGTTTGCTTTTAGCCCACATATTTTTTCTGCGTGGGAGTGCAACAACCAGAGTGTGTGTTTGCACATAAATATGTTTTTAGTTTGTGTGAGTAGCACTGACAGAGGCAGTAAGTGAGGAACAAAATGAGAACATTAGTATGGTTTTAGATGAAAGTTTACCATCTTCAATCAGCAGATGAACAAACAGCCAGAGCTGCCTCCACACACACACAGTTCCAGAACACCGAAAGGCTTACTAAGGACTTTCAGTGCTCTATATCTGATGTCATGAAACACCATCACCTTCTCATCCCTGGGATGTAGATCAAATCACAGCATCTAAATAATAGTTGTAAATCCAGATTGTTGAATAGGTAACCTGTAAAAGTCAGTGTCAACAGTTCATAAAGCAGCAGGGGAATCCTTCATATACTGTATATGATATATGTCATATATATCCTTGATATATGTGATATATATATATATATATATATAATCCTTGATATATGTGATATATATGTCACACTTTGACATATATATCAAGGTGTGAATAATTATTATCTTCAGCCAAAAGGGGCCAAAAAAGAGATTTAAGTGACTCTGAAAATCAAAAATTGTAAAAAGTCTTTCAGAGCGATGGAGTATTGAAATTGCTAATATATTGGGGGTTGACCACAAAACCATCAAATGTTTTGCTGCAAATAGTTATCAGGGTCATAAGAAACATCTTGTGGAAAAAAAGATATAAATTAACTGCCAAAGACTTGAGAAGAATCAAATGTGATGCAACCAGGAACCCATTATCTTCTGGTGCTGTCATATTCCAGAACTGCAACCTACCTGGAGTTCCACAAGTACAAGATGCTCAGAGACATGGCCAAGGTAAGGAAGGATGAAATCTGACCAACACTGAACAAGACATATAATTTGAAATGTCAAAGGTTTTATGGACTGATCAGATGAGAGACCAGGTTGATGGACCTGTGGCTGGATCAGTAATGGGCACAGAGCTCCACTTCGAATCAGACACTAGCAAGGTGGAGGTAGGTAGTGGTATGGACTGCTATTATTAAATATGAGCTAGTTGGACCTTTTCGGGTTGAATATGGACTCAAAATGAACTCCAAAGTCACTGCCAGTTTTAGAAGACACTTTGTTATTATTGAAAAGAAGGATGGCTATATTGGTCACTGATTTATTTTTTAGTGTCAAAAATGTTTGTCAATTTTGAGTTGTATGTTTATTATTCTGATTCTAACGGATGACAATACACAGGTGAGGTGGTAAAATTTTCAGTTTTAATTCAATTGCATGATAATTTTGCAAACTAATTGTTGCCCAATAATCTTGCACACATACTGAAGATATTGTCCTAAGAAAGCCAAAATCTCACTCTTACTTTCTTAACTACTCAGGTTTGGGAAGTTGTTAACATTTTGGATTGACAGAGAGTGCTGTAGATGTTCAACAACAAAATTAATCCTAAAAACTACAACTTGAATAATAACATTAAAAGTGCATCATAAAAACACAAAAATCAAAGTTGTAAAAGACACCACACTGTCAATAACTGAGGAAAACAGTGGCTATTTTACATTTTATCATTGTTACACTTGAAATATGTTGGTCAATGTTTCATTTATTATTGTACAAAACTCTAACCAGGTGGGTTTTTAGTCTGGAATTAAAGGAACTCTGTGTTTCAGCTGTTTTGCAGTTTTCTGGACGTTTGCTCCAGATTTGTGGTGCATAGAAGCTGAATGCTGTTTCTTCATAATTGGTTCTGGCTCTGGATGCAGAGCAGAGCAGAACCAGAAGACCTGAGAGTTCTGGAAGGTTGATACAGCAATAGCACATGCTTATGATTGAGTTGCTAAACCGTTCAGTGGTTTATAAACTAAGAGCAGTATTTTAAAGGAAGCCAGTGTCGGGGCTAATGTGCTCTATCTTCCTGGTTTTAGTGAGAATGTTTACCTTAGTCTTAGTACAATAATGACTTATAATTTTGTACCATAACATTTTGTACTGATCAACTTTTGTGCATTTTTAATTTAAACTCATCTCCTTGTCTTCAATGTTGCCTAGAAACAAAAACCAGAAAGTAGATTCCCACAATTTATTACAGTTATTTTTTCACTACTCATTCACAACAAATGTTACTTTAAGACAACTTTATAAAAAACATCTTGTTTAGATTCAGAACTACAGTAATATGAACATGATGGTGAATATCATGAGTTCATCATAAAGGAACATCTAACATGAATCCCAACCTTAAGCTGTCCTGATATGCTCTCATGTTCATTCTGCAAGTTTCTGTTTAATTGTAATCTTTGAAAACATACGAAAATCACTCTTTTGTGACAGCACATTTTTATCATTGCATTTGGCAAAAGTTCCTATATTTGTAAAGGAACTGTGTTTTGGTGGAGTGTGAAATGCTATCCGAGGACACAGTAAAGGTAGTGAGAGAAGCCTGAAGTGTGAAAGCTTTGCTCCATTTACCTCATATGAAACGTAAAGTGGACTTACTCGGGACAGGCCCTGCAGCAACAAATTCAAAGTGTCCCCACACACAAAACTTCTTTTACAGTTAGCAACAGGTTCTTCAATGGCCTTCCTGAAAGCTTTTAGCAGTTTTTTGACCACCACAGCAGACACTCATTCCATTTTCCCTTGGGTGGAAGATCGTTACCCCTAAATGTGAAAGTCGCTTCTCTTGAGATCATAATTCCCCCTTTAAAGCTGCTTTCCTGCCACCATGACTATGAGCTTTGTTGCTTCCCAGACAGTTAGCTTTCATCGACTGCTGAGTCAAACATGAAAGCAGGCTGAAAAGCTCTGATATCTGTCCAAGATGAGGAAAAGGGGAAAGAAGAGCAAGCAGAGTCATGGATAAAAGAAAAAAGTTATAACATGGGAAACCTCTATATTACAGGCAGGCCTTGTATCACACAGGAACTTTGCAGGGGGTTTGGGTCAAAGGTCTCGGTCTTTGTGGTTTTTATTTTTTAAGTTATTTATCAGAAGAGCATTATGATAGATTGTCTTGCCTTAATGACTCAAATCTTTTCTCTGGTTGTGCCCTTCCAAAGCATCAATACAGCATCCTGTCAGAAAAAAAACATGTTGGTCAGATTAATAGATTACTTTAAACCAAAATCTTTCAGAAGCATGAATATTTTGGGGCTTGATTGTGATTGATCGATCAATCAATCAAGTTTATTTTATTTCAACAACAAGGCAGTTGAACAAATTGCTGTATGTCATAAAAATACAAAAGTAAAAAGTTACAAAAATCATCATACAGACACCAATTGAGAAGCCAGAAAGAAACATTCCACTGTTATGAGTGCCATCACCAAAATGATCAATACACATCATGTATGTTGGTCAACTGTTCCAGTGACAATAAATCAAAGGAAACTCTAGTCAGCTATGTTTTAGTCTGGATTTAAAGGAACTCTGTGTTTCAGCTGTTTTACAGTTTTCTGGAAGTTTGTTCCAGATCAGTGGTGCATAGAAGCTGAATGCTGCTACTCATGTTTGGTTCTTTTTCTGGATGCAGAGCGATACCAGAACCAGAAGACCTTAGAGTTCTGGAAGGTTGATACAACAACAGCAGATCTTTAAAGGGTTTTGGTGTTAAGCCAGTCAGTGATTTATGAACTGACAACAGTATTTTAAAGTCTATTCTCTGAGCTCTAGGGAGCTTGATTTTTTAGACAAACCTGTGAAGACACTGTTGCAGTAATCAATGTGACTAAAGATAAATGCATAGATGAGTTTCTCTAGATCTTAGACTTAGACATTAGCTCTCTAATCTTGAAAATGTTCTTCAGGTGATAGAAGGGAGACTTTGTAACTGTCTTTATGTGGTTCTGAATATTCAGGTCAGAATCTGTCAGTACCCCCAGATTTTGCACCTGATTTCTAGTTTCCAGCTGTCATAACTGAAGCTGTGTGTTGACTAGATCGTTCCTCTTTAGGTCCAACGATAATAACTCAGTTTTGTTTCTGTTCAGCTGGAGAAAGTTACGACATATCCATAACTTATATTTATGTATCTGTTCTATTCATCTCTTTTGTGCTCAAATGGGTTCAGTCACCTGTTGACATTGTAATGTAGAGTTGTGTATCATTTGTGTAGTCATGGTGACTAATCTTATTTTCTGTTATAACTTGAGCGTGTGGGACTTTAGACGGAAATAAATAACAGGGGTCCTAGGATTGAACCTACTAACAGTACTGCAAAAAAGAGCCATCAGAGTAATAGATAATGCTAGTTTTCTCTCTCACACAAATCCTTTATTTTTTTAGTCTAATTTATTAAAATGGCAGGACATTGAGAAATGTCTGTATTATTTATGTATAAAATCTGTTGTAATCCGTTAGCTAAACATCTTCAAGAAATATTTTTATGAAATAAATAGAAAGCTGTTACTCAGATTGCACAGGAAAGAAGGGAAGTAATACAAATGAGTTTTTTCCTTTCTTTCTTCTGTGCTACCATTACCACTATTGGTAGTTTATTATTGTTATCCTACTATCATCAATATATATATTTATTTATTGTTGTATAACACAGATTTATAGAAGAATTTAGAGGTGTGCATTGGTAAGGAGTTGGTAATAATACTGATGCTGTATGTCTGGTTGTTATTTACAAGTGTCATTACTATTGTCATTATCTGTAGATTTTCTTGTCTTGTTATGAGTTAGTTTCTAACCATTTTGTCTATGTAGTATAATTTATTAGTTGGCTCTTTAGCACAATATACTGAACAGGCACATGAATATTATAACATGGTTTTAATTACAATTTTTTGGTAATTATTGAGTCAGTAGGTAATATAACAGAATAAGAGAAACTGACTTTAAAATACAGGAGAAACATAAAAAATGAAAATGAGACAGATTGTTTAAAAGGACATTGTGAACAGAGTCAGGTAGAGAGAAAGGTTTGCAGGCCTGCTGTGGTCTGTGGAGCCTGACATGAGTGACATGGAGCAGCAAGACTAAAGGCCTGCTTGGTCCGACCTGTCCTGGCTGCACAGTTAACGCTCCGATGGAACCTGTTGGGTTTCCTTAGCCAGGAAACCTTTTGAGCTTGACTTGACATTGTTTAATGACAAAGATCAAATTAGAATGTATTTTATTGCCTTTGAATCCGTCCATATGATTGCACTGAATTACTTTGTTCTGTATAAAACTGAATGTTTTCTTGTAACGCTTTGAGTTGGCATCCTCTGTGAATTGGTTCTCCATAAGTAAACTGAAGTAGATTAAAATGAATGTCATGCTAAACCAACAGCGGTGTGAAATGATGACTCCAAAGACCTGACTCAGTCTGTCAGCTGAAACTCTTTGTGTCTGTTTATGTCTCTGCTGACATCCTGATAGCAAAAGAACACAATCAATCAATAATCAACTGTGCCAACAATAACTGTAATAAGGGGATGGATAAATTATAACTGTAATAACTGAATGAATATTAGTGGGATCTGTTTGTCAGGGAAAAACATCATAATGTTGATGAATTGCACTTGTTATTTTCATTTGACAGCAAAGACTGAGTTTAACTTCAATAGTTACAAGATTGATTTTAATTTACAGCACATGTGAGAACTCTCTAGGTACTAGAGCTTCCCACAGGCCAAAGATATGCATGTAGGATTAACAGGTCTCTTTTATTTGCAGATGAGTGTGCATGGGCTTGGTTGTGCATCTCTGTCCTTTGATTGACTTGAAGCTGTCCAGGATGGACCCTGCCTCTCACCCACTCAGCCCCCTGCAGCCCTGCAGAGGATGGACAGACAGACAGAACAGTAGATTGATAGTAAAAACCAAGTCTGGCTAGTCTGAAGTCTAGATTAGCCATTTCTGGAGGATTGCGTATGTAACATCATCTTATTCTAAATGATCAGCTCTGGTCCCGCTCACTCTCACTCAGTCAAAGCTTAGCTAGAAGCCGATCTCTTGTTGGGACAGCTCATTTCAGTGTAAAGGTATTCCACTTTTGAACTGTACAGTTGGTCAGCATTGTGGCTTGGTGGTTACCAAAGTTACCTCACGGTACAAAGGTCCAGCATGAGTTGGAAACCTCATCAACAGTGGAGCTGTTGTACACCAATCAACTTTCTCATGTTGTCATTACTCTTTTTCTATTCTACTGTGAAGTTTAACAAGTTGTATAATTGAGAAAAAAATACAAGAAGAATAAGTATTACCATTATATGGGCAGATTCTTTTTTTAAAAATTCCAGCCTAACAGCTTCAAGAATGCCAGGTACTAGAGGATTTTCTTCTTTTAAGTTTTAAGATATACCTTTTATTAAATAAGCGAAGTGATTTTTTGCTGACACAATGGATAAGATTAAAAACTGGCATATGTTTTTCTTTACATTTTCCTAAACAGTTAGTGATGAAACCATAGAATGCCAAATTTTCACTATCATGTCCTAGTCTATCAGCTTCACTACAAGAACCCAACATGAACCCAAAGAAAACTTAAAGCAGATAAGTTTTCGTATTTTAAGAAAATTATACCCTATAAATCTCTTTACCACAAGGTTAAATTTATTCAAAAAGATACTGTCATTAATTTGTGATTTGAAATATTACTACCCAAATGTCTTATTGTAAAGTTGAGACAATATTTTATGAACTCATATCTCCTAACTGTCTTAATGTCTTTATCATGGTGTCTGTATCGATGCTACATGCTCCGTATGTCTGTAGACAGAAGAGCCTCCCACCTGGCTAAATATGCAGCCGCCCCCTTAACGTTCCAGGGACAAGTGTCATAGCTGAAAGTGTACAGTCATTGTCCCCATCACCATCCACCTCTGCTCCACGCTGCATACTGAGCTGCTGTGGTCTGCCTGATCTCACACCACAGTGCACTGCACTGTTCCACTGTGGAAATGCTGTAGTCTCTGTTTCAGCCCCTGTCCAGGCCTGTGCTTTACTAGAGGTGATCTGCTTAGTAAGTGTTTGCTCCTGTTTTCTTTAGCTGTTCTCAGTTTACACTCTCAGTCACAGAGTAACATGTCTACGGAGCGTTACCATTTTACTACAAAATAATGTTCTGTTACAAAATGACATTTAAAAATTGTTGTATTTGATCCAGTAGCAAAGGGAAACCTGTTTCTGGCTGCTGAGGCAGAAACACTGTTCTCAGTGTGCAGATGCCCTTTATTTTTTACCAAGTTTTACATATATCCACTATCAAAGCTGCTTCATCACTTTATACAGACCAATTCAAAAGATTAGAATATTACCGAAAAGCCCATTTATTTCAGGAATGTCATAAGTAAAATAAACATATTTATGACATTAATTTCACACACAGATGGATGTTTGAAATCCTTTATTTCTGTTAATCGTGATGAGTTCCCTCTTAATGAAAACATTACCATTAAAGAAACAGAAATGTGGGTTTAATAAAAAGTATCTGCAATGAACTCAAGACCTGTCCAGGTTGACCCGTTCTTTCATCTGTTGGCACCAGTATCCCTCACAACCCTACTAAAAGAAAGGGTGTTGGCTAATGGATGGATTAAAAGTATATTTAATGTCTGACTAATTGTATTGACCAGAATATAATACTGAGATGACCAGAATCCATGTAGCTTAGAGTGAAGTTTCCTCACTCAGTCATGTTTTGCTGGTTCTGGTAGACTGGGTTTCCACAATCAATGCAGCGTCGACCAGGAGAATGTAGAGCTATTCAGCTTGATGGAGACACTGATTTCATTTTCCAACAGGACTTGGTACCAGCACACACTGCAGAAGGTACCAAAACCTACTTCAAAGACCACGGTAATACTATTCTTGACTGGCCAGTAAACTCCCCTGACCTATAGCCTTGTAGAAAATTTCGGGGCTGTTGTCAAGAGGAAGATGAGAGACACCAGACCCAACAGGGCAGTTGAGCAGAAGGCAGCTATCAAACCAGCCATCACACCTACACTGCAAAAAGAGAAATCTTAGTAAGATTAAATATCTTAAATTAAGGAAATTTATGCTTGTCTTTTTCTGACAAGATCGTTTTTCTCACCAAGAGGTTTTTATGTTAGAATGTTTTTCTTGTTTTATTTGACATGTAATCCCAAGATTTTTTTGCATTGGACATTTTGGTTTCCTTGACTCTTATGAGTGCAGCAGATGAGTTAGATCTTCATTGTTCTGTCTTTTTATGGGATTGTTTCAGAATCAGACGCCCATCCAGCCTTTAAATCCTGACCAGTAGTAATGCTTTGTTGTGTTTATGTGAAACTTAAACATAATAATGAATTGAAAAGTAATTGAACTCGTCTTCATTTCAAGCAATAGATCTCTTGTTTCAGTATTGACAGGATGAGGTTTTGGATTTTTGCCTTAGCATAAGAACCTTGAGTAAAATATGCAACTACAAAATATATATATTAATCATTTCTAACAATAAAAGTAAACTAGTTTTAGATGCTAGTTTCAAGAAATCCAATGTCAAGTAACATATTCTTTACCTGAAAATATTTTTCTTAAAATAAGGTAATATATCTTACCTGTACAAGTAAAATTGGCTTGTTTTAAGTAAATTTTAAGATATTTGTAGGTTAATCTTTGATAGATATTTTTTCTTGTTTTGGAAAATCTTGACAAGATAAATTTTCTTGTTCTGTTGGCAGATAAGTTTTCGTATTTTAAGAAAATTATACCCTATTTTTGTACTTTTTTTTTCTTTTCCTGTTTTTAAAAAAGGACTTTTTGCAGTGTACACAGAACCACTGGCTGGGAGATTCCATGCCACGGCGCATTGATGCAGTAATTTAAATTAAAATGGAGCCCTGACCATAAGTGGACAGAAGTGAGTATGCTTTTTAGAACCTGACATTTCTGTTTTAAATTTCTGTTTTTATTGACCTTACCTAGCATTGTCATTTTCTGTCTGAATTTTAAATTTGTATTACCTGTTGGACTTGTTTGAAATATTTCACTCTATGTGTATCCAAAAAAGATATAAACCTTACATTCTGAAGTAAGGGCCAAAAATTGTGAAACATTTAGAAGATATTCAATGTTTAAATACCTTTAAATAAAAGTATTATTCAAAAATACAGCGTAGTGTCTCTCTGTCTCTCTTTGTGTGTTCATGTATGTGCGTGTGTGTGTGTGTGTGTGTCCAAACACTGTGTAGAAATGGCAGCAGAGTGACAGAAGGCTTGAGACCAAACCCACTTTGACATAACAGACTGGCTGACAGAGCATACACGCCGCTGATAAGCTGCTGTGAGAGGGAAAAGTTCATTTAGATATTCCTCCAGTTAGTGAATACAAGTAATGAAACACCCACAAGACTGCAGACTTACACTGAATGAAGTCTATGATGTGCATAAGGAGCAATAAAATGAAGGTGCAGACTCACACACACCTGCTATAGTGTGATGAGTAAACCATCAGCTTACAAATTATAATTATTGTGCCCATCACCAAATCTTAGAGACAGGCAGAGGACCCTCTGCTCCTTATAAATCAAGGTAGGATATTACTATTTTCTTTTCTTATGTTAAGTTGAGTGAAAGAAAAAATGTATGGTTGGAAAAGGGGCACCAGCAGCAGGGATGAGTATAGAGGATTGTCAAGATAAATTAATTCAAGAATGTAGGGAGTTTGGTGAGGAAAGAACTGAAGCTGGAATCAGAGCATCAGGAGCTCCCTGCCCAATTCTCATTTCATTTCACTGCTCTGCCTGAGGTTTCCCACTGAGAGGGATTTCTTCAGCTGAGACTCAGCTGAAGAAATCAGCTGATAGAAGGAGGAGTTGTGAACAATGAGATTAATTTTCTGTGCTGTTTTAGAACTGCAGCCAGCCATGGTTGTAGTTTTAGCAATGGCAGCGGAGGAAGTGAACAATGTCATTCAATTAGTGTTGGTCATCCTTCCAAATATTGAATAAACACTAATGGCCATGTTGTTCAGCTCAGCACTGACAGTAAGCTTCATAGCATCGAACTGCATACAAACATACAAATATTAGCGATTGGATAAAGTTTCAAAGTTCTACACAGTCTGTGACTCCTGGATGTAATCATTTCATGATAGTCCAGTGAGACATTTCTGATGTTTAGGCATTTTAACATGAGCTCAATAAAAGAAGAAACATATATCAGGTTGCAGTTCACTCTGTGGAATAGAGCATTAACTTTTTCACAAACCCTATTATATTTGTCAGGTTTTGTACAATATAAGAAATTCGGATTGTAATTAAAAACATATTTTTTTAAATGTAACACCTAATTGGGTAATTATTTACTCTTAAAAGTCCCGTAAGGTATGATTGCTCAGCAAATGTCCATCCTTTATTCATTTCCATAGCATCAAAACAAATATGTTCCTACTGGAGGATATTAAGCTGCTGGATTAAAATATTCCCAATAAGGGCCTAAATCTTATCCGTTATAGTGGAACTTAACGATTGTCTTACTGTCAATGAATGCATAGAGCGGTCAGTAGAAAGCATCATATGATGACCCTGTAAACAGTGGGTCATTGATAGCACCTTCAGCACAGTGAGGCTGCTCAGCATAAACATAAGATGCTGATTGTATGAGGAGCTCCAGTTACAATGGCTGAGCCACCACAAAAGCTTCTAAGTTTTCTTCTGAACACAGAAGGCATTTGAAAAGACCCGGCATTAAAACGCTTCATCTGAATGTTTCGCATTTTCAGGAATGTTCCTTGTCCGCCTCCAGAAACTCAGACGAGGAAACAGTTTAGCTGTGGGGACGTCCTCAGATAATGCAGCCTGGTTCTCTTTTGTCACACCCACAGACACAAAAATGTTTGCACACTGTGGCAAAGAAGTGAGAGCACAATGAAAGTCAGGCCAAATGACAGAGGAGGAGAGGAAAACGATGGGCTCTTGTGGGGAAAAAGAGGACAGCAAAAACAGGAAAGAGAGAAGAAACAATGGGTGAAGAAGGAGAAGCAAGTCATTCAGAAAGACGATGGTAGACTGAAATAAAGGAAATAAAGATAAAGAAGGGAATAAGAATAAGTTGGGGAATGGTGAAAAAGCGATGGGAGAAGCAAATAAGTTTGATTATGTTAGAAGAGGTGAAGAGATGAGAGGAATGGAGCACTTCTTGACATTCTTTATGGTATAAGAGGAAGTCAGGATAATAAAGAAACGAGTGAAACCCAACAACTGGGAGGGGGAGGGGCAAGAAACAAAGGAGATTAAGTTTTCAGTTGTGAGGCATTTGGGGTTTGATGGCACAAAGCTGTGTACGCCCACGTCACACTGGCCAGTCCATCAGCAGTCTGATTTCAGCATCAGCTCCGGAGTGAAGCGGAGAAAAGCAGCAACCACTCAACTCCCCTCAAGCCCAACACTTCTGCTGCTGCTGGGATCACGTCCAGAATTCCTCAGTGTTTCTCTGCCACACAGTAAAACTCACTTGGAGATTAAACCCCAAATCTGTGTAAACTTAATTTTCTTTTGCACATCTGTTTCATCTTTTTTGAGTCAGCTCCTGCGAGTAATGAAATTAGGCAGCTGAGGAAAACTTCATGTGGCAAAACAAATTTGGCCTCCATTTTAATAGAGAGCTCAGGGAATAAGAGCGTTGTTACAAAAGAACTGTTAAAGCTGTAATTTAACATAACTCCTGTATTTAGTTCTGTTTTTGTAGCTGAAACCAGATAAACACACAATATTTTTCCTTGCTGATATTAAATGAAACTAAACTTTTCTTGATTTAGATCAGTTAGGATTGCTCACATTATTTCTATTTGCTAAATGCCAGACTAATGAGAGAGTGAATTTTACTAAATGTATCACTTTGTGTATAATTGTTGAAAAAGCCCCCCCAAAAAATTAATAAAATCAGCCCATATATAAAGAAGAAGTGGACCTCAACAATTCTGTTTCATCCTTCAGTCCAGTTTCCAGATACCAGAAGGTTCCACATTCATCTTGTTGGGATTACAAGCTGTTGACTTTATTTTAGATTTAGATTTTAGATTATTACACTTTAATA
The DNA here is from genome assembly GCA_010277075.1 of Poeciliopsis retropinna. Taxonomy (NCBI): domain Eukaryota; kingdom Metazoa; phylum Chordata; class Actinopteri; order Cyprinodontiformes; family Poeciliidae; genus Poeciliopsis; species Poeciliopsis retropinna. The sequence goes on from VMRM01000023.1 coordinate 1,160,172, forward strand.
AATGTACCCACTAGGGAACTGACTGATTCAAACTAATGGGGCTGTCAGCAGGTGGCTTGTATTTAAACAGATGTTAGCTTGTGTCATCCAGCAGGTTTATTTCTTCACTACTGCAGATACAGGAGCTTCACTGACCGTCTTCAGTTGATCTCAAACATCAAGGTTTCATTCGTTAGCAGCTAGCGTCTTGTATCCCTCGTCCTTCAGCATTTTCTGTCCATCTTCCTCAATAATAACATAAATATTATCAATGTATTGTTCATTAATGTGATCTTTGTGTGCTTTTTTGGTAATTATAATTTGGTGATGGAGAAATTAACACAAATATTTCTGAGATTAAGTCTTTAATCTCAAAAGACTGGTTAAATAGTCTAGGAGCTCGCTAAAAAATAGGTAACTAATAACTTTTTTTAGTGTTAATAATAATGAATAATTTAATTATAACATTTTGTTGTCAGGATAATGTTCTATAGGTGAAATCAATAATAACTAAACTAATATAAGATGTAAACATTTTCTGAAGTGATAGAACATTAACATTAATACGTACTGTTGACCCTATCATGTTTAGCTCAACTGAAATTTGGATCATTTCCACCACAGCATTTTTTAATGAATCATGTATTTAATAATGTTTAATTCAAAACAATTCAAATTAAAAGTTGATCACAAGAGTAAATTAATATTTGTTGTAATTTAACATTTTTTCAAGGATCTTCAAAGAGTTACTGTCAATGGTGATGGCAGAAAGATTGTCCTGTAGAGGTCTGTATTACTGTGAATTTAAAGAAGCCTCTGATTGAAGACACTAAGACTTTTTTCTATGCCAGTTGGTGAAGATTACCCATAATTTTCTTGATTATATATAAAACCCTTCTGTGCATCATCATCATCCCCAGAACAGAGCTGGAGATCTTTATCAGGTTGGTGAGCCTTTTTATGTTTCTAAAAATGAATCAAGTGGACTGAAATGTGACTAGGACACAAACTTTACAAATTCCTTAAAGACATATTATAATGGTTACTTCATAATCAATATTTAAAATCTAAACAAGAAGTGATGAAAAATAAAAGAAATTAAGCCTGTGTCCTTGCTGCAGTTTCCTAGAAATAATGTTATATTTTGGCTCCAACCACACACAACAGGAAACTGAAAGTGAGAGCTGCCTACGTTCTCTATTCACTTATTAGCAAATTACATCACAATTTTTGGGAAATCAGAAATGTGAAGAATGTCAGTATGTTTTCCCTGAAACAATAAAGAAGTAATGAGCTATAAAAGGTTACCAAGATACCATACAGAGTCATACCCAAATATAAGATGTTGCTTTGTCTGTGTTTGTGTGTTTAAGACGAGAAATGCTACAAGTATAATGAAATAAAATAATTAATGGTACCATTACTACAAGCTATTCACAAAAACAGACTTTTGTGATCGGTGAAATCTTTAAAACAATAAAGCTTTTCCAACTAAACCTCCACTAATATGACTTTTGTGTTTTCCCTAAAAGACATAACCAGTAAAAATACATTTCTGAATTATAGTAATACTGCTTTCTATTGTCATACTTTGTCAACAGCCTGCTTCTTAAATTCCTTTGATGGTCAGCGTCAATAGAGAAAAAAAAGCCTCCTACACCAAATTACACAGAAAAACAGAGGCCTCCCACAGACCAAGGAGAAGAAAGAGAATCTGCTGGCCAAACAAGCAACCGTGTCCCACTTGGTCAGCTTCACCAGATTGTGTTGGGGGTGTCCTGGCAGCACGGAGTAACAAGGGGAATCTGAAGCTGTGGGTGGACAGTGATGGGCCTTTAGAGCACATGAAGATAGAGAGACAATGAAGCTGGAGTGCTTATTTCAAGTCACTGTACTGTCAGCACTTTCGTCATTTATCCCAGTTAGTAAATACACACACATCTCTCTCTCTCTCTCTCTCTCTCTCTCTCTCTCATAAACACACACACACACACAAACTCACATACAGGTTTGAATTACTCACTTCAATCTGTTATGGCGTCCTATACCAGACTGTGGAAATGCAATCTGCTGCCTTAAAACTGCTATGATGTAAAGGAAATTAATGGAGCAGGGTTTCTATCATATTGGAAAATGTCACAAATAAATACTAAAAACAAGAACAAACACATAAAGCTTTGTGAGTTTTGGGGCAAGGGCAGTCCAATGGAAACAGTCCTTCCATTTGTCTTCATATGTTAGATCACTGTGATTAGCCAACTGTTGAAAAAAGTCTTGAAAGATATTCAAAACTTTTATTGAATATAGCTGTGGAATTATCCTGTTTGTTATAAATCGAGATACCTCTGTAAAAAAAAAAAGAGCTTGCTTATTTGTTCATGTAGAGTCAACAAACCCTGAGAGCAAAGGAAGAATGCTAAAGATGGAAAATGGGGATCATAACATACATCAAATCTTCCTGAACAACAAAATCACTTTTGGTAAAGACCATTTTTTATTGAAAAATCTAATGACTGTCACTTGGTTTTGACATTCGGTATTTGCTGTTAAAAAAATACGGTTAAAAAAATAAGTTATATTTGTTTTGGCTGCAATGTACTGAAGGTTAGTAAATATGTTGTTATAGATAGATAACAACAACACATCACTACTCTGATTCCAAGGGAAGCCAGAATTTATCGGATCAGTTTAGAGATCGGTCCCTTATTTTGTGACAGCTTTGTAATCTTGAAGTGAATCCTCTGGCCTCCATTTATCATCTGGCTCTTGTCTGCAAGCTCACCTGGGAGCAGCCAAAGATCAGCGGGTCAGAGTTAATTGGTTTGCAGTCATTAAAGCAATCCCATGTCTCAGTCATTAGACCGAGCTGGGCTCCACCATTGACATTTGACTTCTGCACCATTATCAGAAAACATTAATGCTAATGTCTTGTTACAGCAATAAAAACTTGAAAGAGAAAAAAAAAAGCTTCTCTCCAGATGGCATCATTAGACTCTGATGAAAAATACTTAGAGTAGATATGTAGAAAATCTGTTGACATTCACAATGTACCATTGGAAAAGAAGGTAATAATTTTAATATAAACCTCATGAAATTTGTAAATGCCAAAGTATTTTATGTATAGCAGAGTGGAATATGATATGTTTTGGTGGCATATGCTGTGGGAGTGAGTGTCTGTGTCATTCCAGGGATAACCAAACCAGTAGCAAGTGTGAGTGATTCTGAAAATAAAAGCCGTGAAAATATGACTTCACTTGATGATGGAGAGTCTTTTCACATTATATTCTACAGTATGAGAAGGATGGAAAGAACTGATAGATAGCAAGGAGAGCAGATACACCAAAGAAACTGTAAAGTTCACATCACACAGTACAGCTCATAGACATGTTTTTGTATGGCAGTCTGTCCCTGCTTCCTAGACAAATTTTTCCTATGGGAGACTAATAAATGATCTTATTTTGTTGATGAACAGAAATGGCAGTCTGAAACTGATATTTTCTGTAGCAGGTCCAGAAGTTTAACTGATTATAAACCATCAAGTGACAGTTGGTTGGTCCTAAGCATACAGGTGTGTATGTGCCATTATGCAAGATTTGCTGCTTCCAGTCAATGTGGAGGTTTATGGCAATTAAAAAAGAAAACTGCCTAATGTGGCACTTTTGATAAAATTTGGGACTGGAGACAATTTCACAGATCTGGAAAAATGTACACAAAGTTTGAACAGAACAGTTTAATCTTGATGACAGAACAACAGAAATGTTTGACAAGAGTCAGAGGATCCGGTGACAATAATGAAAAATGACAATGATGGAAAAAAAGAAATAAACAGAAAAACACATCCCCAAATTGTTGCTGTTAATGAGATGAAAAATGGTGGAAACCAGTCAAATAATCTTTTACTGGATTATGAATGACTGTTTTTTGGAGAGCAGAAAAATATAACATTTTGTATAAGAAGCTTTTGCTCATGCTAAACATAAAATAAATGTATGCTCTTTATCACATACTAAAATGATTATGTGGACTGTATATATTTCACTATCATCAGCTTGATATTTCCATGTGATTTTGTTTGTTTCCTTAAGACAGGGGAAAAAGAAAGTAAGAGTGAAAACAGAAAACACATTAGGCAAATAGCATCATTAAAGCCAGTTCATCTTCACCTGTTGACTCTGTACTTGTGAGGCACTCCATTCATCTTCCAACCCATTCCAGAAGCTGGTCCGGTGTCAGACAGGCTAACAAATTGCTTCAACTAATCGTTATTTAATTTACTACCAGCAGTCACAAAGTGACATGAGGTCCATACAGAGTCCAGCAAACCAACTACTTTCTGTACGTTGAAGCAGGTTTATTCAAAACGTGGTACAAGTTCAGTCATTAGACTGAGACAGTATTAATCATGCTGTGGGTTCTGTCTAATGAAATCATTTACTGCTGCAGAAGCAATGATTGATGTTAAATACCAGCTTTATATCTTCACTTGTTTCTCTTTTCTTGTGGTTATAATGACCTCCAATCACCAAAGGGTGCAATTAAAGACCTATTCACATCATATGGGTCAATCTGTTTTAGTTCAGCCCCATGCGCGTGCGCGTGTGAGTATGTGTGTATTGAGCCCCGGTCATGTGACTATCTTTGACCTTTTTGAGAGTAAATGCTCATTAAACTGTTTCAACAGTATTGTCAATGTTTGCTGAAGTGTCATTAGTATTACTGAAATATAAATATAATATATAGTTAAGTCAGAAAAGACTCATACACTTAGCAGATTTAGGTTTAAAGTAGGACTGTCTGCTAATGCGTTAATGCATGCCATTAATCTGAAAATTTTAACGTGTTAATATTACATAATGTGGATTAATCAAACTACCTATTTTGATAATATGGGTAGTTAGTTTCCCAGGGTGGCATCAGAAAAGGGTGGGGCACCTAAGAACTAGAAATAAAATATATCTTAGCTGTGTGCATGTGTAGTGGAATAAGTTTCGTTTAGTTTCTGTTAAGAACTGGGAGAAAACATGACCTGCATTCTGCTGCTACAAAAATAAAAGTCAGATGAAGTTTTGTATTGTAATTGGTTGGAGTGCAGCAGGACAGACTTATCCAGGGTACTATTCCTGCAAACGCCACAACTGTATGCATATTTATTTCTCAAGCCTACAAATTTTGTCATGTAATTAATTGTAGTTAATCTAATTACATTTTTTAATCAATTGGCAGATCTAGTTTACAGTCATGTTTTCATTGAATCAACACATATCTTCTGACTGAAAGCAATAGTCATGTTTCAGAGAGGGACACCCAGAGAAGAGGCTGGAACCCAAATAAATCCACAGATTAGGCATCCAAGGACAAATTGACCAGCCTGAGCCATAACACACTCTGATGACACACGGGAATTCCACTGAAAAACAGATTCATTGCACTTCAACAGGACTCTGTGAGGAAACCTCACCTTGAAACATCAACAAGAGTCATGAAATCAACACATGATTGACTAACAAACGTTTCATAAAACATGCTCAGCCAGCTCACTAACCTTCATTAATAATCACAGAATGTCCATGGAGTGTCATCCTCTCTTCAGACGAGTTGGACACTCATCTATCTTAATGAACATGGGACAAAGCTACTTACTGCAAACTGAAAACTTTGGTTAGAAAAACCTTTTTACAGTTTAGTGAATCATGAAATACCGTAGCAACTCCCTCTTCTATTTATGTTTTCTATTCTTGGTCCTTCTCCAGTATTACTGACCTCAATTGGAACTACGGTGCTGGTTCTGTTGGACCTTAGCACAGCATTGGCCATGACACATTATTGAAATGACTGGAGAGTTGGGTAGGACTCTCTGGTCCAGTCCTCTGTCAGTCCAAATCTTACATAAACAACAGCGATTTCTTAGTTTCAATAGGAAACTTCTCAGTGAAGCAGACAGAAGTCACATGTGGGGCACCACAAGGTTCAGTCCTGGAATCCCTCTTATTACTCTATATGCTGTTATTGGTTTCTCAATTCTTGACTGTAGTATGTTTTTATGGCTTTTAATTTATGTGTTTTTATGATATAAAGCATTTTGAACTGCCAGCTTCTTGCTAAAATGTGCTATACAAATAAACCTGATTGATTGATTGAATGTAGATTAGAGAATATTTCTCATGGAAAGTGTATGTGTTATGAATAGAAATCAATTCAAATAATGATGGTTTTAGATTTAAGTCAGGATGAGAAAGGTGTACCACATAAACAACAACTTAGAACAACTGAAGGCAAACAGTGCGTGAGTATATGGGTCTGACTACATATAATTTAAGTTCTTAAATGTGTGCATATTTAGTAAATTGTCTTAAATCTCATCTGATTTAGCTTTATTAGACATTTTCAAACATGTGTATCTCCACCATTACTTTGATTACCTCATTGATATCACTGTAGAATCTGCTCATCTCCATTAACTTTATCTTTCGCAATTTCATGCTGGGTTAAAATGTGAGATCAGTTATGGTCTTTAATTTGAAATACGACATCCTATTCATCCATGCGCGCGTGTGTGTGGGAGGGTGTCAGGAAGATAAATGACCTCAATGTCGCGTGGGCAGCCAAGAGTCCTGTCATTAGCAAACACCACAGAGAAGGAGGAAGTCAAATGCAAGTGTGTTTAAGTTTTTATAGCATGTCTCTGTCATTTATTCCCACTAAACCGACAGAGTGACCATTTACAGAGAGAGAGAGAGAGACAAAGAGCAGAACAAGCTTTGTTTTTATTCTGGCAGGATGACACAATCTTTACTGTACAGGTGTTGTAATGAAGCAGCGTCCTCCAGAATACAGCAAGACAATGTTAGGCTCACATTACCGACTTCATAAAACATAGATTTACTCATTTAGATTATCAAATTATTATGAGTTCTTTTAAGACAGAATAATTTTTCCTTCAGTCATTTATTGATCCCTTCATTCATAATGAGACAGATGCACAGATTTTGACTTTCTCTGCCATGAATTTAATTTTTAGTCATTTGATGAATATTGTGACTTCAGTTTCAATGCAGTTTTCAATAATTCTACATTTTATCCTGTTTAGTCTCGGTTCAGTTTCTATGTAACCCATACATAGAAGGTACATAGAAGGTTACAAGGAAGCTGCAAGGAAAGGAGCCTCCCCTCCTTTCCTTGCCACCGCTGTACCTTTATGCTACTAGCTTATCATCTTAATTTTCTTCTTCAAATAACTCCATCAAACCCACTTGTGCTACTCAGTTTTGCTGCTCACCTGTTTCTCCAGCTATATAAGTTCTTGCTTTTATTTGTTCATCACAGAATTCTCTGTTAGATTCACTTTCATGCTATGAGCCAGGTAAGTTTTTTTTATACATCCATGCATTGGTTATTCCAGAACCAATGCACAACATTTCAGTGGTTGTGCATTGGTTCTGGAATAACTTTCATAACAGTCTGCCTGTTCCTAGGTAGTGAGTGTATGTGTTATGAATAGAAATCAATTCAAATGATGGTGGTTTTAGATTTAAGTCAGGATAAGAAAGGTGTACCACATAAACAACAACTTAGAACAACAAAAGTTGTAATAGCATTTACAACTATTACAACAAATAGTAGTAAATGCAACTATTTATGCTAAATAGTTGTAGCATAAATAGCTACAACTATTTATGCTAGGTTGTGTTAATGCTCATCTAATTTTTTTGTATCGACTTTGATTCTAACTTGGTTCTTGGAGTTTAAGTATTCTAGACTTTTATCCCCAGTCTCCTCTTTGTCTTCCTGATGGTAAGGAATTACAGAAGTCCAGCCTTGAAGTAACAAAGTAACAATGTATGAACTAGATTTTTAGCATCACTCTTGGACACATTTTCAAGACATGGCTGTAGTCTACCTAATGGATTGAATGAATAAGTGTTTACTGATAAATATAGCTGAGTATGACCAGTATGACTGTTGAAATGTCACATCCTGTCTGACTTAACCGATTGGAAGCATATAGAAAGCAAAGAGTTGGCCGAATTGCTGCTTCAGTGCTATGATGACTGAAACTCTTCTTACTATTTACTCATACACTTGATTAGTACCTACTTTCTATAGGATTTTACATAAGAAAATAAGATTAGATTTAGGTCTATAATGTATGAAGTCATCTTGATTGAGACAAGGTTTCCTAAGTAAAGGTTTAATTACAGCCTCTGTAATAACACTGACATGTAAGTTAGGGGTCCATGGAAACACCAGTGTCCTCACAACAGTTCAGGGTTTTATGGTACATGTCTCATCATGTAGCACATGTACACTAGTGATAGACTAATCATATCTGAAATGGGAGCAGTCATCAGAGGGAACACTTTTTAATAATTTAGCTGGGATAGGGTTCAATATGCATGTTGAAGATTAGAAAGAATCTAATATTTCTGATAATTCAGAAAGCACATATGACTCAAAACAGTCCAAGCATATCAGGTTCTGTAGTCACATTCAGTGCTGCATCACTTGGTAGTGATGTTGGTAGGACGCCGATTTTCTTTTCTCATGTTATTTGTAGTAGAATCAATTTTATGTATTATGAATCCCATAAAGTCATTATAGATTGCTCAACAGAACTATGACTCTGTGTGAGTTTGGCTGTAATAAATTCTCCATCCATCCATCCATCCATCCATCCATCCATCCATCCATCCATCCATCCATCCATCCATCCATCCATCCATCCATCCATCCATCCATCCATCCATCCATCATGTTTTTCCTTGCAGGGTTCACACTGGACAGGCCACCAGGACAAACAATCATGCACACATCTAAGGAGAACTTAGAGGCCAATTAATCTGACAGTTATGTTTTCTCTATTAATTATCAAAAATATATATTAGTGACAGTTCTTTTTGTACAGCAGTAGACGTATTTTTTTTTTTGCCAGGTTAAGCAGGTCTCCTCTAGTGACATCATTTTCCTCATGTGCTGCTTTATAGTACAGAGCTTGGAGCAAAACCTGGGAGGCGGCCTCATGTGGATAATTAGCTTCTTTTTTTAAATTTTATAATGCTACAAACAGTGACAAAATAACTGTAAATAAGACCTCTGATTTATGAAAGTCTAGAAATTAAATTCTTGCCATTTTCTGTGTTGTTCTGTGGTACTGAGGAAATTTTAAATGTGTCAGATTCCATAAAAGTTGTGACATTATCTGAAAAACGATCTAATTAAATTTTTTGTCAGGGGCAAAGTTTGTGTTGGTTTAGTTCAATAGTGATTAAAAATCGTCAGACAGCACACTGGAGGAAACATTATCTGTTCAAACAACAATCTGAAGTATGCAGACAGTGTGTGGTCAGGTTTGAACAAAGCTTCCCAGTAAAGACTACATTAGATCCATCAATTCGACCGTCAACATGAACGTTACGATCCCCCAATGTAATGACCTTATCAGATTTTAACTGTAAATCAGGAGATCTGAGAACTGATTTAAGAATTCAGAGTGAGGGTCTGGCAGACGACACAAAGCTACAAACAGAAGCAACTTTCTTGTTTTCCAACTTGGAAGAAAAAGAAAGCTAAGGGAGATTTAAAAACATTATTCAGTGTCCTGGATTTAATTAATAACTCTGACAAAAAGATGGTTGCTGTTCCTCTTCCTCTGCCAGTATTCAGACGAATGTAAAAAATAATTAAAATAACTTTATTCTAACATACTCTTGCTCTTGCTGGGGCCAGGTTGCAGCAAGAGAACCTGCTGCAGATACAACATAAAATCCATTTGATTATCACGAATCAGGTCATTAACTAAATGTCTGACAAGAAAGATCTTATGTTCAGTAAATGTAAGAATGTGTTGAATGTTGACGGTGGACCACAATGCAGCAGGCAGAGGCACCCAGTAGATTTTAAAATCCAGAAGATTCTCTCTCTGGGAGCCTGCAGCAGACGGCAGGCAGCGCTTCCTTCTCCCATCGATCAGGGAGCCACTGCAGCTGCCTCTCTTTCACTTTCTGTCGGGGAGAAAAGTGAAATGCTTCAATATAAATTGATTAGTTCCCGATGATAAAATGACAAATCAAATTAAATGGGATTTTCATCCAGTTAAATGATATGAATGAAAGAAATGATTGTAATATTATTACAGCTGATTGCATACAGATATTTGTTATCAATCATGTTTGCAGAAGCAGCTAAGAAATAAAAAGCGTCAGTCATTGAAAAGGGATGATGGAAAGATATTTGCCAAGAAATAATTGCATCCATAGCTCTGCATCTTCTGGTTCTTCTCATTGTGAACTTATAAATATGAGTGCATAAGCTGGTACGTTCATCATATGATATTTGTCATAAAAACAGATGAGGGTAATTTTGTGGTAACATTTATTCTAAGCGTAAAGTTTAATTGGACACTGCTGCAACTCAGGGCACAAACTTATCTGGAACTCAATCTTCTAACTATTGAAACCTGATATTTAAATAACCACCTGACATTAAACCAGACTCTACTTGTTCCTCTTGTAACTCAGAATTATGTGGTAAGTTTTACTCACAAAACACAAGGATAATGACAGAGGAGATTTTTATAACTTTCTTAAAATTTAGAAGTTTACATCTATTCTCTCAGTATTTACATAATATTTTCAAACTGTAAAGCTTAGATTAAACATTTTTGGTTTCCTTCCACAAGCGTCCTACAGTAGAATTTTGTCCCATTTCTACTGACAGAACCAGTAGAACTGGGCCAGGTTTGTAGGCCTCCCTGTCTGTTCATCTCTGGTCACAAATATTTTCTCTGACTGAGCTCAGGGCTTTGTGAACAGCTCTGCTAAATAGTGGCTTTATTGTACTTTAATCAAAGGGGAATTTTTAAAGATGGTATGAAATTATTTCTAAATTGTAATCAGTGTAGTGGACTGAACTGAATTTACCTCTATGTTGATAGTTTTAATTTGTGGTGGATATATGGTGGATTGATTAGACATTTTAAACAAAAGCAAACTTTTAAAATAATATTCAGACTGTTTCAGTTTGTTTGACAGTTTCACATTGAGGTTCTGTCAGGTTTGAAGTATTTTAATGTGCTAAAATACTACCTGCCCACAAGCAGTTTGACGATATCTCTACTGAGGTCAAAGCATATTGTAGGACACTATGTTGTTTCTAAGATTAGATTAAACAATCAACAATGAGAAAGCATGCAGATGTATCTCAACCTCCACCGTATATCTCCACCCACAGTTTGTATTTAATGTGCTTCCACTCTGCTGGAGGACTAGGCCAAACCAAATGTCAATGACAAACACACAAAAGTGTGTGGATGCTTAAAATGTACCACTGCAGCCACACAAACAACCACACACACAGAGTGGTGGGTGGGAAAGGAAATCCCCTGAGCATATTTTTTAGCTCCAGTTATGAGTATTTGTCTGACATTAACCTAACGGCTTCTGCAACATCTGGTCCGAGTCTGGAATTTTTCTGTACCTTTATAAATATTACCAGCCGCAGGCCTACCGCCTGCTGCAGGAGGATGTAACTAATTTTAGTTAGTGAGCAAAACCGGAATCATATTTTAATATTGACAAGTCTGATTGGCTTTCAACATTAAACCTTTTGCCACTGTTGCTGTTTATTGATTCTCTGGTATATCAATCAAGTCCAAAAGCTAATTCTACATTATAAATTTCAGTGTGTTATACACAAAGAATGCAGTTTTTAGGATTTTTATAGACAAACAAATATACATGTCATCCATCAAAACTTACAAGAATAACATTAGTATTAGAATAAAATTAACAATAAATTAAAGAACCATGCCACTAGTTTATCTGTTACTTTATCTGATACTTCTAGAAACTATTATGGGAACAAAAACATTGAAAGTGAATTTCTCTGTAACTTGAAATGTTAAAATTTCACTATTAATATTCCTTAAACAAGCTAGGATATGTCTGTGAGCTATACAAAATATGATCATTACATTTTATACACAAAGTCATTCTCAAATATTAAGATTTCACCCGATCAGAATTCAAACTTTTGAGCTCATTAAGGAATGCGTTGCTGCGTCACTATTACACAAATAAGCTGCTGCTGGCCACGCCCTCTTGAATCAACATTTTCATTAGCACATCTGACACTGAAAATGGCTACAAGCACACACACAGTGGTACAAAGCTGGTCATCAATTTGTTGAGTCAGTCCAAGGCAACTGAGCATGTGCAGAATGAGAAGAGGTTAGAAAAAGTAAGGAAGGAAGAAAACTGGTCACGGGAAAAAAAAAAACATAAACCACGAATATAACTCACATTTTGTCATCAATAATTTTATTTTTGCCACGTAAAATCCCCAATTGTTTTAAATTATTCACATTATTAAATACTATAAAAATACAAAATGATTCAGTCCAGCAGATACATAAAAGTATAGGTTAAAAGATTTTCAAAAAGATTAGTTTTACTTAATATAATCTGTCGATTATAATGAGCTCTGAGCTCATGGTAAAGCGTGTATATGTGTCTTGTCATGTTCATTCCTTGCACATTGATTAGTTATCTTTATGGTCTTAATCTGGAGGTTCTCTTCAGATGTTTCCAGGTGCCAGGCCCAGAAAAGATGGAAGTAGCTTCGTGGTTCTGAAAATCCGGACCAAGGCACTGCAAAAGGAACTATCTGAAAGGTCTTTTCATGACTACTGCACTGATCCAAGAACTTTATCAGTCTCATACATTTTACCACTCCACACTGACTGCTACATGCCAAAAACCTGACTGACTCGATAGATTAATGCAAATAAACAGTGATGAGAGCGATTTAATGGAGGCTGACAGAGACTACAGGGACAAAAAAGCCAAAGTACAAAATTGCAACATGAGGAGGCAGCCTGCAACCCATTCTCTCTGATACACATCTGCATGCATATGCACACGCACACACATGCGCGCAACCACCTGCACACACCTGCACATATGCACACACACACAGAAGAGTATAATGCCTAGATATTTTTCTGATGATCCATGTTTCCACCACAAAGAGGTTTTCCTCTTCTTGCCATCCACTCCTTTCTTTCCTCTCCACACCTTTTATTCACTTTTCTCATGATTGTTTTTCTCACCACTTGATCTCTTCATTTACTCGTTCTTTTTCTAGCTTCTGTTCTTAAAATCTTTTCTCCTCTTCATCTTTTGACACTTTTTCTGTTTCATTTCTTTTTTTAAGCAGTTTCTTTTTTCCATCTCTGACAGTGTTTGCGACACTTTTTATTCACCACTCTCCTTACTGGTTCCGTCTTTTCCTGCCCCTCAGTTATCTCCACCTCTCTTTCACATCCATCTCTTTACCTGCTCTCATACTGTTACTCTACCTTAGATCTTTTTTCCCTATCTGTGTTTTCCTCTGGTGACAGAGGATCAGGAGGTAGAAGTTCATACACACACACACACACACACACACACACATATATATATATATATATATATATATATATATATATATATAAAATCAAACAAAAAAAGTCCAAAAAGTTCACTTTTCATAATCTCGGCTGGAGTGAGTGTAATATTGGCCTACCAGCACCTTACCTAGCACAGACACACGCACAAATACACACACACTCTGTCATGAGTGATTAGATTATGTCTGCTTGCTAATGATGCTTGTGAGTCTCGTGTTTCTTCCTAGATGAAAATAATTGGAAACTGTAGCTGCCCCAAAACTTTAATGCTGTTAAAGCAGCGTAGGAGAAGCTCATCCACTCCTTACTTTCATTTAGCTGGGGATGAGTTGTGGGGGGCTAAAAGTGGAGGAGTTTGGGTAGACATCATAATCAAGCATTATTATCAGAAGGCCGATGTAACAGAGGAAGAATGGGTGGGATGGGGGGTCTTAATGTTGTGACAACAGAGTAGGAGTGAATTAGACGAAGGCCTAACCTCCAGACGGATAATATCCTACTAAATTGAATGCCATTCAGTTGTACAGACACTCGTTAAACAAGTGGTACAGGAAGGCTAGAGAAGACAAAGGACATGAGAAGACAGACTTTCACAGCGTAGCATAATGCTGTGAAGTAGAAAATTCTTCTACAATAATAAATCCATTGACATGAATAATGTAAGGGAAAGCAAGCCTCACTTTAGTCCATGAAGCTGTTCATACCAACATCGCAATCAATGTTTTCAACTGAGTCAGGTTTGTTGGCCGCCTCACTCAGCTCTGTGTACCACTGTTCAGAAGAATACAACACCACAATTATCCTGATATTTTGTTTGATTTTTGGGGGATTTTTCACAAAAAGAAGCAGTGCAGCAGTTTGAGCTGTGGCTGTAAACAAACCCAGAGGAGGGCCTCTAATTCAAATGTTGGCAATTAAAAGCTTTCCAAACTATCACACCATCATCTAGACATCCCAAAAGGATTCTAGTAATTTTAATGTATGTAAATTTGAGAAAAGAAAGTAACAAAAATTTTTGAAGATTCTATTCGGATTATTTTAGCATTTAGCAAATGAAATTTTGATAATCCCAACTGACAGGAAAACTTTTGCTTTATTTAATGTCAGGCAATGTATCTCTTCATACAGTGTATAAAGTGTTGTAACACTTTATCCAAAAATAAACAGGTTAAAGTTTTCATGTGTGGAGAGTGAGAACACAAAGGTATAACTTATTAAGAACTACTGAATCTCAGAGTTGCTCTTATAGGCAGTTCTAAGGAGAAGCAGCAGCAGCCCTACTCTGAGTTACTCCCAGACAGCCAGGCCTCTCATCTATTTCTAAGGGCGAACCCCGACACCTTGTGGAAAAAACTAATTTTGGCCACCTGTATCAGTGATCCTCTTGTGATCATAGTTTAGGGTGGCAACATAGAGTTACCAGTAAATCTGTTTACTATGGTTGAGCCCCAACCCGGAGAAGGGAGGCTACCCTTTTCCTGACAAAGTCCAAGCAAACTTGGATCCTCATCCTGACTGTTTCACACTCAGCCACACTGTTCCATTGAAAGCTGTAGATCACAACCTGATGAAGCCAGTAAACCACAGGTGTCAAACTCCAGTCCTGGAGAGCCACTGCCCTGCAACTTCTAGATGTGCCTCTGCTGCACCACCTGAATTGAATAATTAGGTCATTAAGGCTCTGGCGAACTTATCTACACAAGGATTATTAAGCCATTTCATTCCAGTGTTTTGTACCTGTGACATATCTAAAAACTGCAGGACAGTGGCCCTTGAGGACTGGAGTTTGACACCTCTACAGTAGACCCACATCATCTGTAAAAAGCAGAGACATGATCCCCAGGCCACCAAAATTGATCCCTTCAATGCCTGGCTTTGCATACACTCTAAGAAATGAACTGTTGAATTTACTCAATTCAGTCCAGTTTTTCTCGATTCCAGTCCTCAGGCTGCTCTGCATGTTTTAGATGTGCTTCCATTCCTGAACAGCTGATCCAAATGATTGCATGGCCTCTTCTTCATCCATCAAGTACAGCACAAGTCTGTTAATCACGTACAGATTCAATCCAGGTGTGGATGAAGGGAAACACCTAAAACATGCAGAGCAGGAGTGAATCCAATGCTAACGGATTTTATTATGCCAGTTTAGTTCAGTTTATTCCACATTATTGAGTTGTAATAAGGTTCTTGGATTTCATTAACTGAATTTAATATTCTGAAGTTCAAGTTAACAAACCTAGTTTAATGGAACCAGTTGAGATAACTGAGTTAAGTAATTGAAAAGTGACTGTATAGATGAAGCTTTGGTGTTTAAGCTTCATCTATTGTTTTAAGATGTTTAAGGTGGAAACCTTACAAACAAAAAGTGGTTTAATTAGTCGCTACTGTTGGTGGCCCAATGTATTGTGGGATACCTTGCTAGCCAATCCTTACTGTCACATGCAAACCAGTTTGTCTGGGTGTGCCTGAACATTAAGTGTTAACACTTTACAGTCCAAAATCCTCACTACTTTCAAATACTTAACTTTTTGCATTGACATTTAAATAGAGTTTATTTATCCAAACCTTCCCTCTATGCTCTGCTAAATATTAGTAAAGGAAAACAGGAAAACACATAATGCAGGTTTTAAATGAAGGTACTCACTATTAAGGAGAAATAATCCAACCCTACAGATCCTGTGTGAAAAAGTGATTTCCCATAAACTTAATAAGTAGTTGGGCTAACCGTAGCAGCAACAACTGCAGTCATGGTCTTATATTAACTGAACTGTTGAGGGATTCTTTGACCTTGACATTCCCGTCCACAGTGGTGCTCTGCTACCTCTTTCTCAGGTCAAAAATAATGGAATATGAACTCAGAATATGAAGCTGCCGTGAATAAAACAAAGAATCTAGCAGTAAATCATTTCAAAGAGTTTTCTTTACTACTAGCTTCTGACTGAGAGGTCATTTTAAAGTGAGGATATTCAATACTGGCTGATCAACAGTTGCTCCATCTTAAAGTTAGCTCTCATAAAAATCAGATTCATTGGAAACAATTAAGCAACTTTTTTTCTTATGTTGTGCAAATCGTAGTCTGAACGCCAAAATAAAAATAATTTTAAAAATCACCCTGCACCTGCAACTTGTCATTTAGGAATGACAATTATCCCATTTATTGGATCTTAGTGCCACTGGAGGACAGATTGGAAACCACAAACTGGCATTAAGTAGAATCTGATCCAGCTGTCTTTACAATCTTCAGCAGGTTTTAATTGTTGGGGAACAGGAGAGAGGAGTGTGGTAAAAATATCATTATAGTCCTAAACTACCACAACAGGGTATTGCTGAGATTTAATTACACCGAGCCATTGTTTAATTTGCTTCTCAATGCTTCAATTAAGGAAAAGGGGGAATGTGAGGGCTCAGGTTTCAGACTCATTTGGGTAGGAGAGGAGAGAGTTTCCCCAGTGAAGTTCATATAACATCACACAGCGGAGATCAAATGGATTTGTCATCATTTGACTAATGACAGGAGAGAGGAATAAACTCTATTAGAAAATCATCAAGAATCTCTCTGTCTCTGCTGATTGTCTTTGTGTGTGTTGTGCGTCTTCTGCAGAGGGGCCTTGGAGCTGATCCTGATGTATTTACTCTTATATTGAATAGTGCAGATGATCTGATCTTAGGCTGATGAGAGCCAAACATAGCAAAACCGCTGCCTCTCTTTAGAATAAAGGAATGTACAGAAGCTCCTGGAACCATTTCCCTTATTAGTTTTGTTGTTATTCAATCTCTTCCTCTTTTCTAGCAAACTGCAAACTTTATGCTGCATACAAACACAGTCGTGTGTAAATAGGGATGGCGTATGACAGCAGTTACGTTTTTATAACTTTGAATACATTGAACATTCATATTAATTTTAGCAATATTGAAAAATCCAACTAAAAAAAGTTTATACAATTTTTTGTGAAATAAAAAAAATATAAATTTTTGTTTAGGACAGAGACAAAAAAAACCCAAAACAAATATTGAGTCCAAAAATGAATTATTTAGATAATAGAACAGAGAACATGTTTGGAATAAACTAAAACCAGCCTGGTAGAAGATGAATTGTGCCCTAACTGTGCAGCAAGGATGTGATTTATTTCAGTCTGGGTCACATCAAGAGAGATTTTTGTTCTGTGCTTCAGATTGTCTTTCAGAGAATATTATAATATGAACTATTAATAATGGTAACAGAAATAAGATCCATGTTTCTTTGTTCTAATTTATTCATAGTCAGGGCTGAGACGAACCCGCTTGCCTGATTACTGTCGGTAAATGTCCTGCTGGGTCAATACACTGCAGGTCATAATTTATCAGCAGTCAATACGTTGTGACTTCATCTCAGAGCTTTAACTGCCCTTGAATAATTTTAATATCCTTCTTGTCTGAATCAGACAGACATTCTTTATATGTGCTTGTTGTTTTCCTGCACCCTTACGTTTGTATGTCTGCCTTCAAACAGACACGCTGTGACAGATTTGCAAGAACTGCTCCTGGTTGAAGTATGGCTCTGTGTGTTCTCCATATTCTCCCCTCACCACTTCCCCAAGCCCTTTCCCCTTCAGACCACAGGTGGAGGGGCTGTGGTGCGAATGGTGAGGGTGAAATGGAATTTCTGTCTAAAGCGTCACTAATTTCAAGGTTGTCAAAACGAGAAAACTGTCTGAAAAAACAAAGCTCTGGGAACTTTTGTAAAATATTTAAAAAAAAATAAAAACAACAACTTTAAATTCTACCCACTGAGTTTTGTACAGAGGTTTTCTAGGATCATTTGATTGAGGCCCCATTAATGAGCAATGATTTTCTCATTTAATTCATTTCACAGAGTGTCAGAGGTTGAATAATGTACAATAACTCTATGACGAATTTGAATTAATATGAGATACAATATTTAATTTCTCTTCGGGATCATATAGTATTTTTAGTTTGAATTTTGTGTCTCAGAAACTACGAGTTGTTCCTCATCAGAGCAGCTAAAACTGTAATTATTGAACAAACAACAAAGAAATGTCACTTCCCAATGTTTGGGAAAAGGGATCTGCCTTGAAAACTGACAATTGTGATTTTCAGAAGTTTCTTTTAAAGATTTTTAGAATGGATTTTCCTAGATTTGCTCAGGATGATGTCTTCTTTCATTAATTTAAAAAATCTTTTCTTTTTGTACCAATTATATAGGAACAAAAAAGGAAACATTTTCACATGTTTCTTCATGACCTGCACCAATATGAATGAACACATGTAGGAAATGTAAATATTTTCAAAATAATGAGCTAAAGTTGGTGGATCAGAGGAAATTTAATTGTATTTCAATTTTATATCAGGAGTGAGAAAAACCTGTCTTGTTAACAAAGACAAGCCTGAACTGTTTTCCTTGCTCTTCCTGAGCATGCAGAAACAGAGGCTCTCCACTGGTTGAACAGAGGAGGCGACAGCGCGCCATCACCATTCTCCTTTCTCCGACTCTGTCGTCTGCTGACTGAGTTCCTGCAGTAGGAGAAATTTACAGACCAAGCCGTTAGGACTGACATGCCATCATCCCTGTCTTGTCCCATCCAGACAAACAAAGACTGAGGATCCTGTTGAACAGCTTAGTGTTGATGGGACTCCAACAGCCTCCTGTCTGTCTCAGCAGGGATTCAGGATGCAGCAGAGAGCTGCAGCTACACTGAGCCCTATTCACAGTGGCAGCTTGTTGATGGAAAGCCTGTTAATGTTCAACCACACACAGGAGCTGATGCAGAGCTCCCCTTCAGGCAGCGATGGAGGCTCGTTTTACAGATTTGTTCATTTATTGTATTTCACTTCAGTCTGAAAAGCTCCAAAATATATCAGTGTGAATTATTTAATATGAAAATGTAGTTATAGCTTGAATCACAGAAATACATGAGATCCCGCTTACACACTGCTGCTCGTTGTTTTCAATTAAAGACTGGAGAACATTTGTCACTCAAGGGTAAAAATCAACAAGCTTTGAATAATCCACTGGGTACTGGGAGTGAATAAGACAGCAGAGAAAAGTCTGGAAACCGGAGTAATAAACAGACATCTGAAAAAATGTTACACTTTTTTAAAGAGCAAGTTTAATTAAATTGTTCTCACTGGATCATAACATGACAAAAATGAGTTTTACATGTTCTGTCTGTGTCATATATAGAAAAATGTATGTTAATAATCAGCAACTAACAAATTTAGATGGCTCAACTCTCACTGTTTACAGTTTAGATGATATGGATGGATGGATGGATGGATATTTACAGGTTTCCAACTGCTGTCAGGTGTCCTTTTCTAGAGCTTATTGGTTATTAAACAGTAATAAATCAATAATATTTTGCAAAAACTCATAAATTGTATTTTGCTCACATTATTATAATTATTAATCATTCTAATCCACATCTGCTCTGGACAGATGAACTGAACACATATTAAACATGCATGTCTATTTTTACTGTGTCAGTAAAATGGTTAAACCCTCAAACATTTCTAAACTTCCATAGAGACAGAAAACAATGTTAACTGTTGCTTCTGTATTTACTTTATTTTTTTAATACAGTTTGCTGCATGTTTGACATATTTAAAGGACTCCAAGAATAGAAACAGGATATTTTAGAAGCTATTTTATGTACTTCTGTTATCACATCATACAGCTAAGGTTGTATGATGCATTTCATCATCAAGTTTATTAATAGCCTATTTCAGCAACAAGGCAATTCCAAGTGCTTTACATAATAAAAGCACAACACAATAAACAAACCAAACAACTTTGCAGTGACATGAAGAGAATTAATTAGAGATTGTTATCCAGACTAGAATTAATCATTGTTCAGCTTTGATTTAAACAAACTCAGTGTTCCAGTAGTTATATAGTTTTCTGGAAGTTTGTTCCAGATTTGTGGAGCACAGGACCTGAATTCAGTGATTTATAAACTAACAACAGTACTTTAAAAGTCTATTCTCTCAGTGGAAGGACTTTAGAACTGTGTGATGTAGAACTGTGTGATGTAGAACTGGGTGATGTAGAACTGGGTGATGTAGAACTGGGTGGTGTGCTCCATCTTCCGGGTTCTAGTCAGAACGTCAGCAGCTGTGTTCTGGATCAGCTGCAGCTGTCTGAATTTTTAGGCAGACCTGTGAAGACACTATTACAATAATCAATACTAAAGATAGGGACATACTTGATAAGACATACAATTTCCAGACTGCAATCATAAATACTGACTTTCTGCAGGAAGTATTCAGGCTGAAATATGCTATACATATCGTGAAAAATATTTTTTTCTTGAGCAGAGTCAGCTACAGTCTATCATTCTGAATTTTACAAGTGGCTAAGTTGATGTTTGAGTATTGAGCATCTCACATTAACTATGAACATGCCATGTTCCTAAATTGAACTGATATAGTTCATGTACAGTGCATATCCAGTATTCCCAGAAACATTGCAGCTCTGACAGAAATCCATCCATCTCCAAAGTGACAGTCAGTGTTACTCCAGCCAGCCTCTTCCCAGCTTGCAGCTTCACACACTCTGGTACCTCCTGCTGCTCCTTCCACCCTGTCAGAAGAGCAGTCTGTCCATCTACTCCATATTGTTGACACTTACTGGTAAACCATGAATTTTGGATGCCCATCTTTTCAAAAAAATTTGCAGTGGTTGTGAAAAGTCTAAACTGTGAAGTTTTTGTGATAGAGACCATAAGCAGGTTTAATATGACAGATAGCAAATTCAACTGACAAACAATTAAATCTGTTAGAGCATATGTTAAATAAATAAATAAATATTTTGTTGAAGCACATTTGGTTAAATTAATAGTGATAATATTCAACTGTCTTAGTTAGATTTTCCCAGTTTGAACTTCTGATGTGTTTTTTCTCATTTGGTTGTTCACACATACGTTGGTCTAGCCTCTGAGAATGAAGGAGCTGCTGCAGAGTTTGAATGTAGAAGAACTGATTGGTGTGAGTTTGTGGCTTGGTTGGTCACTGAGACAAACATTGAAAAATTTCTAGTGTTTATTTTACCTGTAACATGGTTAACTTGGTTCGGAGGCAGGTAGGTAGAGCCTGACTGATATCTGTGTAAAAACGTTTCAATGTTTTTGGATCTTTATCTTTTGTGAATGTTTGTCAATGTGATTTCACTATAATGTTTGCAATCTCTGCTCTACTCCCTCACAGTTCATTCTCAGTTCAGTTCATTAAATTGTGACGACTCACATAAAATTTTATCTTCAGGGACTTTTGAAGACAAACAGACCCAAATTATATACATCGATATATAAATGATTCAGTCCAAACAAATATATTTAACATTTAATACAAATTATCCAACACAGTCCTGGTTCTAAATGCAGTGAGGATCAGTTTATTAAAGCATTTGATAAAAGGGTTTTTGAAAACCAATCAACTGAATCCCATCATCCATCAGGGCAGAGGCCTGTTCAGGAGAAAGTCCAGGGTTGTTGTCCCAGCTAGTTTGAACCACCGCTGATCAATGATTGTTTTCTGGATCTTAGCTTTTTTAGAAAACACATTCTCTTTTTCTAAGTCAATAACAAGCAATATTGAGTCTTGTGGAGGAGAATCTATTGGGGAGCAGCTCTTCTTCCCCCCCAAAATCAGACTGGTGATATTGCATAACTGGATCTTTATCTTTTGTGAATGTTTGTCAATGTGATTTCTTGATTGTGTGTTTATAATGTCTCTTTGTTGTTTGGGTCTTCCTGTCTTGGGACTACAGATGGAAATTAGCAATTATGCTATAATCTGGCTCATTTACAGTCTGTACAGAAGTATTGATTGTTTATTAATGTGCACTGTCCCTAATAAATTTAAATAAATAAAATAAGATAGTAGTATGAGAATGTAGCAAAGTGAAGACACTGGTCATTAGGTCTTTCAGTACCCTAATCCTATGGCAGCAAAACTACAGAAATAGCTCAGGATAACCTGAGGCCAGTCTAACTATAAACGAGAAAAGGTTTTAGTCTGGCAGTTTTTGATATGGGTGAGACATGAGATATGGCTTCTGAACCCTCATCTACCTCACCCCCCATCCCGGTCCTCAATCGTCCGTGCAGAACCTCCACCCACCGACGGGAAGCGGTCCATCACCATGGGGACAGTCAGGGTTACTATTGTGATACTTAGCAGACTTCTGTAAAAGCTTCCAAAATAAAGTCCATATTTGCTGAGCTTCAGGAATGACTTCAGTTCCATGTCGCTTGTGTTGCCCAAAAAAACTATCCATAATTACAAATGTAGGAAGGTTTCATCTGTCTGCTGACTCACAGCATTATCCATCTTCTGCTGTCTTTGTTTCTCTGCCAGGACAAGACAGGAGCGACGACACAGCAGTGCTGCCTCTGGCTGTTGGTTTTGTTGAAGCAAAACCAACGACAGGAAAGAACTTAATTCTAATTACACCTCTAAAAATGATGTGTAGATTGTAGACCATCAGTCATACACATCCACTCTGTGTTCTGCTGTTTTCATTTTGATGACCAATCGCATTTTTGGAAATCTACTTCATTCGTATGAAAAAGATAACAGCTCAATTCTCATGGATCACATTTTCACTCACATATAAGTGAGCCAAGATATTGGGAAGAGAGTTGGTCCCATTTCCAGATGTCTGAATGTCTCACCTGCATAAACATTTATTTATCAATACACAGTATGGCAATGTCCAGCCATCATACTGTTCAGGAAGGAGATGCATTCATAGTCCCAGAGATTAATGTTTATCAGTGTGAAATCCTGTGAAGATGCTGCTGAATCTGGTAGTAGAGTTATTACCCACAGTAAAACAAGTCCTGTCCCAATATGGGCTGAGAGGCCACTCAGAAACAAAACCAAAAAAAACTTGATGATGCTAATGTGCCAGTAAATTTCCCATCATGGTCCAGAATATGGATTAAAATGAACAGTAGGAAAAGAACTATAGTCTCACAATAGCACAATATTCTTCATGCAAAATAACATAAAGGACTAAATGAGCTAAAAGTACCAAAACTGAACTTTTGAGAATCAGGCTAACAACACAAAGGAGCAGAAGCGTTCCTGTGTAAGAGAACTAAAACACACTGGTACAGGATGAATGACACAACATGATATTAACCCTGATAGAACCAGAACACCAAGCAATCCCCCTGGATTTAACTTACAATCAGGTAAAAGCTTAGAAAAAGCAACAGGACCATGATCATTATTAATTATTTTTAAAAAGATCCTGTGCAGCATTAGCATAATGCTAACCAAATAAGCATCACAGCAAATGTAAGGAACAAATGATGAACAGAAAAAGTAAGCAGAGCATAACAATATTCAAAATTCAATTCAAATTTAAAAATACTTTATGATCTCAGAGAAATTAAATGTTGTTGTAACTCATGTTAATTAAAATTCTTCAAATAGTTATTGTAGATAGAGATGGCTATTGGCAGGAAAGAGATCCTGTAGCGGTCTGTACTTCAGTGAATCTGAAGAATCCCCTGACTGAAGACACTCTATTTTCCCAATACAATCTCATAAAGAGGATGGTCAGGGTTGTCCATAAATTTCTTGATTTTATGAAGAATCCTTATTTGCATCATCATCCAGTCGTCCATATTCTTCTGTTTCTTAGAACCATTTTTATTTTATGAGATAATATCACCAGTTATTATTAATAAAATATTTATGTCTGCATGAGAAATGCATTTTTTACTTAAGGAATACAAATATTGACATAGTGGAGACTGGCATTATTGGGGGGATCAAGGGGGGGTGGAAACAGCAATGAGTTTTACTTGTTGTAATTATTGGTTTTGAACAAATATGTTGTGAACAAAATTAGTGGAATTCGGTCAACAAGGTTGAAATTGAAAGTCATGGACCTAATATCAAATACCAAAAATATCCTGGGCTCTATAGTGAGGAACATTATGGGGGATTCAGAGGACAGAGCCCTACCAGCCATCAATTCACAATACAGTTCATCACTGATAATCAGTGTGAGCACAGTTGCCCCTCTACATACTGTGTTTCAGAGCTAAGAGGCCTCTGCAGCCCTGTACAAATCATCAGTATATTCTTTGTAAGATATTCTCTAGAACCACCACCTTCATTTGTGTTTACATCTGACTAGCTTAGTACTGCAAAAAGTCTTTCTCCCCTTTTCACCAATCTTTGTCTCCATATTTATCCGGTAATACATTTGACCCTTTAGACTGTGAGTTATGGTTCTCCTGTGTTCTTTACAGGAGAACCAGGAACACTCTGGGAAGAGGGTAGATGTTGGAGCTACAGCCACCATCACGGTGGACATGCCTCAGTATATGGGTTTATGAAGATCCACGTGAAAATGTGAGTCTTCATTCCTTATCTTCATTTATTGATAAAATATTAGGATAAATTGAAAGTATTGTTACGTAACCTTTTCTATTATATGTTTTGTATGAAGGGTCTAAGAGCAAATCCAGACCTAGCGAGCAGAGAGCAGTGAGCTCCAGTTTCCCGCGGAAGCATCACTTCCCACACAGATCCTCCTCTGGCAGGTATCTCTGTCTTTCTTGCTCACTTTGCAGCTGCCAAGGATGTCTGGGTCTCCACTGTCATTCTTGTTGACTTCTCTATAATACAGAGGAATGTGAGTGTAGGAGTGCTCCTATTCTCCACTCCAGGCTGGTCACACCGACACACTTTTTGCATCCTTATCCTCTTCACACTTTCCCTATCATACTTTTTTATTGCCCTCACTCTCCTGCAGTCTTTGTTCTCCTGCCGCCGGTTTGTTGTCCTTTTCATCTATGGTTTCTGCCTTGCTAGCTGTTTTGATGAGAAACTCCAGCTGGACGTCATGGTAGGAAGAAAGGGGGGATCCTGAGTGTGTAGGCAGGTCTTTAGACTTCTGCTGTAAGGGGGAAGCCGACAATAACTCCCACAGACTTTCCTCACACACACACACACACAATAAATTTTATTCCTGGCAAAAAGCTTTTCCTTATGAAAGTATTTGTTGTTAAATGCGACACAGCAGACGGGTCAGTAATAGGGCTTTAAAAAAAATGTTTCACTGCAAACTAATTCCACTTCAGCCAAATTTTAGGGTGACCCCAAAACAAGCTAAGAAAACTGATTAAAGGTCTTACTGAAAAATAAATCACCATCTGAATTAACAAAAGGCAGTTTCTTCTCATTGTGTTGTATCAGTGACTTTATGTGAGATGCCTTTTATTTTTTTTAACTGTTTTAAATTTCTTCTAAAAATGTTTTCAGTTAATTTTCTCCTCAACTGTTTAACTGATATGAAGTTAAACAGATTTTTAACTTTGACTCGGGTTATTTAAAAATGTGTTTCAACTTTGAAAATGAAAAACTAAAATAAATGCTTCTATTGCCTACTACACAGTAGTAGCTGTGTAGCTGCTGCAGGCCTTTTATTTGCAACAAAAAGTTTCTGGGTTTGATTACCTTGGTTTCCATCTTCAGCCCAAAAACATTCATGTTGTGTAAACTGACCTCTAAAAATCTCTTCAGAGTAATGTGAGCATGCATGGTTGTTGACGTGTGTGTGCGGGTGTGAGTGTGTATGTTGCCCAGTAATGAGCTACTTACAGGGCAAGTAGTTCACCACTATCACCACTGAGATAGCCACTAATCCTGCGTGCCTGCAGTGATAAGAGAGGTAGAGCATATGTGAGTGCTACATCCATTTTAAAGTTGTTGTTTTTTTTAGTTTTCTTAAGGATACAAGTTACTAAGCTTGGTACTAAGTAATTTCCTTCAATTTCTTCCACTTAAATGCACACTAAAGGTATAATTTTTCCTCAAATATTCAGTGTGTGTACTGTACTAAAATCGGAAAAATCTGAAATTGGTGGTGAACTGCCCTGACATAAATAAAACATATAGTGTGGAAAACGAAGTTGTTATGAAAACAATAATTTCTAAAGGTTCCTTAGACTGAAGTTATTAAATGTTCTACTTTTCTGTACTGCATAAAGACTTACAATAATTATGATAATATAAGTTTGGCCTCTGACTACAGGCCCTTCCTGTTCCACACCCTGTTAAGCTGAACTTATTTCTTTACTTAACAAGTGTCATGGCATTAAAAACAGACATTCTGCAATTTCATTAACAAATAGTCTACTAATAAGCAATAAATTATGTTAGAACTAAATAATAGTTTATTGTGTAAACTGTAAGATCAAAAAAATGATTAAGTGATTTACACTCCATCTGCAGATGGCACATTCAGGTTGTTTTAATGGCTTGTAAAACAGAAAAAATAGTGTAAAAATGCATATTTAAAATATTTTAGAAAATAAAGGAAAATTTGCTTTGCTTTTAATTAACTAATCCTAACCCTTTGATTGAAGGTGGGCAGAATATTATTCAAATTGTGAGTGTGCCTGTTTTACAGTGTTAGTCTGTTTCTGAAAATTAGGAAAGGGTGTAAATAATTGTGTTACCCACTGTGGGAGTGAATGGGCAAAGCTTACATGTAATATATATTTTAAAGGAAACTATTTTTAAAAATTCCACTTAAATGTGATCTCAGTTCAGCTAAATATGAGTTTGTTTAATATAAAATATGTTTTCAACTATGTTTATTTTTTTTAATCATATATTGACAATAAAATCACCTTTTGAATATTTTAAATGAAAAGGTAATCACAGGAGGGGAGAAATGATCAATTTATGAGCTCAGCGCCACCTGGTGGATGCAACGTAAATCGATTGTATGGAGAATTACGCAGGACTGTAAAGGTCATTATAATGTGACTAATCCTACTATATCAATGAAATGTTAATGTATTTTATTAATTAAGTTCAACAGATAGATTCTTTTCATACACAGTGGCGCCTTCACGTGTTTTGTTTGTTTATTTCTGTTAACTTTGATTGTTTTGACTTGGACCCAATTGAAACCCCGAAATTCAGTTTTTCTGAAAATTAAGATAGTATAAATCCATCTATCTTTATTTATATATCGCTTTTCAACATCCGAAAGATGAACAAACTCAGCAAAATTAAAATAGAAATTCAAACACACAAAGAAGAACACAACTTAAAAATCATTTTAAAAAAATTAAAACATGTAACAAAATAAAGAGTGCCTACAAAATGCGTGCGAGTGTCAGAGCATCACATCTCTACTATTGCAAGCCTTTTGAATGAAAATGTTTTAAATTTATATTTAAAAAGTCCAGGATCTACAAGAATAAAAAGAGCAGTCACTCCACTGCTCACCTTGAATTTGGTACCACAGCGCCCTCTTGTGTAAATGAGATTTTGTTTAAGGTTAGAAAGTTAATGGTAAATAGTTAGGGATAAGTGTCTGGTAAATGGTAAATGAAAAAAAAGTCAGTACAAAGTCCTCAGATTAATAGTTCAAGATGTGTGTGTGTGTGTTCTCGTTTTTATGAACTAGCAAGGACCAAAACCTGATTTTTCACTCACCGCAGGGGTCCACTTCTACTCACAGAGTCCAAAACCTGGTCCCCACTTCACCACACTCACTTTGCTCCTTTCCTGTAGGGAAAGCAGTGCCACTGGCCGGGCTACACTGCAGGCCTCAGATAATACTTACTTGATGCTTATGTATCTAATTCATAATTGCTGTTTACTTAATACTTAGTACTACTTACTACATACATACTTAAAACTTACTTAATTACGTAAATCTTATGTACTGCTTACCTATGTAATACACACATAATACTTAGTACTTAATACTTACATACTTAATACTTATTACTTCATGCATACTTAATTAACACCTAGTACTTAATTAATACTTGCATATTTAATACTTCCATTACTTAAAAATACTTACTTTATCCACTCTCTAAATGCTCTGGTAAAGCATGTCTTAACTGCATGTTCCCTGCTGATAATGTTTAACTATTTTTTTTCTAATTATTTTCCACAGAACCTCTCTGACCGCTGCTGGAAACCCCAAACATTCTGTTGGAAGTTGAGTTTGTTTAGGTGAGGGGAGTTTACTTCCAAACATATTGCAATCGCTGATTGGTCAGTTGCTGACAGACCCACGCCATTGATTGACAGGTGTACATGTGTGTGTATGTGTACTCGTTTAGTTTTAACAAATCAAAATTGTGAGAAAAACATTAGAAAACTGGTTTTTTTTGTTTTTTTTGTTGTTTTTTTTACAATAGCAAAGCCAGACTGCAGGAGAAACTACACTTCTTAACGCTTCCACAGTAACTAAAATAAGAAGTAGCGGCCAGGCTAATCAAATGTATTCATTAACTCATCAACATCAGAGTATGTGTCCACCTCCAGAACAGCAGGACTTTTATTAGTTTGATGGCGCAAACAAGTCTGGACCACACAATAGATTTAAAAAATTACATTCTGTCAGCAAATGTTGCTCTCCATCAATCTAAGAAGGGTTATAATGCTATTTCAAGCTATTGAAGTAAGAATACTTAGAAAATGTTTATGACCGCTGTCAAAATTCCCAAAGGTGGAAGTTAAAGTGATGGCAGCACAATCAAACAGTCAGGTATATGACTTGTTTTGAAGGGTTGCTTGGAGGAACAGTCAATGAACTGAAGCAACAATATAAAGTAGTTTGACTGAATTCTTTAGCAGCAATGTAAGACACTGAATAGGGAGGATTCCAAACAAATAATGTAGACTTGAGTTCTCATACACTGCTCTCACATTCTGCCTTAATTTTATTCATTACATAGTGATATGTACTGATTTTGACATTGACATTAATTTACCTAAGTCCTTAAAATAAAAACCCTCAACACTTAAGGAAATTGCAGGCTTTATAACAACAATGACAATAGAAAAAAAATCATCTTAACAAAACATCTGAATAAGACACTGGTTTCAACCTCAATATTTAAGTAAGGCCTTATAAAACATTACAGTAATAGATCTCTTGTCTGTAGTAAAAAGATTCATTTTCATAAAAGTGTGGATACATTTAGCCTAATCTACATTGTTTTAAGTGACAAGCAGTTTGAAATGAAAACTAAAGATGTTTAGTTTTCATTTTAAACTGAAATGAAATACAGTATAGTTGACCACGTTAGCGAACATTGACAGACTGAGATGTTTAAATAGCCAATGCCAGCCACCAGTGGTGTCGCTAGTGGTTAGCTTCCACCATCCACACTTCTCTTCATTTTCAAGAAGTTAGGAGTCATATGACATTTTTCAACCACAGCCAAGAGAAATATAATTCACAATAATTTCATAGACATGCATTCCTAAATACTAAAACCAAAAGAACAGAACAATTCTACTTTTACAATGTATTGATCATTAATATCCCTGATTTTAATCACAAACAAAATAAAAAACAATTGATAAGCACACAAAATAATAATAATAAAAAAAGAGCATGATGTCTTTACACCCTACTGCCAACAGAACAACTGTACTTCAAAGTAAACCAGGGCCTGAATTCCAAACCCATATTATTCTTTTACAGTTGTTTCAGCCTTGAACCACAGAGCAATAATTCTTTTCACTTTCGCCACTTATAAGCTTACTTACAGTATGATTACTTTTACATGTAAATTGAAATCATTTCATCAGAAACAACACTGACTGAAAAGTGCAAAACAGTTCCCATTATAACGTTGAGACATGGGTCATGTCACTGAGAATAAATGTGTCCGGTTAAATTTTGTAAGCTACAAACTGAGTCAGCATGAAGTACAAACAGCTTCAAGTGTCAACAGCAGGATGAAAAAAAAACCTCATCTTTATATGGACTTTGATGTATTCAAGCAGTGCAAACTGGCAGGGACATGGCCCATAACCGTACTAAGCAGCAAAAACAAGAGAGGCCATTCAAACAATTGGTAAACTTTCAGTTCACAATGAGATTTCTTAGAGAAATATTTACCAGACGATACATAGGACATCTAATATCAAGGATGAAAGGATTTTGTTTATTTATTTATTTTTACTTTCTAAAACATAATTAGAAATCTTACTGACATCCTGGCACATTTTAAAACTGGAATCTCAGTTACATCTGAGCTCTTCCAATTCAATATTTCAGTTTTACCCCAGCATGCATTCAAAGCAAACTTCCACCTAGACTGAAGGGAGTGAACTTCTGAGCCTGTTGAGCTCCGATCTCTGCCACGTACAAAGCTCCGGCCTTTAGATCCAGATCAACCAGGTGGGGCTTCACATCTTCTGCCAGCTGGATGACACTTGTCACTTTGCACTGACCAATTAACCCCACAGGTGGTGCATCCAGCAGTGTAATCTGATTGGTGTTTAGCTGTACAACAACAAAATATTTTTTGTCTGGAGTCAGGCGAACAGAGTAGGGTGCATCCTCTGTGAAGCAGCTGCCCCATGTGCCCAGCCAGTCCCCTGTAATGGAGTTAAACACCTGGATCCTTTTGTTGCCCCTGTCAGCCACCCACACTCTCTGGGCACTATCCACTGTCACGCTGTGAGGAATGTAGAACTGAGCCAGGCCTTGTCCTTTCTCTGCATGCATCCACAACACTTTCTGGTCTTTAGAGAGCTTGATGAGGCGGTTGTTCATGCCTCCATCACCGTCCACAATATACATTTCCCCAGATTCATGGACAAAAATCTCAGCTGGCTGGTCGAACTGCAGAGGGTCCAACCCAGAACCTGCTTTACCTGGAGTCCCAAGCACCTGACACATGCAAGAAAAGATTATAAAACAATGTTGAGTGATAGAGAATGTCTCTGTGTTAAAATCCTGTTTCTGGCATTAAAGAAAAATCTAAAAGGAGCATTTACCTGCAAAAGCTTTCCTGATGGGGAATACTGTTTGATGGAATGACCATATGGACCGTCCCCCACATCAGTGATCCAAATGGTGGGATCTTTGGAGGATGTGTCTGCTAAAAACATCCCATGAGGCAACTCCAGAGTGGTTGTGTTCCACAACATGAGAAACTCTCCTTCTGTGGTGAAGACCAGCACTTTGGGGACATTAGCTCCTGGAGAAAAGCAAAAGTCAGCATTGACTCAGAAAGCTAGAAATACATCTAAAAATGAAAAAAAAAAAAAAAAGAAGTCTAAAAATGGTGCAGCTAGGAACCAATAAAGATTATTTCAAAAATAGACTATTGCTGTTTTTGGTGCATCACACAGAATCATCGAAGTTACTCCAGTCAAAGAGGACTACAAATTCTAATTTTTTCAACATCGCAGTCTGTGAATGTTCCTTGTTGTTCTCAGTTTGAAAGAACCTGGATGATTTGCTGATCTGCCTTCTCAAGCTTGTGAGGCATCTGTTTTCTAACTCTTGCAGAAGCACATTCCTGAAAACTAACAATCTGCACTGCAGGCTGTTTGCTGAGTTTCAAAGCCTGTGGTAGGCTTGAGATAGAACTGGTGAGATCATCTCAATAAGATAAATAAACAGTAAGGTTTTCAAATCCTGCAAATATGTTTTCTTTTCACTCTTGCTGTCATCACTGGTAAATAAACAAACAGCTGGAACAGAGCAATGTTCTGCAAAAGACATCTGCATTTTCTCCGTTTAGCTAACTTTGGCTTACTCAGCTGATGTCAGGTTTCCATCAATGTTACACTGATATCAACTAAACAAAAACATTCACATTTGTCACCAGCTAAATGACATTACTGGGAAAAAATGGTGGCAATATATTTCCAGATTAGTAGATTAGCCCCACGATAATCATCTTTGTGACATTTGTTGCTGATAAATCTTTAGTTTGCGCACCCAAACACAAACAGTGTCACATTAATCAAGGTGTGTACCTCTCTGTGCTACGTACACCACCGCCGCATACTGGTTGACAGCCACACAGAACACCTCTCCGGTGAAGATCTCCGGATTCTTGGGCCAGCCCAGGTCCAGTTTGTACAGCGGTGTCCCCATCAGCTGGTAGTCATGTCTCAGGCTGGAGCTGCTCCGGCGCAGCCCGCCGCCGCTGCTGCCGCTGTACAGCAGCGTCATGAACAGGATTAATGACACCATACCTGAAGCTATCAGGCACCAATGGCTCCTCTTCTTTATCAACATTTGCTCCCTCGCTGTGTCTGGAATTAGAATCTGTTTCAAATCGACGAGGACATAGAGCGAAAGCACAAATTAAAACCCATCTAACGATTAATAAAATGCGCGATAAAGTCCGTATGGATGTCAATCAGTAGGTCATAAACAGTAGTCACTTCCTGGACTCATTTGGTGCGTTCTCTTCGTGCTCGTAAGTTGGATTACCGAGTTAACAGTTGGAATTAGAATGCGCCATGAAGTTCAAACCGACCTTTAAAGTCGATACAAGAATTTCCGAATTCAGTATGGCCGCTTCCATATAATGTTGAGAAAGTTGTTGGTTGGTTTATAGGACGTTATTGGCATTGTACTGCTTTCAGGAGTTAGCAATTTCGCAGCGTTCCACTAAGACTTCCGAGAAAACATGAATGCATCACCAGGCGAACGCACATGTAGTTCCGGTTTGAACATGACAAAACTAGAAAGCTGACCAAAATGCTTTTAATGTTTTAGGATAAAGTAGCTAAAATGTTTCAATGGCTCATGGATTCCTAAATGCATATTTTATCCAACAGGGGGGGCTGTCAGTTTTTATTAATGTGCAAATTAACAAAAATTGCAGTGGAACTCAAATTTTCATGAGAGTTGGGAGTATGTAAATATGATTTACAGAAAAACTTGATGTTACATCACATCTGGAATGAGGTGTGTTATGTTCAACAGACATGCTTCTCAAGAGATTGTTTTTCAGAAATATATTTTAAGTAAGCCCATTACTAGTCTAAATTCCAGTTCACACTAAAAAATTTAATATGTATTAATAGTAGAATTCAACATTTAATGTTAATATTATTTTAGGTGTTTGGCATGTAGTCAGGGTCGTGCACATATGTACATATTGAAAGAAATTTTGTTGCAAGGCACCAATAATAATAAAATGAATAAGTAATAATAAAATAATCAATATGAATATAAACAGTAAAAGATTAAATTAATGGCGGTTTACTAGTCCTATTGCATGAGGGATGAAGCTGTTGTGGAATCTGATTGTTCTGCATTTGAAGCTACTGAATCTTTTCCCAGAGGGCAGCAGGGGGAACGAACCATGCTGAAGGTGCAAGGGGTCTTTTGTATTTGTCAGAGCCTTGGTCAGGCAGCGACTGTCAAGGATGGAGGAAGCTCAGTCCCAATGAGTCTCACCACTCTCTCTATACTTTGCCAGTCAAAGGTGTTACACGCTCCAAACCATACAGAGATGTTGCTGGCCTCTCTACTGTCCCTCTGTAGAAAGGAGTGAGACTTAGAAAAACAGAGAAACATAACAAAGTAACTCCAGTATAATAACGTGCATGAGAATATATCAATAAAGATTGGCAGGTGCTGCATGTAACTGAGATATCAAGTGTGCACTCCAAATCCGTTCATCATGATCTTCAGGACAAACTCTCTCTCTGGTCCAAGAGTCATGTCGTTTGTGGTCATGAGTTAAAATCCTGTAGAACCACACTACAGCCAACAGCTGTTCTAACTATCATTCATCCCTCAGCGAGTTGTTTTGCCATACAAAAAATGGCGGCTTGCGTTTGCTCACCCGAAGTACATCATCGCGATTTTGCCTATTGCGCGTGCGCCTCTTGCCACGTCTGAATTAACTACTTGTCACGTCACGACGTTTTGCTGTACCTCTGAGTGCTACGAGGGCAAATGAGCTTCCTTGACTGTAATTATCTTCTTTGTGTTTATTATACATTTGATATATTTGTATTCCAGTGCGAATGACACTCACAGAAGCTCAGAGGCACAGTACATGTAGAGTAAACCATCGACGAAGCGACACCATGGAGGTCGTGGACAGTCCGCTGAACCTGGTAAGTTCCCATCTTGATGTTGCAATAACAGGCTAATGTAAAGGAGTCCGTGTTAGCATGGTGAATGTTAACTGACCGACACGGTGTCTGCCTTAGCGATAGTTTTAAATGCCTACACAGTGTCTTACAAGGACTTACTGTACAGTACTTACTGTACTATCATGTTTATTTCGGTTGTGGGTCAAGTACACTGCTTGTATGGGCATATTTGCTATTATAGTAGCAATATTTGTCCACACATTGACCCTCGACTAATTGTCGCACACGTTTAATGTTTTTGTGTCATTAAACGACTTCAATTTTTTTCCTATGAGGCAACGACAGGGAAGAAAACCAATTATGTGAGCTGCTAAATACAGTCAGTGTTTTGGATTTCTGATATGCTAACGCTTATGAGGAGTGATGGAAACTTATGTATTTCTTTTTCTTTATGGATAACGAATGACAAAATACTTAATGAGAAATTTCTCATTACAGATTAGAACGGCATTTTTATTTAGCTTTATTTTCACAAATGTTAGTTGTGACATATCGATGAAACATTAGGTAATAATTTAACCTTGTTGAGCTCTTGTATAGGTCAGAGGGTGCCCAGTCCTCCAGAGCTACCACCCAAATCCAACACTCCCGAATCAAGTGAATGAGTTGTACATCTGCACATGATTCAGCTGTGTTGAAAGAGGGCATCTAGAAAAAAAAATCTATGTCAGAAGGACTTACCCAGTCTGTGCTGTGTGAGGGAGGATTTCCTCAGAATTCACCTCTCAAGTTTCCATCTGCAGTGTGCTGTTAATTATCACCATAATAACAGTTAGCGACATTTAAAAAGTAATATTTCAGCTGCTTTATCTGCTGTATGGTACATTTTCACTTCCAGCTTGGTATGATAATAAATCATGTTGATAAAATTGCACCATCTCAGTAAAACCAGAGTCATAATTTCACTATTTACATGCATGCTCCCAGAAAACCATTTTTTAATTATGGATGTGCCAAGAACTCTGAGCTTCTTTGTGTGTTTTAGATTTAACTCTGTGTAATCATGTGTTAAGTGTTCATACAGTGAACACTTACCAAGAGAGCTTGAAGACAGTGTGTTTATTTTAATCTGTTTAATCCAGACATCACTGTTTGAGCTCCTCACTGTGTTATATGAGCACATTGCTGTGGGATGTATTCTGCTCCATATATGTTTTCACTGGGAGGAGTCTCATGAAAAGGGACTCATGGCTGGGGATGATTAAGAAATGTTTTTATTAATGTATATATTGCAGTTGAACAAAGTGCAACTCTAAACAGAATTGTTTTATTCTGCTTCCTCTTCCCTGTTTCTACCATATTGCACATGTGCCATCATCTAACTGTGCTCAGGCACATCAGCAGTGCAGAAAGGCAGAACGTTTGGTCTCTGCTGGAAAATATGAAGAGGCCATTTCCTGCCATGGAAAAGCTGCAGGTATGGTTTTCTGAATGTGTTACTCTTAGGAACTGTAAGAATAGAAACATTTATGTGGAATGCACTGACAAATATTTGTGTGGCTATGTGGTCTTCCTAGCAATGTATCCTGTAATTACACTAATGTCACGCAGTACATGTCAGGCAGTACTGACATGTACTGCCTGTCAGTACACCCAGAGCGTTCTGAGCTCTGGGTGCCTGCCTGGAGTGACAGGCTCACATTGACTAACGATGAAAACAGGTCATATCATTATTCTCTAATTCTATTTCAGAATTACTAATAAGCAATTAGTAAAGTAATTTACTAATAAGCAAAATCCATTTTTCAAATGATTAACTTTATTGATGTCAATTGAAATTATTGGGATGTATGTAATTTCTGCTCTCTTATGAATGAGCTCCACTCAGCATCCTATTGAACTTCTCTTAATGATCTTGCACAGAGCTCATCATTCTGATTCTTTCTGTATAGCTTCTTCATCTCCCATAGATCTGCCACCCCATGCCTTTAATGGCATGGGGTGGTAATACAACTAACAAATACATGACTGAGGATACTACATGTCATTCCCATGTCTCTGTCTCTTTTAGATCTTCTCACAGAAGCAATGAAGTCAACAGAGTGTGAGCAGGTGAGAATCTGTTATTCCTCTCAGGAGTTGTACTAAGTTCTCCTCCAGCACAGATTCTTCTTCTCAGGATCCTGAAATTACTGATCTAAATCCATTCTCTGTATCTGTGATGAACAGTTAGATTCATGTTATTGTTATTTGTTCATGCTCATCCGATCCAAGGCATGCCAGGACAGCCTGGTCACTGAATATAGCAACACTTTTCCTACCTAAAGCTGCTAACAGATTTAGCTAAGTTCTCAGCTTGGCTCATTATTCGCATATAATGAGTCCTCTATCATTTTGTAAAATAAAAAGCCCAAGCTTCAGCTCTTTTCTATTAATTCCCAGTTTTTCCTCTCCTCTCTGTCTGCCTGACTTCATCAGGTGAAGTCGGTTGAAGCTTTTAATAGGAGCTCTGGTACGAAGGTACTGCTTTAGGTTTGACACTCCCATGAGTCTCAGGCTGCTTTCAGATTATTCTTTCATTTCATAATTGCATCCGAGACTTAATCAATACTAAAATAAACAATTGTTTACCTATTTGCTTCAAAATCAATATAAACTGAGCCAATTCAATGAACTTCTAACCCCTCCTCACTCTCTGCTACGATGCAGCTAGCCGATTCTATTTTGAATGCTAAGGCAAGTTAGCATAGCCACCGATGACAGCGGATAAAGAGTTTTTCTGTAATGGTGACTTTTTTCTCCTCCATTAGCACATTATGCAGCAATTACATGAGTTTGAGTGACAGCTCTAAGCCCCACCTCCTGGCTCGGATTGGTGCATTTCTTCAGACAGCAATAGTAGCTCAGTTAGGAGGTGGAGGAAATCCATCTTTTCACAAATAATTTGCCTCATATTTGAATAAATATGAAAATAATATATTTTTTATAAAAGTTACATACTGCATTAAACTTGTGATTAGAAATAAAGGTGTACCATAGCTGTGTATTTTCTTTGTCAGCTGAGTGTTAGAAGTCATTGTTAGCGTAGTGTAGCGTAGCTCATGGCTGATGTTGGTTTTCTGCTTCTGTAGGCCTGTCTGTCCATTGAGCTGCAGAGAGACAGCCATATCAAACAGCAGCGTCTGATTCAAGAGCGCTGGAAGAGAGAAACTCGACGTGAAGCAACCAGGGCGCGATCTGGTGCCGGGCCAGGCCCCCTAACCAAAACCCAGCCATCAGGCCAGCCCCCGGCTGCTACCGCTGCCAGGCTTTCTGCTGAACCAGGTGGAGGAGTCGGTGAGCGAGAGTACGACACCTTGCTTTACCAGTTCCAGACTCGGCAGGCTGGAGCCTGCCAGCGTTTGACTTCACCGTGCCCTGGCTCCAAAACCACCAAGGATGATAAGACCCGCCTGGAGGAGCAGCAGACCACCATCGACGACCTGCGGCGCCTGGTCGACCATCTGATGAACGATAACCAGCGACTGTCGGCCGAGAACGAGCGGCTACGTTTGGAGAACGCCCGGCTGCAGTCTGAGGCCGCAGACTTTGGGGAGCGTTCTGAGCTCTGGGTGCTCCCTCATGCAGCAGGTGCCATGGGAACGGGAAGTGAGCAGGAAGGGAAGAACAGTGGGAAAAGTAAGGAGATTGCTATCCCTCAGCTGCCACCGTTGGAGATGCCGGCTCAGGAAGATCTGTGTCTGGATGACCTGCCTCCCCTGGAGCTGCCTGAAGACATTAAGAACGAACTGCAGGAGCTGCTGGACATAGACAAACTGGGATGAAACAATACTGAGCCACACACACACACACACACACACACATCACCATTTTCATCATCAAACTATTAACCCTCATGTCAGATGTGGGTCACTGACAGCTGGGTTAATCTGGGTTAAACCTAAAGTACAGACATGTCTGCTGCCTGTACTTTCAGGACAGGACTGTCTCCTGGACTGTCTCAGCAGCTCAACATGTTCTACTGGACTGGAAATCACAGTCAGACATTAGCACCATTACACAACAGGGCAATGTGGAGTAAATCCCTCTGAAGTAATAGCATACACTCACTCACCACACTGATAACTTACCCAGGCTCTGCTATTCGCTCCTGTTTAGGGATAACACCATACCTTGACCTTTGTGACACTAAGAACAAAGTGTTTCATAGCAGGACATCAGGTGAAGAACAGAAAGCTGCATGTAGTTCAGGACATCTGGCTGTTACCATGGAGAATGCAGTCAACAACATTACATCACCTTTAGGTTCCCCTCCATCCTTCTGCATTGTTGTGGATGAATGAGCCCTGCCTGTCCCACAACATATTTGGGATAATTTTGAATTACTATCCATATTTCTGCACACAGATGCAGCAGCAGTGAGAATCAGCTGCAGGTGAGCACATTACTGCTGCTCTCTGGAAATCATGGCTGCAGTTTTCTACCACTGTAGCAGACAGAAATTAAAAAGTTTTAATTATATGTGTGTGCTGTGATTTTTATCTTTTAAGCATTACAACATAATGTCTGATCTGCTTATGCCATTAAAGGGTGATATTAGATGCTGGCCTTTAAAATTATTGCCATGTTCGTGTAACATGGTGCCATCACTCAGATGTTTCCACATTCACCCTCTGGGTCTTATAGTTAAAACAAAGTTCTTATATTTTGGTTCTAAACTTAGGAAATTTAATAGGAGATAAGAACTAACATGGTGTGGCTTTGCATTGTTCAGCCACCAAAACTTAAAGCTATAAACACATGTGAACAACATGCTATAAACAGCATGTTATTGTATTTACCCATCTATATGGGTAAATACAGAGAAAAATGGATGATTTGGCTCCATTGATGTAAGTGAAGATTTTCATGTACACTGAGGGACATCAGTGTACATGATTTGCTGACGCTGTAGCTGAAGTCTGGCCATGGTGACCATTACATTTGGAACAGAAAGGGGGAAGTTTGCATCCCAGAGCTCACCAGCCCAGATGGGTAGTGCAGAGAAGCAGCATCATGTTTTACTGCAGGAGGGACTGGTGCACTTCAGAAATGTATTTTCTGTGTAAATATTGGAGCAACATCTCAAGAATTTAGCCAGGAAGTTGAACCTTGAACCCAAATGGGTCTTCCACATGGACAGTGTCTCTGAGTGAACCACCAAATTAGTTCCAAAGTAGCTTATAGACAAAAAATCAATTCATAAATATGTTATAATTCCAGAGGTAAAATTAAATTTAACTAATAAAACAGTTTTCTTCACTTATTGATGCTGATGGCTGTCGCCAGGAAGGATGTCCTCGAGAAGTCTGTATTACAGCAACTCTGTTGTCTGACAGCCTCATGACAAGGATGCTTGAGGTTGTCTGTAATTGTGTCTCTTCTTATTTTTATAAAGAATCCTTCATGAACCATCATTTCCAGAGGTTCCAGTCATTCCCAGATCAGTCTTTATCAGGTTGTGACTCCAGTAGAAAAGGTTTGAGCCATGTCAAAGAGTTTAAAATATACTTATTCCTGATACTCACCAAATGTATATAAACCTCTGAAATAAAAGAAAGTTACATAAAAAAAGAAGAAAAACTGCAGTTGCAATTGTTTGCCAAACCAAACATCCAATAAAAGTTCCATCCATTCCATACTGAGGCACTGGGGTCAAGTTTCTGTACGCAGGAAAAAGAAGGTTCAATGTCCAAACTTGTTGATTGTTCTGGATGATTTTTTTTTTTTTCCTATTTCAGTAAACAATTACTGAGTTCAAACTTCCCTTTGTTCTCATGCTACTTCTCTTGCTCTGGTAAAAACCACAGGCCCCAAACCCAAATGCCTGCTAGTCCTTAAGCATGTTCCTATACACTGAACCACATTTCTTCCTGTCTTACTTAGAAAAAATAAATAAAATAAAAAATTATTAACCTGCAAATAAACTCCGTGAATAATACAAAAAATAGAAATTTAAGAATAAATAGCTCCAACAAAAACACACACACAAAAAAAAAGTTTTTTGGCATTAAGTAAATACAAATTCTAACTGGCCAGAAGCAAGAGAAGTTTGGTCTGATTCAATGAAAAAACATCTGACCTCTGGTTCATTATAAGCCACAGGTCACATCTGTAAACCCAATGCCACTTGAATGAGTGACAGTAGTTTGATCAAATGTTTGTGTAGTTTGCTTCAGTAGACGCACTAACCAAAAAATACCAGCAGGGGGAGCTCAGGTGGGGTTTTTTTTTAGAAATTTTTTCAGCAAGACAGAAACTTCCTAGACATGTGAGACGTTCAAACATGCAATCAACACTTTACTGTTTATGTGTAATAACTTTATGTTTATGTGCAAAGTTGAACGTAGATATTTATATAACCAAATTTCTGTTTTCAATATCTGACAAATAATTAAACCAAACGTTTCCTGTTTTAGGTCGACTCCCATTACTAATATTTCTAATTGCTAAATACCAGAATCAGACGTTTTAAGAAATTTTGAAATTCATGTTTCCTTCTGAACCTTTCCTCAGTGTTTGGTAGAATTACCTACTTCACTCTCTGACATGACTCAACAGATGGGTTTTTACTTCCATAAACATGGTTTGGTCTGTCTCCCAGTAGTTTACTGGATGTTTGGTCTACTTACATTTTCTCATGATGCCATACAAGCAAGCAGTGGTTTAGAAGTCCTGAATGGAGGTTTTTACTGCAGTGATTTTGGGTGATGGGAGAAACAAAGAAACGGCAATGTCTTTAGAGCATAAAAGACAATAAAAGCCACATTTTTTTTGCCTTTATATTGACAGGCAGATTTTATTTTAGTGTATTTACCTTTCAGCAAACTCATTAAAACATTTTTAAAACTGTGTCCACACAGCTCTAGTGGGCACATTGGCCTTTGGTTTAGTCAGGTATGAGCATTAAATTGACATCAACACATGAGCATGTGCAGCTTGCTGCTGCACATTTGCAGGTTGTTCATTAGGATGTTTAAAAAAACACTGGCTCAGAGAAATGCTGAGCTCCACAGGAAGCAGCAGTGCTGCGGCTAACATGGTTTGGTCTGTCTCCACACAGAAAACTAGATTAGACAAAATGAGATGAAAAACATCAGCACATATAAAATAATGGGAGGATATGCATGTGCAAATTATGCTGTTACAATAAAAAGCATATAAATCACAAAAAAGTCATAAAAAAGCAAACATTAACACTCAGAAAAATTAAAGCTTGAAATTTACAACCATGATCTTCTCCGGGTAGATCAATGAAAGTCAGAAAAACTAGAGAATTCCCCTTTTTGACAGAATGAAAGTGCTGGGAACACTCCAACACGCCTGGCTTCCTGTCCATCCATGGTCAGCATGTTCCCACTTCCTGTTCTGAGACATGACTCAGTTGTTGCCATGTCTGACAGATGAAAAGCAGCTGAAAGCAGCAGCACAGTCAGAAATGCTCCTCATGTCTACACTGAAACTAAAAGCATCGTCTTGCTTCAAGCAACGGTTTGAAAACAGCATTTTAAGTCACCCAACATACAGAAACAGAAAATGGTCCACATGAGTTCAAACCTAACAAGTCACACGTGAGGACGTCCATCAACCAAAAGAACGTTTCAGTTGATGAAAATAATATTTTATTCTGATTATGGAGTCAAATATTTTGGAAAGCAGAAGCATAAAATTAATACTAAAGCTATTAACAACATTTGAAATCCCCAAGCCACAGTGGTACCACGTTATTCATAAATGAAAGAGCAGATGATGAGGAATACGTCTAAAAAAGATTTCCCTCTCCTATAAATACCCGTCAGTCCCAGTGAGAGACGACAGACAGACCATAATACCCCTGGACAACGCTCTGAGGGGAAACACTCTGAGCTGCAGGTAATAAATATGTCAGCAGATTGGTCATCACGTAGAGTCCAGCAGAGTAAAACGTCAGAGTGGGAAAACAAGGTGACAGCATCAGCAGGTTTCTCATGACGCGCCATAATTAACGGAGCTCAGCGCCGGCCTCTTCTTGCTTTTGATCTTCAGTGATCCATAACGAAGCTGCTGGTGACAGAAAACACAGTGAGTTCACCAGGATCAGCTCACAGTATGGTGTTACTGCTGAGAAACGTTCAGATCAGCATCTTTAGCACAGGTGGAGCAGTGAAAGCATTTGGAAACTCACAATTAGTTATAGGCAAGGAAAAATGTGGGGACAGTCTGGTTTTAGCAATGGATTAGTTTAATTGAAAAGCATGCAGTCATCATTCTGTATTAGCCTCTCATACAGGAAACTACATCTAAAAATTTCAGTTGAAGCTTAATGTTAGAAGTTCAGCTGCAGCATCAAAGATCTGAGAATGGTCAGGAACTCAGCACCTCAGATCCAGTTAAAGGATCTATCAGTGGTTGTTAGATCGTCTGGATTTGCCTGGAAGTCTTTGATTTTTAAAAAAAAATGTATTTATATAAATGTCCACATGCAGAAGTCAAACAAATGCCCTGTCTGTCCCTTCAGGAGTGTATTTCCGATATTTTCCCGGTCAGCAGGGTCAGGTGGACACTTACATCTTTGCGGACTCTGGATCTTGTGATCTTGACGCTCTGGGAACGTCTCAGTCCTTTCTGACTGACAGCCTCATCTTCAGAGAACGTTGGCTCGGTCTCTTCATCAGACCCATCCTCCTGCTCATAGTAGTACTCTGAAGAAACAAAAGACACACACACACGCACACACACATGCACACAGTAATCAATAAAACCATGTGATTGTGTGTGAAGCTTCATTTGATGAACTGAATGACTTCCATCTACCAGGAGGAAATCATCAGGCCTCATCAGATGTCAGTTTCTGGCAAACGGAATGTTACATGTGGTAAAAATGTATATATAGCAAACCTAACCATATGGGAAGATGATTATTATGATGTGTACTGTGAGAGAACTGTTCAGAAGAAGAACAGTGAAAAGTAGGCTCAGGATTTAACGGTCTTCCATTTCTCACAAGGTCTTGTGAATGTTGACTGTAGCACCGCTGAGGAGTTTCAGCTTCCTCGCTGTCCACATCATGCATGTTAGGTTCCCTTCCAACCTAAAAGTGTGTTCATGTTTGTGTGTCTTTGTGTTGCCGGTGTGTGTTAAAGAAGTGAGAGTGCAGCTGAGCACAGCAGAACCCTCATGTTTCTGCTACCTAGAGCACACACACTTAATCGGATTAATCATGATGAATCAGTTATTGAATAATCAAATAATTTAGTAACAGATTGATTGTTAACTGGAGTATACAGACACCAAAATGGCTGTTGGCTGAAAAACAACATACTTAGAGCAATAATTAAGCCAAAACTGTATAAAATATATATGCAGTTAAGACAAACAAAAGCCTTCTTTGTCTCTGTATGCTCTAGCCAAACTTCTCAAATGGCATCGTTTTAGCTTCACCTGGTTTAAGGGGTAAAAAACCACGTCATGTGCATGACGAGTCCATGAATATGGACAAAACACATTACTTGTGTTTGTGGTACCAACACATGAGTGA
The DNA here is from genome assembly GCA_010277075.1 of Poeciliopsis retropinna. Lineage (NCBI taxonomy): Eukaryota > Metazoa > Chordata > Actinopteri > Cyprinodontiformes > Poeciliidae > Poeciliopsis > Poeciliopsis retropinna. The sequence goes on from VMRM01000023.1 coordinate 1,204,013, forward strand.
CACATACTTTAAACGCTGTGATTAAAGTCAGAAGGATGGAGACAAATTTCACATTAGCTGCAATTATGCAATTATTTTTGAGTCAGAAGCTCAGACTTCCTGCTCTAAGCTTCCCCAATAAACCAAAGGGCTGAAATGAAAGAAAAAGGTCATCTATACCGCCTTCTTGTGGTAGACTGGCCGTTTAATAAAACACAAAAACTGGTCCAGTTTGAGGACTTTAAATAATATTAAAATAGTAAAAGCTGAAATTCAAAGTGAAGAAGATCCAGCTCAGAGCTTTATCTGTTCTGAATTCTGTAACAACACAAAGCTTAACTGAACACACGGAGTGACGCGACGCCGCCCTGCCCATATCTCTGCCCATCCCTTTCCAACAGGACCAACAGGACTTTCTGACTCAGCAGCTCCGCACTCCAACCCACACCACCTGAAAACAATGGCTTCCTTGCTGCTGCTTCCTGACTTGCTGACTTCTGACCCCAACAGCTGTTTTAGCAGGGATTTCCTGGTTTTGTTGCAAGTGTGTGCTTTCTGTTTGTTTTGGGTCTTATGTCCTGCTGCTGCTACATAAGACCTAGGATTGTCTCTCCACTTGTTCCAAGAAAACAGAAAGGAACCAACTAGAAGAGTTGGAATGGGACCAAACTTCCCCCGGAGATGAAGAAACACCAAACAACTGACTGAATAAAGAAAATACCACACTTCCCCTCAACTGTTGTCCATGTTCTCTACTGACGGGGGGGGGGGAAACCTACTTTTTTTCATCAACTGAGACCTGATGCTCCTCCCTCCACAGACCAATGAAACGAGGTCTCACTACGGCTAGCTGCAGATTTTCTGCTGTTCATCCCACAGACCTTCCAGTCGGCTCAGAGTTCATCTGTTCAGAGTTCTGTCACTTTTAGAAGAGCTTCTGTTTCAAACGCTATCAAATATGTAAGCCAGGATCTAGAACATGGTGACATGCTGAGGAAATAATTCAACCAATCAATGATGGGTTGGACCAGCGACAATCAACCCAGCAGAACTCTGGAGTCTGACTCCCAGCTGACCCTCTGGATTCCACAGAGTCACTTATGTGGTAATTCTCTCCAACACCCTGAATGTGAAGGACAGAGCCAAATATCATTCCATCAACCTTCAGACAAAAACACCGGGAAGGTCAGAGATCCACAGAAAAGCAGTCCAACAATGCAAGCTTCCTCAGACACATACCCGGCGATGTTTCCCAGGCTACGGTTGCCTAGACACCAGCTGTGCACTGTCAGAACTCAAAGCTGTTGATGCAAAGATAAATCAATTCCAATCTTTTACATCTACTGCAATGCCACTAATTACCAACCTGTGTGTTCACAGGAGAGAATGTGTGAGAATGATTTGCATCTGTGTGATGTACCCCACTGTAGGTTTCCATGGCAACTCACTGGCAGGTCTGTAACATCAGCAACAGAGCTGTGAGCCAGGAGTAAATAAGTCCAACAGGAATATTTGTGGATATAATTTATTCCACCTGTATTCCATGTATCTGGCCACTAGAGGGAACAGTAGAGCAGCTGCCTGAGCTGAATACATGATGGCTCCATGTTCCCATCCCTCCATCACTCTTCCTGCATCCATCCTTGGAATCTCTTTTCTCCTCCTACATATTCCTCTGCAGCTCTGTCTTTTTGAGCTCCACTCAGAGAGTGTGTGAGTATGTGTTTGGCATTCTGCTGGCATCCCCACTCCACCTCATCTCATCCCCTCTGTCTGCTGGGAAGTCATCTCACACACACTCTTTCACACACAGCTGCTGAGTGCTTTCATTGAAATGCCAGCCAAACTGCAAGGAAGGAGGAAGCCGAAGAAAAACAGCACACAGAGAAAATCAGTCCAAACAGCAGTGGACAACGTGCAGTGATGACAGGCTACCTGGATCTGTTTCTGATGCAGCCAGGAGGCGACCTGACGTTTAACAATGCAAAGAATGGGAACAGGAAGTAGCCGTAATCCCCGGAAACCAAGCCATACCTTAGCCATGATCAGGTCTATTCTGTGTTTACTGTGAGAACATCACAGCTGTGATCAGTCCTAAAACACTAAAGATCGAGGTCAGGCCACAACTACTCCACTAAATACATACAACATTAAATAGATTTTGGGTAATTTCTCCATTACATAATATGGAGAACGGCTGTTGTTTATTTCGAAGGCAGAAGGTGGATTACAAAATATCACTGAATTAGCCACAGATGCTAGTTTTCATCTACAGTCCCTCAGAGTCCCATTGGTATAAATACAATATATTACAGTGCAATTGTAGGTAAGTTAACAAGTCTCTTCCATAAAAAGACAAGAAACTACTACTAATAATAGTAATAATAAATATTAAGATTGTTCATCTTCTTTTTTTCCATATTGGTAGCAGCCAGAGCAAGGATGAGAGGAAGCTTCATGAAAAGAAGAAAATAATTTGTTTTATTTATGTTGTTATGCGTTGAGAAACTTTGATTTTTCTGTGTCTCAAATGTGATCCTGTGGTCATGAGTTTGGATTTTAACATCACAGCCTCTGATAAAGGAGATGTTTATGACTGACTCATTCTGGGACAGAGGGACATTTCTCTGGACTTTCTCCTGGATGTTCAGAGTCGTGCTGATGTGGACACATTCTGTGCAAGCAAAACTCACCAGAACTCCTGATCAGAGGGAAACGTTGTGGGTTTGATTCCAGCTTCCTCCTGCCATAGGTTATTGTGTCCCTGAGTCAGGGTCTTAACCTCTAGTTGCCTACCAATGTGTTGGTGCATGAATGCGTGTGTACGGGTGTGTGCGTGTGTGTGTATGGGTCTGAATGAACGTTTTGGTGAGGACTGGCTGGAGGCTTCAGAAATGCATGAAAGTCACGACAATATCCCAATAAGCGAGAAATCCAAACATGTGTGTGTGTGTGTGTGTGTGTGTGTGTGTGTGTGTGTGGGTGTGTGCGTGTGTGTGCGTGCCTTGTCTGGAGGCCGGGTCGGTGTTCTGGGACCTCCTGGAGGCCGGGTTAGCTGAGTGGGGATTGTACGGGTACAGCTGGTTTCCTCTGTCGTCCTGCTGGCTGATCTGCGTCAGGTCATGCATGCTCAGGCTGCGCAGCTTCTCTGTTATGGCTCCTTGACCCTGACAAGCCAACAGGCAACGTTACTGCACACAGCTCAACACTTATCTCCATTACTGTCTATAAGTCGGACAGTAAATTAATATGTGAGAGGTGAAACGTAGCTTCAAAACAAAAAAAGACCCTGTTTGTTTGCTGTTAAATAACAACAAAAAAATCCTCATTTGCTCTTCTTATTCAGAGGAAAACAAGTAAAGATGTAACATTCAGAAAATATAAAACTCTTCATAGTTCATTCTTAAAAGCATAAACAACATCTTCTATAAAACACTGGCAGAAACATCAGTTCAGTGATTTTCTGACTCTTCATTCAAGCAGCAGTCATCTGTCTTCACTCTTAGTGTTTGCAACATTTCTACTGCATCATTCATTCTGACTCAGGTCCAGGAGTACAAAGAAGTAAACGTCTCCACACTGAGCGGCAGCACAGACGCTCAACTGGAAAGCTGCCAACAGGTCAAAGTAAACTAAGGATTATTTTAGTAATCGAGTATTCCATTGATTATTCTGATGATTAATCAGATAAAAAATTGGCACATTCTGCAGAGTTTTCATTGAACCATTTAAAGTCTTTTTATACAAAGTTGGAAATGCATTAAAAGATGCAAATAAACAAATAATCCAAGTCGTTTCTTAAATGAGAAAATGAAAGTTTTATTGCCTAAAATGAAATGGCAGCATTCCTATAGTGAATTCAAAGGATGGATCTTCAGCTGATTGCATAAATCTAACATCAATATGTTTTTTGTTTTTTTTTAATTAATGGATTAATAACTGGACAGCTAATGGTGCTTTTTTATACAGAATTTGAAAGAGGTGAGGCTAAAACTGCTACTTGAAGACTTCTGGGTAGAACACATTTATAGATAAATTAGGTCATTTTGTTTTCTTATCTTAAATTCCAAATGCATAGAGTTTTGTAAAGTTTTCACTTTACAGTTCTACTCTGAGTGTGTCGTTCTTTCAGTAAACTGCCTTTTTTAATCTGTGTCTGGTTAACGATTATTCACTTCTAAATTAGTTGATGCTATTTAAATAATATTTTGTAGTTTTGCAAACATAACTAATGTATAGAATCTATACATTAGATAAGCTCAGTAATTCGAATGTTTTAGCTCTCTCTGATTATCATGGAGCTAAAGATGCTAACACTAGGAGCCACACTGCGTTATTTAAAGAGCCAACATATTAATAAAGCAGTCCTGTTACATTAATAAATGAAGGACAGAAAGGTTAACAAGGCCAAACTGAAATACAGACATATGAAATATGATCCTTACCTTCATTTATTCAATAACAGATAAACAATTTCTTCATGCTGACATAGTTAGACAGAGTTAAACAAAATGAGTGGAAACTAAAACAAAAGTAAGAAAAATAATAAAGCCTAGTATATGAAATAATCAAAGGTAATTTGGGAATCACAGTTTCAAAAATATTAAATATTTTTGGCAAGACATTGAATTATAAAATCAATACCAAGGTTTTTGGGTTGCAGGTCTAAAACGCCTCCATGCTTGGTTCTAGGGTTTATTTATTAGCACATCATAAGAAAATGATCCAGTCTTTATCAGAGGAATCATTGTGATAAACTAAGTACACCCTTGCTGTAGACTGTGTTTGAAATGCTGAGAATGCTACAGTAAAACTAGTAACCAGGCAAACTAAACGACAGCTGATGGTAGGGAATCACAAGACTGACCAAGCAGGAATTCTAAAGTTTTCTTCTCGTTTCTGACAGGACTGGCAGCAGGGATTCAGAAGGAAGTGCTGCAGAGACAGACAGTCCAGACCTCAACATGTTGGACTGAAGAAACAAAAATCTGCCAGCATCAATAAACTGAAGCAACACTGAAGTGCAATGGGTCATCAGCTCCCTTCACACAGCAGGTCTTGATGTTCTATTCTGAATCAGATTTTTTTGTGTGTGGTTGTTCATTCTAATAAATGATGTGACCAAAATCAGACATCTGTGAACGATTTGTGTCCCCAAAGCAACCTGCATGAGCAGAAGAATGTCGATGTCACACAGCAGCACTCTTTACAGAGGTAGTAATGCCGACGTCTATGGAGGAAATGTGAAGTTCTTGAAAGTGACAGCATCGTCACAGGATCAGAACCAGATGAAGGAAGCTAATAAAACAAAGCATAACTTGTAGCAACAGCCTTTAGTGGAACATTGACTGCAGCTTCTGGAGAGAAGTCTATTTGGATGTGGAGTCGAACCAGGAGTGGTGCACTTCAGACTTGTTTCATCATTTTCAGAATTAGAACTTTCAGCCATTATTTACATCAGAATTCACTTAGTCTATTCTGTCACCTTCACCCAATCAATTATACTGAGAATCAATCCAACCCCAGCTAACTACAGGGCCAGTATCACCCATACCAATTCCAATATCCATATTTTCTTCTCAAAATGATCATTGTTGAATAACTTGATGGATTTGACTTCAGTTAGTTAATTGTGATCAAATGCAGGGCAAAGATTTTAAGAAAATTAAAGTGTTTTTTATTAACCAACTACAATATACCATGATGAGGCAGAAAATAAATTCAATTATTCTCTTTTTACTTTCTGCTACAGACAATTGTTTATCCAATTCTTTAACTGCAATCTGCATGTACCGTAACCTGAATAAGAATATTGTTTTTTCTTCAATAGTTCACACAAAATGTCTCACTGGAGATAAGCACCAGAACCCCTCCTGACCCTGATAGGGACAAGGATGTCAGAAAATGGATGGATGGATAATTCACACAAAAGCATTATTATATTAAGCCGTATTCACATTTGCAAACATTGCAAAGGTATAAAGTTCTGCTCTCAAATTGAAAAGGTAAGCTCTTGATAATTAAAATTGATATTCCTCTATGAGCAAATTTGATTAATTGGCAAAGAGAAACTGCACATAAAAGTATCTATCTCATAAAACTAGCTTCTATCCAAAACAATATTCACTTCAGTATTGATAGAATCAACATTTAGATCAATACGCCGGCTTTACGCTTCAGAATATTGAACCGTAGTCAGATATGTATCTGATTTAGTTCTACATCTGGGAGGAGCACAGACTGGATTTCTTGGGGCGAAATGGTCGTACTTGTGCCATTTAGACAGAGTTCATTCAGATTTAGGTTGCTCTCACTCTCTCTCATTCAGAGAGAGAGAGTTCAGTTGTAAGGTGTACTTAATTTTCTTACCAAACATTTTTCCACTTTGGTCATTTTTTTGGTTTAGTGTTAGGATCATTGCTACGATGTCCTAATATAATAAAGCCTAGAGTCCAAAGAGATTTTCTTTTACCCATGGCTGTATGCTGAGAGGCTGGTGATGGGCAGCACTGTATGAAGTAAGCATGCCATTTGCTGTTTACCTCTCAGAGGAGCATGCTGAGGTGCACACACTTTGAAGGATGTCAGTGCAGAGGAAGAAAAACACAAGTCATGTTAGGGTCAAAGGAGACAGTGAAGACTAGTTCAAGTTTAGAAACATTGATCAAATGTTCCCTTTGCTTCATTCTTTTCTGAAGAAAATGTCTCTGACGGAACTGATAGAACTGCTCCTGGTGCAGTCAGAACCCGGCGACATTAGAACATCAGAAACTACCCTGCCAAAGTGGACTTTCACAACTACAATACATCTAGAAGAGTTCACATCACTGTTAAACGGCAAGTTTTGAATCATTAAAAAGTATAATATAATAAACAGAGCTGAAGGATCCATTCCGTTTATGAGATGAGCAAATATAATAAAATGTTCAGGAGAACATGAAGTATGAGCAACATTTTTGGAGAAAGCAATAATCCACATTTTTGCTTTAAAAAGAGTGACTTCATAAACAGCAGCAGTGTTTTAAAGCATCTCCATTGTATAATAATTCAGTCCAACTTTAACTAGGCCATATACTACCATTATGTTGGTCCTAAACTAAGGTGGTCTAATGGCAGAAAAGACTAAGCAGGAGGGGCTGATGGGAGATATTTTCATCAGTGTCCTGTGGGCGGGGCAACGCTTTCACAGGTAGTTCATTACACTTCAAGTTTCAGATCAGGCCTGGAGATACCTGGGCACTATCAGATGGATGTTATCCTCACTGTGTACCCAAACGCAACACACTACAAGTTTAAAAACGGACGGAATAACGAGACAGATTTATGACTGGCACTGGTTCCCATATCCAGACCCATTTATCCCCATCATGTTAGTCTGAACTCAGCTGGGAAGTGTAGGTACAAAGAAGCACACCAGTGGAATACTGGACACATTTACATTCGCACATAATTTATTTTCATTAAAAGAAAACATTCAAAATGGAAAATGTTCTTCCACTCACCTTGACAGCAGCAGAGACAGCAGCGGTAGCCGCAATACTTAATCCCTGCTTGCCAAAGTTCACCATGGTCTCATAGCTTCTCTCTTTGGCCTGCACGATATATTCATCTATTTCCTAGACGGATATAATCAATAACACTCTTACTGGGAACAGTTTAATCAGGTAAAAAGCAACAGAAGCAGAATATTATCAACAGAACTTAAGCATGTACTCAGAGGCAGACAGAGAAAGATGGATGCTCATACCCTCTCTCTGGAGGACAGCAGGGGGTGCAGACACTTCCTGTAAATGAGACTTGCTCCTCTGGTGTAAGGCGACAGCAGCCAGATCACAAAGGCTATCTTCAGCTCGTAGTACAGAGGGAACCTGGACAGACAGAGAAACTGCTCGCTCACGTGGGGCTCAGGTCTGAGCTGCTTTTCCACCTCAGACATGCAGTCAACATGGCCACTTCCATCAAGTTAAACATTATGTTAAACTATTTGTAACATAGCGTATCTATGTGTTAAGAAGGGGGCCTACAATTAAATGTATTATTTTTATCTGAGCAGAGTTAGCCCCCTACTCTCTTCATATTAAATGAAATTGGTGTCAAACTGTTGTGCTACATTTGTGCATCAAAAAGTTAAAGATTAAATTATTATATGTTTCCAAAGATTAACAGAGGTCAGTCCACATTTACAAAATCAAGCAAATTTGTCACCAGTCAACTGTGCTACAAATTAATCACAAATTCCTTCATTTTGGGAAATTGCCGATTGGTCGATACTTAACTGAAATCAATCTTATCCAAAAATCTGCCCTACCGCTGCTAGAAAAAAATCTATTTTATTAATTTTGTGTTTTTTATTTTTATCAACAGGGCATTGCTCCAAATGTCAAGAGAGTTAGTCAACTGAGTACTGAGACTAGTGTACTGAGAGTAGATTAAAAAATTTAAGTGGTCAGCAACAACTCAGTATCAGTCATTTTCCCTGGGTTGGCTCTGACCAGTGGTGGGCTGGTTAAATAATGAAAACCTGTAGCATATGTCTTAGGTCATTCATAATAACGGCGCTCTTTGTGTTATAGTCTGTTGACAAAAATACTCAAATGGTCAAAATTCTGATTAGAATGTCAGCCCAGAAAACTAGAAGCCAGTACTGGCTGGAACAACCTGAGGCTACTGCTTTTAGCTGCAGGACGTGCACAACATGCTAACATCCATGCTAACTAAGTTCAAAAGTGTGTGTGTGTGTGTGTATATCGTGTGTGTGCGAAGGTTAGCAATGTGCTTCATTCAGGTTACTCACCAAGCTACAGTCAGGTCAGTGATTGTCTCCACGACTGTATATAAGGCAAATACAATCCAGTACATCATCCAGCGCACCTGAAGACACACACAGAATCACTACGGTTAATCTACACACACCTGAGCTGGATTGGTGTTAAACACTGTAGAATATCACCATTACTACAGTCTGGTAGACATGTTATGGAGAGTCTAATAACAATTAGACTAAGATGCAATTAAGTTGCATCTTAATAAAAACTGCCAACTAAATGTTTGCTTGTCAAACCATGATTGTTTACCTTGATATTATTACTACCATGACACGTTATTTTGACTAACATTTGTGAGTAAAATAAATTATTAAAATGAAAACAGGGACTGGAAGTCCAAATATTAAAACAAGCTTTTAATCAGATTCTTTCCTTTTCTATTTGTTTGATCCATCCTGGAACCCGTAGCTGCTGCAGCAGCAGCAGTAAAGGGCAAACAAGATGAGCTCGCCGTCTTTCTGCTTTTTGCTGTCTTTCCTAATCTGTCACTTCCCCATTCCTCCTAAATGGCTTCCCAGGCTCTCCAGGCTGCATTTCCATATGAAAGGCAGTAGCAGGCTGTGGCAGCCAGACAGTCACATGGCCAGCTGGAGTAGAAGCCAGACTCTGCTGCTGCATGACTGAACACACACTGACAGGACCTGAGAAAATGTCAGTGCATGTGCTCTCATCTCTCTCTGCTGGAGAGATGAGAGTGAGTACAGAGTGTGTGTGCTTGGGCAGAGAAAGCATGTAAACCAGAGAACACTCCAGCATTCAGGGGGTTTTCCCTTAAAGGAGCTTCAGAGACAGAGCAGCGTTGGTGCTGCGGTCTGTACTTAACCAGCGAAATATAATTAAAAACAATACAGCTCCAGAGCTCCATCATGTTTGAGGTGTCCTTCAGTTTCTGCCAGATTACACACATGCTGTCCTGAATTTCTATATCAGAAGCGCCTTGTGTTTCATGCCTTCTTTTAAACAAACAATTCACTAAAACTAAAACCTCAGCTAACCCAACAGAGCGCCCCTGATACTTATCCAGCATGAAGTTTACGAGAATGTTTTGTCACAGTGCCTAATATTCATCCCAGAATAATTAGAATGAATATTCTACAAACTGTCTGCTTTTTAGGGGTCAAGTTTAAACCCCTGCTGGCTTTACTTATCAAAATATTCTTAACCTTTTCCTTTCTCACATAAACCTATTGTTTCCAAAAAGCTCAAGCATGGGATTTTCACCCCAAACCCTCAGTACAGGGTTGTAGTGAGCTGGAAAAACCTTCCAAATATTTTGACCGTGACATAATGAATCCATTCATCTGTTTTCCTCAAGTCCTTCCCAGGCTAGCTGAGAAACATAGTGCCTCTAGAACAGGGATTCTTAAGCTTTTTGACCTCGGGGTCCAATTTTACTGGTTCAAAGTGACCCTAACCCTACCCCTTGTATATATTAGCCATCTATTGGTTTACCAAACTGACCTGGCTTTTGTTCTACATAAAAATCAAATCCATGTATGGTTTACTATCAAAAACATAAAATAAAGCGACATCATAATGTGATAATCACAAGAAGACTTACCATTTGTTCGCAAATCTGCACATAAAACAACATTGTGAACAGGCCAGAAATTCATGGAACAGATCAAAATGCACAAAGAGTAAAATTCTGAGATGGAAAGTTCTAGAAAAAAAAGAAAAATTTGAACTGTAAAATTTTAAAACTTTTATAACTCAGAAATTTCCATGTTTTTTTCTAGAAACTTGGCTAAAATAAAATTTTGATTAATCTAAATATTTGTGGTTTATTTGGCAGAAATATACTCATTTCATTATATCTATAGTGGCCCTAATATGCGTAGATCGACTGGTAAACTTAGGGCTTCACTTTGTGACTCAGCTGTCTTAACCGCGACAGACCAGTACAGCCCAACCTACTACCAGATGAGTCAGCTCCAAAACTCAACTGCATTTGAGTTTAAAAGAATGTTAGTCTCATTTAGACTGTGACCACATAATTTGCCACAAGGTGGGATATGTGAACCATAATGCCTGTTGATGCATATTCTACACATAGCAGTGATCATATTGGAATAGCTCAGGATTAAAATAAATTAACCGCATACCCATTTAGTTCGCAATTTTTGGCTCAAATTTCTTACCAAATGGCAGGATTTCTAAGTTCTACATGACTTACAAACAAAGAATCTGAATATGTCTGATTACAATGTTGAATGCACGTCTGGATTAATTCGGTTTATGCCATTCTTTATAGTCATATTACATTAAGCCTTTGATGTTTTATAACGTGTAAACAACAAAGCATAGAATTCACATAATATATTATGCCATCTGGGCGAGATTAGATCACTTCTATTTCAAAACTTGTAACCCAACATTGTACAATGTGAAATGGATTATTTCAACAGGTAACTTTAGTTTTCTCTCAGTTCTCTCCCCCCCCCTCGGTCTGGGGCTCTGTTTGGTTATGGTTCTTTCTTAGAGGAGGGCATTAGCTGAGATAACGCTACCATCAACTACACCTTCTCCCTCTCCTGCTATTAACTTTTTACTTTGATTCTTTACTTTTAAAATAATTCTGCATCAGTTCATTTATTCTTATACATCCTTCTCTGTCTTCTCAAATCCCCAGTTGATGTGGCAGATGGCCACTTGTACCAGAGAGATTTCTTCCTGTTAAAGGGGAGTTTTTCCTCTCTTCTGTCGCTACATTGATGCTCAGTATTGCTGCAAAGTCAACAATGCAATTATTTATGTGCTATATGCTGGTCCAGGAGGAGTGAATGCTGCAAGTCAATGACTCAATGCAATCTGTTGCGTTTCCCAAGACACAAAATGTTTTACACTAATTTTAATAATAAACTGAGCTCAATGCTGAATTCGATAACTAGCATCAATTGGAATGTATGTGTGGCGTGACTTGTTTGTAAAGAGCTTTGAGACAACATTTGTTGAATAAAACTTTAAAATATATCAATATTTATTACTACCTTCACAGTAGTCCCATTTTCCACATCACAACTACTCATTAATCCCTATATATGCCAATACTCAAAGAGTACGTCAATACTCAAATCTATCAACTCTATCTCTTCTGCATTAAATTAGCTGTTAGTACTCAAGGTAGAAATTAATCATAATGTCACCTCTGTTAGTTAATAGACTGTTGAAGAGTTTCATATCAGCATATCTTTGTTGGCTGTCTAACGATCTCAGTGGAACGAAAACACCACAGAAATCTACACGCTGATAGACTAATACCATTACACTGAATTCAACATGCAGACAGCGCTGCTGGAGGCAGCATGACAGCTGCACCAGTCAACAGGTGACCTCATGATGAACTGGATGTCTGCTGCGTACACGCACACACAGTTGTGTTTTTGTGTTTTGTGGGGGCTTTACATGGACTTACTAACCCATGTAAACCTACAACCTAACCCTTACCATCACATACATAACCCAAAACAGTGGTCCCCACAACCCCATATTGTAGACAGAAAAAGGTCCCCGCAAGAATATGGTTCTTTCTCTCTCTCTCTCCTCTCACTCGCTCGCTCGCACGCACGCACAGGAATCAAAAATGTAGAGCAGAAGAAAAACACAGCGAGTGAGATGGAGAAATCAATATTTTATGAAGCGACCATCTACCTTTTAACACTTTTCAAACACACTTAGGAGCCAGTTTAACACATCTGCATAAAGTTAATAAATATACTTAACATTAAACACGAGTAAAGAAATAAATTAACAAAAGGCTTTGATATTAATCAATGTTGAATAACTGCAGTTGCAGTTATATTGGACTTATGAGCAAAGTTTTACAATTTACATATATTTTAGTTATTGACTAAATTAGGGATACAAACAATAAAATGACTTACGATTAATGATTTATTAGAGTAAAATTTGTTTCAACTGAATAAAAGCATCTGCTAGTCGTTCTTTTAGTGTTTTTGTTTGGCCGCCATCTGGAAGCAGGCACCACTGGTCATTCTTAAGTGGAGCCAGTTGATACAGAAACAAAGATGGCGGGGGCATTCCACAACAGGAAAGAGAAATGGTCCAATCAGAGTCTGCTGCGGGATGCAAAATTAACTTCGTAAGGTTCTCTTTTGAAATATGAACACTCAACAAGCTTCTTACATTTCACCTTAATGGAGCTCATTCACTGAGCTGCATGGTGAAGTGTTAACTTCTAAATAAAAAAAAACTAACTGATGTAATACAAGGAATACAGAAGACTTCCTGGGAAGTTCTCATAAGACTACAGGATACGTTAAGAAATAATCCACCTTCAAATTTCTGATCAAAACCATAGTAGTGGTTTTACAACATGAGACCAGGTGACGTGTCAAGAACAACCTACTAGAAATAGAACCATTTCATTTTCCTTGCAGCCCTGGTAGAGAGAGCAAACGGCTTTGTTCTTGTGGTGTGTGCAGAGACCTTAAAGAATAAGTAAAGGCAAAAATCTAAAATATGAAGAAGAAAGGAGAGATACTTATGGTACCTAGGGTTTTAGATCTGCTGTGGGTGAACTGGGAATGTGTTTCGAATTCAGTCGACGGGGATTTCACTCTCACTGACACAAGTTGCATCACCAATCTCTCCACAGAATCCAGCTTCAGCTATTAAACCAATATCTACATGTATGTTCCTATCAAAGTCTGGGTTCAAACAGAGCCTGTCCTGCGGCATTTTTCAGAGCGTCCTGTTTCTTCTAAAGCAACATCGGTATAAAGTAGAACGACCTGTTTCAGAAAGAGTGCTGCAGTTTTCACATAGGATTCCTTTTAAGGCATCCAGCGTTCACATCTGACTAGTTTTAAAACTGATAGGACACAATGCAGACCAAATGTCTTCAAAACCTCTGAAATAGTCCCTTTGCTTTTATGCTGTTAGAAGATGGAAACCAGATAACTTCAGCTTCATCAGTCAGATCAGTACAGATGAGTAGGACTTTAACCTAACTGAGCTTACAAACAGTCCTGTCTCATCTGTCACTATCTGAATTTCCATTACAAATGTGCACAAATCTTTGTCACTACTCTGCAGATGTCACAAAACACATCTTCACAATCGCAATGCTTCCATTAAAGAAGAAATTAAATTAAAATTACACATGAATAAGACTGTTCATGTGATAAGTCGTTAACATTGACTGACATAAAGAGTCACATGAGGTACATTCATAATTCAGTCATGGTGCTGGCTCTCAGCATCTATCAGCCAATCAGAAGAGACATTAGCGTTTTATTTAGGCATTGGAGTGACAAGCCCCGCCTACTTGGGAGCAGCTATGTTTGTGATGTTTTGGGGAAATGGTAGTCAGCCATTTTGCAGAAGAGCTATGGATTCAACACGTTAGAATGACACAACTTGCTCTGAACTGTGTGATACTGGAGCCAGCTGCACATTGTCAGAAAAAAATAAAAACAAACCATCAGCCTCTTACTACTTCCTGTAGACTTCTTCACCAGTAGTGATATCTAGCTGTTGATCACAGTGATTCGAGTGATGCTAAAAAGAAGTGTTATGATACGGCTGAAAAGCACTTCATCTTAGTACAAAAGATTTTTATCAAACAACTTGTTTTTTTTTTTTCAAAATTGGCATTTCCATTAAGTGAATTTATGGTGGCTCTGATGGACTCAAAAAAAAAAAATCTGAAATTTCATTTTGTCTTATAAAAATTCAATGCTGGCCCAAACATAATGGGCTAGCATTGAATTAGCCGACTAATTCAGATTGCTGATTATTTTTGCAATAATTACCTTCTGGTACTTTATCTTTTTAAATGTGCAATCTCTTGGATATAGGAGATTACATAAAAGATGTAAACTGGGAACGCTAGTGAGCCAAGATGGAGTCAAAACAGAAATTTCAGAGCTCCAGCAGGTTTGTTAACATTTTTGTCTGAAAAGCAATAACTTCTTATTAAAGGTGACCAAAACAGTATTAATAATTTTGAACTTTAAAGAAATCAATTTCAGTTGACGTTTCTCAATAAACAAATAAACAAAATTGTAAATTCAAGTATGACGGCAGTGTATCGAAGCTAATGGCTAATACCATATCCACGAAGCAGCACACTCCAGAAGACAAAGATCCACAACGCAGGATGTGAAAGTCAACTCCTCAAACCGGGCCTCTCCACCCAAGAAACCGGGAGATGGGGAAAGACTCTGTGTGCTCATTGCCATGCTGCATTATGATGGCGACGCTGCTAACATTCTGAGGACTGCAGACACAAAGCCCCACTGACCTGCAATGGATTATACCTCCAGTGTGGCTGCCTTCTCAGATGTGAACATACAAAATGAGTTATGAGACTGAACCTCAAATGCAACTCTTGACAAGTAGATCTCAACAGTGAAGTATTGTGTTTAAAGTTGCTGAACTACTAACTGTGAGTATGATCATCAATTTCACTTTTCTAAACTGGTCTGTCTCAAGGAAATGTGCCCAACATTGTTACTAACTTTATCATATTACAAAGTCACAAGTAGATCTGCCTCATGTACACAATTTATATTAATATTATTGGTAGATTTCACATTGTTGTTGAAGTACATACATAAGTATGTACGTACATAAGTTATGCATACCTGCAGGAGCTTGAACTGCTACACTCTTAATCTTTCTCCTTTTTGTTGTTTTTGTACACATACAACTTTTTGGGTTGTGTTTGTTGCTGCTTATTATAGTATAGGCCAGCGAATTACACAATTACCTTAGACTATTATACTTTTAATAATTGTTGTTTTCTGCATTGTGATCCTTTGTTTCCTTAGGATCTTTTTTAGAGCATTCAAGTGCTCTAAGAAAATAGCATTTGAATCCTAGTTTTGAAATATTGTACAGCAAAGTATTAGTAGTTTCTTAGTAGTTTTCTTAGTTTTCAGCATCCATTTCACTTAACTGTAGAAAGTCATAATGTGAAGGGTGTGGATAGTCCAATCAAAATAAACAAATTATTACTGTGACTCCGATAATCCAAGTGTCAAAAAGCACTTTTAAAGGGAACACACCTATCAGATGTGGAACATATAAAATTAAACAAGTCCTGGGCTGATAAAGTTTCACACTCCTCATGTTGTTTTGGTAGGAAAAGAGGTGTTGCCATATTAATCCACAGGCAGAGTAACTCAACTGAAACCTTAGTACATAAGGCATAAGACAGGGAAGGTAGATTTATTCTGATAAATGGGAGTACAGCTCCGGTCTCCTGATAATGGGTCGGGAGAAGATTTTATTTGCATAATGCCTAATCCAGATAAACAACCAGACTGTTGTCTGGTTGTCTTTTAGATATAGAGCCCTATATCTAAAATGGGTAAAATGCTTCAAATCTATCTGTAGAAGTTGGATTAGTGAATGCATGGCAATCCAAATTCCCATAATGAGAGCAATCTGACATTTTATTCAAACCGACATGCATCTTACTCACAAACATATTACTTTTTACTGCTAAAGCAGAGCTACACAGAATTGAAGATATCACAATATTGCCAATCACAATCTCCGATCATGCATCAGTTATTCTCCAGTAGAATATATTTTCATTGCTGCCCATTCTTCAGAGATGAGCTGCTAGCAGCACTGCCAGAGCTTAATGCATGTGTTCCTGGTGCTGCTTAAGATTAAACTCATAATTATGGTCCTCCACACTGAACAGCTCTATGATAGCAGATGGCATGTCCGCTGGTCCACTGCTATACTGTATGAGAAATGTTATTTGGAGTTTGCGGTGACGTAAATCATGAGCCAATCAACGAATACAGTCAGCTGTCTATCAAACTGCTTCTTTATTTCTTAAATCAAATTGCTTCTGCACAGTACACTGCTCGCCACGCCTTGTACTGCAGAGAAGATCCGCGAACCATTTGCTAATTTATTATATAGTTCCCCTTTGGGGTCAATAAATTCAAAGTGGTTCTCCTTTGAATTTGAATTAATGGAGATGAATTTGGCCATGGCAGACTAGGACAGAACCAGTTAGTGGAGAAACGGTTTTATAAACGTTGCATGTCCTCCCATTTTGCCTAACTACCAACCCAAGAGGCTTATTGAGAACAAATGATGTAAAGTGGAACTACCAACTTATTTGTATTTTATTAATGAGAACAAATTCAACCCACTGACAAAAAGTTTAAATAAAATTTCTCCTGCTCAAACTTAAGTATGCTAAATAACATGCTAATAAATATGTCATCAACTCAGTCAGAAATGTTGCTATACAGATAAAGCTTGAGAACTTACATATTCCTTAACATTTTTGGTCTTGACAGCTTTATAGGAGTAATATGCAGGATACAATGTCCCAAACAGGAGTCTGGAAAAAAAGGAGACAAAAGAAAAAACTTCTTGAAGTTAGTCCATAATGGCAAACAAACATGAAATATTAATCAAATATTCTTTCAATATGGAAATAAAAAACACAGTAGAACTTTAAAGTCTTGAGAGGTAAACAGAGACCGATTATTGGCCAAATATCCTATCCCAATGTGCTTATAAGGGTGAAGTGTGGTGTAGTGCTAGAGCAGGCAACCAACAAGCACTTGTAGAAACGCCAGACCTAGCCTATCTAAAAGGAGACAGGTCTCACACACACACGCACACACACACAAACCTTCTCTCAGAGTGTACATTGTGTCTTCTTTGTTCTAAAGCAAGAAAAACTACTCTTTGCATTCATTCCTTTGCCATTTCCACAGCAGAGCTTTCTCTGGAGCTCAATCTAGAGAGTGTTTGATTTTTGATTCTTATTGCTGCTGGAAAATAATGTACCTTAAGACTACATGCGGCATCATGAATCTGTTTTTAATCATTCATAAGATTTAACAATGGATTGTCAAATTTTTATTTTCTACTCATGTAAGTACTTAAATTGAGCACAAACTAGAACCAAGCCAGAATGGTCTCCTTACATTAGATTTTTCTTCTTGACTGGAATGAAAGACACATATGACACGGATAACAGCAGACAAAGATGCCAAAAACTTCTGGAAGTTTGGCAAGGGTGTAAAAAGAGCAGCAGATATCTGTAGAGGAAGCACTTCACTAGAATTGAGTTGTAAATTAGTTTGCAATGTCCCCAAACTTACTAAAGTTCCAAACAATTAGTGGTGCTGTTTTCTCGCCTATCTCCAAACACAGATCTTTAAAAAGTCTGACCTTCGAATCTGATTTTGGCCAACAGCAATCTCCCAAAATGAAGGAACTCAGGGCTGATTTATCGGTGCTAAATAGAATGACTCAACTCAGCTCAAGGCTGATAACAACACAGAGCTTGTCACCCGCCCGTCACCTCAGGAAGCTGAGGTCAAATTTAGCTCACCATGGGACCAGGCAACAGGGCAGCTGTGGTGGAATCCATCGAAGAATTACAAACCAGCTCTGTCTCAGCATAAAGCAGCAACAGGCTAGAGGAGAAAATAAGCAGTAGCTGGAATAATATCCATAGCTGTACTTGCCCCCTTGGCTAATGAACCAATCAATGGCTGACTAGGAAAATTATGTGTTCTTGGGCAACTTGAGCCCAAGTTGCCACCAATCTGAATTTTGGTTCAACCATATCAACCACATGCCAATGTTTTGCTAGGGCAAGCAAATGGTTCTGTTCTGAGCAGCTACCAACATCTTCCCTCCAACTTCAGGCTTCAGAACCATCACTGGAGGTGATCCGATTTCCTCAGATCACCACATGCAAATGTGTCCTGGTGGGCGGCTCTGTCAGTCAGCAATCTCACTGCAGAGCAGAAGAGGACTTTGGCTGATTTTCAAAACTTTGTGAGGAAGATAAGATCGGTGGACAAGATCGCTTTGTCATGTATTGGGCGAGCTCCCAAAATTAATTGGGAAGATTAATTGGTCCAAACCTAGTGATAAGATTCAAGTCAATCAAAAGAACTGAAGAACTCACTGGTTCTACAGCACTGACACAGTAAGGATCACTCTGTCAACAATACAACCAGTCGTGAAAAACTTAGGACACCCTGAAACAGTGATTATTTTTAGAACATATTTGGCCACACTGGGTTTTCACATCAATTTTAATTATACTCAAAGCTTCAATGACAAAATGAAACATTTTAACCACCTGAAGCAAATACATGAGTCTATCAAAATGTCTTCTCAAAATCATTTAGTATGCCTCTCGATTACTTTATCTGAAATAGTCTCCAGAAACTTGATAATGATGGGATTCAAATTTCCTTGTTTCTTCCCGCACAGAACACAGCATCTGCTTCCCGTATTTGGTTTTCCTGCCCTGAACAGATCTGACTAATAAAACAGACTAAATGTCCTCGCAGTTTGTAGTGATTTACTTGGAGATTTCTCTGTGTGGAAAAAAATTTGAATCACAAAAACGGAATAAGCCAAACTGAACAACTGAGTCAAACCAAAATCAAACTTAACTGAATGTTTAAGTCTGAAAACAGCAGTCTGAAAAAAAAAAAATTAAGAACAGATGTTGATATTGGAACATTTCTAATAAAGAGTAATGTTTAATGAGTTGTCCTCATTTTTTCCACAAGTCTGTAAATAACATAAAAACTTCTTTCATTGTGCTGGTGAAATAGTGCGATAGCCAAAATTCCCTCATTCAGATTTAGCCTTCCAACCAATGAACAGGTCAACCTTAGCAGAGCATTTACATACACATACTTCGCTCTATAACAACACCTAATCTCACAATATGGGAAAAAATCTGGAGCTGGAAGGCTTCCATAAGAACAGCAGCTTCTCAAATACACAGACACACTATATTTAGTCATGTATACTCCCTCAAACCCAAGTCTCCACAGCAGCATGTGAGCACAACCAAAGCAGTTTATTTTCCCGTTGTTGCTATAGAAACTGAAAGACTGCCAAAGCTCCCTGGCTCTTGTCTTCGCTGTGTGCTACACTCTTATTTCAAGGCACTGTGAGTTTTTGTCCAAAGGTAGTGAGGCATTCTGACTCAGTCCAGAAATGTAAAGAGAAATCTCAGAAATATGCTAAACAATTCTAGAAGTACTTTCAAAGCGCTCTCCTTTGCGAGCAAATTGATGTTTAAATTAGGGCTGAAATAATTTGTTGGATTACTCATGATGAATCAATTATTAAGATAATTGTCAACTCATTTAAATTTGATTTGATTCATCGTTAACTGGACTATACAGATTCAAAAGCTGGTGTGCTTATGAATATTTATGAGCTAATGTGACTTGATTTGCGATCAGTGTCACGCAGATGGAGTGTAGGATGTAGGGTAGTGATCGCTGTGGTAAACAGCCTGCACTTGTACTCATGATGTTGAGCCCACACTAACCACTGTGGAGTGGCCATCCAGAGAGAGAAGCAGCACTGGTTAGACAGGCTCCAGCCTGGCGGAGGCGCTGTGCTAGCGAGTTGCTCCATCCTGACTTCATCCAAGAACGTCTGGATGGAGTTTAGTCATGGAATCGTCATGGGAATGTGCTATGAATTTACAGTGTGTTGAAGGCACAGAAGAGAATCTCAGAGACCCATAACAGTCTTTTCCTCCAGTGTATTCTGCCTGGCAGGCCGCCAGGTTTTATTTGCCCCCCCTCCCCAGCCAGTCTAAGCGTTGCTTGTTTTCATTAAAAAAAAAAAAAAAAGGCAAAACAATAGTTTAAAGACTACGTGCAACTTTGCTGCAGTGAGCACTTCACTGGCAGAGCAAAATCATTCCTGAAAGACTGGTTATTAGTAGGTGTGCACCTATTGCTGTTTTCTGGACTGTGTTTGATTTTTGATTTTTAATGATGATATCCACTGATCTTTTGGCCAAAGTATTGACCAATCATTGATCTCCCAAAATTAATGAAATCGGCTTGCCAATAAATTTGTGCACCTCTAATTTACAGTGGATGCATTGAACAGGGCACAAAGCCGGCAGCGCGCACCAATCACAGCATGGTGCCATCTTTCACTCAAACTGGATGATTTGGAAGAGAAGCTGTACCTGTATCGGCATTTATACTAACTCACTGTGAGGATCATGTTTCTTCAGAGAATACTGCACCAGGGTAGGTTTCAAGTTTAAAAGCCACAGCGCTTCTTCCTCATGCTGTCACAGGTGAGCATTGAGAGTGCAGTGAAATGAGAATGATACATCTTTGTGAACAAAGAACTATTTATGGGATGTACATTTACATCTCACATATGTTGCCCAGTGTGTGGCTCTGTGTTTGGAGTGAAATTTGATTAAAGTTTATGTATGTGTTCCCCACTCAGCCGGTGTGTTAGTGGGATGGTGGTTCAGCCTGTGGAGGAACTGTCGCGCACACCTCGTAGTCATCCAGCTTGCTGGTTTTTGCTTTTTTTTTTTTTTTTTTTGCAGCGCGACCATGCATCAAACTGTGTCATATCAAATGTCTTCTCTACCTCCGTTCTACTCCACTCAGGCAGAGTAGCTACGAGTAGCCGAGTAGAAATTAGAAAAACACGTCCCATAAAATACGGACAACTACAACAAATTGTCTCTGTGGTGCTTACTAAACACTCAGTCACGAAATGGAAAAACTTGATTTCTACTAGTGTCTCATAAATTAAATGTCCCATTTGTCTCTCTCATCCAGCAGAGAGATGCCAGTGCAGTGGATTGAGCTCCTCGTGCAGGCCCGGTCCAATGTTCTACAAGCAGAATATGGGCTCCTCTTCCTGCTGAGAACATCAGCAGGAAGACTAACAGTGTTTCAAACAGACTGAATGGAATCTGAGAGAGGGGGTCTAGTTTCATTAGCCGAGCATAAAAGCAATCAGTGATAACTGTAATTTGTTGAGATGTATTTGTGAACAAATAAAACTCAAACTCAAAGATTAAACTCACAGAATCAGATTGTAGCTGTGGTAACAAAACGATGTGACTAATAAGATTTTTCTTTGCACTTTTGCAAGTAAACTTGCCAGCTCTGTTATATTAAATTTAAATGTTAAACAATTTAAAACCTTTTAAAGCATCTAAAATCAAATTTAATATCAATGTAATTCTCAATAAACAAATGTATTATTTTGGTTTGTACATTGGTTTGCTGGTTTACTGGAAGACATTGTCGGCAAAGTCTTCTGGTCACAATTAATTACCCCGTAATATTTTACATGTCATGCCAACTTAACATTTTTAATACAAAAACATGGACCGCTCCGGTGCCCCGACCACCAGGCTTAGTACGTTTTCTGACGGTAGTCCAACACTAAACTCTGAAAAGCCTGATTTGGGGAGCAAAACAGCAGCATGTCTGCATGGGTAAAATTGTTACTGTCATAAAACTCAGCCTCTGGTGATTTTTAACCCTCAGAGAGGACTCTAAGAAATGGAGACTATCCCTAAAGCAAACTCTCCACATGCAAAAATCCTGAAGACCAAAACATGACATTACTATATATTATAAAGTCATTATAATACACTACTTTATGTTTTTAAAATGTATTCCTCTTCAAAGTCTGTCTCCATCTGCTCCTGCAGACTTTGTAACTGTATGAAGAGAATCAGACATTCCTGCAGGATACTTACAAAGCTACGTCCATGTTTGGTGAAGCACTCTGAACACGACAGCAGCCGAATGTCACTATGTTACAGTAGTACAGAAAGACTCCAGCACATTTCTTTAAACCCTCAGAAAAAACAACAAATAAAAAAATGTTCGAAAACTTTCTTAAATTCTACAAACCAGAATGTCACATGTATGAAAAAAATGTTTTCCTTAACTTTAAACTTGGGGCCCCTACCTCATACTAACTCAATCTTTCTGTACCTCGCCCACATCTCCACCCTTCATGCAGCTGAAAAAATAGCCCAAGTGTGTTCTGATGGGCCTCGACTTGGGGTTCCAGGTCAGCTTCACTAGTTTCCTGACATTGAACACCACCAACAGTCAGTTTTAGGGAGGGACGCATGGAGCAGAAGGAAACAGAAAAAAAAAAAAAAACCACAAGAAAACAGAATGAAACACTCAGAGATGGGGGAGGGTTCCAGTCTCTGCCATGTTGAGCTCACAGCATCTGGTTTGAACTTGACAAATAAGAATTTTATTATTTGACTCTTCCCTAAAAGCACTGAGTGGATTGTTTTTGAAGTACTGCTGAAGCAAATGGGAGTAGTTAGAGAAAATTCCTTTATGGGAGAATAACCGACAGAGAGTCATATGTGGTGAGTTAGATGTGTTCTGGTGAGGCTCGTTTGTCAGTCTGAGAGCACTTTTTGAAAATAAAAAACCATAAGCACGTTTTAAACAACCTTCTTAAATCTATATCATATTTTGTATGAGTTTCAGTCTCTGAAATTAGTGACAAACATTAATGAACTTTTTCACAATATCAGGATTTCCCCCAGGGTATGATAGGCCTGGCGGGCCACCATGCTATACGTGCACAAGTGCACATTTAGAGGTGAGCATTGAGAGTGCAGTGGGAATGATATATCTTTGTGAACAATGCATTATGTGCAGCATGTGTGTTTACGTCTCAAAATGTTAACTCTGTATCTGCAGTGATAAAGTTTGAGTTCCCGGTTAGAAGGCTCATTAGTGGACTGGTGGTTCAGCCAGTGGAGGAGCTTTGGCTGGCGCTCACCTTGTGACCAGCAGAGCACGCCGGTTTGTTTTATTTTATTTTTTGCGGCGACGCAATGCATATCAAATGCTTTGTCTACTTAAAGTCAGATCAGAACAACTTGTCTTATAGACTGTTTGGGCAACCAAAACAGTTTCTGTGGTGCTTATTAAAAATTCAACACACACGAAATGGAAGAGCTACTAAACCCACATAAATTAAATCTCCCATTTGTCCCACTACATCCAGCAGCAGAGATACCAGTGCAGTGAGACTAGCTCATTGTGCAGGGCCTGACCAATGTTGAAAGAGGCATTGAGCAGAATTTGATTTAGGGGCCCCTCTTGCTGCAAACATCAGCACTACTAACAGCATTTAACCATGGTTTAAGTGAAATCTGGGTGAGGGGGCCTAGTTTAATTGACCAAGCAACCAAATGTAATTGTAGTTTACTAAGATGTATTAATTCACAACTAAAACTCAAGATTATACTGACAGCATCAGATTGTCGCTATGGTAATAAAACAATCTAACTATGAAGATTGTTCTTTGTACGTAACCCTCCAGGGAACATGGGGAAAATGTTTTCTATTGCGTTCCCTCGCAATATGCTTACTGCGATATTTGCTGGTCTATTTTGTATACAGTCACATGTATACACATTTAAACAGCCTCAGTGTTTATTCTTAACTCTTTGGTGCACAAAATTGATTGAAAATCGATTTATTCACTGCATGTTTGTGTCTGTTTGTGTAAGGCTGAGATAGAACTGCACGAAAATGGCCCTTTAAACCATCCAGACTATCAACACAAAAGAGACAATCAAAACCGTCAGAAAACTTTTTATCCTGCGATAATAGCTCAGATATAGCTTGGATGTATTTTTCTTCTTTCCTATTGACGGAAAGTTTGTTTTTAATCATAGGTTTGTGGTACATTTCTATCCTAAAGAAAAAGATATAGAACTTCAGATATTTCACAACAAGATATTAAGATACATGGAAAAACCTCATGAAAATCTTATATTATAGCAGAAAGTATGATGAAGAAAGGCTTACATTATTCAATGATGCCACATGAACTGATTAGTACATTACTGTGAGGGAACACAAAAGAAAGAAAATGCCCTGTCTGCCACAGAACTTCTACAAAGTAAACTTGCCAGCTCATTGAAATCTTAAATTGAAATGTTAAACAATTTAAAATATTTAATTTATCTATGCTGAAATAATAATAAATAATCAAATTTAACAGCACTGATATTCTCTTAGTTCATTTATGCCTCGGGCTGGTTCTAAATGTGATCAGCAATACTTTATGTTTTTAGATCCACTAACTGATGACTTCATTTGGATTTAACATGAGTGCAAATAATTGATATTTATTTTAACTGTATTTTTAAAACTATAATTGTGGGTGTAAGTACCATCAGCAATGTCTTCTGGTAACATATTTTACATTTTCTGTCAATGTAACATCTTTTAATACCAAACCCTGGTGGTCTGCCAAGGTGCCCCAACCACTAGGCTTTCTGGAGGGAAGCCCTGGAATATGATCATTTCATCAAGTTCTTAATAAGTTAAGTACAAAATAATAAATGGAATATGGTATAACATTTACCCCCTCTCTTAACGTATTTTTTAAATTATTTTTATAGCTATATTTTTATTGGTAAAAACAAATTTATATTATTATATATAAAACAAATTGTGCAATGTGCATTGCAATTGCATGCACATTGCAATTGTGTTTTTAAATTTGGTGCTAATCAGCTTCTGATGCTGCTAAGCATTTCTCAAGTTATATCTGTATTCATTTCTTTTTGTTGTTTGTTTGTTTTTTTTTTGTCCTGCTTTTTTAACCGTAGATTCAACAAACATGAATTACTTTCGACCTCTGGCATCATAGAACAAAGCCTGGACATTAGCCAAGCAGAGAAGAGCTCCAGAAAAGAAGTTCAACAACATCTATGAAACATGTTGTGTCTAGATATAGAGATAGAGATAGATAGCTAAAAATAAATTATACAATGTGATTTTTTTTCTATTATTCAGTCTAACGCAGTTGAGGTTTACCTATGAAAATTATAGTGCTCTTCATTCTTCAAGTTTTCCCACCGACTTATTCTCTCCACTGTATATTATGTCACAACATTTTTGTAAAATATTTTCTTTAGTTTCACCAATGCAGATTAAATCAGAACTTAATTTGGAGTTCTGATGCTAACACCCAGTCTGAGCAATCAGATCTCTAAACACCCATGAAACTCATTCAGGTTGGACCAACAGGTTTGTTTTGATCTGCTGTAAACTAGGATGACTGCAACCTGTCCTGTACACTCATAGTGTAGAAGAGTATGGTCGACTCCCAGTCGTCAGAGTGTATTTTGCATCTTGAATAAACAAATGAACATGAGCAAAAGTGTGAGCTCATAAGATCTCATAAGTTTTGGTGCGTTCCATTTGACTTGGAAGTAGAAATGTTCAAGTTCTGAATGGAAAAAGCAACTCCAAACACCAGTAATGTCAGAGGTGCCTCTACCAACCCCAAGTAAAACTGTCAAGTAAAACATGTCTGCTGCCTTAATTAAAGGTGATGATAGTGATAATTATTACCTGCTTATTTGAACTTTGACCGGTTTAATCTTAGTAAATCAGTCAACAGAGTAAAGGGCCATCTGCTTATAAATGTATTGTTATAATGTTTAAACGTAAAGACTTTCTTTTCACACTCAGTTATAGTTGATCCGATTACTTGTCACAGCAATGAGAAAAGCATACTGGTTTTCTGACTTGGAACTTCTGTTGCAAAGAAGGGTTCTTCATAAAAATGAAGAAAATTATGGACAATCCTGACCATCCTCTTTATGAGACTGCTTTAGAAAAACAGAGGCTTCTTCAAATTTATTGTAATACAGACCACTACAAGAGATCTTTCCTGTGAACAGCTATCACCACCTACAAAAACTATTTGTGGGGAAACATTTAATTTCCCTTTGGGATCAATAAACTATTTTTGAATTTGAATCTTGACTCTATCCTGTATACGTGATTGTGACATTATTTGACAGCATTTATTAGGAGTGCACTGATTGCAGTTTTCTGGACAATCATTCATTACCGATCTTTTGAAAAGCTTAACCTGCCGATTTTGGCTAATACCAATTTTTTTTGTCTGACATGTTGTTAAATATAACAAGAACGTTGTTGAGTTGGCAAAAATGGAGTCACTATTGTTAATTGTAAATTTGCAGGTTATAAATGTGCAGGTCTGATTCCAACACATTTGCCAAGCGAGATAAGATCAGTGGATAAGATTGGCTTCATAAATAAAACCTGAATGAAATTAAATTTTGCTTTAAGTCCTTGCTGAGATACATGTAGTCAGTGCCCACCACACAGTTTAAAAGTCCTGAGAAATACTTTTTTGTTACTAGTGCGTTAGGTTTGGTGTGACGTAATTCCAATAAACGAAAAGAACCTACGTAATGACATTCAGCATCCACATCCGAAATGACGGCCTACTTGATTGTTTTCTCTTAGAATGACTTTGAACAAGGTGCAGAAAATCAAACTGGCAGGTCAGTTTGCTGGGCTGTGAGCAAACGAAATCCGACGAAAACCATTACGATACCTGAACACATCACGTTTGCCATATGAAGCTAGGCAGGATTTACAAACTGTTCTGATTTAACACGTAAAGCCTTCAAGAGTGAACAAAAGGTGCTCTGACTGTGACTCACCGTCAGCTCTGGTGGCTGAGGGTCACACGCAGCGTTAGCATGAAGTTCCTGGTCTTCAGACCAGCCAGCAAAGGGCCCTACAAGTTCCATATCACCCAATATATCAAATAATAATCTTACAGCATAAACAAAATCGCGTGCTGTTGACAAAAATTTCACTACGTTACAAGAATGAGAAAGTTTGTTTAGTTCGCAACCTGACGTAACTAGGACAAC
Source organism: Poeciliopsis retropinna (assembly GCA_010277075.1). Classification (NCBI taxonomy): domain Eukaryota; kingdom Metazoa; phylum Chordata; class Actinopteri; order Cyprinodontiformes; family Poeciliidae; genus Poeciliopsis; species Poeciliopsis retropinna. Next base: position 1,231,340 of record VMRM01000023.1, read on the forward strand.
AGGTTAGCTAACCTAGCTATTACCAGTACTGGGTTAAACTAACTTAAAGCTAAACTCAGTCAAGAGTTGTGAGCCATGTTAGTACTTACACGACGCTTCTGGAAATGATCCAAGACACCATGACCTCTGCCTTTGTTGGGTGAAGATGTGTCAGAGCAGGAAGACAGCACCGATTTCAGGTCTATTGTCAGAACTTCTTCGGCCAAAACTTCGACGATCAGATCCAGCAGAACGTAGCCATATCAAAGAACAGCAGGCACCCAAGCCGTTGAAAACACCGCGGATCTCACTGATCACTCCCTGTAGTCATAGCCTGGTGATTAAATACATATCCAAGAGGAGCGCGAAGGCTGTTTCTGACTGTTCTTCCTTCGCCTCCACTTCTCTGCCCAGTTCCTGACACCACAGCAGTACAGATGGAGCTCGGAGATTCTGACGTAAACAGGAAGAGAACACGTTTCCGTGCATTTCATTGGCCAGTGGGACCTGTTTACAAAGAATACTCATCGTGATTGGCTGGTCAGTCTTTCTCCGCTGAATGATTGAGGCGGAAGATTTTGAAGTTGAGCTGTATGTGCTCTGATTGGTCGGATTTCTCTTAGCCGGGTTTATCGCGTTTTCAGCTTTAGTGTTACATAAAGATGTTTAAAGAGCACAGATAAGACCAAATGTTTTGTCCACGACACAGGTGTCATTTTCTGTAACTTCATCACGTTTGAATAAATTTGAGACATTTTACTTAGGTTTTAGAAGTTCTCTGCTCACATCTGAAAAGTCAATATTTAGATTGTTGATAAAATGTTCTCCTTCTCATTTGTGGTGTAATGCCCAGCTGAGGCCGTTGTTGTAACAAATAAATCAGACTCATCTTTCATGATTCATTTATTAAGGTGTGGAAGAGGGCACATGAATTTCTGTACATCCATCCATTGTCTGTTCACCCTTGTCCCTAGTGGAGTCGTTCCGGGGCACACTCTGGACATCAGAACAGTTTGTAAATCCTGCCTAGCTTCATAAGGCACCCTGGACAGCTCACCAGTCTGACACAACACAGAAACAAACAGGACAAACATCCATGCACACACACTCACACCTAAGGAGAATTTGGAAACCTAACAGTCATGTTTTTGGAAGCCAGTGCCCAAGTGAGAACATGCAAACTCTGTGCAGAAAGACCACCGGGCCAGGAATCAAACCCAGGACCTTCTTGCTGCAAGGCAACAGTGCTACCAACTGTGCCACTGTGCAGCTGAGTTCTGTACTTGTCTTACCCAAACATATTATCATAGGATCCTGAAACAGCACAGTTAGAATGCATGTGGCTGCTTCTGTTGGTAAGAAAAAGAAATCCTGCCAACACCATGTTTTTCAGACAATATCTCAGATATCCTCAACAACAGAATAGAGGGTTGATAAAATAAATATCTTTGCACTGGTCTTCTGCAGTCCATTTCTGTATGTCCTACAAAAAACTGTTGTCCAAATGTTCTCCCCTTAAGCAACACTCCAGGTATGTTTCCGATGAGGGAATAACATTATGACATGATAGAATATGTAACCATTCAAAACCAACATTAAAATTATTTGAGGCTCCTCAGTCTATAAATGTGTCTTATTCATTTTAGAAGGGGCATTTTATCTGTGCTCATGAGTGTACCAGACTAAATTAGCTCATCATTTAGAAGCAGGGCAAAAATACAGGAAAATTGAGACTTTTTATTTGAAACATTTCAAGCTAGTAAAGCTATTTGCAGTAAATCTGTATTGTTGCTGTACAATAATGCGAAGAGTGTAAATTCTTGGTAAAATTGCAAAGTTTGCAAAGCATGTCACTGCCAAAAATGTTTGGTCATGATTGTACATGTTACAAAACATTACAGTATTTTTCAGGGCTCATTTTTATCATGTGTTTGATCTCAGTGAAAAATTTCCCAATACAAATTGAAATAAAACTTTAAAGGAAATTAGAATTTCTCCATAGCATCTGCAATTAATAGTTCAGCTTTTTGTTGCAGATGTAACGTAAGGTTCTTTTTTTTAATGTCCACTGAAATATGTTGTCTCGTAAAAGTGTCGCTGGGTTCTGCTGAGTTATGGAGATCACACGGTTCTGGACTGCAGGAGCCCAACTAAAAACAAATCAAAATTGCCTGAAATGTAATGAATGTCTTCAAAGATTAGTCTTATTGCAGCAATATTTCATCTTTTCCTGTTATTTATTGTACACGAGGATCAGAGCTGAGGCAAAGAAATGATTATGATAAATGCATGCCTTTATCTAACTATGTTTGACAATGCTCACCCAGGAACACCAGAAACACTAATTGGTAGACTACCTTTGTTTTAACTTATTAAACCACATCAGGCCTCACAGTTTTACAAACATAACTCTTGGCAGACACAAACCCCATCTGTGAGCCTCTGCATGCCCAGCTCTATGTGCATTGTGTATGCATTAGTATGAGCAGGTTGTGCATAATGACGTCTGAACTATGTGCATGTGGGATCTATGATGGCAGGATTCAGTATTTCTATGTTTATATAGAAATATATGGATGAACATACACACATTGAGGAGGCTGAGAGGTATAGGCTGGAAGGGAGGAAGGGAAGCAGGGTTCAGAACTGTTTGTTATTCATAAAGGCAGCTACTGTAGTGTGCAGCAGTGTTAGGGAGAATTCCAGTGGAGCCTCGCTCTGGTCACACAGCCTGTGTGGATTATCGTTGAACATAAGACACCTCCAAACACTGGTCGATGTCTCGCAGAACATTCAAATTTAGAAGACACAAACATTGGGAACTTAGCAGCGAAAGCGCACAGGTCAACCCATGGCTTAAAGGAGCAAGTAAACAATATTTTCTGAAACATAGGATTTATTAGGGCTTTGTCCATCGGTATTGTCGTAGCAAAGGACTTTTCAAAGTGTGGGTCATCTTCAGAAGCCTGTTTACATGAGGCTAAATGAACTGTGATCGCATCAGAGCAGTTTGTACTTTTCGCTCTGTAAATGACAAGGCAGCTGTAGCATCATATCATGTAGCACTATGCAGAGCTAAAGCAGGTAAATCTCACAACATTCGTGAGACAAATAAATAGAACATTAAGTATAGCATCAGCATAAAGTACAAAAAAATAATAGTAATAAAGTTTTGTTGAGGGGCAGGGTATGGTTGTTGATTTGCTCTCTTAAGGGGGGTAGCTTTGAAAACCGCTGCTGTAAAATAATGAAAAGCTTCATTGTGTTACATTATTGACTGAATTAAGTATTTTACCATTACTATCTATGGTACATTAATTAACATTAACATTACCATTAATATCTATGGTACATTTAAAAATAACTTTACTATGGCAAAGTCCTGTAAAAATATATTATAAATATAATATACAGAAAACAAAATATTAAAAAAAAATAAAATTCTAGCATCTTTCTACATGAAGTTAGTATGGTCTCTCTGAGAATGTGTGTTCTTCCTATATTCCAGATTCTTTCCACTGAACACATAGGAAAACAGCAGCAGTGCATTGAGATAACAAAACAATCTGGCAAGGAGGTAATGAAACTGAGCACTTTTTAAGTTCTGGGAAGGTGGAAAGGAAATATGATGATTATGTGTACAGATGGAGGAAACCCTGAGGAGGGAAAGTGACTTACAGACAAGGGATCTTACTCAACCAAAAAATTGAACCAAGAAGAAACTAAGAAACTCAACAGAGGAATTTAGATCAATTTTGATTATTAACTGCAGTTACTATTTGTGTTCCCTTCAATAACTGCAGATATTAACTGCAGTTAATAATCAATTTTGATTATTAACTGCAGTTACTATTTCTAATGTGTTACAAACTAATCAAAACAATACAAATAAAACAAAAATCAAAGCATATTGGATTATGACAGTCACAGTTTTCTTTTTTACTTTTCTATTTTCCAGAAGCATTTTCCTTTTAATTATTTTTATTATGTACATAAACATACAGCAAGATAAACAGGAATCCTTCTGAAAATAATCAAAAAAGTTTAACTGCAACTTTTCCCTTCTTCTTGACCTTTTGATATCTACAAATGCAATAACCAACAACCTATCACTTTGAAGCACCATCCCATAACATGCAAACAGCACTAATTGGTTATTCAAATGATGTGTGGTAAAAGTTATAGGTTGTTTTGCATGTATATTTTCATTAAGGTTATTTATGCATCTTACCCTAACCCAAACATAAAATACAATGCTGTTTTAGGTAAGTTAGGATTAGTAAAAATGTGGCTGTTAACTACATTTATACCAATCAATTGCCCAGAGATTGAACCAGTTTTTCTTTGGTTCTGAATGGGAATGTCTGCTCTAGCTTCACATATGACCATCTAATTCTGGGTATGTATAAATAATGTATAAATAATGGATGGCTGGAAGGAGAGATCTTGTTTTTAATAAGCAGGTAACATAGTAGAAAGCCTGTTTTCTTTTTAATTTATTGCATGCATCACAATTAACTTTGTATTTAATTTGGTGGTATGCTGAGGGAACACCCATTGGGGCCATATTTTAACTTCCTGATTTACTGAAGTTGAATATTTCTACACATTTCCTCGTGTGGTCCTTTATTTTGTGAAATGCACTTGTTCATTCTGCAGTAAAACATTCCTTCACTTGGTGTTTGCAAACTTTTCTATTGTTAATGTTTAACAATACATTGGTCATTGTTGATTTGGTTTTAGTTTTCATCAGACCATAGGATATATCTCTGGAAATTGACATGTTTGCAGTTTCAAAAATTCTATTTTTCTAATGTTTTTGGATCAATGCGTTCTCACTCTGCAGGTGCTTCTGAGCCCATGTTGGTACAGTACTTGTTTTACTGTGAATAAAGAGACTGAAGCTCTGAAAGACCTATGGACTCAGAATGGAGTTTAAAGTATTTTATTCTGAAGATGTAAAGACTCACTAGAGCGGCCCGGAAATTCAGTCACGACACGTGCCTGAAAATGTTTTATGAAAAAAAAAAGACAACAGCAACAACACACAGGATCATCAGCTGCAGCACTGCAGAGGGAAGGGGAGAGATTGGTGATCTGAGAAACACTCCAAATGAATCCATTAGTGTGTGGGATAAACACACGAACCTGATCTACTGATCAGCTGTAGTACTGATCGGCCGAGAGGCGATGAACGGAGCAGACGCTAATGGAGGGGTCAGGGGTGAGAATCTGGGAAAGAAAACCGCTGATGCATAGTGATGCTCCTGCGATCTGCGTCAGTCCATGATGACATGCTAAACCCCCCATATCACTCAGCACATGCACAATTCCTCATCCAAATCCTGGGTCAGACGGGCAGTGCGATGGTCATTCACAAAGAGGCACAGATAAGAGTAATTATTTGTAGGAACAGGCGTGAGTGGGAAATCCATAAGACATGTGTGGGTCGAGGTTCAGATGGACAAACAGCGACAAGCAGACAAGGGTAAGGCAAAGGGGACAACCCAGAGAACAAGAGCAAGATCACAACGATGAGGACGAGAGTGCTAGAAGACTACTTGCATAATGTGTTTGATAATCTGGCAGCATGAGTGTGTTTGAGTGATAATCTGCCGTATGAGTGTGTTTGAATGGCTTAAGAAGGGGAATAATCAGGGAAGCAGCACAGATGTACGGAATAAATGGTAATGAGAATGGAACATGGCATGGATCGCTCAGAGACAAAAGACACAAAGCAGATTGTGAACATCACAGGAGCGATGTCTCTACATGGTCAACAGACTGGAGGTCAGGGAACTGAAAGGAGGAAGAGCTGGTTAATCAATCGTTTCAGAGAGCAGTGAGGAGAGGTGAGATTGGCTGGAAAGTCTTTATACTTATTTGATACCAGAGTTTGTAGGTCTGGTGGATGGGTGCTATACCCAATTGGGGCTGAAGTTGGCACATCCAAAAAGACTCAAGTGTCTTGAGGTGCTCTGAAAGGTGTCAAGGAGATCTTGAGAGAACACCAGAAGATTGAAACCAGCAAGGAAAGACAACAGTTGATCACTTGACATCTGTAGATTTCCCACTTGATATTCTCCCTTTGCATCTCTTAAAGAAAACATTTAACATTATTGGGCCCAGTATTCTTCACTTGGTAAATTGTTCCTAATCATGTTTGTTCTGTACCAGCTACTTTCAAGCACACTGTAGTGTAAACTGTTATTAAAAAGAAAAATTTTGAAGAAAAGAATTTCTACATGTAGGCCTTCATCTGAAGTCCCTTGTAAGATTAAAATATTAAAAAAGGGTTATCTTAAGCCAACTCCAGCCGTTTTGGTGGTGTTATGATGTTTGTGATGAGTTTTGGTTTGTTCCTTTTATTAAGGTTGTTGGCATTAATGCCCATTATAATTATCTTTGCAGGAAGAGGGGCAGAGAGAAGAGGAAGACATGCAGAGAATGATCTGGCGCTGGGAATCAAACCCATGACAGCAGTGTTGAGGACAGTAGCCTTTGTATATAATAATGGTCAACATGTGAAGGGCACATTCACATGCTGATGATGGCATGTTACTGGACTGTAGTTACAGCTGCCCTGGGGCAATCAGATAGAAGGAAGGGTTCTTCTTTTAGATCCATCTAAAAAGAAGCTGTAGTGGCTAATTTGCTAGTGGGGAAAGATTGTACTGTTTTTGTCTAGAAGAACTTTTTTATTATCTTGGCATAAGTTTTTAGAATGCTTTTCCATCTGGAGAAGTGTTTTGCCCAAGGACACAAACAACAAAGGCAGGCAGACTGGGAATCAAGCCGGCAATCCACTGATTGCAGAGCAAACTCCCACCACTGTTGTCACTATTGTCCCCCATCTAAAATCTGCTGTAGCATTGAGACGGTACTTTCAAGAGTTTTATTGATCTTTTATATGTTTCCTGGGTTTGTTTTATAGATATAACTGCTGCTGAACAGTTGATCACAATGTTCCTTTGTACAGATTTCAACATAAAAGTCTCAAAGGCACTGTCATGGCATGAATTTTATCTTACTGTATTTTATTCAAAAAGTAAAAGTAAATAATAATAATAATAATAATAATAATAATAATAATAATAATAATAATAATAAAAAACACTCATAAAAAGTCCTTCTATTTGGAAATTACACTGCCATAGAAGAACTAACTGATTTCCTGATTCTTGATCCTCATCTCACTGTTTATTTTCTGTCAGGATATATCTTGGAGTGTTTTAAATAATTATTTTAAATTAGATAAGAAAGTCAAGACCAGATCGATCAGTTATGTCAATTCTCTAGAGTAAAACCCTTTCTTCAGTTAGAAAATCCTATTCATAGTATCATTACCTCTAGATTGGTCTGCTGCATTGGTCTTTATAATGGCACTGAACAATCATCTCATCAATAGTTAAAGTTGCTACAAAATGCCGTGGAATGTTTGCAGACTGTCAGAAGTCATGATTAGTAGTGGATGCTTAAGATTTTTCCATCAGTCTATCCATTATTTGTACCAGCTTACCCTTGCAGTATTGTGGGGTAAGCTGGGTGAGGGTGCAGTATGAGGGTGCAATATTAAGCTTAACACTGACTTTAAAATTCTTTTACTTGCCTTTAATGTCTTACATGGTTTGGCATTCATTTATTTAGCTGCTCAAGCCATATATTCTCAAAAGAACATTGGGATCATTTGACAAGATGCTTTTAGTGCAGCGTAGGTCTAAATCTTAGAATAAAGGAAATTTTGTAAAGGAAACCTCTAAATTCTTTACTGCCTCTAGCTTGATATTTGTACTGAAGAGTCCATATGTCTTTTAAATCCTCTTGAAAACATAACTTTTCATGTTTGTTTTTAACTCCAGTTCAGTTTGAGTTCCTTCTGGTGGTGGCTGTCTGCTTATTATGGTGCTTTTATTTGTAGTTTATTTTCTCTATTTTTCATTGATCATACTTAATTTTGTTTTGTCTTTTTAAATCTCTAATGCATTTAATTTTGTGAAGTACATTGGCCAACTTTACTTTTAAATGTGCTATAAAATAGACGGTATATGTAAATGTCTGATTTCAACTGTTGATGAAAGAGAGCAAAAACAGCACAGCCACACTTAGTGTTTACCCAATTTAGTATATTTTAATTGAAACTGTAAGATACAAGTCCATGTTACTATTTATGCCAAAATGCAAGTAAAAAATGTTAGACATAAGAGCTGCGAGCTTAAAAATTAACTTTTTTTTTTTTTTTTTGCACACAGATATAACCCAATTTTTCACAGTTATTTTTCAAAACCCGTTCGCCCCGATGCAGACGCTGTTCTTGTTTATGCTAATAATAAAGGATTAATGACAGACAGCGGCAGCCTTGGCTGTAGAACAGATTCTCCCTCCATTGTAGACTGATAGGGTTCTTGGCTCTGGTACAAGAAACAACATTTGTCGTGGTGCCTTTGCAAAAATAGCTCCGGAGTGACTGGAGACTGGCTGTGCGGAGGGATACAATAGTTCTGCGGTTTGTGAATCCTTAGCAGCGGATAAATACTAGCTAGCATGGATTTGGTGCGGTTCAGTGTTCCACTGTTTTTTTTTCACCCTCAAAGAGAAGAGACTAACGCTTGAGCGGGTGGAGATTGCTATTCTATTAAATCCCCACGGTCGGGTTTTCAGGTTTTACTAGCGAACAACTTTCTTTATCTTTTTTTTCTTTTTTACCGTTGGATTCTTAGTAGCCACTTTAATGTCATAAATGACACGTCTGTGAGGTCGTCCTTGTTGGGAAGTTTTCCGAGGGGGGTTCGACCAGCAAAAGGCCATGGCAGTCGAGGCTCGGCCGGAGCTGGTCGGAAAACGGTTCCTCTGTGTCAGCGGGGACGAGCCACCTGAAATCGGCGATATTGTTCGGTTGCCATGGAGGTCCGGGGTAATACGAGCCGTCAGCAACCGTGACAGCACCAATTCCGACCTGACGGTAAGGAATGTGGGGATTTTTATCCTGCCCTGTGGTAAATTACATGAAACACAAATGGGAAAATCTGTGGTTCCTGGCGAGGCAGCGAGGTACTATGGTAGGATTGCCAGACTGAAAGATTTTTCTTGCTTTGTTCCCATAGATACGAGATCCAAGACTCAACATCTTGTATCCCGTATTGTTTTGTGTATTTTCGCTGCTATGTGTGTCGATGTGCCCGTTACTGACTACACAAGAAGCCAGTCAGGCTGCCAGCGATGGGTTATGGAAAGCAAACAGCGAGCTGCGGACAGACAGTTCTCTGCATATTTACATGGAAGTCCTCAGAGTTGTGCAGCCCATGTAACATTTTCTGTGGCCACATCAAACCTGTGTGTTCCCATACTTGCTTCGTGAAAAGAATCTTTAAACCGCAGCGGGCTATCAGGTGGTAGGTGTATAATCAATTAGTGCAGCCAAACAGCTGGCAGGTCTTGTTGGTGCTGCATTTGTTTAAACATGTGGAGGAATTTTACTCCCCAGCAGCTAAATGTTTTAATCTGCTGTACACTGCAAATCAGCTGACGGTGGTGAGCTTAGCTTTTCAGTGTTTCTCTCACCTTACAGACTTAAGGTTGAACTAATCCCCATTAGCTCTTGGCTACACAGTGTTGGTAATTTATTAATTTGTTTATTTCTTAATTTCCCCCCTACTGCCTGTCCTAAAAATAAGCTCAAAGTGTTAGAAAAGACTATATATTTATATAAACGTGCAATGTAGTTCAAACAATAGAGTTACTCATGGTGTGGAGAATTGTTCAGATTTTAAAGGGAACATGCTGCCAAATGATGTGCCACTGAAAAGCAGCAGGAATCTGTTTTTTGTTTTTGACCCTCAGATGCAATTATAAAAAGGCATATTTTTCACAACTGGTGCCAAAGACAGCAATACAATTATATAAGAAAAATATATGTCTTGACAAGCCCCTGGCTAGGTACACAGGATTTTTCCCCACAGTACACACTGTACAGTATGCCTATGCTCAGTTTTCTTTTGTTCCCAGACACCTTCTGTCTGCCTGTGCAGATAACTGGGCAGAGCCTAGCACTGATCTGATTTAATCATTTCGCATATTCTCTTTGTGTGCATGTTTTGCTGATTGAGGATAGCCTCTCTTCTAACAGAAATCAGCTGCTACTGACAGAGCTTTGTGCTAGTTATTCTTTGTGTCTGAAGTAATGGGTAAGACATCAGCTGTAGTTTGTTTCTCATGTGCTCTCTAGCATACATTCAAGCTTACAAGTAGGACAATGTTTGTATCACAAGTTCTTGTGTTTTGTTGTTGAGTGCTTCTGCAGCTTTCCAAATGAAATGTTGGTAAAGTTTGGTTATTTTGAAATTAGATAAAATATTTCAGATTTTGCATTTATGTGCATCACAGGGAGTAGCATAGGTTCATGAATTAATTAGTGTTGCACTGCTAAAGACTCCTCAGAGTGATAATTCCATGAACTGCATTGAAATATGCTTTTGATCTAGCGAGTTTCCTGTTAGCTGGAGCTTCAGCAGCAGTAGAACTCTGGTTTCATCCATGTTATGGTGTTCAGTCAGTTTAAAAAGATGAAAAATCTAAATGTGAATTCAAGCTGTCAGGATTTTGTCAACTGTTTGTCAGATTGCCATTGATACAACTGCATTGCCCATGCTTTCTGACCCTATTAATTGTCAGTTCAGTAACATTCCTGAGTAGAGAAAAAGTAAAACCAATTAAAGCCTTATTTCACCTGGTTTTCTATGCTTTGTGTATTTTTTTTTACCTTAGAGTAAAATGTTTACATTTGCTGAATAGCTTGTGCACTAGTTTTGAAGAATGAATGAACATGTTTGTCAGAGGGAATCAGTCACTGGGATCGCAGTATAACTGGAGTATTGGCAACAAAACCTGAGTGTATGAGCAACTGACTGAGCAGCCATCTCAGAGGTTCATATTTATTGTATTAATTGTAATGTGCAAATCTAATGGTGTGAGAATGATAATTGTCCTTTTCATTAAATGAAGCATTTGTAACCTAATTTATTTGATGACTTTGCTGTTGGCTAACTAGTTAAGAGCTCCATGTCTTTTGCCCCCATATTCCTCCCTAGCTGATGTTTGTTTTGATGACAATGTCTTGGCTACGGCTGCAACTGTTCACAGCATGTTTGTCTTTGAACAAACATGCTGTGTTTGTGGGGCATTTAAATATGGAATAGGTTTTGACAGCAGATGAATTCATGCTTCGGCATCTTAAGACGTGACCAATATTGGTCAGTTTGTTGACATTCACACTGTTCCTCAATGTTCTGACCAAATCTCGACAGTACAGTATTTACGCTCATTTTTAATAAAAATGGAAGCAAACTGACATAAACTGTTTTATGCAGACGCTAAGGCCCACACACACTTCTCAATGTGCCAGCAACAAAGTTTTGTCTTCCTGTGACAGTTTCCGTATATGGTGAAGGTGTTTTCCTTATCACTCATCAATGTCTTAGATTTGTGCTCATATTGTTTCTTCCTGTACATTTATATTTATTTTGCGGTGAAAGCAAATGCCAGAAGACCTTTAAATAACTCATAAAATATAAAGTGGTAAATGAGGGGGGGGGGAAATAAACAAGCAACAAATTTGTTTATTTTGTGCATTACTTTACAACTCTAACATCCATCTGTGTTTAGGAGATGGCCTGGTAGTCATACTTTACAGTTGCATTGCCTGTTATGTAATCACATTATTCATTGATCAGTTCAAAGTCTGAAGAGAAATGTAAGGTCAGACAGTAGAGCTTTCGCTATCAATCAAAGTGCTTCAAATATTAATCTGATGCTTATATTTTTTTGTGTTTTAATTGCACACTACATGTATAAAGTACAATAAAAGTGTAATTTCATGTATATGAAAATTTTAGATTAGATTTCTGCTAGAGGTGTGCCAATCATAATCGGCCGGTTTCCATGAAAAAGTGCATGATCGGTGATTGCCAGATAATCTCTGGGGAAAAAAAAAAAAAATCATTCTCCTCAACCTCCTCTGTGTTCTTCAGAATTACTCAGCTTGATCCGAAACAGCCAATCAAAACCAGCATTAATCGGCTAGCCAAGCTCTCAGGGAATTTGGATTGTTTATTTTGATTCAACCTGAATTTGACTTTTAATAAATGTTCCCTGTTTTACTTGACATTATTTGATATAGGCAGTGCTGTGATATTTACTTGTGAATAATTTATGGTACAGAGAACCTTACTGTTAAATATTATTTTACTGATTGCTGGTTTTTGACTGAGTATTGAGCTGCTGTATTGTGCCTGCTAGTACTTTGTATGTTTTATGTCTGAATTAGGTGAATTTATTGCCAGATAATTTTTTCATTTTGCCAGATAACATAGTAGCATTTATACCTAATTTGAAAAATTAACAGTCAATCCACATGATTTGCAATGATCGGTGATCAGCCCTCATGAGTCATCAGAATCTGTAGCAAAAAGCTTGATTGGAGCATCCCTGATTTCTGCCCATGTCCCTCTTGTAAATGAGATCTAGAGCTCAGTGGGGTTTTACCCGGTTAAATAAAGGAAGGAAAGAGAACGCAGTATTTCTACAGAAGTCTGAAAAGCTCCAAATGACGAGCCATAATCCGACCTTATCCACTATCTCTGTCGATCCTTTAAGATCTTTTTATAATAAACACAAACATGAACCATTCATTACAGAATTGTAATGAATGACTTGTGTGATATAAAACAATCTGCTGAGATGGTGGGCCATGTGGGCTTTCTGATCACAAGGTTTACAGCTTACGTTGTCAACTTATCCAATCAGCATAATACCAGTGGAGCATTTCCACTCCATAGGGGAGCTCTGTTGTGATAAACATGCAGACTGTTCAAGTGCATTCATTGCTTTAAACACAAGTTAGTTGTGCACCAGAATGTTATCTACATCAGATGCTGCTGATTACCACATTGCTCACATCAGACAGATAATAGATAGCACTAGAAGTAGTAGTGCTGCTGCTGCTTCACCTGTCTTTGCTTGGTGTCATATTCCTTCATCACACTTGTTCTGCATTTCTGTATTCCCTTACTGTTCATAGAAGTTATATCCTAAATTTATATGCAATATGCATATACCAAGGAAAATGTTTGAGCTTCAACGGGTGTTGGCTAGTCAAAGGAAAAAATCTGACATTCAGCATAGCCATTATTTTTGGTATACTTTTACTGGTGAGTAAATGAAATCTGCCATATGTTTACATAACCACCAACTGTACTTTTGGTCACTGCCTGGTCATTGACTCTGCTTATTGCTAAAATAATAGTTTTGAAGATCTTTTTGAGCTTCTGCTGGCCAACTTACGTTGGTTTTCCATTTTGATATGCATGTGAACCTGTTCACCTCTTTAGAAGAATCCTTGTCCCTATCAAATATGACAGAACCAAAGATGGTTTGTACAACTTCTGAAGCATTTCTCATCATTGACTGCAGTTTGGTGTCTGTCTTTCTGTGAGCTTGTCTCTAGTCATTTTGAGTTTCCATGAGGTTTGATGTGTTCAGTTGACTTTAGTTATGTTCATAAACCCTTTTGTATGTAATCCCTCAGTGGTTCAGTTAAGTGTGTGATCTTGAGCTGTAAAACAAAAACCAGTCTGTGTGAATGCTGTTTTCAAAATCTGTTGCTTCTGTGACTTATCACAAGTCACATCATTCACTTTCTTTTCTTATATTGCATGATTTTTAGAAAAATCTGCAGCCCTTTGTTACTTCCCCCGTGGTGGATCTGAGAGGAAAATTTGGGAACTGACTTGTTAACTTGAGCTCCTTGTTCCATGTCCACATCTTTCAATTGGGTTAAAGAACGTGAACAGTTCATGGAATGGTAGGAGGTTCTGAAAGATAACTGAAAAGCGTGCACAAAGCATTCCTTTATCATTCTGGCTTATTTTGGTTATGTTTACATGAGACCACTGTCCAGGAATTGCAGATATTGTCAGATGTTGATTGGTAAAAAGTTTCACATTTAGACAGCACTGCCAAGACACCTTGAGTCAGCTATAGTTGTCATGCCAGGCCACAAGGTGGCACAGTGATTTGAAGATGTCATCAAATGTACATTTGACCCTTGGCTTCCACCTCACTGGCTTCTATCTCATAGAACAAAGTTTAACATATATGTTAATATATATGTTAAACAATGTAGGTGCTACTTATGTTACAGGTGAAATAACACAATACAGTACTAAGTTATCTACCATCGTTTTTGTTACCTGCTTGTGTAGAGTAACCCCAACAGCACTGTGCTCTGCAGAGTACTTCTGTTACAAAAAAAGTTTCACTCTGAAACCTGAATTCAAAACGTGCTGGTGTGAGATACTCCGGTCCCTGGTGTCGTATGAACGAGCGCCTGGATCAAAAATGTAAGGGAGTCACTGAAGAGTGACTCAGTGTAAACGGGGCCTTTAATATTTCTTGAATTATCACGTGAAATAGCTCAAACATGCTCCTTGTCGATTTTCATTTTGCTTAGGATCTCTTCCAGGAATCTTTCTGGTTCTGGCCATACGATGAATTAAAGTTCTTTGTGGCAAGCTCAGTTTGGCTGCAGTTTGCCACGGTGGCAAATAATTGCTTGTGATAGAAGTTCATTTTAAAGTTTTGCAGGTTTTCATATGTAATGAACTGCTGTCAGCCCAGTAGTATAAATAGAAACTGTTGGAGGTGTGGGTTACAGGGACGTGGAACAGTCCCTCTAAGAATATAATTTTTGTGCGAGATGTTAAATAATAAACAAACAACATATTTGTAGAGAACGAACAGCCCTTAGGGTTTTGTCAGGAATTAAATGTGACAAAATTTCAAATTACCTTCAAAAGTGGATTTTTGTGAAAGTATGTTGATGAAGACGGTAATATTTAATTTGACCATACTCTAAACTCTTTACAGCAATAAAAGATGAGCAATTTGGTACATAAGCAGTGGAAACCAGTTGTTATTCTAAAGTCTGTTCTGATGATCTTTGACTTTTATTAATACAGATTTTTATTTAACAAAGTTCCCAGTAAAATAGTATGACTTTAAAGTTCATATTTTTGGAATCAATGAATCTCAGGTTTTGAAAATGGGCCGACAATGGGCCGACTATTCTAAAATTGTGTAGTGCGACCTGGACATTACACTAAGGAAATTAGGAAGGGAGGAGTTAGTGGGGAGTTGAGCCTTTTTTCATCCAGTGTCAGCAATAGAAAGAAAACAATAAAAGGAAGAAACAATAAATCCGATAAATTAAAATGAGGTTGATAATTTTCATTTATCTGCAATTAATTAATTTATTGTTTATCGCTCCATATACTGCCAGGGTTTCCCTCAGAAAATGCGCTAAGCCTGGTGGTTGGGGTCCACCATGTTTTTAAATTAAAAATGTTAAATATGACGTGGTAATTATATGTTGACATTGTTGGCAATACTTAAACATAGAACTATAGAGTCTTAAAAACAACAAACAAAAATACAATTAAAATAAATATTTTGCATGTCTCTTAAATCCCAATTAGGTTAACAGTCAGTGGATCTTCAAACACAAATGCTGGTCACATGTAGAGCCAACCCAAGGTATAAATTGATTAAACAGCTGCTTAGGCATATATTCTAACATTTTAACACAAACCACAGATTATGAATTTTAAAATCTGTTTATTAAGAATGACAATGCTGTTAAATTTGATTTAATGGTTTCAGCAGAGATGAATAAGATTATAATTTATAAGAATTATATAAATTTAAGATTTAAAAGAGCTGACAAGTTTACTTTGTAAAAGTGCAAAGAACAATCTTCATAGTTTTTGTTACCAAAGTTACAATCTGATGCTATGAGTTTAATTTTTGAGTTTGAGTTCTGCTTGTTCAAAAATACATCTCATCTAATGACAGTAGAGACCAAGCTTTTCTATTTTGTGACTGTTACTTTATAATTATTGCCATAGAGTTGTTTGTTTGCCCAGTCTTTATGGGATGAGTGATTTTGATCTCTATTCTTCAGCCAGCTGGCCCTGTAGCACTCGTTCACATGTTACAGG
Organism: Poeciliopsis retropinna; assembly: GCA_010277075.1. NCBI lineage: Eukaryota > Metazoa > Chordata > Actinopteri > Cyprinodontiformes > Poeciliidae > Poeciliopsis > Poeciliopsis retropinna. Next base: position 1,247,368 of record VMRM01000023.1, read on the forward strand.
TCAAGTGTGCGGCCGCGCGATACTCTGTCTTCTCTACCTTTGGAGCAAAGCAACGGTAGAGAAACAATTTGATATGGCACAGTTTGAAGCATTGTGGCACTGCATGTGCAACATCCACAGGCTAAACAATTGGCCCACTAACGCATCATTCACCGGGGAAACAGTCATAAACTTGATCAATTTGCAGCGCAGACACAAACCCAAGCTCTGGTGAGTGTGTGTGAGATGTAAACACACAGCACACAGAACTCTTTGTTCTCAAATATATATATTCTCACTGTTCTGCATGCTCTACACACACCTCTAAAAGAGTCACTATTGGTTGTATTTACGGTTCCCATTAAGTTTGAGCAAGCAGAACAAGCACTGTGGCTTTTAAACTTGCCTATCTTGTGCACTATTCTCCGAAGAAACATGAGGGGTTAGTATAAATGCTGATACAGGTGAAGCTTCTCTGCAAGATTACCTTCCAAATCATCCAGTTTGAGTGGAAGATGGCATACACAAACTGCGCTGAGGTAAACTTCGGAGATGCAGCAGCACGCAAGTTGGGGTAGCCACCATGCAGAGAGGTGTACCCCTGCGACTTCACCCCCTGTTCAGTGTATCGGCTATAAACCCTTCTTTGAGGAAGGATTCTGTTCTGCTGATGAAGTTCACAGCACAGCACAGCAAAGACTCATGCAATCTGGGGTTATTGATGTACATAAAAAAGCAAACTATTTTAGCCTGGCAGGGGAACAGGCTTATATAATACAGTGGGAAAACCCTGGACTGCTTTTCTAATCATTCTCCTTTTAACCATGTTATGTTCTAGCTGTTGTATTTTAGTTTTTTGTTTGACAGTTTTTCAAGACCATTATAATCTCTTTTATGCACAGCTGTCTCTACCTGAGAGCCATTCGCAACAGCCATCATGACATACGATACCTACCATATACTTGGATCAGTTACCGACATGTCAGGCTAGATTGCATCGTATTTATTTTAAGCCTAAACTGTAGCCTGTGGTTTGTGTTTTCTATCTCATTAAAATGTAACATGTTTAAGAGACTCTGCTTCTAATCTCTGTCCCTGAACGCTGGTCTTGTGTTTGGGCTCTAGGCTCTTATGTGTGCCATTATACTGAGTTAATTACATTCGTCTGGCAGATAACTTTGTTACCTGATTATTCTGTATCATCTGTATAGTCCAATTTTTGGAAGAGGTATTTGTATGAAGCTCTTTCACCATCACCTCAAGAAATACCTGGACTTCTTTTCAGGTCTTCAGGATTTCAGTTGGTGACTGAACAGCTTTGAGTTTGTTTCAAATAAGTCCAACCTGCAGACAATTCCAGATCTTTAGCTGATGCATTCCATTACATTTTATAGCAGACTATGTTGTTTAAAGCCCACAGCTTTACTGTGTCACTGGAACCAGCTTACTGTTGGTTAATAAGATGAATCTGGAGTTGACTGTAGTTGACACTGATGGAGGACAATCACAAATTCTGTGATTGGGACTCCAATTTGAAACTTGCAACTAGTTTAGGAATGTTTTACTATTATGACACAATTACAGCGTATATTCCATACTTTCTTTTCTTTTCTTTTTTTTTTTAAAACTAAATCGTTTTGTATGAACATTGTATAAGTGTGTGTTTATAATATGGAGGGTAAGTGGGGTTCATACTCTTGGCCCTCTCAGTCAAGTCCTACAGAGGACTCTCCCTTCTCCATCATAGCTGGATAAAATAGCTGAATCCTTTGATTTGATTCATATAGACTGGAGAAGAAATGCATCTAAAAGTTGCAGGGTGGTGTGGTAGCTCTTGAGGACTAGACTGGGGCACCCCTCCCCCAGACTACTTACAAAAAGTAATTTTCAACATCTGTTAACTATTTTATTTTGAACATTGTACGATCAGCTTCACTTGAACGTAGCTCAGAGACCCTAGAGTTAGGCATGAGTTGATAGAAGTAATTCTGGGTTGTTGTCTTCTTGTCTGGCTGCCTACTTTTTTTCACCAGTGTTGGTTCATTCTGCTCTGCTCTCTTTTCAAGAATTAGTCTGTAGTTCTGTTTTAGCACTCAAACTATTGAAACACAATACACACATGCAGGCAGCTGTCTTTAACACTCACTCAGATACAAAACTCAAAGGAAAAAAAACACAATGAATGTCCTTTGACCTAATTTTTAAAGATGAATGTAGTAAAATTGCTTACATAATGCTTAGGTTTGGCTCTAAAGTGTGCTCATTAGCAAGAATTAGCCATGTTGCAGCTAAAGCTAAAAGCAGGACATTCTGAAACTTTTTCACAAAAGGCCCAGATGGATATGATATAATTTGCATATGCCTATATTCTGATACTGATGTCAGAATGACTATGTGCTGATGTCAATTCCACCCAGTGGATAGATTCTGACTATAATTGTATTTGCTTTGCATGTTGTCCATGCAACGGCACAGAAAATCTACGTCATTATTCACAACTTTTCCTTCTGTTTGCTGATTGGCTCGCTCGAAAGTCTACTGGAGGAATCCAGTTCAGTGCAGACAGAGCAAAGAAGGGAGGCAATGGCCAGGCTACTTTTTTTTTTTTTTTTTTTTTTGGAAAAGGAAGGAAAAGTAATCGTGCATTTACTACAGATGGAAAAAATAAACACAGCATCAATTTGTTGATGTTGTTTTGTTCATCTGATGCATTAAAATCCAGTGAGTACATTGTCTCATTAACTGATTACTGCCCATTTGATTAACTGGACCAGAGTTAGTCATTCCTTCTGTTAAATGTTTCTTACAAGCATTTCTCTTTTAGTCCCAAAGGAAAAAATTGCCAACCTTCTGAAAAGGAAACCAAACTACTGATTTGACAATTTCCTCTTGTTAAAGACTTTTAACATTGCTGCAAGAAAGCTGTGTGAATAATAAATCATAGCACTCTTTGTATTTAGCGTGGTAATTTATGTTTGGCAAGCTCTGTTTTTTTTTTTTTGTTTGTTTTTTTTTTTTGCTGAAAGCTCATCCTGAGCAGAACCCGACTTTCAGACATGGGGCATTTAACGGCCTCACTCATCCACATGAACAATGAATGGAAAGAGCAAGGCAACCAGCTAATTTTGCCTATGGAAGCTTTTGTTTTACACTCGTCCTGTGTGTGTATGTGTACGTGCGTACGTACAGTAGCTTTGCTGTACTATGTGTGACCAATCAGCAGAAAATGACTGAGTGGGGAAGAACCTTCCACATACATCCATGCATGGTTATTGCTGTGCTGCAGTTCAGCATGTATGCAGTGTGTTAGGTCATGAAAGTCAGTCTTATTCATAGTAGAATTGTGTCCAAAGAATAAGCACAAGGAATGCTATTATTTTAAAGTAGTTATGTGTCATAGTGTTGATCTAAGTGGGTATAGAAATGGTTAGTCATAGCAACCGTTGAGTAATCAATGAACTCTAAAGGGGCAGTGTTATGTATTTTCTAGGTACTTAGTGCCATTTTATAACACAATCATGTAATTGTTCAGTTGTTATACAAAATGCTACATATATCAAATATGACTTCCACGTCTGATAGTGCGACTTGCAGAAAGGCAACCACTGCCGATGAGGCAAACTAAACAAGAAAATGTCATCTCTCAGTAGTGAGGTGTCGTCTTCCTCCAGAAAAGCTACCTGCATGACCTGAGCTCACCTGCGTTTACCTCAGCTTCACCAGCCTTCTGCAAAAAAACCCAGCTATTCCAGACGATGTCTGGGATAGTTGTATTAGGAATAGTAGAAATCAATGTCCCCATGAACAAAGAATCAGCTATCTGAGCAACAGAAGATGGCAACAAAGAAAAGGTTCTCTAGGAACATACAGTGTGTGTATACGTGGGATGCTGGGATTGTCAGAGAAGACTCATAGATTCTCTTCCCCTCCTCTAAAGAAGGGCCAGGAAAAATACTGCTTCATTCAAAGTATCTAAATCAGTGGCCAGGACTCACCCAATGATGATGGGACTCACCCAATGATGATGGGTGAGTCCAGGTTCTCTTGGCTTGTGTCTTCAGGCCAAGAGACCTGAAGGTCTGAAAGCTGAACACAGCAGTCTCTTTTAAGGTGATTTTTCTACTGGCAAGTTGCTGTAACTGTAACGATTCATTGAATCGTTGCAGCCCCAGTTCTAGAACAGAGTTTTCAGGACAGGACGTGGACATTCCTGTCTTATTGCCTTCATTCCAAGTGTCACTTCTACTGAAGAAATTAACTTCTGGCTGAAGAACAGTGATGTGATTTATTAGGGCTCTAGAGCGCCACCAATTTAGGTACATGATTTCTCAATGGTGCACCTAAAAGAATTCTGAGTTTGCGCTAGTGCAAGAAGTTGGACTGAAACCCTGTTTATTGAGCACAATTTACTAGAAAGTCTCTGGTCATTTGTGGTCATTTAATTTGAACAGACCAGACTGCGGTGGTTGTTTGTCTTCTTGCACCACTATAAGCACTTCTACCAGTCTTTTCTCCCCCTTCCTAACTTTTCCCCATCTTACTTTAACAGCCATAACTTAGTGATAGGGCTGTTGGATGTAGCAACAAGTTGGTCATTCTGGCTTTATACTCCACTGTGACACTACTTACTGTCGCACTGTAACAAACGTATTCAACTTCTGTATGGAAATTGCAAAGAATGTGCTGGGCTTTACAGGGTTGATCAGTCTCACACAACAGCTCACTGGTGTACCAGTGATGGCTAGAAGGATGTCTAATTCCCAACTCTAAAACTTTAGTAGAGAGTCTATAGCTGGGGAAAATGGTGCAGAACTCACTGGTGCCCATGTGCCAGATTGTCTTGAGTACCATTGGTATGTTTTATTGTAGTTCAGTATATAACATCCTTCAAATGTAAGGATTTAACTTATTTGCATGTAGCTGGTAAGATTGTATCAGTTGCTTTGTTATTTCGAAATTTGCTTTTATTTTCTTAGACTTCAGGTTTTGTATGTGACAGCGAGGATATGTGGTATTTGGGTAACTGGATACACAGAGTGTTAGTGGTTTGTTTTTTGGTGCCTAAGGAGACAGAATGAAATGTGAAGCCAAGATGGGCTAGCTGGATTTACCCCTCCCCCCAATTCTGAGGCACAGACCCACACACAGACGGTGCAGTAAAAGCTCCATGACACATTGCCTCTACAACTGCCATAAAGTCTTCTATAGGCTTGCAGGCTTCCCAAATAACCCTGGGGATGTAATAAACTCTAGCACTCAACCATCATAGTTACCAAGTGAATCTAGAACAGAGGACATAACAAGAATTAAATTAAATGATAAAAATAATCTAATGAAGCATTACTGAAGGACATATTGTTCTGTCTGAATAAGCATCTTGAGTCGTGATGTAGCATATGTTTTGCCTTTTGGTAATTTCAACATCTCAAGTAAAGAAATTTTATTCACACACTTCTACTGCATGGTTTTTCATTCAGCATTAAATTTTTTATTGAGGCTGCACAATAAAGCCAGTCACAATCATCATTGAAATTTAACATGTACCATGTTGCATCCTGACATGGTTGCATAGTTCTGTAATTTAGAACTATGGATGTCAATCCACAATTGTTGATAATCTGCCACAGGTTATTATTTTTTTTTATTAACTCATTATTTAACAGACTATGTTGCCGATTGTATGTGAAGTACGTGGAATAAAAAAGGAACATACAATTTATTTATTTATTTATTTATTTTTTTTAACTGTATTTTTAGTAGATAATCCCCTCTTAAAACCATAACCAAAGTTACACTATAGAAAAAATTGATTTGAATAAAATTGTTCATTTTCAAACTAAAAGAAATTGAACAACAGTGCCATTCAAAGCATTCCTGTTTACAAAGTTAGGTTTTCTTCTGTTTACCTTTTGTAGTTAAATGCAGAAAAAATATTAAATTTTGTAGAAACTTGAACAGCATTAAGTGTAACATTAGAAGTAACACAAACACTAAAATCATGAGTGTGGGAGAAGAGCATGTTTCTGCTCCTGATAAAAGATTTGACATCCTGAGTTCTAGTAGAAAAAGTAAGCCTGAGGTCTGCCTCAGTATCTGCTCTGATTCTGTGTTTTCAGTTGAGCCAGAGCTGAGAAGGAACAAGTAGTGCCAAACCAGGGAAAGATTCTCACTCGGAGCAGAGCAGCACTAGAACTGAGAGAAACTTCCCTCAACCAATTTCACGGAATCGTCACATGATAGCTCCACCAGTTAACACTCTGCATTGTTTGGCAGTGTGATGATTTCTGTCTTTAATGTCAAGGTGTGGCACATGTGATATGTGATGTGCCACATTGTGATATGTGATGTGGCACATCACATATCACAATAGTATTTAATATAAAATAAAAGTTTATTTATTTTAATAACTTAGTTCAGTTTCAAACATACTGATGTTTTCAAGTCTTTATTTCTGTTAGTTATGACTGATGCCTATTTCTAGCACTCATGGGCCAGAGGCAGGGTCACCCTGGACAGGTCATCAATCCATCAAATTATGTGGACATGGATATGTCTGTGGTTTTGATCATAACTCTCGTTCTTACTTTGCATATGCAACCAGACTGTGAGTCCCCTCTTCAATGGTATCAAACCAAGAGTGTTAACTTGGATTGCAGGATATCTTTGCCACCTACTGCTATGAGTCAAAATATGCAAGACACAGTAGATTTATTTATTTATTTTTTTCAATTTGAAATTAATTTTTGTCCCCTTTACATTTATAGCCTGTATAAAGGTCTGCTACCCAGGTCTGGGTCACTATAACCTCCCCTATCCCCTCCAAACACATTTGTAATATTTCAGGTGTCATACATTCAAACTACTTGCCATTGATGTGGCTGGTTGCTGGATTTTCTTTGACAGCCTTTCATGGCATGGTCAGATAATGATGTGTGTGACTCAGATGCTGAAGGTCAGGGAGAGTGGTGGGATCATTGCAAAGATGAAAATAAACCGAGGAATAGGGGAAACCATGAGGTGATCACAATTGATTCATTGTGATTTTCAGCAATTATATTCTAATATAATGTTTGCTTAGTATCATTCATCTGTAGTTTTTGTGTGTGTCAAAGGAATAAAATGGTCTAAAATAATTATGACTCTGCTGATATCTATATTAATCTGACATATTTATTCCAACAGTATGACACAGTATATTTCCAGTTTTATTAGCTAAAAACAAACTCCACAGACACTGACATGGGGCTTTGCTGAAGGCTATACTACAAACAATAGAGTCGGGGTCTGGGGATAAAGTAAATATTCCACCGTTCTGCAGCCTAATAGGAAGAATTATTCCTGAAATACAATGAACCCAGAGAAGCAATTATTCATAGCACTCAAGTCCCAATTTTAAAAAGCGTAAATTTAAGCTTCTGTAATTATTGTCTTTAATATTGAAGGCATGTGATTGCATTTACATTTAATTTCACTTAAACAAGATGCAGGAGTTTTACATGTAATATGCTTGGTAAACATCACATGTGCACTGTTGCTCTCTAAAACTTGTCTTAGTCAAGTTTAGGAAAACATTACAGTAAAGGTGATATTCTGTCTGAATCGGGGATGAAATTGAATCTTTAGTTGGGTTTGTGGTCATGATGACACCATTTGGCTTTACTGTAGCTTTTCACTGTTCCCTTCCTTGCATGGTAAAGTAATAACTGGCATTTGTTGTCCAGGGAGAACTGTGGTTGTCCGTGATTAGAAGGCTGGACAGAGATGCTGAACAATCTGAGCAACATTGCTCTCAATTAATATGCAGAAATCCTGAATAGCCCCGTTTCATTGCACACATTTTGATTTGACTAGGTTGAGCCCTTGTGTGTGAGGACTCCATTCTGCTTGGAGGCTGCTCTGCTTGTGTGAATCCTACAGAGGGATTTTGACTGTGTGCTGTAAGGATATGCCCCTCTGAGGCTCTTGCACTTTTTCTATTGTTTTCTGAATACATCTTTTTCAACCAATCTTTTATATGTAGAAACATTTTGGTAAAGGTAATTCTTCTCAATTCCTGTGATGGAAGTCATTCTCATATGGTCAGCAGTTCAGTCTAAAGAACCTAAGGACTCCCATATACTCAGGTATACTTCACTCGTCAGAGGTTCACCATCCAGCCACACAGCACACAGAATACCCAGAGTATTTTTCCATGCTTCCAAAAACCTGAAACCCTGTTGTATTTGTAGCTTTTTCTAAAGACAGTTTTCACATGTGGTCCACATGGTCCAAATCAGTTGTTGAGTTTAATTTGTAACGTTTTCCTGTGGGTCAGTTTCCTTTCATGCAGACAAAACTCCAAGTGAACCAAAGTTTGTTGCTACAAACTACGTGAGGACATTCAGTTTTTTTTTTTTTTCAGATGTGTGCAGGACAGGATTGTCAGATACAGGAAGCAGATACCAGATTCTGAACAGGTAGAAATATTAAAGGCAATTTAATCACATCAGTAGCATGTTTCTGGAGGCTATTCTAGGTAAAATGATTTGTGCGGTATTTTGCATGATCTTGAGAACATGTCTTGAAAGATGCTTAAGTTTTTATACTGTGCCACCATTGTTTAATATTGTACTTATTCTACCACATCCCACAATGCAATATAAACCTGTCTATCAGAAGGTGTTTGGTTGAACTTGCAACAGTAGCTGTGTTGGAATCACATTCACACTTTAAACATAGTGGTCTTCAATTAATTTGAAAGACCATCTAAACAGTCCTGGTATGGTTGGTTGTTGGTTTGCACTCTAATGTGATTGCACTCTTCACATCTGAGAGCTAATTACTATTAAAGAGAGGAAAATATAATCCTCCTTCAGACTAGAAAGATGGGGTAAAAAAGAAATTCACAATATATCCTAATATTATTGGCATCACAAGACTTTCTAATATCATGCAGACTTGATGGTAACATTGATGGTGTGCAAGTGAGATTCTAGATTATGGAGAATGAGAATAGAACTGCAGACATTTTAACTGGATTTCTTCTTCTTTACTATTAGCAGGAAGAAAATGATCAACCTGTGATTAATTCTGGTTAATTGAGCTGCACTTACGATGCTTTTCTGTTAACCATTTTTGTGCATGGTTACATTCGGCAATTTAAAAGCAGAATTGTCTAGTTTAATATTTTGCCTGAAGACTCTAAAATTCCTTTACCTTCAGGTACTCCTGTCCATATCCCTAAGCCCACTTTTCATACTTATCTTGAGATCAGTAAGTTGAGGTTAAATAAGTTTCCATGAAATGGGGCATACACACTAAAAGTTAATACATTAGAAGTTGTCACAAATTTTCTTTTATCAATATGCACATCAAGATCAACAACTCTCAAAATGAGTACACAACAAAAAGCAGAATCTCAAAAAATTCAGAGTTGACTGTAACTTCACAGAATTCCCCCCCCCCAAAATTAAAAAAACTTCTCACTATGAAGTTTTATGTGTTGCTAGAAAACGTTTCTGTACATCTTGCCAACACATTGTTGACTGCAGACTGAAGGTTGCATGTGATGACCACTTATTGAGAATTTTTAGAAGAAGGGGGAGGAAACGCAAAGCAGGCAGCCAGTCACTTGCTGACTATGGAATATTTTAATAAATCCGTTGAAGAGAAGTGAGAGTTTATTAAGGGTTTTGTTGCTCTGTGTGCTGATAAAGATATTCCTTCTGGAAAAAAGTGGGAGCTGAATACACAAAGACTGAGTCATGCATTTGAATTTAGATTTCTGTGATGGATGGAAGAAATGAGAATGAACAATGGTCGTGATCATTATGGAAGGGAAACTTTCCTTTAAAATGTGAAAGTGATTCTTTCACATTTTGAATTGCCTTCTAAAACCATTCAGTGTTCTGTTGAACCACAGCACTTCGTTATATTTATGAAACTTGAATGACAGTAATTGCGAATCTCTTCGGCTATTGATTTGTTAAATAGTTTTCATTCTCTTCATGGTTACACACTTTTTGGGTTAGTGGAAAAGTGAAATACAGAAAAAGAAAAATAGAAAATTGACAAAAAAAATTGAGAAAAATGAAACGGAATTAGGAAAAGAGTAAAGAGGATTTCATAGGTTCAACTTATCCATTCACACAGACTGATGATACAACCCCAGGGGTCTGGTGTCACTTGGTGCAGAGAAGTGTTTTTATGCTTTATTTTATAAAGGGATTTGTTGGAGTATTCCATGTTTATCTTTTAAATCAGACAGAATCTTATTTTGCTGGAGCCTTAACTGTCATTTTACATTTGATACTCATAGGTCAATACAACATCCTCTTCCTTTTTTTTTCCTTCTTTTTTTCTTTCCAGTGGAAAAACAAAATGGCAGAGATTGGATGCTGTGTTGTCTTTTTTTCCTTTTAATTCTCTGGTACTGGCATATTCTGCCTGGCCTTGTGCTGCTGCCACATGACTCACTGACTGGCGTTCTGATATTACAGAAATACACAGAGGATAGAGAACAGGGGGATGAAAGAGTGATGTTTTGGAGAGGTGAAGTGAAAGAAAAGGATGTACACAGTTTGAAAAAGAAGAGAAGGAGAGCAAGAGAATTTGAGAGCTGTGTACTCTCATTAGTTGTTCAGTTTTCCAGCCAGGCTGGGAGGGCAGGAGGAGGAGAGCCTGATAGAGAGTGGGGGAGTGAGAGGGAGAGAAAATGGGAATGTGAATGAGACACGGAGAGAGAGGGGTTTCTTTCTCGTCTGTCTGGGCTTTCTCCCATAGCAACAGTGGCTTAGTCAAGTGAACGCCAGTTCCTTTGAGTTCACCCACTGCACTGAATTAACTCTTTGAGTACCAGATAACAGCCCTGTACACACAGAGAAAACAAATCTCATTTATCAGAGTTCACTATCCAAGCTGAGTAGCAATCAGCTGGTTGCTGTTTTGGGGAATTTGATTAGTCACAAAAGTGTAAAGGCATCAAAATGTCCTGACAACTCTGATGTTCTACCTCTGTATCCAAACTCACGACATGTTTATCAGACTGGATTTATTTGTCTGGAAGTTTCAAACAAGGTTCCAGCTGTGAATTTATTTGTTCCTTTGAATAAGGATTAACTTACCAATCATTGACTTTGCAAATTGCAATCATTTTTCATTCAGTCTTTCTGTTAGAAATGTAGCAGAAAGGAACAACGTTTCTGTTTTACCTATGTTTAGCATGATTTACTACTTTGATTGTACGAAAGAAACTGAATGTTGGTCATATCCACATAAAGTTATTGATGCTCAATATGAGGGGTTGCTGTACAATCAACAACATGATTGCTGCTACATCCTGGTCCAGGAGGAGTGAATGCTGTAAGTCAGAGGCTCAATGCAATCTGCTGTGTTTACTTTAAATAATAAATTGAGCATACTGTACTCTTTAACTAGGACCAATTGGAATGTGTGTGATTTAATTGAAATTAATTTTTGCCTTCAAATATTTGTTGTGAATAGGCTCTGTAGAAATAAAACTGAATTAAATTGAAACCTTGATGCTTCTTACATCAGAGCATCATCAGTCTTTATCCATCTCCACCTTTGTGACAATTTTTTGCTCCTCTTATTAAAAACATTGACATTTTTTTCCATGTCAGACTTTTCTATGATGGTCTGAACGGCCCAACCAAAAAAATAAAATCAGAAAATCTGATTTGTGCCCCATTATTATGTACAAACGGAGTGCTGCTGGGTGACATCAGTGTTCTTATTCTGCTCATGCAGGTCGCTTTGGGGACAAGAGATTTAATTTAAAAAAATCAGAATTAAGCTTCAAGACCTGCTGAGGAGTACAGCCTCTGACCCATCAGATCACAGGAACAGAACCTGGTTCCAGTCATTCATGTTTCCAGGCTTTCTTGTGCAGAATCTTTAGAAGAGCCTTCCTTCTAGGACAGCATTGATCACCCCCCTCTCCGCCACGCCAACCTCAGCAGCAATGCTGGCAGCACTTGTACATCTTTTATCAAAAAACAACCTCTGGATATGCTGCTAAGCACTTTCACTCAGCTTCTTCAGTTGGCCGTTAATGGAAAGTTGCTCCACTGCTGCTGCTTGTTCTTAGATAGTACACAATGTTTATCTGCAGTTAGTAAATTGCATGTAAAAATGAGCTTATCTTTACATGTTTACTTATGTTCAGTTTGAGGTTTTTGAATTGTGATTCTCCTTGTTTATGATTGAAATGTCTCAATTGTCTCCCAGTGTTTCCAGTAAGAGGAACGTGATCCATGTTTTAGCTCACACCGAAGCAGAGAAGTCTCTGTTCTGCTGTTCCAGCAGTGAGCTAACTCTTTCCAGATGGTGGATGGTTAGCTCTCCTCTCCTCCCTCCTCTGCTCTGTGTTCTTACAGGACCAGACCTCGGCTGGTTGGAAACTGCCTCTCAAACTGGTAGCATCTTAAACTTTATTACTCTTTGGAAAGATTTACACCAAGCAGAAAAGATTATTTTTTACTCTTAAACTATCACATGATTCTACACTTTATAATAACATTATTCAGTTGTATCTGCTTGTTGCATCTGCTTTATGTAGCAACATTTTGATTGTGCTACAAAATCAGACAATGAGGACGAGAGAACAGAGGCTAATGCATGGACAGTTTAACATCCAAGTTACATTTTTTAAGATCATGACAGGACTTACTGATTTCATTTGTTTGTTTCAAGAGAAAGTATTTAGAAACATCAAGGATTAATATGAACTGCAGTCACAGTGAGTTATTTTTGTACCAATGATCAGAAGAGTTAATCTGAGATTTTTTGTACCCATAAATCATTGAAATGCCTAATTAGTTTTTCCTCTGAGCAACATAAAACAGTAGTTATCAGTTTTCAACTGAGCAATGCTGAGCTACTCTGAGCCAGAGAAAAGACTGTAAACTGTAAGAGGTTAAAATTCAATCCAATTAAAACTGTAAACTGGGTGCACCTTGAAACCAGTAGCTTGACCTAGCCTGGGCTTTCTTTAGAATATTTTTCTTGCAGATGTTTATGTTTCTCAGTTTTAACATGACAAATAAATTAAATCTTTTTCTTCTTCTCCAAATTTAATAACTTTTTTTTTTTTTTTTTTTTTAATGAAGAGTTGTTGCTGTATTTTTATTAACTTAATTGCTGAGTGTTCTGTATTGTTAAAAATGGATGACTCACTTGGTTTAGTTGAGTTTAATTGCAGGTTTGTTGGAATTTTATTTTGGTGCTCAGTCTTGACTTTCAGGGCGCATTCACACCAGAGTTGTTGGGTTTGCTTTAAAACGACAAGTGATTTTTCATTTCTATGTTTAGGGTTAGCCATTGCACCTATCTGCACATTCTTGCTATCAAGATGAATACTGGATCCCTGAATCTGAAATCTTGGAAAAACTGGGTCACAGTGACTCACTCACTGGGTGCTTTTTTTTTTTCTTTAAAAAAAAATAGTGAAATTGGCTTAGGCACACTTGCTTGATGCTTGTACTTGCAGCTTATCATGATGGCGCCCCACCAAGCAGCCATTGCAACTGGTTGTCATCCCAAAGTTTCTGAGGAGGCGATCACAAGCCCTGTACAGCTGTGAGCTGATCCTGCAGTGTCCAGCAGAGGAGTCAGATGAGGATAACTGGTTGAGCTTGATGCTCAACAATTTGTCCTGTATTAATCGGTCTAACTGTTAATGCAAATTCACTCATCATTTACAGATTGTACACAGACTTTAGAAAGTTTCCACACATCTGACCAATCAGCTTAGCGTTTTCTGAATTTTGACCAGTTGTCTCCTAATTTAACTTTATTTTATGACATCTCTTGAAACATGAATCTACAAGATGAAAGCGTGTATGATGCTAAACAGTAACATTTGTCTTTTTTGTTGTAAATACCATTTCCAGACATTCTGTAGGATTTGCTTTTACTGTATACACTGTTCGTATTAACCTGAATGACCTATTTGGAATTCTTCTGTTGCACTTTGACAACTCCTCAGGACATGATTTGATTCGTATAAATGGTGATATTTGTACTTGAAAGTGTTATTTGCACTTTTAATCAACTGTTTTTTGTTTTTTTTAATTAAATTATGTCTCTTTTTTTGGGAAGGTTATGTGCAGAAGTTTCAACTTTTTAATAATAATAATAAAAAAAAAGCTTAAAATACGTGCAAGTTTGTAACTTTATTTCCAAGATGCAGGAAATGATGCTTTTGTGCAGTATCATTTAAAAAACCATCGCATCATCCTGTAGGGATCAGAATCCATCAGTCGCTGATGGATTCTGGGACCAAGAATCAGTGGCGTACAGAATCAGTACGCCACTGATTAATTAAAAGTGAAGAACTGAGTCATGGTTTTAGACCACCAGATGTAGATCGTGTTATACTTTGGGGTTGTGGTCACCAGTTCTCAGTTATTAGGGGACAGAAACGTACAACAGGTTAATCTGGGTTTTGTTGGTAGACTATTCCTGATCAGACTACTAACACCATCATTACTACACTATGTACTGTCGATGATGTTCAGCACTTCCTGAGGATTGAGCCATGTTTAGCAACGTAGGTTTGAAATTACGTACACGTGAAATATTCAGTACAATCCAAAGTGTTTCCTGTTACTGGAAGGAAAAATGAACTTCTCATGAACAGCAGTTAACAGCCCTGTTCTGATTCCTTAAGCACACTCTTACAAGATGTGAACAAACGCCTTACAATGATGCTGGTGTTTGCCTCATATCCATACTTAATGGGATCAAGTTCTGGAGGTGCCTCCTGTGAAACTAAGTGACTCAATCAGCAGTGACTGGCCTAAGGACTGTAAAGCTTGTCAGACGAGCAGACACTGTGTTCTGCCAGTTGCACAAATATTCAGCCAGACGACCCCCCACCCCTCCTGCCTCCCATAGTCTGTGGCTCTGTGCATCAGCTTTCCACACAGACTGTTGGGACTGAAAGAAAAGCCAGATGTGGATTTAAAATGCTAGAAGACATGTGCAGGCATTTGTTTCCCGTAGTGCTGCTAACAGACTGGGGATAAACACCAGAGACGGGAAGAAAGCTCCATGGTGACACACCTTGAAACAAGTCTGTTGGGAGTGTCTCTGACACCTGAAAAACTGCCTGTATTGCCACATGTTTCAGCGTAGTAAGGTGTGGCTGAAGTAGTGGAGTCCCGCAGGGCAATAAAGCTTGTGAATGTGGCATGACCTAACATGGAGACTTTAACAACAACTGTGCTCTTCAATGGAAACTTCACCAGCTATGGCTCAGAATGAGCTTAAGGTGATAAAGGAAAATGAAGTTTAGTGGTTCCATTAAGCTTTTATCAGATCTATCAGCTGCAGTACCTGCTCTGTCTCCTAAAACACAGGCAGCATTAAGGCATTTTTGTGTGAATGCTGTTCCAGTTAATTCATGTATATTAATCTGTTGTGTTAAAATATAAAAACAGCAGTGCCTTCTGATATTCCAGTTGTTTTCAGTATGTGTGTGTCTGTGTGTGGACACTGGAAACAGTGGTGTATGAAGTCCAAAGTTTCTGTTGACATTACAACACAGTATTGTTACATGTTCACCAGTGGCACTGTTGCTTCTGCAGTCACCATAATGCACATAGTAAAAGGTGATGCTTTTACCATGTTTAATCTCATCAGAAATTGTTTAAAGTTTTGATTTTATTGTTAGACATCTTAATGTACAATCCTAAATCAAAACATAAACCGTAGTAAAACATGTGAATGTAAACAGCAGAAACATTTTAAGTAAAAGTATTTAAAAAAATGTAAGTCTGCTATTACTTGTATATCTACATAGAAACAAAAATGTGTGTGTGGGCGTGCGTGCATGCGTATGTGTGTTGGTGCAGTCTGCCAGAGTGTGTCCTATGGAGTGTACAGGGCTGCACACCCTGGATGACTGTGAAGCCTTCACACAGTCCAGCTAAAGCAGAGATGTAATATGAGATTTCCTTGAGAATCTAGGGCAAGGTTCCCTCTCTACACGTGTCGAGTATGCCTGCTCATGCTCTCAGCCTACATGTGTTTGCTCTTAGGTTGCTGGCTTGTGTGACGAGATTTGTCAGTAAATACAATGACCTGAAAACATACTGTTGTGTGAAAGGTGGGTGTGTTTTGGACTGGTGTGTGTACGCGTGATAAGTTTGTTTGTGTGTACAATCATTCTTGGCTTTTTAGCTGTGGTGCAGCACATGAGGGAGGGAGGGGTGTTCTGCTGCTGGCTCCATTGATTGGTTCTACACAGACTGCAACTTGACCTCCACACCAGATGTCTGTAATTCTCCCAGAGACATGCGCACTCGCTCCAGAAACACAGGACACAACTCACACAACTTAAAAAACTTTCCCTGACTACACAGCAGCCAGCAGTACATTCAACAAGGCCTTGTTCACTAACGCAATGCCAGCTCAGAGCAACATGTTGGTTTGTTTGGTTTTCTTTTGTCTGAAACCACAGCAATAGCTTTCTTAATTTATTTATAATCTGTGGATGTTGTGAAAATATTTAAAGTCCAACTTCTTTATATTTTTCATTTTTTTAAACTGAGTTGGTCAACAAAGCTGGTTAAATCATAGTTTCTTTTGGGTTAAAATCATTTTTGCAGTATAGGTGTTGGAATAAATTCTGTCAATTTATTAGCTTAAAAAAAGACCTAGATATGCCTTTTTGATATGATATAGAAAGTATGTCAAATTCGGTCATGCCATATTTCCCATAGATTTGTAGGGACGAGACTAGGCATGGGTTAAAATGTAAAGTTTGTGGGGGGCCCTGAAGTTCTGGAGGGTCTTAAACAGTTGCAGCTGCTGAGTTCATTGATGCCTTGGGCCAGCTCTGAATGTGTTTGAAGATCCAGTGGCTAATTACTTAATTGGGATTTAATAGAAATGCAAAAATTTGTATTTATTTTAAATTATACTTTTTTGGTTTGTTTTTTACGACTCTATACTTGTGTTTATGGATTGTCGGCTATGTCTTCCAGTGACATAATTATCCAGTAATATTTTTACATTTCATGTCTACTTAAGATTTTTTAAGACAAAAACACGGTAGGCTGCTGGTGGACTGCCCTGCTGCCCCAACCTCTGGGCTTAGCAACATTTCCTGGTAGAAACTCTGTGTATGCCATGCATATTAGATGATGACGTGCTATCCAATATGGTACGTCATCATCCAATATGGCAATAACCATGTTAACCATTAAATTTGTTTATTTATTTTGAGGACAACGCCTCAAAACAAATACATTTTAATGCATACATGTTTTGGGCTCTTTACAAAACATAAAATATACAATAATACGTAAAAATCCAACATATGAAATCATATAAGAAATATAACAAAATTCAGAATATAACATTGGTATCTAATGATGATGGTCATTTTTAATACGTCTGTATTGGTCCGTTATGTAAAACTGTAGAGTATATGCAGAATGTAGGGTCAGGTTGGAAGGGGTGGATGGGACTCCTCTACAATGCTTTATTATGTTGCTGTAGCTTCAGCTACTGGGATCCAATGGGGACATGTGCAAATTCATAGACATTTACTGTTGAAGATGCTTATTGAAATACACACCACACCAAACCCTCTCTGTGCACCACCCAAGATGCTTTAGTTCGACGTTATAGTTACAAGATTTTATAGCAGTATCTAATCAAGCATTACATATTATACCTGTTCTACCTGCTGTTAGCAAACCTGTTACTTGGTTTGGGATCGCTGTATCCTGAACACTTGATGACGTGAAAGTCCAATAGCATAACAATCAAAAATATGTTCTTTTATCACTCTGACCATTAGCACTTTGGCTGATATCAATAGTGTCCTGTATGAACATCAGCTGCCATGAGACAGTCGTACTGGATTAAGATTACATTAGCATGTAAAATATAAGTTCATGTTACCTAAAAAATATATGGCAACAATTGCACTCCAACAACTCCTTGGCAATAGGAAAATTGTCCACACTGTTGCCCTAGTGAAATGTTGTGCAGCCGTAGCCTGCGTGTGTTATGACTCTGGTCTGCCATGTTTTCCTTGAGTGCAGAGATTGCAGGATCTATTCTTGCTCAGCTATCTATTCACCATAAACTGCCTGGCTACTACACTTCTGCCATTTGTGCTCCTCATACTGAGATAATGAATTAACATTAGGATAATGAAGTTTGGCTTTGAGATGATTCAGAACTATGTCCATGTCTGCATCCTGATGAATGGAGAGGTAGAGTTTATCCTCAGCCCTGATATAATATAGACAACATTAACTGTACCTCCACACTGCTTTCATGTTAGTTATATCAGCATGACACTCGTTTTTATACCACGCTAAGCACTGAGACTGCTGGTACTATTCGCAGTACCAGCATGTGTGTGACTACATATGCAGTCACACACCCTTTCACAGATCAGTAAGCAATGTAGGGTTTAGCGTTTTGCTGAAGGACACTGGCATGTGGCCGGGGAAGCCTCTGTTGAACTCCCAACCTTTCAGCTCCCGGATAGCTCTCTGCTGCAGCAGACTTGGTTCAGAGTAGGGCTGAAGTGAGTAATTGCGATTAATCGATTATTTAGATAATTTACTAATTTGATAATCTATTAATCGTTAACTAGGAGTATACAGAGAAATGGGCTTTTTTGTATACAGACACAAAAAAGCCCATTTTCTGAAGGAAAAAAAAAAATCGCATACAGAGCAGTAATTAAAACAATTGGATGGAAATTGCACATTGATTAACAGAACAATGTGCATGGCCTGTTTTGCATCCATTCACACAAAAATAGATTGAAATTAATAACAGTTATTAAAAATATCTTTATTTAGGACCCCGATTGACTCATCCCTGGTGATGACTGAAAACTCTGACATCAGCGTCTCAAAGTTCTGCTGCTGTAAATGGAGAAGTGAAAACTGATGTTGGACTGCAATGAAGCCCGTCCACTTGTGCAAAATATTGTCAGTTTTGGCCTGACTTTAGAATAACAGGATTTGTTCTCTTCCAATCACATTACTGGGTTGTGTGATTTTAATCTATTGACTTCTCTGACTGGAACAATAAACATCTGAAGTTGATTATCTTAATTTCATTTTATGACCTAATTTTGAAGACCGCAGAAGGTGAAACTCAGAAGTGCCAAAGAGCCGCACCCAGATGGCGTGTACAAAGAGACACTTTTATGACTTCTTGCCAAGACGTCATCTGCGGTTTATTCTCCCAGATTTGTGAACTGATGTCTGCAGAGTTTCTCTTAAGAACAGCTCAGCATGTTGTTGCTGAATAGTCTGTTGATCATTCTTTGTTTGCTGTGTGATTGGGGCTAACTTTTAAAATGAAAGCTTTTCTAGGGACATGCTTGTTCTTCTGGCACAGTCTGGATTTTGGTCTGTTCTCAGATCATCATAACAGCACATAATGTTTTTGGGCTGATACAGATGCATGAAGGCTACGTCTTAACTTAAAGCAGTGGTTCTCAAAGTGTGGGGCACGCTCCTTAGGGGAGGCGCCGTGCCATTGCAAGGGAGGTGGGAAACAATATGGATGAATGAAAAAAAAAAAAAAAAAAAAACAGTTACACAAAAGTGTTTCACTGTAAAGATGGTTTGTAGTGTGTTGCAACCTGAAGTGTGAAAGAAACTTCAGTGGAGTGTGAAAACAAAATATGTGTATAGATTTATGTCTGGCTGAACGATGTGTGTGCCCAGTTGATATTATTTTGTTATTTTTTGGGGGGGATTTTATTGTAATCCATAGGGGGTTCCAGAAGAAAATCTTTGGGAACCACTGACTTAAAGGACCTCTTGGGCGGTTGGTTGTTTTTGGTCTGGAGCGATGCATTTCTTTGAACGGCAATAATTCCTGAGGAAGGAGGTGGATGAGATAGATCTTTTGACAGATTATCTGTCTTATATTATAAAGGGCTGTATGTTATGACATGGTGACAGTTTTAGCAAATATGTAAGAAACATTTTTTACAGTACCCATTGCAGCTGCGGGCTCTGATCACTGGAGTCAGGTAGTGGACTCCTGGGTTTTTTGTAGATTGTAGCTTTACTGTTAATGCCTGTCATGGCAAAAGGAGCTTTTTGTTGTAACCTAAGCTACAAGCCATAGTGTGAGTTTTTTAATTTGAACAGGAGAGCAGTGTGCATTTTCTGCAACTGACCTGTGGGAGGCAGCATTTTGCCAGGGTGACCAGTCGGTAGCTGCAGATATCTGTATCTGTTTAAAAAGGAAATGAATAGGATGTGATAATTGATAGGACTTGTTCAGAGTGACAGCAATGTCAGAGAAAGCCACACTGCCATGATGTCACCATTTATAAAGCATAACACTTTCACTTTGAATAACTCGCATGATTATTCAAAGTGATCATGCGAGTTCACTTCAAACAGAATGAAAATGTTACAAATTAAATTAGCATCAAAGCTTATTAAAACAGTTGAGGAGAGCCAGGAGTAAGCCCTTCTGCAGATTCTTTCCTCAACAAATATCCTGAGCAGAAGCAAAATGGGTGAGCCAAAGTTTTGTTGCTGTAAACTTTTGTTAAACATGCCACATTAGAAAACGTTCAGCTTTAAGCTGGATGAGTTATCTATCTTAAAGCCCTTTGTAATTTTCCCTCAGGGAAATTGTAAATTTCAAAAATTTTAATTGTAAAATTGTGACCCATAGACAGAGGTCTTAGTCCTCGACAAGGCCATCATGGGTTCAAGTCCTGGCCTGTTGACCTTAGCTGCACGTCTTCCTCTTCTCTCACAACCCACTTTCCTATCAGTCTACTGTGAAATAAAGGCCACTATAGTCAAAAAAATCTTTGGAGAAAAAAAAGATTCTTCTGACACAAACTATTCAGACTTTCATCATCTACAAAGCATTATTTTTGACCAAACTGCCACAGACATTTTCTTCCTCCAATCTGTCTCTGATGAACACAATGATTGCCTTACAGCCTGAGTAGCAATCATGTTGTACTATAATGACCTGCCTTTAACAAAAGATTTAAAACATTTTTCAGGTGTACGTACATAATATTCTTTTTGTCTTCAATTGCTGTCCTCTGAAGTTTGTATATTAATACTTAATGTGTGTGTAATGTGAGTATGTGAAACTGAACTTGGATTTCTAATATATATTAGGGTTAGGAATGTACTGATCAGTCAGGACTGGTTGGTTGCATGGTTAATTATGAATCGAGTTATTAAAATTGTCAGTATTTAGAATATAAATGGAAGCTTGTTTTTGTGAACTTATTTATGTTGTTTTATAAAAGCAGCTTTAGTGGTAACTATCCATAAAATCACTAAGTAATACAAAAGCCCTCCATTTTTCATTTGGCAGCTTGTTTCAGTGTTTTTTCTGTTCCAGTCTACTGCCATTAGCTCACTATTGTTATGTAATACTTAACCTGGAATTTGTATTTTCTCATTTTAATCTAAGTGATAAATATACAGGCATGCTTGTTTGTGTGCATGTGCACCAGAAGCAGGCATATTGTGTGTGTGTGTGTGTGTGTGTGTGTGTGTGTGTGTACATGTGCTTCTTTCAAGCCAGCAAACTTTCAGTTTGAAACAGTAGTGGAATTTCTAGTCCACATGCAGTAGCAGGAGACAGAAACACGTGAGCCAGTTGACCTCAAACCATCTCTGAGTGGGGGAGGTGGAATGGCACAGTGGCAAAGTACTCAGTCTGGAGAAAGCTGGGGATGAAATGGGAAAGGCAGAAGAAGAAAAACCTTTGGACAAATGCTGAAAGGTTGAGAAATTCATAAAACTGTTGAGGCTGTGGGGAAAATGTCATAATTCAACAGTAGAGAGGGACAATAACAACCAAAAACAGCAGGATTTGTTGGTGACATAACATGCTCTGCATGTCATCATTTGAGACAAGGGAGCACAATGTAGCAGTAGGAAGTCTTGAGGAGACAAGACTTCCAAAGCGTGATGATTTGATTCAGAACCAACTGACTTTCTCTTGTCATTGATCATTTCTCTCCTGATACGGCTCGATTCTGAACTCTACAGTCTGCAGCTGTCTCATTGATGTTTTCCTGCCTTCACTCTGCTATGGCTCCTGTGAACAGGACCAGGGTTTATGTGATGAAGCAGGCCTCGCAGGAGGAGATATGGCAGGGCTTGTGGCTCCTCCTCCATTCAACACAGACACAAACTGCTCTCAGTTCAGCCACTTTAAAAAGAGTAAGAGGTAGAATGGTTTTAATTAAAGCGTTCAACAATCCTCCCTTTGTCTTTTGGCTTTCTCACAGTCACATGTGAGTGTGTGTGACCATCATTACACCGCAAGTTTTGGTGACTGTTGTTTAGATGAAAGGGTGAGTCAAGGCTGCTAGTCCAGTCCCTGTATTCTCCACAGGAGGAAGTATTCCTAACCAGGACAGTGGAGCCCATTACCTCACTTCCTCTGCCAGTCTCTGTACTTGGTTCTAACTGGGGATGTCAATATAATCAATATCTAGATATAACTGATGCTGATAACATGACAATGTGTCAAACAATTTAACTGGCCCATTTTCCTCATCCAAGTTGTTACCCTTCTTCAAACAGCAGCGCTGCAAAAACACAGAGACTCAGCTCACCTGAAAATTCATGACTGAAGATGAAATTGAGAGCTGCTGCTGGAAGTTTAAAACTCCAACATAGAATGTATGTCCACAGAAGAGCCTCTTTCTCACTGAATCACACAGAAAGTGTTGTTGGGAGATACTTTGATCAATGACGTAGGAAAAGCTGAGATGCAAAAGGATGGAAGATGCAAGCTGTGCTAATGCTAACCAGTGAAACTGAGAGCAACTGGTGAAGAAGGTTGGTGACACGAGCTAACATCTGTTTAAGTATTAGCTCCTTGCTGCCAGTTCATTGATGTGAGTTGATCTGTTCTCCCATCCAGTGTTTGCAGCACAGTGCCATGCTCCGTTCTAATGTGGGAACAGATTACTGTAGAAAAATATCCCTCAGCTGACCACTTTATCGGCTGCTAAATAGTAAAGCAACGGCGTGACCAGCATAATCTCTCCATTACTCTACTTAATGTAGCTGTACCTGCTAGTAAATGTTTACAAGCTGTGGGCCCAGGCAGTTGGATCAGAAATCAGTGAGAACCGATACCAACCTGCCCAGCTAAATGTCGCTGTTCACCAAAGAAATATAACCAGAAACACAAGCTGAATACTTTTGCACGAACCTAATCATTATCACTGCATATATTTTGTGTGGATCAGATTTATGTTAAATGTCTTTAAGGATAGAAGGACCATTTATTTATTCACTAATGGGGATATGCATGTGAATCAGCAGCAGAGTGATTCACTAAACATAAGCAATAATAAACATTCAACAATCACATGGCTGTTTCCATGGTACAAGCTTCCATAAAGGACATGAGCGTTTCTCCTAAATGTAATTTTTTTTTGTGTGCTCTTGTGATTCAGGAAAGCAGCATGTTTCAATTCTAATTTCTCTAAACATCTGCTGAATTTCTCCTCTTGCTTTGCCCTAGAAAATCTTGTCATATTGTGATTGATAATGTATTCTTCTCCTCATTACAAAGAAACTTGAGCCTTAAAGAGCTTGCATTGCTATCAAAAATAACGAGCCTCTATAAAATTTAAATTGAGACGATAGTGACGGCCATTGTAGTGGCCTGCTTGTAATTTGAGCAACATGAGCAAGAGGCAGCAAAAACAGTCTGTCGAGGTGAGCAGTCCTGCTTCAAACTTCACCTTAAAAATTTTAATCAATGAGCATTTCTGTAAACCTCCCTTCGATCCATCTCCAAACAGTATCAGTGGATGCTAGGTCAGGGGAATATGAATGATGGTGTAAAGGCAGTAATCTGCTGGAAGAAAGGGTATGTTGTAAATAAATCTCAGGCCTCTGAAAAGTATGTTTACTTCCATGCACTCAGTACTTGGTTGGACTTTCTGTTGCATGAATTACTGCATACTGTGGTGTCTTTGTTTATTTGATTGAAACATGTTGATGTACACAAACATGGAGTGGAGCAGTGGGAGTATTTCTATCATGCTCCTAAACGCTGTCCTCTAACTATAGATCTACCAGGAATGAGTTGAAAAAATAACTGTTCTTCATTGCTTATTATTGTAAGTCAGAATGAGGTGATTGGAAAATAATTTATGGGATAAAAGCTGTAACCAAGCAGTTTGGAGCACAGACCTGCTTTTCACTTCACCCTTTGTTTGTTCCTTTCTGTTGTTTGTTGTGAGGATTATGATTTTTGTTTTATTACCACAGCATTGGTTCTGAGCAGCAGAATGTTTTGGTATAGTCACTGGCCCAGGCATCTGTCAGTGCTCTCAGTCCTATTAGGAGGACCCATGTCATCCTACAATGTCTTTTTCCATATGGAGTGTTTGCATCATCCAGCTCAAAATACAATAAAGTGTTTTTCACATACTCTGTCCAAAATCATTATTTTAGAATTTGTATTGTGCTGTTCTTTAAAAAGATAAACCAGGAGAAGGCCTCTACTTCTCCATTCATTCTTCCACTCTCTAAATGAAAATCTGCCGGTCTGGAGCTATAAGAGAGCCCACACTATGATGCTCCAGCCTACAAACTTCACTTTTGACTTGCAGTTTTTGGAGCAATGTGCAGAAACATTTTTCTCCAAACATGATGTGTCTGATGACATCCAGAGAGTCCAGCTTCAGTTTTATCTAACTGGACGAGATTCTCGCAGTGTGTCCAAAAGAGAGCTTCAACATGCTTTTTCTTCAGCAGTGGATTCTCATTGTGTGAGTGTGCAAAGAGGTGTTTGAGGTTGAGAGTGTTCCTATTTTCATAGAACACAAACTGTGCCTGCTGCTTCCAGGCTTTTCTGAATCTCTCTCTGGTTGCTCCTTGGCTCTTGGCAACAGGTTTCATTACTTTGACTTCCATATTGGAGACCTTGTCAGGACCATAGACATAATAAACAATAGATGCCTCGTGGACCGCTCTTACCTGTTGTCGCTGTTGTGGGGCTGCCATGTTGAAGAGGTCGACTGCTCCACTCAGTGTTATACATTTGGCAGGCACAATAAAATATCAGTACATTTAATCATTCATAACTCTCCAAATACTAAACAGATTTTCACACTTTTTTGCTGGAAACCTTATTCAAACAGCTATCTTAGCTACATCTACAGGGACATTTATTTTTTAAAGTACATACACAATTTATTTAAATATCTGGTTGTGGATTATTTGGGCTCTTACACTCATGTTAATAGAATCATCAACATTATGTTTCTATGGAGTGTGTGACATATACTGAGGCAGGGGGTGGAGTGGCGGTGGCTGGGGGTTCTCAGTTGTTCTGAGTATGAAAGGTGTGAGCGAATATAAATATGGTTGTGATTTGACTGCTCAGCTTTGGATGAAGGACGGGAGATCCTCAAGTCTAAGGCCTTGGTTCACCAAGGATGCAGTTGTAAAAGAGAGAGAATTTGTTTTGAGAACACCATTTATTTTAAGGTATTCAGGTTTCCCCCCTGGGAACCCTGCCAGGCTTATAATCCACTGGGGGAAACGCTGGTTGTAGTAGAGACTAACTTTAAAATGACTAGTATTTAAGTGTACATTATTTACAAATTTGGCTTATATTTTAAATCTTTTAGATTTTGATATTATGTACCCACTAAATGTGACTTAAAACAAGATGACATAAATAAGTAAAGTCACAAGCAGACCCAGGTCCTTCATCTGGCAAATGTGCAGATGAATTGGAAGATGTTGCAGAGCAACCTCAGAGCATTCAGCAGCTTTTAGAAAACCTACTGTAGCTTTGTTCTCTTTGTCCCAAACCTCTTAATCCATCTTTGGAGCTCCTGCTGCTGCGGTTCGTAGAAAACCTTACAGGTTGTGCAGAAATCACTGTTTATCCTCACCAAACTGGAGGAGCAGGTTTAGATGCTTTTCACCAAACCTGCTGAAAAGCATCCAAAACCTTGAAAAACTTTGTAGAACTCATTTGGCATTAATCATACTCTCTGCCACGCTTGTTATTGGTATGGTAGTGCAGCCAGCCAGCCAATAACGCTAGCTGCACTTAACTACTATGTAACATGCATCGACACAGACATACTGCTGTAGATTGTTTGGACTCTTGACAAACAGGAAAATGTATAATCATAAAATTAATCTTTTGACTAAAATTCTCAATATTGTCAAGTCATTATAGATGTCATCAGTTACATTGACAAGTATGATGACACTTGTTGTTCTACTACTGTCATAGAAAGACTGCCTTCTAAACTATAAAAGGTTTGTCCTTCTAGATTTTTCTTGTTTATTCACAAACATAACCTTCCATGATTCTGGCCTTTCTGGGCCAAACGTAAACAGGCCTTTTATTTTTGGAAGTCGGAGTTGCACTGTGAGGTTTGGCTCTTAAAAGCTATATAATTAAGTTGGAACTAAAGTTAAACCCAGCTGTGATTAGCGTTAACAAGCCGACAGACAGCGCTGTACTCCGTGCCTGTCTCTCAGATGCTGTAGCCTGCAGCATATATACGGCACATGAAACTGCCCTGTTTGTTTTTAGTGCAGGTTTTAGTGGAAACCCTGTTTAGAATTTGGAGTCAGATGTACATATACTCACGCATACATTGTGGCTTTGGTAAGGAAGGATTGATGGATGGTTGTAACAATATTGAGATATAAAAAAGAAAAGGAACTGTGAAATTAAAATGCGGGCAATTTTAAATAGAAATGTGTTATGCAGCTGATATGCATTATGCAATGCACATCAGTTGCTGATGGGCAGGTGTTTGGCAAAGCAAGACAGCAGACTCAGGCCGGTAGCCTGTTTTTTTTGTGACTGTTCACAAAATAGACTCCGGTGTATTTGCTAATATATTTCAAGGGAATGCAATATTTATTGTGAGAAAATGTAATACTTCTGCGAAGCAATGCAAAAGAAAAGATTTCCCCATGTGCCTTATGGGATTCCGTAGGAACGACAGGTTGTAACAAACAGGGTAGTTTTTTGGGAACAATATTAGTTCCCCATTATTACCACTGCATTTACCATCCCAAATCTATCCTGAAGCACAATAAAAACCGTGGTTTAACAGATTTTTACAGAAATAAAGAAGCACTCCCGCAGGCTTTTGTTATTTAAAGGTGGGATGTTATATAAAATAAACTTTTTAAAGTTTTTATATCATGTTAAGTTATTCCTTTATCAAAAACACAGCTGGTGTGTTGCTTTGATTCTTTCATTCTAAGACCTGAAGGAACTGTGTCCACTGAGCTCATCATATGAATGTCTTCTCATTATAAAGCTCCCAAGGAAAGATGTAAATGGCATCATGGAGGAGCATTGCCATACTGAGGAGGGTTTGTGTGAAACAAGTTGGCGCATCTGAAAAGGCAATTACAAGGCATCAAATTGTGAAGTTAAATTTATCTTAAATCTACACAGCATTTTTATAACAATTGAAGGTAACAGGTTCTTGATTGTGCTACAAAATGACACTATGGACATCCAGAGAAAGAAATCCTCCTAAAGCAGTAACAAATATCAACAGTTTAAACTAAAGTAGAGTTCAGAAATGCTAATGTATAATAAAAAGGATTTGTATCTTTAAGGAAATGTTCAGCCTTTGTGTTTGTGGTTTCAAAAAGGTGAAGTCCACTAAGGACACGTCTAAATGTTGTACTTAAGTAGTTTAAGACATGCTAGCTAAGAATTCACTCACTCAGCTGAATAATGTGTGATGGCAGTAATAACACATGAGGCCCCTCTACTTCGCTGTGCATAGTGAAGTAATGGAAAGAAAGCTGAATGGACTCCGTTGGGGTCTGGAACAGGAGGTGCAGAGGAGAAACTAATTTCCCCAAGTGCTTCCAGTCTTGTCTCCTGCTATGAAATGTGAGAAGCTTATTGTGTGTTCTTTGGTGTGTGTTAGTAAAGGTTTGTGCTCACACACAACCTGGACTGTAAAACAACACTTGGTGTTAGCTTAGTGGTGTTAATTAACATAAACCGAGAGGCTAATGCACCTGCAGGGAGAGTCGGATAACATACAGGTAGAAACTTGTAATACCCTGAGCATGTAAAATATGGGCCAGTTATCCTAGGCTGGGGGTGTGTGTCCTCTAGTCCAAAGAGCCCTTTTTACCCTCAATGCAGCTAAAATACCTCATTTGGAGGCGCCGCAAATGTTCAATAACAATCTTTTGAAAAAGACAGCTTCTCATTTTTGATGAATATCTACTATGTAATTTTTAAAGAGCCAACATTTTTATTTGGCTCTTGAAAATAATATACAAACCAACATAAGATGTATACATTGTCTTTTATAAGATATTTGTGGAAAGTTATATAAAAGATGAGCACATAGTTTCCAAACTTAATGACAAGAAAAGTATCACATTTCCACAAATGCAAAACCTCTTGTTGTTGTATCCATATTTAGAAAGACTAGTTTTATTTTTTTTAATTGTCTTAGCTAAAGTTCTAAATAACAACTGTAGAAGATCCAAAGAGCCACTTGCGGTTCTGGAGCCGCAGATTGCAGATGGTAAGATTTATTCTGGCAGTCATCTGTAAAGACTGTATTTATACCACAAGACTTGACCCATTTGTAGTTGTTTAAAACAGCCGGGATGTTTGGATCTCCTGAGTTTGTATACTCAGTTATTGGTTGGATGGCGGGCCAATTTATGAGCCAGTCCATAAATTCTTAAGATATTGTCCATTTGCCATGTTTTCACATACCTGTCTGAGTTCCAGGGAGGTGAATCTCTGAGCAGCGCTGCATTGCAGTCAATGTGTTGAAGTTGTGACACTCACCCAGCAGCTGAGACAGGCAGGGAAGAGCTCAAAGTCAGCAGCTTGATGTTGTCAGCTGTATCAGGAAACTACTCACTTTAGGGTTGTGTGTGAGCATGAAGTAGAACAGATCTGTAAACAGAAACTCAACAGTTTCAGAGTTGGCCAATAATGTCATCCCTAAAATCCAAACCTGCTAATTTTAATTGGGTTAAAATAAGAAATCCGAGACAATTTTAGCCCTCAGGACTAAGCTGTATTTAGTGATTTCTAATGCCTGAACATCTGCAGTCAGTGTTTACATATCATATTTACATCTGACTAACTGAAATTCAGAGCATGAGTTTGCACTGATAGAAATATGTGAATTAAGATACATTTCTATCACTGTTTGTTGTAGTACTTTGGAATTCCTACCTTTTAAGTTTTGGAGACATGGCAGTTGTTTGGTTTTGCTTTGCTTTTTTTTTTTCTTTTTTTTTTTTTTTTTTTTTTTTAGCAGTTTGGTCATTAACTGATTGTGATGTCTGTTGGTTTCTAAAGATGGCTGGCCTTTCTTTATCCCTGCCCAGGACAGAGGGATTAATAAAATCCATGTATGCCTGCGTTGTGCAAGCAGCCATACAGTGTGGGCCAGACAAGAGGGATTTTCCCATACTGCTTCTACTGCAGCTGCCCTAGATTCCAAACAATTGTCTCAATACAACTCGGCTATTATTAGAGCTGTATTATCAGGAGAGATGGACTGAGAGGATAAAGGAAGGAACATCAGGCAAGGATGTAAAAGGAGAGACACATGCACTTGTTTCTCTAGCTTTGACCTCTTCTTAAAACTCATCCTTTTCTCTTTGATTACTGCAGATCTAAATATGTTGCTTTATCAGGCCTAGTTATAGAAATGAGTGAGATTTTCATTTGACACTGTAGAAACAGGAATGAGAAATGATGACATCTCTGCTACTGTTTGTTGGATATGAAGTCTATGTGTCACTGCAGTGAAGCCATGCAGAGTGGGACGGTCAGACAGCAGCAGGTTGGGTCAATCAGTCTGTCTGCTGTTGGCTCGTCTCCAGCAGCACAGAGTTTATTTTGCTAATCAAAATCAATGACTCAACTTGTTGCTGTCGTCTCATCATACGTCTACACTGCCATGCTATTTTTGGACCTGTTCTTTCCCCCTCCCAACACACCCTGTCTGGACCACACACCCCTTGAGGAAATAAATTAGTAGTGTTTGAGCGGCAGAGACATTGAACACATCACTCCTATTGGTTTCCTTAAGCTCCATCTCTGCCTTGCCAGTTATCTCTCTACCATTTCTGTTTGTTCTGATCCTCTCTCATGGGGGGTTTCTCCCAGACATCCACACCCTGCTATACATCCTCACCATGTGGATCAGTCTTGTCATGTCCTTTCCCATGTGGCTTTCCCACAGAGAACCAAACCTGTGGAAGAAGGAATGTCTCTTCATTCCATCAATGGACATTACTTCAGCTCATTGTGTTACTCACACCCAGTGAGCCAACACAACAGAGCTCCTCACCTCCTGCAAATGGTCCCAGTTCTCTGCAAGGGTTGCTATTAAAGGGGCAATATTTTTTAAAATCGACTTTTTTGAGCGTTACATAATGTTATAATGTTATTCTGTCATCAAAAATGTACATGAAGGGTTTACTTGATTCTTTCATGCAATTTTAAGAAATCCTTTAATCTCCCATGGCAACCATTCCTCTGTGCAAAACGCCGACCTATCGCTGCCTTCAGGATGCAGCTCTTCCTCAGAGCTACAGAGTAAAAGCTTCTCGCGGAACAGCCCCCATCTCCCAGGCTGTCCCACAACTCAGCTCCTCCAGACTAGCCAGCAGAAATTTGCAAACACCTGGTAGAACTTTCCATCAGATGTAGCTCATTGTAGGAGCTACTTCTTAGTGTAATTCCAGTAAAAACCTTGTCAAAGGGTTAATAGAGGAGCCATGTTGTAATGACTTTCTGACATCAGAGTTCCAGAAAGAGCAGGTATTTTTAAAGAGACAGAGACCCAATTTAAAATGTGTTAAACTGTAAAATAAAATTTTGTATTCGTTGTATACAGCACTTTTATAACAACTGAAATTAACATAGTAACTCGATTGTGCTATAAAATTCAAATATGTGACGGAAAACACATAATACTGTCCCTTTAAGAACAGAGTTCATTGACTGGATCCAGGGGAGTATCTGCTTTGGCTGCAGCTCTATGCAGTGCATTGACCTACTTAAACTGTGTGATGGGTGATATCAGAAGCTGTTGCATTTAAAATGTCTTGTGGCATAAAAAACACCACCTTTCCACATTATGTTCTTGTCTTCTGAAACAAAGTTATGGAGAAAAAGTTAAATATGCAAATGGTATGAAGTTTGTGAAAACCTTTGAATTACTCCTGCCAAAAGGGCAGATGTAACTCACAAAGGACATTTTTGAAACAATTTACTGGTGTGCCTCAGATTTGCATATTTCACTCTGTACTCTAAAGACGGAGGATATAAATTCTATCTACGTGTGTGTGTGCTTGCGTGTGTCTGTATATGAGTAAAATAGCCAAGCATTAATAGCTTAAATAATTTGATAACCTATTAAATTAAAACTCACTTGAGGCTTAAGCATTGTGTGTCTGACACACATTAATAAATATTAATTTAATCTCTGAGGAACTGATTTTTCTTGCTTTTGATCTGTTTGCTCTGCTGCTGAAAAATTTCATAGCTGAAGTCCATGAAGCTGCTCTGTTGGTCACTGCAGGGTGCACAGCATTGAGTGTGTTGATGGGGATCTGGACTGGATTACCTTTCCTGTTACCAGCATTCCAGAACCTGCTGCACAGAGCTCTGAAATGGGTTTGGTAGTATTTCATTATGTGTGCAGCAGCAGTGGCTTCTTCTGCTTTGGTTCCGACTTTGCATCATAATCATCTCAGCTTGCACAGTGCACCGATGTGAAATCATGCAGCTGATAGAAATACACAGACCTGTTTAGGAAAGTTGTGCCATGGATACAGATTTAAATCCTAAATGATTCAACTCCCATCCACGTTTTTCACTTCTCATACCGATACAGATATGAGGTTTCTGTATCCGATACTGATCTGATACAGAAGAACAGTGCTGAATTGACTTACATTGTTTTTTTTAATGCAGACAAATGTACTGAATTACAAATTTATTGAAAACTCTGCGCACATTTAAAAGCCATATAAAAGTAAATTAAATAAATAAAAATCACAACTTGCATTTGCTCAGTTAGTAGGGGGTGCACCAATAGCAGTTTTCGGGCCGATTGTTAAGCCTGACCTGCCGATTCTGATTTGGACCGATACCAATGTTTTTGTTTTGTCTAAAATGTTGCTCCATATAGCAAGGGAGTTGCTGAGTTGGTAACAGTGAAGAGACTGCTGTTAACTGCGGACATGACGTGGCGGGCTGGTCAGTCAGACTCTCACAGCAGAGCAGAAGAGGACAAAGGTTGATATGTAGACCTTTGCTGAGGGAGATCAGATTAGTGGATAAGATCGGCATGTATTTATTGGCCAATCACAGATCTCCCACACTTAAAGAAATCCACACCAACAAATCAGCTGGCTGATAAACAGGTGCACCCCTCTTAGTTTAGTGCTACTATAACAGCCAATGTAAAATAAATAATAATAACTGAAACTAACAAAAACAATAGATTCACAACTTTTGGCAAACATGAAAAAATAAACTGCAACAAACCTGAAATGGTTCAGGAATTCTGAACCATTTCATCCAACTGAGCATTTGGCTATGCTCAGTTTGATCCTCTGCCCCAGCCCTAGTTAGTGCTTTTGTGTTTTCCACTGCATTTATGGAATGCATTACACAAACATTTACTTTACATTTCAAAAAAGATTATTTAGAAACCTTTCCTTTTTTCTTTACACTAAACTGTTTCATTATTTTAGACCTTCTTTCTCCTCACATATTTCTACTTATCTTTGTTCTGACCTCTTGACTTTTAAACAGATTTCTTTTGAAAAATGTTTTTGTTGAAGAGCAGGTGAAACTGAGGGGACGGCAGGAAAAGGGAACAGAACCCCAGATTGCTACAGTTTTTATGCTGTAACTAGGACTTCTCATACTAACACACACTTTCCAATTTGCCAGCGCATGACGTCACTAAGAGCACAAAGCATAGAATTGGACTAAATAGATCTTCCCTTATGGATCGGTCACATTGTCACTGATACGGACATTAATATTGGATGCTGCACCTCAAGTGACAACATCGTTGGACATGTGCCAGTTTTAATCATATTATTTGTGAGAATGAGAATTGAAAGCCTGTTGCCGTAGCAACATAACACATGTTCAGCTTTTTTTTTTCTCCATCTCACCCTGTAAGGATGTCTCATTCCATCAGACATTCTCTGGCTTCACTTTGTAAAGGTTGGGCAGCTGCAGTAACGATAATCTGAAGTTTACACAGTGGAGTGTCCGACATGCTTCCACTGCTGCTGTCAGATGTTCCAACCTGGTCATTAACCGGCAGCCTGCTGCTCTCCTACACAGCTCACACATCACTATGCACTGCATTCAATTCTGCTGACGCATCAGCATATTTAATCATTTACACACAAGTTCACATTTCACACTTAACACATAAATAAATTATAACATGTTATAAAGTTCTATAGTTAACTGAAACCAAGGCATTAATGTCCCTATCCTGGTAAATGCTTCCAATAAAATAAACAGATGCATCTTTTCAGATGAGAAATCAGACTGCAGGTAAATAAAGCTGGCAAAACCAAACAGTTTTATAAATAAAAATAATTACTGTTGAGTTCTAAATATGGACCAAGCTTTAAGTACCAGAATCCTGGATAAATGTTTCCACCAGTCATGTAACACTTTTATATCTATAACCAGTTCCTTGCCATCTTTTAACACCAGCCCAATTTTTTTACATACGCTGTATCTGACAAAGGATTACTACTGTATATCCAGGGGTATACAGTGGTGGCCTTGAAAGGCCTACAGTCAAGAAAAGGGCAGCTAACATCTCTGCAGACCCCACACATCCCAGACCCAAACTGTTTAGACTTTTACCTCAGGTCAGTGTTACAGAGCACTGTTTGTACAAACGATCCACCACAGAATATGGAGACTGTTTTCCAACAGGCTGTTCTTCAGATGAACACTGAGCAGGCAGAGCACCCTGATGTCTTTCTGTTTTGTGAAAACACTGTACATGTGAATTTATAGCAACAACAATTCTTTTTATGTAGTTAAATTACTTGTTTGTGTGGACAAATGTGATGAATAAAGTTGTGTCTGATTGTGAAATGACATGGTGAGGAAAGAACATGTGGAAATATTAAAGCAACACCTCAGGAGATTAAAGCTTGGGGTCTTCAGCATACCAGCAAATTAGAAAAACTAAGGATACTAAGTCAGTGTTTTGGAGTCCTGATGATGATAATTTCTGATTTGCGATAATTTTTTTTGGTGAAGATTGCAATGTAGATGTAGACATAGACTGATTTTATTCTCATTCAATTGCACATTAAAAATTTACATATTGAAAGAAATTTTATTGCAAGGCCCAGTAATAATAAAATAATAAAAGTTCAATATAAATATATACAATAAAAAATTAAATTAGTGGCAGCTTAGTAGTCTTATGACATGAAGCTGTTGTGGAATCTGGTTGTTCTGCATTTGAAACTGTTGAATCTTTTCCCAGAGGGCAACAGAGAAAACAAACCATTCTGAGGGTGGAAGGGTCTAGGATGGAAAGAAACTCAGTCCCAGTGATTCTCTCAGCTGTATAGAGAGAAGTCATTCTCTCTATACGTTGCTAGTCAGAGGTGGTACATGCTCCATACCAGACAGAGGTGCTGCTGGTCATTTTGTTCTCTATTGTCCCTCTGTAGAAAGTGGTGAGCATGGAGGGGGCAGGTTTGCTCTTCTCATCCGACATAAAAAGTCCCAACATTGTTGAGCTTTCTTTACCAGACCAGAGGTTTGGAGGGACCAGGTCAAAGTGTCAGTGATCTGTATCCTCAGGAATCTAATGTTTCTGACCTGCTCCACTGCGGCATCATTGATGAGGAGGGTTGTGTGACTTAATAGATTTTTTCTGAAATCAACAATTTCTTCTTCCTTTTTTTTTTTGTTGACATTCAGGGTTAGATGGTTTGCATCATATCAGTCCACCAGATGTTTCACCTCCTCTCTGTAGGCCTGTTTGTTGTTGTCCCTGATGAGACCCACCACTGTCTGCATACTTAATGATGAAGTTCATACTGATCCTGGCTTGGCAGTTATTGGTCACCAGGGTGAAGAGCAGTGGGCTCAGTACACAGCCCTGGGGGAGCCAGAGCTGAGAGAGAGGACCCTTGAAGCATTTTTACCAACCCTCTCAGACTGGGGTCTGTCTGCGAGGAAATCCAGCAGCCAGATACACATGTTGAGCTGAAGTCCAGAAACAGCATTTGCACGAGTATTCTTCCTCTCCTGGTGTTTTAGGCTCTAGTGCAATGTGGAGGAAGCAGTGTCCTCTGTGCAGCGGTTGGAACGGATCAAAAGAGGAGGGAGTTTTGAGATGATGTGATCCTTCACAGCCTCTCCAAACACTTCATCAAAATGCAGTTTGTTATGGATGATCCATATCATTTTCAGGCAAAGCAGGCCAACTATTTTAAATATTTTTGCTATATTTGAAAGTAAAGTCAGAAAAATAAAAACATTTGAAAAAGTTCAACTGTTTTTGTATGTATTGCATATTCAGACAAAGTTTTGTCAATTAAATTGACTAGTTTTAGCTGACTAAATTTTATTGCAACTGGTTGACTAAAAGTAAAACAATTTTGATGTCTAAATTGTGACTACAAAGACTAAAAATAAATGACATCTTTCAGTCAAAATTAACAGTTATCAGACTTTAGACTCAGCTGGTTATTTATCCTCAGAATCCTGATTTAAATATGTAGATATTAAATCTACATTTAAATCAGTATTCCTATACTTGGTTCTTAGAACCTTCTTTGTGCAGTTGGTGTTTAGGAACAGCAGCCCGATAATTTTCCTCCTGAGCCAAGAAACATCTTGCTTCCTTCAGGCCCTGTCTGGGTTCATCAGGATGCTAAATAAATTAATGGGTGCTAATACAACAGATCTGTTTGGACAGATGTGCCTACTTAGTTGATGTTCCTCTTCTTAATACATCATATACTAACATACTTGATAGGGTTGATCTGACATGGTTCTCAGTGTTGTTTTAAACCAGTCTATTGTGCTTCAGTTAAACTCTAGGTTTTGTAAAAGAACACATCTGTCTTTATACCCAATTATCTTTGACGTTTCTAATTTTTTAAATCAATATTATTTGAACTGCTTGTACTTCATTCCTGCCCAGAGAAATCAACTTGTGTCTGCATTACTTAAAGCAAAGCTGAGTCTCAGTCTGTGGGAAAAGAGCTAGGAAGCTGCTTGAAACCTCATTACCAGAGGGAGCTTGGAGGGTTTAAGGCACAGTTTTATCACAGCAGAATCAAAGTAAGATTAGTTTTATTGAAGCACCAACATACTATTAGGTAATTTAATAAAATGGTTAAATGCTAAGGAATCTTATATGCAGGCTTGAGTGATTATTGGATCAGCATTTAAGATATAAATATGGCATTCAATAATCCTGACATCAAGATGTGACACCTGTTTGTGTCTTTGTCTTCAGAAAGACCCTGCATAGTTGTAGCAGCAGCTGTAAGACTCTCAGCCTCTGTTTTTCCTACTCTGTATTCTGTAAAGCTCCAGTTTTCCCTGCTGCAGTATTTAAGAGGCAGATTTGGCTGCTCTCTCCACTCTGGTTGGCTGCTCTCATGCTTTGTGCTCATTGGCTCCCAGGAACCTCTGGTGCAGCCAGCCAGAAATCAGCTCCTCATCTGATGGTGATGGGCAGATTATACTCCACTGCACCACTAAAACCACATTTAAATGACAATACACACACAGCTTATTAATGTTACAGTTATCTGTGGTAATACATTGCTTAAATTCATAAATCCAAAATTCCTCATGGTATATTGCTTATGATTATCATCACCCTGACTTTTATTCCCAATTTGTATGTAATATTTAGACAGCCCAGGTATGTGGCTTCATGCCTGGCTGTATAATGCACAAAGAATGATAATTGGGGACATCTGATGTGCAGATATTCCTGGTTTATTTATATAGCATGAATTCACAACAAATGTCTTCTCAAGTCACTTTACAAGAAACGTTATTTTGGTTTAATACTCTATAAATTCCAATGAATCCTAATTGGTACTTCAAGTTTAGTTCATTTTTCAAAAGATATTTAAAGGGGACGTATTATGTGTTTTCCAGGCACATAATGCCATTTGTAGGACAATAAAGCAACAGTGAAAATTTATATTTTAATATATCTACTCTGAATTAAGAGATTTTGCTTCTTAATCTAATGGCTTAAATTCAAACCTCTTTCTCTTTAAAAACTCCTGCTCTTTATTAAACTCCGCCTTGAGGAAGTCATCACAACATGGCTCCTCAATTAACCCTTTAATAATGTCTTTACCAGCATTTCACTGAAAAGTAGCTCCTATAAAGAGCTCTGCAGTTCCACCAAGTGTTTGCTAATTGTTGCTGGCTAGTCTGAAGGAGCCAAGTGGGGAAGTTGCTCTGTGAAGCAGAGGCTCTAAAGCTTGGAAACTGTAGCTCTGAGGACGAGCTACGTCTGGAAGGCGGGGCTAGGTCCAACCAGGCATTTTGAACAGCTGAATGATTGCCATGGAGATTAAAGAATTTCTCAAATTTTCATGAACCATACCTGGATTGTTGCTAATCCAGGTATGGTTTTGATGAGGGAATAACATTATAACATGATGTAAAGCTAAAAAAAATTAATACATTTTACATAAAACTGCCCCTGTAAAAAGTCCCTTTCTGGCCACAGATTGCATTTAGTTGTTGACCTGCAGCAACAGCAGACAGCCACTAGCATTGTCGTTGACTTTACAGCAATCCCTTTTCATCCCATAATCCCGTTAGACATTCCGTGGTCTGAACTTGTTCCAGATTCCCCTAAATTTATTCCAAAGAGCATTATAGATAGTGCAGATAATATTAACTTCATTATGTGACAATATAAAAATGAGCATAATAATATATGATCTTGCAGAACTCTATTTTATTTTTAAGTCCATAAAACTGACTATTCACTTCCAGATGGTCAGCTGTTTTGTACATAACTTCACTGTCCACAGATGCTTAATGTAAGTGAGTACACTGACATCCTCAGGGCTTTTATGTTGCTAAATGATTTCCAGCACCAGACTGCGACTGGGCTCCAGGCCCTGCTACAGCATTCTATTAAAACAAAAGCAAATGACGTGGAGCTATTTTACTCAATGGCATTAAATATGTGTGTGCATGCAGTCAGGGAGGGGAGTATTTGATGGAAGGAAGTTAAAAGGTCTCCAGCCCTCTGATGCTGGGTAAAAGGAGTTTTGTCTCCATCAGACTTTGTTTAGACAGGAGTAGAAGGAATTTGATTTGAAGTCTGGTGCACATGAAAATGAGGATCCCAGTTTGCTTGCAAGTGAACACTTGTGTGGTTTGCTTACAGTGGGAAACGCAAACAGACTAGTCAGTGATGCCAACGAAAGAAAATGAACCCTCGGTATAGGGTAATATGTGGGATACATCAGTGCCCCCCTTCTGCTCATATCATGCAGCTTCTTGTGAGAAATCAGTCAGTTTAAATTAGAAACAGGAAGCCCAGGTCTGCATGGATCTGGTTAATTTTCATTGTGAACAAGTGGTGCTGGATGGTTTTCTGTTTCTTTGTGTTTTTTTCCCTTCTGTTCAGTCATCATCAGGCCGTATGAGCTGCAGCTTTTGTGACTGTATCACTTTGTCCACTTTGATTAGTGCAGTGAGAAAGTGAACTAATGCAAATGAAGCTGAGACATTTCATATCATGTTTTTGATAACAGTAGTAGTTCCAGTAGTGTTGGACATCCAGACCTTTTTAGACTCACTGTGTCTGGCTGATCCCAGAATGGGACAAGTTCCCTATTATAGCTACATTCAAAAGAATTTGAATCACTTGGAAAAGTTTGATATTTTTTGCCCATTATTTCAGAAAGTGTATTTCTCATCTTAAATAGATTCATTACACACAGTAAAACAGTTCAAGTGTTTTTCTACAGAGAATGAAAACCCCAATTTCAGAATCTCAGAAAATAATTTTACATGTGGTTTTAATAAGTAAGAATGTTTGAAGCAGAAATGTCAGGCTTCTGAAAAGTGTTTCTTCATATGCCTTGACTCGTTCCCTTTCAGGCATATTCAGAACACATTCATATGAATCCTGAACAGCAAAGCAGATGCATGAGCTTTGTTTTAGACTGAATTTCTTCCATCATTTTAACAATAGGTTTCACCTTTCATAATTTTCTCCTCATTTTAACAGTTAGCAACCTTAAAGACGTGTGTGTGTGTGTGTGTGTGTGTGTGTGTGTGTGTGTGTGTGTGTGTTCCATTTATGTAGGCAGGCCAACTAAACAAAAACACACACCGGCTTCCGCTTCAGCTCATTAATATCAACTGGTTAAAAAGGCCTTAAAACGGCACACGGAGCCACAGCTTGCTCTTACTGCAGCTCCCAGTTACTATAGTAACAGACTCAGTCACAGATCTTTCCCAATCCTCATGTGTATTATTCTTATCTGAGAAGACTGTGTAGTTCTTTTGATTTCTTTTTGTTAAGGGCTGTTTGATCATTTTTCACAAGAGATATTTAGTCTCAGATGACTCACAGCAAAAAGACAACAAATTCACCGGGAAGACCCCTCTCCTCCTGAAGCTTTACCATCACTGA
Source organism: Poeciliopsis retropinna (assembly GCA_010277075.1). NCBI lineage: Eukaryota > Metazoa > Chordata > Actinopteri > Cyprinodontiformes > Poeciliidae > Poeciliopsis > Poeciliopsis retropinna. The sequence goes on from VMRM01000023.1 coordinate 1,287,059, forward strand.
TGGAGGATGATAATAATAATGATGATGTTATCAAATGATTGATAGCTGAACAAGTCATTAACAACTACCATAGTTAGTGATTGGTTTATTGTCTCAAATGACTGATTAGTTTCAACTCCCATCATTCTTAGTTTGATGTCATAAATGTCTCTGCATCGACTGGTTGCTAGTATCTAGATGTAATGATGCTCCAAATAATATTTCCAGTTATGTTTTTTTTGTCCTTTTAATGAGAAACCAGATCAAGTAGAAGAGTGACTAAAGTTTTCTCTGACTGCATGAAGCATAGATGAGCACAGAGCTGCCCCCACCTGTTGCTAGGCACTGATGCACCTTTCCCTTTTGTATGAGGCTAGTAAAATTGGAAATATGTTGAAAAACTTTTAAAAAAAAAAAATGTATTCCTGTATGTATGTATGCATGCTTTATTTAACCAGGAAAAATAACTGAAATTAAAAAAATCTATTTTCCAAGAGTGGCCTGGTCAAGACAGCAGCAGTAAAACATACAGCAAACCCAAAGTACAAAACCAAATCCACAAAACGGACAACCAAGAGAAATCACATAATTAGTTGTTAGGGCATTACAGAAGCCAGGTGATTTAGTTGCTTATTCACCATCCAGAAACTTCTGCTGGCCAGAACTCTGCACTACTTCTTCTGCTTCTGGATTTCACTCAGAGTCAAAGATGGCCAGTTGGACTATTTTTATCTGTTTGCAGCCATTCTCACATGTAGGGTGTACTGCTGAATAAATTTGGAGGGCATGGCCAACAGTGGCTTATTTGCATTTAAAATGACGAGAGCCCTTAGACAGCTCATTTTGAAATGCTACAACAGGCAGAACTGAGCAGACTGAGAAATGATCTGAGGATGATTTCCAGTAAAAACATAATGAACATGGTTTTTGTAGCCCACATAATCTAGTTATGTTTAAATCATAACTAGATTTAAACAAAGTATAACAGGTCCCATATAATTGCAAATAATTAGGTCATGTTCAATGTTCTGCTTAAATGCAGTGAGGGCAGTTTTTTGTATCCTACAGTGAGAATCTCCTGGCAGCCCATGTCTTTATATGTGTAGAACTTCGCTTTAGACGGAGCGCTCGGTATCCTGAACATACTCATCGCCCCGGAAATGGCATGAAACTATAGAGTAAGGTCAGCGAATCTAGTTGAATCACTACATGAATGAATGAATGACCCATTGTTTACAGCAAATGGGGAAAAGTTGCTCCAAATAATCGCCTCATCAGAAATGGATGGTGATTGAGGGCAACTTTTGTTGTGTGGAATGCAGGAGGAATAAACGGCTGGATCTGTCTCCATCTGTCATCCACCGTTCTCCGAGGTGGAGGAGTACCACCTAGCGTCCTGGAGTGACTTTTAATGATTTGGTTGAAACAAAGTAGGAAATGCGTCCAGGAGGGAGAAGAGGCAAGCATGACATCAGGCAGTAAGAAAGGAAAGGCTTTAGACGTGTGGAGAGACTGCAGCAGCCGTAAACAAAGAGCCAGTGCTTCCCTTCACTGCCTTCTGGCTGGGAGTGATCATTCAGTTGACTGCAGCAGGGCATTGTGGGAGGGGAGGAGGGCGGGAGGCTGATTAAGGAGAGATGCACTCGTTGATCCCTTTTCCGCTCCGTCTTCCACGCTGCCTGCAAAGAGAGAAGAGAGGGGGAGGGGATGAAGGAGAAAGAGGATGGAATCGGGAGACGAGGGAAGGATGGCTGATTCATGCACACATCTGTGCACTCTAGCAGTAATGGATTATCTTAAAGAGGGCATGGAAAGGTCTCTGGCTGCTGGCAGTGGATGTTGACTTCATCAAATTGCATTTTCTATTATACATTAGGAATTTATGTAAAAAAAAAAAAAAAAAAGCCAAAGGTTTGACTTTATTTTTTCTGATTTCAGCTCTGTTTAACTACCAGCCACTGGTTTAGTTATGATGGCACTTAGAATCACTTTGAAAGATGCTTTGAAATTACAGGTCTGGAATTCTGGAATCTGGCTTATTTGTATTTCATCTGGGAACTAGAATATCAAGAGTAACTGATGCATGTTTTAAAAAATTTAATAAAATGTAATAACCAGCTAACCAGGCCTTTCATCTTTTTATAATCCCCCCTCCCCCCCCCCACACACAAACCATGCATTTATAAATGATGGAGCAGCCTGTTTTCCTTCCACATAGGACCAGGTTTGTTTGGTCAACATTTTGGTCATAAAACAAAAGCGTTACTATAAACCAGCTTTTTGAGTTTTTTTTATATATATATATATATATATATATATATATATATATATATATATATATATATATATATATATATATATATATATACGACAAAACTGCAAAACCAGAACAAACTAGGGCTGAAATGATTAATCAAAATCATCTTGATGAACCAATGCCAGAAATGGTCAAATTCAGAACTCAATCAATGGTTAGCTCCAGTATACAGACACAAAAACACCATTTGCTGAAAGAACAACATACTCAGTAATACTGTACAAAACAGACATTTTGCATTTAATATGAAAAATAAAACCTTGTAACCCTGTTAATATGTTCTACCCAGAACTACTCAAGTTATAGTTTTAGATACACCTAGTTCCAATTCTTTTAAAAAATGTAAAATGAATAAATAAAAATCCTATTTTACACCTTTCACATTGATATTATTAAATAATCCCCACATCAGGCCTACACAGAGTCCAACAGAACGGGTCAAGCTTTTCACATTTTACTATTAAAAAAATTTGGTTTTAGCTTGATATTCATTCTTTGTGTTAAGGAATGCTGTTACTGAATTTTAAACAATAACATGTTTTCTTATTCAAACAAGTTGTTAAAGTATTGTATTTTTAATATTGTATAGAAAACACCTAAATGATTTAATGAAAAATGCAGAATGATGCAATTTTTATCAGAATAATTGATTACTAAAATAATAACTAGCTGCAGCCCAAGAACAGATCTTTAGTTGCTGAATATGGTGGAGGTTTTATTACCCCTGAACACTGTCACATTACCTTCTTCTCATAGAATGATGTTATTAACAGGAATTGCTCTGTCTTCAGGTGTATGTGGAATTTGATGACCAGGAGTGGGAGAAGAGGGAGTGGGTGAAGGTCTATGAGGATTTCCAGCTGTTTCTCCTGGAGCACCAGCTGGTCTGGGCAAAGAAGAAGGAGGGAGCAGCTGGAGGAGCTGGAGGCCTTCTGCAGGGAACCAAGGCCAAGCACGTCCAGTGGCCTGCACTGGTAAGATCTCACCTTCCATTTTAGGGGCTGGAGTCATATGACCGGCTCAGTCATGTGACTGACCTGGCAGGATACAGAATCCATCTCTTGGAGATGCTGCTATACACGTTGTCTGCTTTCTGATGCATTGTTGTTCTATTTTAGACACGTTTTCAGTCTGATTATCGGTCTTTTACATCTTCTGGTAAACTTCCTAAAGCCTCTTTATGTGTCCATAATGAGGTTGTTTGTCTGGGTTTTTAATCTTTTCATAAATCTGGTCAAGTTGGCTCAGAACTTCACACCCTTTCACACACCACCTTAAATTCTTTCTGTTGGTATGATGTTGATAAGGCCTGTTCCTGCTGTGAAGCTTGGTTTATGTTTGACACATGTACAGTCAGCGGCAAAACTTTTTATTGTTTTTGTAATCAGACGGGTACAACTTTTGCAGCATTTATACTCTGTGTCTTGTCCACACTACTCTGATTCTTCAGAGTAGAGCAAACGGATACCACTGTACAACATGTTTAGCAGTTAAGAACGCAGTTGTTAGTTAGCCTGTGAGTGTGATGATGGTATTATTGGTTAAATGGGCTGAATTACTTAGATGTCTGTTTTTGCAAACCTGTGCCATATTTATTCTCTTGGAACTGTCCACTTATTTAAAAAGTTTCAGAGCTAAGAGGTATGTAATGTTTGCATGTTCCATAGCATGTGTGAAACGCACACATGCTATGGAACATAAGCTGCTTAAACTGGCCAGTTTATGATTAAACTGCCAGTTTAAGCATAAATGGAGCTTAAACTGACACTAGATGTCACTTAGCATGTGATTTGGACCTTGGTCTTCTCTCACTGACCGCCACTGTCATTTGGTGATTTCACCATTCTGTCATCTTGCATGGAGCAAGTTGGAAAGTCTTCACTCCCCAGACTGGAGTGAAGACAGACTGGTGTTTCTTGCTGTAGAACGGGACGGTGTCATTAAAAGAGTTGCTCAGGTTTACCCCACTTAGAGGAGAATTGCTATAAGGTTAATGGTTGTCAAAAGGAAAACAGTTGGTGAGAGGTCAAAGGGTAAGGTAAGGCAAGGTGAGCTCTACCAAGTGAGCAGTTTGTTGCTACACAAGCACAAAAAGTCACTGGAGAAGCATGGAGTACATTCACCAACCAGCTTTACATCATGTTATAATGTTATTCTCTCATCAGAAACATAGCTGGTGTGTTGCCTTCATTCTTTCATGCATGTTTTAGAACTCCTTGAATCTCCTGTGACAACCACTCAACTGTTCAAAATACTTGAGTGGGCCTAGCCCTGCCTTGGAGCTTGTTTCTAAGCTTCCATCTTCCCCACTCAGCTCCTTCAGACTAGCCAGCACAATCATACTGAGGCTGAGGGGCTGCATGATGCACACTCTGTGGGTTGGTGGACTATAGACGCTGTTGTTAGGATGAGATTTAGATGCACATTACTGTGTTATCATCATTATTAGATTAATAGATAATTAGACTTACTTATCCTGATAAGCCTAAAACTATTCAAAGCCCTGGCAGATTTAGATTTAGAATAATTTTATTTTGACAGGAAATAAGATTGACATCTCTCACCACAGTGTAACAGCTAGATTTGTTTTAAAGAATATATTTGCTCCATTTACATTTCATGTTAATATTTAAATTGGTTCTCAATAATCAGTATAGGAAATTAGCACAACATTTTACTGCTTTTTGGATGTTTCCTCTGGTATTATTGACTATTTAAGTTTGGTAATGAGCTTCAAGTCTCAGAACATCTGCTGGATTTGATTCTAGTAAAAAATCAATTGTCTGGTGAAAATAAACAGAAATGCCGGTAGATCACTGAAAAGCTGATGCTTGTTTTTCTCAGCAGTGAATACCATGTGGATAGAAGATAGACATGCTGTTTGTACATCGTTTGCTCCAAATGCTTGTTTTAACACAGTTTTGCTTTAAAATCTGATTAGTTTGTTTTTATTAAAGAGAAAGATTGAAGGAGTTTCCTCTCAATAAGCCACCAGGAAGAGCTGACAGGCTGCATGGGAGAGCTATGCAGCCTGTAGGCACTCTGCTCTGTCTCTAGCATCTCAGTAGAAAGAGTTGAACTGCAGAGCTGCCGAGAAACTTTCTACTCATTAATACGGCAGCATACCCAACGTATGCAAAAACATACTTTTCCTCTTGCTTACTTTGAAAAAACAAAACAAAAAACCAAGTAATGCACTTTTAATTCTCCTCTTCCAGAGCCATTATCACTGTGTAGTTGTAGTATTTTCTTATTATATAGATAATGGTTAGATGTTTGTACCCGACTGCTATTTTAACATATCATCAATTTTTTACTATGTGGTGTTACAATGAATCACCTTATTAGTTTTGTGTTGAGACAACAGATTGTGACTGTATTGTGTTTTAGGTGTAAAACCCATGTCCACATCAGACTTTCCGGTTTATCCTCCAACACTCTGAGCCTGTATTCCAGTGTGTAAAGATGCATAATACTTATAGGTTATCACTTCATCACAAATCTTGACTTGTATCTGATTCCTCACCTAACCTCATCTCTCAGCAATCATTTTAAAAAGAGAACCTGCAGAACAGAGCTGGTTTATCAGTCAGATAACTAGCCGTTAGAATGTTGTGATCAGAGAGTGTTGGATCATAAACCTGGTTGATAGGACTCTAGCTGGCAAAGAACACACAGTTCAGTTTGATCAGTTGTGGAAAGATTATGCAGAATAGTGAGAATTTCTGCGTCCTCATTTCTGAGGAAGTCATGCATCTTTTCTTTCAACTGTTTTAAAAGGGGGGGGGAAGCAAAAACAAATAAAATATCACATAACATTTATCTATTCTCTAAACTAGAAGTTAGGCCTAAGTCTCCAAACAACAATGTTAGCATTATTGCAATAACTCCTGGGTTAATATTTGGTCTGCAACAATTAGAGTTTTCTGGCCGATCGCTGATCTTTTAAAAGATTCTAATTTTGGCTGATACAGATTTGTGTTTTGTGCTAAACATAGTGACAAAATGACTAAGTTGGCAACAGTGAGGTGACTATTGTTTATCACGCACATGCAGACATGACCTTGTGGGCCAGTCTATCAGTCCCATCTCTCTACCAGCAGAGCAAATGAGGACTGTTGCTGGTTTTCAAACGTTTTGCAGAGGAAGATAAGATCAGTTTCTCATGTAAGGATCACCTAGCTACTCAAAATGAAGGAAATCGAGACTAATCGACTGACAGGACAAATTATGCAAACACACACTTGGGATTGAACCTGAGAACAACCCTATCAATCATGTTTTTGGACTGATAGGGTTGTGAGAAAGCCATAGTACCCAGAGAGAACACACACATGCACAAAACAAACTGCATGTAAAAAGACCCTCAGACAGGAATTCATACCCAGGACCTTCATTGCTGCAAGGCAACAGTGATGCCAACATTTGTCGGTTTTTGTAGCAAAACTGGCGAATGTTTTGAGGATTCAGCAGGTGTGTGAAAAAGGTTTGTTCTTGTGTATCTGAAAACTACTGAGGAATCAACAGCTGACAGCTACATCACAAACCAAAAATAATTGATTGAGAAAAAGAAACAATATCTCAGTTCATTAGCGCGCACACACGCACACACACATATATGCTTACACCCATGCACACATGCACCCTTAACCCAGAAACAGTATTTCTCCTCATGGAGATCAAGGATTTGTCCCCTCAAGGAGCTGTGGTCCCCACAAGTATACAAAACCCTAGTCCACACACTTACCCTTACACACACACATTCTCTCTTTTCTTTGCCTCGATTTTATGTCCATACTTCTGCCAGATTTGTTTGTCTGTGGCAGTGAGGTTCTGTGGTTAATCTTACAGAGCAGTGCTGTTAAATAAGGGGGTTCAGTTGAGAAAAATGTATAAAATCAACAAATTCTGTGCTGGCGCCTGGGAGATGCTCTGTGTGTATCAGCTTTAGAGACATATATTTGAAATAATTTGATCTTAGAATCTGCTTAGGGATAAAATTTTGTTTCTTCCTGGTTGTTGCTCTTGTGTTTGTCTTCCTGTCTATTTTTTTGTACTCTAGCTTCTATCCCTGCTCTGTGCTGCTGTTGTCATAGCAACAACATTAAAGGCTCATAAATGGATGTCTTTGGAAAAAATAAAATGGAATTGGATCATTTGATGCATGCATCTTTCCTCGTACACCATGTTCTAGCCTTCTTACTATTAAAAGAAAAACAAAGTAATATGGAGTAAATTTTTCACGTTTGAATAATAAACTGGAACATCTGAAATATGCACATATCAAAGTGTTAGTGGTAATGTTCAGAGCTCCATGTCTGTCTGCTTGTTTGTTTGGGTTGATCTCAACAGTTTATCTCCTGCAGCTGGTCAAATTGATATCTGGTTGTGAACAGGTGGAATTCTATGTAGTTGATGCAATGTCATTTTTACCAACTGATTTGTAATCAGTTTGTAATCACTTAGTCTACATGAAAGTTTGGAGGAAATCAAAGCACGGTGATGTCGAAGCTGCAGTCGGCCTTATTGTGTTGTGTGGTTGTTGAATAATTCATCTGGTTTATGTCAAAGGAGAAAAGCTGAATTCTACAGAAAAACTTTTCCTTTGAGTAATGTGGCTGAACCAGAGGTGTGAGTTTAAACCCAACTTTATCTCATCAGTAAAGATTCAAAACGTCACTTGGATTTGAGCCTTTTAAATTGAATCTTTGATGTTTGATGCAGGAGCCGAGCTACTGCACAGAACTCCTCTGACCTTTTAGCAGAGTTTCCTTTACATGCTGCTGCAACATGCATACTGTATCTCTCAGGCCTTTTATTCCGATTGTTCTTGTAAATGAGAACTGATTCTCAATCACCTCACTTGGTTATGTTTTGGTTAAATAAATAGATTAGTATTTTTTCTTTTGTTTTCAGGGGGAAATATTGTTTCCATATTCAAATTTTCAAAACACAAATGGGTTGTTTTAAATAAAGTAAATTTGTTCTTAGAATGATGTTCTAGACCATTTTTTAATTTTTTATTTATTTATTTATTTATTTTTTTTTTTAGAAATTGTCCCTAAACATCTCTATGATGTGTTAATTAGCTTTAGTAATCTCCCAGTTTAACAAGTTGCCCAAGAAAAACATGAAGACATAAACAGTTACACAGCACCACCTGAAGAGTATTATATCATTTTATTTGTTTGTACAAACCCTGTGTTTGGTCAAAAGAAAATTAATCTGAGCTGAAAACCATAGATAGAAATAGAATAACTTCAGTGCTGTGCATTAAATCACAAATACATAATCACAATAATGTATAATAACTGTTAGATGTGCAATCTTATTGGGAAATAGGTAGTATAGTTTGGATGCCTCAAAGACCAAAAATTCTATTGATATGAAAAATGTATAAATAATTTTACGTTTAAGGATTAAATTTATGTGAGATTTAAGTTTCATTCAATGTGGGAATAATTTAAGAATTTATCTGGCGTGGGAAGATTTAAATGTTTCTTATGAGTATGAGAGGGGCAGGAAATCATAAGATCTGGTATCTTCTACTGGCTCCTTTTCAAACAATTATTCTAAAATTGCTTGTCAACAGGCATGATTATTATTATTTTTTTTTCTTGTTTGTACCTTTTTGTCTGTTTGAAATACATAAATAAAATAAATATCTAATTGTCCACTAAAATATTGCATTATGACCTTGCATTTTTCATCACAATGTAATATTCATCGAGCTGGACAGTCTTACAGATGTTCACACCAGCTGCCGAATGCTAAAGGTCACAGAGTGATGGGCACACAGGTGAAAAAATAGGTAGATATGGCAACTGATATTGCCATCATAATATTTACCAATATTGTCAAAAGCTCAATATTTTCTAATCTATCTTCCACATATTACAAAAACTATACTTGTACAATTCTCCAGAAGAGGTGAGATCAGTGCAGGTTATTGTCAAGAGTGTAACATGATCTAAGTGGCTATTTAAGTCATAGTAATATAATATAGTAATGTACCGTGAGGTGAAAGACTCAAAGTTGTGATGTCATTTTGAACACATGATGAAAGTGTTGCAAATTTTTACCTAGGGGTAAAACCTCATAAAATTGACAAGCTGCTGTTTAAAGCACATGGTTAATTCTGCTGTTTCTTCTAGCATTGCAATGACAGTTACATAACGTGTCTAGTATTTCCTTTATAAAGGACTTCCTTTATAAAGGAAATCATTTATTTCCTTTCACTGGTTGTTCTATAAAGGAAATCATTTATTTCCTTTGTAAAGGAAATAAATGATTCTTTATTTCCTTATTAATAAATAATGGACTGGCTGATGCATTTTCATCAGCCAGTCCATCTAATCTAGAAGATTGTTGAACCATAAGCATGTCTTGCCATATCTACTTGATCAGAAAGTAAATATTTATGCAATTCTATAAATAATGCCACTTATTTTAATGATCTGACTGTACTCATATTTTACTGTACAAATAGGTATGTACAGCTGTACATACCTATTTTTTATAACATAAAAAAATCTTGCTTTGTGTAAAATTAGAATTTTTGCTATCGATCAGTCTGCTGTTCGTTTTGAACACAAAATGTATTCTTTTTTTGGTTAATATTTGCAGTGAAAAACAGTATGGATCTCACTGGTTGTTCTGGAAAACAAAATTTTAGCTTGTTTTATCAATAACTGCCAAATAATATTATTTTGTTATAACAATGTCATATTTTGGACCTGATTCTGGAACTGACTTCGAATTGCATGTATTTACTTTGGTCATCACCTCCTGTGCAATTCTGCTTGAAAACGTTCTCGCTTACAGTCTGGGTTTCCTCCTTACAGTTTTGTCTGAATTTTGGCCTGTAGATTTTTTTCCGGGCCAATCAGGTAACAGAAGGAAAAGTTGTAAATATTGACATCTTTTTTCTGCTGTTTTAGAATTGTAGTCTGCCTGTAGTTAATGGCAGCAGAGGAAGTAAGTGAAGCCGTTCAGCCCCAAATATTGAATTACAGCCTCCTCGTTTGAATCAGTGCTTCTTTCTTTGCAGTGGAGGACAATCCTGTACAGTGCAGGCAATTTCTGCTAAACTTCTAGCATCGAAATGGACCATTATATATGTCACAGACAGATGTTAGCAGATGGGTAAAACATAATTCCTCAACACAGGCCATGACTCCAGGAAGCAATCGTTTCTCTGGACGAAGAGGGTTCTACCAGGAGCTGGTTCTACCAGGCTGCCTTGGATGTGATTTGAGACTCTGGTAACAATAATTTGATCCTTCCTCTCTATTGAACTGTTCCGATAATATGTGAGATTTAAAATTCAAAGATGAACTTTATTTGAAGAAATATACACTACATACAATACATATCTGCACTTTGCTGTCATTGTGTTTCTTTTTTCTCTACTGCATTACCCATTTTCATCAATGTTTTCTGGGTTCTAACCCCATCCATGGCCACAGGTGGATAGTTCCAGCTCCCAATCATGGAGATGACTTCTAGAAACATTAATGAAAGAATTATTCTGAGGAGCTCAGTGAATTCCAGTGTGGTACCATGAGAGAATTCCACCTGTGCAATGAGTCCAGTGGTTACAAACAGCTGTTCGTGGTGTTTAGAAGAAGGTGGAAGCAACTGGGAATGACAGCAGCTCAGCCACAACGTGGTAGACCACATCAGATCACAGAGGATGGTCAGTGGTCACCATGCTAAGGAGCAAAGTGTTCAGACTTTACCAGCTTTCTGCAGAGTTGATGGCTGCCACAGAAATGAAAACATTCTACTGTTTGAAACTGTAGAAAACCTGCACTCTCAAAGTGAAGTTCTTTGTTAGGAACACATGGACCAATCAGATCTCTGTATGACAGAGGTGATTATTGAGGGCTTTATTTGTTAGGAGAATCTTACATTTTATTCTGGATTTAACAGGGAGCCAATGAAGAGAAGCTAAAGTGGGAGAAATATAATCTCTGTTTTTAATTTTCATAAGAATTTTGCTGTACCTTTTTGGGTCAGCTGAACATTTTAAAGTAAAGAGTTACAGTAGTTCTGCCTGGAAGGAACTCATGGATGCCACAGCCGAGTTCTTGGCATCATTCCTGGACAGAATATTTCTAATTTTAGCAATATTCTGGAGATGAAAGAAGGAAATCTGATCTGTTAATACGGGGATAAATAACATGTCCAGATCTAAAATAACACTGAGGTTCTTTCCTTTATTATGGGAGGCAGAGGAACACCTTTGGGATGAGTTGTAGTGGAGACTGTGAACCAGGTCTGCTTATCAAACTCCAGCTTCTGGTCTCACCAATGTGCTTCTGGAGTTGCAATGTACACACTCCTACTCCTAAACCTTGCTTCCCAGAAGAGATGAAACTGTTGGAGCTGCAAAGGATTGACTGACTTCACTTTTAAACCATCTGGATGAGGAATGGGGTCTGATTTGAGGTCAGATATGTGAAGGCAGGCTACTGGCTGGGCTGCATGGTGGCACATTTATTACCACTGCCGCTGTGTGAGCCCCACGTGCAGAAAGACTGAACCAGTTGAATGTTAAAGTATTACTTTTAAAAATAGTTTTATATTACATTTTATGAGATCAGTAAAAACCTGAGGCATGAACAAAAAATGCATAAAAATGCCTGACAGCAATTGGGTTCTCACTGGCAGAGAACCCTCCAGGTATCAGGTTTCTCCCAGCCCAAAAACATCTGTTAGGTCACAGTTGCTACCATTCGTCTCTGTGTTGCCCATGCAATAGCTGTACTTGTCTCTCACCTATTGATTGCAGCCTTGCACTCATGAGTGAGTATATACAATGCATGAATGAATGGAGGGATCAATGCACAGATAAACTGATAAGATGACAAATCAGAGCATAGCTGATAAGAGTTTGAGTCACACTGAAGTGAGTAGCTTTAACTTCCTAACCTGTGCTGAACTGATGAATCTGCTCTCATGTATTCCTACATTAAAGTAGCCATTCCTTCTGAACATGAACAGGTTTTAGAGGTGCACCGATTGAAGTTTTCTGGCCCATTACTGATCTTTAAAATGGCTGACCTGCTGATTCTCATTCTGGTAGATCCTGCTGAAAAGTTACTAAACATAGCAGCAAAACTGCTAAATTATCAACAGTGGGGAAACGATTGTTGAGTACGAGTGGGTGGTCTGTCAGTCAGCCCTCTCACAGCTGATTTTCAGACCTTTGTAGAGGAACATAAGATTGGTTTCTCATGTAACCGTCAGCTGATCAGCAGTGTTGCAGCCTTCTAAGTTAAGTTTGGCGCCCCTACCTAACTCCTTAGAAGAAATCTTTGACAATTTTCTCTGAGTAACTCCTGTCCCCTCCTCGTGTCCCCCCACCCTCACCCCCCACCTTTTTTTTCTTATACATATGTTTTTCTTTTCATATTTGTGGACAATATATTTGTCAGGGTTAACTCCAGTGACAGTATTCTTCTTTTCTACTGTTCAAATGTTATTTCATCTCAGTTAAGTTTTGTGTGGCTGTGTATGCTGACATATCCTAGTGGTTTACAATCTTATAAATTTTATGGCTATACTTTGTACCTTATTTTTCAGTATAAGGTACCACCACTGCACCTCCGGCTAATAATCAATAAACAGACATTCGAAAGAAAAACATAAACACTGTCAGCTAAAGCACCGACAGAAACATCAGCTGAATCTGATTCTAAAATGAAAGGAAAGTACTCTGAAAATGTTAAAATATCCCTCCATTACTCATCAAAGTAATAAATACCATAAAGAGCAAGGCACACTGGTGGTGGCAGACATACATTATTGGCCATTTCTACAATGAGTGACGCCATCAATTATACAGTGGTCTAGTGTGAGCAGTTTTTTGCTCACACTAGAGCAAAAAACTCTAGTGTGTTTTTGCTCACTAGAGTGAAACCTAATGTTTCTCCACCTTCATTGATGAGAATAAGTTTGGAACCAGATATTTAACAGAGAATAGACAAGAATGTTTGTATCAGTGTGGGGGGCCAGAGGTCACACACAGGACCTTTGGATCATTTCTCTGCCTCTGAGGCTGTGAACAAGCTCTCTACTCACTCAAATGTTTATTTGCAAACTGTTTATTAGTTTGCAAATAAACAAATAAGCAGTTCCAGAGACTGCACACACGTAACAGCTCACATCCGTGTGTGTGTGGACACATGGGACATTTATGTGGCTTTCCAGCAGCCACACCTTGTTTCACAAAGCATCAAAACAAACTCTAAGCATGACAACATCTGTATAAAACATGCCTATTACCATCAGTAACACAATTATACTTTATAGACTAATGTCCTGACCAACTAAACACTTAGGTACAATTGATCATCACTCTCCTCTGATGACTACGTGCTGGACAGTGGCAGCATCACTGTGTTGCCCAAAGATATGCCTGTTAAAAATCTGCCAAATGTTCACTGTAAAGACTCATCTCAGGTACTCTAAAAAAGAAACATTCAATTTTATCTGCAGGTTGAATTGGACTGAGTTAAAGCAGAGTTCAGTCATCTGATTCTGAAGCATAATAGTAGTTTACCAGATTCTGACTGAACACAACAGTTAGTTTGCTGGTTTCTGGAGTTTTCATGCTTGTGCCAATCCTTCTACAAGACCACTGAGTCATCATCTCTGTGCTATGATCATGGAGGCCAAGAGATTCATTGAATATCTTTCCCCATTATTGTTTCTAGCATGCTGTTAAAATGACAAAACTCTGAAAATTGAATAATTTCATATGTAATATAAGCTCAACTGTAAAGCACTATATATGATGAGTGTAACATTCGGTATTAGATCAAACACATTATGTGTTGATCTAATAATAAGTGCTGACACAGCAGCGTGTTGAACACACACAGCTTCTTCACTCGTCTTCTCTGCATTTTCTCTCGTTGAATTCTTGTCCTTGCTGGACAGAAACTGAATTGAATTCTTGTCCTGCCATTAGTAGAGGCATGAAGAAACTCTCGAATATTCAGTTTGTTGTCCAGCAGAAAGAGCAGGAGTGTGTGGTTTGTTTGCACATGAGCCATGAGCAAGTTGTATGTAATTTGATTGGAAATTAGGTCAAAAAAAAAAAAAAAAAAGCACCCCCCTCCCACCCTGCCGCCTGCCCTCCTGAGCAGATGGTGCTGAGATAGTCTAATCGCCTCCTGTGGATCTGTGTGTGCATATGTAATTATAGCTTACTCTGCTAGTAGCAAGGCTTTCACATGTAACGTCTCCCTGTCAAGAACCAGTCCAGCCCTCTCACCCAGCAGAGTATTCCTAACTTCTTATTCTACTCATTTCTTCTCAAACATTTTCGGACATACATTTTCTTGCATTGATACTTAGCAAGATTATAACTGTTAATTAGTCAAAGACTGGAAAAAGTAAAAGCACCTCTGAAAAGACATTAATCATTTGTTTTCTTTTTATTTTACTATTTCATTTCAGTATTTGGACATTTGTTTTGTTTGTTGCAAATGTCAGCAGATTTTTTCCTAACATCCTTTATTGGGTTTTCAACAATGTTTCCAAAAATATACAGGACATAAATGTGCTCTCATATCAAAGGAAAAGTCCAGGATAGTTAAATTATTGTTCAGCATTATTTAACTATCCTGGCTTTTCTTGTAAGCCAGGTCGTTATGAGATATTTTAGAGCAGCACTTATTACATACAGAGTATATGAAAAAAGAAAAGCAATGCCCCGACCCCAAATCCCCCTGAGAAGAAACAATTACAACAATAAAGGTTTCTCCATTTTCCAGGAATGAACCCAAATTATTTTAGTATTGTATGAGGTTCAGAAAATACAAACTTGAATGTATAATGTATATAAGTTTGTGTTTGTTCTTCAGCGCCTTCTCCCAGTCCTCTGAAGGCAAGTTCTCCTGTAAATCCTCCCTCCAGGCATTGAGCTTCTATAAAGAAGACTCAGAGCACTAATATGCTATATAGTTTGGAGATAATTCCTTTTCTAAAGCAATCATTCTTCATTTCGATTTCCAAAGTGGACATCAGAGGGATGGATTCACATTGATTTTGAGATGCTCTAATAACATTTCTCACCTGTAGATATTTAAAATAATATTTACTTGGGATATCAGACCTGGCCTTAAACTCTTCAAATGACATCAAAACACCATCCTCTAATTCCACAAGATTTCCTATTGTCTTTAAACCTTTTTCAGCCCATTTCCTAAAACCAGGATCTGCCCTTACTGGAGGGTTACCCCATATCGGACTAAAGTGTAAATGTCAACAGATTTAATACTGGCTTGGTTTTGAAATGTTATGAGTTTTACTGTTACAGTAGCAGAGGAGTGAATGGGCAGCAGAACTCTGAAGTGGACCAGAGTTCAATTCAGAGTGAACTCTGGTTCACTCAAAACTCAGCCTGTTTTGTTGAAGTGAAGTTTGAATGCATATGTGAACACCAAGAGGACCAGAATTCACACAAAGGAAGCGGACTACAGTACAGGGCATTCTGGGTAAATACAACCGAAACAGTTGTGTGTCTGGTGCTAGCAGGAGAAATGACTCATTGTTTTTTACTAAAATCAAAGGAGAAACCCAGAACAGCACAAGCTCTAAATCACAGATTAGGAAACTTCTGATTAAACCAGACTCTTACCTTCTATATGTCTAGATGTCCATGTTGTAACAACAATTAATTATTCAAATCACATTACCAACATTCTTGTAAAAAGAACAAAATAAAACAAATATTCCTTTTGTGAGGCAAATTTAAGTTGATCTGGTTTGTAGATTATTAGCTCAGTTTAGCATTAAAGATTTGTTTTATTATTTTTACAGTGCAGTATTAACTCTTGTGATTAATACAAGTGTTAATGGTCGGAATGTATTCAGTGCTGACTTCAGTTATACTCATCAGTCCAGTCACCCTTTGGCATGTTGCGGACCTTCAGTAGATTCTAAACACACAGGCTTGACTTTACATGCTGAATTATTAATGGACTCACCAGGCTTGAGAAAGTTCCCACAGTGCTGTCTTTGAGCTGATTCACTGGGCGAGCAAGTTTTGTTAGATTTGAACGTCTTTATGGAACTCGGGCTCTGTTTGGTAACCAGTCTGCTCTGATTTCTCTGAATCTTCCATAGTGTGATCTGCTGCCTGCAGAACACTTGTTCCTGGCAGAGATGCAGCAGCTGGTCACTGAGTTGTGACCAGTCAAACCACTCAGTGACATAGGCCATGACTAGGAGGCTCCTTTAGCGTGGTGCCCATTTCATCCATCATTTTGTTTGTTACAATAAGCACGTCTGTCTTTTCCACAGTTAGCATACTGCTACTCACACAAACGTGTTCTCACAATAAGTGGGAACACCCACTTATTGTGAGAACACAATCATGAGAATCATTCTTTTTGATGATTGATTTTTGCTGTTTTGTTGATTTGTGCTAGTTATGTAATAATCACAGTATATTAACTTTCAACATGGGCTTTAAATTAACACATTCTTGTAATTTTAAGAGAAGCTGTTTGTTTCTTCTTGTGACTGATCGAGAACAGCAGTAGTCAGATTTACTCCTTCATTCATTTCATCACAGGTCACTCAGTTTTATTAATAAATGCTTTTGGGCAATAAAAAGATGTAATCTGGTCAGAGACCAAACATAATACTTCCTGCATGGATTTCCTACATGTTCTGTTCGTGTTCCACTCGTGACAGCAATCTCCTGTATCCTTAACATGTCTGCTAAGGATGGATGATTGGAAGCCTTTTTCTCCAAAGAAAACATTCAGGAATGGCTAAATATCTTCTGAGGCCTTTCATATGATTAAGTTATGGTCTGATGAAAGTTAATTTCATGTTTTGGCCACATTTCCAGAAGGTGTGTTTGGTGGAAAAACAACACTGGCCATCACCAAAAGAGCACTGTAGCCACTGCAAAGCCAGCACACTTCTAAAATCTCAAACTCAACACATTTGTGTTGAGGAAAGTATATATAGTTTACAGTATATACATTTGACACAAATGGGTTTGAATTAAAGGTTTTTAAGCATCGATTATTTCTGCATATCACTTATTTTGACAATGGCTCACATTGAAGCACGGTGGTGTGTTCAGGGTGCATCCAGATCAGTAAGTAATTAAGTTCATGAGAACAAAATACAAACTTTGGAATGGCCAAACCAGAGTTCCACTCTAAACCTGACAAAAACAATCTGAGGTCATCTGAGGATAACTGTGGAAAAAAGTTTTGTGTAATCCTGGCGATTTGGAGAACTTTTCAAGGCAGGGTGGATAAATGTCACTAACTCCTCAATGACCTGCTTATGAACTGAATTTAATGAGATGAAGCCAAAAAGTTGTTCAACAAACTCTACACACTTTTATATAGTTAGAGTTGTAGCCTCTTATGCAGCGAGGTTTGGTGGTTTTTTTACTTCTACTAGATTTGTTTTTGAGTCTTGTTTTACTCTGTCAAGTATCATAAGGGAAAGGTTTCTATTGATTTATCATGTTAAAACCTGACATTCTAACGGGGTTATGTAGACTTTTGAGAGTAATGAGGGATGAGTTTCATATGTAGCTATGTTCAGGAGGCTGTGCAGTCCTCAGGTTTACAGTAGTAGTTATTCTGTGTGAATGTGAGCCTGAGTGGGTGAAACAGCTGAGCTGGGCAGTAGGAGGCCAGGCTTGTAGGTTGAGAGAAAGTGAAAGAGAACCAGTCTGCATCATGTACACACACACACACACACACACACACTCACACACACAGAGGGGAAGCAAGTGTTGGCTGGCCTCACTTCTGTACCTCCCTTTCCACCTCCCTCCCCATCTTCCTCCCTCTCTCTCCTCCTCTCTTTCTCACTCTTTCGTCAGCAGCAGTTAAAATGTCGGCTGCGTAGCTCTTCCTCTGCTCTGCTCTCTCCCCCTCTACACCATCTGTCTTTTCTTACCACAAGAGGAAACCATGCTGTCTTTTTTTTTACCTCATCAGTCTTTCTTCTCGTGTCTCCAGTTGAGTTGATGGATCACAGCTAGCGTTGCAAAGAGCTTTTCTACGAAGCCATTACTCATTCATTTTGGGAAACAGAGGAAAAGGTAATCTCACAGATTTTTGTATTCACCTCTGCTTGTGTCTTTATATTTTTGGAAATTCCCTCCATCAGTCAGTAAAGATTGAGCTGTGTCAGCCAGCAAACAGGCAGGAGGTAATGAACGGACAAGTTTGGACTTTTTCCACAGCAGAACGGGAGATAATGCTCATTCTAGCTAGACTTTGATATGTAATGTGTCGACATAGGTATATGTGTGTGTGTGTGCGTGCGTGTGTTTGCGTATAATGGAACTGTGTCCTCAGTACTACCTCACGATGTAGGTGCTAGAAAAAAACATCAACCCATACTGCAACTAGTATAAAATGTTCTTCAGTCATTCTGGGTCTGACGTTGATGATGAAAAATTTTTCACACCATAAAATGTGAAGTAGAACCTTTGGCTTGGTTAGTAGTTCTACTCTAATATGAATTTCCAGAAGATTTTTCAAGGGCTCTTTATTACCGACAGCAACCGTTTGACAGGAATCTGGAGTCTTTTGTTTTGATGCCTTTTCTTCCCTGGTCACTCTGCGTGGGTCGAGTTTCTGATTTATAAACAGATGAGGGGTTGCTCAGACTGACATGTCAGTTGAGGTTACTGCTGTTTTTCGAGCTGTATTGATTATTCTATCAGTTGCCAATTCAATCAGCTTTGGAAGGCCAAACATCTGTTATGTGGCTTGTAAGCTTGTTAGTTAGGGCAGTTTTAGGTGTTAAAGGTAGAACTTCTGCTAGTCGCAGAAACCCATTGCTGACTTGTCTGAGCCAACGTCTCACTTGTCCCTACTCTAGGACATCAGCTGGGTAATGTTGGTCTGAGTGACCAGAAGCGATGTACATGAGACATCATACTCATATACATCATACTCCTAATTGCTCTGACTGACCAAGTTAAAGTTGTTTTTACATGTTTGACCAAGATTTTGAAAGTTTTGTTGTATTTAAGTGTGCTGTACTCTGTACTGGTGCAGATATATCATTTCAATATGTAATTGTGTACATTTCTATCTGTATTTTAGAAAGAGAAACATTTTAAGTCTGTTTGGTTGTTTTTGTGCATCGGAGCGGTATCAGTCGATACTAAATCTTGCCTATCTGTATTAATATTGAAAGTGAAAAAGTGGTTCATGCATCCCTAGTTACATGTTCATGATGCAAAGTCAATTTTCTTTGACTTTATAAGAATTAAAGGTAACATAGTTCCTTAATTGTGCTGTATAATGCCACTATGTCCCTAGGAAATTCATACTACTGTCCCTATAAGAAAATGAGTTCTACTCATACAGTGTTTCCAAGGGTTTTTATTGAGTTTTTATGGCTTAAACTCTTGGCTGTATGATTGCTGACGCTGGGCCTGTGAAGTTTTTCATCTATTTATTCACTTTAACTTACTCCATGGCTGCTAAGCAACATATTTACTAGTCCAAGATGCACTGACTGCAGTCTTGTTTGAATGATAACAGCAATAGTTATGTGGCTGAATAGCTGGAGGTATTTACTGAATGATGCTGCAGAAACTTGAGTAAACCTGTGGATGTCCTGGTAGTTGCTCAGCTGACAGGTCATTCTGTGATGTTCCTATGTTTGAATGTCCCTTGTCCCATTGTTACCTTTTATTTTCTAAAAATGATTTGTTCATTATGGGGAGTTTTTATGTCTTTGCGTCTCTCCAGATTCACTGGATTGAATATGTTTTTCTAATTTCTAGCAAGATGATAGAATGTCCAGCCTGTCTCTCTGCTGCTGCATGTAGAGGATATGCAGACAGGCATCTAGTTTCCCTAGTCCTGGTTAGTTGCAGATGAGACCCAGTTGCAGCTAAATGGTATGTATGTGTTCACGTGTGTAGGGTTATTGGTAAGAATTTACAAGAACAGTGTGACTTCATTATAAGCTAATGCCTCTATATAATACTAAACTGGGCTACTGCTAAAAATATTTGTAATTTTTTTTTTTTTTGACATGGAAATGATTCATCTTTAAACAAAAGAATATTGGAAAATAGACCATCCCTTTATTTCTTGTTCAGTGGAAAGATTTTAGTGTGTGAGCAGTTAAGTGACAGGATGTGAGAGCTAAACTGTCTTATTGGTGTAGCTCTGATTCAGACAGGAATATGTGTCGGAGTGGTATTGTTCTGCTCTGCAATAAAAACAAACTTTTGCCTTCGGAGTCGGAAATGGAATTAATATCAATTATTTTTCACATTGTGTGTATGGCATTTGTCCCTCCTATCTAACAGTTTGAAGTAACTGACTCCAAACTAATCATCTGATCCTCTGATATCAACTTTAGCCAACAAATTAGAATGACAAGTAGCAGATAAAATTAATGTTAGTTTTTTTGTCAAAATCTTATGCAGGAATGCTTATGTGATCCATGTCTTCTCCGTGGATAAAGGTTCTCTGTATAATACTAATATTTTGGTTCTCTTCCTCACTTCCCAGAGCCTTTAGAAACCACTGTTCAGGTCATGATGTGCTGCTTTTTATGAATCCTTAACCTACTTCATGTAGCTGGAAAGGTGCTATGTACGGAATGTCTTGATCCTACGGTCTGGCTGTAATCAGGCATGGTTGTGGCTAGTTGGAGCCAAATGAAAAATGTGATTAATCAGTTAAGTATTTAATAAGAAAGCAATTATATTTCAACTTTAGCTTTAATAAATAAAATTATAATTTAACAAGTTGCATATTGTATTTTCTCTGGTTATCTTTGTCTGATAGTTAAATTACTATTTTCCTTCTGGATCAAACTGATCTTGTTATAAATTCAACTTCAGATTGGCGTTTTGTACTATGACCTGTCCAGCATCAAGCAGTAGGTGACATACAGCATAATTTAAAGTGTGATATAATGATGAGCTGCAGTTCATGTGAAGCAGAGTTGTGTTCATGCAGTTCCAGTTAAACTGAACCTGCAGCCTGACAGACTTCATCAGAACACGTCTGTGTTCTGAATAAGCCAAACAGGCAACTTCAAAGCTATTTTTTTTTGCCTTTGAACTGTCAGACTACCTCTGCTGCTTCATTTATTCATTACTCTAGAGCTCTTCTACAGCCTCATCTCTTTTCTCTCCATCCCTCACTTCCTTTTTGCTACTCTTCATCATATCATATCTTCACCTTTCTCCTTCTCATCTGTCCTATAACTCAGTAATTGATTCGGTTTTCCTTCATTTCTATTTCTTGTTTTCACCTTCCTGTTTTGAGTTTTTAGACTTGTGGCTTGTTGTGTAACAGTGTCAGAGGAAATGTCAAGTTTCTTATTGTGTGTGTGTAACACCAATAACATCAAGTACATTCAGTCAAGATATTTGTATTTTTCACAGGGATAAATTATAAATTGTTTTTGTGTTGTTTTCTAGGTGTTTAAACCATTGGTTGGGAAGAACCTGTTGTCTTCAGTAACAGCAGTGGAGTTCTTGCTGGACCGTCAGCGGGACTTTGTCTCCAACCAGTCAGCCTGCCAACCATACCAGGTAATAAACCATCAACTTGGTTGATAAAATCAATATATTTGTTACTGACTGGCTGGTGAAATATTATCCAACATTTGCAGCAATTGTGCTTTGGGTTTTGTTTAACCACCCCGTGTTGTAATTGAGACCATCTACTCTGAGACAACAACACGACCAAAACTTAAAGGGAGGTGAAACCAGGGCCACATCATTGTGAGACCATTTTCTAGATTCATGTAGATGTAGTTGTTTCTCCAAACATTTGGAGACAATCTTTTTTGTGGCAGCTTATTTGTAATTTAATTGCAGTAAAACAAAACGTCTTTTAATAAGCAGGAAATCGGCGGGTTGCCCCGTCCAGTTTATTTATTTGTTGTATGACATTGTATGCACTCTTCTGACACAATTGATAAAAAGGTTTGAATTTCAAGGTTTGAACATGGAATTATCAGTTTACATCTCGCCATCTCTCCAACTACTATGGCAACTACATTGCGGATTAAAACTGGTTGTTGTAGACCTAACTCCTTAGGCCAATCAACGACTGCAGCCTGTTGCCAGTCAAGCCACCCTGGCTATGTCTGGCTTGTTCCTCCACTGAGGTAGTTCCAAAAACCAGGAGTAACCGCACAAGATCTGCAAATAGAGACAAATCTGGCCGGGGCAGACTGGGAAAGAATGGTTTAGAGCCATGCCTGTGTAGAAGGAGCTTAAGCTAATCTTCACGCCAAAGTTAAAGTTGCTCTCTAGTGCCACTAAACTTGCTGTCACTTTAAAATCTGAATTAGAAAACCAGTTTACACTTTCATTTCTATATTCCTGTTCCACATTCTGAGGGGATGGCCTCTGAAAACTATCAAAGTTTTCAGAGGCCATATATTATATGACAATGATATACATTGTCATATATCATACTTGTAATATTATTATTGCTAATCTACAACGGTTTTTCATAACTGAGGCCTGCTATGATTGCAAAATAGAAAATGTCCATGCCACCTAATTTTGAGCAAGAGACTTGTTTTTCTCTGAGAAGCAGCAAAGTATTTTGCGTTTAATGGCAGATGTCCACATTGTAACTTATAGAGAAATAATTCCTTAATGGAGACTGTATTAGCAGATGCTACTGTCACTTGAGTGTAGCAATGGCTACCATTAGCAACTAGTAATATGTATGTAACAAATCTTCTGCAGACAGTAAGCCACAGACACATTTAAACTTCTCTCATGTAGTTGTGTGCTCTGAATTTGAAGAGTGTGTTTCAGGACAACTGGAAGCAGCTCCTTGTTTTGTACTGGAACACTGTGTTCCAGTCAGTGTCAACCAGATGGGATGGCTGTGTTCTGTACTCACTCCCTCAGCCAACAGTTTGTGCATAAGACAAGTCCTAATATCCATAGAGAAAGAGAGAGAGTCTGTTTCTGTCGTTTCTCTGTTCTTCCAGAGGCAAGCTCTGCTGCTGTGTTTCTGCTGGTGCCACACACGGGTCTGTGTTGTAGTTTGTGATTCTTTCATGTGTGTAAGACACATATGATGACCATTTGTTTACCTTCCAGTCCTGTAACATTTCTTAGTTTCTCTCATCTTGATTCAGTCCCAGATTGGTATTTCATGGGCTTATATTGAATGATTTTCTTTCCAGCCCTGTGTTTGGAAAAACAAGTAGAAAATTGGTCAGTTAAATCAAGCCGGGTTTGTTTGTAAAGTACGTTTCAGCAATAAGTCAGCTCAAAGTGGTTTACATGAAAAAAAGTTACACAATACTGAACCAAAAAAATGACATTAAAGGAGTAAAATAAAGGAAAGTAATAAAAGGTGTAATCCAGACTACAGGGAATTTGTTTTTCAGTTATTACGAATCAAAGGCAACCCTAAACAGGTAGGTTTTTAACCTTTATTTTAAAGAGCTCAGTGTTTTGACCACGGGTACATGCAGTTTTGTGGCCGATTGCTGATTACTGGTCTTTAAGAAGCCTGACCTGCCGATTCGGATCTCTTGTGCCTTTTTTTTTTTTTTTTTTTTTTTTGTCTGACATGTTGCCAAATATAGCAAAAAGGTGCTGAGTTTGCAACAGTGGAGTGACTATTGTTAACTGCAAATGTTGAGACATGACCTGGTAAAGCCTATGGGTCTATCAGTTGCACCTCTCTCACAGGGGATAAAAAGAGGACTGTGGTTGATTTTTAGACTTCTGGCAAGACAGATCAGATCAGCTTCACTTGTAAGTATCGGCCGATCACCAATCTCCTAAAAATAAGGAACCAATTAATCGGTGCACGCATGGTTTGGACTGTTTTGCCGTTTTCCGGAGGTTTGTTCCAGATCAGTGATGTATGGAAGCTGAATGCTGCCCCATGTTTGGTTCTTTTTCTGGATGCAGAGCAGAACCAGAAGACCTGAGAGATCTGGAAGGTTGATACAACAGCAGATCTTTAATGTATTGTGGTGTTAAGCCATTCAGTGGTTTATGAACTGACAACAGTTTTTTAAAGTCTGCTCTATCTTCCTGGTTTTAGTCAGAACTCCATCAGCAGTGTTCTGAATCAGCTACAGTTGGAGGATTGATTTTTTAAATTTTTTTTAAATTTATTTATTTATTTATTTTTTTAGACAAACCTTTGAAGACACTGTTGCAGTAATCAGTGCGAATAAAGATAAGCGCATGGATGAGTTTCTCTTGATCTTGTTTAGACATTAGTTCTCTAATCCTGGAAATGTTCTTGAGGTGATAGAAGGGAGACTTTGTAACTGTCTTTATGTGGCTCTGAAGGTTCAGGTCAGAATTCGTCACTACCCCCAGATTTTGGACCTGATCTCTAGTTTCCAGCTGTAATAACTGAAGCTGTGTGTTGACTCTAGATTGTTCCTCTTTAGATCTGAAGATAATAACTCAGTTTTGTTTCTGTTCAGCTGAATAAAGTTATGGCACATCCATACATTTATCTGTTCTGTTCATCTCCTCAATATTTAAATGGGTTCATAGCCACCCGGTGACATTGTAATGTGGAGTTGCTTTTAATCTGCATATTTATGCAGATTAACTAAGATGATAATCTTATCATTGTTATTAGGGATTCACCGATCCACATTTTTCACTTCAGATCCCGATAGATATATCTGAACATCAGCATCAGTCGATATTGATCCGATACAGAAAAACAGTTGAACTGACTTAAAGCTTTTTTAAACATAAATAAACTGTATTACAAGTTGATTTGATTATTCTGCACCAGTATAGCACACTTAAATACATCAAGCATGTTTCACAAGCTTGGTGAAACATGTAAACCACTTGAATTTGTTCAGTAAGTTCAATTAGGAGTAGAACAGCCAATGTAAAATACATAACGAAAAAATTGAAACTGAGACAAACAATAGTTTGACTACCTTGGGCAGACAAGCAAAATTAAACTGCAGCAAACATTCATTCCATCACATGGTTGAGAAATATAATGTCAAACAAATAATAAACAAGGTTTCCTCTAGAATTTTTTAAAACCTTGTTAGTGAACTGTCAAGAAGCGCATTGATATTTCTTTAAAGGTTGCAAAATACAGAAACAAAAACTCTTCTGCACCATGAAATGTAAAACTTATCCACTCATCTAATCCTCCATGGGGTCCTAAGTAAAAACCACGTCCACTTGGGGAGGCCCCAGAGCAATTCATTCTTTTCTTTTTGCCCATATAAAGAAGGATTTTTACAGAAGCAAATATATATTATTGTAAAAAAAAAATCACAATATTGAAATTGAGTTTTTCTTACTATAATCAAATAAAAATCATTAACAAAAAAATTGTTCCACTTAGGGGGCCCTAAGCAGCTGCTTAGTTTGCCTATGCCTTGTGCCGGCCCTGATTGTAACAGAGTTCTGAAACAATAATAGTTTCAGCTCACACAGAGAAGCTGAAGAATATTCCTGCAGACATGAATCCCTCCAATCATCTTAGTAGTCCTGGTGGTGCTTTCTTTCCAGTGGGTTCTGTTAAGGTGGATATTGTCATCTTCAAAGTATATTTTTTCCTATTGCCTTTTCCTGACATGGGTTGAGTGATGTATTGGAGATCTTGATGAGCTACGTGTTTACTTCGAACTTGCAATTTATTGGCCAAAACTGAAATAAATGTGTGTGAAAAGCCAGTGAAAAGCCAATAAATCCCAGGTGTGATAATCAGCTCTATGTTTGTCCTCCACTCTCTATGGTGCAACTAGACAGGCAGGAGCCGGTGTTATGCAAGGAAACGCAAAATAAAGTAAAGCTTAACTTTATTAAAATTTATTTCAAACTCTAATTATGGTTCACACAAGTGTGCAAATATAGACTGTATATGTATATATCATATGGTTTACATTGTATTAACATGCACATCTATTGACCTTCTGTCTCTGGACTGTGACCTTATAGTGTGGATGTATTTTCTATGTTCCACCACATTTTAGAGTCCCCTCTGACTTCCACAATTGATTGACTCTCATGTCCTGAGCTCAGAAAGTTGATTATGTTTTGTTGAATATGCTCTGTCAGAGGACATTATCATTTTCTTTAATTGTAGTCTCACTGATGGAGTTGTTGTGTTACCTACTGATATGAGTTTTGGGTCCTGGTTTGACTCTTGCAGTCAGTATTTGTATTTTCATGAGGCAAACTTATCATTTCTCATTTAGTTTATGTTTTTGGTTTAGTCCTAAATCCAGTGTTTTTGTCCATATGTCACTCCCTTTCTTGTCTTTCTTTTTGATAGTTGGCTGCAACATGTTGAGGTAAATGTTCACTGTTTTTGCTGCAAGAAAATCAGAGTTGAATTAAAAGTCTACAACTTGTGGACAAATTGTGGACATTGGTGTTGAACCATTACTATCAGTAACCAAATAAATCTAAGAAAAGAGAAGCTTCCACTGCTCAGATTTTTACATGAGGACTTATTGTGTCTGTGTAAATTTAAACATCTAGGTTTATGAAGGAGACCTTTGATCCACATAGAGCCATAAAATTCTCTCTCGCTCACACACAAACTGTGGCCACTCCCCTCAGTTTATCCAGTTGGACAGGAAGAATGGAAGGAAGGGGGAAGGGGGTCCAACGGTTTGGCAAAAATCTACAATGAAATCACTGTTCAGTGAGCCAGCTTGCTGCTCAAGTCTGTGGGTTACTGTTGCTAGAAAGTTGAGTGCTGACGCTGAAAAACAGGCAGATAATGAAAGGGTCTGTGCTGACTCAACAGTCTAAGAAAGTCCCTCCTCAGTCTCAACTTTGCACCTGGGTTGCACTAAATCCTTTGTGCTGTTATGTTTACTATCTCTTGCAGTAGCATGTGACGGCAGTGAGTCTGATCAGTAGACAATGTCCTGTTAGCCAACATCCCTTATGATCTAAACAGCTCCACAGCAGACAGAATTTTTAGTTCATTTGTAAAAACAGTTTTTAAAAATGACTGAATGAATCAAATCTTAACATAGCATGTGTTATACTGTCCATTGTGCCTCAGAGTGCTTTACAGGCTTGAAAACAGGAAGGCAGACATTTAAATTACAATAAATGATCAAATCAAGCAGACAATTATTTGTGACAAAACAAGGAATTAAAAGTAATAGAAATCATTTATACAGAAAGTGAGGACGTGTTGAAATGCAGTCGTTTAGAATAAGGCCAGTGAGGAAATACTTTGAGATTTGCGTTGTTAAATCCTGTTCTAAGTAAATCAGTTCTAAGTACATAGTCAATGATGGAACTTTAACATCAGTGTGATGTGAGTTCACTTTCTGGTAATATCGTAGTATGAACAAAGTCTCTGCATTGTGCTCTGGCAATGTTCTTAAGATAGTGTTTAAGTTTTTCAAGTAGCTCCAGTTTGAATATGACATACTGAGTACTGCACAGTGGTGCAGGTGGCAGCACTGCTGCCTTGCAGCAAGAAGGTTCTGGGGTCGATTGACTTAAAGGAAATTCTAAAATACAGTTAATAGCACAACAGGATTTGGGTTATCATGAGACAGTGATACAGAGCTGAGTCATCAGTGTAGCTATGAAATTTTAACTTGTTCATATCTCCTGATGACACCACTCAACAATAACATCGTTATTGTTAAAGATTAAAAAAAAGAAGGCTCACCGATGTTCCACAAGTTGGGTCTTATGGAACATCATGCTGTGGGTCATAACGTTCTGAGGAGCAGCTTTCTGTTCTGAGCAGTTATTTTCTGTTCGCTGAGACATGAGTAGCAACCGTTCAGGACAGCCTGTTTAGCAGAATGATGTCGTATCAAAAGCTGAACTAATGTCTAGTAATATAAGCTCTGATCCTTATTTTATTGCAGACCGTTTGAAATCTGCTTTGGTGCAGTTTCTGTGCTATGATTGGATCCAAACCCAAACTGGTATTTTTCTGGAATGCTTTTGGAGTTGAAATGAGAGTTTAGTTGGTCAAGAACAATATTTTAGTTCATTCTTTCTCTGTTCACTTAATATCACATGACCAAAATTCAGGATTCTGTAGCACATCATTTAACTCAACCTTTCATGCTGAATATCAGATTTTTATGGAGTTTACATTCAAATATGCCAATAAAATCTAAACAGTTGATTAAAATAACTTTGATCTTGTAACATAGACATATGCTGTAGAGCACAGGTGAAAAATAAAAGCCAACTCATTTTGCATTCTAGGCATGTATGCATTTTGTTTTTGTCTTGTCGTAAATGTATATTTAATTTCAGTAATTTCATAACTGAAGAACTGATCATTTATACTTTTAGTCTTTCTTTCCAGATCAAGATGTATTCATGCATTCTAGTCATAGTTTTACCAGTAACCAATCTTGTGGAGGCTTACTGCTTGAGCAGTCAGCTGGGTGAGGATGGAGCACGAGGAAGTTGAGCTGAGATCTATGAGTGTGTCTTGTCTGTTTGGCTTCTTGCTGCGTTCAGGTCTTTTTTATCAGCGTTTAATCCTGCGGCTCTGCACTGACTTCACCCACTGACTGACCTTATGTTTGTTTTGGTGAAATCGCTGGAACCCACTAGTGCTAGATGGATTAGTAAAATGATCGCTGTTGTCATTTTACTAATCCATTACTAATAAGAAGTTGTCCCATGTCCCCTAATACAAGTATTATTAGTAACACACCCAGAGCTCCATACGCAGCTGTTTATTAATTTGCTGAACATGTTTTTGTATGTTTTGTGGGAGAAATATAATTGAGTTGGATGTGTTAACACTGTAGTCATGGAACAAAGAAAACACACACTCGAAGTTGTAGTATTTGGAGGATCAGGAGTTGATAAAAACGATTTAGTCTTTTCCAAGTTTTTCAATGATTTTTAATCTGACATTAAGTGTCCAAAACTGCACAACAAGTTCCACAATACTATGCAGTAAACAAACTTTCATTGAAGATCAGCAAGTTTCATTAGCTCTGTAACAGCAGCTGCAGCAGTCCAGAGAGGCGCCAGATGAAAACAGGACTCTTCCATGTTCCTCTTTGGAATTTGGAACCAAATTTTCAACCATACAGAAAGTATTCCTGCTGAATAAGATGGATTTAATCTGTATCACAGATGTGTGACTGGATGGATCCGATGTGATCACCCTACCTGGGGAAGAGTTTGGATAACGTGTGGAAAACTGAGGCTGAAATACAATCTACTGTTTTCCAAAACTTGTCGTTTAAGTTTCAGGAAGATTAATTTACCAAATGTTACATAAAATATCCACAGACAGCTGCAACTTATTGTGCAGCTCTAAGAAAGAAAGAGATAACAACACTGTATCAAGTTAACACACCAACTCCCTATTTAAAGATTGTACTTGATCATAAAATTATTATTGATCCTTTTGAAAGCTTATTGTTTTTTGTATCAACAGGATTAGGCCATTATCTTCACCAGCCAATGTGACATGAATTGACAAAAAGCTAAATAAGAAGTGATCATAAAAGCTCAAAGGTCATAAATATCCCATGTTCTAAAAATTTTATGTTCATCATCTCCAGAATTAATTATTTCAACTCAAAGTCAGAAAGTCTTCTACCCAGATCCTGGTGGAAGTAGCTAAACATGTGGAGAATGACTACAAACAAGGACCCCAAACACAAGGCGCTAGCTGAGTGACTTATCAGCGTACATACCTGTCAACTCCACATTTTCCTGCATTATAGTAATTGCGTGTCCCCCGCATCCTGCCTTCCATACTGCCATCCCTTGCTTTTACGGCAGTCTACTCCCACTCCCCTTTCAGACTGTCACTAGTCCCAGACATCAAATTTCCCATATTCTAATATCCGTAACTTGCATGTCAGCGTGTTCCAATGGCATAGTCCAAGTTCTGACCTATAACTGATTGAAATGTTAGAATTTTATGAAAGCATATCAGAATCTCCTGAATCTTAGCAGACTAATGGAATGTTAAAATGAAGAGTGGATTAAGATCATTCCATAATGATGTGAAAGACTTGACTTAGTCAGACAGAAAGCAACTAGAAGTGACATCTGTTAAAGACAGTTCTATGGGACCCAGCTGGGCATTGATGCAGTCTAAAGTTCTGTCTCGAAATCAAAACTAACAGGGATCTCAAGTAAAAATCCATTTATGCTATAAAATGATGCAAAAGATAAAATCTTGGTCATACAAGTAGAGGGAAAAACAGCTTGGAGCTTGTTGGTGATGCTTGCATTCATATGATGGACTGAACTCTGGAGGAATATCTGCCATGTGTTAATTCGGAACGTTTGCATTTTTTATTCTGAAAGGATTGTAGAAGACTGATGACTCTAAAAGGTTCTGTCAGTCTGATGTTTTCATATAAAATGTGTAGGAACCCTGATCTTCATCTGCTAGTAAGTTGATAAAATCTAAATGCAACAGAGTTCACTTTTAGAAAGGAAAAAAGAACCACGTGTACACTTATAATGTTGGTCTATTCTGCGTAGATGATGCATTTTAGAACATGTCTCCCTCTGGAAAACATTGAAATATTCTTTGTCTATTTAGTTTCAACTTGTTACTCTACAAATGGTGGTTCCCCTCTCACTGTCACTGTTTAGATTATCTCACCTGGAAGATCTGCTCATGTAATGTAAATGTATGATTTACTGTGTCGCTCTGTACAGTTGGAAAGTTTCATCAATGTTGACCAGCTTAGGCAACTTCATTGTCATTGTCATTCTGTTTGGTTGCTGATTAGTTGGTGTCCAACATGTTTCAGGATGAGGTGGACAATCAGAACCCAGTGTTAAGAGACAACCCTCAACTCCAAGAAGAAGTGAAAGGCTGGCTTAAAAACCAGAAGGTGCAGGAAATTTTTATGCAAGGTAAGAATCAGTCAGTCAAACCTTGTTTCATCATGGTCTGTTAAGGTTATTTGCTTTGATCATGATTGAACTTGAAGTATCATTGCATATTTAAACAGTGGTATCCTAAACCTGTTGTTTTTGTTGTAGGACCCTACTCCCTCAATGGCTACCGTGTGCGTGTGTACAGACAAGACTCGGCCACCCAATGGTTCACTGGAATCATTACGCACCATGACCTCTTCAGTAGAAATATGGTTGTTATGAATGACCAGGTACATGAGAAGAGAACTCTTCAAGATATAATTTGACTTCTATTGTGGAATTAAGTCAGCTGTTTTTAGTTTGTCACTGGATTTTTATATTCAGAAATCAGGTTGATTGAATTCAGCTTTTAAAGTGTATGTCTTATATTTTCATAGTTAAAGGCTTTTCGCTGTGGTAGATTATATTTGCAATACTATTTATAAATATGGTGGTTATCTTGACTAACTATGGTGATGTTTATATTAGCACCTTGACTTTCAGATTATATGGCACCAAAGATGAATTATATTTCAACTTCATGTTAATCAGGCCCGTCTCCTGCTTTACGGTGAACAGTGTAAAACATGACTGATGTGTGTTCAGGTGCTAGAGCCTCAGAATGTGGACCCATCCATGGTGCAGATGACCTTTCTGGATGATGTAGTTCACTCGTTGCTAAAAGGAGAAAACATCGGTATCACTTCGAGACGAAGGTCGCGATCGAGCCAGAACAACTCTGCTCATGTGAGTATCTGGAAACTTATGTGTTTTCTAATAGCTCTTGTGTAAAATCTTGTTTATTGTAGGTTTATGACCACTAAGATGAGGCTCTCTATAATTGGAATACCTTTTTCTATAGCACATATCTGACTGTAATTTTTGTATCTTAACGGGATAGATTTCGAACAAAAATGAGACAGTCTCACTGAATTCCGTTCAAACATGCACTTAGTCATAGTCTTTCTTTTTTATGTGTGGTGCTCAGTTACCACTCAAACATTCTGTCGCTCAGATTAGCAGCAAGTTTCTGTCATGTCACTGCTAAATACATAAATTTGATCATTGTCTTTTACGTTATTTTGTTTTGTGTTTTATTTTTATTTTGTTCTTGTCAGATGCCTCATAAGACAAACATGAATAAAATAGCTCACATGTTAGAAATCAGTAACTTCTGGCCCCTTTAGTCATTAATAAAATCTGTCCTTGTCCCACATTCATTTCATTTTGTTTCATTTTGATTTTCCTTTTGTTTTTATTATTTTCTTTTCTGTTTGATACATTAAAGATGGCAGGAGGGAGACCCGTCGGGACCACTGGCAACTCTCAGGTACCCTTAACCCCCCTTCCCTCCATCTGCTCCCTAACCCTCCATACACACACTTTCTAGAACACACAGAGGTTAAAATAGTTTGCTAGTAGACAAGTGCTCATTGTTAATCATAGCTTTGACCCCTTTCATTCAGCATTCCACTATAAACACACACTTTGATCACTTTGCCCTTCCATATCATACAAGTTGATCTGTGGAGGTCACATACCCTCCTTCTTTTAGAGACTGCATCTGGGGTTTACAACTGAGCGATATGTATATTTGTGTGTCAAACATTTCCTCCACATCTGGTTTTGTTGCAGTCCTCATGAAGACCACTGCTTTAAAAACAAGGAGAATAATGTAGCATTTTCTCCTTCATATTATTATCTGCAGCTTATTTCTCAGATCATACATGCTGGTGGATCAGACAGTGATTCTGTTCTCTACACACCCACAGCTTCCAGTTATTGTTGTGTGTTCACTTTGTTTCACATTACCACGCCACACTTGTTCCGTAATCCCATAATACCGCTCACAGATGTTTCAGGTCTGAAACACCGGAGTAATACTGGTTAACATTAAACCTCCACCCTGCTTGAGGATGTTTGAGTTACTGCAACCACATGTAGACCACAGAATGAAGCTGTGATCTGACAGAAGCTTATGATTCAAACATAAACTCCACACCGCCGTTAGACTCACTGCTGTCCTCAGAATCAACTAGATTTTCAACTGACAACCTTAGAATAGACTAAAATCTCCAGTTCATGTTGCACCTATATTGTTGAAGTTTTGTATCTGTGTCCATTATGACTTTAGTATTGCTCCCTCATCATATCCACCTGGTGTGTTTTCAGCATTTATATTCTTCGATAATTTCAATGACATTGTTTGCACTGAAGGTTTGTCTAAAACATGACCTAAACAGATATGGCTTTGCTCATTCATTCAGTTCCAATGACATTTTACTGCTCTCGTCAATCAATAGTGGTACAAAGGTCATCTTCAAGTGACAGTCAAAAGGAAATTCAGTTTTGTTGTTGAAGAGGATTTTTATGTCTTAAAGACAGAAGTCAGAAAGCAGCTGTGGTCAGTACAGATAGAAACTATAAGCTTTAGTCTGATGACGAGGCAGTTTGTGTTGACTCTCTGATGTTGATTTTTGTTAAAGTGCATGTCTAACTCCTTTTATTCTAACAGAGTCATTACACACGAGCCCAGGCCAACAGCCCCCGTCCCATTATGATGTCATCAGGACCCAGCCCTAAGAGCTCCCAGGGACCCCTGGCACCTCAGCAGCAGAGTCAGTCACAGCAAACGCAGCAGACGGTCAGCCAGTCGTACCACTCACCATGCGGCAGCGGGCGAGAGCAGAGAGAGCAGCGCAGCGGCCGCTCCTCCAGGAGGAAAGGATCTGACAGCAGCGTTCCAGAGGAGGACAAGGACCGGAGAGAGGAAACCACTGGGAGAGGTGAGCAAGTTTGACATTTGAGAAATGTACATTTATAGTTAATCTGAAAAGTATTCACATTTCACTTTTACCACATTTTGCTATCTTACTCCCTACACACAGATATCCCGTCTATGAAAAATTGTATTCCAAGTTTTTTCTATAGCTGCAGAAAATATGTACATTTTATCAAATCTTCATAAATCCACTGAATTATTTGATCAAGTGTATTTTCTTCCATCACCAGATTATTGATAACACCAAGAAGTAACCAACAGAAAAATGCTCATTTTATCTTACTTAATAACCAAAGTTACTGCAGGTGTCATCACAGCAGTGTGGCTGACCCAGGCAGTCAGCTGCTCAGTCCAGCAAACCTCAGTTTTCTGGCTCTTTCACCCCCTCATGTGTCCACATGACAGAATTGTTGACATATTA
Source organism: Poeciliopsis retropinna (assembly GCA_010277075.1). Lineage (NCBI taxonomy): Eukaryota > Metazoa > Chordata > Actinopteri > Cyprinodontiformes > Poeciliidae > Poeciliopsis > Poeciliopsis retropinna. The sequence goes on from VMRM01000023.1 coordinate 1,321,422, forward strand.
ACTGCTGCTGTTCTCCCACCAAAACCAGATCCTTGCTGCACTTCTCCTCTTTAATGTCATTTTTAGCATAAAGCCATTCTAAGAGGTTGCATTCCTCCTGCTACTCCTCCTCCCAGGCTAGCAGCCTCTGGCTCTTTCCGTTTCTCAGTCATATGTCTGTTTTCTAAACCAGCACACTAACTGGCTATAACAATCTGAATCTTAGGTCCAAATTAGACAAAACATTTAAAGAGATTGTGATGAGATAAGGCCTTCAACTTTACCTTCTAAATACCTCTACATGGAGGGAGGCCATGGTGTGATGAGATGCAGCTGCCCACGGTTGAATGTGTGGATGTTCATGTTTTCTGCTCTGGGTCAAATGGTCACACAGCACTGATACCATCTGCTACCATGTATTTTAAATCAGCAGTCGATATTTTTTCTTTGACTTTATCTCGTTATTATCCAATTTCTTTATTCACCTGTGCAAAATGTTTTTATTTTGCAACCCTCTAAACAGCCCTCCCCTCTTATTGTCCTTTTAAACATCTGGGAAAAATCTCTTTTTACTTTACTATTGGTCAAGTTTTCCTCTCCAGATATATTGTCTTTTATTTAAACTGAAGTATTTAGATTTTATGTTTATGTAACATGATAAAACTAATAGTTATTGCTTTAATTTGCCCAGAATCTAAGGCCAAGATAAAGCAGACTGCAAACAAACGCAGGAAAGGTGAAGAAGATGAGAAGAAAGCAGGTCTGAAGAGACTGAAGGCTGACATGACTTCAGATCTGTCAGAGAGCAGTGACTCAGAAAACCCACACAAGAGGACCACCCACTCATCATGCTGCTCCTCGTCTTCATCATCCTCGTCATCTTCGTCGTCCTCCTCCTCTTCCTCTGAGCCTAACTCTGAGAATGAGCTAAAGACTCGCAGCAGTGATGTGATAAAAAGTGCCATTTCCAAAATGGAGGATGAGGAGAAGCCAGTGTTAAAGGGACCCAAAATGAACGATACCTCGTCTTTCATCAGGTGCTTGTCTCCGTGGGCGGAGCTCCGAGCAGCTGAGGACATTAAGAAAAGTGCAGTAAAGGATTCAGGTCAAATTCTGACAAATGAAGAGGAGGAATTGGAGGCAGTGACTCAGATCACCCAGTCTCCACTGCAGCAAGCGTCTCTCATACCTGACATGGTCCAAAGTGGAGCTGGGGAAAACACCAAGAACACTGTAAAAGGTAGGCTGCAGCCTGCACTGTAAAAGGTATGCCTGTCAGCTGCTTCCAGCTTCTCACCCTGCTTGATGTTTGTCTTCCAGTATCATCTCCATCCCAGACTCCATCACTGTCCCAGCTCCATGGCAACAACGTGATTGACATTACAGATGACGCTCAGGCGACCGTACACCAGGAGAGCTCGGAGGCGGTCTCGGCGCTGCTCGCCTCCCAGAAAGACGAGTCGGTGGCCCTCTCCCCTTACCTGCCCCTCAACCCCTCCCCCGTCTCCTCACCTCCTGTACCCACATCCCCCTCTCCACCGGAGGGGTGCCGCAGAGCGGAGGTAGACTCACTCATGAAGCCACCAGGAGTTACTGGAGGCAGCGTTACATTGCCCAAAAGTTTAAACAGCAAAGTGGAATTTACCCCAGCTGAGGTCATGAGGTGAGCCTTTGGTGTTTTCCTGGTATGTTCATCCAACAGAAAAAGCAATGCTAAAGAGACATTTAAAAACTTCCATCCAGCTATGTAAAAGCATATGAATTACTAAAGAAATAAATGAAATCGAAAGAATATATGCAATCAACCAAACCCTTGTGTATGCTGAGTTAAACAATCCAGCTCAGAAACCACTTATTATTTAATTATGTAGGTTTTCACCATATCCCACTGCAGCTAGCAGAGCCAGCTGACTCATTTCATCCATTTGACTTTCAGAATATGTACTTCCTACCGAAAAGATGTTTAAAACATTAAATGCGAATTAAAAAATATTACTGCATCAGAACACGCATGGGTTTTAAATAAAAATATTGTACTACTTAAAGTCTTCTATATAAAGGGAAAGAATAAATATAAAAAAGTATGCTAACTTAATTTTATTAAACTGGATTATTTGTTGGTTGCTTGGATGTTAAAACTGACTCCAAAAGTTTTTGCACGGTCGACAAATGGCAAGTAATAAAGTAAATGTACTTCACATATGAATGCTGTATTTCAGTATTTATACTGAAATACAGTAAATTTCAGTATAAATTTACTGCATTTCAAAGAAACATTTTGTATTCCTTACATTATTGCAAATGACTCCATTATGTAATAAATTTGATTTAAAAGTTGGAGAAACAGGAAAATGTGCTGTGCAGACAGAAATCATGTCATCTTCAAAGAACATCAAACAGAACCAAAGCTCCGAAATGCATCCAGCTGTCCATGAATGAGCTCTGTACAGTTCAAACTAGACTCTCCTGTTTGAAGAAAAACTAGTCTGCACCTGTAATGTTTTATCTAATTTTTTATATATAAAGGAGATTTTTATTTAATTTATCTTCTCTATACCAACAAAGCTATCCATCCATCCATCATCCATTTTCTTACACCCTTGTCCCTAGTGGGGTTGGGAGGTGCTGGTCCCCAACTCCAGCTAACGTTCCGGGCGAGAGGCGGGGTCACCCTGAACAGGTCACCAGTCTGTCGCAGGACAACACCAACAAAGCTAAAGAAAGCAAAAGAAGAGAACTTCTCGATGCCTAATACTTCTTTTTGTCTCAAGTCATTTTGTATCATTACAAAATTATATTACAAAAGTGAACATGTAGTTTTTTTCCCTACCTAAGTAAACTTCAAAATAGTTTTTTTTATTATTTTTTTTAATTAGTACAAAAGAAGTCTTTTTTTCACACATGTAGTTGTACTCATACTTAAGTAGAGAATGTCAGTAACACTAAACACCAGGTGCCTTCTCTAAATATCTTTTTCTATCCAGGATCAGATACATACTGGGGCTGCTGTAAAACAATTATTTTAGTAATTGACTAATGTATTGATTATTTTGTCGATTTATTTAGTAATCAAATAGAAAAAAGAAAAAAAAAAATATATATATATATATATATATATATATTGGTAAATTCTGCCATAACATCAATATTGGTCCAAATTTACTTACATGCGTATTCCTAACAATTACTTTTCTGTAGTTTAGAGAATTATCCTGTCACACAAATAACACATTTTTAAGACAACCTGTACAAAATTTGCACATAATTCTGAAATTATATTCAGTTTAATAATAAAATTAATAAAGCATCAGGCTGACAAAGACACTATCAAACATACTCCAGTCATATTCATCTTTAGTTGTGGTTTATCTGTTAAACAGTTTAATAGATGAACTCTCACTTTCCACGCACAGCCACTTATATCTTTTGTGTCCTTGTGAGCAACGGATCTTTGACATCTTTGTCACACACAGACACACACATGCCAGCTATGTACACACCACAGTGCACGCCACCACCCATTTGTTGTGACCAGCGTAGTAAGAAATTCATCTTTAAAACTACACTTACGCTAAGCATTAGCTACAGAACTATTTGCTCCACACATGCTGGGCACTAAAACACCAAATCAGCAGCAAATAATTTGCCTAGAAGAATTTTAATAATTGGGTTATTTGAATGATTTGATTAATCATTACTGCCCTAAGATAAGGCAGAATGATGTGTGTCTGTTGTCTTTCTAGTGGTTAAAGCATCACTGTTTTGGGAGTGTGTTTGGATCTCGCATGTTCTTTTCCTTTTGTTGAAGAAATTAGTAGATTTGTTAAAGTTTCTTTTGTCCTGTGTGTTTCCAGGCCGGTCTCATCCATAGCTGAAACTTCACCCCTGGTGGACAAGGAGAAAACTGTTGTTTGTCCTCATCAGCTTCATCATCAGCAACAGCAGCTGCATGAGCAGCAACACACACAGCAGATGCAACAATATACAGCTGTCCACCATGGAGTTCCTCTTTCTCTATCTGAGGTTTCCAGTAAACCACCACAGCAGCAACCCCCCCTTCACAAGGCCCCAACCCCCACCCCGGACTTGGCCAAATCCAAAGTGAGCCCCAGCCATACATCCAGTCCTGTTCAGAAATCCCAGCCCCCCAGCAGCTCTCACAACCCAAACCCAGCAGACCCTCTTAAAGCTAAACCCCACCCAGGCCTCCTGGACATCTCCAAACCCAAAGCAAACACTACTCCTGAGGTCAGTAAGCATAAAGTCCTGAGGTATCCCGACTCCTCCCCATCCCCAAGCGCTCGCTTGCCCATCAAGGTGGACTTAGTGGAACCTCCACGTTCTGGTTTCAAGCCAGTGGGGTTGCGGTCAGAGGCGGGTGGAGTCAGTGCGAGTGGCAGCACAAAGAGTCCGCTAATCATCGACAAGAATGAGACCTTCACTGTTTACAGGGACCCAGCATTAGTTCGCTCAGATGCAGATAACTCTGTCACTCATCTAACTCCTCCAACCATGTGGCAGCCTATCTGCATCCCCACCTGCACCCCTTGCACCCTCCCTCTCCACACTCCCCTTGCCTAACATCTGCAACCCATCCCCATGGTTCCTCCCATCTCCTCGCCCCTCCTCACTCCTCACCCCTCCCTCATCCACACCTCTTGCCCCCTGGATTGCTCCCAGCTATGCATCCTCCCCCAGGCTCTCTGTTTGCAGGACACCCTCGGCTGGACTCCCCAGGCGGTCTAAGCCACCTGGCCCTTCCTCACCCAGCAGCCACACATCAGCAGCAGTTCTTGCAGGTGTGTGTTCTGATACAAGAACCACAATAATGCCTCCACCATTTTAAACTCATCCTTTTCTTTCTTATTCTGAAATGTTGCATTGGTAAAAGAGTCCTCTAAACCTTCCCTCTATTTTCAGGGTCATGGTGGAGCAGCAGGTCTTAGTTTGTTCCCCATCATATGGCCTTACCCTAATGGAACGCCACCTCCTTACCCCCCAGGACTCAGCCTCCCACCAACTGCTAAATGGGTGCACTCTGAAAATCCCATCACTGTGAATTCTGAGGTGTCTCTAAGAAGGGTAAGTGTAATGCTCAGAGTTCAGGGGGGATTAAAGCACATCTCGCTTGTATTTCATTGGGATTGTAAGACATAAACTTAGAAAGTAGCATGTAACTGTTAAAGCTGCAGTAAGTAACTTTTCCAAAAATATATATTTTTTTCATATTTATTAGAACTATCACTATATTGTGACAACATGGTTTGAGACCAATAATCTGTGAAAAAAAATTAAGCTCCTCCACCTCCTTCCGGAGCTGCTATCACTGTCTGAAGAAATGCATTGGTACCAGACAGAAACAACCAATTAGAGGCAGGAGGTGGGGCTGAGAGCTGTCAACCTCGTATACATCGTGCTAAATGTGCTAATGGCAGAGTGACAACTTAACGGACAGAAAAACTGTTGTTTTTTTGTTTTTTTTTTTTTTTGTTTGTTTGTCTAACCGCCGTCATCGGTGGCTATGCTAAATAGCCTTAGCATTCGTGGAAAGCTATGCTGCAGTGACCCACCTGTAGCTCAGCAGAAAGCAAAGGGGAGGGTCTGAGCATAAGAGTGATTGACAGCACTAAGACCCTCCTCCTGACTCTGATTGGTTGTTTTGACTGAGCTGTGTATTTCCGAAGGTTGTACTGGGAGAAGGCAGAGGAGCATGATTTTTATTGTCATAACATAACTTTAACAAATATGTAAAAAAAAAAAAAAAAAACATTTCTTGTAAATGTTGCTTTAAATATAAATGTTTGACTGTCATTTTCTTTTAAGTTTTAGTGTTATTGTATTTACTTTGTTCTTGCTGTAGCCATTTACCAGTGATGGTAAAGTGTTTTCCTGTCTGGGTTTTGCTGGTCCTGTGCAGAACACTGCCAGTCCATGGCTGCATCAGGCTGCTGGTAGTTCCACTGACGGTCTAGGTTTACTGAACCATATTCCAGTCAGGCCAGCCAGCGCTGATGCTCACCGCCCCTCTGCTAAGATCAGCATGCATACCAACCCATCAATGTCAAAGACTGCCATGGATGTTCATAAAGAGTAAGACAATAAATCTTTAATTCTATTTTCCAAAAAATTGTCTTAAAGGAGATTAAGATTGATGTCTGTTTTGTGTTAAAACCCAACAATAGCTTGTGTAAAACCTTCTATTCTTAACAAAACGTCTCAAAAACTTGGCTATCATTAGTTCTATGTTTCCAATGGTTAATGTATTTTCAAAATGGAACATTAAGGATACACAAACCATTATTGCTTATCGAACCACCATTAACATTTAAAAAGGGTTGCAAAATGTTGTTTTATGATGAGATTTCAGGCAAAAGCATCTGCTTGAACTTGTTTGTATTGTCTGTATGCAGAGATGTGGAGAAAAAGGGTTTTGTGGATCCCGTCAGGAATTTAACCTTTCCTCAAATAAAGCCAGACCAGACAGACAGAAGTCGTACCCCAACAGGAAAAGATGTCCACCTGCACCGCCTTTACCTGGATCCGCACAGCAAAGCCCGCCTGACAAATACACAGGTACGTAGCTGCACTGTGACAGCTTGTGCAGTCAAAGTGCATCATCAATGATGACTTCTTTACAAAGCCATCATTACTAAAAGCTTTCTAAATAACAGACATGGACTCAAGTATGAGTTTAAATCTAGTCAGACTCTAGTTACAGATTTAATGGCTTTAGTGATGAACTCACTTGATGGACTCGACTTGGACTTGAGGCATTTTACTTGAAAATGAAGGTGTGTGCACAAAGTTATAAAAATGACAGTAAAAAAAATTCTGGATGGTTTTACCCAAACAACATCTAGGCAATGCAGTATAACTTTTCACAATATTATTAAGGTTCTTTCAGTAACATTTTAAATCCAATGAGAAGCAATATCTCAGGACCAGTCAGTGGTTGCCAGCCTGGAGACAGTGGCACGCGTGCCTCCAGCAGCTGGATCAGTATTGTTTAAGAGAGGCCAGAGTTGCCATGTATGGCAGGTGTTATGTTGAGTGTTGGGCCCAGGTCAACATGTTTTTATGTAGAGGGCACCCTTTCATGTCTTCCCTAAATTCATAATAAACAGGAGGAGATGGGATTCTGAATAAAATTGAACTCCACATCCAGCATATGAATTTACCTGATAAAAAAAAAATATATTTGTGTTGAGAGGTACTACTGCCACCTAAACTTTTCTTGAATCAGTCATTTTCTTTTTTAGGAAAATCCAGATCTCACTCAAAAGACCACAAATCTAGATCATATCATCATTGTCTTCACATTACAGGGTGATTCAAAAGAATCATCAAAGAATCAAAAAGATTTCAGTCTGGAAATCATGTAGGTTAAAAAATATAATGAACATCTTACATACTTTAAACATTTGAATTTATAATAACTTATTTACTAATCAAATAACAGTTAACTGGAGTATTGAGACTCAAATAAGGCCATTTGCTTCAACTGCAACATAGTTAGAGCAGTAATTATGCCAAAACTATACAAATAATTTTAAAAAAGTTTAAAAAAAAGATAAAATCCAGAACTATTCAAATGGCAGTTTTAGCTTCACCTGGTTCATATTCTGTTGTAAAAATAATCTCCTTTTACAAAACATGCTTTTTTAGTGAAAAGGAAAAGCTGTGATTTAAAAAAGAATAAAAAGGATCAGAACACATAGGAGTTTTACCTCTTCAAGTCAGCTTAACCTATTTTACCAAGAGGTAATGTTCGCAGCATTGCTTTAAACATTTCAATTAAGATTTGTTAAAAGTTCTTCGTCAGGACATATTCAGTTTTGTTCATCAGCCAACAGTGTGAGGACATTAACCGCTGAAAGCCGTGTATGTTTTTGATGGTAAACAGACAGAATTTACAGATGTGAACAAAAGCATTTAGCATTTTCCCCATTGCAATAGTTTAATAATATTATAAATCTTAAATTTTGTGATTTTTAACATTCTATGATTTTATTTTTAAAAAATAGAAGAAAAGAATAATTTATTATAGGTCTGAAGACTGTCTCAGATGTTTTCCTTTAAAAACAGAAAAGTGTACAGCAGGAATTTCAAACTTATTTTCAGTTCAGGTCACATTCAGATCATGAGTTGTGGCAGAATGTTTAAATAGAACTACTGTTCCTATTAAACATTTAAAAATAATATAGTTTTCACTTCAGACATAAAGGCCCATTAAAAGTTGTGATAAACTTAACGAGAAAAGTTCACAAGATGAAAACAAAAAAAGCACAAGGAACTATTAATAAATGTAGAATATAAAATGTACCCCGCCTCTCGCCCGGAATGCAGCTGGAGATAGGCACCAGCAACTCCCGATCCCACTAGGGATAAGGGTGAAAAGAAGATGGATGGATGGATGGAATATAAAATGTTTTGAATGAATGGGTCTTTTATTTTAGTTTTGACCATTTTAATGTTGTATAAAATTAATTTAATACAATTTTGTAATTTCTGACAATATGTGGATTTTTCAGGAAGTACTCCATGCTGCAGACCGGACTATTAAATACAAGGAGGAAAATCGTCAAATCCTGAAGGAGAGCATTGAGGTTGCGCCTTTCACTGCTAAGATTCTGCGGCCTTCTGACCCTGGGTTGGACAGGGACAGGAGCAAAGAGCCAGCATTTCCTGTCCGGATACCAGCTCTTGCCTCTTCAAGTCCAAAGACCAGCCACACTCACCCCCAAGTCATCCAGCCAGAAAAAAGCAGCTACTACACCACAATCTCAAACAGCGTTGTGAATGAGCCTCCAAGGCTGTATCCCTCCAAGGAGCAAAGTTCTTACTATGACAAAGTAGTAGGGGTCAACGTTGGGGCGGCACTGCAAAGTCAGGGAAGTCAGTCTTTGGTTAGCTACAGCTCCAAAGCTTCTCTCTCTAAGCCTCCTCCTCTTATAAAGCACCAACCAGAGGGAGGAGAGGGTTTAGCAGGGAAAATTACTGAGCAGCTCAGCCAGCAGGCTACTCTTATCCCTCATCAACATTTGACAAGCATGGACAGGAAGGATCGCCACAGTCCTGCCGCCTCCAATACCACCTCCATGTCGTCCTCCTTGTCCTCGGTCTCCAACCATCACCAGCATCAGCAACACCGGCTCAGGGCAATGCCATCTCTGTACCGAGCTCCTGTCTACCATCCACCCACACAACTGTCCTTGGAGCGCAAAGAGACGGGAGAGCGAGAGAAGGACAAGGAGAGGGACAAAGCAGGCTACGGTGGACGTCTGTCACCCCCGACCCTCACACCCATCCAGCCAGTCAGCTTACCAACAGCTGGCACCAAAACATCAGCAGAGCAGCAGAAGCCTCCCACACTGGTGCCAGAACTCAGGGATGTCAAAGTCCATGGAATCGGTGCTGCTGTCACCTCAGTGGCCTCCACTATCAGTGGGGATGTTATGACAGATGGATGGCGTGGTAGAGATCTGATTCAAGAAAGAGGAAGTGTGTTCTGTAGAGACACAGATGTGTTCAGGGGTAAGCCTCAAGCAGCAATGGCCTCCGTCATTGTACGTCCAACTACGTCAGTTAGGTATGAAAGTCCAGTTGGTGCTAACAAATCTGGTGCTACAGTGCATAGGGAGGTTTCTATGTCTTACCCTTCGAGGCTCCCAGGGGAATGTCTGCGTATGAGGGAGGCTGCTCAAGAAGCTGGAGGAGGCAGAGTTATTCAAGTCAACGCAAACATGGACAATGTTTCTGTTCCGTATAAAGCCACCTCCATGCAAAGCTATCAGGGACCTGTAGGTGTCAGCACTACAAACTCTATGTGCAGGTCCCCTGTTGTGTTCTCACCAGCTGTTGATGTTCAGAATAAACCACCAAAGTCAGGATATTCAGCTGAGTTTGGAAACCTTAAACCTGGTGTTGGAGGCTGGCTGCCCAGCCTCTCAGGAGAAGGTGTTGACTCACACTCCTTGTCACCAGGACTGTCTTTGCCTCTGACTAATTCGGCAGCAACAGCCCGACTAGCTCAAAGCAACACCTCAGCTTCTAGTCCCATTACTGCCTCCAACCAGCCTAACTTGTCCTCTTTTGTACATCTCAAAAAGCACAAGGCTGCCTTGGCTGCAGCCCAGTCTAAGACCAACCTCCCTGCTGGTCCTGCATCATTGCCAACTGGAAACACTTCATCAATTGTGGAACCAGTTGAAAAGACGCCCAGTCACAGCTCCACCCCTCCACCCTGTTCTAGTGGAGTCTCCTCAGGTGAGATTAGTAACACCAGCTGTGCACCTGGTAGCACAACACCAGGCACGTCCAGTCCGTTACCTAATGGCCAGTCCTCCGGATCGACCTCGCTGGGTTCAGCACAGCCCAGTAACTACCACAAGCTGAAGAAAGCCTGGTTAACGCGACACTCTGAGGAGGACAAGACTTCTACGACTGTCTCCTCTAGCACGAAAGCAGAGAAGCTGCTCACCACCACAACCAGCATGTGCAACACTACAGCCATGTCAGATATGATCAAGCCCTGTACGGTCAATCTCAGTGCCTCCACGTCCAGTGAAGTGGACATGAACAAAGACATTGGAAGCAAAGGTGAACGAAACCTGGAGGGAAAGAATCCTGGATCAACAGGTGGAGGTGGAGAGGAAAAGAAATCCAGTCATCTCTCAAGGCGAGGGTTCAAACGCTCTTATGACTCTGGGTCAGAAAGCGGCGGAGATGACTCTGACACCAGTGAAAGCAAGATGGAGGGCAGAGCAAAACGCCAATCTAAACCAACCTATAAGAAGAAGCAGAATGATATGGCCAAAAGGAAAGGAGACCATGAGAAGGATGATGAGGATGTGAAGCCTAACGGCATCTTTCGATCAGCTCGTGAGAAAACCAAGCTTAAACTGGCAAGCAGCAGTAAGTCCTGTACCGTTAATGTTTGAAACAGTGTTTTCCCCCTCACTAATGTTGTTCTTCAAATGTAAAAAGAATGCAAGACACTGAGAATTTTAAAGTAGGGGTGCACCGATTGCAGTTTTCCTGCTGATCGCAGATTACCTATCGAATTGACCTGCCTATTCTGATTTTGGCCAATACCAATATTTTTTTGTCTAAAATGTCGCAAAATATAGCAAGGAAGTTACTGCGCTGGCAACAGTGGGGTGACTATTGTTAACTAGAAACATACAGACATGACCTGGTGAGCTGGTCTGTCAGTCAAACCTCTGTCATGTGAGAGCAGAGATAGATGGATTGATGGATTGATTGATTGATTGAGCCCTTTGGGATTTTCCCTCAATTATACTGGCTGATTTGATGAGGTAGGTAAAATCAGCTTGACATGCAAGTATCGGCCAAACATCAAAATTAAGAAAATGATTGGCCATTTAAATCGGTGCACCCCTATTTTGAAGTTTCTGGAACTTTTTAATGAAATGACATCAGACTTATATAGTACGTTTCAAAGACGCTTTCCAATGAAGTTAGTCATTTCCATTCATGCACACATTCCCACACCAAGTATGGCAAGCTACTGGCATAGCTGCCCCTGAGGCATCGTGTCCCAGTAGCCTGAGGGGACACGTGGAATGTTTGTATGATCCTTAAATAGCCTTTTCCAAATTTTTTGAAAAGACATTATTATTTAGTATCTAGGTACATAGTTGCATTTCATAGCACAGTCAAGCAACTGTTACATTCAGTTATAAAAATGCTCTCTATATAAAACATAGCTTCAAAGATATTTATACTTAACAATTTGACGCCTTGAATTGGGTTTCTGTCTCTTTAAGAAGACCTGTTCTTTCCAACACTACACCTACAGCACCTCATCACAGCAATGCTCCTCCACGATACCATTTACAACCATTCTTAGGAGCGCTGCACTGCAAAGTAGCTCAGCAGACGTACAGTTTCACCAGGTGTTTGCTAGTGCCTTCTGAGGAGCTGAGTGAGGGAAGGGTGCTCTGTGGAGCATGAGAGACCGTCTCTGACTGGCTGCCAGGAGAGATAAAGGATTTCTGAAAGAATCAAAAGAACATACTTGTAAAAAGCTCAAAAAAGTAAATTTTACATAATACGCACCTTTTAAAACAGGTTCACATTTAAACATGAGAGTAAAACAACAAATGTTTTTCTCAAGTCTCAAAGTTTTCGTTTTCAAATGGAACAAAGGCTGCCAGCTTCATCATAAATGAATCAGGATGACATTTGTGATTCTGATTTATTTCTGTGTAATCTGTCTGTCACATCCAGGACTAATGAGTTGGTGTGTGCTCTGTTCAGATGGCATCCCTCGTTCTGTGCTGAAGGACTGGAGGAAAGTGAAGAAGCTCAAACAGACCGGGGAGTCCTTTCTGCAGGATGACTCGTGTTCAGAAATTGGACCTAACCTTCAGAAGTGTCGAGAGTGCCGGGTCGTCCGCAGTAAAAAGGGGGAGGAGCCAGCACATTCCCCCGTCTTCTGCCGGTTCTACTATTTCAGACGGTAAATGGATTTCTCACTCATCTGTGTCTTGGAGGAGATTTTTAGTTTTTAATATTTACCTTATTTTAGTTGGGTTTTTAGATGACATGAGCTTTGTCCAGTTATAAATGTTGAAGCATAATTATTTTTCTATTTCAGATTGAATTCCATGATTTTGCTTTATGGATAATCCTACACATTTTTTATGGAGATATAATCCAACATTGCCACCGTAGATCCATTTTTGCAGTCCTGCTGTACAGCATATTGTCTGTTTCCACTCTGTTTTCAGTCATTCTGCAGTTGGCCCAGACTGTGTGTGATTTGTCAGATAGCTTGACATAAAGATCATTAACAAAATCTATCATCTGACTCATATAGCTCTGGTTCTCCTGAGACACAGAGGCACTAGCATGTACTTTTACTTTTGACTTGATTTGTTTTGTTGACTTTTCAATTCTTGGTGATTTATTCTAAAGCTGCCTTGCAATGTTTTCCATCTTTCTGTGTGTGATGGTGAATTGTGTTTTATGTGAGTAATCGTGACTGATTCCTGTCACACCTTTGGAGAATATGCTGCTTTTGATGAACTGCTGAGAATTCTGCACATGGTTTGGAATCAAGGGTGTGAAATCTACAGTATCCTGCCCCACCATGACATTAAGCACAGCTGTTGTTTAACTTAAAAACTTTTCATATTTAAAGATATACTGAACATCTAGGAATAAAATCCCCAAGAGGTCAAATAATTATTAGATGAATTAATCTAAAAGTGAATTAGAATTAGATGCCTAACATTTTGAAGTGAGTTTGTCTTTCAGTGCAGACATCATAGACAAATGGGTCATTGTTGTGATATTTGAGGTTCTGGTTGGTTTGAGTTTCAGGAATGTTCTTCCCCCCTCTATTAAAAAAAAAAAAAAATTCTTATAATGTAAAAACCTTCCTGAACTTCCGGTGGTGTTCTCAGAAGCTTTATTGATCTTTATACAAAAATCTCACCTTTTATTTTTAATACCACCCAGGCTTTCCTTCAGCAAAAATGGAGTCATTCGAATGGATGGCTTCTCCACCCCAGACCAGTTTGACGAAGAGGCCCTGGCCTTGTGGGTCCCTGGGCCCCTGGAGGACAGCCACTTGGATCAGACAACTGCCAAGTACATCCTCAGTTACATAGGAGATAAGTTCTGTCAGATGGTGATGACTGAAAACACTGCAGCCAGCTGGATCAAGAAGGATGGTGAGTAGACTAAAATCAACTATCATGCTCTCTAATGGGGAAGTATGTAATTTTTGGAAAAATGGAGGTTCACAACTGCAGATGTGTTTGAAGGCAGGTTTTCTTTTAACATTTTTAGTGATAAATTTAAACAAGTCTTTATACGTAGTCCTCCTGAGCTGCAGATCTCTCAAACTTATTCCAGCACGGCTTCCTTTAAAAATGATAATGGATTTCACGGTTTGTGTTTGTACTCCTGAAGCTAGACTTAGTTTAGTTTTGGAACGTGATAAAGATGTGAAAATGCCACAATTCACACTGGATTTCCTTTTCGTGCTTTGACCGTAAAAAAGTTGCTCAGATTTTTACACAGAATGTGTTTTTTTTTTTTTTTCTGTTTCAGCAAAGCTAGCATGGAAGCGGGCAGTGAGAGGGGTTAGAGAGATGTGTGACGCTTGTGAAGCAACACTCTTTAACATCCACTGGGTCTGCCAGAAATGTGGCTTTGTGGTCTGCCTCGACTGCTACAAAGCCAAGGAGAGAAGGAGTTGCAAAGGTCAGTGTTTGTTTTTGTAGACGGGCAGCACGAGACCACCTGATCCTGAAAGTGCTGCGAAAACAAACTCAAGACCTAACATGTGACCTACAGCTTTACATGACAAATCTTCCATAAATTTCTTGGAATGAAGTAGTTTTATCTCACAGCTTTTTGTTAACTATGAAGACTTTTCAATCACAGTAGTCACCAGAGGATTAAACTTCCCTGTTGTCTGCAGTAGCATGAGTATTGTTGTAGACATTGGGCTGGAATCATTCGGATGTTGGCTAATTCTGAAGCTAATGACTTGTGTCATCCCTCTGTTTAGATAAAGAGCTGTATGGCTGGTTGAAGTGTGTCAAAGGTCAACCTCATGACCACAAGCATCTCATGCCAACACAGATCATCCCTGGCAAAGGTATGCTACATACTGGCTTTTTGTCTGTTTTTAATGTGATGGATGTTACTGATTTTTATATTTTCACTATGTATAGTTCTGGTATATTTTGCTGAAACATTTGACTTTGAACATGTTTTCACATTTAATGTTCTTTTTATTGTAGTGTTAACAGAGCTGGTGACCTCCATTCACTCCCTGAGAGACAAAAGCAACATCCCGTTTAAATGTCCGTGTTCCACCAAACAGAACGTCCTCACCAAGCTCCCAGCAACCAATGGAGTGTCACAGGTACTGCAATCTGCCCCACTCTGCCACACCACAGGCTCATTCACAATGAGGGAACTTTTACATACATATTGTGATCTGCTTCTAAGCATAGCTTAGATTTTAAATAAATAGAAATTCAAGATGAAGATTTGAAGAGACTTCCCCACATGTTGATCCCCCATCCTACTTAACTCCTCAACTGGACAATAAAGCTAGAAGATGGGCTGCAGAATTTCCGACCGCAGACAGACTAAGTCAACAGTTCAAACATTTCTTAAGGATTCTCACCTTCAGTTTGTGTCCAGCTGTTAAATATAACAAGGCAGTATTCTGTAAAAAGGCCTTTTTTTTTAGCTTTACATTATGATTCTATTCCCTCATAAAAACATACCTGAAGTGTTGTCTTGATTCTTTTATACATGTTTGGGAAATCCTTCCATCTCCATGACAACCATTCAGCTGTGTAAAAACTTGGTTGGACCTAGCCCCAGCAGTTTCCAAGCTTCCATCTTGTTGAGCAGCCAGTCCACCACTCAGCTCCTTCAGACTAGCCAGCAGCAATTAGCAAAAACTTGGTGGAACTGCATCTGCTGTGCTCATTATAGGAGCTACTTCTCAGTGCAGCATTGGTAAAAACTTTGGTAAAGGATGAATAGAAGAGCCATGCTCTGATGACTTCCTGAAGGCAGAGTTTTAAAAGATCAGGGTTTTTTAAAGAGACAGAGGCCCAATTTCAAAATGTCAAATAACAGACAAATTTTTTAAAAGTCATATTTAATGTATATAGCCCTTTTATAGAACTTAACTCAGTCTGTCTTTAAATGTAACTTTGTTGTTTCTGTCCACCAGGTCCTGCAGAACGTGCTGAACCACAGTAACAAGCTGTCTCTGGTGAAGGCTGAGCCCGGCTCCCAGCAGAACCCAGAGGACGGAGGAGCCAAGGCAGAAACCAACGGAGGGCATGGGGGGGGCAGCAGTCCTGGCAGTGACCACGACAGTACACCTGTCAGCCCACCTGAGTCTCAGTCCCCACTTCACTTCCTGGCTGACCTTGCAGAGCAGAAATCCAGGGAGGAAAAGAAAGGTGAGAAAAGGAAGTTACTTTTTTTTTTATTATTGGTGTGTCACCATCTCACAGGTGGTATCTTAAGTTTTGGTTTTAATTTCAGAAAGTACGTTGCTAAATTGTTGCTTTTTGTGTGTAACAGAAAACAAGCAGTCAGTGGTGCCAGGTAAATGTGTGAAAGAGGAGAAGGATGGGGAGGGGGTCTTGCAGCAGTGTAAAAACCCATCTCTGGTGGCTAACAGCACAGAGCAGGGCTCCACGCTCAGAGACCTGCTCACCACCACTGCAGGAAAGCTCAAGCTGGGTTCTACTGATGCAGGAATTGCCTTTGCACCTGTTTACTCTACTGCTACACAGGTAAACTGACCAGCTCATTAATTCCATTAAATGATGAACACTGTTGCATCACCTTAGACAAGCTTAAGATTTTCAAATTCACAGTGAAGCTGCTTTATTTGAGTTTCTTGATGTATTCTTTTGTGTCTACAGACTGGAAAGGATGGCCGGACCATGCCAAACATCCTGGATGACATCATTGCTTCAGTGGTGGAGAATAAAATCCCTGCCAGCCGCCAGAGCATCACCACCAAGCTGTCGACCAAGCAGGATCACATGACCCCTAGCAACAACAGCAACCCCGCCCCTGTTGGTATGGACGACACCAAAGCACAAAGGAAGAAGTCAGCCACTGTGCCTACAGTGGTGCTGGAGGATTCCACCAATCAGTACCCAGACATTCCTCACTCGTGGCTAAACAACAGGCGGCTGCTGTGGCTCAAAGATCATCGCAATCAGAACAACTGGAAGCTGTTCAGAGAGTGCTGGAAACAAGGACAGGTACAGTCAAATCCAAATCATCCATTACCACGCTTGCCATCAGCAGCAAAGGCTCGACAGTTAATTGTTGTGTTTTCTGTGCATTTCCAGCCTGTTTTGGTGTCTGGGATCCATAAGCGACTGAATGTCAACTTGTGGAAGGCAGACTCCTTTAACCAGGAGTTTGCAGACCACCAGGGAGACCTCCTCAACTGCAAAGACCAGGTGGTGTCCAACTCTGGAATAAAGGAGTTCTGGGATGGATTTGAAGACATTACCAGTGAGTTTAGGTGGATTATAGATCTCACTCTGACTTGGTTAGTTTTGATGTTTAATCTAACTAAAACTCTGTTCCTTGTTAAGAGCGACCAAAGTCCAAAGACGGTGAACCCATGGTCTACCGGCTGAAGGATTGGCCGTCTGGGGAGGAGTTCATGGCTCTGATGCCATCAAGGTAAATGTTTCACATGTTAAACCTGAAAATTTTATAAACATACTGATATTTTCATGCAGTGTATAAAAAGATTTTTTTTCTCACTATTTGAAATTAAATCTAAGATTTCGTCTTTTAGTTCAGTTAGAATTACTGAACTTATTTTAGATTAGTAAATGCCAAAAAATGAGCAAGAGAAAGTTTTCATTCAGTTTTATTATTATACATTAAAAGCCCAGATGATGATGTCATGGCTTTTTGATGATGCTAAGTTAACTGAAAATGGAAATGAAAGTGTGATCAATTGTTTTCACTAATAAAATTATGACGAGTCACCATCATCATAATTTTATGAGATAATTTGGTTCAGAGGTAAATGTCCATGTAGTATGTCAGAAGACTGACTGAATTTCTGACAAATACATTAAATTTGGCATAAATTTGATGTATTTTTTTAGATTTTGTGTTTTCAATATTCTGTAGAGAAACTCTAAAAAGACCTCTCTTTTTCCACTGCACAACCAAGTCATGAAATGATAAAGTTCTCTACAGAACAAGCTTTATTTTATAGTCTGTCATAAATATATTTTTCAGGTATGATGACCTGATGAAGAACCTTCCTTTGCCAGAGTATTCGGATCCAGAAGGGAGCCTCAACCTCGCCTCACACCTGCCATCTTTTTTCGTCAGGCCTGACCTCGGGCCCAGACTATGTTGTGCATATGGTAAGAGGAACAGCTCAGGACGACCTGCTCAGGTTTAGTTTGATTTGTTCATTGTAGACAGAGTTCTCATGAACACACAGTGTTTATGTTCTGAGAGCATAAAGGTGAAGTGTGTAAGGTCTAGAGACAACTAACATCAGAAAAACAGATTACAGCTGAGTGTCGGCCATTCTTTAGTTCTTTAACACAATAAAGACACAACTATTCTTATTTCAATTATAAAGACTGAAAACGTATTTCAGACGATTGCAATGCATGGTAACAGACCAACATAAAATCCCTGGATAACCTTGATTCAAGTCTTTTGAAATCAGTATTTTGAGTCTTGCTTTTAAATTGACAAGAGTCAGTGCACTACTAACACTGTTAACTCTACCTCTACATGGCTGATATTTTGAAAGCTGCAGCATACTGGATGTAACCTAGTTGTTGCCATGGGTGACTTATTTCTGGTGTTTTTGATAATCATTTGTTCCAACACTAAACTCCTGCCTGTGTGTCACAGATCCTACTAAATCTTTTTTAACTTTACCATAAATGTTCAGTCATGAAATATAAAGTAGAATACACATTCTGTATATTTAAATTCTGAAATTAAAGTGGCATTTGTTTATTTCTTAAATATTAACACAAATTTTAATGATTTCATCCCCTAAATTATTAACCAGTCATTATGTTTTTCCAAGGAAACTGATTACGCTAAAATATATTATAGTGGCAAAGATCTTGAAATCGCTAAAAGTCCTGGCTCTAAAAATACAGCAGATTATTGGAGGAGTTTGATTTGATTTAGATTCCACTCTTTATTTATGTTTTTGAAATACTTTTCTTGTCCTCAGAGGGAAAATGTTTTTCTATAATGTCAGTAAAAACAGAATCTTGTCAGTTTTCCCCCCTTTTTAACCAGCAACGTTAGCAGCTTTAGGCAGACAGTTTTAATTTTATACCAGCTGGCTGAAATTAAAGCACCAGGTATAAATGTGCAGCAGTAATCTGGTTTAAGTTTGGAAATGCTTCTGCTAAACAAGGTCCATAATAAAACCATCAATATCTTTTCAACACGGAAGAAACTCCTTCTGGTGGGCTTTTTGTCCTGGAATGTTCAAATGTGCTTTCCAGGTGTAATCTTCCACTGCCTTCACTTTTGCAGCAGTGATTAAAGGCTGTCTGTCGTTGCAGGCGTAGCTGCATCTCAGGATCAAGACTTTGGAACTGCCAACTTCCATGTTGAAGTATCAGATGTGGTGTCTGTCCTCGTTTATGTCGGAGTGGCGAAAGGGAACGGAGTCCTATCCAAAACTGGTAACTTTAAATGATTCTGTTTGAGACGTAACGAAGCAACCTGTGTGACTGAATTGTTTTTTAGTTTTTCTAAAATCCGCTGAGAATTGCATTAAACATAGCACAAAACTTATTAGTTAAGAAATACAAATAAGAAATGCATATGTTTGGGATGAATTAATGACTTTTGAATTGTTCTGTTTTCAAGGTAAAAGTGATTGTAGAAGAACCTTGTTCACTATTATTATTATTATTATTATTTGTTTGTCTGGAACCTTTAACCTGTGACATCTGAATGAACGAGTAAGCACTGTGACTGTGTGTCTGTAGGAGTGTTGAAGCGTCTTGAGGAGGAAGATTTAGACGAGGGTGTCCGAAGGCGGCTGAAGGACTCCAGTGAGATACCTGGAGCGCTGTGGCACATCTACCTCAACAAAGACATGGACAAAGTCCGGGAATTTCTCCACAAGGTTGGTAACTGCATGGAATACCTGCAGCAGACTCAGACAGTGCCATATTACATAACATAATATTGTCACTTCACAAACTCTTCCTTTGTCAGCTGTGTAAGGAGCAAGGTATGGATGTGTGTCTGGACCAGGACCCAGTCAGAGAGCAGAGCTGGTACCTGAGCAGGAAGCAACGGCAGCGACTCCTGGATGAGCATGGAGTTCAAGGCTGGACTGTTGTTCAGTTCCTGGGAGACTCGGTCCTCATCCCTGCAGGGGCCATGCACCAGGTAGTTACACAGCACAGCCACTGGGATATTTCCTGTCTTCAAGTCTTTGGTCTTTGTTGTAGCGATGCCTCTTGGCTGTGTTCTTAACCAACAGGCTCTTTAGCTCTTTATTTCCCTCAACATGGAGACACATTTGTCAGAATAACTCATCAGTGTTGACCTGCAGAGTTCAATTTGTTGGTCCCACCAAAGAAAAACCAGTCAAACCCTCTCTGCCAACACCAGGCAGCTCATTCTGATAATGATTCTGGTTTGGAGCCGTTAGTTGGATCAGAGGCTGGAAGTTTTTTACCTTTGGGTCATTTAACAAACCTGGGAGAACCATTCAGAACCCCAATAATCCTGACACCCTCCTTCCAGCTGTCACCAGCTTGGTCCTACGTGGCTGTGGGACGGTGTCCTTTTCTCAGTGCAGCCTTCGTCTCAGAGGCAGTGTGGGTGTGTTGGTCTGTCTGGGGCAAACTTTACACCCAATGTCAACCGGTGATGGAGATGGTGCCCCACATCATCATACTGCTTCTTCCAAAAACTGTTTGGCAGTGACAGAGAAGATTTGATCAGTCTGTCATGGGTACAACCCACAAACACTCCACTCTGCTACTGGACCCACACCATTGAAGAGGAAAAAGAGGCTCAAACAGTAGAAAACGTATCACCAGGAGTCTTGGTTACAACCAAGACAATAGCCAACCAAGCACACATTTTTTTCTTATTGTGTAATTATTTCCGCAGTAGGTAAATTGTGGTCCATTTGTCCTGTGCTGAACCGCGCGTCTTCTTGTCCATCAGGTCCAGAATCTTCACAGCTGTGTCCAAGTCATCAATGACTTTGTGTCTCCTGAGCATGTGGGCAGGTCCTTCCACCTGACCCAGGAGCTGCGTGCCAACAAAGAGGAGGTCAACTATGAGGATAAGCTGCAGGTAAGAAACCTGAGGACCCCTTTGGTGTTTCATATGAATATTATCCAAGGTTAAATCTATGAATCCAAATGGTGCTATACTTTAGGTTTGAAAAGATACGCGATAGGCTCCTTTTAGCTCTACTTGAGCACAACCATAGTGTTTTCCACCGTCCAATCAGATCGATTTGGAAGAAGAAACCAATCTTTTGCCAGTAGTTACAGTCATACGAGACACACAATGCCAAGGTTCTGGCTCAGGCTTTTTGAGCATTTATTTTCTGGTAGTGAACTGCCACAAAGTATAAATCAAATGTTTATTTTGTGGCGTATACAATGTATATTTCACAGCCGAATGTATACTGTTATTGTGAAGGGGAGAAGGTTATATTTTCGTCTTTTTCTGCTGACTTCCACAACTTTTATATTTACTACCAATGACAAAAAAAACATTTTCACTTTTCTGCAAAATGTACTAACTGCACAGTGTTAGTTAAGTAGTAAGTAGTGTAAGATAAATAGTATTTCAAAAGAGCAGAAGAAATCTTATGTTTTTTGAACAATAAGAATATTTGTTGTTTATCTGTTACTAAGAGATGAGCGTGTTTTCTGGTAACAAAGTGCCACAAAGTTAACATCTGACTTTTACTTTTGCACAAGTAAAAATCAGAAGGCAGTGCAATAACATTAACATGTTAGTATACCCCACATGCCACTTATAGCATTTAGGCTAATATTAGCATTTTGGTTCATTTTACCTTATACACTAATTTGAACATACTTAATGGAGTATGTTCATGTTGCTCACCATGCTTGTGACTCTCCACATGCTATTGAGTACTTTGTACCTTACTTTAGCTAATTTTTAGCAAATAAATTAGCTAAAGTAAGCTGGGTTCCAACTTACTTTAGCACATGGGGCACACTTTGGCAGGGCCCATTTAAATTTCTTCAGATATTTTCTACTTATTTGATTGCCTACTGTTACAAATGGAGAAATAATTAGCTCTATAGTTACACAGCTAATTTGACTGATGTCTTGTTTCACAACATTTGAATAGCTTAGCTCACTCTACAGTCTCAGTTTTCTAATAAACTTTTGAACGTCATAAACTTTCACTGGGGACATCTAAAAGCTTTTATGCAAGCATGTTTTTTTTTTTTTGTTTTAAGGTGTGTAATACTTTGTTTTTTCTGGTATTTAGTTACTTTCAGAGCTTTGTAACTCAGTTATCTGTTTGAGGAAGTAATTAGAAGCCGGTCACTGCTGGTTGTCCAGGCTGCACTTTCACTTCTCAACCTCCTGCACTACACAGTTTGACCACTAGAGGTTACCAAAAACGCTTTTCATATGAGAGGCAGAAGTTCTAGTTTTACTTTCACCACCTCGGCTGTGTTAGGAGCAGAAGAGAAATGAAGCCCATTAGCGACACACATTTAGAAGTTTTCCATTTATCAAAAGAAATGTAGGTTTAATCTTTTGATTACATCTAAAATTGTTGATGTTTGTCCCGATTTCAGGTGAAGAATATTTTGTACCACTGTGTGAAGGAGGTGGTAAGCTCATTGAAGAGGAATAACTCTGACATAGATCTGAAGGAAGAGAATTCATGACACCTAGTTAACCTCAGCCGTGCTATCCAAAACGACCTCCGACCTTCACCGGTCTTCAGCCTCACCATCCTCATCATGTGCTGAAGGTGGTCTGATCAAAGCTGCTCCCGTGACCCTGGAGGCTCTGCAGTGTCAGACCCAATCTAGTGGCCTACTCCAAACCCAGCTGAGTCCATGTTCTGTTGAGCCAACTGGAGAGCCAGGACCAGAGTGCCTGCTGGACCCATGAGACTGAAGCTTTGCTGCCTGGAACCAGAGCAGAGATGACTGCAGGACACCAAGGACCGCCGGAGGAACTCTGACCCCGTTGGCCTGACCTTGGCTTGCTGCATCAGCGACAGACTGAGCCCTGAGAGCCTCTGTGGAAACTGCTGAGTACAGGCTCACTTTAATCTGCCTGTGGTTTCTGGGAAGCAAGATTTTGCTGATCTCAGCAGCATCACCAGCAGCATCAGGAACAAAACACAAAATCTCAAAGGCTCCAGAAAATCAAGGAGTAAAAACAGAAGACAAGAGAGAACCAGGAGATTAAGGATGCTTCATTCAGCAGCCTCAGCTGCCTCTTTTCTTTCCCTTCTTTTCTCTCCAATTTGTCTGTATCTTTTGTTTTCTAGACGTTCTTGTCTGTGTTCTGTGTTCTCTGTTCTCTGTTTTCTTTCTCAAACTGTCGTTTCTTCCTCTGCAGACTCGTTCCAGCTCTGAAAATGCAATGTTATGAAGAAAAGAGAATTCATGTAAATGTGAGCTGTATAGTTATTTTCTTTTACTCTGTGGTTTCAGTTGTTATGATCTCTACTGTGATGGAGGACACACACACGCACACACACAGGCTAATGCCTGTGACTTTGGGAAATATTGACACTCTCCAGTCCTCATGCCATAAATCTATTTTCTGAAAATGAACTGCCAAGCTGTTGTTCAGACTGTAAAGTTGTATTATGTAAAAAAGAAAAAAAAAAAAAGAAAAAAAAAAGACTTCTACACAACAGTTTATGAAAACAAAACTAATCGCTGTAAAATTTTGACATTTACAAAAAGATGTAATTTATTTAATAAAAGAATTGTCTTGCTTTTTTGATAAGATTTACTATTGTGAACTTTTGAGGTTTAAAGGTTAAAATAATAAAGAAGTTAACTATAAAGTGTAAATATATACATATATACATTAAGTGAAGTATTTTTTTAAAACATGGCTTGCTTCAATTTTCAATTTTGAAGTGCAACTGTTAGATGCTTTGTACATTAAAGTTCAAAAAAGTTTTACATTTTCCATTAAAATGGATTTATCAAATATGTTGTTTGGTGGTTTTGATTCTGATGAGATGAGATCTTGGAACCAGATGGTTGAATGCAGAGAACAGCAACTGGACCAACGGAAGGAGCTCTGCAGAGGATTATTACTGACTCAGGCGCTCCAAAGATCCTACCTGAGGCAGAGGGTAACCCGGGCAATGGAGGGAGCAAATCATCCCCACTGTCAGAGAATGGGGACCAGGCCCACTGAGGCCCTGGGCCGCTGACCCGATGGATAGCCAGACAAATGGACAACCTGAACCTACAGCCTGAAGGGTTACTAGAAGATAAGAAGCACAAAGCTGCTACCACATTATGTAGTTAGACAGGAAAAACTGGTAACTAAAAAAAATATTTTAAAGATTAACAGAATACAGTACAAAATAAGACATTTAGGCAAAGAAAACATCCATCCATCCATCTTCCTCTGCTTGTCCGCAAGCGGGTGATGGGTGAAGCAGCCTATAGGGCCGACTCCTCCAGGGGAAACCCAGACGCTCCCTGAGGAAACATTTAAGCAAGTTTTATATATATATATATTAGAACAATGAGAAGCATACTGTCTAAGAAGATAGAAAATAAAATCACAAAACGCCTTTGCAGAGTTTTCGCTGATCAGGCTTAGTTGAAACAATGAAGCTTTTTTCTACAAGTCTCTCTTTACACAATTTTGTGAAAAACATATAAGATATAAAGCCTGTATTTTTCTTCACAAAAGTCATAACTGATTATTACCTGTCAAATATAGTTTGAAGGGAAAGTTTGCTTTACATAGACTTCATAATCAATTTTATTTATTTATGGTTTATTTTGTATTCAAAATGTCTTGCAGTTACATGTTCTTTAGAATTTAGTTTGACATTTGAGAAGGTATGTATTCATTGTTATTCCATTTTTATGCTATTAGTTAATGCTCTCAAATGACAATGTTTTCATTTATTTAAATGATTTCTTTCCGCAAAATTTATCGTGAGAGGCACAAAGCTGAAGTTGGTTTCCAATTCTAGCTTCTGATTCGGGAAATGTCTAAATTCCACTTAATTTTTCACTACCTTCCGCATCTTTAATCGACTACAGTTTAAAAACTACAACACCTAGACTCTTCAAACCTGGACTGGATTATTCTGATTTAAGTTTATGATGTCTCGCATTGAGTTTTCAGAGCTAAGTTGTTGGTATAAAATAAATAAAGTTTTAATTTAGTTTCTTCTAATGGGTTCTAATCTCTGCCTCAGTACACACACGACTAAACAATGTTCTAAAAGAACTTAGCAGAAATGCATCTTTAATGGTTTGTCCTTCCATGAATGGAAACGATGGGATCTTTACATCATTTGCGTGGCGATGGAGATAGGGTCAGGGGTCAAGGGTTCTAGTGTTTGCTCTGTGCAATGTTAACCATCAGATGGTGCTATTGTTCCATTGCCCTGTTTGTTGTGAACTCTGACCTTTTTCTGACCACTGTTGCAACTGTCACAGCCTTCACAGTTTCTATGTGGAAATGATTTGGCAACATGAAACACATTTTTGGATTTTGCGATTATAGAACTTTTGGAGATATTAAAAGATCTGGACCATAACACAGAGCTGGTCAGGAACCAGATGACCAACAGATCTGGAGCAGCGCTGCATTAGCCGTCAGGCAGCCATCGGAGAAATTGATCTGAACTAATAAATCTAATGAAAATTTATTAGCCAAATGTACTGGATGAAAGAAAGGTTTGCAGATAGGTGTCTGTGTTAAAGGTGAGGTGAGGTTCATGTGTGTTTTATTGATTTCCTTTGAGGCAGACTGCCGTGTGTGCTGACCCTGGTCGTATTGAGGTGGGATGCTGCTGTGCAGGAGTGAAGGCAGACAGTCATGTCATCCTATACTTTCTATATCAAGCGTGAAGGGGTCAGGTAGGCTGACCCCTTCTCCTCCTATGAGTGAATACTACCTCATAGGAGGTGAACACTGTAAAAGAGTCAGTCCATCACAGGATGACAACCTGAAGTTCTGTTGAGTGATCTGTCTTCAGCTTGTCATCCACATAGACTCGATAAAAACTCACAGACTCAAAAAGAACATGTGAAATAGTGAGGCGGACCCTGGATACACACATCAAGCATCTGAACAAATTTGCTGAGTGATCAAGAAGATCACTCAGCAAACAGAGAGGATACTCACCACTGTTGTTTTGGACTAATGGCCTTCAAGTTTAGCTGATTAACAGCCTTTTAAGGTGTAAAGTTGTTTTTTGGTATTTCACTTCCCCTATGTGTTTCTTGCTGCTGTTTCTCTTTTTGCTGTTAGATCCAGAAAAGTTAAATCTATAAGGGTTTTACAGTCTTAAGACCAGAGTTGTGTAGTAACTTGTTACATTTACTTAATTACATTTACTCGAGTCACTTTTTTTTTTTTTTTTTTTTGAGAAATTGTACTTTTAGAAGTATTTTTACTTAGCTGTACTTTTTTCTTTTACTTGAGTAATTTGTATTATTACTCTTGCTTAGTTGAGTAACATTTCTGGATTCTCTGCCCACTGAATGAAAAACATGTTTTAACAAAACATTCCCAGACCCACACACATGCACACCCACCCACACACACACACACACACACCCCCACACACACACACACACGTACACACTATTCTGATGTGTTTGTGTGTTGGGTAGGATGAATTTGCTGCAGGAGAGACAACAGGCAGAGTGAAACAGTGGCCATTAGACACTAGGTGGGGGTTAAGGCCTGGAGGAGTGGGGTGAGGTAAGACTGGGGTGAAGGTTTAAGTTGAGGGCAGAGGGGAAAGAGAGGAGACGAGGTGTGTGTGTGTGTGTGTGTGTGTGTGTGTGTGCGTGGGGGTGTGTATGTGTGGAGGTGTGTGTGTGTGTGTGTGTTGGGTGAAAGAGTTTAAGTGGAGGGCAGACCAGAGACTGCCTATGAGTTTCTGTCCTCTGAACGACCTCCTCTGCCTCGACACATGAACAAGAAGTTCCCACCTCAGCCTCTTGCCTTTGTGCTCATGAAAGGGAGCAAAGCTGCCTCAGCTACAGTACAGACTCACTTCTTTAGAAGAATCACAGAACACAGAATCATCCCACTCAAAAACAACTGTCTGAATATGAGCAAATATCAAGTACGTCACAGTTGTATGGATGAGAATGCCACACTGATGTCAGAGATCAGAGGAGAACGAGATGATGAGGAGGCAGGCCTGGCTTTACGAAGCATTGATTCCAGATGCAGAATACAATGTTCTGGTTGAATTAAAGGACAAAGTTTAAAGTTCTGATCGTTCCTCTTCCATCCCAGTAACTGATGTAAGCTGAGATTTGTTTGCTTTTAAGCCCATTTCAGTTGCCAAGACATAAAACCTTAAAGGACATTGACCACAAAACCTTAGCATGTCCAGACAATCTGCATCTGCACTTTTTAAAGGAGGCAGCAAATCTTATTGCTGAGCTCATTACACAGATTGTAATGAAGTGTCCGTTTAAATATAGAGGCTGGTTGCTTTTGACTATTCCCTTTGCTTTGTAAGAATTTGATAGCACACCTTGATACTATCACTACCCTGGAGTATTGATGTAAGGCAGGATGAAACCATGCTGTCATGTCACCAGATTGTGATCCAACCATCTGAACGAGCAGGCAAAGTTTGTCCAGTTATTGGCCAGTTTGGGTGAGGCTGAGTGGACAGTAGCTTCAGTGTCCTATTCTTAGCTGACAGAACATGACTAGCTTTGTCGTGTATATGATTGATTGATTGATTGATTGATTGATTGATTGATTGATTGATTGATTGATTGATTGATTGGTTGATTGGTTGATTGATTGATTGATTTTATCTATATTGGAGAAGTTGGAATGTGGAGGAACAGCATATTTACAAAATATTTCCTTTTCAAGTTTACTGTCAAAAAGCTACTGAGAGTTTTCAGTGGTTCTCTCATGTCTCACTTTGACCCTTCAGACAGTGTTCCTCGTTTCTTCATATCAATGATTTCCCAAAATAAAATAAATATATAAAGTAGAACTGCAATGCTTTGGTCTGAATTCCTTGTTATTAAAGCTCCACAGACTCCCTGTTTACCTGGTTCTGAGGCGTTTTAGAGCAACTTGTTTTACAGTAACTTGTTTTAGAGCAACTTGTTTTGCTGCATTTTTTTTTTTCAAATGTGAATGAGACATTTCACGCCCCACTCCCTCCAGAGCACACAGTCATCCTCTCCACCTTGTTTGGCCATTTTTCTAGTTTGATAGAAGTATTACAATTGTCTGCAATTATCAGAGAAACTTTTTATTCCCAAGTTTATTAAAGATGTCAACAATGGATGACTTGTCCATCCAACCTTACATGTTGGAGCCAGTGTCTGACCCAGAGCAGGAGAATGATGACAAGCCTGCAGAACCACACATTCAAATGAAAGCGTCACCACGGTGATATTGCTGCATTTACACCCTCTGCATCTATACCAGTAAACAAGGACTTGACAGGTAAGGAGTTAGAAAAAGTCAAGAATGCCACTGAATCAGTGACCCACACCAGCACAAAGCTGTAGAGCAAGGGGAGGGAGAATGAGTTTTAATTTTCTTTTCCTTTAAAGGTACCGTTGATGTTTTGATCGTGCACTGAATGCATTTGGATCATGTTTTCCCCCAAGACAAAACTGACAAAAACAAAGCTGAATAATTATATTCAAAACATGCAAGACCTTTATATTGTCAAGGTGGCAGCTAAAAGCAAGCAGATAGTGCTAACAGAAGCTGTTTGCACAACGCTACTATCAGACCAACAGCCAGGACTCACAAAATTCATGTTTGAAATGAAGTTTGTTGTCATTTTAGCATTATTTGAAGCTTACTGCTTTTCTGTAGAGAGAAGGAAGTGATGTCTCCATCAGAGGTTGCTGAAGCACTTTGTCCTTAAGCGCTTCGTACAAACCAGGAGAACTTTCCTCACTGATGTAGTATTATTCTTATTTTCAAGAATAATACAATTTAACCAGGAACCGGGCGGTGAAATGACAAACTGGGTGTTAATACACCCTAGAACTGAACATTTGGACTCGTCTCCTTGCAACTTCAGCATAGCTGAACTTGGACAACAAAATTGATGTGACAAAAATAAAAAAATGGTTTCAGAAAATTGGTGAGCTGGAAGTCTATGACCTTGTTCAGCAGTTCCACAGCAAACGCAGTGATGTCTGTTACATCACAGAACACAAAAATGTGTTACAAATATGTTATAAATTATAAAGTCATTTTAATGTCATGTGATCCTGGATCACATGACATTTTAAGAATTTGCAAGAATTCTTAAAATAAAGATATTTTTTGTAATTCTTACCATTTTTTTAAAATCGTGAATTTTGTATGATATGTCCCCTTGAACTCTTCACTTCCTGTCTGCAGAGCAGCCTGTTACCTCCACCATTGTGAAGAAGTGACCTCTGTGTCTAACCCCAGTCTTTCACACATTATTCTTTGCAAAACAGATTTCACCACAGATTCTAGCTTGAGTTTATGCCTGGTATTTGACTTTGACTGGGCCATTCTAACATAAATGCATTTTTGTTTTAAAGGATTCCATTGTAGCCCGGCTTTATGTGTAGGGTGGTTGTCCTGCAGCTCAAGTCTTTTTCAAGCAGGTTTTCTTCCTGTATTTGTCTCCATCCACCTTTCCATCAACTCTGACCATCCTCCCTGGCCCTGCTGAAGAGAAGCACCCCAGAGCATGATGCTGCCGCCACCATATTTGTCAGTGGAGATATTGTGTTCAGAGTGATGTGCAGTGTTAGTTCTCCATGTTCATAAAACCACATTAGTGAAGATGACTAACAGTTTTTCTGTGGACAGATCTCTTCCCCTCCCTGAGCTGTGGATCTTTTTGTAAAAAAATGTTTTGAATCATCTTTAATTCTCCTTCACAGCCACTTTGTTTTGATCTTTCTTGTTAAATTCCAACAGGATATATTCATGTTTGTGGTGGTGATGTGATAAAATATGGAATAGTGTTAGGAATATGTTGGTAAGCCACTGGATGGATGAAAGGTGGAACCTCTGAGTTCAGATAAGGTAAGCATTTGATTATATTTTTTCATAAATCTATTTGTTTTCAAACAAATGTGTGACATAAGAACCAAATAGATGTGCAGATCAAAATAAACAAGCAAAAAAGTTGAAGATAACTGAGTCTTCAATCCATGGCTTCTTAGAAGATCTGAAACCTGAGCATCACAGCACCTCCCTCCCCTCCCTCCTCTTCCTCCTCTCCTCCTCTCCCTCCTCTCTCTCCCGTCCCTCCTCTCACCTGACCCATAAAAGTTTCTCACATGTGTGAGAAGCGTAAAATGACTTCCTGGCCTGGAATGGTGCTCTCTGTGGGAGGTGTGACTGAAACGTGAGTCATTCGCAGACCGTCGTCCCACTGTAGGACAGGACAATCGCTGACAGCTCCAGCTGGAAAATGCATCACGATTCAGCAGACAGGGGGCTGAGAGGGTTACTCTGGTTTGATTAATGTAGGATCTTTTCAGTTATTAGTTAAGAAAGTGCTCCGTGTGAAACAACTTTTTGTTAATTTTGACAGTAGTAGTGTTTCTAAAAGCTGACTTTCCCTCGTTGTGCAGCAGAGCTGACATCCACACTGATCTCTGCTCTGCAGTCAACCTCTGTCCTGCTAACCTGTATTTATTAACCATCACAGGCCAAGAGTTCAGTCAATCTGTGACACTTCTGATTTATTGGCAGATTTATCATGTTGTATTTCTAAATAACACTCACTGTCTGATCCTGGATCACATGACAAAAACAAGGCAGAGGAGGGAACGTCTGGGTGGCTCTGAAAGTGAGAGGAGATTTGAGTCAGAATTTGCAAAGGAGGGGGCGCTGTTGATCAAACTGTGGAGTGGGACACTTGAGGTTTAGTTCTGCAGAGCAAGTGGGTTCATAAGTTTTGTAAAAGCTCTTTTCTAACTCAGATAGATTCCAAAAATTGACTTGAAAATTACTGAAGCTCCAAAACATGGAACAAATTATTAAAACTAAGAAGTGGCAAAGCATCTGGACCCGACGGGTTCCCCATTGAGTTTATTTCTAACTTTTGGACACAAAAGTTCATTTATAACTTCAGCAAAATTATTTTTGTGACAGACCTACTCACATTCACCAAAAACATTTTGACAATCTTTAACACTTTTGGGAAAATATTCTGTAGATTGAAGAGAAAAAGAGGAATTTCTTTGGGAGGTGTGTGTCCTGATACAGCTGATGTAAAACTAACACACCATTTCAGAACTAAACCATCAGAATCAGCTACATTCACGAAGTCTGATGCACACAAACAAGAAATCTGCCTTTGACTCTGGTTTGGTCTCAATAACAGACATTTAAAATATAAACAAAAAGAGAAAATGAAACAAACATTTTCTTTCTTGCAAATATGAATATAAACAGTATTTTTACAAAAGAGGAAGACAGGCTACCTGTGCATGGCATTGAGGATATCTGTACACACAGTGTGTGTGTGAGAACCCTCTCAGGTCCTGAGAATGACAGCAGGCGTGATCTACAGTAGACATGATGTCACTGACTGTGTGACGGCAGGCAGGGTGTGTGTGTGTGTGTGTGCGTGCGTGTGTGTTGGTGTGTGTGTGTGTGTGTGCGTGCGTGTGTGTTTGTGTGTGTGTGCGTGTGTGTGTTTGCGGGGACGTCAACCATCATCTCCACTGTCCAGCTCCAGGTGGTTCTGTCTCAGCAGTGGACCAGCTGAGTCTGTCTGCATGCAGACTCACTGCTGTCACCAGGATCATCTGTGAACTTCAGAAGTTTCACTAACAGGCGGCAGAGAGAACACACCTGTAGGGGGCGCCAGTGCTGATGATTCTTGTGTATTCTTGGGTGGTTAAGGTGGAGCAGAAGGGGTGGAGGTGTGTCAGTATTCTGCTTTCTATGTTCATTTTGAAGCTATTTTTGGCTTCAAAATGAAGCTGCTGCTGCAGTGGGAAAGTGAGAACGGCCTTCTGTATTTCGTCACATTACAACAACAAACATAAATATATTTCATTGGAATTTAATGTGAAAGACCAACATAACGTGGGATGCAATTATAAAGTAGAAAGAAAATTACACAGGACTCAAAAAAATTTTTATAAATAAAAACTTGAAAAGTACAGAATGCAAAAGTATTCAGCCTCCTTGAGTTTGTACTTTGTGGAACCTCCTATTGCTGCGATTCCAGCTGCTAGTCTGTAGGGTTTGTCTCTCTCTCCTGTTGTTCCTGTTATTCAAACTTGGCTCAGTCAGAGTAGATAGAGAGATTCTTGATTGGGTTCACAAAGCACTTTGCTGACTTTGAAACTGAAATCCTCTAGAAGTCGTGTCAAACTGAAGGCTCAGATCCAGCCACAGAATCAGAACTTCAAGATGACAGAGTATTTGAACAGTTTGTTGAGTAGTTTTATTAATCCATTCTGTCACAGTGGCCCTTGAGGATGTTCACGATCTTGATGTTTAACACTTTAAATGTCCAAATATTTATTGAACGCCTACTTAATATAGACTTAACTTAAACCATGTAAGATGCCAGTATGATTTGAACATTGAGTTAGATTGTTTGAATGTGGTTTAGGCCTAAAGGAAGGCTGATGGGGAACAGAGCTGGTAAAGAACTTACTGGGTTTACTTCAATGAAACTTTACACGTATTTTCCTCTTTTATGAGCCCAGCAGTCATTAAATCTTTAAAAGACAATAAAATGACATAAAAGGTACAAATCGTACTTGTTCTGTCGTGCTGATAATGATTCCTCTTTGACATTTACATCCAAGTGCCACATTCTGCCTTATAAACACTGACGAGCCTCATCAGTGAGGACAACAACCTGGGAAACACAAGCCCTGCCTCCTGTCCCAGCAGTAAAGTTTAACATTTACCAGACTCCACTAAAAACATGCAATGTGCACAGCACACTCACCGGTCTCTGATGACCTCACTAGTAAATACAGAGAGGTCAAAAGCGCTAACAGGTGCATGAGACAATAGAGAGCATTACTCCTTTGATCAGGAGCCAAGGAGGAAACAAGGACTTTCTCTGTGAGCAGAATCCAGAACGACAGATTCTTCTACCTGGGAGAAGGAAACCATCATACTGTGTAAAGTTGTAAACGTGTCTCCACCTCTTCGCGTACCTGCAACCAAGATTCAGGAGGTTTCTTCTTACTCTAAAGTGGAGATGTTAGAGCTCACCACTTCTCTTCTTCTGCTGTGTATTTCCATTCCTCTTGTAGTCTGTTCCAGATCTGCTTACAGCAGCAGGCTCATCACTAACAGAGCAGAAACACCTGGACCTCTTTCTGATTGTTCTTAGGATGAGAATGATCATATGTCTTACTACCAGAGACTGGTTGGCTGCTGACACTTCTGCTTTCTGTGCCTGTTTTTCCTTGCAGGGTCACACTGTCTCTGTCTACACAGACAGACCACAGACAGACATAGTCTGCTTTCTATCTTCATTTTGAAGCTATTTTTGGCTTCAAAATGCCAAAAATAGACCACAGACATAGTCTGTCTGTGGTCTTGGACCTATAAGTGGTCTTGGAGTGAGAGGTGGAGTACAAACTGGACGATCACCAGTCCATCGCTAGGCAACACAGAGACACAGGATACTGGACGACACACAGGACAAGGAATTCTTCACACACAAATACACACACACCTACATACATAAGGGCAATTTAGAGTAACCAATTGACCTAAAGCTCATTTGTTTGAAATACCCAAATTGAATCCATGCATACATAGAGTGCAGCTCTATCCACAAATACCCCAGACCAGGATTTGAACTGAAGACTCTTCTTGCCTCAAGGCAACAATTTGCTGTTCTGTTCAGCAACAGAACAGTTGCTGAACAACTGTTTTATTCAGTGATATAAAACTTTGGAACTTTTCAAGGGTCTCCAGTTCCTACCAGCGTCTCTCTGGACAGAGGCAGCAGGACGGCTTCCTGCAGCAACATCAGCTGCGCTGACTTGTTTCCAGCTGGAAACAAACATTTGCACAGTGGGCTCTTCAATATTCTAATGTGCATGTATTTATAGATTTATGTTTGCAAATACATTTAATTTTATGCATATGTATATGCAACAAAAAGAGGGCTGCACACATTGACTGTTGCAAATGCTGCTCTTGTTTTTTTGTCCCCCTAGTCCTAAAGAATTGTTTTGTTGCAGAGTGTAGTATGAACTTTGATGACATTACAAGGGGTCATATTGTGTGGCCCCTCAAACCCAGAGAAAGAAGTTGATTCTGATGATTCTGAGATTGGTGGCACAACTCAGCAGCCTCGGTACCATAAAGTCTCTTCTATGAATCAGTCTGTTGCCTCTGGCTGATACAACAAACACTATGAATTTAAAATCTTCATTAGATTCATAAACTGTTCATAAACTGTAAAGCATTATTGTGGAGACCCCCAAAGGGTTGAGAGCTTGGGCTAATTTATTTTTTTTTTGTTGTATACTAGTACATATTAAAGACATTTGAATATTGCATAAAAGTGTAAATGTTCTTGATTAGCCAGCAAACTCCCCTGACCATCAACACTGTAGAAAATCTATTGGCTGTCAAGAAGATGAAAGATGCCTGACCCAACCAGGCCGATGACCTGTCATAGCAACCCACACAGGACGATCGACTCTATGCCACAGTCTGATGTGAGATTCAAACTTTCTGACACTGAAGGTTTCTTTCCCTATAAGACATAATTATTAAAACTGTAATTAATTAATTGATTAATTAATTAATAAATAAATTTGGGCTGCACAGTGGCGCAGTTGGTAGCACTGTTGCCTTGCAGCAAGAAGGTCCTGGGTTTGATTCCCAGCCTGGGGTCTTTCTGCATGGAGGTTGCATGTTCTCCCTGTGCATGCGTGGGTTCTCTTCAGGTTCTCTGGCTTCCTCCCACAGTCCAAAAACATGACTATCAGTTTACTTGGTCTTTCCAAATTCTCCCTAGGTGTGTGTGTGCATGGTTGTTTGTTTCTATGTTGCCCTGCGACAGGCTGGTGACCTGTCCAGGGTGACCCCGCCTCTCACCTGGAACACATCTGGAGGTAGGCACCAGCAACTCCCGACCCCATTAGGGACAAGGGTGAAAGAAAATGGATGGATGGATGTAAAAACAATTAAGAGTTTGAAATATTTTTATCTGTGTAATAAATCTTTAAAATGACATTTCACTTAAGATGACTGGCAAGAAAGATTGCACTTTTATTCAATATTTGCTGAAGTGTACTAGTAAAATATTTGTCTATTTTTGTTTTAGGCCTTTTGCTTAAACAAGGTCTAAGTTGTCACATGTTAGCTGTTCATTATCAATATTTGGGCAGAATTAAATCTGATGGCTTTTGTCTTTCCTTAATCTGGATTTCTGCTCTCAACTCATCATAATCCAGTCAGCAAGAGTTAATCTGGCACATGGCTCTGATCACCAGGATGAATTCTCATCAGTTCACAAAAGCCATTTAAAGAGATTCACAAAGAATCATAGTTATCTAAAAATAAAACACTGGACCGGCAAATTAAGTGTGGAAATGTTTCCATCAAGGCAGACTTTTGCCCAGGTCCCTCTTGAAAATGAGATCTAGATCTCAACAGGGTTTACCTGGTTAAACCCTGTTAAAATAAAGGAAATAAAAAAACTCCATGTGGACTGACCTGAACTAGCACACACACATTGTCAAAATGTTTATTTAAATAAAAATCTCATTCACAAGCAGACAAGTTGCATAAATACCTTGAGCCAAGATACAAAATCGATAACATGCCAAATTATGTATGTATAAAAAACCACTGATATGACCAACTGTTTATGTAACCCTATAGTGCGTTTTGTTTTGTTCTCAAATTAGGTAAATATACACCTATAGATATATTTACACGGTCATAAAAATACATTAATATACAATGTATACATAATCTGTTCAAGACAACAGCAGACAGGGACTGCCCACCAGGAAACCATGTCCAGATTTACAGAACTACTAACGTCCAGGAGCTCCTCTAATGATTTTTTATGTAGCTGCTGAATTTAGTTGGCAAGTTGTCCACAGGATAGACAGTGGGTCCAGTTTTCATGATAGGCAGTCCGTTCAAGAGGGTCCAGTCACACTTTGTGACCACTTCTACCAAGAAGATCTTCAGTAGAACCTTGGCGAATTCCTTTCCCACACACATCCGAGAGCCTCCTCCAAACGGTACGTAATGGAACCTGGAGGAGTCTGAGGAGAGTTCGGTCAGGAAACGCTCAGGCTGAAAATCGTCTTTGTTGGGGAAAATCTCAGCAACATCATGAGTGTCACAGATGCTGTAGATAACGTTCCAGCCTTTAGGAATCTGGTAGCCCTGAAAGGTGATGGGACATTATTAAAATTATGTTTTGATTAAACAATTACTTATAGCTTTAACCACTACTAAAAGAGAACTCTTCTGAATTGGAAAACGAGAAGCACCATCAGTCTGACATATTGGGAAAATGTACTCACTGAATACATTTCAATGGAAAATCATTTTTGTGTAATCAATTTTATATTCTCCTTACTTATAAATAATAATTTGTTTGGGGTTTTTTTCCCCCCGCTTTTAGTTTTCTTTACTTCTTTCTGCATTATTCGTCCTGTCCCATATAGACCCTGTATAATGTATAATAATCTCCACTTAGTAGAAATAACTAAATAACTATTAATTGATCCATCATATGTTTACATTTACTTCTCACTGATAATTTGGTTCATTGTTATTGATTATTATTTCTTGGTTGTTGTTTTTTAATTACTCCACACACTGATAGTCATTCAGATCACAGCCACTGCTTTCATACACACACACACACACACACATATTGTTAAAATTCATTAACACAATACTTTTGTTTATTTTTCCCCACTAATGTAATGTACCTTAATGTATCTTTTACTGTGATGTAAAAAAAAAAAAAAAAAAAAAATCTATCTTAATTCCTAAAATCTGGAACTTTCAGGTTGAACACAGGAAAATCAAATGATCATTGAGTCACTTACATTCAGTTCAAATGTTTTGAGAGCCACTCTGAAGCCTCCAGGGACAGGCGGGTTCATCCTTAGTGTTTCTTTGATCACACAACTTGTGTATTTGAGCTGCTCCAAAGATTCAATGTTCAGACTCTGGAGGTCCATCCCATTCTCCCCCTGAACAGACAGACAGGCAGTGAGTAGTTGCTCTTTTAGAACAAACGTCTTCATAGATTTAATCAATGTATGACTAAACATCTTGTATATTTTAGTCAACAGCAGCACAGAGTTTCTGTTAAGATTTAGTTTCATACTAGCTAGCTTTACTTTAGGTTATTTTTAGTTTCCCTTCAGCAAATTCAGTTTGTCCTCCTTTCTAGAAGTGTGCCTCTCAGGCCAGCAGCACATTTGAGTAACTGTACTCTCACTGGGGCTTTTTCTTTTTCAAACTTTTATTCCTGTCTTTCTGGGGGAAAATATTGTCTTTTTTTGGACAACCATTCCTTCTTATTTTGGATGCTGTGAAGTTGACTGATTTTTGATTTTTGGCTAAAATATTTGTTCTAACACAGACGATTACATGAGATCTTTCCTGCCAGCAGCCATCACTATCTACAATAAAGAATTTAAATCAAAGCGTTATACAACATTTAATTTCTCTTTGTGAGCAATAAAAGTATTTTTGAATTTTTAATTTAAATATTTGACCCAAAGGTGCCTAGAATGCATCCCAATGTGCATGACAACCATCAACCAGGTTTAGGGCTGAGCTGAAGATGGATTATCAAAAGTCATAAACAAGTAAATAACCTCAGTGACCTGCTGGTTTACCATACACCACTGAAAAGAAAAAAAAAAAAAAAAAAAAAAAAATCACTTTTAACATTGACTTCTAATTTCTTATTTCATTTGTTGGAATAACTGAATCACTTTAAAACAGGATGGAAACCAAAGTGATGTGCAAAGCTGAATAGATCAACACTGATCCCTTCTGATCAGGTTTCCACAGTTAGCCATACATGCTTTAGCATGTATTAGTGAATCCTAATGACGCCTTTGCAAGGATTCCAGCAAATGTACACTGTCCACCGTCAGTTAAGAAGTCGGCTTGCTAGCAAGAAGACAGTCGTAGCAAGGGGGAAATTTTTCAGCTTTAATACGAAAAAAAAAATGTAACATGACGTTATTTTGCAAAGAAAAAAAAAACCTCAGCTAACTGGACTCCACACCTCAGAGGGTACCACTGATGAACCATTATGTTTTTGAAATAATTGAAGGGTTATGCAAAAGTAAATCATTACCATTAGATACTGCCTCAGCCAATCAAAAAGCCACTATAACTGATATTCAGGCTAAAGAAAGCACAGCACATTTACCTTGTCCCATAGCTCCTGCCTCAGTTTGTTCACAGCTTCTGGGTTCAGGCCCAGAAACATGATGAGGGACGTGGCTGTGCTGGCCGTGGTCTCATGGCCGCCAAACAAAAGCTCCGTGGCAGATTCCTTGATGGCCTGGACACAGAAGGCAGACATGTTGAATTATTCAGATTCAGGGGAGAAAAAACAAAAACTCTGACATCTTTCCAGAGATTTGTCTTTCCTGAACAATGCTTTGAATAGTCATCTTCATTACCTGCATACTGAAGGGCTCTCCATTCTTCTTGCTGCTGTCTATGAGCTGCTGCAGGGCATCTGTGTGTTTTGACCCGTTGTCGGACTCCTCCATCTTCATTTTGATGTTCTCTTCAATCTTTGAGTGGATGAAATTTCTGGCCCTCAAACCCTACAGGACAGAAGAGGAGAGGACGGGATGAGGGGACAAAGACAGAAGTGAGGACGGCCTTCTGCAACAGACAGGCTGATTAAATATTCCAGCTCCTCCAAGGTAGGATGTTAAATAAAATGCACTGTTCTTAGGTTCATATTTATACCAATTCAACACTTTCACTGACATGAAAGTGTTTCACAGTAAGCCAGTTCACATCTTCACCGTGTTGATCCGACGCTCTTACCCTGTACAACCCACTGAATGGGACTTCGATGGGCAGGGAGAAAAGGTTTCTGATCATTTCCTCAAAAGCTTCCACCAGCTGCTGCTCATCAGTCCGGATACGCTCCAGGTCAAAACCCAGCAGAATCCTCATGGCTATGCGGAACATCAGCCGCTTCATTTCAGGATAGACCAGCACACAGGGATCTTGCACCAACCAGCTTTTGACTGCAGTCTGCACTTCCTCCTGGATGACAGGGATGTAGAGCTCCAGCGCCTCCCTGGAGAAGGCTCTCAGGATGGCCTGATGCAGGAATCAAGTGAATGAAACTCAACTTCTATATACCAGTCAGTCTAAACACACTGAGGTCAATGTAAAGACTCCATTGTTTCAGCAGAAAGATCAGATTTCTTTACATTGGCTTATGGATTAATTTTCTTTAGCAATAAAACTCTTTTTAAAATCTGATTTCAAAAAGAAACTGGTAAATTTTGGAAATGCTACTATGAAAACAAACATGTTTATTATTAAATAAAGTTACTGATTTGAGGGTGATGTTGTGTAATAAGTATGGAACTTTGTGTGAACTTGTCTTCAATGTTAGTGAATTCTAATAACAGGAAACAGAGGTGACTTGCTCTGGATACTGGAAAGTTTCAAACTCACTTTCTTCTTGGTCTTGTGCTGGGAGCCGTGCATGTTGGAAAGCGTGTCCACGCCCAGGATGGTGCGGACGGAGGAGGGCCACTGTGCAGACACCAGCCTGTGCTCCCCCAGCAGGATGTGCCTGATGTTCTCCGCTCCGCTCACACGCACCGTGGGGTTCCCGAAGAGGTGGGTGCGGTAGATGCAACCGTACTTCTCTCGCTTCATCCTCAAAAACTTTCTCCTCTACAACCACAGGAGGACAGACAGGCTCAGGGAGAAAACTGGAGAAACAAAACTTCATGGTGTTAAGTTTTGTTGTGGATTTCCTCATCAAAAACTACTTGTGAAAAACAAAACAAAAACATGGTTCTTGGTTTTCTTCTTAAAATACTAAATATTACCTTGAAATGTATGCAAATTTATTTTGGTCTAAAACTAGTGAAGATTTTTCAATCAAAATATTTTGATTTCTTTATTCATTTTACTTCATTATTTATTTTACAATTTTTATGGTTCTAGATATTTTTTAAGGATGGAGCACCAGGACATTTTGAATTATGCTACATTTATAGTGTTTGGTAAAAAGTTGCCTCAAATTTTTTATCATATAAAAAAGAAAAATGCTCCAATTTTCCATATTTCTAAACAACAGTCACTGTATGCATCATAAAATATAAACAAGTTTAATTTTAAAATCAGCACATATCTAAAACAAAACTGTTTTGATCATATTGTATAATATAATAAATCACACCATGCAGGGCAGAAAGGATGAAGCATAAA
Organism: Poeciliopsis retropinna; assembly: GCA_010277075.1. NCBI lineage: Eukaryota > Metazoa > Chordata > Actinopteri > Cyprinodontiformes > Poeciliidae > Poeciliopsis > Poeciliopsis retropinna. The sequence goes on from VMRM01000023.1 coordinate 1,361,610, forward strand.
CTTTGCTAGTGAAGTCAAAGGATTAATACGTTTTAATTTACACAATACAGCTTGAAGTGACAAAACAGCTTAAAGGAGAACATTTTATGCATGTTTTACTTTTAGATTGAAACTAATGGCCCTTTCTTCACTCTCCCATTTGTCTTAAGTTTTGTAAGTGAACAAATTATTTAGAATATATTCATAAAGTAATAAAGAAAAATCAAGGAGGAGGCTGTCAGAACATGTAATGGGTCGTTTTTTATTTTAAGTGTAAAGCCAAATTTAATATATATATATATATATATATATATATATATATTTTATTTTTTTTTTTTCTTAATGTCTGTACATCTGTTTTTGCAGAGGAAGAAAAACACAGTTTCCTGTATTTATGTTTTTCCATTTGGATTAACTGAGAAAACCTTAACTTCTTCAACAGATAGTTGTTTTTTTTTTGTTGTCGTTTTTAAAACCCTCTGATTAAAACAGAAGCTGTTAAGAAGAGGAAGGTCCACAACATTAACATTAACCCAGCTGGTTATGGAAATTATTAAGAAAAAAAAAAAAAAAAGAAAAGAGGAAAGCCCAGATTTTCCCAGTTTTTATCTCCCGCTCTCTTTCTGAGGTCCAGCAGGTGTTTCCTGGTCTTCAGGCCGGCTGCGCTGGACTCACCTGCAGGACGAGCTGCAGCGTCTCTCCGATGAACGGTAAGCCCATGGAGCCGGGCGGCAGCGGGCTCGGGCAGCTCGGGTCTCCGCGGCGGATCATGTAAAGCTCCCACAGCTTGACCGCCACCAGGAAGAGCAGGACGGGCAGCACCACGGTGCACAGGAAGGAGGCCAGCAGCGTGCTCAGAGCCATGTCGGTTCGGTTCGGTTCGGTCTGCCCGCCCAGGTGAAGCGGCATCAACATGTGAGGCTGGCCGCTCCTCCTGCAGCCCTTTATAGGCCTCGCCTCACCTTCTCCTCCCTCACATGAATTAGTTCACTCAAAGTTCATCTTTAATTGTGGCTTGGCTCCACTCGGCCCCGCCCACTGTCTGTATTGGCTGACCGTTTGTTTCAAGGGCCATATCAGGACATTCCGCGGTGGATTTCGCTGAGAAATATTCACGGTGACAATGGAAACGCGTCTCTTTTGTTGGCCGTGAAAGCAGCTAGTTTACAAACTCATTACCTTTTAGCTGAAGAGCAACTTGTAGGAGCAGCGGTCATGCCTGCAGGCTGAACTGCATTCAGGAGCAGAAAGGTGTTAAAGAAGCACATTCACCAGCTTCTTACCAAATGAAAATGAGGCTCTAATCCCGCTCAACAGGGTCTCTGTGACTCAGACTGCATTTGTAAATAATTAGTTTTTGTGGGGGGGTTTTTTTTATCTTACTGAGACATTGACCCACAGATTAGCAAGCAAGTTTCATGAATAAATGGGGAAATGATAGTGTGTGAGTGTGTCCTCTACTTGACTCTCTACCTCTATCAAACTATCTTTTTTTCTTCTCTTTCTCTCTCTCTGTTTGTGTGTGTGTGTGTTATAAAAATGGTATCTCTGTGAGTTCAAACTTGGGTCAACACCAACAGGCGGAGAAGATGCCCACATCCAGACAAGTAATGTCCTCTAAAGCCTACTAATAGTCATCATTGCTCTAAAAAAGATTTATTGTTTTTGCTTTTTTGTTGTTGTTGTTGCTAAACTTCTGCATCTTAGATCATCAAACATTTTTTTGTTGTGCTGCAAAGATAACTTGAGTAACTGAAGTCAAAACTGAAATATATTTTTTTTTTATTAGCACATACAACCTCTCCGAACCAACATGTCAAGGACTCAGTCAGTGACATGTATCAGTCTGGAAACGGGTTATTTGGAACAGCAGAAAACCACAGAGAGAGACGGTGCTTACAAATGGGGATCAGTGGAGAACCTTGCCAGGAGCGCCTGGTCCACCAACATGACTCCAGGAGCTCAACAGAGACTCATCCAAGGACTCACAAAGCACCTCAGACAACATTTAAACCAAGGTCCCACTTCATGATTTAACAATTAGAAAGAGACTAAATGACCTCCATGGAGGAGTTCCTGTGCCAGAACCGGCGCTGACTAAAAGAGCATTTACCAAAACACCTGATCCCCAAGACTTTGGGGATCAGAATGATCAGAAGATCATTCTGTTTCCTGATATATTTGGTTTAACACTAACAGCATTTTTGAAAAACAGAATAATGCCTAAAGTCAAGCAGGGTAGTGGCAGTTTGATGGTCTTATGACTTTCCTGATTGAAGGAATCAAAAATCTAACTCTCTATAAGAAAGCCGTGAAGAAATAAGTTCAGCCATCAGTCTGTGATCTTAAACTCAACCCAGAACAGAACATGAGACAGATAATCTGACAAAAATCAAGATCATCTGCCTCTCCTTGTGGTTCTACTGCCACCTCTAGGAACAGACACCGCTCCTAGCCAGAAACAACCAATTAGAGTCCAGAGGGTCTTAGCTCACACCCTGCCCCGTTCATCTGGTACCGTCTGTCAAGCTCAGGGTTGCTGATTTGCTGCAGCTGGACTGACGGTAAAGAAACAACATAATATTACAGGAAAACTGTCAATCAGTTCTTGAGGAGCAGAGAGTGAGAAGGCTGGGGCCTTGGGGGGACAGTCGGGTTTCCTAGTTCAGATTTCAGTTCACAACTTTCTTAGGACTCCCTACTAAACACATGGATTCTGCAGCAGGACACAGTCCAAAAGAGGTGAATAGTTTTAACTATTCACCTCTGAATAGTTAAAACTGAATAGTTTAGTAGTGGTCTAGTCAAAGTATTGACATAAATCCATCTTAAATGTCGTAGAATGACCTTAAACAGACTATTCTTGTTGGAAAAGCTTCCAATGTGACTGAGTGGTCAGTTCTTTCTACTGCCTAGGTGTTATATACAAGTTCATCACGTTTTTACATAGAGACAAAACTGTTCAGGCTTTTTGACTTAATAAAATCATCTTATGATTTTTTTTGTCTGTCTTTGTGTTGCCCTGTGATGGACTGGTGACCTGTCCAGGGTGACCCTGCCTCTCGCCTGTTGACCTCTTACTGCACAGAGAATGATAACATTGTGTGATATTTCAAAAACCGAATCAGAATTTTTGCTCAGTCTATGAAAAGCTAAACAAATAAAGTTTATGAAAGTGTTCCTCTCCACAGCCGTCACATCCTTCATGTTTTAGACTTACAGGACAGACATAAAGTACGTAGATGTTTTTTTTTTTTATTCTGGTCAAATGATTAGATGCTAATCATTTAGGTTCTCAGCAAACAATTGAACATAACCTATCCTCTAAAATGTTTCATCTCTGCTGCCCAATCAGCTTCACTCCTGCTGCTGCTGTTTAGATTCTTCTCTTTTCTGCAAACATTTTAAACCTTCCTATTGTTGTCTTCGTGTTCCCCCAAACGCCCCCTCACCCCTCACTCCCTTTTGCATGACCTAACTATACATTTTAAGTGAATTAAGCAATGAATTAAATGCACTGTCAACTCCAGGGATCCAAATCCAATTTCATGACAACTTTTTGCCCTGGGCTTTTAGAAAAAGGTCCCTCATCTACTGGACACTGAAAAATGGTGCAGCTCTTCACCAGCTGCTTCTGTTAATACTTGATGTTAAGTTTGCGTAGACATTTGTTATCAATGTGTTTGCTATCTCTGGACACACCTAACCTTATGGCCAAAACATACAGCAAAATAAAACACACACACCCATGCACACACACCGGAGCACACCGCTCAGTCAGCACAAGTGTCAAACGGCCGCTGTCCATTTGTGCATGTTTATATCACTCCACCCCCAGCTCGCACGCTGGCTGACCCACTGGTGACCCTGACATCTTGATGAACTCTTGTGTGCAACCAAGTTCACTGTTCATCAAACGGAGAGAGAACTGGGCAGCTGGTGGCGGCTATGTTCTACCTTGCCATTCGATGTGGAAGAGAGAGAGAGAGAGAGAGACGACCTGACAGTAGATTCATCATGTTCAAATGTTGATTCAAGCACTCGGTAAATACTTTTATCAGCCCAACATGATCAGTTTTATGCATCAATTATTAATCCACGTAATCCATGCACAATGTTGGACACATCCTGCAGATTTTTCATTTAACAAGGCAGGGTTTTTTAATACATGGAAATGCATTAGAGAATGCATATAAACAAATAATTGAATTCATTTTTAATTAAGAAATAAACATGTTTTGTGTAAAAAGCAATACCACAGCATTTCTTTAGTAAATCTGAACCTAGTGAAGCTAAAAGTATACCGCCTGAGAAGTTTTGGCTAAAGCATAACATAAAACATTTAACAGACAGAGGTGTAAATATATTGATTACTACTAGAAGTAAGTAAGTACAAAAAGGTCAATTCAGCAAATGGCATTTTTTGAGGCTGAAGCCTTTAATACAATCAAAGGTGATTGTATATATTTTTTTTGTAGAAAAAAAAATATATATTTTTTGTAAATATTTTTTTAATAAAATATTTTTATAAAAAAATATTTTACATGCAAACTGTCACCTTGTCTTGATAGTTTGCTATGAGACAGAAAATCTGTGAAAAGATCCATCTCCTCCTCTTCCTCCCTTAGCTGCTGGTACCATCTGAAGAATGCACCGCTCTGACCAAAAACAACCAATCAGAGCCAGGAGGCAGGTCTTATTGCTGTTGATCAATCTCATGTACTTGCTGCTAAATGTGCTACTGGGGGAAAAACAACTTACTATTACAGGAAAACCATTTATTGTGCTCGCTGAGGCATAGAGGAAGGGGGGGAGCAGCTCCAGATGAAGATGTGATTGACAGCGCTAAGACCCTCCTCCTGGCTCTGATTGGTTGTTTCTAATTAGCACTGGGAGAAGGAAGAGGAACTCAGATTATCTGTCTCATTCTGTCTGAACATGTCAGAGTTTAATATATGAAAAAAATATATATATATTTTTTATATAAGTTTCAAATTTCAGCTTTAATGATTAATCAATTACTAAACTAGTTGATGATTATTACAATAGTCAATTAATCACAATTGAATCTCATAAATTATTTCAGCCCTTGTGGTGACAGTGCTGCATCTGACTGGGGGTCAGTTTGAAGTTTAAGACGTTAAATATGTTTATCATAACATCTCAATGATCAGAGGAAAAGCTCAAATGTCCACAGATGGTCATCATTGTGTGTCAGTCTTGGTCCAGACCAACAGCTTGAGCTTCCTGTGCTACTGCAGTGCAGCAGGAGGAGGCGGGTCGTTGGAGGTGTTTGCTGCCTGTATTTTACTATAGAGATCAAACACTTTAACAAGGCAATAAATGGCTTTAACATCTACTGCAACAATGCAGCAGGCACACCCTCGTCCCACCACTGACCCAGACTATTCAGACACAGCGCTTGGTGATGGTCACACCTGTATTCCATCTTGTCTTTCACTGTGTAGGATCACAGTGAGTGTGTTCTTACACATTGAGTGCAATTGTTTTTGTGATGGGAGGAGTCAACCTGCAGCAAATGTCACTCTAACAAACACTGGTGTTTTATGTGAATGGAAGATGAGGAGATTGTTGTATTGGTGCAGAGACTCAACTTTTTTTCCCCTGTTTATAAAAATATTCAGTGTGATTTTAAGCAGCGCCTTATTGAGTTTCATGGTTTGTATATGTTCTGGTTTAATGGGCTGTTCCTTTTTGATAAAGTGAGTGGTACATCCTACAGCAGGACAAATTCACCACTCTTTCTCACTCTGCTACTTTCTTGGTTCTTTAAAATATACTTTGTATTTTTTTTTTGTTTGCTCAGTCTCCTCAAACCCTCAGTTGGTCACTTCAGATGGTGATTGATTCACACCGAATCAAATTCTGCTGGACGTTTCTTCCCGGTAAAGAGGAGTTTTCCTTTCCACTGTCGCTACATGCATGTTCAGCAGGCGGGACTGCAGCAAAGTAATCAGCTCAATTTTCTTTGTTGTTTTATCAGTTGGAATAAAAAACTGAACTTTTAATACAAATCCTGATGATCAGTGGATGCAATGGATGGAATGCAAGTTTGTGACTCTGCTCTGTGTGTGTTATTAAAGGACAAACAAAGCATGCATGATTCAAATCCAACATTTTCACGACAAATATGAAAATAAATGTTTTTTTTAAACTTCTTTCAGAAGACACAAATTCTTGTTGAACCTTCTGAAATCAGCTGACAGGTAGCTTCTGTTTAAGAACACACACAAACTTTTGATATTGTTGAATTATTCTTGACTGAAAAGTTCATTTATCATTTATCTCAGTCCCTCCATCACTCAGTAAAACACAGCCGAGATGATTTAAATACAAACTGATGTTTTCAAGCCTGATGATCCTGATTTTGATGGTTGTCTTTGTAGAGCTGATGAAAACATGATTTTAAAGATTAGAATTTTGCATCAGAACAATAAAAATCATTTTAATACAGAAATTTGAGCTCAATGATTCATACCAACCTTAAGGCTAAATTTGAAAGATACTTTTCCAGCCTCATCACAATACTCTAACCGATGGAATATGACTGTGTAGATAATCTATAGCAAGACAGTAGAGGTGAAAATTCACAGCAAACTTCAGAAGCATGAGTTCTCAGTGTGTGTGTGTGAAAGTGTATGTCCTGACGAGGCGACTGCTGTCCAGTGATAATGGAGCTCTGCGAATGTCTCTCGCCTCATTACATCTGTGGCGACAGGGATCTTCGCATTCAAACACTGACCCAGGGCAAAGTTCACATGCCGTTTCCCAGTTAGCGTGTGTGTGGTGAGACAGAACTGGGCTCCAAGGGTGAGATACAAGATGGCAGAAAGCCTTCCCATAATAAGAGATGCTTCTGTGTTTGTGTAAGTGTGTGTGAAAGACGGGGGAGGCTGCGGTTCTGTGTCCACTGTGTGACCAGTGCTGGTTATAGATGAGGCAATGCCTGGGCACCTTTGTTTGTGTCAGAGCTAGAAAAGGTCAGGCAGCTAAAATTAGAACCAACAAACTGAACTCAACTGTTCTTCCTGAGTTCTAGCAGCAGATCTGTCTGCTGTAAGTGGATCAGTTTTTACTGTCAAATACAGGCTTCCACTTTACCCAATGTAAAGTTCAATACTTACTGTGATTATTCACGGTTCACTGGGAAGCTGTAAAAAACATTCAGAACTTGAAAAAATAAATAAATAAAAGTAAAACAGTAAAATAGACATATGGGAAATTTTTTAAAAAAAGGACCAATAAATACATTTTTAGATATTCTTCCTCCACATGGTGAAGACATAAAATAAAATGTGTATTTAGCATTTAGTTTCTATAGCTCTGTCTCCAAGCAACTAATCAACAACACATAGTGACTATATTGTGCTGGTTGGAAGGTTCCAGTTGGAACTCCAAAGAAATATTTACTCACATTCCAGCAAATCAAGATAAAACTATAATTTATACTCCTCTTTGAAGGAACCATGTGGTTCTATAACAGATGACTAATATTTTAGTATCAGTGTCTAAATTATGCTCAAATGACTGTGACAAGTAGCCATATTTGTCGAGTATAGTACGACAGTTACATTCCTAATGAATGACAATGTTTTGAAATGCCATCCCTGCTTTATGTGATATACAGAAATCAGACAAATACAACCTTTTATAGCTCATAACCTTTTTCCAAAAATAATATGATATTTGTGCTGTACTTTTTCTCTTTATATGGAATGAAACAAAAGAGAAAACCACAGTTACCTGGTTGGACCACTGGACTCTCTGTGAATCTGTGGCTGGATGGTATATTATTTTTAACATCCATCTCCATCCATCCATCTCCTGTTGTTAGTCAAAGTCACTCAGTGTGTGTGTGTGTGGCCTTGTATCTGACACATTGTAAGGTCCATTTTTCCAAAAAATGCAATGTTGTTCGTTATGGGGCCCAAAGGTCCCATAGGTCCCCAAAGTTGCTGTTTTCTGTTGGGGTTAATTCAGGATGAAGGTGTGAACTGAGTTTAGCTTAGAGTTATTCTGCAGAAATGAATGAAAAATGAATGGAAGTCAATGCAAAGTTCTTGTGAATATAGAAAAATATACTCTGTGTGTGAGATAAATAAGATGATTAAATGGAGTCATAAAATAATGTATACATTTTTTTAAATGCTTACTTTCTTCCATCAGGGATGCTGTTCTTTCCTGATTTTTGAAACAACACAATGTGTACATTATATTCTCTGGTATCTTGTGCATCATCAGTATGCGGGGCTGCTTCTCTGTCCCAGTCCAGCCCTGGATGTGCCACTTCTGACAGAAGTGATCTCTAGCTCACCTGTGTTCCTTTAACTTATTAAAACCACATTTGCAACCTGAGGTCTTAATGAATCTGTCCCACAAGCTAATATAAGCTTTGACTTTTAAACAGTTGTTGCTTTTCAACACAGAAAAAATACAGTTAATCAGTTAGTTAATGATTTGATAATGGGACAATCCTCATTTCCTAGAGGTTTGGATGGCTTATTTATAGATTTCCTTAGTTTTGGGAGATTGATGATTGGTCAGTTCTTGCATGTGAAGCTGATGGTATCAAATGATCTTATCTTCCTCAGCAAAGGTCTAAAAATCTGCCACAGTCCTCCGTTGCTCTGCTGTGAGACCTACTCATGTCTGAGTTGTCCACTATTGCCAACTCAGTGACTTTCTTGCAATATTTGGCAACATTTCAGACAAAAAATTGTTATTGGCCAACATCAGAATCAGCAAATCAGGCTTTTTAAAAGATTGGTGATCGGCGATCGGCCAGAAAATAGAAATTGGTGCAGCCCTCCTTTTTTCCTTTGGTGAAACCATCTGAAAACAAACTTTTGGGTTTACTCTGGTAATCTTTGTCTGGTATCAAACACTGTTTAATGATCTGAAACATTGTATAATGTGAATTTGATTTGATTAAATTCATATTAATATTATAACATGTTGCATTTTTCGAACTTAAGCATGTAACTATAGATCACTAAGCTCTTCGCACTGTAACCAGCAGCTGGGGTTCTTATTGAATATGAATTAACGTTAGAGACTGACAGAGGAACACATCACAGAGTCCACCTTCATGTTGTCAGCAGCAGAGACGCTGCTAAAATCTTTTCTTTACAAAAAGGGGGATATATACAGAGGGATTTGCAAGCCATAAAAATAAGGAGGAAAAAACAACATCCAGTTTGAAGCAACGGACATAAAAAACAAAACAAAAAGCCTCATTTTAACACATTCCCATCAAAGTTTATGTACAGATGTAAAACGTTAACCTGCAGACCATGATATAATAAACTACATTATTGCTTTTCTTGGTGGATTCTGACATTCTAAACCTCAATTTCACCCTGAGGAACAAAAGAAAAAGAATAAAAAATGCTAAATTTAAGTTTATAGCGAGTTAGGCCTGTGTTTACAAGAGTTGATTGCAGCCTTTTATAACCAAACTTCACAAATAGATTTTTAGTATATGTATGTGTACATTATGTGAGCAGTTTGGCTGCTCTGGACTCAAGTCTCTCCTCCTGGCCTTAAAATGTAAACGGGTCAGCAGGCCTGCACACTCACTCTGGCCACCTGATGATTCACTTCATTCACATAAGTTAATATTAATTAGCTTCATAGTCAGACTGCATGTGAATGTTGACTGCTGTTGTTATGTAGTCTGATTCTGTTCCACAGAAGCATTTTTGCACAATCTAGAAATGTTTTTATTAACATTGGTTTATTTATATAATGCAAAAACAAATGTATGGATGATCTAATTCCACGGCTTAAAGTTGCATAAAATTTCTATCTGGCATTTAGTAAACCCAAGAAGCCAAAACTGACAGGGTGAATTCATGTAGAATTGGGAAATTCTCTTTCCCAGTCGGCATTTCTTTAAAAAAGTCTCCAGGTTTAGATCTGGCTCCAGTCTGAGATAATAAAGATTTGTGTTATAAAAAAGGTTTGTTGTTTAGGGTTAGGGTTAAAATCCTAAGCATGTTGAATGTGTTACCTTACCATTAAACAGAATAATTTTATGTTATTGGTACAAGTCGCAGATGTTTAGTTAACATTTACTGCAATAGATTTCAAGTCATCGATGTCAGTTGGGAAAGATTGGCTCTTAACTCCACAGTGGAAGTGTCTGTCCCACTGATGGAGTGGGAGGACTTCCTGCTGCAGCAGACGCTGTGTGGGAAGTCTAGTTCCTCAGAGAAAATAACAGGAGCAAATAAAAAAGTTCAGGAAAAATCAGTTCTGAAATGTACCTCCATAATCACATCACAAGTAAAGCCTATATTCAAAGATTCACTTTAATATTTATGCATGTGGAATTTTGATTGATCCAGAATCTGTAATAAAGTGAACAGAGAGAATTGTGCTCTATGTTTTAACTCCATTTGCACACAGGGTGGAAAAAATGGATGCAAATAAAAAGCTATATTTTTGAGTAAAAAACAAATTGAGACAAAATAGGTGTGCCATAAATCTGACAGAAATGTCGAATATGACAATGCAGAAAAAACAACAACAAAAAGCCACCATGAAGTGGAGAACTAAACAGGTTTTATATGAACATCAGTCTCCTGGGACATCATCATTCACATTTTCACTTTTCACTTCATGTATAGAACTTCACCATAATTCATTGTTGCCACATAAACCGTATCAACAGTATTTGGATAAGTTGATTTGCTCTTAAATTTCTGATCTGTACTCTCTCACAAAGCACACACACCCACACGCACACGCACACACACACGTACAGCATCCTGAATAATAAAAATAATATAAATAACTCAAACTTCAAAAAGATCAATAATAAATTATTCAGTTTACATTTCTATTACATGTACACACACACTCATGCGCATGCACGCACACACACATACACATATCTATTTCTTATGTTTGAGTAAATGAATTTGTTATCTCAGTGTTTGAAATGAAACTCTCCTTATTTTACTCATTAATAATGAAACATAAACAGGATTCGATGTAACTGAGTCTGAAATGTTGCCTTCACACTGTTATTACTTTTAGGAGTCTGAAATGTATCTGTGGATCAGTAAATGACGTCATAATCTCAGATTAACAAGATCTGTTATTCTTCAGAATAAGGTGCAGGAAAATACACACCAATTGAAGAAAAAACAGGTGCCAAGCTTGATGTTCTTATGTTTAGAACAAACATATGTAAAGAAACATGTTTGTTCTAAGGTCCAAACATATGTTTGAACCTTAGAGTTCTTGCCCCAGTACTTTGTCACTTCCTGTACTCTCAGTTTACTTCTCCAATCATTCCAGTTTTAAAAAATTTACAAAACAGTTTATCTCCAATGAGCCTCTGACAGATCGTTTCTCTGAGGGTTCAGTAAATAGTTTGGAGTGTGTGCAGAACTTAGCAGAAATCCTCTGACAGGTTTTAAGTCAGAGGCAGGAAATGGTGTCATGTTTGCTGGCAGGGGGTTCCCTGCAGGCTTTTTCCATACAGTGTAATGCTGAGCCTTCAGCTGATGTCTATGACCATGCGACCAGTAAGTATGAGAACTCAGCTGTTTGTATGTTTGTATGTTGAATATGATCCTCTGCATGGGATTGCTCTGTGGTGTATTAAACCAATATTGTTCAGGGCGCTTTTTTTTTATGTGTGCATGTGAATGCATGCATGTTTCACTCATCTTATCTGGTTATTGCACATACAAATAACATGTATGCGTTACTCTAGGAGGACATGCCATTGACGAGACTCCTCAGTTGTTTCACCACAGTTTCGATCAGTTTCTGCTTGTCTCTGTCGTTCTTCCTGAACTGAGAGAAGATGTTGTTCTTCTTGTTGGTGTCTTTCATTCTGAAAGCAGAAACAGGAGTCTGTGAATGTCAGACAAGTCAGACCTGAAATCATCTGTTATTGTGTGAAAATGTCTGACTGTCACTGGTACACTGGAACAAGTGTTCAGGTTCCTGATGCAGCCATTTAACCAACTGTGTGTTTGGTCAGAGTTGACCGTGTTTAGCTAACAAGAAGAGATGGATCATTTAGATTTCAGATAGATCCTAACATGGTTCTGGATTTTACTGCTGTAATAATGAAAGTGACAACAATCATCACTTCAGTTTCTCTAAAGTTTTAGCCACAGATCTGTCACTGCGAACAGTCAGACCTCCACAAAAACATAAACTGCTTTCAAAGTAAAACCCATTATTACTCCGACACTGCTGAACAGGAAATGACCGGTGCCTTCAGGCACATACAAGTATATTGATTGATGCTCTGGAAACAATGGTACAGAAAACAGTTCACACAGCAAACGTAACAATGATAACATTACTTAGTTTAACATTTTGTCAATAAATAACAATTCTGCCATCACACTATTTTTCCCTGATAATGATAAACAGTAGAAACATTCTATCAACACAAATAAACTTAACTTAGGCCAATTATTTGTTGTACTGACAGTGATGTTTTAGGTTTTTGTCATAAACGGGGTTATTTGTCAGAAGATGAAGGAAACAGAGGTAAACACCTGCTGCTGTGATTTCATAATTAATTGGGTGAAAGTGTTTGTTTCACACTGAGGTTGCTAATCATTGCCTGTATGATAGAAAGGCAATGATTGATCAACTGATACTGACGCAGTATCAGTTGATCCTGATGATCCTGTTGATCCAGTTGATCCATTTGATCCTGATGGCCAGGACATGGTAAATAACTGGAAGGCTGGGTTGGACTCTCTGAACCGGTTTGGATTTGACCTTAAAGAACAAGTACTTCTTTTATGGCAACAGGTGATTGTTCATCATCGCAGGCTGAAGTCACATGTGGCGTACCCCAAGGATCCATCCTGGTACTCCTCTTATTTAATAACAACATCCTCGCATTAACTCAGCTTATAACAAGTAATTTGATTTGTTAACATAGCTGTGCAGATAACACACAATGTCACCAGGCATTACTTGTGCACTAAACGCATGTATGTAACAAAGGGAACGTGAATATGGTGGACCTACCCCCTGTAGACTCTGCAACAGCAGCAGGAGAAAAAAAGAGCAGAAAAAGACAAACTTTAGTGGAAAAGAAATGAGGTTATGGAACCGAGACACTCAGAGAAAGCCAAAAGTCACCATCTCTATCCACAGCTTCAGTAGAAACAACTAAAATCTCCTAAATTAGTTCATAGTTAGGCCTGTCACGATAACAAATTTTGCTGAACGATTAATTGTCTCAAAAATTATTGCGATAAACGATAATATTGTTTCAAGACCTTTTTACACTGATTTAATAGAAATGATGTAACAATGCATGCGATTTCCCGCCAAAGATAGAAACACTTTATTTTCAAAAGAACACTTAATGCTGGAACTGATAAACAAAATAAACAAAACATCCTGGCAAAAAACAAAAATAAAATGGATTCTCAGTCTCCATTAACAAAAAATGCACTTGAATAAAATCTAAACAACAGAAAGCCAAAGTGGAAATAAATACTGCACTCAACCAAAAGAGTGCAGATTATGAACTCTGTCCTTCAGTAATCATTAGATTTAAATAGAGAAGATGGACACATCGATGCAATAGTTCAGACTACACCATTTTTTGCCCCAATTTTCCCCATAGGACAATCTTAGAACGTTGGACGTTGGACCGATCATCAAGTGTGTGGTGTGTTATGGTAGATAGTCGTTGACTGGGAGCATCAGTCAGGGAATAACCTGTTGAATGTGACAGGTAGCCAATCAGAAAGCGGGGATTCCCCTCCGTGCTTTCTGAGCGAAAATTACAGAGGGGAATCCTAAACAGCTGACAAGGCCCTACGGAGATGATATGTGGAAACAACATTAATGTTTATTCAACATTTCGTGCAAAGAAAATAGAAATGACAAGCGGAGGAGTTGGAGTGAAATCACTACCGCAGTTGATAAACCCGGTAACTTTTCAGCCGTTCTTCGTTAACGTGACATAAATAGGTTATAATGATTTTCATTCAGTCAGGACTTTACGTTGACGCTAGCCACATGCATTACAGGAAGATTGCAGTAAAGCATTGATTAATGCCTGGTTTTACAATTAGTTAACTGGACTTGTAGCCAGTATTTTGTGCTCATTGTTGGACACCATGTAACAGTCATTATACTGCTTGGTTCCTAGAGATGAGTAGGTATCACCACAAGGGGGCGTCTATTCCCTTTTTCCTTAGTTGTATTATTGTGCATGATCGGTCATGATGAGATGCAGAGCGGTAAACTATCGTTACTTTTCTCATGTATGAGACTATAATCTTAGTGCAGTGGAGATCTGGCTTTACATGGACGAAGCGAAATAAAGTGAAAGTGTGGAATACTTCAACAGTGCGTCTTGCTGTTTTGGGTTAGAGTGGTTAACCATCATTGCTAACTCCTTCTCCAACCTCTCACTGCACCGTCACAACCACACGGCACAATAGAACCCAATCGAACCATTATACCTAGAGTTTCTGTCGGGTAATGTGTGTTCTATCAGGTTTTGAAAATGGGCAGACAGCTGTAAGATCGTGTAGATCTTAGAGCTATACAATCTTAGTAGTCTTTACACTAAGGAAATGAGGAAGGGACAGAAAGAGAAAAAGGCCGGAAGAAACGATAAAGCCGATAATTGAAATGAAGTCGATAATTTTAATTTATTGTTTGATTAATTGATTTATTGTTTATCACGACAGGCCTATTCATGGTTTAGCTATGTCCAGAGTTAGAGTTTGGATTCCAACAGAACTGATATCAACTGTGAGAAGAAGCTTTTTGGTAGAGAGAGCAAACTCCTTCATTTGTTCCCACAAGAACAACCATGTTTGGTTTCACAGCAAATGAGGGTGAAAAAAAAACCTGGTGAATTATTTTTAACTCCAGCAGTGTCTGGTGGTCAGAGGCACTTACTTCTCAAGCAGAGCCAGCGCAGTGGCTGGGTTCACTCTCAGGTACTTGGAGTTTGGCTGACCATAGTCGGCCAGGTAAGTTGACCAGTCCCATACCATGAACAGGTCCAGGAGCTGGGGAGAGAAAACAGAGCTTCAGGTTTAGAACAACAGCCAGAGATTTATTATGTTTATGATGATTTTCTCAAAGCTCTTTATGAAAACATCCTTCTCTAATATTTTAGTGTCCATTAACTGCATCTGTAATTCTTTTTTAGTAGATAAAATCCAAAAATTGAATTGTGGAGACATGAAGCTGGCATTGACTGGCCAATGCCAGCTTATAATACAATTATAACAATAATTGTATTATTTTTTTGATAGCATAGTAGTCTTATGATGCAGATTTCTGTGTTTTGCAAGTTTTTTTTTTGCAGATTAGGGACTAATCTGTATTAGGCCAATATGCAGGTGATACATGTTGCGTGAACTGAGTCACGTCAAGTAAGCAAGAGATCCTGGATAGTTGGTCTCCCAGGTCACCTCTGATGGCGATCTGAGTGGAGCTGTAGTTGATACCTTCCTCTGAACTTTCTAAAAAGAATGGCCAGAATTGTACAACTTCCAGTTCTTTCATAGACGATTCTGATATTGTTTCTGATATTTCTGACTATTTATTGTCTGGGAGGAAAAAAACTGAATTATGTTGTGACGATACTGATAGGAACCTTAATGGTTGCCTTGAGAACCACACAGCCTTGGTGGGATGAAGGTCTGTTGAAGTGTGATTCAGTTCAGAGAATCAGGTTATGCAATGTTGGTGTAAATCTACATGATCTTCTGCTCTCCCCACTGACCTGTGGTTAACCTGATGGAGATGACCAACCCCCACCCCATAACAGTGTATGGTAACGTCACAGGGTGAAACAGCTGGATGTGTGGCTCTTGCTGATAGAGCACTTACATAGTAGTTTAGTGATAATAGCGTTATTCATCTGGTTGAGAGACCAACATTTAGAGAGGCTCAGCAAAACCCCATTCTTCTCACCTGGAGTTCAGTACTGAGCTCAGAGCAAGAATTAGGAACTCAAAGAACCTTTTAATACTAAATCATTAGATAAGAAGCTGTTGTAACTCCTGAAAGATAATTCCAGTTTAGATTGATAAAAATCATTACATTTCATAGGATACTACTCGCCCTATCACTTATGAAAACTTAGCTTAGTTTACTGAGCATTTAGGAGAAATTAGTGATATTCCAGACACGCCAATGGAAACCTAGAAGTATAAAAATTGTTTACACTCATAACAAAGAATGTTTTTTGAAACTATTACTTGTTTCTACATTATAAATAACATGATTATTTACTTGTTTCAGTTATTTTAGCCCCTATCAGTCTCTGAGAGGTTTGGCCCAGTCCTCACTTTCAGTCGGGAGAATGTTTGAGGAGTTACATATGCAGCTTGTTTAAGTCCCTCACTTCATCTCAATCACTCTTCATGAATTAATTCTGTAAAACTGATGCATGTTCAGTTCTAACAGAATTTAGGATTAGCCTGTGAGTCTAGAAGCAAACCAGACTTTTACCAGCGAGACAGAGGAACTTTCTACTCAGAACCGAGTCTCTAACCAGGCCAAGTGGTAACAGCTGGGCTAGGCTTGTGGTTAAAAGACCAGGCAGTCTGACTGTTCACCTGTCGTAAATCGATGAAGGCCAGCTGGAGTGTGTCACCTTGAAAGCCCGGAACTGGCTCTGAACTGGCAAATACTGGAAGAAACACAAACACACCCTGATGTTAACAATTTTTATGTTAATTTCTGGGGACTTTTGACTCTTTTTTTTTTTTCAGAGAAATGGGTTAAATAATGAAAATGTTTTTGGCCGGTGTCAACAGATGGTGTAATGCAAAGACATTATTTTTTTCTAAAAAAATCTCATCAGTATGATATAAAAATATAACTATAAAACATTATCATATTGCTATGTAACATTTGATCAAAATACAGAGTTAGACAACTATACTATACACTCAGCGTTCAATTCATATCAACACATAAACATAGCACTGTATGTTAAGACTACAGATATTTTAAAACCTTAGCTGTGACATTAGCTGTGAAAAATAATGTGGAAAAAACAGATTTTTACAATTGCAGTTCTTACATCAATTAAGAAATGAAATTAAAATTACACATAAATAAGTCTGTTCACGTGACAAATCATTAACAACCATGGCAACGACTGACATAAAGAGTCACATGAGGTACATTCATAATTCAGTCATTGTGCTGGCTCTCAGCATCAATCAGCCAATCAGAAGAGATATTAGCGTTTTATTTAGGCGTTGGAGCGACAAGCCCCGCCTACTTGGGAGCAGCTATGTTTGTGATGTTTTGGGGAAATGGTAGTCAGCCATTTTGCAGAAGAGCTATGGATTCAACACGTTAGAATGACACAACTTGCTCTGAACTGTGTGATACTGGAGCCAGCTGCACATTGTCAGAAAAAAACAAAAACAAACCATCAGCCTCCTACTACTTCCTGTAGACTTCTTCACCAGTAGTGATATCTAGCTGTTGATCACAGTGATTCGAGTGATGCTAAAAAGAAGTGTTATGATACGGCTGAAAAAGCACTTCATCTTAGGACAAAAAATTGAGTTTTTTCAAAATTGGTGTTTCCTGCAGCGAAATGCCCCAGTGCTGTTTTTCCATTGTATTTTCCGGGGGTGAGGTTTAGGGGTTTTAAGCTAATTTATTTTCGTATTTCCAATTACAAAAATAATTTTAGGGTAAATGGAGAAAATGCTGAGAAAAACTTCACCTTTCTTCATACTCACATTCACATTGCATGACATCCAAGTTGAACTGCTGTATGGCTCCCATACTGATCTGCTTGAGTTCTGTATCCAGAAGCATCTGCATAAGCGACGTGGACAGATGCTTACAAGCTGACATGCACGCTGTCTGTGCCACTTTCCCCTACAGAGAGAGAAATTGGGGATGGGGTGGTAATAACGTAAAGCATGAAGCAAGTCAGGAAAGAAAGGAAGATGATGAGGGTGAAAGAAATGAGGGAAATGAGAGTGCGGAAAGAGGTCAGTGTTGAACATCAATAGAAGGAATGAGTTGGAGGAAGGGATTGGACATGAGAAAAGGTGGACAAAAGACAAATGAGGAAAATGGTCAATGAACATATGTGGGGTCAGCTTTCCTCCACCAAACCGTCTGGATCAACAGTAAATATAAATGTAGTGAAGGAACTCGGATCTGAAAGAGTCAGAGCAGATCCTGTTTTCTACAAGCCCAAGTATCTGATCAGGTTGGAACTTCTGGGTTGTGAAGAGTAAGTTTTTTTTCTTTCTGTTAACATGTAGTTTACTATATTTGGGGAACTTTGAACTTGGCAATGTTGTATTTTTCTTTTTTTTGCTTGAAATAAGAACAGGCATACCTAACAGCGCTGGGAGGGAGAGAAGGAAAAGTAACTTCAGCAACTTCTAGACAAACTTTATATAGTTTCTGCACAAATGCAGCAATATTTCCAAAAAACAGTTGCAGTAGTTCTCTTATTTTAAAACAGATTTATTCTTTTATTATTTTTATTCCAATTTGTTCCATTTCAATGCTAGTTTTCTTTTACATCTTTCTGGCTTTGGTCTACTTTTTTAAAACATTGGGAGAGATTTTAACTTCCTTTTTTTATATCCAAAACAGTGACTCATCTTGTTATTAATGTTTGAGTGCTACTTTGAACAAAGTGCTTACAGATCTACATTAGTGATCACAATTTGATCATTTATCACTTATTGTGTTGTTAATCATTTAATGTGAACATTTTCTTATCATGATAAGAATTATCATTATCACAATAAATTCCAATTAATGGTGTTTTAAATTCCCTAAAATGGTCCATCTTGATTGTTAGTTTCCCTTCAGTATGTGACTGGTGTCCTAATGAAGCATATTACTAATGGGAATGTTTTTCAACAGCAGTATTTGTAGTGCTCTGATTGTTATGCAGTCACAGCCATACAGTTGCCTTTAAAAAGTAGTAATAAATAGTTCTTACATCACTTTTATGGTTCTCACAGTAGTACCACAGAAAATGATGATAAAACCTGAAGTCCACATTGCCCATTCCTAAGAAGTTTAATCACCTTTGCTGGTGTTGTTACGTGCATTGCACTTTGAGGCGTGTTGGAGAATACAAATATATTTATTTTGCATTATGCTTAAAATAATAACCTTATATGGTATTTTTCTTAAATATTAGAACAGCTAATCCCCAAAACAGTGCTTTATTAAATTCTTTCAACAAATATTTTGGTGCAACCCAGAAGTTCCTGTCCAATAACATTCATAACCGGCTCTAGACCAAAGCTGACTTTCAGTTCAATGCTTGAAAAAATGCAGAATGAACACTAAACAAACACTGAGGTATTGTCAACCATCGTTGAGCTTCGACCACCTCTCAGTACCCTCTGATACACATCATGGTGCTGACCCATGCAATCTGATAGGAAACATTCAACTGAACAGACAGAAACTAAAACCAGGAACAAACACATGCAACCAGGAAAATGGAGCAAACAAAACTGCAACAGGAAATAGTTGGTTTTATGCGGTTCCAAAATCAATTTTAAAGTGACCACAGTATTGCTGTACTCTATTTACAAAACCTCTTAACTTCAAAGATTTGTTCATTTTAGCCTCTGGAAGCACATAGAACAGAAATCAATCAAAAAGTTTTAAGAACTCTCTCGGGGGCTTGTAGCAGCTTTACTGCATATCCACTGATCCTCTCTTATTCAATACCATACATTATCAGAGGAGCTCTTGCAGAAAATCTAAATGTTACTGGTTTCCATGAATGTCATCAGTAAGAAGTACAGGTTTGCCAGTGAAACAGCTTCCGCAGTCGTAGAGCAGCTTCCGCAGTCAAACAAGCATGCATTCATGTTCCCAGCTGGCTGCAAAATGGCAGCAAAGTGGAATAAAATCCGAGCAAATATACTCACCGACATTGATGCATGGTCATTGTTGTTATTCTGAGCAGAAAACCCAAAACCAACCAAAAATAGAAGAAAGGGGGGAGGAGGGAAAGGACAGGAAAAAAAATGCAGCAACAATAAATGGAAAGGAGGAAGCAAATTCAACCAGTTATCTTGGATGCTTGAAGAGTGAAAATAAAAATCAAGGAATAAAACAAACTGGCATAAGTAACATTTCATTGGAGAAGGTGTGAATGGGGAGGCTGGATGCATTCTAGAAAAAAAAACAAAACAAAACAAAACAAAAACAAACACTCAAACTGAAAGAAAACATAACAGATGGTGCTGAAGAGCCCACCAACCAGTGGCCCACTCAGACTGGGCACCAGCACAGGATCAGCCTCAGATGTAAAAACAGAAGACTTAGAGGGAGCTGGACGGAAATGAACAAAAACATTTCTCACCTCCACATTTACAAGAAAAACCGCCTCATTAAATAAAGGCAAAAATGTCTCTTAAGACCAACAACACAGTGACTTTAGTCGTAGTTTACACAGCTGTACATTCAATGGGTCTGTCAGAGGCTTCATTAAACTTACCGGAAGATGTGTGAAGACCTGAAAAGTAGAACGAAGGAAGTTGATCAGGTCCATGAGGTATCCTGAGGCGCGGCCATCAGACTCCGCCATGCTCCACTCATAGTCTGCTAGCTGAATGAACTCATCAATCTTCTGGTTTAGCTTGGTGTAAATCTCTCCCTCTGCAGCATGACGAGCGTCCTGACAACAGATTTCACACTTAATATCATTATCTTTCTGCACGACCTTAAAATAAAGGCATCTCAAACACGAAGCACAAACAGGCTCTGAGTCACCTTCTGTTCTGTGTGCGGCACTGCTTGAGTATCTTACTCAGGTTAGGTACTTTTTAATTTCTTAGATTTGTAATAGGCCCTATCAATGTAGATTTTTTTACTAATTCACTTACTGCAGGTAATGCACTAACTACATTTTTCTTTCAATGTTAATATTAAAGGCAAAAAAATCATAATATATAAAGGGAAACCAGATTTTGACCATTAGATCTGCAGGATCTCTGACATCTTGCTGTTTGCATGGTGCAGATCACCATTGGTCCTGACAGGAAGGAAGTTTATTTCGCTTTCACAGCGAATGTATCACTTTATAATCAGTAGGACACCATGGCGCCAACAGTCAAATGACAAATTATAATGTCTTATTATAGTTTTAAATATCATATGTCACTGCCATTACTTTGCTCCAGTATTTTAAATTGTTATAAAAGCTCTGTTACCTTAAATGTGGATAAGCCGTAGAGCCTTGTGGTGTGAACTGTTTCGGGTGAAACGTTGGTGATGTTGGTTATGAACTCCTCCAGGTATTTACAGGCCTGTTCCAGGTGAGTGGTGTTTATAATAATCTGCACCAGCTGGAGAGGAAAGGTGACAGTTTTTACAGCAGATGATTAAATGCTAAGTCACATTGAAATAGGTGAGTGGGTGAAGTTGCGTGCGTGCGCGCGCGTGTGTGTATGTGTGTGTGTGTGTGGGTGTGAGAGAGAGAGTCCCACCTCAGTCAGTCCTATGTGTGGTTTCTTGATGAGGTTTTGCAAGCAGCTGCTCAGAGTTCTGGTCAGCAGTAGGTTAGTTGATTTTCGCAGCATGTCATCGATTTCTGTTGAACTGAAGGCACAAACAACATTTAGCTCCTGCAGGCTCAGTTTTCAGTTTTTACAAAACTCTCAGAGTAAGAGAATGGGGGATATGAGGCGTGAAGAAACCTCCATGAGAATATGGCTCATGGATAAAAGAATCACTTCTAATGTGGTTTCAATGTTTTCTAACCTCTTCATGTATAATTATGGGAGCCTTTAAATACAAGGGAGAAAATTAATGAGGCTTGTTGCAAATTGTGTTCAGTTTCTATTAAATGTCATCATTTCAAAGGTGATGAACTTTGTTCTTAATGCATGCATCTGAAATGTAAGACAGTGCCATACCTGCGGTGCAGGGACTCTGAGAACTTGAGGCTGGCATAAATGAACTCTTTGACCTGTGTGTAGATCTGAGGGACAGACTGGGACATCGGCAGCTTCTTAGGGAAGTCCTGCTGCTCACACACAGGTAGAAACAAAGAACAGAAAAACTTTAATGGCATGTTGGACACGTGAAAGTAATGCTTATGAGAGCATTGTGCAGTTTTGGTTCTTGTCACCTTTTCAATCTCAGGATCATGAAAAGGAAAGCGACTGGTCACCAGTTTATACTCCTCCTCTGTTTCCACTGGGATGGGACTGTAGTTGTCTGACTCAAAGATCTCTCTGAGCAAAAATAACAACATTTAATGCTTCATTATATGTTAGATTTTAGTGCAGTAGTAGGAAGAAGCCTTGGCTTCACTTGGCTGTCAATGGGAGAAAAAAGGGCCATGCTCTTTCTAAGCATCAACATATCATCATGTTAAAAATGATCTGGCTTATTCTGGGTTTTACTATAGTCAGTTATTTAAACAGGCTTTAAAACTTTAAAATATGACTGACAAGATTTGATTTATCACACGAAAGTATAAAAGCAAAAAACAGAAAGATGGCATACTTTTTGGTTGATACAAATTGGTTTGTGGGATGAACTACATATTCCACAACAGAAGTAAAGAATATTTTAAGGTTGAAAAATAAAAACAATTAAAAAAAGAATGAATAAGAAGTGTTAGATTTTGGTCAATTAAATATTGTGGCTTTTTTGTTTCAATAAAATAAAGAAGTCCTTTCTGAAGGAGGCATCTTCCCTGCAGAAAGACAGTTTTAGAGAGAATCTCACCTGAAAACCACGGCCCATTTTTTCAGCAGTGTTTCATTATATTGGTCTCGGACCTCGAATAGCAGGTCAAAGAGTCGATTCACTGGGAAACCATAACCCTGTGTGAACACAACACAAATCCACTTGTCTCAGTTGAGCTTTTCATGCAAGCTGATTAATTAAAGCAAAAGTCTGAACAAACCTGCAGTGTGTCAGCGCAGATGACTATGAGATTCTTCAGCTCCAAAACCAGGTCTGGGTCATCACAGTAGGACTGGAGAAGAAAGTGATCAACTATCAGATTTACATCAAGAGAACTAAACTAGATGAGAAAATAAAGATGTTCTGCTTTTTAAAACAACACTTTTAAAAGCATAAACAGATTTTATTTAAATATTTCTATTTCCAGCTTTTAAGGGATATGTTTCTACAGGGAAACTGTGAGAAAATTATAATGGCGACTTTACTCGAAAAAAAGGAGACAGATTCTAACCCTCTAAAGTCGCCTCATGAATCGCCTCAGACTGGAGGAAGACACCTCCATTGAAGCCTTGACTTCAATGTATTTTATGAAAAGGGTAACCATTGAGGGTGAGGGGATGTGACTGAACTACTATCAACAAGCGCTTCCATTTTTCAGAAGCACAACCTGATTTATGAGCTGAAAACAACACAGTCTTAACACAGTCTTTCAGACAGGTTCCTGTCTGAAAAGTGTGTAAATCAACATCATGACCAGAGTCCATGATGTTGGACATGGCTCTCTGCAACAGCGAGAGCCATGGTGGAATCACAGCAGAGTCTGAGATGGATCTCAGCGCTTTGAACCGGTTTTCTGTTCAGTATAGTACGCATTACAACCTGAAGGTCTGGTGATATTTATGATTAGAATGCCAGTTTTGTTCATTAAAGTAACTTTAAAGAAGTAAAAATAATCAGCAATTACCCCCACAAACACTTTGCTGCTCATTACAAGGCAAAATGCCTGTAAGTGAATATTAATGAAACATGTTGCGATCCTCTCGGTGAGGTGAAGCTTCTTGTGACTCAGCTTCTGTCAGTGACCCTTCCCCCCATGCTGTGGAGCCCATTCTCTGAAATGTTAGCATAATCCCCTCAGTGATTTACAACTGAGTGGAGTCCAGCAGTCAGGAATATGCCCTCTAACTCTGCTGTTATTGTTGCAATCTGTCTCTCATTAAGCCCCACTGACCTCTTCTTAGGCCACATGCTTGTGTGGGTTTTGACCTCTTGTGTTGAGAATGACATCACCTGTGGGTGCACTCACCTCCACTGTGCTATTATGTATGAGCATCAGTAAAGGAAAGTTCTCTCCAGAAACATAGATCTCCATTATTTTTTTTAACTCAACAGTCTCCTTTTTTTTTCACAGAATGTATCTGTGTTTACGTTTGTCAATATTCCGCTAACTTTGAAAAAACACAATGTTGCATTTGCGGTGTTTCCGTGAAATAAGAAACACAATAATTTTAAAAACAACGCGTGAGTAAGTTTGTTTGTCATTAAAAACCACACCACGCCATCATCCTCCTGTCATCTTCTTCATCTTTCTGCCAGTGGTAGCCTCCTGCTGTTGATCATGAATCGTGTTGCAAAAAAAGACTTTTTGGGAAACACACTCATTTTGATACGGTTGAAAACCCACCTCATCAGGGCACAAAAACTTTGGTTTTTTTCCCATGTTTCCATTAAGCAAATTTATTTTCGTAATTCCAACTTGCGCCATTTTAAGGTAAATGAAAACGCAGCCAGTGCTGTTGATTGTGTGTCTGTACATGTTAGTGTGAGTGTGGACCTACAGAGTGTGTACGGAGCACAGCAATGATCTTGGACAGGGCCATGTTCCACAGTTCATCGGTGAACGCTCTGGTGACCAACCCCCTGGTGGCGTGAAGGATGTGGTCCTCCACTACAAAGAACCTGACAACAAACACACACACACACACACACACGCGTCTTCAGTCCAGAAACTTCTAGTGCACCCAGAAGCCAACCAGACTGAAAGGCACATCTTACCCCACAATCTGATTAAAGTATCGTCTGTAACCTTCTACAGTCTCATGCTGCACACAGAGAGAAAACACTTCATTTCAGTTCTCAGACATTTTTGTGATATACCATGTTGCTTTAACACAGGGTGCATGGATTACTAAGAAGGCAGGTCTCAGAATGTTTACTTTTGATTCTTGTGTCTCGCAACTAATAAATGCAGAACAGTGCTTATTGACAAAGAACTGGAGAATAGCATCTTTATTTGCGCACCAATAATTTACATTTGCACATGCAGTGAAAGACATGAGGTGCTCACCATGTTAGCCTGTGGCTGCAACACTAGGCGGGCCTGTTTCTTCCTCTGCTTCCTGTAGTAATTCTCAAATGTTTCTCTGTCACCCTGAAGACACAGAATTTATAGAAACAGACTAAAACAGATGGATTTTGGGATACAGCATTTAGAGTAATTTAATGAGCTTTCTACAGAAAAAGATTTGCATGAAAAAGAAATCTGCTTTTTCGGATCAAAACCCATAAACTTTTCACATGACAGGTAGACGAGGAGAGATACTGAGTGTTGTTGACTTTAAAACTTATTGAATAAGTCAGCGAACAAAACAGGTCCATACAGCTGGATGCCCTAATGTTCCAGTGACTATATGGAAGAATGAATAATGTATTGTCGTTTTTTTCATTCAGTCTTTTCCAATGTGACTGTATGTATCACATCATGTGTCACACTTCCTTGTCGAGTGAATTAGCAGCAGAATCACCTACCAGCACAGTGTATATATGTAGACATCTGTAGACAGGGGAGAAATCCACCAGGTCCTGAGCTGTAAGAACCTGGAAGACATACGAGAAAACATCAGTAATTACACAACCTTCATGCAAGACAGGAAGTGAAACTCCCAACAGTTTGTTGCCAGTCAGTTTAATAATCGCTTCAATAAAAACAGATGTGTATTTGTGCTAGACATGTGGACACAGACAGCTGTAATAATTTAAAGTAAAACACTTTTTTTATCCTAGTCTCACCTCTTCATCTGCTTCCTCCTCGTCTCCAGCGTTGTCATCAGTCAGCAGGCCGTTGGAGATGTGTGTGTGTGTGCGTCCACTCAGAGAATAAACAGGTTTGCTGTACTGTCCTGTGTGTACCTGCTTTGCCACAGCACTGTTGAAGGTCCTGTGCTGCTGCGCCTGGGCAGGAGCACCATACACAAACCAAACATGTAGCTCTGTCCGTCTGCCAGTTAAAGTTTTGGAAGAAACAGTCCCACCTGTCTCATCGCCGTCTCTCCAACCTTGTCGGAATGCTTCCGGATGCTTTCCAGGAAGTCCTTGAGGTCTGACATTGAGATCTCTTTGATTTCCTCCCTCAGTCTGGGAAGATTTTCTGCCATAATCTGGCAGAACCTGTACTGACTAACCCTGTGGGGACAATGGGGGGGGGGGGGGGGGGGCATAGATATTCAGTCCTTCCATTGTGAAGTTACACTTTAATCAAACATGTTGACTTTTGGTTACACCAGCTGCCTACCAGTAATCATTAATTGCCAACTTTCTTTTGATATGACTGGCCTCTGTCAGTTAGATGTTTTGTCTTTGGAGCTTTTTAATATCTTATCCATTATGATTTTGATTTAACAAATCACAACCAGAATACCTTCTTGTAAAGTCAGTTAGGAGCTATTCAAACGTTTCTTGTAGAATTTCCAGTCACAAACTTTGACTGTGTGATCCTACCTTGGAATATACACCTTCTCCAGCTGCTCCATGGTTTTCAATGCAGCATAATATCTGGGGGGAGTACAGTTTCAGTTAAGATGGTTTAAGTGTGAGAGTTTGCATTTCTTATGATCTGCAATGGAGAGCCCTGCAATATTAAAGACAGATTTGCTGAATTTAATAAATTGCACTATTGATACATCTGTTCTGAGTAATTCTCAGAAATAGTCAGAAACAGTGAAACAATTGAAACAATATTTCAGTTGTTTTACTTAATATCAAAAACATTAAAGAAATTCAGACAAATAATCTATAACATGAGAAAGAAGAGCATGGATTTAATCAAATGCAGTCCACTACAGTGAACACAACACTACTTATAAAGGTGAAATGGGAGGAGTAATTTGAACACCAGTGACTTATCCAGAGTTGACTATTTGAAACAGAGCATTTCAAAAAATCTAGACAGGACAGAAAAGACTAGAACAGTTGATCAGATTAACACATATACAGATGACCTTTGACCCAAACAAGATGGTATGACACACAGAAGGACTTTCATGAAAAGTTCTTCACCCTGATGCACAACTAAACATGGCCACAGAACCTTTGGCTCTGGTCCCAGCAGCGGGGCCCATCCAACGTTCTTTGGGAATTTTTCTAGTTATTATTATTATTTTTATTATCATTATGGATCTGAGTCTGGTATGTGTATTAATTATATGAGTTCAGAGTTGGGTCAGTGTGCTAGCTCTCATCATTAGGCTGATAGGTGGGCTGTGAAGGGATCTAATTGGTTGGTCAGTGAGTGTAAAATGTGTTGTGGACAAATGAATAGAAAGACATTCTTATAAAGCTCATGATGAAAAGGTTCGTCAGAACGCAGAGTGACGAACCATTGGACACCGAAAGGAATTCAAGCAGAGCGCCAACGCTTACATAATACTGTAATGTGCATTAAAGCATATAGCACATATAACAGACATATCAGACATGTTAAAAGTACATGTTATACATTCACTGGCAAATCAAGAAAGATTCCTATTGCAGTGTGATTGGCTGAGCTTGGCTCTGAATGCTAGTGGGTCTGCACTACAGACCCACTAGCATCCACTAGCAGGCAGGCAGGGGGGGCTTTGTTGTGAACAAGGGCACGGTGAGGGTCAATTGTCCTTCCAGTGAATAGCTTCTTCTTTTGGTTCACAGTAAACGGTTCATTATTTTCCTGTCCCAAACAAACACCCTGTCCTTATCTTACTCAGCAACAGCCACAGCGGAATTTCATGAAGTAAAAGGAAGCAAGATCTGGGGATTTAAATAAATTGTCTGAAAGAATGATTCATTTACTTTTGTTAATGGATTGACTCTAGACACACTAAGATTACTTAGAAGATGTTGCCATTGCTTTTTAAACTTCAAACAACAATTGCAGGCAGAAAGACACATCCACAGAGTAGGACGGAGAATCCACATCCTCATAACCGGCTCACACCAGGTATACCATGGGTTGGTCAGACACCTCCAGAAACAAATGGTCAGACAGGACCAGCAGGGGAGGGAGACGAGCCATTCCACCTGGCCAGACTACCACACAGAGATCAAGGGAGTGAACTACCCCCAACAGCCATCGGCCCCCACCCAGGAACCCATCACACCACTATAGAAACCCCTCTCACCTGGGCAGCATGCATATAACCATCATGCAGCATGCATAAAGGTGATAACCATCACATTTGAATCTACAAAAAAACCCGACATGGGCAACACCTCTGTGTTTTGTGTTTGGAAGCTGCAAAGGATTAAAGGTTTTTGTTGCAAATACAAATTGTAGAATTAACCTGTTGTTTCCCATTTGCTGTGACCTAACTTGACCTAACTTCAGTCCAAGCTCGGCTGATTTCAGCATATTTGTATTGCTACAATGTAGTTTGTAAGAAAAAGCTTTGGGAGATCATTACCTTCTTGAATCCAGTTGCTCCTTCAGTTTGCTGTACATTTCAAGTACTAGAATGGAACAGAACATAAAAAACAGAATGAGTTTGTTGTCTTCAATGAGACCTCATTTTTTCAGCTGATTCAGAGTCAAAGAGATTTTTCAGAGGAAAAGGAAATACGGTACAAACATTGTTAAAGACCTGTTATTGAATCTAAGCTGGTCAAAAATCTTCTAATGATAAAAATGCATCTATTATGTAAGGGACACCCTTAAACACGAACCACTACAATAATAAAGTCATGCAGGCATTGTACCTAATAATTTGTGTCACCTTTGTAGCGTAGCGTGCCATTTCCAGCTTTGGTATTTACATCTCGTTACATGAGTTAGGCTATTGAGAAATTATTTTCTTTGTAAAGAGAACATCCAAAATATGTGGTTTCTGCATTGACAACAAATGTGAGGATGAATTTTGTAATTTTTTGGAACTGAAGAACAGTGGTTTTGTCAGGAGATTCTCTTAGTTTAAAGAGACAGTGTGCAGCTAATGATACTCAACTGGTTCACATTTGAGAAATATTTTACTACACATACCTGGAGACAACTAAAATAATCAAAAAGGACTTTCATATAAAGGTGATCCATGCTCGTTTCACAGTAAATTTATAATTCAAACTTTTCATTTCCAGATTATGGTTGTCAGTGCGGATGTTCAATATCTCAACATGAAAGAACAGTGGGTTTGGACATTTATTTCCATCCTGTTGCCATTTGTTTCTGGAGGTGGAGGGCAGAAAGTTGGTCATATTATGTTTGTTTGCTCAGGTGACAGTGAAAGTGATGCAGAAAGGATTGTGGGACGTTTGACTGAAGCAGAGAAGCAGTGGTCAAGTCAGTGGTGTGGTTGCTTTTTTCAAGGTGTCAAGAGGGTAGTGAAATATAAAATATATAAATAATGTTGGTAAATATCAGTAATCATCCCCACAGCAGCAACATTAATATGGGATAATGACATCAGTCCAAAGTTTTATATCAGTGTTTCTTTTACGTAGTTGTTATTGATGTCCACTTTTTATAACATACATAAAAACAAAGTTTATCATTTTCATTTGAGTCCAAAAATTTTTAAAAACTCAAACTTCCATTCTGTCTATATTGTAGCAACACTGCATACAGTCACGTTACTGTAACACAAACAGTCACACAAACAACAACTGGCTGTTCTGAGGAAGGGACTGAACTCCAGAAGAACAGAACAGAACTAGCAACCAGTGCTCTACCCCTGGGATGAGGTCTATCAGGTAACAGTAACCTGTGTCACCTGGTATACAGAGCTGAAGCTTCTCCACTGTGGTGGCCATGTTCCTCTGCTGGATCCGACAGCGAATCACTTCCTCTGTCTGAGCTGTTACCTGGGGGAGGGAACCACACAATTGAGGAAGACAATGAAAAAGAGGTCACCCTGTTGACTACCAGGTTAAAGAACGGTCATGTCCACTGCAGAACTGTTCTTGCAGATAATGAGCATGTATCTGTCATGGCAGGAAAACAAAAGGCACAGTTTGTCCTCCACACATGCAGGACTACGCTCATATATTAACTTACATCTCTCCCTGCGTCCTGTAGTCTCCTGTTAGTGTCTGTCACTTGACCCTTTGAAAACAAACAGACATCAACATCAAAGCTCTGAAATACCTCCTGAACATCTCTATTAAGGATTAAGTTACAAATTCTAAAAAAAAAAAAACTAATAAATCCTTTTCTGAACTGATTGAAGAGTAAATTTTGTGTTACAGGACTTTGAATAATTTAGAGTGCATTTGCTGCTCTGCTTCATGCCCTCTGCAGCTCACTCCCAGCAGCTGCTTAGGCTTGTTATCAGCTCATTGTCCATGAAGGAGCAAGGACAAAGCCGGGTAAATTCAGATTAACCAGTCAGCAGGGACCTGAACCCATGGTCGGTGCACTGGGCCTTTCATGGGCTTTAATGGCTTGTGACAGGCTCTTTCTCACAGATTCAGTGACAAACTTCTCAATTCTGGATCTGGATTTTTGAACTCTCGGCTCTTGTCACACAACTGAGAGCCATGACCTAATTGACCAGTGAGCTTTTTGGGGACTGTTTTTTTTTTTTTTTTTAAGCAATGACGAATCCAATTATGAAAATATACTAACAGCACAATTACTTCCCTCTAGCTACGAAACGTAGATTGTAAACTTTTGAAACAAAAAAATAATAATAATTCTGGTGAACACTGCGATAACATTATGACTTGAGGTAAACAAAAACTGAGAAAGGAAGCAGCACTTTATACTCTGGGTTCACAACAAACACTAAGAAAAAAATGGAAATTATTATTTCCATCTCAGCAGCAAGGTTTTAATGAAAAAGTTACTTTTGGTCAATGTCTGCAGTTTCTTAAAGGGGTGGTATTTTGTATTTTCCAGACACATTGTACCATTTTATAGCACAATTACTAACTATGTTACTTTCAGTCGCTGTAAAAATGATATATATATATGTCAAACATGACTTAAAAGAAATTTGACTTTGCAATTTGATGCCTTGGGCACTGTCTCTTTAAGATGGAGTGGATACTCCAGGTGGAGTCCACCTTCAGCACATCATCACAACAATACTCCTCCATTATACTGTTAACAACCAACTGAAAATGTAAAACCTAATTTACTTCATGTGTTTTTATCTGTGGTTTAATGAACACTGAAAAGCACTTTAGTGAAGTTAATGCCTGTTTCTAAAGAGATTTATAAATAAATTGATAATGAGAAGTAGCTCATATGATCATTTCAGCAGACACACAGCTGAAATGTGTGTCAGCTGCAGACTAGTGACAGCAGCTAATTGCTGCTGTCACTAGTTTGGAGGAGCTGATTGGGGGAGTCCAGGTGATGGGTGCTCTGTAATTCAGAAGCTCAGATGGAGACTTCAGCTCCTCGAAGGAGCTTCACCTGGAAGATGGCAGGTTCTAATTATTTTACAACTTGAATGGTTGCCACAGGCAATTAAAATATTTCTTAAACATGCATGAAATAATCAAAGCACCACTCCAGGTATGTTTCTGATGAAGGAATGACATTATAATATGATGTAAAACTCAAAAATTTGATTTTACATAATACTGCCCCTATAAGGAAATCAGTGTTGATTAATTGGTGCATGTTTATATACTTCCTGTATTTTGAACAGGAGTAGAATTAATTTTTCTACTGAAATCCTACATATACATGTTATTACAACATGTATTTACATATAGGAATGCAGAATTTAGAGATTTAGTCATGATTTGTTTTACAGTCTGATGTGTCCTACTCACTCTTACCATCAGTTTCTCTGCATCAGCACGCACTTTAAGAAGTTCAGTTATGGCATCCACAAAGCCTTGATGGTGGAAATTACACATCTTTTCAATCTCACGGTCATGGTTCCTTATCCTGGCGTCCAGCTTCTCCATAAACCGTTTGTGAGCATTGGGTTGGTCATCATAAATGGACCTAAAGAAGACAAAAGGGGAACATGAAGAGGGTGGGGTAGTAAAAGAGAAAGAGGGTGAGAACTCTAGAAAATATAGATAAACAAAGCAATTCATTTTCACCTGTGTCTCTTTACGTGTGTCTATGTCCATAGTTAAAGAGTTTGATTTTTGCTTTAAGTTGCTTGCTGATCACCTTGGCTCTGCTATATTGCAGTGGCACTGTAGCCATACTTGATAGCGCAACGGTGTTAGTTTGTTCAATTCAGTCTTTTTGGGGTTTTTTATTATTATTCTTATTGTTATTATTTGTGGACAGCCTGCAAGGGGACATGGGAAATATTTTCTTTTGCATTCAGTCGCAAAAGTTGTATGTTATCTTGACAAAGCTGTGCACTTTGTAACAGCAGCGACTTGCTTAAATATAAAATCATGTAAATTCAAAACTGAAAGATTTGGAGTTATTACAGAATCACACAAATAATAAATAAATGCTTTACACAGAGAGGACGTAGAGGCAGTCAGGCCTGTATAGCATTTTACATAAAGATATTATATGAATAAAGTTTTTTGATGAGTACAGCAAGAATAGTTCCCCACAATCCAGGTTTATTTCAGGAACAATGTCTCCATCTAGTGACACTAAGTGAAGTACAAATTTTTTTAATCAATAAACAGAAAACAGTAGACAGAAATCACCAGCTTCAGTTAAAAATGATTACATTAAACTACATTTAATCACCTTTACAGACAATAAAATAACATTTAGAATAATCAAAAAAACCTACAAAGAAAAACATTTAGAGGTTTACAGGTGATATTACTTTTCCCACAGTAAATTGGCTGTGTGATTTGTTTGCATATGGACCATATTTTTAACCCTCTCCAGGCAGATGTTGCAGAAAATATGAGATTTTTCCTGCAACTACAACTTAATTTGAGCCTGAGAGGGTTAAAAGCATCACAAACTACCTGCATGTCAATGACTTAACCTTCTTCAATCTCCACACCTGGCATAGAATTTAATTATCTAGATGCTACAGCTCACCCAAGGAGCAAGGTGGGGAAAATGTAACAATAAATTCAACTGATATTGTTATGAAAAATGTTTACATTAGGTAAATTTTATGTTCTCTTAATACAAGACTCTGCAGGTTTTAATGAGATTTTAAGACTGACAGGAAAGCCCCATTAGAAAAAACAGTACAGATATGAGATTTAATAGCCTTGCCATGACACAATTTA
This sequence comes from Poeciliopsis retropinna, assembly GCA_010277075.1. Lineage (NCBI taxonomy): Eukaryota > Metazoa > Chordata > Actinopteri > Cyprinodontiformes > Poeciliidae > Poeciliopsis > Poeciliopsis retropinna. Next base: position 1,394,727 of record VMRM01000023.1, read on the forward strand.
AGACTTCTGGCCAACTGACATTTTTTTCACAAATTTAAGGTATTTTAAGATTTTAGGTACACGAATCTAAGACTTTTTAAAAATGTGAGGACACCCTGTCAAAAACTTTTTGTGACAAGTAAAATTAAGTAAAAAGACAAACAGAAAATAGTGACGTGCTGCAGTTTGACACTCCTGCACCAGATGGATGTTTCATCATAGCCACGTTTTAACAACCAACTACGGTAATTTTTTAGTTTTTAGAAAATAACGCACATTACATTACCTTATATATTAGATCTTATCACTATTCTTCTTTCTAATTTGTGAAAATACTGAAGTACAAAGACAAATAAACTGCTACACAATGGTGCAAGTACATATGCATATGAAATAAAAATGGGAGGAATGAATGGTACTGGATATGCATGAAAATGGGGATATGAACAAGTAAATAGCATAACTGAACCGGAGCCAATTAGATATTAGGTTATGGTAAAACTTTTTTAACAGATTCTGACTCGTCAGTCTCCTCAAACACTTCATCTGCAGTAGACCTCAGAAAAACCTAATGTTGTACGGCAGGACAGTTTTACCATTTCTTTTCTTTTGCTCATTTTCCATGACACCTTATGAACTCGGACATTCACGCCATTGGTGTGGAAACTCTACTTCTGCATCTACAATCCATATAAAGCAATTAGTCCTCATCAGTAAAGACCAGATGAACACTTCCACTTCTCTATCTCTCCATACAAACAGAGGAACAGCTGAGTCACAAACACAATGCATGTTTATTCTTTGTTATACAATACTAATACATCTAGCTCAGATACTTTATGAAATTAAGCTGAAGCTAATTTATGGACAATAAGAGAATGGGTCCATTCTCTTATTGTTTTCTATCACCATCATGTCCCCAAATGCTCTCTGAGTGTTAGCACCTTGGTCACTAATACCAAACTAATTTGATTGGAAAATCAATCTTAATACTGCAACTGTCAGTCTAAGGACATTCATATAAACTATCCCACACACTTCAAAGAGAATAGAATGGGCTAACTTGGCTCCCAAGGATGTGGTATATTATGGGCCTACACAGTAGCTGCTTGAAAGTGCAGCATTAATGATTACAGCTGAAAGTCAACGCCCAAGTTACTGATTAGTTAGTGTCATAATGGAAAGACAAGTCACTTACACCATATGACTTGACTAAGTGTTTATAACTTCCTCATTCATCTGGACTTACAGAAGTCAGTTGCAAGGAGAAATATTGCTATTTTGTAGCAAACTTCAACAGTCAAGACAGTTCAAAATGATAAAAACATAACACGTTAAACAAATGAAAAAAAAACAAAACACTACAGTTGCAAAATAAAAAGAAGTAATAAAAAGTTGTACTCCAGGACTTGAATTAGTTAATGTTTCAGTTATTATTAATTGAAGGGTTTTAGCCTTTATTTAAAGGAACTCAGTGATACAGTGATACAACAACAGGTCTGTAATATGTTTTCGTACTTAGTCATTCAGATTTATAAGTCTATTCTCTCAGTGGAAGGACTTGAGAACTGCGTGATGTGCTCCATCTTCCTGGTTTTAGTCAGAACGCCAGGAGTAGGCATTCTTGATCAGCTCCAGCTGGAGGATTGTTTTTTTAAGCAGACCTGTGAAGACGCTGGTGCAGTAATCAATGCAACTAAAGATAAACACATGGGTGAGTTTCAATAGATCTTTTGGGACATCAGTCATTTAAACCTAGAAACGTTTTTTAGGTGATACAAGGCCTACATGGGGGACTGTGGCTGTATGGCAGATTAGTCGTCTTGCGATCAGAAGGTTGTAGGTTCAATTCCAGCTTCCTCCTGCCACATGTCAATGTGCCTTCTGGGCAAGGCACTTAACCCCAAATTGCCTACCGGTCTGCATATCGGTGTATAAATGTGTGAGCGTTTGTGAGTGCGAATGGGTGAATGTGACTCTAGTGTAAAGCGCTTTGAGTGGTCAAAATGACTAGAAAAGCGCTATATAAGTTCAGTCCATTTACCATTTACAGACCAAGGACTGGTTCACGTCTTTAAATCAGACTTGAACCAGTAATTTACAATAGCATTAAGTCGGAGCCAGCTCTCCTGGCCAACCGTGTGAAATCCATTTTGAAATGGATGTCATTGAACACTTTAACAAGCGTACACTCAGTACTTTAGTGAGAAATACATCAAAGTGGTTGGTCATTGTTAAGTAATTATTTAACTGTGTAGGAGGGATGAGTTTACTATTTCAGTCGCATTTCAATGATAGGCAAAACCTTTGCTAATCTGTGCACTGTGGCAAACAAGGCATGAGCACTGAGGATGTTTTTGTTAATGATTTTCTCAAAGAATGTTTCCTTCACATGCTTCAGTGCTAACTGTTCAGTCTCTCTTTGTAGATTTCACAGGGAACCTAACAGCATAGCAACCAGCATCAAACCAGCAAAGCAATATGGTGGGACCTTTTTCCAAAAGACATTTGCAAACCTAAGCCTACCTACAGTCTCTGTAACATGAAACTACAGGCTGCCTGGCCATCACTCTGTGTTAACAAACTCACAAGCTGAGTGACTGTACATGTAAATACAAGCTTTACCTGTGTTTACATGTATCAGCCCATTGTTTGTGTTTGTAAAAACATCATTTCTATATAGTTGCTAATCAGGTGTGTGAGCAGTCCCACAGCAATGATCGACCTGCTTGAAGAATTTCAATCAGGTTTCAAAGATCATCATACCATTGATCAGCATCAATTGGAAATGTCCAGAGTCTATGACTGTGATTTTATGAATGAGTTTTACTTTATGGTTGGAGATCCAGATGAAAATTTCCACCTTAGTGGACAATAAAGTTTTATTTTATCTCATGCATGTATTTATTCAAGGTTGGACTACAGTAATTCTTTACCAACAGGAATTACAGTTAAAATCCTTCAGCTGAGACAAAATCTGCAGCAAGAGTTCTGATGACAATTAAAAACAGAATAAAATTTAAGATTCTCCTTCTCACATATAAAGCCCTTAATAATCATCTCCATCACATATTAGAGATCTGACTGTTCTATATGTCTCTAACGGACTGCAGGCTTACTGCTGGTTCAGAGATCTATCACTGCAACTCACTACACGCGCTCTAGACAGAAAACTGGCTCAGAGCTCATCTGCTTAGCTGTGTTTCTCTCTTAGATGATGCCGCAGAAAGAGTTATTGCTGCCATTTAACTCTTTACTTTTTCTTAAACATAGTCAGTACTTCTTGGTCAGGGTATCTGAGTTTCTTTTGTGTGTCTGCTCTGCTTTGTCAAACCCCAAGCAACATGATCATTCACACTGAGCCAAGTGGATGTTTTGTCCTGCTAAAGGGGACTTTTCCTCTCCACTGTTGCTTTGTGCATGCTCACTAAGGGATTGCTGCAAAGTTACCAACACAAACCAAGCAACTCCCCACTGTTGCTACATGCTAATCCAGGAGGTGTGAATGCTGCAATTCAATGACGCTATGAAATTTGTGGGGTTTCCTGAGATAGAAAGCTTTTCAACCAATTTCAACAATAAAATGAACTTGACTGGAGTTGTTTGATAGCTTGGATCAATTAGAATGTATTGACTGAACTGGAATCTGTGGTTGGCTTGAGTTGACCTTTTCTATTCCCTTTAGGAGATATTTTTTGCGAATTGGTGACACACAAACTGACCGACATTGGTTGTCTCATCAGAAAAGCAAAAAAGAATGTACTGGCAAATACCTTTGACTTTAGAGAACTGTATTTGACAATATTCAAACATTACATTCAGCTGTAGCACCAGTGAGTAACATCCACTCCACATACTGCAGATCATTTGCTGAACTTTTAACCATCTTTATTTATGCAGGTCTTCTCCTGCTGTCTTCATACATGTGATCCTACTTTAAACAGAGATGGATAATCTAAATTGTTTAGTATTTCACTTACAGTCCAGTTAAAATAACAGAAGAATATTTTATATTTGGGAGTGACGATCCTTACACACAGAGGAAATCTGAAGAAAATAACCTTTGAGCACAAAGAAAGTGGTGATGACATGTTATGTGGTATAAAAAAGAATAGGGTCAAAAAAATCTAGGTTAATCATTTTGAATATTATTGGAATTTTCAGCAATGTCAGTGCAATTACATATTCAACATGCAGCTCTGCCACAACCAATGTAAAAATGAATGAATGAAAAGGAGGAGAAACATCACACAGGGAGATGGAAACAAAAAAAGAAAAGAGAAGAAAAAAGCATCCATCTGATTGTATGCAAATAAAACCCAGATAGGGAACAAAGACAGAGATAGTATTTCAGGTTGTTACTATGAAGTTTAAAGATTATGCTGTACATGTACATTGATGTTTTCCTCTCAATTTATGACCCTTTTAAATTTATGAGCCCATTTAAAGGTCTCTGCAACTGCCACACACTCCACTGCGCAGGTATATATCCATCCTAACCAGATGTACTGTTTACAGAATGAAACTTAGTGGTGTGAGCAGAAATGCGTCAATAAACGTCAAACAAAACTGAAAGAGTTCTGCATCGTTACCTTGGGGCGTATCTTCATTGTTTTTCTCACTGACACCTAAAGTCATCGCCTCAGGGCATGAATACGGAAAGGTTGCGGCTGAGTTCACTTTGCAGCCTGTCAAACTGATGTCATTCATGGTGGCCTTGACAGCTACTATGGAAGCTAGTACTGCAAACAGAACTGATCCAGGATACCACAGAGCTGGAACTGGATCAATTCAAACCCGAGCCGCGTCCTGCGATAGACTGTCGTGAATTTTAACTTTCTGATTTGTCTAAAACAACAAGATTGTTACAAGTTAGCCGTCAGCTAATATCAGTAGAATAACAATAAGAAGACATACAACGTCCACACAAACAGACAACATTGACATCTCCGTTAATTCAATGGCTTTGTGTCTTTATTTAGCATTAAGGAAATCACAAATGAGTCTGGTGTTACTAGAGATTTATTACATTTATTCAAAGCGCTTTGTTAGCTAGTTTGTGTGTAGCCTCTTGCTTCATTTCATCACTATGGATGTTAGCTAGCAGTGCTAGCCCTGGCCTTACAGGCTGTTGGATGTTTCTAAATAAAGGTGACATGGAGAATAAACAACCGCGCGCGGACAGAATCAGCGGCTCTTACCGGAGAGTCGGACCGACACAAGCCGTGTCGGTGCTCTCAATTTCCTGCAGTATCCGCTCATGCTCCGTTACACACTCCAGGGTTTCATTGTCCGCCATGATTGTTATGTACAGTGTATTACAGTTTTGACTGCATCTCCAGCACCGAGCAGTCAGTCTGAGCTCCGGCCTCTGGGGGGAGCTCTAACAGATATGATCTATCATTCAGGTCAATTCTAACATAGTTCAACTAATGATAGTTTGCATCTGGGACACGCTCAAAGTCAGAATCATATTATCCACAAGAACAGCAATATGTAACAAGAATACTTAAGTTTACATTCATTGATTTAGTATTTAAAACAAATACAAAAAGAAACATTTAAACGACCATGTGACAAAAGAAACATCTTTAATTTTAGATCCATTAGAGAGAAACAGCCTCATTAAGGAACCATGGCCCCAACAAAAGAGCTGTCAACTGAAAGATTGGAAGGAGTTATTATATTCCTCAAAGTAAGAATCCAAATTTCATCCACTAAGAGGAGGTTTGATGATGAAAGTCTTCTTTTATGATGATGACACATCCTTCCACTATGCAAAATGTGTTAAAAGCATAAGAATGCAAAATTTAGTGGCATGACCAGCAAACAGTTTGAATCTGAATGCATGGTGCCAATTAAAACAAAAGGTAAATGGCAATGTTCTATCCTGCAAATCTAACCTTTCAGCTGCTTTGTGAAGCTCCTGGTTTTCATCGCTGAAGTTCATATCTTCAGGTTCTTTATTCTTAAAGAATAAAGAACTTGCAACAATGACAATTCTAAATATTTACCCATGGCTGCACAAAACTTCTTATTGTTTCATCTAAATAAGTGGAATAGGTGCAGTAGAAAGCAGTGTGTCCAAAAACAGTCCAATATCACGAATCCAGTAGGAATGTGACTAAGCACAATCTACAGGCTGGTTAGAAAACTATAATTTCCAAAGATAGAATCCCTTATATGAGTCTTGTAAATTACATTTATGGGAAATTGTTAACACATAATAAAATTAACTCAAACACAGGTTATATTTTTCTATTAGCATCTTTCCTTATGTAATAATCCAAGTAAAACAAGTGATCTGATTCAAATTTTAATTCCCTCTACAAGAGTTCTACATAGCACAGTATAATATTGTCGTACATGGCTGTTGCATTGCAGTACACTACTTCTGTACTTTTCCACATTGAAAAGTTGCTGTGATGCCTCTCAGAGGCTGGTAAAACTTCCTCAAGCTCTTTGCTTGAACCTCATTTTAACTCATTTTCTTAGTTAAGATATAAAGATCAGATAATGAGTTGTCCATAAATTTACCTTAAAGTAGTTCCTAGAGGCAACTCCACAGATTCTAACTCAGCAAAAAAATTCCCAAAGGCCTTGTCCTCCACTTTTTCTTCTTCGATTTGACTTGGTGGGTCAGGTAGAGCTGCATGGACCCTGTCAGTGTCCATCTTTAACAGGACTAAATAAAAAAAGACAGCAAAAAAATCAGTGTGTGTGTGTGTATGGAGACAAGAAGGCGGGGGGTGAATTCCATGGCACCTGCTATGGTCAGCAGAAAATGAGGGTGCAACAGGAAAAAGAGACCTTGTGATTCCCTGGACTTTGAAACCAACAAAAGTGAAATCTTGACTGTTAGACTTATAAAGCTTGACGCAGAAGCAGATTTAGTAATTACTAATTACTATATATAGATATATTGTGGAAGAGCAGCTTAAGAAAAGAGCAGGTTTCACAACCCACTTTGTTATTTCCTTCTATTCTTCCCAAAATGGAATTTGAGAATTTAAAAGATTCCTCAAACATGCAGAAAAACATCAAGGCAACATTCCAAGTATGTTTTTGACAATGTAACAACATTATAACATGATTTAAAGCTCAAAAGGTTGAACTTACACAATACTGGCCCTTTTAGAGAGTTACATTGGGAAGCCATTCTATCACAGGGAAATACACACAGGACAAACAACAATTCACAGACGCACACACACGCCCAGGCACACACATACACACACACACACACCCCCTCGCACACACGCACACACACACACACGCACACACGTCCACATACCTGATAACAATTAAGAGAGACGAATTTACCAAACATACATATTTTGAACTGGTTGAGGAGGTTGGAGAACCCACAAAAAACCAAAACATGAGAGGAGATCATGCAAGCTCTATCATCAACCTTTACCTAACCAGGAGTTTTTAAAAAAAAACTCCTTGAGATGAAAAATCTCTCTTGCAAGAGAGTCGCGGCAAGTGGCAGTAACAGAAAGATCCCAGGCCAGGATTCAAACCTGAGATCTTTCTACTGAAGGGTCTTAGTACTAACAACTGTTCTTGCAGACAACCCGGACAAAAGATAGACAAAAAATGTTCTGTCTTATTGTTATTTAGTAGTGATGCAAGTTATTGTAAATCAATAAATGCAAACAGAGTTTTTACTTCTCTGTGCAGCAGTCATACAAACACAGTAAGAGGCCAATTACACAACAAAACAGTTGGCCTGTTCTGTAACGGCCAAAAGTTGCAAAATTATATCTGACCGAAAAAAGTGCTTTGACAGAGAGTAAAAATGGGAAGTGAAGAGAGAGATGACTTTGAGCGATGGTCTGACATTCTCCTCTACATCATGCCACATCGGCATTATGTGGAATCTGGGACCCAAATGCAGGCAAGTTAAAAAATAATGCAGAGTTGGAGCAAAAATAAGGAATTTTATAACCCAGACTGAAAACTGACCCAAAAATGGTTTTGATCCAGAAAATATTAAATAATTTTAATATTAATTTGTTTTAGCCCTGTTAGCTCTGGCAGTTTAAACCAAGAACCACCAGAATGCTGTGGTTAAAAATATTGAATATTAAATTGAGTGTTGATGTGAATGTGCTCTTCATGTTAAGTGCACGTGTTTTATTAAAAATGAAGAGTGAGGTGGTGAGGTTCCCATTGTCTCCTCTGTTCTCCATGTGCTCTTCCTCTCCATACTGTGCCAGCTTCCTGCCCACTTCCTGCCTGCTTTTTGTGTGCATCCGGGGCAGAAGCTGCTATGCAACTTTTGACCTGTATTGTAGGTTATTCTCTGCACAAATACAACTGGAGGATGTCTGAACACACTAAATTTCAGAGCCAAGAGCTTTTCATTTCTGACAAAGTCTCTCAGAGTTTTGACACTGAAAAAAAAACATCAGTTTTTCCAATTTTATTAATTTGTGGACTTGGTTATATACTTTTATCTGTTAATGATAAGCATCAAGTCAAATCCTTAAAATTGCAGTGTAAACAGCATGAAAGGTTTGAGATCAAAACTTTTAAAACCCTGTTGTTTGGATTTTTTTATTATTATGATTATTTGTTTTTACTTTATTTGGTTAAAATATATGTTTTTTTTTATCAACTATAAAGTTTAGTTGTAGGAATAGAGAAGTTTCCAAGTTGACAAAAGAGTTAGGCCTCCAAGTAGAGACCAAACTGTCTCTACAGTGTAATAAATGCCTGATTAAACTTAATGGGATTTTAGATTAGCATGTTACAGTTGAACTGTCATAATGAATCTTAACCAGTTGGCCTTTGTTCTTTGTTACTCACTGAGCTTTCAAAGCCAGAGCAGACTGTAACCTCTCCAACAGATGGCGGTAATGCTCCATGTTTTCTGTGGCGCCAGTACGTCATGTTTCCTCCTTAGAATCATTTTTTTCAACTCACAGAAACCATTAGAGATGAAATGAAAAAGGCATCTGGTCCTCACCATTGTGTGTGATGGTATCCTGTTTAGGTTTATTCACTCTGACAATTCGCCATGAGCTAGAGGTAGTACTTTATGCAACATGTACATTCAGCTCTTAAATGGATTTTTACAGTAAAAAAACAAACAAAAAAAATTCATAAATGTTAATAAGTAGATGCATCCTTTCAACAATATTCTTAGTTCTTTCACTAAGATACACTGAAATGTAAGTAAATTAGTCTGAATCTATCCATTTGAATAGCCTGTTTAGTTGGTCACTTATTCTAGATGCCATTAATGTTGTCTTTGGTGACAAAATACAGAAGATTGGTCTTATCTTTGACTTGAAAATGTAATTTTGATCACATAATTCTAGAATTTGTTTATTTCTCCTCTGGAATAATGCCTAAATCAGAAATATCCTGTGCAGGAGTGATTCTGGAAATGATTCCACTCATTTGTTACTTCATGGTTGGACTATTGTCATTTTTTTTTACTATCAGGAAATCACAACATTTGGTAAAGTTGATCTAAAATGCTGCACAAAGTTCTGATGAAAATTAAAAACGTAGAGTATATCTCCCAGCTCCCAGTTTTATCTGTCTATAAGGAAAACACTCTGTCTACTTCTAAAACCATGCTTACAACTTTTCTTTGTACTGAAGGTTAGAATTGGAGCTGCTTAGGTTACCTGAGTTATCTTGGTAGTTATGCCACCATAGGTTTAGGCTAGCTTGGAGGACAAACGGACCAGTTCTCCTTGTTCTGTTATATTCTTCAATTTTGCATTACTTGTTGTTTCAACTTCTAACTTTATACTTTCTGTCTTTTTTCTCTACATTTTCTCTACATCTGGCCTGATGTTCTATGTAGCTGTGACAATTTCATGGATGGGAGGATTAACTGCATCTCTCTTGAAGTTATTGGCCGAGCTGTTGTTGCAACTGACTGTATGGTCTCTTTTTCATCCTGCGGCCTTTAAAACCGGCGCAGAGTTGATCTGTTTCTCTCACAGATGAAACTGCTTAGGGAGGATTACCTTCTCACTTTTCACTAATATAGAAAGCACTCCTGGATCAGTACTTCTGTTTCTTTTTGTTTGTTTGTTTGTGCTCTATTTTCTCAAACCTCCAGTATTTTATATTTTATTTTATGTCCTCTAAAGCTTAGATATCTATACTTGATGTCTGTATGCTGTGAGCACTTGAAACTGAAGTCATATCACTTGATTCTGCTCAGAGTCTTGGTCAGAAAGCTGATTCTGATTCTGTTCTGGATTGTATATAAACCAGTGGTCTCAAACTGCATTCCTCAAAGGCCACAATATTGCAAGATGTGTCCCTTGACCTACACATTCAAAGTAAATGGTGAAACTGCCTTACTAGAATGCAGTCAAGCTCTGCTAATCAGCTAATATTGGAGCTTGGTGTGCTGAATCAGAGACATTATAAGTTGGAGGACTCTGACCCTTAAGGAATGCAGTTTCAGATCTGGAGTAAGTCCTGTGGGTCTGGGGTCCTCTGCTTCATTCTCTGGACTTTGTGAAGTTGTTGGAGGAGTTGGAATGGAACCACCAGACTAAATTGGGATAGTTATTTAACAAACCGCCTCTACCTTAGCAACGGTTTCTGTCCTTTACTTGATCGCTGATCCCTGTACCTCCCACAACTTCCTCACACTCTCCACCACCTGTGTTAGCTCCTCCTGTTTCCTCATGCTTCATGCCTCAAAGTCTTCAAGATGCCTCAACTTCCATTCCACAGGGTCTGACTGACTTCTACATTTCAGTTCTAGTGAGTCTGGTCAATATCTTCATTCCTGCCCCATCATCAACCTCAGTCACATGTCCCTAATACCAGTTTCTCCAAATAGAGTCCTCAGATGGGCTAGTCTCTATCTTCTATCCCTGCGTTCTCCCACGGGGATGTCCCCATGGGCTTGCCTTGATTTTGAGTTACCTCTGGCCCCATCGCCTCCTGACTGGCCTCTTGCTTTCTTCTGAGGGTTCCTCCTGTATCTATGGAACACACCAGGGTTCCTCCATCTAGAACCCACCCATAAGATGGAGTTTCTGTCATGAACTTTGAGACTTTGGTTTCATTTTGGTAATGGTATTCTGCTCCATTGTTACCTGTGTGTTCTGTCAGTCATTTCTCATTCTTCCTCAGTTCATCTTCAGTTGTTTGTCTTCTGGACCCAGTTTCTAATCAAACACCTGCTCCTGGTTTAGTAATCAACTCGCTAGCTTAACCATCTATATGCCAGCTGCACTCAGCTGTTATTCCCACCAGCTGGCTTCCTAGTGTTCCTCTGGTGATGTAGTATTTTAGATTGGCCCAGGCTTAAACCTTTGAATTTTCTTGAATAAAATAGTTTATTTTCACCTTCTCCTGTCTCCTGCATTTGGGTCCTTCTCCTCACCATTATGTCTGCATGTAGAGCTCTTGTGAGCCCAGCAAAAAGCTTGACTAGCTCAATAAGTGTCTCTCTCAGGGCCTCGTTTGCTCAGTGTACTCAGTCATGTTCATCGCTTACACAGGGAGATACACACACACACACACACAGAGAAGAGAGAGAAATGGCATTTGTAATTATTGCTTAGCAGACACAAACCCCTCAGAGGTTGTTAGCTTTGTCTCCAGCCTCCTTAAAGTGGACAGGTTCTGACTGAGAACCAGAGGAAATGCAAACATCCTCCTCAGTGGATATCTGTGTCTGCTGTTCTATGTCCCTCATTGTTACTCTCTACAAAATCAACAGTAATTCAAGTATTGGTGTTTTCACTACAGAAAATCTTTTTTGATGATATTGAAGCAAATGTGAACCTTGTTGGTTGTTTTTATTGATGAAAAGGTAAATTGCCATCTAATATTGTAATGGTTTTATCTTATGCTACATTAAGAAATAACATTTTCTAGGTTTTCTGGCTGAAGTGATAATGAGTGAAGTAGAAGCTTTGCTTGACAAAGACTGGTGGAGTCACAGTGTGCAGGTTGAGCCGCAGTTGCTGCAGGTTGTTTGCAGTGCAGTCTGTCTTCCTCCATGGCGGTCAGCTCCTCTTCACCTTCATCCTCCTGGAACAACAGGTCAAGCTCATCCGGCTCCACAGATTTATCAAAGACTAAGGGGAAGTCAAACAAAGCTAATGGCTTTCATCTTCCTTCTGTCGAGTCAACATCAAAACAATCAGAAAAGTTTTGAATTTGCGACAAGACAGTTAAAATAGAGAAATGTTTGTTAGTAAAGAGATTGTTCATGGATTTTAAAGTAATTTTGTTTTTTCTAATTGGTTTGAAGCACTGAACAAAAACAGAAACCTTGTTATTGGGTGACCACTTTGTTCACTCTACTCCAGTATGGCTTGTTGCTGCCACAACTCTGAAACTGCCCCCCCCCCCCCCCCCCCCCCCACACACACACACAGATAAATGCTATCCTATTTAAAAGAAAACAAATCTGGTATTACATAAACAGTGTCATGAGGAGAGAGAGAATCCCCATTTGTGTGTGAAGTGCCTGATATACTTTAGTCATCTAATCGGTCAAATGTGGCTCATCTGAGAGGGAGCTAGTGAAACCTCAAGTAGATAAAGCTTGAAGGAAGAAAGACAAGAAAAAGTCCAGAAAGCTATTCAGTGTTTGTAACGCTGGCACCAAGTGAGTCAGAGCTGTTTGAGGAAAAAACTGTAGTGTAGTGAAGCCAAACATGGGAACGGTTCTTGAGAAAAGTGGGTGTTGGTGGAGGACAGCCGGCTCCTTCCAAAGGAGTTCTGGATCCATGTAATTCACCTGAAGGAATAAGCCTTGATCCTGGTTTTATTCTGAATTCTGCAGAATGAATCCTTATCATAGCTTCCAGTCGACAGAAATGACAGAATGGAACAGAGCACAGACTGGGATAACGCAAACATGCAAGTGCTGTGTGCTGAATCTATGTTATGCACATTTGCTGTTATTAAAACTATAATACAGATTTAAATGTCAAGACTAGCTCAGACAACGCAGATTTTGTGAACAGAGTCAAGCAGGCAGTGGGAAGGTGGGGTGGAAGGAAGGTTGGTGAAATGCCCCAACCTTGTGTTTGTCCTCCCTGACTTTCCTGTTTTCCAGATATTGGTGCTGATAAGAAACCTATTGATTAGGATTATTATGTGATTATCAGAACTGTTGGCTGTTTGAAACAGCATGCAAAACTAAGATGGTTTTATTAGAGCATTGTCAAATTATTGTTACTCTCAGACTGCTTAGAGATACATTCAGTGCTCCCAATACAAATACAGATATCTTGATAATTGTTTGTTTTTTGTGTTCCACAGCAGGCTGCTTACATAATCTCTACATGTCACTCTGAGCAGTGATGATTCCTCGCTTACCTCTACACCCACAAGAAGCTGTTTGTTACATTATTACTTGCTGCACAAGTCAAGAATAAAGAATAACAAATATTTCTATGACAAAGCATTTTTAAGAGTATGCTTTTTTTGCCCATTTTCAAATAATTGTTGGACACCATAATACCAAAAATGAGTGTGTGTCGCTGTGTGAGTGTTCCAGTCTGGTTTGCCTGCCATTGTTGTGCAAGTGCTTTTAGAATGAAGAAGTGAAAAAGATGCAAAGATACACACAGTGTTTATCAAAGCAGTGCAGTTGCATACCGTGAAGGCGTCTTAGATTGCCTCCTGTTGTTGAACATGTGCTGCCACTGATAGGCAAATGTTGATTGACAGAGGTCAACAGCTTTTACAGTGTGCTTTTGGTATCTCTCCTTTTAAATAATCTAATTAATTATATTAATTAATCTAAAGATGCCTGACTGGCTCCCGAAATAAAGATAACTTAATACATTTAGGGGCAGGGCCGGCCCAAGCTGTTTACCCAAACAGCTTGGGCACCCTGAGCACCAAGGCTCTGTGGAGCCCAACCCTCAAAGCATTTCTCTTCACTTGATGCTGGAAATTAAAGTTCACAAGATTTTATAGCATTATCATTTTCTCATGTTATGTCAAAATGAACTATACATATGAATGCTGAAGTAATTCCCTGCAGCACTAATAGTCATTTCATTGCTTGAGTTGTTGCAAGCAAAACTGTTGAACTTGTCAAAATCTGCTAAGCAAATTGTTTGCATTTCATTCTTTTTTTTAATATCTCTCTCTGTATGACCTCAGCTTTCACTGATGGTTTGTTGTTAAGACGTTTCCACTTTGCTTTTGCACAATGCTGTGAACAAACTAGAACTACAAAGAGCATTTGCAATGAAAAGAAAAACATACAAATTCAGTGTCTGGTACTCATTTAACTCATGAAATACAGTAATGTGTAAGTTACAGTTTTTTCAGGGGTGTGCTACATTTCTTACATCTGTCTCAATATTTCTGAAATAGCAAGTGAGTTTCTCAAAAAATGTACTATGGTTGATAATCTGCAAAGCACCACCATGACCATATGCATCAACATTTGGAGGGAACGGCCGGGATTTTGCAGCCCTGCTAACAGCTGGTCCCCAGGAAGGACAATGAAGAAGCGAGAAACAGTTCAGCTTTCATCAGCGTTACAATTTCATAGAAAAAGCAATAACCTAACTTAATATGTTCCATGAAGACAGAACCAGCAGCAGGCTTCTTTTTAGGTCAAAAAGAGTTGCACTGAGTCTTTCAAGTCCAAAGTCTTTCAAGTCATATGCATGCCACCCTGTCATGCCACCACTGTTCTTCTCTGGCCACCCTGTCATATGCATGACAGGGTGGCCAGAGAAGAACAGTGGTTCTGGGTGAGAAAGTCAGATTATAGCATTCTTAATACTCAGTACATCCCATACAAACTGTAAACCCAATAAAAACAGTATCTTTTTGTCATCACTCGCACATCATGTATTGTTTTGTTTTTGCCATGCTGTTGTCTACAGCAGCCCACATTCTGATCATTTGAGATTCTAAAGCATATTATCGTTTAACTGTAGCTTAGCAAGGCACAAGACTCTTTCTTTGTCAGTAAATGGTAGGATTTCTCTTGTTAAATTAATTTTTCAGTGAACATGCTGTTCTTTGAATCCTTTAGTTTCAGTTCACCCCCTTCCCGTCGTCTTGCTTTGATGCAGTCCAAACAAAGAGCAACTGGGAGGAAGTGATAAAGAAGCTCATCCTGTTACTAGCATTGTCTCAGATAATACTTTCCATGGATAACAGAGATGTAGCTGGGTGCACAGCTTGTTTTCTGATAATGAGCTTGTTCTTGAATGTAAATCAACACCTTTCAGAACTAACTTGACTAAGGTGTTCCAGTTTACAAGAAAGTGTTTAAAAGAAAATGAAAACTGCTGATTAAAGAAAAGCAAATGATCTCTGTTTGAACAGTTTATACTCCATGACAAATATGTCTTAGTGTTTGTCTTAGCAACACAGGAGCACCACAGGGCTCTGTACTCTCACCATTCCTCTTCTCTCTACACTTCAGACTTCCAGCACAAATCTGATTTCTGTCACCTACAGAAAAACTACAGAATCAGAGATGAACTAGAGGCTGAGTACAGAGAGCCGGTGGAGCGATTTGTGTCATGGTGTGGGAACAATCATCTCATGTTGAATGTCAACAAAATAAAGGAGATGGTTGTAGATGTCAGACCAACTCTGGAGATGAAGATGCAAAGAAGGATTCTTCATCAAATCAAAAAAATTATGAAAATTATGAGGATGATCTCAAGAAGACCACCTCTTCATGAGACTGTCTTAGAAAAACAGTGTCTTTAGTCAGTCTTCTTCAAATAAGCTGTAATACAAACTGCTACAGGAGATCTTTCCTGCTAACCACCATCACCATGTGCTACTGAATACTATGGATAATTAGAATTATGAGTTGTAACAACATTTAGTTTTATTTTGGGATCAAAAAAGTGTTTTTGAATATAAATTGAACTGGAATGAAGAAAAGTGAACTTCAAACTCTTGATTTGATCATATCTGCTCTGGGTATACTTAACATTTCCTACTGAATGTTGGACACAGGCACCATTCCTCTGCCCCACCCTGCTAGGCAAGAGAGGGAACAGAATGGAAGTGCTTTTTGCCTGGCATGGTATTGCTTTGGGTGTGGTCTTTCTTCCTTATCTTCATGATAGTTCTCACCTTGACTCAGTTTTGTTGCTTTGCATCCTGCTGTCTTTTAATCCTTTTTCTTGTCTAACATCCTCTTTTGGCCAAGAAAAAAACCCCCTCACCCAGTCTCCGGCATTCCTTCACCTAATACTGTCCTTTCCTGTCTGCAAGACCATCACTGTTTTCACAGTCCTTTGCCGGAAACCAAACAAATTAACACCACATTGTTCTGTGCAGTCACATTAAAGCTGGAAACATCAGCATCATAATAGTTTCCTGAAACCCTTCATTTGTTTGTTTAGAGGTGGCATATCATGCAAAATCCCCTTTTATACATTTTGTCTCTATGAGTGCAGAAAAGTTTAAATTTGCATTGCCAGTGCAAAAGAGATATTGTATTCTGATGTTATGAAGTGCATATGATCAAATGTTCAGCTGTTGGCTTTATTAACATCAGAACCTCTTCGAAGGGTCTGGTTAAATTGTATTTTTTCTTGGAAAAGTGGAGAAAGTCATCTTCCTTTGCACTTCAAGGACAACTGACTCGTGTTTCTCCGCCAGTGTCAAGAAAGATTTGCTGAAAGACTTTGTGAAATTGAGCATCAAATTTTTCTCCCTATAGAAATAACAGAAACAGCAATGCAGTAAGCTGCAAACAACATAATTAGACATGAATTGCTTGTATTTTGATATGATGTTTTGTCCATTGTTTTGATAGCAGTAGCATTGTGACTTAATTATTAGATGATCCACTCAGTAAATTCATTACATTTAACCTGTCCCTCCAGGTTAAATGTCCCTCCAGGTTAAATGTAATGAGATCTTGACTTTCTGTTCTCTTCTTGCCAGATGCTGTATTTTACTCTTCTTTCCATCTACATTACAATGGATTAATACTGGAAGAACATTTTTGAGGATTGAAAAAATGTAATTAACAGTGAGGGGCAGTTCAGCAAAATGTACTCACAAGTGGACACACTTTGTAGAATATCAAAAATATCTGCCTTCATGATGCATAGAATAATGCAACTGACCCATCATGTGACTAAGTTTAAAAAGGATAGGTGAAATACTATTACCTTTTAGTTCCTAAATGCCACCCCCTTTTATTTATTTATTTATTTATTTTAACTTGCTGTTTTCACATGCTACCTGAAATGCTACAATCAAATACCATATAGGAAAAACTGCTGACGCCCATCCAGGCTGAGGATTTTGATTTGTCTGAATGCCGACCTGCAGATAGGACAGAGTTTTATCATTGACTTTGGTTCTGTTTTTGCCACAATACTGTTTGATAGACTTATTGGCGTTTTATTAATTTTTTCTATAAAAATAAAGTTTTATTAAATTACTACACAAAGGTAAGAATGCATTTTGTAACATAACAAATGAAGGAAAATGATAAGCATAAGGCTTAGCTCCTCATTCTCCAGTCCTTCCTCAGTGTTCAATGTTTTGGTTTCATTGTTGGCTCCTTACCTGATCCTCTGTGATTATCTTTGATACACCGTCATTCCTCCCTGTTGTCTTCCTGTTATGTTCTTCAGTTGTTCCTCTGGCAACAACTGAAGAACAGCATGAAACACTTCAAGTTTCTTGCTGTTCTCATGTCCCAGGTCCCAAGAAAACTGGGACATGAAAGTTTCTATTTTGATTCTCTTAATAAACACTCACTCACACAAAGTCAATCACTCTGATGTGATTGACTTTGTATGAACTTTGGTCCCACCAAAACCGTTTAACATGACATCTTCTGCTTAGTGTTTCCAATCATATCTATCACACCACTGCACTATTAGCATAAACATTTATGTCAAGTTACATTATTAACTTCTGAGATCTTAATCTATGCCAGCTGACTGTTCTGCTGTCTTACCTGGTAGTTCCCTGTCTTTGTTCATCTGGATAATCTTTTGCAAGTCCCTTGGAAATCACCAGAAACATGTTTATTCAGTGCTTCAGTGTCTCCTTAGGAATCACTGCTACAATGAGGCAGAAAAGTTCTAGCTCCATATTTTTATGAATAGATACTTGAAAGCGGGTTGGTAAAGACAGATCCAGAGAAGGTTCAAACAGTCATTAATTGTCCCACTGTTGATAGCTGGAAGTAATTAGTGTTTTAATAATTAGTTACTGTCACTTCATGAAGCAGTCAAACAGTTCTTCTGGAGAACTGTTTCTCTCCAGAAGAACTGGAGAGAATGTTCTCTGGAGAATGTTCTCACTCTCAAAATCAATTCACTTTGAAGATCCAACACTGGAGAGGATGTGGTCACTGCTGCCACAGAGAAATCCATTTTAGAAAGTACTTCCACACAGAGTACATTTAAGATAAGAATAATACATCACAAAAAAACATCATTTTGAAACAGAAATAATGATTAGTATGTCTAATACCTGCCTAAATATTCTCTCTCTAACTCGTTGCTCTGTCATCCTCTCTCCCCTCCACATATAGATATTTACCACCACAGTTCATGTTGTTCCCAACTGTTCCCTGTGCTCTTTAAGTCCCTTAATTCACCTGGATGTTTGCTACATTTGGCCATAACTATTTATAATCGGTAGCCTTGCTGTGCCAGGATGGATTGTTTGAAGAGTTAATTGTTCAGGTGGACTCATTGTAAATTGGATGGTGAGGCAGAAGATCCTGTACTCTTCTAAGTACCAGGTGAATACTTTTAAAACCTCCCTATCTCCCATTTGCTTATGGCCTAATTGAAAAGCAAATAGCACACTTGACTGAACCCACAAATCGGTGAGTGATATCTCCTTAGCTGCCGGAGGAATGAAAGCCTTCTTTGACCGCTCCTGTTTTCCATTGCTTCAAATGGCCTCCGTCACACATTATCTATTGCATTATTGTTTGGGGGATTAATGTTTCAGTGTCTAACCTTTTCACACACAGATTAAGTGGTTTTTGGAACAGCTTCATGCCCTAAATGGTGACTCACCATCTGCGACACCGTACGCTGCTGGAACGATTAACTAGAGGTGTACAGGGACAGTATTTTTATCAGACATAGGAAATTACTTCCACACACAGTAATAATCAGAAACTGGTCATGAAGAAAGTTTTCAACTTGAATAACATTTTGGAGTTGTTTCCAAAATGTCTTCACTTAGGCCTGATACAAGACACCTTTTATGCAAAGTTGCATTAAAAGACCTTTAAAAGTGCAAACTTTGCATTACTTGGTAAATAATCACAGTTTTAAAGCAAAGTTCCACTTAATAGCATGTAAAGGCCATTAAAAGTGTCATTATTTACCGAATGACACTTCATGATGTGAGTCATAAACATTCATGAATACTCCTTCATATTCATAACAGTTGTCATATTTATGACAGAGTCATGTCGGTCAAATAAAGTGTTATCAAACAGTTCAGGTGAGCTGCTGTTAAGGCTCAGAAAATGTCTGAAAAATCCCAAATTTCAGTGATTCCCAGAATCCAACCAGAAGAGAGAAACAACATTCTCCTGTCAACAGTGAATTGTGGTTTGGGTAATATTTAAAGAAGACCTAATTGTTCCAGTGCCAAGGCTTTTTGGTCTGCTCTTGGCTTGGCGCTCCAGGGCAATGAAGCATCTTTTTAAAAAGGAGAACTGGAAGTTATGCTCCAGGTGGAGATAATACTGCCCACACATTGATAAGATTTATCCCAGTACATTAGAAATGAGGCTTTTGCCAGTGGTCAAACTCAGGTAAGTCACTGGGTTTTTGTCTGGGTTGCTGAACACTGAACAAACTCTTTCCCTTTGCATGGATGTCTTACTGTCTGATCCATTTCAAGTACATTTTAGATTCTACAAGCATTGCCCTTTAATGCAGATTGTGTTCATAACTTTTTTTAAACATAGCTTAACAATAATACTACAGTGGTAATACCTAGAAATAATCCTGGTAGTAGGCATTTAATATCAAACTATACCACAACAACGTACTGGAAGCATCATAGATGATATTTGTCTGTTTTCCACATTGTCGTGATCCTCCGTTTTTTTGTATTTTATTTGTATTTGTATTTTATTTGACATCAGTCTCTAATCTAGCTAACAATGATGGCAGCAAACAGATAAATAAAGATGACTCAGACATTTATTCTTTTCTCTGGTTATTTCAATTAGACAGTTAGTTTGTATCACATGGGGCATGCTGCAGGCTTGATGCTGCTTATGTTAGAGTTTTCTTTGGAGTAAATAACGGTTTCACTTCTTTATTTTAGGCACTTGTGTCAGCATTAACTTGGTTGTCCACTCAGCATGCGGCCTTCAAACTTAGTCTATTCTGGGTACAAATGACCTAGTGTTGCTGAATAATCTCCCATGGGTGTCAACGTGGTGTTACGGGGAACCTATCAAAGAAATTCTGAAGAACAGAAGGAGCAGTTTTCATAAAATAGGTTCCATAAAGTAAATGAATTATTTATGACTTTATTATATTAGATAAAGACCATCATACAGTCTGCATTCTGTAGCTGCTCAAACACCACTGGATGGTGGTAAGGTTGGACATGTACATGGGTCGTGTGCATCAGTCTGCACTGACTGTGGTGCCAAAGGAACAAAAATGCTTCCATTCAGAGGGTGTCGCTGCACACACAGCAGATAAAGCAAACCATTTATGATGGCTTCCAAGAGTGAATCATTCATCTGTCAGGTACTCAGGTAAAAAAAAAAAAACTGTTGTTATACACACACACACGCACACACACACACAGAATGTGAGAGCTATGACATGAACTCTAAATGGTTCGACACGGTTTATTTTATTGAAGTAGATCACTCCATAGAAATGACTTCAGAGCACTTTCTATAAAAGCAGATGGGTTCTAATCAAATCCAGCTACATTCAGTTAATTATTTCAGCCCCAACTGTCAGTCATATGCAGTCTGAGTACAGAGGATCACTTCTTCTTGTCCATCAGGCCCAAGTATAACATGTCTATATTTTGTCTTTTCAAATTAAAACGTAAATAATAGCAATGTAATCTTGTGCAGAGCCATTTTTCTCACATGCTGCATCTCAAAGTGAGCATCTGTCACCGTTAAGATTTGCAGAGCGCAGCAAGCTCCTACAAGGGACACATCAGAGGAGATGTTTGCCTTCCTTCAACACAAATCATCATCCGGCTAATTAACTTTGAGCTCAAAGGTGGACAAATGACTGAACAGATGCAATAAAATATATTCTGCAACCCATATTATATTTATATGGGGATGAGATGCATTTCTTAATCAGTTTGATGGAATCTGTGTATTCCCCTGTCTCTTTGGTCAATACCACCCAAATTACTGCAAAGTCAACAATAAAACGACGCGAGGAATGAATGCTGCAATTCAATAACTCAATGCAATCTGCTGGGTTTCCAGCTGGGACTGTTATAAACCAATAAACCATTTGAGCTAATCTGAATAATGAACTGGATTCACTGCTTGATATCCAGAATCATTTGGAATGTATGTTGAATGAATTGAAATGACTTTTCTGAACAGGTCTGTCCTGGTAAAGAGAACTGAGTCAATCGATCTACGTTCCTACTCTCATCTACGGTCATGAGCTGTGGGTCATGACCAAAAGAATGAGATCATGGATACAAGCGGCCGAAATATATTTTTTTTCCCACCTGGTGTCTGGGCTCTAACTGAGAGATAATGAGAATATCAGTCATCTGGTAGAGATTCAGATAAAATGGATTAAGAGACACACAGGTGTCAAGTTTTATAAAAATAGTCACATGCAAAAACTCTATTTTAGGATTTTTTAAATCCATTTAATTGTGGCACTTGTGGCTTTCTGTTCTTGCTAGTGATCCAAATTGTTCATATTTTAGATTACTGCTTGTCTGACAAATGTTTAGATTTGAACAACAAATACCTTCATGGGCCAAAACCTCTTTTAGCAGTCCAGGTTCAACCGGGCCAATCAGGGAACAGAAGGATGACATTAATTTTCTGCGCCATTTTAGAATTTGCCTGTAGTGTTAGCAATGGCACCAGAGGAAGTGAACAAAGCCGATCAGTCCATGTTGGTCACACTTCCGAAATATTGAATTTAACATTAACAGCAAGAAGGTCCTGGGTTCGATTCCCGGAGTCTTTCTGCATGGGGTTTACATGTCCTCCCTGTGCATGATGGGTTCTCTTCAGGCACTCCGGATTCCTCCCACAGTCCAAAAACATGACTGTTAGGTTAATTAGTCTGTCTAAATTCTCCTGAGGTGTGAGTGTGTACATGGTTGTTTTGTCCTGTCTGTCTCTGGCGACCTGTCCAGGGTGACCCCGCCTCTCGCCTGAAACGTTAGCTGGAGATAGGCACCAGCAGCTCCTGACCTCAATAGGGACAAAGATGTTAGTGGATGGATGGATGGATGGATGGATGGATGGATGGATGGATGGATGGATGGATGGATGGATGGATGGATGGATGGATGGATGGATGGATGGATGGATGGATGGACGGTTGGTTACAGCACAGGGAACTTCCAGTAAGCTTCATAGTGTCGAACTGGATACTACATACATCATGGACAAATGTTAGCAATTTGGTCAAATTTAAAACGTCAACACAGTCCACAGCTAGAGAGAAGTTATCGATTCTCAACAGCAAGGCCCTCTGGAGGAAGCAAAGTGTAGAACAAGGAGTTGATTTTATCAGGCTGCCTTCAGATGTTTGTAATTGTCAAAGTGTTGGAGGCTGGCTGGCTCAGAGTGGAGGGAACGGCTTTTGACTTTTATCTTTACTCACATTCTTTCGTCTTTGAGAAATCAAAGGAATGAAATTGGGTTAGACCTAAGGACAGCTAAGCAGTAGCTTCTCATCAAAGTCTTGCCATTTTTTTCTGTTGTGTGTCCTCCCCACATGCACCTCTGTCCCGGCTGGCGACACCAGTATCGATGTGAGCAATGTTGTCCCTCATTAATTTATCAGTTCAACAGAGTCTGGGAGGGGAGCTGTGGGGGGCTCGGCAGGGGAAGATAATGGCTTCCATTTGGCCGAGGTCAACAGTCAACACATTCCTCAGTCGTTCAAATACATCCACACATTAACTTGTGTCCATCAATACCACCAAACACACACACCCACGCACACAAACATACAGGAAAATATGGTTGGCGTGTTTTAGTGACATTGCCTTGTTCTGTCTAATCTCTATATAATTTCAGGATCTGATTGTTTCTCATCATTTTCACTTCAGTCAGTTCTGTTTTATTTCCTCACTCTGCTCTGTCACTGAGCTCCAAGTAATAAATAAATGACATTATTTTACTTTTTAATGCACTGCCATTCATAGAAACACTGCAACAAACTGCTCTCCTAATTATACACTGGAGGAGAACATTTGGTACAAGATGACAGCTTTCATAGTCTGGGAGGATAAAAAGGAGTGTTGATAAATGTCTCATTAAAACACTCCACCTCACTGGAGTGAGGATTTTTAATTTATCTGATTATCTGTCAGTTCCAAGTTGTCCTTATTAAACCTGTCGAGCGGTCCATATGAACGAGTAAAGACATAACTGTCCATTTTCTGATTACTGTTAGTGTTCTCATAGGGAAACATTGACAGTCAGATTTCACCTCGCCCTCACACACTGGGCTGACTGAGAATACTCCTCACTTATTCATTACCTCTTCAAACATTCCATTGAAATGTATGTGTGTGAATTAGTCATTAGACTCTAATCACCTTGTGTTTGTTCTTCATTTGGTGCTTGAATTGACCAACCGAGGAAGACTGGCTCTGCTCAAACCCGTCAGCTTCACATAAAAGCCACCTTCTTTTTTAATCATGTAAGAAAACAAACCTTTGTGATCACTCCTGATTTCTTTATCAATATGCTTTGTGTTTGTGGGCGTGCATGTGTGTGTATGGCTGCTGAACATTTCACCTACCAACTGTGTGTGCTTTCCTTTGAATGTTGACTTTACTCTGCACAATTTGTGAACCATTACACAATACAGAAGCTGAGATCGATGCATGTTCTGTTGATTGTAGAATAGTCCTGCATGTGGAGGCCATTGAACCTTGGTAATGTCACCAAAACAAGCCGATTACTGGATAGCCATCGCATTATCACACAGAGTCACAGGTCCGGGTTGGATTTACAGAATTTTTAGGATTATTTTTGAAATCTGCTCATTTTTTTATTCCTGTGAAAATGTCCTGCATGTGAACAACCCGGGTCTGTGTCGCATGTCTATCAGCTCTCTCTGTTCCGGCTTCTCTGAAGGTTCACTCAATCATTAACCTAATCTACTCACTGAAAAAGTCCCACTCATACTGTTTGCATGGCAGCTTGATAAGCTATTTGAAGTTGGATGTGGTGATGGGACAACAATCGACATGGACCGAATAGCTGGCTAATCTGTGGCTGTCTTTATTTCAACATCTGGGGACAAAGAGAAGCAGCTCAGTGGAGAACGGTGATTAGGTTTAAATTAAAATCTGGAAGTGTGTTTATCACAATTACTGCAATAGGAACTAAAGAACATTTGGACAGAGTCGCTGAGATGTTTGGGATTATGGGATCTTCTCTATGATCAATAGTGCAACAAGAATATAGAGCAAAAAGACAAAACAAAAACTGAAACAAAGTCAGTTTACTAAAATCTGTACAAATAAGTCTTCTTTGAACTCTGCACAGATTTTGCACATCATTTACATAAACATCTAATTTGATTAAAAATATGTTTCAAAGTAGTTTTCATACTAATACATTTGTGCACCTTAGTCAGTCTAAAACTATGTAAACGGCAGGATTAATATCCAAGTTATCATATTAAGAAAATTTGTACGTTGGTATTTTCCTTTGTTAATATAGCTTATAATTTAAATGTAGATTATTATTTAATGTACATTATCTATTGTTATTTAATAGTGCTATTCATATATTTGAAGTTGATAAACTGTAAAAATCCATTCATACAGCTATCTGTAAATTAAAAATTGATTTCTTTTAAAGCAGTTTTTCCTGATTAACAAAAATGACATTTATGTTAAAATGTAAGCTAACATGTCTTTATTCAGGTCAAAAAACATTAAACATGACTCCAAAAGTACATTGTAAGCTTCACCGATTATTAATTTGTATACCACAATCTGAACATACATAATAAAAGATAGAGGGAAATACCATATATTTATAATGATCGTTAGTAGTCACTACTAATGCAACCCAAAAACTATCATACATCATATACAAGAGGTAAACACAGAGCCGAGGACTGAATGTTAAATAGATCTGAATGTGAATCAGAGCTGCCGAAAGCAGCATCAGCCATGGCTGGAGATACAGTAATACAAGGATCCAGTCCCAAAACTGAAAACATTTCCAAGTCCGGGTTGAGTCTTTATTTGAACTTATTTCTGTTTTCCTACTTCCCAGGAAGGCACATAAAGTTAGTTTAGAAACAGAGTTCATTGTCCAGCGGAGAGGCTGTCTGACCCACGCTGCACAATTACGGGTTTAGTGTTAACTCACTGTTATTTTCTATATCCAGTTCCTGGTCTGAATCGTCAGACACATCAGAGTCCAGCTCCGTGGGGGACTGCCCAGAGTGCACACAGTGACCCCCCGGGGTCAGCAGTGGGGCTGGGCCTGTCTGCCGGTGCTCCAGGCTCTGGATCCCCACCTGCTCCGTCAATTTATCCGACTTACAGTTCCTCCCGAGCGGGCGGTCGTCCTCCACCTCTCGCTTACCGCCCTGGGGATTTTCCTGCCACAGACAGGGAGACGGATTTAAAGCCCACACAGACGTTTCTGCTGACTTTACTTGCAGCTGTTTGTTTAAAAAGCTCTTCACCTGTTTTAATCTTCTCCACTTGGCTCGTCGGTTTTGAAACCATGTCTTCACCTGAAACACAAAAACACTCAGATGTTCTTTGCCTGTCATGTCACAAATTTTTATTTGTCACATTCTCAGAATTAAACAAAAAAGTCAATAAAATGTTTAACACTTAAGAAACAAAGCTGACAAATTATGATGTGATTCAAATTGTTTAAAAATAATATCAAATCATAAAGCATAATAAAATAAATAAAGCATAACAATATCAATAAAAAATTATAATTGCTATAATTCAAACACAGGCTAGTTAAAAACAACAGAATAAAAGCAGCCCGTTGAATCACTGATCATTCTTATCTGTTTCCACTAATCACAAATAAGAATTAAATTCTTTGGCTGTATTTTAAAAATGGCCAAAGAATTATTAGAAAATAGAATTGCTTGTCTATTGCTATGAACGGCAGCAAACTTCAGTCCTTGTGTTATCAATCATAAAAATGCGTAATTTTCTTAGTTTTGAAGCTGTTGTCTGCTGGTTTTATGGACAGATGGGCATTGAACGTGTACATGCTGGTTTTTGGTTTTTTTTGATGCAAAATAGGCAAAAAGATATTTTAGAAGAACGACCCTTATGTCAGTGGGTCTAAAGTGCTGCTGCCCTGAAGACTCTTAAGTGTCACCTAATTACTATTTAATAGTTTTTAGATACTAATTAGAAAAGCCCATGTAGGGACAAGAGCTGCAAACTAACTCACAGCATGACGTAATGAATGGGACTGTCGGGTTTGTCTGTTTAATTTAATTAATTTAATGGTTCAAATTAGTGCCTTTAAAACAATAATAATAATAATAATAATAATAATAATAATAATAATAATAATAATAATAATAATGATAATGATAATAACAGTAATAATAATAATACACTATTGGTGTAAAGAGCTTGGTTTGGTGAGTTTACTATAAACACTGAGACCTGAAACTTCAACATCAATGAATAAAAATAATAACATTTATTAATGATTAATTTATTAATAAATTAATAAATATAGAAAATGTGAACGGGAAATGTAAAAATGCCACATGGGATGGATTCATTTAATGGTTAAAATAAGGACTTGAATTGAAACATGGCAAATTAAAATTCATCTCAAAATTAATTAAAGTTATGTCATTTGAATTTTTTATTTATTTATTTTTTTTTATTTCGATGTGGATCCTGCTGCAGCTCATCAGACCCGGTTCTACTGCTGTAATAAGACAACCCGAGTGAATAAAGGTCAAATAATAATAATACAAAATCTTTTAAAATAGTTGAATTTAACTAAACATAAAGCTTGCGAGGTCTGCTCCGAGTCTGAACGATAAGAGTCCAGAAGCCAGGCCCGTCCAGCCCGAGCAGAACCACACATTTATGAACTCAGTCGCATTAAGAAATTACTGTAAAATTAAACAATTCTTGTTTTAAATTGCGTGAGAAAATGTTTTTAATAGATTCACAGTTAGTAATCCCCAGATCATTCCTACCCATGTGGATTTATAATCTTTTCTTTTTAGCGCAGTGAAAACCAGCGGAGCCGCAGCGGGTCGGGATGAATGTAGGAACAAAGAGGAGAAATTATAGAATTGTCCAAGTCTAGATAAGAACCGATCAAATATTGTTTTCAATCGAATCGAATAAAAATTAACGTTTGTGGCTAAGTGGATGGAAATAAAACGCATTCAGCGGCTCGAGGGATTTTTAAAGCTTTCTCGTTTTATATATATATATATAATAAAGAATGTTATTATTATTATTATTATTATTATTATTATTATTATTATTATTATTATTATTATTGAAGCCAGACAGAGTTCCCGTCTTCTCCGGAGGAAAAAGTCTGAGATGAGACAAAGTTCGGTCGGTTCTGGGCGGGTTCGGCCTCCTCACCTGTCTCTCGCTGAGCTGCAGCATCTTGGCCAGTCTCTTCCTCTCCGGAGGGGACAGGTATTTCTGCGTCTCGAACTTCTTCTCCAGTTCGACGGTCTGGTCGTTGGAAAACCGGACCTGGCCTCCCTTTCTCTTGTGTAGGGGCCGCTGGATAAACGGGCTCCACAGCAGGGGCTTCCCTTCACATACACACACACACACACGCACACACACGCACACACACACACACACCTGCTTTATCAGCTGTGTTCTGTTCGGGTGACCCGGCCCAGTCAGACGGTTCCAGCTTTGGTTTTGCTGCTGCTGGATATTAGATGTTTCCCAGGCCAGGAAAACGACAATTCAACAATACAGGCAGAAAGCAGAGCAAACTAAAACGCATTATTGAAATCAAAATATAAAGAAATAAACACGCAACAAAAACGAAGCTTCACACGTGATTATTAGAATTTCTAATTGCATCCTGGATTATACGGGAAGCCCATATAAGGAAAGCAATACTTGGAGCTTCAGCAGAGAAAAAGGCCGCATAGATGTGCGGAATCAGCGCAGTTTCCTCTCAGTAATGGTGTGGAACAAACAACAGCAGCCAGCCGCCTGCTGCATGCTGTCTTTTCAGGAAGGTCGTGACAGAGTGAAAACTATGGCCAAATATCCGCTTCATGTGCTTCCTGCTTTCTGCAGTGATTAGAGACCAGGAGGGCAGCTGTCCACTGAGCAGGCGCCTGCTCTCACTCACTAACATGATACCATGTGCAGCTTTTCATGCAATCTGCAGCATTATGACCAGAATGATGGTCTGAGGCTGAGCAATGACCAATAAAGGTGTTAGTGGCCTGATGTCGAAGACAAGCTCAACTCTAGTATCTGGCTATTTTTCCTCTATTACTGTGTGTTAATAGTTTATATGACAAACAGACAAACAAATGCACGTCACATCCTGTCAGTGGATGGTGAGGAACCAGCCTTGTTGATTCTTCCTGAAGGTTTTAGTTAAATAATGAACTGTTTGAATAATCATTCTGAAACCAAAAACAGAAGTTTTGGACTCACATCTGTTCAGATTTCAGTATCAAATCGGTTTTCAGTTTAATCATCACAAAACTGGAGAAACTAGAATCAGACCCATTGAAATAAACTCCACTGAACAATCACAAACAAACTGTATTTTTATAGTTATTTGCAAACTTTTATATATATATATATATATATATATTTTTTTTTTTAATTCAAGTAAAATAAAGCATAAATTATGTACATTTTGTTGCAGTTTTTGCTTTGAGCCCGTTTGACTTCAAAGCGGCTCTTTTTATGAAATAATTATAGACCTCCATTAAAATAACCAGATTATTACATAATTCCAACAAACTGATCTGGAGTCTGTTTAGAGGTGATCAGCAGCCATGAGACTTAGTCTGGAACCAGGAGGCTCTTCTTGTTCCATCTCTGCTGTGGGGGTCCCACCGGGGCCCGGGGTCCCTCTCCGCACCCCCCTTCCCCTCTCCTCTCTCTGCCTCGCCGCCTGCCATGAAGAAAGTCGGCCACATCCTCGCAGGGCCCGGCAGAGGAAGTGCAACAATATGTGAAAAACGGATCCCGGGCTATCAGAGGCCGAGTGTTTCCTGAATATGTCTGTATTGAGGATGTCGATAAAATAATCAGCAGCGTGCAGCGGCCTCCCGAGGAAGCGGCTGGCCGGGGTGAGACAGGAAAACATTTAACAGCTTCTGAAAGCAGATTTACTCCTATCGACAGGCTCACAGCTTCCGCTATGAACGGAAAAAGGCCCGGCTGGCTCACCAACCCTGAATCACTAGACTTCAGAGGACCGTCCTGCACTCATTATCAATCATATCTAATTTAAGTTGAACTCAGCCGAGTCCAGCCAGGCCTGTTTGACATTACACCAATCACCACGTCTCCAGACCAACAGTCAGCCGTCACGATAGAGGAGATTCTTCTGATGTTCCAGAACAATGGGCCCCCGGAGAACAAGTCAAGGTCGGCCACTCAGGACCCCCAGCGCAACCCCAGCGTGCTGAATGGATATGCCTGAAGCTATTGTGGCCCTAAATGTCTGTCACAATAACAGCGTGACTCATGTGTACGTGGTCAGCCATCATGCGCAGAAGCTCTTTGGGAAAACTGTGCAAAAGTCTCCAGCTGGTCGTGGTCCTGTGTACACTGTGTGTGTATATGCTTGTGTGCGTGTACGGGCGCGCGCGTGCGTATGTGTTTTTGCACATAGTGAACATGCATCTTGAGAAGATCTGAAGTTCGATATGCACCACCAAGCGTGATACTCATGCAAAAACGGTTTCGTTGGCACTGAAACGAAGTTTGTTAACTCAGAAAAGCGCCTGCACTGAGTCAGAGAGAATGGTGTAACAGTCAGAGGCGGGGAATCATTACAATTGATCATATTTAGACCTGATTGTTGGGAAATGATGACATGTTTTCACACAAAAAAGGGAAAACAAACTAATTTAGCTGTCAATGGAAACCTGAAAACACTGTTTTGCTCAGTAACAGTAACAAAGGGACTTGATGATGAAGTGGAAGAATCCACCCTGAGTCTAGGAACAAAGTTTACGCACAAGCAAAGAAACCAGCTATCAGTTAAACAACTGCCAGAAAGGACAAAGTGAAAAGGGGGCGCTGGTCTCTGCTCACCGAGGGGGTCCTGTCGGAGCAGCGCCTGTGCGTACTCCCCCATGGAGCGGTGCTGCTGCTGGTGGAACGGGTAGATGGAGCCGCTGAAGGCTCCGACGGGGCCGTACGTCGCTGTCAGCGCGGTGTGGGACAGCACCGGGTGGATCGGCGTGGGCTCGTAAATCGGTGTCCGGTAGGGAGAAATCAGGCTGGTGAAGGAAGAGTTCGCTGACGGGAGTGTCGGTGTGGGGATCACCGGAGTGGAGCAGGAGGAGGAGGAAGATGAAGATGAAGATGAAGAGATGACGGCCGAACCAGTCCTTCCCAGGATGTCCTCGATGTAGAAGGGGGTCGGGTGAGCCGGCTGGATGGGGGTCGGTGCGTAAAGCGGGACGCTCATGGTGTGTAGCGCTGCCGACGCGCTGCGTCTCTCCGTCTCTTCCAGCATAAATCTAACACTTTCCTCACGTCTTCAATCCACAGCCTTCTAACTCCCAGCCCTGACGCTGAGTTTACTTTTCCTCACTTCCACTAACCAAGAGGGTCCCCGGGCTGCGCTGGGGCCGTTACAGTGTTTTGGTGCCCATCAGGTCGGACTGCTGTCCAGCTGACACTCGATCCAACCGCTGGGTCTGTTATCTGACTGCACGCGCACCCAGAAGGGAGGAGATAAATGGACGGCCGACTTCCTGCAGGTGGCTGGTGGCCGTTTCTGATTGGCTTTGTCTGAGCCCCAAACTCGCCCCGCAGTGAAGAGAGATTTTGGTTGTTTTTTGTTTTTGTTTTTTTTGTTTGTTGTTGTTTTTTTTTGTTTTTTTTCTTTTTCTGCTTTTCAGGAGAATCTCAGACCTAAAAACCCAAATATCAGCTGGAGGAGCTGAACACTGAGAATATAGTTCAGTGTGTTCACATGTGTTCACATGGAGCCACTGAGTCAGTGTGTCTGTAGTGTAACGACTCACAACTGCAGGCCTCACTGCAAACATTCAGCTACAGACCAGTTTTAAAGTTTAGCTTTAAACTGAAAGGCAACAAAAGAAGTAAATATTTAAATGACTTAATTTCTATAATTCATCTTTTATAGAAGATGAATAAAAATAGAAAGAAGTATGTCCCTAGAAAATAATTGTTTTCGAGAACCAAAGTTTTATTAGTATGGTTCCCATTTTTATGTTATTAAGATATGAAAAATAGTTTTAGACCCATTATCAGACGAACTATTTTTTTTTCCAGAGCCAGAGTTGCCATCCAGTCTGTCCTCCGTTCTGCACCAGAAGCTTCCTTTCAGTGTCAAAATGTAACCTGGATTCATTTTTGAAGAAAACAAAAACCTTTATTGACTATTTCCTAATCAAAAACATTTTCTGATATACTTTTAATTGTAAGTGATTTAGGATTTAGTCTTAACCTCCAGGGTCTGGACTACAAATCCGTCAATCAGATTTATTTGTACGACACATTTCAGCAACAAAGCAATTCAAAGTGCTGACTGTTAATTCAGTTCAATTCAGTTTAGTATATAACGCCAATTCACAACAAATGTTGTCTAAAGGCACTTTACAATAAAATACAATAGTAATTTAATTTCAATCATACATACGTTGCAATTAATTCAGTACAGTGATTAATTATACAAATTAGTTTAAAAAAATTCTATCTAAGGAAATTCAGCAGACAGTCACTTCATGGTAATAATCACCTACGTTTATGTTTCATTGACTTTATTCTAAAAGTCAGCTACAGATTATCCAACTTTAAGTCACATTTTAAATCGTCCTACTATCAGTTTGATCAAATAAAAAAAATTAATTCAATGTCTGTGGTGTTTTTTGTGTTTTTCTTGTTGGGGGTTTTTCCAATGAGATGAGTAGAACTGCATAATTGGATTAGAATAGAAATTCAGATTCTGAAATTCAGTCTAGGTTATTCTTCTGTTTTAATATATTTATATTTGTATCAATCTACATTGTTCAACATGCCCAGTTACCTTGCTGCTGAATTTCCGAACTGAGGGGCAATAATGATTATTTCTATTAAATAATATTTTTGTCTGTACTTTATTGGCTTGGAATGTTAAAATACCAAGATTAAATCATAATAAGATTTACTCTACTGTATTTGTATTGGACTTGTTTGGCTTTTTTTTTAATTATTATTATTTTCATAAATTGACTCTGGTGTATGAATAAACTCAGCTGAACTGAGATTATCTGTGACTGCTCTCAATGACCAAACATTACACAGACACTCATGTGTAACATTGGGACACAGGTTAGCTTTCTGCTCTGATTTTCACCAGATTCTGTGATTGTCCATGACTGACTCAAGACGAGCGGAACACATATTATTACATATTTTCATAGCTGTGACCGTAGTAACAAAAAAGAAATCTTGATATTCACCCGGAATCCTACTATTCCAGGTGACCTCTAAGACATTTGAGAGTATAAAAATGTGATCTCCTTAGTATGCTCACCTGTCATTGGCTGGACAGCTTCTTGTCCTGCACAAGACCCATTAGCACTGGCGGCCACCAAGGCTGTGTTCTCTCCCCACTCCTCTTCTCTCTGTATAAAAATGACAGGACTCACCTGTCTGACCAAAGGTGAGGTGGATGGGCTTTCCCTGCTGAGGTCAGGGAAAGCCCAGCAGGGAAACCACCTGGAGCTTTACGTGCTCAAGACAATAATGATGGTCCTGAGAATTCCCTCCACGCTGTCCTCAACAACACAGTGTCTACAGTGGATCACTTCTGGTTTCTAGGAGCCTTTTTTTTTTATCAAGACCTGAGCTGTTCCTCATACATACACACTGGCCCAGCAGAAACTGCACTTCCTGTGGCAATTCAAAAAGTACAGGAGTACAGGAGCAGGTGATGTTCTACATGTGTCTGTCCTGTGTTCGTCCATCACATTGTGGTTCAGCTCATCCACCATTCAGGACAGACCAGACTGCAGCAAATAATCAGGTCTGCAAATTGGATCATACAGGCCAATCTTCATCCAAGATTTTTAAAGGTGTAGGATCAGGAAAAGGTCAGCTAACATCTCTGCAGACCCCACTTATCATGGACACAAACTGTTGGAACTTTCCCCTTCAGGAGTTTGTAAAAAATGGCTGCCAAAAAAATACTTTCTACCCCATACAGGCCAGGCTGCCTCCTGATGAACACTAATAGCAAAGTAAAAGTCAAACTCCTTCTTTGTGTGCACAAACTTGGCAAGTAAAACTGATTCAGCTGAATCTGTAGCAATCTGTATTTCTGTCCTGCTTTTTAACAGCGCCCCCTGGAGCCACAATATGTGCCACAGCAAGAGTTCTGATTAAAGTTAAAAAGAGAGAGATTGTATTTCTCCTATTTTAATCTTCCTTCATTTGCTTCCTGTGAAATCCAGAACAGAAACTGAAGATTGTCCTCTCTCATGCCAGTTTCATCCAAGCCAGTCAAGTTCCATCAGACGTTCTAAACATTTCTACACAACGCTTTTCTCTCAGTGCTGGTCTGGATCCTAGAGTTCCTGAGAGTAGAAAAGGATTCAGAGCCTTTTATTCATCAGGATCAGACGAGTTCTTCTGGAGTTTCTGTCTTCTCAGAACCCGAGTCGGTCACATTCAGCCAGGTTCTGGTTCTGGTTCTGCTGAAGATTCCTTTCTGTTCAAGGACATTTCTTTCTCTCTACTGTCACCACATGCTTGCTCAGTATGAGGGAAATCCAATGACAAAACTCTCACAGGTCAATGAGTGCATCAGTCAGTGAATTGACTGTCTTGTGCAACACCTGTCACGAATCGGAATCATTTAAATAAACCATATAAATCATTCAAACTGAATATCTGCTGGGCCCAGAATCTGGTTTAACACCTGTCCTCCAACACCTGTCCTATCTACCAGCAGCCACCACCAACGCTTTCTGCAGAACGAAGGTTGTCAGTTGACAGGAGGCCATGTTAAACCACAACACTGGCCCTGGATTTACCCTCAGGTCTCAAACAGTTTGGAGTCTTATCTTTACTTTTGGAAGTTAAACGCCTACAAGTGCAAGTCACTGTGGAAAGCAGCTGAATGGAGGGTGATGATTTGAATATTTGGAGGTTTCCTGTGAATTCCATGTATCAGGAGATCACCAGTGAAGTGATGATAATGGCAATAAATGCAAATTGTTGTAGTGGCTCCCAAAGTGCATGTTTATTCCGTCAAGCAGGTTTCAGTAAGTGTTAAAGAATAACCTGGGACTTCTGGGTTTCAGAGTTACAGCACGGACAGGGCAGGTCAGGCGCCCCACCTGCACACACTATTGTCCATCAGAGCTACTAACCCTCCACCCCCTCCGCCTCGGCGTGGGAGGGCCTCAGGGTCCCCACAATAAATCCAGTGGCTCGATAATGTGGTTAAAGCGCGCTCCACTACATGCTACTTTCTAACGGCCGTAATTTAGATAAAGTCAGCAAACACACAAATGAGCGGCCTTGAAGACTTAAAAGAAGCTCTCAGCGGCCAATATTTGCGTCATATTGATCCGACCAGCCTCTCCTGGCGTCAGACTCCTGTCCAAAATCTACTGATAACTTCTCCCATCCGCCGTGGCAGCTGGCGCCACCTTCCTCCATGTTGATGTGTGCCGTGGAGTAACACCTGTCTGCAGGTGCGTTCCCTCACGGTGATCACTATGACGGCTGCTGAGTCTTCCCTACAAACAGCAAGGTTACATTAAATAAGTTCCTCTGTCATAGAGTTATAATAATAATAACAATAATAATTTCATTCAGTTTAAACAAAAATTTCACATATTAATAAGAACAAACATATATATATATATATATATATATATATATGTTGAGAATTGTGGAAACAAACTGCAACTGGTTGCAATAAAATAAAGAACAGGAGTAACATGTCAAACACACTACTGACCCCAACACTGTGATGTGAAGTTCTCCACTTTACCACCAACCTCCTTCACCTCAGCTCATATGAAACATGGACTTCGGAACTTGTTTATAATATGAAACATTACTTTCTCTAATTTTCGTCTTAAAAAAAGAACCCCACTCAATTCGAACAGGAATCACATGTATCATTATCACTTAAATACAAACAAGAAAACCTGACCTGATTAAATTTCTTTAAAAACAATCAGAAGTCCGTTCTGCTCAGCTGGATCTAGAAGCCAGTGTGTGCAGTAGAACCACTGCCAGCATGTCTGCAAGGCCAGGATGATGCATGACAACCAACAGAGGAAACGTCCATTTATTGAGTCTAATCATTCAACAGGATTCTTCATAAAATCGAGAACATTAAAAACAACCCTCATTATCTTCTTCACGCACCTTTATATAACTACAGTGTCTTCAGTCAGAGGCTGCCTTAGAGACACTGTAAAACAGACCACTACAGGAGATCCTTCTTGTAGTGGTCTGAAGATAACTATTATCTTAAGCCATACAGTTAAAGATAACTGTACAGTTAAATGTAACTGTACAGTTATCTGGCTACAGTTATCGTAACTGTAGCCATACAGCCATACATAACTGTAGCCATAACTGTATGGCTACAGTTATCGTAACTGTAGCCATACAGTTAAAGATATGGTTGTATGGTAAGTTATATGGCTACAACATTTATTTTCTTTCCAAACTAATAAAGTATTTTTTAACTGAACTGGCATTTCCCCACTGTTAAAGTGGACGGGTCAAAACCAGGTAACAGCAAAATGGAGGCAAAGTCCTGGCATGAAGATGATCCAAAAAAAAAAAAAATCCTCCCATCTTTTAAAAAGATGAATTTTAATGCAGAGCCATCACATTCGTGGATGAAGAGCAGCAGAGCTTGTAAAGACAGTGAACATGGAGGAATGACCAGATGTTTGGTTGCTGCTTCGCAAACAAAACAGATCAAACTGACCTCAGGCCTGGTCAGCCGATAAAAACTGGACTGTCTTATTGGTCACTGATTCCTAACATCAGAAATGTGGCATGAAAGTATTGAGAAGGGATTGTTTAAATGTTTGATGGATTTGTTTAACAATAGATTATCACATAGATATTCCACCAGGGAACCTGGAATGTCACTTTTACTGTCTTAAATATTCATGCCTCTGATTTTTCTAAACATTTCACATTGTTTAGAACTTTGTAGCTGTTCCATAATAAAATCAATAATCATAAATACTTCTTGTTTAGCAATAGTGCAATCAGGGTAGATTCTCCAGGACATATTGGAAACTAATATCGGATCCTATGCCCGTCGTTTTCTTCAGTTTGTTCTTATTTTTTCTTTCATTACATGTATGGACATTATGTTGCAGGTTAAAGCTATTAACACACACACACACACACACACATTAGGAAAGAAACTCTCTATGTACAAATAGAAAGAAAGAATAATAATAAAAAATAAAATCTTTGAACACAGAAAGGAGGAAGCTTGAAGCTAAAATAATCTAAACTAATCCCAGGGTCCAGAATGAGAAGATGGTCAGGATTATGTTGAAGGATGCTGGAGGTCTGAACCTGCAGATGTTCAACCAGGACACAAAGAGAAGGCTCAGCAGGGACCTCTTGTGGAAACATTTATTACAGCAAGAGCAAGACAGTCCAT
Source organism: Poeciliopsis retropinna (assembly GCA_010277075.1). Classification (NCBI taxonomy): domain Eukaryota; kingdom Metazoa; phylum Chordata; class Actinopteri; order Cyprinodontiformes; family Poeciliidae; genus Poeciliopsis; species Poeciliopsis retropinna. The sequence goes on from VMRM01000023.1 coordinate 1,431,730, forward strand.
AAACTTAATTTGAATGATGCTGCGAAATAAAAAGGTTCAATGAGAACAATGGTCCCTAAGGCTCTTGAGTTTGTAATATTTATAGAAATATGTTGTGACAATATGAGACAAAAAAACAAAAAACAAAAACAAAATCCAACCAGGACTGTGTGGCAGGTAAAGTAATTTCTCCGCCATTAGAGCACTGATCAGCGAGTGCATGATATTCATTGATACCACTCAGATCCGCCTCCTGGCTCTGATTGGCTGTTATCGGGAACGATGCATTTCTACAGATCAATATTAGCTCAGGGAGGATTGATCTTTTCAAGTTATCTCAAACTGTCACTACATGGTGACATTTTAACAAATATGTTTTTCATATAAAAGTTAAACTGCACCTTCAACAAAAGCAATAATTACATTTAACCAACCAACCAGTCAGTTCAGTTCAGACTCGTCCACTGACCTCCAGGAGAACGATGATGATTTAATATCAGTCAGTTTTCTGCCAATCACTAAACAAACCAAACGATCTCAGATGTTTACATCTGATCTTCTCTCTGGAGGACAAAGCAGGTAGAGGTTGGCATCTAACAGTTCTTCCTTTAGCCTGCTGGCAGCTGTTAAGTAGTGGTCTGTGAGGATCTGGGAGAGTCCGTCCTCTGGGCCTCCTCTGGTCAGGGCTGCAGCGCCCCAACGACGCTCTTCAGCGTCCACTGCTCCTCATGCAACACGTGATCCTGCAGGGTGAACTGGCCCTGCTTCGTCCTGACCAGCTCCTTCACATGAGCACACGACGACAGAGCTGCAGCACCAAAACACAACAGCCAGGTTACAAAACACCAATTTTAGCTCAGCTGCTTTCACCGAGATCATCTGGAGCGTTACCTTTCCCCAGGTCGTCCACCAGGCTTCTGACATAAAACCCTCCACCGCATTCAATATCTGTCACACAGTCAGAGTGGAAAGGGAAGGAATGACAGTCATCATGCTGCACAGAACAGATCAGAGTGGATGGAGCAGTTGGAGCTAACCGAGAGTGAAGAGAGGAGGTTTGAACTCCTGCAGAGTCAGGCTGTGCACGGTGACGGGCCGTGCAGGTTTGGCCTCCACCTGGTGACCTGTCTTCAACAACACAGACAGACGCTGGCCGTCTTGCTTCAGGGCGGAGAAGCTAGCAAACAACAAAACTTCACTGTACTGAGAATTTTAGAGTTAGGACAACATAAGCCTCATCTGGGAAATACGGTTTCCTGCACGTGCCCACCCGATGTTTCCATGAAACCCTCCCATCGGTTTCCATGGCATATACATTGTCTTGCAAAAGGAGCCACAAATTTATAATCACAAAATCTATCTGACAGATCAAAACAAAGAAGTGCATCATCAGGGAGGAAAATGGACATTTTCAAAAGTCTGGACTTATGGACGACAGTAAATGTGACGTTTTGTTACTCATCATGTCAATTACAGACTAACTTGACATCAGCAGACTGAGGCAGAAGTGAAGTAAGTGTGAAATACTGCCATCTGCAGGTGGGAGAAAGAAGTCACTTCAACCCAATGTTTTTGATCATCATTGTGGAAAATTTGAAATAAGTGTAATAAATAAATAATTCATTAATGCAAAAAAGTGGGCATGTGTTGATTTTGCATAAATGTCTATGTTTACAGAATCACAAAAAAACTGGAGAGACTGATGTAGTTTGGCAGTAAATGGATAAGAACTTTGATAAAAAAAATATATATATATATATATATATATATTTAAGCACACAACTGTTGCCTTATATGTTCTATTCATGTCTCACTCTGGAGTCACATCAATAGCCATGCGACTACCTTCACGTCTCACATAATTTAGTGCAGGGAGAAAGCTGGAGAAGTTCAAATCAGGGCCAGGTTCTAAAACCACATGAGCGATCCATGAAGTGGACCTGGAGAGAGAACGACCCGCCAACAGCTGCACCGACAGGCGGGGAAACCACAGCGGTACCTAGACAAGCAGCCACAAAAGTTAAGGCAGGACCTGACATTAAAATGAAACTGATTTAAAAACATTTGATCAGTACAACAAAACAAAATGAAAATAGAGAAAATGTATCACGGACCACACACACATTTTCTGGGAAAACAGATTGTCCATCTGCTTTCCAAATGATGCACTACCTGGAGTTGGTCTGCCGCACTCGATCTCTCAAAGTCTGATTGTGACATGACCAAATGCTAAAACGTTTAAAGGGTGTGAAGACTTGTGAAGGTCCCAGCAGGCCTGTTTCTAGACAGAGCTTGTTACTGAGACCAGCTGCAGTCACCCTCCCAGTTTGTAAGTTTCCAGCCCATGTCTGCTGACAATCACCTGTTTAGCGTCAGATGAGTAAATTTCTCCTCTGATTTAAACACCTCTCTGTTCAGATGGGGTTACTTACAGTGGAGGAACCTGCATGATGTCACCGGTAAAAGCTTTTAACTTCTCCTCCATGTCCAGCCTGGTTATGTGGTCTAGAAGGAGAAAACAGAAAAGGCTACTGTAGCCCTGCAGAAACATGTAGAAACTCTGCTGCAAAGGAAACATTTACCAAACTCTTTCTCCACGGTCACCGTTCCAGTGGCATCAAGAGTATCTGTTGCTTTTCCCAGTTCTCCCACAGCCACATATTTCTTCAAAGATATAATTACAAAAATAAAATCTAACCTCGATCAGATGCGTTGCTAAGTAACGGTGTCAATTTATCCTTAAGTGTGTGGCTGTTTTGAGTCTCACTTTCAGATGCTGTTTTGTCAAACTCACCTTTGAACCAGTCAACATCGTGCTGAGCATTTTTGTCCCGTTCCCAATACCGACAACTGAAAGAAAAGAGTAAGGAATGGTTTCCTGCCTTTCAGGAAAAAAAGGAAGCTTGTAAAATGAATGGTAAATGATTGATTTATTCTTTCATCAAACAAACCAGCTTACTTATATTGGCCTTGGCATTTTGGATTGAATTAAATTGGACTTAATGACTTATGACTCAGCCGCAAAAACCTATTTGAATTAGAGTGGAATGGAACTCTAAAGCTCAGATTTCCAGGTGGACAGTGAACGCCTCTTACCCAGGACCCCGCTGGCAGCGCTGTCCAGGGTCCCTCCGTGTCCTATCTTCAGGTACTGCTTCTTCCTCTTCCTGCTGTTTGGGTTCTGCACTCCCGCCTCTGGAAGAACACAAGTAAAGCCTTTTATTGAGCAGTAGCCCTCCGTGTTGCTGTTGTTTGCGCAGGCTTACCTCTGAGCAAAGTTTCTTTGAACTTGTTTAAGACATCAGCAGACGTCGGCCCTTGTTTCTTATATATGGCGAACAATCCATTTAAAGACTGAAGCTTAGACAGAGAACTTATTGGTCCCGCTGCGCCGCTCACATTCCCAGCCATGCTTGTTTTTGTGAGACGTTCATCTTCTTCTTTTATGGAGAGCGAATTCATGGTGTTTTACTGTTTTACTGCCCTCTGCTGTTTTGGGAAATAAACAATCATATCTGGAAAATGACTTCCAATCTTTGCCGCCTTTTAAATTCCAAAATCAGATATAACAAGATCTGAAATTACATGAAATATTTGATATTCATTATATTATATTAGATTTATTATATTATAAAGAAAGATCTATATTTCTGCATTAAACAGCTAAATTGAAGTATGCTGATTCAAACTTAATTTGAATCTTAATTAGTATCATAATAATGAGACAATATCTCATAATTATGACATAGCTATCTCGTCTCATAATACTCGTCTGTTCTGATTATCATTAGGACTGTTCAGTTGTCGACCTAGCCAGAAGAGGGCGGTAGAGCTACGTAAACGATGTCAACTGACGCCTAGCGCCAAGGCGTTTTTACAAAACTACACAGACCAAGATGCTTTGCGTCTCAAGTTCATTTCCTGGTTACTCGCTGGCTTGTTTTCTGTTAGCTTCTGTGTCTAAAACAACCGCTTTCTGTTAGGTAGTCGTTTCCTGCTCTCAGAGGTTTGTCTTGAATTTTGTTCTTATTATTAGTTTGTAGAGTAAACGCCATGTTTATCTGGGTTTCACTGTGTTAACGCGGTGAAGTTGTGGTTCAGTTACAGTGATGCAAAACTTGCATCAGTGTGGACCATCATAATGATTGTCTTATAAAATATGGTCTAATTTGACGGTGGCTTTTCAGAACCTTCTGGGATAGACTTTGCAGCTGCTTTCTTCTAAGTGATTCTCCGGATGATGTTTATCATTCCTTCAAGATAATTGTTAATAAATTTAATGATACATAGCTCTATCCTTTTTCCCATCGACCCTATCAGTGCTAAAGAAACTCATCCCCACATCATAATGCTTCCAACCTTTACTGGAATTAAATTATACAAAGGTGGACTTTATTTACTATATAGGTAATTTATAAAGGCAATTGCACTTGATTTTATTTCGGGGTATTAGAGTAACAGATTTCTGTGGCAAGTCAAATTTATTTGCATACCGTATTTCAGTAATGAGCAATTTTCTTAAAAATCATCAAATATCGTTGTCATAGAATAATAGAATGAAGACTGGAATTCATCTATATGAATTAAACACAGCGGTAAACAAACAGGTTTTAATCTAAATTTGAAGGAACTCAGTTTTTCAGCTGCTTTGCAGTTTTCTGTAAGTTTGTTCCAGATTTGAGGAGCATACAAACTGAATACTGCTTCTCTATGTTTGGTTCTGGGAATACAGAGCAGATCAGAACCAGAACACCTGAGCGGTCTGGGAGGTTGATACCATGACGACAGGTCTATAATGTCTTCTAAACTTTATTTCTTTTGTTGTCCCTCTTGGATGTTTCAGATCATCAGACTGGGTTTAAGATCAGACAAAGTTAACCTGAATAAACACAAAAAGCAGGTCAAGCTCACTTTGAGCAGGACCATGAAAATGGAGGTCTAAGCAGAAATGTGACAGAATTCCAATAATTCTGCAAAGCGGAGTGGGTCAGAGTTCCTCCACAGTGATGTCTCAACTCCAGTTAGAAAGCCGCTTAGCATCAGCTGCTGCCTTCATATAAAAAATAACAGATGGGGAAAAAAAGCAAATCAACTAACAGCCCACAGGTCCACTAATGTTTAGATTGCCACTGACCACTCACAGTTGGTTGACCTCTAACCTTTACGGCAGCCAAACTGTGAATGACATTACAGCTTCATGAGGAGTCTGAAAGTGATAAATTATCACAATTTGAAAGCAACACTTAGAAACTATTTAACTTCATTGTGTCAGAAATGAATGAAGCAGCAGTTTGTTGATGAAAATGTCTCATTTCCTTTCAGTTGATGCTCAGGTCCTGGCAGGCAGCAGGAAGAACGAACAGCTCCATCCAGTATGGAAGACTTCAGGTGGACATACCTGCAGCTCTGTAAGGAGGGCGGGGTGGAGCCCCAGGAGAGTGTTGTGGCTCAGCTCCAGGAGAGCAGGGCTGCCCACAGCTCCAGGCTGGACCTGAGTGGACACAGCCTGTCCACTGACACCTGCTGTGTCTTGGCCAAGGCCTTCCAGAAGGACACCGTCTTCACAGAGGTCTCCCTTAGTGACTGCATGCTAACAGAGGAAGGTGTGTACGACTGTTAGCCATGTTGGCTTTATGGTGCTATAAAACAGAGGTGCTACACTCCAGTCCTCAAAACCCGGATGGGTCCCTGCTTATTCTGGACGTTTCTCTGGTCCAACACCATAATCAGCTGAATGGTTCGTTAGCAGGCCTGTGCAGGAGTTTGATCTGCATCAAGATGAGTGAAAGAGAAGGTACCATGTACAAGTCAATAGTGGGAACCACTGGGATGTATTGTGGCATTAACAAAAAGACAAAAAGCTATCTTATTCATCTTTAAATAATAAATGTCTATATATATAACAGTCCACGTTTTTGACGTGACTTTCAGGCACCAAGATGCTTTTGGCTGGACTGTTTCACAACACATCAGTGAAATGTCTGAATCTAAAGGTAACAGCTGTAAAATCTGACACACACGCTAAACACACAGGCAGAAACACTTTAAAATAATTCATCTGAATACAGACTCTTTTTTTATCTGTGAGTTTCTGAAAATTGTTTCCAGGGAAATAATCTGAGATCTACAGGAGCTGAGGTTCTGGGCAAGCTGCTGGGATGTAACAAGACACTGCACAGGTGAGTTTATCTGTCAAAAAAAAAAAAAGAAAAAATGTAAACTTAGGGAACCTTTCTATTATTGTGGGAAAATATAGTGTTTAGTGATTTTTCACTAAAATGTTTACTAAGTGTAGTGAAAGCTGCTGTCTGAAGTAAAGGTGATTAGTAAAGCATCTGTCATGGATAAAAATCACACAGTGCTTCAATCAGTGACTCACAGGAAAGATAAATCTTCAAACATTTTCACTTCTTACAAACATTGTAGGAATTCGTAAAGAAAAAATGCTGACATTGCTGTTTTTGAACAATCTAATATTCCTTATTCATCTCTATGTGAAGAGGGAGAACATATTGGATACATTGCAGGTGGGGCACTGGATGAATGGACACAAAAGTGTTTCACTGTAAAGATAGTTTGTAGTGTGTTTTGTTGCAGCCTGAAGTGTGAAATAAACTTCAGTGGAGTTTGAAAACAAAATATGTGTATAGGTTTATGTCTGGTTGAACGATGCGTGTGTCCAGTTAATTTTTTTTTCTTTTTTGGGGGGAATTTTATTGTAATCCATATGGGGGTCCAGAATAAAATCTTTGGGAACCACTGTGTTATCTTTAAACACACTGTCATTTTCATCTGTGTATCTAAAATGGTGCTGACAGTAAAAATATAACAGCAGTTTTACTTGTTTTAGCCAGTACAAAATGTAGTGATGTAACAGCAAATTTGAACAAAATGATGTCCTTTGGAGAATCTTGTGATAGCACTGGTTTGTAGGGTTTCCATTGTATTTAATAAATATGAAATCCCTGCAGGCTGAAGAGGGAAGCACACTGGAGCTGTTTATAATGTGATAATAGTGACCCAGTGTGAACACTGTTCTCAGGCTGGTGTTGGAGTGGAATGCTCTGGGTGTGTGGGAAGAGTCCTTTTCGCTGTTCTGTGACGGGTTGGCCTCCAACAACACTCTGACACACCTGGACCTGCGCAACAATCAGATCAACCACCACGGAGCCTCGGAGCTGGCGCTGGCCCTCAGACGCAACAGCACCCTGCAGGAGCTAGGTGAAGTGGAACTGACCAACCGCAGAGCAGCAGACATGTTGGCTCATCTTTCAATGTCTCAGGAGTCCCTAATCTGTTGTGTTTGTTTTTGTTGTAGTTCTCCTGATGTAGTGGAGATGTTGGTTTAAAACAAACATGTTTGCTGTGTGACTAATGATCTTTCTTTTCCAGACCTGAGGTGGAACAACATCGGTCTGCTGGGTGGAAGGTCCCTGCTGGAGGCCCTGCAGAAGAACAAGAGTGTAGTTCAGCTTGAGATGGCAGGAAACAACATTCCCAGTGACATTCTCAAAGCTCTGGGTAAGATTGTCACACATCTCCTCCTGTAGGTGTGATTTCCACTAAAATATAGCAAAAACAATAAAAATCATGCAACAATACTGTTAGTGAAATATTTCTGTTTTTAATTTTTAATATGCTACACCTGCAGTGTTACCAAAATAATTTTAGTATTGACAGGAATAATAGTGAATAGGAGTCTTTTTCTATGACTGGGCAGGGTAATGGGTAACCCTATATGTAACACAGTTGAAGGTTCTGGAGAGACTCCTATTGGCCCACCTGAGTGAGAAAACAAACACCTATTGGGGGAGCTGGAGATATATACCTGCTTCAACAAACCCACTGTAATCTGTGTGGCTTATTTTGTGAACTTTCTGGACCCTTCTAGAGCAGAGCACAGGACACAACTCTGAAAGAGAGTTCACCTTGAGAGAAAGTCGCAACAAGACCCATGTCCTCAGCAGAGAGATCCAGTCACTGAAGGAGGAAAAGGGTCGCCAGGTGAGCTGTCAGTTTGGCACATTTTGTCTGGAGAAGGCAGTAAGTAGATGGAGAATTTTTTTCTCTATCTTATTTACTATCTCATTTCAAAAGAGTGTTTTGTGTATTCCTTATGATGACCATGACTCTGGTTGTCCTAACTGTCCTCCAGTTCCTCAGCCTGATGGAGACAATAGACAGGCAGAGGGAGGAGATGGGACGCTCCACCAAGTGGGTTCATTTACTTTGTATAATTACTGGCTGTTGAATTAGCCTTGAAGCTGATATACACAACCTTCTTTAAATACAAAGACTTAAACACTTACTTCTGTAAGTGAACCTAAAGTGTATTTAAATGCTGTGTGAGATGACACAGGCTTATCTGAGTAAAGGAGGATTTGTTTTAGACAAGTCTATATTAGTAATCACTACACTGACCTGAGAAGAATCTAATGCCACTAAGCAGTAAAGGTCGGAGCAGTTCAGTACTGCTCGGTGGAAACGAGACATAAGAGTTGGCCTGTAGCAAACAGTTTACCATATAAGACTTGGTTACCTCTAAACACACAACTCCAGCTATGGACAGCAGTCTTCTCTACCAGGGACCTTGTAGCTTTGACTGTCAAGCCTGTTAAATATCCGTAAGACACCTTGTTGGTCACTCTCCTGAGGTCAACAGGTCTAATGAGCCATCACACACTATAAACCCTAAAGGAATTACATTTGTGTATGAAGTCTGTGACTTATTACCTACAGAATGAATATGTTAGACCTACTGTCTCTTTAAATATGACCTGTTTACCTCCTCTGATGTTAGGTCAACCTCTGTTCAGATTGGTCAGCTCCAACAAGCTCTGAATGAGAGGAAGTCAACGATCAACTCTCTCACTGCCAAGTAATTCCTTCAGATTCTTTCATGCTACACTCTGATGTTATTCAGAGTGTTGAACAGCAAGGCTCAAAGATATTTAATTAACTATGATGAGTTTTTTTTTACTCTGAAGAAGCTACATCTGACGATTGCAGTGATGGATGGAAGCAGTGAGGTTGGTGGGTGTTTCTGTTGAAATTGCAGGTTGCAGATGACAGAAGCAGCTCTGGCCCTCTCAGAGCAGAAAGGCCAGAGTATGGGTGAGGTCCTGTCTCGCATGAAGGCTGAGAAAGAAGAGCAGAAGGAGCAGCAGAGCCGACTGAGGAAGAAGCAGGAAGAGGTATGCTGAAACGCTGGAGAACATCAGAGCTGTCGTCTGAGTTTTATGTTTTAAAGCAAAGAGTTACACGGACAGATCTGGATAAATGATGTGCTCACACACAGTGTGTATTGACAGACGCCTTGCAGAGGTATTGAACTGAGCCACATTTTTCATATTATAAAACAAACTTCTCTTATATTTTATTGGATTTTTTTTCACACATAAAAATCTTAAAATGTGTCCAGCCCTGGAGACCAGACTCAGTCGAACCACGTTTTGCTGCAGTGACCTCTGAAGGTCTTTTGTCTCTACAGGTGAACATTTCTACTCAGAGCTCTCCTAAAATAGCTCAGTCAGATTGGATAGAGAGCATCAACCGTCACAGATTCTCAATGAACGAAAGAACGAACAAACAAACAAATGAACATTAGTCAATACAGCACTATACTATGATCCTCTGTGCTTGTCTCCCTTTCCTTTAGGAAAGTTCCCTCAGGGAGGGAAAGCTCCACAGAGAGATCCAGAACCTGATGGAAACCAACGGCCAACTCAGGAATAAAGTATGAGCCCTGCTTGTTGAGTATCATGTGTCTAACTTTACACACCTGTGGCATTACAAGGACTATTTCATAGTGTGGGAAATAAGTATTTTATCCCTGGCTGATTTTCTAAGTTCTCACACACAAACACAAAAGCTCATTCTGTACATTTCATGCTGGTTTCATATTTTGATTCAGTAAGAGAACCAATGAGAAAATCTGAAAAAATCCTTACGTCAAAGTAGAAAATTGGTTTGCGTGTCATTGAGTGAATTATGTATTTGTTCCTCTTCAACAGAAACAGAGTTCATAAATAAATCAGGTTATCATGCACAGATGTTCTGGATCAAAACGTAATCTGTGTGAAAGCCTCCAGCCTTTCAGGAGAGGCTTGATCATGATCTGAAGGTCACTTGAGGCCAATGTGGTTAACTTTCGTGAAATCCAAGGTCAGAACAATAATAATGTCATGGCGGAGTCTTCCTGCATCACTTCAGCAGAATGGCCAAAAATGATTTAATGACATGCAAACCATTTCTTGAAACATTTATGCTTTTATGTACTGCATTTCCTGAACTTTTTCTTGATATTGTCTTTGAAACTAGCATCAAATGTAATGTGCTTTTGTTTGCTAGCGTGCAGCAGCAGAGGTAATGCTGACTACCTGTAGCGTATGAATGTGGCGATCATGTTAGTAATAGATGTGTGTCAGGTGGAGGAGCTGGAGTGCAGGTGCAAGTCTCAGCAGCAGCAGATCTTTGAGCTGAAGCAGGAGCTCACCAACAGCACCGCAGAGCTCAAGATGCGGCTAACGAAGGCAGAAGGTAGCAGCAGCATCCGGAGCAGGCCGTGTTCCCACACGAGGCCCTGCTCATGTCCCGTCTGTCCCGTAGATCGGCTGGAGTCAGAGAAGCGGCGGTCCAAGCAAGCCCTGGAGGACATGGAGAGCCTGAGACACAAAGAGGTGCTGCGTCCTCGACCCATCATCACACTGTTCACACAACATGCATCACATCACAGCTGGAACCCCTGCATGAATAACATGTTGTTCTCACTTTTAATCCAATGCACAATACTTTATTGATCCCAAAGGTTGTAAACTCTGTTAATTCATCCTTCAAAGCGTTTTGTCTGGTAAAAGACATGTGGTACACCACAACTACTGCCTTTCTTGTTTCAAAGAGTTGATATAAATATTTGGTATCTATAATTGATTGCATGCTTAAAGTTGCAGTATTGCAGCCAACCTTTGGATGGACATCTTTTAATAGCTGCATCCTCATGCAGGTGGAGAACGTCAGCCGGCATCTCGAGGAGAGTGAGAGAGCTCTGCAGGAGCGTATCTTCAAACTGGAGGCGCAGAGGATCCAGCTGGAAGAGGTCACCAGTCCTGCTTCCTTCCTTTTGTCAGAGTAGAATAATTTCATAACAGTGTGTAAGAGTTTTTCAGATAGTTGGTTTTGTCTCTTTGCTGCAGGAGCTGGGTAAAACTAAAGCAGCCGTTGTGACAGAGAGGGCCCAGGCAGAGGAGGAACTGGGAAAAGTACGAACTCAAATGCGCTTGGAGGAGGTAAGACGTCTGAACAGAAGAGAAAGTCGTCCTGCTCTCAAACCCTCACGTCCACGCTTCTTCCCACAAGCAGCAAGAGCACGTGTCGTCCCTGGAGGAGAAGCTGCGCTCCCTGCGTGCGTCCATGCAACAGCTGCAGCTGCACTGCTCCCAGCAGAAACAGAGCATCTCTGAGCTGCAGGCGAAGAGCAGCCACCAGAGCATGGAGACGGACGGCCTGCGGCGCCGGATAGAGGAGCTTCAGCAGGTAGGCGCCCAGCCGCCTGCTGAAGCTGCTTGTTATCAGCCATTCTGTAAAACCAGCTGAAAATGAATTCAGACACAATAGCGTTCATACGCTACTGTGGAAGGCGTCACACCCTAACACCAACACCAGACCAGGTGGAGCAAATAGAGGGATTATCTGTTTGTAAACACAGCGGACGCTGCAGAAAGATCCCACAGTCTTCAAGTGCTCACTGGTTGCCATGGTTACTCACATTTATCTTGCTGTTTTAACATTAGCTATTATGTTCTCAGCATACGTCAGCTGTTTATCACTGCGTGATAAAATAAGATATGCTACCATATTGAAATTAGTGACCCATTAATACACATTACATGCAGGGGAGTGAATAAATGAGGACAAAATGGCCCAAAGAGCCATTAAAGAGCAGTGGCAATATTAATATTACTGGTAATATTAAAGCAGTTTTACTCATGGTAACATCATCAGCTCTCAATGAGATATATCTAGTCTCTCTAAATAAGACGAGCACTTGGACAGAGTTTTCCTAAAAGCTACGTTTTTAAAAAAGAGGGGAAAAAACATTTTAAAAAACCCGAAATTCATATTTGGCAAAGGACGAATGAAATACAATCATTTCTTCAGCCATCAGCTGAAATCAGAAATGCAGCAGGTTGAACCAGAGGTAGCTCGAGGTTCACAGGCGATGTACTAAAAATAAAGCTTCTTACATCTGCAGGTCCCTCAAAGCTGTGTGTGTCAGTTTGTGCCGGGTGAAGAGAGGTGATCTGCGCTGGCGGCGAGTTGTTAATGATTTTTATCAGTCTTATCGTAAATAATTTAAATAGTTAGAATAATGTATTATTGCCTGCGTTCTGCAGGCGACAGTAGAGTGACTGCTGACGCAACGTGACGTCGACTGATAATCCCTCTATGTGAAGGAAAAAAAAAAAAGGTTGTTACCTAGCAACAACCTGTTGAGTAAAAAAGCTCATGCTGCCAGTTTGGCAGTATTTCTGATATTTAAAACAAAAAAGTTATCACTAATTATTGATATGGACTAATACAAAATGCTGACATGGTGATAGGTTTTTCTGCCGTACCGCCCAGCCTTCTTTGATTGGGTGCGTTTGCTGGCAGCTGTTTGGTGTGGATCCTTCCTACACAGCATGTTGTTGCAGGATCTGTCTGGAAAAGAGCAGGAGAAGGTGGCTGAGGTGAACAGGGTAAGAGTGGAGCTGCTGGAGCAGATTGGACAGCTGGAAGCAGACAGGACGGCACAGGAGGGGCTCAAAGTAAAGATCAGTGCTCTGGAGAGAGAGATGAAAGGTACATTATTCACTTTTTAGTTTGCTGCTTTGTTTCAAGTTGCATACAGTTTGCTCAAAGTCATTCATATTTCTGTCAGGTTTTTGGTTTAATGTAATATTTTATTGTTTCTTCCCATCAGAAGTAACATTAATATTTTGTGGCGCAGTCCAGACAAAATATGTGAACAGATTGGGGTTTGATTGTTGTAATTTTAATAAAGATGAAGTGAAACATGTCCATTTTTATAACAATTTAAATTGAAAACAGTTAAAATACTCCTTTTGTATTGTTTTATTATCTGATAGAACATTTATGATCAGAGACAAATGTCTTTGTGGAATGAGAATAATCTTAAATTTGAATCTGCTAGTGGTGTGAATAATTTTGGTCTTAACAGCAGGCAAACATTTCACAGCAAATGTCTTCATCTTGACTTCAGATTGAGCTGAAGACAGATTGTTTGCCTTTGTGATGAGCTGTTCATTTAGATGCCTGTGAATAAATACATTTCTTAAAGTGATTTTATTCTGGTACTTATTAGCAGGATAAAATTGTAAATTAGCTGCATTTATTTGTATTGGATAGTATTCTTAATGTGAGGAAAATTCTGACACAAAACAGAAATAACTTAACTTTAGCTAAAACAGGATGCTTAGTTTTATTTGTTTGGTGTGGTGTTTTTTTATTATCATAACCTATAGTGAAAAATCATTCTAACAAATAAATAACGTATTTTCATAAACTTCATCCAGTTTTCACTTCACTCCAAATAAAAATGTGTTGAAGATTATCAATGCATTTACAGAGTGAAAAATCTGGACGTTTTCAGTTTTAATTCATTTACAAAACAAGAAAAGGTTCTCATCAACTTAAACTATTCTAATAATATTTTGAACAAAACAAAGTATAGCGAATGTGGGAGGTCTCTATATTACCTAACTTATGAGTTACTGAAATACATGAAATTTTAATTAATATTCTAATTTATTGCATAAAACTGTACACATCTGTTACATGTCATGCTTTTTTTGTGCATTTCATTTTTTGTAGTTCTAACAAATAATCACCGTGAAGTTCTTCTTGACAAAGAGAGTGAAAAGTCTTCCCTGTTGGAAAAGCTGCGGCTGAAGGAAGTGGAGATCCAGCGGATGAAGGAGGACGAGGCCCAGAGAGCCAGCTACCTGCAGAGCGCCATCCTCAGCTACGTTCAAGGCTCCTCGCTAGGACACTACAGCAGCCCCAACAAGTAGTGGAACCAGTGGAATCCCACTCATAACCAGTGAACACCTGCATAAACACCAAGGATTAAAGGTCCAGTTCAGGGATCAATTCTGAGTTGTGTTCTGTCTGGAGGTTCAGTTTTCAGTGGAACGAAGCAGAGGAGGTCTGAGTTTAAGGTTATGAACATAAAAACCAGAGAAAGTCTGTGAAACATCAGCATTTGTTTGCTCTTTATCCAGATATTCACTAAATTTCATCAAATTTTGTATTTATGTTAATAAATGTGTAAATTCATGCACATTCTAAACAAGAATAAAGCAATATTACTGTACCAATAAATAGCTTTTAATTTAACATCTGATGGCTGAAATCAATCTCACCGCTCAGATCAGTTGTTTGATCTCAGTTTCTTATTTTCTGCTAACAGGATTCAAAGATGGAAACTTTCCCCTTTGGGTCAGTAAAAGGAAACAGCAGCAGGATAGTGTTGGGAATCTTGAAGCTTATTGTTTTCAGTAAACTTCTTCTTTATTTGTGAGGCAGTGATGTTTTTTGTTTTGTCTGTTTTCCTGCTATTTGGTGTGGCTGATCATCTAGCGCCGCTGTTAGCACTTGAATATGCTCACCAGTTTACAAATATTTTTAAATATGAGCTCCATTTTTAGAGGAAGTGAAGCAAGATGATCCTCTGATTGGATCATAGAGTTCATTTTTACACAAACTTTATATTCTAATTGCATCTTTATATCACAAGGAAATGTTTTGTATCATGTTTTTTTCAATTGTTTTACATTTTGTGATTTTGTCAAAAAACAAAATAAATGTCTATTTTCTTCTATCATTAATTTTCGTAGTGCAAGTGTTTATTTTATTATTTTTTCAAATAATTATCTTCATCGTCGTGTTACCATAGTTGCAGTTTTACAGAACATCTAAGGTTAGAGGATAATATCAAATTTACCTCTTCAGTTTTTTTGTTTACATTATCGGATATATTTTATGTTTTCAGTAAGTTGGATGTAGATTATTCTGCCGCTGTTCTCTGTGGTAGTCTGAGTTTGGACATGGCTTCGTTGGAGCTCCATATACCTGAATTTATTTTTAATTACTTCATTTGTTGTTTTCGTCTTTAAAATAGTGGAATGTATTCAAAGTTTTCTATATTCGTCTACATCATGTTTTTGTAATCAGACAGATGTTTTGATCTGTTAGAACTAAATGAGCCTTTTCACCAAATACGTTTTTTAATCTTGAGTAAATTCTTAGAAAGCCACTTTTTACTTTTACTTGAGTAAAAATGTTACTCAAGTTGCACTACTACTAGTTGCACTGTCCCCTAGTGCAACTAGTGCAACTAGGGGACAGGAACAGGGGCCCCAAGTCAAACACTGCACTATCCTGTGCTGTTGGGCCAGCTGTGAGTTTCGCATCTGTTAGCAGATGTTAGCCTGATCACTGGAACAATCCCACCCGTGTTCTGACGTCTAACTGAAAACCGGCCTGTCTGACTGTGACGTCATTGTCACATCCTGGAACGCGGCATTTCCACCGTTTGTCTCTCTGTCGGGCCTGTCCCTTTAACAGCAGTCGGTTGTTCCCGGAGAAAGTCGGCGCAGTTCGTCATCGACCTCTTTCACTGCGGCTTCATCGCCAAGCGGACGAACCCGCTGCTCTCATCCGATCCCTCAGCGCGGACTGTCGGATCCCTGAACTGTCCAGCCCCGGTTCCCGGAAAAGCGTCCAGCTCCTGTCCAAATGCAAGCGATCAAATGTGTGGTGGTCGGCGACGGGTAAGGGCTCTTTCAGATGATACGGGCCAGCAGCGGAGCATTGCTCATGTGATGCGGCCGCCGACAGATGGATGATGGGAGGATGCTATGTGGAAAAAGGGATGGGGCTCACGGAGCGCTGCATCGCCTGGCCCGTTTTTCTCCGGGTTAGCGGTGGGCTCGCCCCCCGTGAGCGGCTCTCTGGCTGCATCCCAGCCGCTGCAGCGTGCAGGGAGGAGCCGGGCGCCTCGGGAAGCCTCGCAGAGAACACGGCCATCGTAGGCCAGTGGAGGACGGCTGAAGTGCTGATGCACGCTGAGGAATGCGTGGCCCTCCCTGCCAGCAGCAAGCAGGCCCCGCTATTGTAACCGCTCACCCAGCCCCTTGTCTTCTAGAGCCCAGATTCCTGCCTGCTGCAGCGGTCACCGCTCACGATCCGCACTGCTGTTTTTACTAGATAGATTCATAAATGTTGAATGAGTCAATACTCATATTTTGTTCAAAAAGGCTGAATGTCAGAATACATATCAAAAATAAATAAATAAATTCACAGCTGTGAATTCCTCCTCTGTATGCTGCTGGAATGAATCCTGTAATTCTAGAGATTTGTGACACCATAACTTGCAGCATAGAGTATGGAGTTCAGAATGTACACATAACCTGGTGAAAGGAATTATTCATGTTACATTAAAAAAAAACACTTAAATCTTAAAGTAGCATCATAGACAGTGTGCAGTTTTAAACCCATGGCTCACTGTGGACTCCTATACAGATGCAAAACAACATAAAGATATCTTAGAAAAGTTGCAAAAACTGTTAAGAAGTAGAATTGAAATAAAATTAAACTCGAGACAATAAATGTCTAAGACTGAATAGATGTGTCATTTGTTTTTAAAAGCATCTAAACTTTATTTTAAAAAATTACAAAGTGAGCCTGTCGAGAGCTGCACAACATCAATCAATCAAGTTTATTAGCATTGCACACATCAGGTGTAAGGTAGTTCAAAGTGCCTCACATGTTGCGTTCCAACATCAAAATCAACAATACACATCAAATATGTAGATCAGTGTTCCAGCAGTTTACAGTGGTTTGATTCATTTCCTGTTGATTTATGGAAGGAAAGCCAGACCAGGATTAGTCTTAGATTGGACGTCTTGGAACAAGTTTAGTGATGAGTTTTCCTGAGCTCTGGTTCAGACTGTACAGATGTGAAACCGCTAACGGCCCACACACTGTAGGTGTTGACAATGAGCCTGCGCTGTGCTGCACAAACACTTTCACTCTCCATCCATGTTGTGGAGCTGCTCCCAGTTATTCTTAAATGTTGTGGTTTTCCAGCTGCCATGACAGGAATTGCGGCTTGCTCACACCATGAATGGTCGTGTTCACATCCTGTGTGTCTTCACTCAAAATGACAAGTTCTGATTCTCATTTTTATCATTTCCAAACAAAAGGTGTTGTTTGCGTAGTCTTTGATTTGTCCTCACTGGCTTTCCATACCAAAAGGCAGGTAGTGGCTCCTCCCATTTTCTGTTTTTTAGATTGAGTTGGCTTCAGTGTTAGCCCAAGTAGGGCTGAAAATTATATCATGATGTAAGAGTTTCATATCAGTCCATGTCAATAATTATTGCTTATTCTTTTGTTTTAAATAAATGAAATATTGGCAAACTGGTGGCGCTTACAGTTTTTTTCCACAGTTTTCCCTCCATAACGTTGATTTTTGTTAAGTACTTATGAGCCACGATGGTGAAACTTGAAACTGATCTTGTGCAAGTTAATCCACAGGTTGTTGCTAGGTGACCAAAGAGCGAGTGAGTTAGTTGATGCCAGCTGCTCAACCATGGTTAAACCCTTTCCTCTGCCTACATCTCCCAGAATGCTGTTCAGGCTCAGAGTTCAGTGAAGATTCTATATATTGAATATTGCATCAGATGTATTTTCTATTGATACTGAGCATGTTTCTATTGCAATATATATTGTTATTGATCTGTTACCCAGGCCTAAACCCCAGTGTGTAGTATGTGGCGTGTTGCTGTCTCTTCTACTTGGTTGGTTTGTGTAACATTACCACAGGTCAATAGCAACCTGGTTGCGTCTCTACGATGAGAACCAAAGTGGTCCTTATGAGGGGCCGCTGGAGAGCTACCAGTAAACAGCAGTATGGAATGCCACCAGGGTCAATACGTGTGAATTTCTTATGTTGCTTTGATGCTTTCAAGTTCTCCTCAGTCCTGGGAGGATGGGAGTGTTGCCATGTTGCCACTGCTGCTTTTGTTCTTTCCAGTTGTGGGCAAATCTATTAGCTTCTCATTGAAATTTTAGATTGTTTTTGATTTCCCAAAAAAGGCTTTATTTAGTTATGTTGGTTAAGTTTTACCAACACAGCCCTATGATAGTTCAACTACCATAGGACTGTAGACTATGTAGCGGACCAAGCTGCAGAGGGTGAGTTTTCAGGTTCTGTCCTTTCTGTAGCCCCATACAAACAGCAATACCAATATTTATAGACAGACAGCTCAACCAAAGCCCCAGGGGCCTGCAGCTCCTGGATCTTTGTTGAGGGTTGATTGAAAACGATCATAAAAAATGTCCAGATTTTGTGGAACCTGTTTTCAGAGACATCAAATCTGATTTTCTCTAGTTTCATGTGAAGTAGTACATCTGTAATATGCTTTCAATATTTGTGTGTTTTTCTGTCATTCATTGCATGTTCTGGTTTTTTTCTGTGTGTGTTGTGTGTGTGTGTGTGTGTGTGTGTGTGTGTGTGTGCACAGATGCCTGGGGTTGTGGCCCTGACTGTGGCCTCTGACAGCCACTGCTGTCTTCCTTGACACTCAGTGTTGTGTTTCTCCTGGGTTTTAGGTATTTAATAAGTTTCATTATTCTGTTATGTTGTTTGTGTTTTACATTGTTTGGACATAAAACACAAACAATATAACAGGATATTGAAACCTGTTATATTGGTTTCATTACTTTTCCTACTTTTTCACACTATTCTTTTCAATTCTTTCTAATCCTGACCAAAACGCCTTTTCTACTCCATTATTCTTAGAATAATCTTCCTATTACTATACCTATTGATAATTTGCTAATAACTGTAGTTCAACAGTTTGAGAAACATCCATATATCATGATGCCTGAGCCACCATGCTTCAGTCTGTAGTCCATTCACTCTGACCCACGTTCTGGTTCTGCTGGAGGTTTTTTCATATTAAAGGGAACTTTTTCCTCTCCACTGTCGCTACATGCATGCTCAGTATGAGGGATGTTTGAAAAGTCAGTGACACAGTACAAGCTACTGTTCTACTTGTTTCTCCTGGAGGAATGGTGCAAGTCAGTGACTCGATCTTTTGGGTTTCCTTAGAAACCTTTCAATCAATTTGAATAATAAACTGAACCTGAACTATACATTGGATCGGCTGAGCTTTTTTCTCCTTTGTTTATAAAGAAGCAGTGGTGTGTTGTGAACTGAATTGTAGTGTGACACAAATTCAGTTTTGTTTTCAGACCCCTGACACTGAAAACAACAAAGCTGCTTTCATCCGTCCAGAAATGTTGCTCCATTTTTCTTTAGGTCAGTGGATTGGCTCTTCAGTTAACTGCAACCTCTTCAGCACATGTTGTTGTCTTCTATAGAGGCTTAGTAATTGAAACTGTGTTGTTTAAATAAAAGTTTAAAGCATAGGCATGTTGCAGTTACACAGCTGTTGTACACATATCCTAGTGATTTCTCTTAATGTCCATCATATTGTATCTTGAGTTTACCCTCTGGTTTGTATTTTAAACTCAACACAAACCTTCATGGAGAGCTAGCTGTGTAGTTAATGAATAATCAAACATGGTACTTTTCAAAAGGGACATTAATAAAAAATGAGTTGGAGGCATTGCCAAGACACAAGCTTTTGTTCTGACTGGAAGTGGACATCTTTCCAATCCTGGAACTAAGTATTTCTTTATCCAAGAGTAATCTGCCTTTGGTCATCCCCCTCCCCCACTCCCACTCTGAACAGCCAGTAAACAGTGTGTGATTGTTTGGGGCCAGTCTCCCAGATTTACAGGGCCCTTGCATTAACAGTACTGTTGCTAATGTCCATGCTATCATCAGTCTGAGGACAGTCCTGCAGCCTGTGAGTCCAGTATAGGAGGGGAGCAGGTCCTGCCTGCATGTGTGTGCATGTGCGCGAGTGTTCATGTGTGTGTGTGTGTGTGTGTGTGAGAGAATGAGCTTGTGCTCACAGTAGTGGGTGGAGGCTGTGTCACAGAGGGCCACTGTGTCCCCGGGCAACATGAATCTGGGCCAGTGTGTGTGCGGCCCAGTAGAGGGGAGTAGTAGCCTGTCCACACACTCCACCTCCAGGCATGTCAGACATTATTGACTCGTCCACACACTCTGTACAGACATGGCTGCTCCATTTGTGCATGTATGGGCCTGTTTGATAAATGTGCCCTTGTTTCTCTTCTTCTTCAGGGCTGTGGGAAAGACCTGTCTGCTGATCAGCTACACCACCAATGCCTTTCCTGGTGAATACATCCCCACTGTGTGAGTGAGCCGCAAACACTTCCATTAGAGGAAGAAAAAAAACAACTTGTGCTGATGACACAGTTTACCCTGACAGGGATGATGGTGCTACAAAATAACGAGTAGAATACTAATTAGTAAACCTTCTCTGTTAAGCACAGTATGTAGAATATACAAAAGAAAATACACTTTCTATCATGATAAGCACAAAGTCTTTATTTCTTTACCAGAAACAAAGAGACATGCAGTGAAACCGAAGCAGTGAGTGGAAACAGTCTGCCATAAAGTCACACTGTGAAGAACAACCGTAGATCTTTAATGAAGGTCACATCGATAATGTAATATATATGTATTTATTGACTGGAACCTTTGTACATAAAATTGCATTAAAGTTTGTAATGCCTTAAAATTAATGTAATTAGTTAATTACATTGATTTTTGTATTGGTCTTATTTAACATGTAACACATAGAAGTGAATCGTGAAGAGCAAAAACAAAAAACAATACACGCGTAAGTCACATCACATTAAGTCAAAGAACTATCCAATTTATGAAAGAGTCTCACCTCGCTAGAACTGTAGCTAGAGGGTGTTTCTAAAGGGTGTTTCAGCTTTTCTCCAGAGCCACATCTGAACGTCCTCTGATCTCATCCTGAGGTTTACATCTGTTTTTTCTTTATCAGGACTCAGATCAGCTGGGAGTTTGTACAAATCATGCTTGTTTTTCCTAACTGTGCTCTCCTCTCTGTTCCAGCTTTGACAACTACTCTGCCAATGTAATGGTGGATGGGAAGCCAGTGAACCTGGGCCTCTGGGACACGGCAGGACAGGAGGACTATGATAGATTAAGACCATTGTCTTACCCACAGACGGTACTCCGACTCCTTCCTCCCAAAATCATTTCCTCTCTCACACACTGTCATGAAGGAACAACTGTACAGACAAATGTACATATAGATTAATATAACCAAGTGAAAAATTAGGACACCCCATTACAGGCTGCATAACAAAAGTTCATTTCTGTTGCATTTTAAAGGAAACTTGTTCTGATTTTTGCCTACACAAAACTGATCAGTATATCTGGAGTTTAGACAGATGCAGTTAGCAATTTAAACCAGTAGGTGGGGAGTCCCTCCTTAAAAGCTCAAATAAATTACTGACTATATCAAAATGAATTCATAATACAGTAAATATTTATTATGTAAATATTTTATGCAACTTAAAAACATTTACTTAGCTTAATTTTTGTCTTCAACTAAATTTCCCAACAAAGCTGCCAAATAACATCTGGTTTTCCCATTTCCTTATAATGATGATATTCTTTGTCATATAGTTTTAAACTTGAAAAACAAATGTTTCCACATCCATTTTGAGCTCTTCTCCCACCAATGCGCCTTGGACCTCTGGTCACCGACGAGACTCTGCCAGCGTCAAAAAACCAGCGTCGCAAAAGGATTCAAATAAATATAGAATTCACTGCAAAGGATTAAAATCAGTACATTTAAGAAACTAACATACTAACATACAATCGTGTTTTTAGCTCTAATGGGGCGTTTGTATGGAAAAAAGCTTTCAGTTGGTTTAGGGGTTTGAGAAAATACAAAGTCTGATTCAAGGACAGACAGAAAGCCATTCCAGGAAGTGTTTGTTTATATTTAACGGAACACTTTAATAAGTCTTTTATTCGTTTTTTATGACTGTTTGTTCTTTTAAAAAATGATATTAAATTTCCACATATCCAAATATGTTAGAAAAACACATGTCTGATCGTCTGGTATAGAAAATGTAAATTAAAGTAAAACAGGAATTAAACAACTTCCTGTAGCCCACAAAATCTAAAATTTCATAATATTTGATTATTGGTCTATAGATAGTGATCCAGAAATGAATTGATCCAGTTATTCTATAAATAAACTCAAACCTTTTCGTGGCCACGAACACACTCACACAAACATACAGATTTCCTGTCAACCAGCGATCTCTCTGATTCTCTCCCAGGATGTGTTCTTGATATGCTTCTCCCTGGTCAGTCCGGCCTCCTTTGAGAACGTCCGAGCTAAGGTCAGTACGCTGACCACCCCCTTCCATCACCCCACCCGAGCCCAGTCTGACCACTAGGAGGCACATCTATAGCGCCCCCTGGCATTAGAGATGGCCACTGCAGCCGCTCAGTCCTCGGCTTGGAATGGTCAGAAGTTAAGCTGACTCCGTCTGAAGCCGGAGCAGAGAGCCGTTGCAAAGCGAGGCCTGACGCAGGGCTGGCACTCTGCAGAGGGAGAGGCGGCCGCTGAGGTTTGGCGTGCTGAGCGTAAAGAGACGCTCTCATGTGAAATCACACCTTGAACCAGGTCCCACCTCCCTCTGCAGAACTTCCTCATGTCATTTAAACTTGTTCAACCTACAAATTATTTGTAGATAACTTTTATGAAAAACATTTTTTTATATATTTGCTGAAACTGTCACGATATCGGTGCAACATGAGACAGATAATCTGTGAAAAGAATTGTCATCACATGGTGACAGTTTCAACCAATATGTAAACAACATATTTTTGAAGTTCCATCATGCAGCTTTACTTTTTATATTGACTCCTTCATGTTGCTCATCCTTGTGGAGAAGCGTGTAACGCTCGTCCTCTGCATCCAACTAACTCTCCCGTTTCTTGTCTCCACTGACATTATCTCTCTGTAAATCCCTGTGTGCGCCCCTGGTGCTGTAGTGGTACCCAGAGGTGAGACACCACTGCCCTAACACACCCATCATCTTGGTGGGGACGAAATTGGACCTTCGAGATGACAAGGACACCATCGAAAGGCTGCGGGACAAGAAGCTGTCTCCCATTACCTATCCTCAGGGTCTGGCTATGGCGAGGGAGATTGGTGAGAGCGCAGCGCAGACAAAACACATTTGTTAGCACTCATTTATGAGTAATGCAGCTAGAATGGAGAATATGAACTCCAAGTGAAGGATGGGTAATTTAGGTAGTTTACTATGCAGGGTTTATGTCTCTTTAGATATGATGTAGTGGCCATTGTGGTGGTTTGGTCTTAAAGGGACAGTATCACGGAAAATCGACTCTTTTTAGCTGTAATGCCATTTCCTCATCAAAAAAAAATACCTGGAGTATTGCCTTGATTCTTTTATACATTTTTGGAAAAAATCCTTCAATCCCCATGGCAACCATTCAGCTGTGCAAAACGCATGGATGGACCTAGCTCCACCTCTGATGTGCAGGGCCTTCTTGGAGTCGCAGTTTCCAGGCTTCTTCCTCACAGCATTTTCATAATAATAGAGTCACTTGATTGTGCTATAAAATGGCACAATGAGCCTGGAAAACATATAATATTGCCCCTTAAATGACTGGGTTGGATTATTTTTGCTCTCTTCATTACCATGATTCAATTTATTACAGTTTAATGAATATCCGTTAACCAGTCCACTTGCATTTAATTTTAGGCTGATTATATGCATGTCATCTATGTAAGCTATCTACAGCAAAACAAATATAAGTAAATACGATGGTGATCTGAAATGTCTATTTACAGCATCTGCTGTATTTGCAGCATGCTAATTATTCATTTATGTATTTTACCTATTTATTTATTTATTTTCCCTATATATTTATTTATTTAATTTTGGCTGAAATGGCTCTCCATATATAAATGGGTGGACATGGGAAAGGCTGCTGCAATGACGCAGTGATATGTGATTTTAATAATTAGTCAATCTGATGCTTCAGGGGAGTCATAGCTAAACAATGCTTCAGCTTTTCTGCAGGACAGATTTTGGTTAATGTGCAGTCAAACAGTTGGGTTGACCTCTGGTGCGGCTCAAATGCATGTGTGGATGCACTCCAAAAGCAGGAAGCAGACTACCGCGCAGGGCATTCTGGGTAAATACAACCAAAACAAACATGCAAATCTAGCACTAGCAGGACAAATGGCTTGTTTTCTGTTTACATTTTTTTGAAGAAGGAAATTGTGCTCAGTGTCTACTTCAGAGGTTTTTGTGTTGTTTCTTGGTGCAGCGCCCCCACAGGTGAGGGTGGGGGTTACAGGTTGCTCAAAAGGGTTTCATTTGTTTGACTCAGTGTCATGTGGTAGAGCTGAAAATGTAACAAACTTTGCAACTTTGGTCCTCAGTCCAACCGAGTCTATCAGAATATCACTTGTGAAAACACCCTTAAGCTGCATGTCCTTTTCAAATACTCTACCTGTAAACATGCAGAATACATGTTACGCATCCTCCTGTTACAACTAGGATGTTCACCCTTCTCTCCCACCTTCCTGGTCCTCAGGGGCTGTGAAGTACCTGGAGTGCTCCGCACTGACCCAGCGAGGCCTGAAGACAGTATTTGACGAGGCCATCCGAGCCGTGCTCTGCCCTCCACCAGTGAAGAAGAGAGGAAAGAGATGCACCATGTTCTGAGGAAGAGGCACTGCTACAACACCACATCATCATGAACAACACACACACTTTCTTTGAGAGAATGAGAGCTAAAACTGGTGAGAGTGTGTGTGCAGCTCAGTGATTGCTTTCTGTAGTCTTTTTTTTTTTTCTTTTTCAGAACCATATTGGTTAGACGACCAACATTCTTTTTTTTTTTTTTTTTTTACCATTCCTGAATAAGATGGTAGGTTCCCTGTGAATGGCACTGACTGTCCGTCTCCGTTGTACTGTTGCCAGGAGGACTGCAGCTTTCCACAACCGTCTTTCTACTGCTCTCTTCTCTCTCAGCCATGCTTGCTTAAATTAACGCAGTGGTCATTACACAGAACGTCAGGTGTTGATAGGTTCAGGGTTGAAGTTATCCTCTGCTCCCTGTCTTAAGATCAGCTCATTCAGCCCTGGAAACCTTCTGGCTGCTAAAGCTGCATTCCAGTTTCCTGGGAAGTCAGAACTCAGAGCTGGGTTTGACGTCAGACTTGGCGTTCCAGTTAGAAAGTCGGATTTGAACATGGCAAGCTCATAAACGTTGTTCATGGGATCTCATGCAAACATCGTTTTAAGGCACTACGTGTAATATTGATTTTTTTCTTACATGTGTGTCTTGCAAAATAAACATTTTTCTACCACAGCTTACTATTGTTGATGTGAGGAGAGGCCATACTGAAGCGTGAATGTCGGAGTTGCTCCACTTTCCCTTTGGGAAATCTGACTTTGGACGTCGTTCCTGTTGAAGTTTCTGACCAGGAAATCGGAATTTCCCAGTTCCGAGTACACCTGGAATGCAGCATATCACAGCTATCATTTTCTGAGCTGCACTGAGATAATAAACATGTCTAGCTGTGTAAGAACATCCTGGTCAGACCTGAGAATGGTAAGAAGTTCAGATCTGCAGCTCAGACTAATGTGGTGGCTTATGGTCAAAACAGAAAGCACAGCTTATGTTTTAGGCCTAAAGGAAGTAGGTAAAATATTTAACACAGCTGTATCATGTGATCTGAGGCTTTTTTTTTTTTTTTTTGAAAAAAGATGCCTGTTTGTCATTTTTTACAGAAAAGGTGCAAGCTGTCAGAGTAACACACTGTGGTTATACCAACTGATGGATAAAGCTATAATTATTTATCCATGGGAATTTAGCTCAGCTATAACTTCTCACCTGCCTTCCTTTATTTACATCTGTATAGAAACAATGTGAAATCATAATTTCATAGTCGCCTTTTCATTTTCAAAGGAAATTCTTTAAGCTTGAAACACAAGTCGACTTCCTGGTTTCCTAGAAGCTGGGATTCGGGCTGAGAGCTCATCTGGTGCCAGTGAGGCTGATCAAACCAGTGATTCTGCTGTTCAAGGCAAGCAGCTGATCTTAGACAAGAATCAGTGGGAAACTTCAACTACAGTCAGGAAATCAGAGCTGCTTTGTAGGTTTGCTTTCGAAAAATGAAAGGTCTCTAATTTTTGTTGTAGTTTAAATTCAACACAGAGAGACAAAATGTCAGCAAAAGATCCAGAAAACAAAATGCTATGTTGATTCAAACTTTCTTCAGAAGTATTTGATCAAAACCTGCTGTGATGTTGGTGGGAGAGACTGTTTGGTGACGGACCATCAGCAGGTCAGACAGATCTGAGTAAGGAGCACTACAAACCCTTCAGCACAGTGCTTCTGCAGATCTGAGCTCTGGAAGCCATTGCCATGGTGATGTGTTCTAGTCCATGCTTACTGGTCGTGGTTCAGTTTTCAGCCCCTTACATTCATCCTGTACCGAGGGCTGAATATCGTCTGATAGAATATTCAATATCCAGAACCGCACAGCACTCTGGGATATGTAGGAAGGCTTTAGCTGCTCAACCTCTCACATTAGCGACATCAACCAACTCAGTTAGTCTTTGGTTACCAGCAACAACCTGTTGAGTAACTTGTGTAGCAGCTGTTTCAGGTTTTGCCACCATTCCTCAAAGCTAAAAACAACAACATGGAGTGAAAACTGGATAAAACAGGGAATTCACGCCACCGGTTTGGTAGTACTTCAGATATTTAAAACAAAGACACATCAATAATTATTGATATCCACTGATATGAAACTCTTACATTGTGGCAGGTATTTTTTGCCGTATCGTTCGACCCCAGCGGCTCTCAGCAGGTCGAGTTGATGCCGTACAGTTTGGCATTAGTCTCAATATCTCCTCACCACCTAACATCTGCAGAATGAAGAAACTGGTCATGTGCCTTCGCCATGAGGAGCTGAACTTTGACCTTTACTTAGTCAGTGTAGTGATTCCATTCTGCTGTGGTTCAGATGCTCCTGGCCTCTCGTTTGTCATCCACCCAGAGGTTAGACCCTTCATGGAGCTGCAGACTGAACACACTGCATGGTCATTAACTGGTGTTACCTAGCAACCAAACTTCAGACTGAAGTTCTTGTCCCCTGATGTTCCCTCTGAGTGGGCTGCTTTCAGAAGCGATTCTGTAGACAAAAAAACACCTGGGTAGTATCTGTTATTGATGATTGATTAACTGATTGTAATCTGTGTGCCTTGTGGTTGCCCAAACTGCACCCGCTTTGCAGGGGATCAAATACTTCAGTGTTTCTGGGTCTATTCTGTGTCTGACTGTTCATGAATCTACCGCAACATCACACACCGTGTGATCCTCAGTAAGAAGGTAAACCTACAGAAACAGCAAAGCTTTCTCTTATTTCCTGCTCTGGAGCCATGGACGTGTGTCAGACTAGCATGCCAAACATGGAGCTGTCCAACCTTGCTGCCTGAGATCTGCCTTCAGAAAGGGAGGAGCTTGCATGGTCTTAATATGCTCTGTCTTCATGATCCCACTGATTAGATCTACTCTCTGTCGTGTGTGTGCGTGCGCGTGCGTGTGTGTGAGTGAGTTTGTCACAGGCATGTAAATAGACGCTGGTATTTGTGTGTGAACAGGCTCGTGTCGGTAGCAGTGACACGGTGCTGATCTGGATGGCGACTAAAGATAACATTGTTTTAAGCCAAGTTTTTTAGTGTCCAGTTTTTGGTACAATTTCATATTGTAGTAATACACGGGAGTTTTCGAAAATTGTGTGGACATTAAGGCAGAAAAAAAAAGGGTTTTAATGACATCTAGTGATGTACAGAATGCACAGCGCATTAGGAATATCTGTATGTACCTAAATATGTACCTTCCTAAAAGTAAAACAGTTAACTTTAAAGGAATTCTAGTTGCTCATGTTGAATTTACAAGTGTTGCTAACAGTGTATAGTATAAAGGGGCCAATCCTTGTGCAGTTTGTCATTGCAGCAAACAGTGCGGATTGCACCTTTATGAGCAGATTTTTCTCTCTGGTTGCAGGGCTGCGTTGGAGGGTGGGTGGAGGGGGGGCGGTCTCCCTCACCCTGCAGGGCTGCCTGTCATGCTGTGTGGTTGAATCATGTCATGTGGTCCTGCCTAGCTAAGGTGTCGATATGTAGCTGAGAAACACAGCAAAAGAAAAAAAAAAAAACTGTAATACTATTATTGCATGGAAGTTTTCTGGTTGTTTGGCCCACTGTAAATCTTCTGAGAGCTTGTACGATGAAATGCATCGGCCATGTACGTATGTAATGTAAGATGACTTGTATACTTGTTTCAGCTGTTTGTCTTCTTTTTTATTAATTCACATGTTGGTGTGGTTAAAAAAAACTCTTTTGTATACTAAATACAAATGTATACGTAAAGAACATAGCTTGCTGTCGTGATTTGATGAGACCCAGAGGAATCAGCGTCATCCGTTTGATGCGCTGCAGTGTTTGAAGGCAGTGCAGGTGAAGGGAGGAGTTTAATCTTCACTGGAAAGCTTTTTAAAATGTATGAAATCATTTTTTTCTTCAGTCTGACAAAAACTCAGAACATTTCCTGTCTTAGCTCAGTTAGCTGAAATATTTCTGTTTGCTAATTGCCAGAATAATGAGATGCCTGAATTCACCAACTAATTTAGTAATCGGTGATAACCGGAGTACACAGTCTCTAAACTATGCCGCAGAAAGAACAAAACAAAAAAAAGTGAACAGATCAGTCCTCCACTCTATTAATGTTCAGTCCAGCAGGAATGCAGAGCTTTTCACGTTAGTAAGATTTCGCTGCAGATTCATCATTTGCTACAAATGATCCAGCGCTCACTGAAAACAGTAAACAAGCATTTTTAGACAGTAACATTTTTTATGTGGTAAAAGGAATTAATTAGTTTATTTGCAGTTTTAAGTATTTGCTATATTACTATTGTAATACATACTTAGGTGATTAAATGAAAAATCTGCAGAATGTGTCTTTTTTTTTATCCAATTACTTTAGTCAGAATCAGATTTTTCTACCTTTATTCTAATTATTTTTTCAGAATACTCATATATTTTAACTGTGTGAGGGCTAATAGAAAAGATCCCTTTAATCAATCTGGATGATATAATGTTTTTTTTATTTCACTGAGATCTACATCAACACCTTGGATGTAATTCTCTGATGTTCAAAACCACACAGACAAAGTAAAAAACATGATTCAACAACAACAAACCCGTTTATTTTGGACCATCTCAATGTTTTGCTAAAACCCCGAGCTGTCAGCACGTCTGCCTCTGATCAGCTGGAACTCATGGTGAGGGTCAGCAGGCCAGGTGACCTCCGTCCACTGGCAGGGCGACTCCGTTAATCATGCTGCTCTTTTCACTCAGCAGGAACAAGATGCTGTTCACCACGTCCTCCTCCTCTGCACAACACACACACACACACGGATGCACACACTTGAGTTTTGAGCAAGCTTCTACTAACTGCATTCATTTAATCTATTCATATTGTTTAAATGCTAGATTTAGTTAAAAGTAAGAAATTACTGAATGAGTTGGATGGTGGCTGGTGGGATGAAGATGAGTGAAAGGAATGAGTTCAATACAGCTGAAACCTGATAGTTACAAACTATAAAAAGTTAAGTGACCTTTTTCCTCACAACTTCTAAGTTAAATGGAGCCCATCCTCAAGTACTCTGCTTTCTTATGTGACATGAAAGAAAAAAACAAAACATCAGGACGAGAACTGTGGAACTGTGCAGTAGTAAACTTGACTGGTTCTTCGTCCCAGTATAAATACGTTCCAATCTGAAATGTGTGAATTATTCCAAGAATAAACCTGCCAAGATGCTGCTGAAGGAGCAGAGTGAGTCCTGAGAGGCCAATCAAGAGGAGGAAACATTTACTCCAAAACAAACATAAAAAGTCAGATTACAGTAATTACATAAATACACTCAGGGACAAAATGTTTAATGCTAAGAGACCTATGTGCTGATGGAACTAAACTTTAAGTGTTTGACTATAATTATTGTTGAATTTGGAGGAAAGGGAGAGAAACTGTAAACCTGAGAATTTTCTGCAATAAAACAATAGAAGTTCTTTTATTTGGTTAATCGAATCTGCTGACAGAAAACAGCAGATCATTGAAATCGTCTGGTTGTGTGTCCATCAGATGATCTTTATTCAGATTCCACTCTAGGTTTTATCATCTGATGCTGATTAGTAAAATCAAGGATTATCTTCCCCATGATGCCCTTAATGTTTTTATTACTTATGTATCCCTCCACTGGCTGCCTGTTTCTTTTAGAACTGATGCTAAGATCTTGTTTTAGTTTTTAAATGACTCATCTTTTCAAATCGACTTTTAATACCAGACAGCATAACGATTAGGCCAGTTCTTGTTTGTTTTATAAAAATAACATTACGTAAATATCTGGTTTCAGCTGTAAGTCAAACTGTTGCAGGTTATTTCTGTATGGATACTGCAGAGGTTCACCAACTCATTTACAGAGTCGTGATAATCATTGACTTTTCTAATGTAACTTTTTTTGTAAAAATTGTAAAAATGTTAAAGAAATAATAAAAGGCTGTGAAGGATGAAGAGGACTCTTACATGCTGAAGTAATATTTCAGTGATTTAAGTGATAAAACTGTCAGGGTGAAAGCGAGTCCCACTCTGATCAAGCTTCAGATAAAAGTATTGGTAAAATCTCTGAAAGCTGCTTGTTTAAGAGCACAGGTTACCAAACAACACTGTGAGCAAACAAGGTCGTGACCTTTGTATCTTACCTGCGAAGCGGCCCAGGGGGATGCGGGACTTCATGATCCGGGCTTTTTCCGGGTCACTCCAGCCCAAGCGACCCATCTTTGTCATAACAACTGTAGGGTTGACGCTGTTCACACGGATCTGATTGGACCACAAAAGAAACCCACCTTTCTGATTCAGCTCAGAGAGCAGCATCACGGTGTGTGTGGAGAACACACACACTGACAGGAATTTCTGTCAGTTGAAGGTTTCTGCTGCAGACATGAGCTGGGAATGTTTCTATGTGGAAATAATACCAGAGGTTATGTAAAAACCTTTTAAAACCTCCAGACTGTAACTGTCAGTGTTGTTGCTAGGCAGACTGGATACATGCTGAACTTAGGCTTTACAGACAAAGTTTTATTTAAGTTAAGTTTTAATTAAAGCTCAGAGCTGCTCATATATATATAGAGATATGATTTAGAATATGCTGATACCTACTTTTTTGGATTAGAGGCCACTTTTGGACCTTTAATTCTAAAGTGGCCTTTTGGATTGGAGGTCAAACAGCTTCAGGAAACAAGAGAAAAAGAACAGCTGTCCTCTGTTCAAGAAGAGTTCTCTGGACCTGTTCTGGTGAAATAAATACAGGTTGGGCTCCTTTAACGAATCCCTCCTAGAGGTTTGAGTGAAGCAGTACCTGATGGGGTCCGAGCTCTAGGGCCATCACTTTGGTCAGCATGTCCAGGGCCCCTTTAGTTGCACCTGAGCAAGGCAGAACGACACACAGAAACTCTCACTGCAAGTGATTACTGAAATATCAAAGTTAGAATACTGCGAAAAAGTGCAATATTTCTGGCCAGTCATCTCAGAAAGGGAAACTCATTATGAATTATAATCACATATGATATAGAGTGATATTTCCCAAGACTGTTTCTTGTCATTTTGATGATTGTGCAAGTTCAGTGTCTCAGAACATCAGAATTGTGTGAAAAAGGTTATTATTGGAAACTCCTGGTGTTAATCAGCTGCCCCAGTCAGCTGATTAACTAAAACACCTGCAGACCCTCCAAGGTCACTCTGGGTCAGCGGGACACAATCATGGTAAGGTTTTGGGTATCATGTTTTGCTGGTTCTGGTCCACTGGGTTTCCACAGTCAATGCAGTGTCAACCAGGAGAATCTAGAGCTCTTCATGCTTCCTCTGCTGACCAGCTGGACGAAGATGAACTACAAACTCCCCTGACCTTTAACCCCTTCAAACATCTCTATGCTGTTTTGAAGAGGAAGATAAGAGACAACAGACCCAACAAGGCAGTTGAGCAGAAGGCACCCATCAAACCAACCATCACACCTAAGCAGAACCATCGTCTGCTCGCCTCCATGCCACGGTGCATTGATGCAGTAATTCATGGAAATGGAGCTCTGACCAAGAATTGCATGGACAGAAACATGCATACCTTTCAAAGTCCTGATATTTGTGCTTAAAGCATTTTTTTTTTGATTGGTCTAATCCAATATTTTAGCCTTCTGAGACACTGAATTTTGGCTTTTCTTCACATATGAGACACAATTATTAAAACTGCAAAGGACAAAAGCTAGAAATATTATAATCTGTGGGCCATGAATCTCTCGAAAATGACCGTTTCATTTTCTGAGAGGGCTGGCAAGAAATATTGCACTTTTATTTTATGCAACATTTAATTTGTTCTGTTTGTTTCTCAAAGTGTGGTGAAGGAGAAGACAGTGAATGTCAAGCTGTCTGTTCCTCACAGTAAACAGTATGATCCTTGAGGGCGCGCTGAGACGCCTGGCTGGACACGTTGACGATGGAGCCGCCCGACCCTCTGGCCTTCATCCCACCAGCCACCATCTACCACCGAAACAGAAACAGAAATAGAAATAGAACTAGATAGCTCCAGTTGTTTACAGTAAGAGGATTGCATGGCCCATCTATATGTGTGTGTGTGTGTATCACAGAGTTAAGCATTGTGTTAAGCATCAGCAGTTTTGTGTTTTGCTGCATGTTGCATGCATAAAGTCCACCTCATTGCTAGGGGCAGATGTTTTAGGGTCATTCTGAGGAAAATCACTAGTGAGGAAGAATATGAAAAGTGTTTTGATGAATTCAATAAATTAATTTAATGCAGATGCATATTGCAGCTGAATAAGCAGATCTCACTTTAGGGCTGTTTTACCTGAGACACTTGCAGCACAGCTTTCACATTCACATTAAACAATCTGAAAAACAGCAACAGTTGGTTGGAACCAGTAACTCAGTTCTTGTCCTCTTTCTTTGACCTGATCTGTATCTAGGAGAATAAACTGGTGTCATTCAGGCCTTACAGGTCAAACTGGTCAGGCGTGACCTCCAGGAATGGCTGCAGTTTAGCGCAGCCGGCGTTGTTCACCAGCAGGTCGATGGGCCCGACGTCCTTCAGGGAAGCCTCGGTGGCGGCCCAGTCCGCCAGGTCCACACACACTGGGGTGATGGCTGGACACTGGAGGAGGGTGAAGGAGGAGGTCAGAGTATTTACTTTCAAGGTGAAGGCAGAGACAGAATGAACAAGAAGTCTGTAAAAGTGACAGAAAGCCAAACTGTGAGGGAGTGTGTATCAAATAAAAACAGGGATGGGGTGATGTGTGTGTGTGTGTGTGGGGGGGTCACCTCTTGCACTAAACTGTCGAGGTCAGCCTGTGTCCGTGTGACTGCAGTGACCCGCGCCCCGCAGCGTGCCAGAGCCAGAGCCGTGGCCCTGCCGATACCTGAAACACAAAATATACATCATCATCCAGACTGAAACTGGCGGTACACGTAACTCCATGAACACACACACCCACACACTTGCATGGCTATTTTTGTGGGGACTTTCTATTGACTTCCATTCATTATATTCCAGTCAAGGATTGACTTGTGAAAATAACGGTAAAGTGGAACTGAAACCGTTAAACACGTAACATGTTCTTCCCACACTAATGGTGAGAAAAAGTTATTAAAAACACTGGAACGAGAGACAACTTCCGCATAAACACATAACCGATCCCTCTCTGCATGCCGGTGTTACCGTCCCGATCCTCTGACGATTATTCACACCTTTTCCTGCTCCTGTCACCAGAGCCTGTTTGCCTGCAAATGAGATCTCCATGTTGAGAGGTTCGGTTCGGTTCGGTTCTGCTGCGATCAGCTGCAAATAGACAACACACAGCAGCTTCGGTCACATTTCCGGTGGATCTGCCTCAGCTCCAGTTCGGTCCTTCACGTGACTGGTACCGTGAAGAGAACTCACCTTCTGTAGGCAGACAGATCCGGTTCAGAAACGCAACCTGAAAGTCCAGGAGGAAAGTCCAGTTTCACTTCCAGGTCAGAGCTGCTGCTCTCTCACTGACTGAGCATGAACTGGTGATTACATGACCAGTCTAACTAAACCCTCAACATTATTTTCCCACAGCTTAAGCAAAAAAAATCATCATCAATTATGACATATAATTTTGAAGTAAGCTGCCATTATCAAGTAGCAATCTCAGAATAATGAGGATAAAGTTTTATGATTTGGGCAACCACAGCTTTCAAATCAACTCCATGTGCTGATGCGTTTAGGAATCGTCAACAAAATGCTGACACACCCCCACACCCCCACACACAACTTCGTTACAGTGTGTCATAACCTGACCATAGTCCACTACTCACTCACTCTGGGAGTCCGGGATGTTTAATCCGTCCTGCCGCTCTGCCTGACAGAGGGCGGGAACTAACGATTATTCACATTCTGTGGATTTTTCATTTAAGCACTTAAGCTTATCATATACAATAAATATGCATAAGAAAATTAAAATAAATAATACATTTTTAAATAACAAAAAGAAAAAAAACATTTTATTGCCCAAGCATTTCTTTAGTGAGTACTTTGGGGGGTTTGTTTGTTTTTTACAGGATTGGAACCAGTTGAAGGTAAAACTGCCGCTCATGACTTCTGGATAGAACAGATTCACGGACAACGTTTTTTTTTTTTTAAGTTTGAAAGCAAAATACATTTTTTGGATGGGCTGTTCTTTCAGCAAATGCTATCTACTATCTGTAGATCGTATACTCCAGTTAATGATTAATCAATTCCTAAATTAGTTGACAATTATTTCAATCACTGATTAATCGCAATTAAGCGGACTGCTTCAGCCTAGGTCTCATATCAGCAGCTGTGGAAAGTGATTTAATTAGACAAGTCTGTAGGTTTCATTGGGAATCATAAACATCTGCAGTCCAGTTATTAATCAGTCCATGTCCTCTCTAACCCACATGGAACCTTGGTTTCTTATCTTCTTTGGTGATATTTTTTGGCTTGTTTACATGGAAAAGTCACTTCCTCCAGCTGATCCCTATTTATTGCCATGAGTTTTCTGGCCTGATGTTTTTGAAGGTGTGTCTGGATTGATTCTCATCTTAAACTTCCTGGATTTTTTCTTTTTGGAATGACCCAACATCTGGTCCAGTGTGTTCTGATGGAGCCTCCTTGAGAATGATAGCTGATTTCAGAACTTTTAATGCATCACTCATAGGTCAAGCTCTCCAAACAATCATTTGCCAGAAATCTTCAGATTTACAAATGAAATACTAAAATGTTAGTCAGTCAACACACACATCTTCATGCTCCTGCTTCCATTAATCTAGTTTTAGAGTTTAACAGCAGGAAATGTGACCTTTTATGAACCCAGAGAAATGTGATGTCCAGCTTCAAAAACAGTGACTCAGTCTGAAACAGCCAGAAAGATGAAGGCTTTAATTTTCTCCTGGAGCATATAAAAACATGAGTTAACAGAAACAGTCTGACCCACTGACCCGCAGTGGGACACATGCTTTTGGGTTCTAGTCTTCTTGTGCAGAGGTAGCCTGTTGCTTTACACAAACACACAGGAGAAACAAACACAAACACACACACACACATCTCTGAGACACATGGCAGCATCAGGCTCAGTGAGAAAACAGAAGGTTAGAGCAGAAAAACTCCTGATGATTATGCGTAATAAAGATAAGGTTGTTTCTCTGACTAACCACCCGTCTGCATTCAATCAGGTGAGATGACAACCAATGACTTTGCCACACAACCCCAGTATATGAAAACTAAAAACAAACAAACAAAATAAAAGACAAGTTCAGGTTAACAGTCTGAGCCATATTCATCCTGACAGCATCAGCTCCAGATTTTACACCTTGGTTGTGAAAATATGTCCAGACTCTGTCCTATACACAAAAATACAAAATATAGTTCATCCAATTTGACATCAATACAATAATACTATATTCAACAACAGCTGATAACATAAAGCATGTGACAAGAGTGCAAAAGAGGAAATAAACTGGGAAAAGATATTTGGCTGAATCTATAAAGGCATTTCTCAGGTATAGACTGAAAGCGTGCAGTGAGTTTTGATCATTTCCTTTCTGCTCCATTAACATCTGACAAGCTATAACTCATTTATTACAAGAATCTTAAAACATTTCCTTCATCTTAATAAAACATTCAAACAAATGGTTTAAAAAACATCAGCCATTCATTAAACTGAAACATGTCTTTGTAAGGAAATGAAAATACTGAAAGGTGTTTCATGTAACAGGAAAGGAGTCCAGATCAGGTTCCATCTTTAAACTGCTCTCTGTGTGTTTTCCCTGCAGATATATCTCCTTGTCTAGAGAGTAGGGTGATAAATTAGCATTTTCTTTAACAGGACCATGCAACAGGAATCTGGTCACCTTACTAGAGAGGCATCTAAAGTTCAAAACAGGAAATGCTGCAAGTGAAAGTCAGAGCAAAATCTCTAATGCAACAGTAACAAAAAAACCAATTATGATTACTTCTCCTGTCTCAGAGCTACTGAAGATTTCAACAAGGTGGTTATTCTGTCATGTCTTCCATCAGGTGACCTGCTCCATTAAAACATAAGCTGATTTTGTGTTTCTTTTGCGTTTACATCTTCATGTCCACACAGTGATTCTGAAGGCAAAATACTGCTCAGCACATTAATAATAATAATAATATGGCCAAGTAATATGGTTGGTTAAACTCATTAGATCAAATGAGTTTAATCAAGTTTAACCCATTTTAATGTAATTTGTGTTAAATGATGCAACAGGAAGGTGAACTTTTATCGCCTCATCTATGCGTGTGTCGTCTTCCTGAGCTTCTTCTGCGTCCGTTTTGCTCGGTGCCGTGTTGCTTCTCATTCTCCTGATGTGTTTGGCCAGACAGAGTTCCTTCATTTCCTGCAGGTTTTCCAGGCGTAACCAGCAGGCTACTATGACAGCTGGATGTGGGATTAATCCAAATGTGACCTGGTGACATGTGAAGCTTTCATCTCCTTCTGCCATGTGCATAAGAGTAAAAAACAAAACTCCTCTGTTAGTTGCACCCCAAATAGTTTTCTTTATTGCTTTTATGTCTGTGCAATCGATGCGCTGCTGGTGCAGGAGGGGGCGGGGCTTGATGGTGATGATGACTCATTCGTCCATCCAGTGCTGGCTGAAAGAGCAGGTCTGGTTCTCAGAGTGGAACTGATAGTTTGGGTTATAAACCAGAAGATAGAAAATTGAAGGGTTGTTTTTTTCCAGGTGTGCCTAATGATTCACAATTTGTACATTTTCCATAACCTGATGTTACCTTGCTCACAGATGGTAACGTTATGTGAAAGGCATGCAGATCATCAAGTATCCCCAGATTTTTGGGCGTTTAGGTTCCCCGAGTTAACACTGCTGCTGGTTGAAGGGTTGCCTCGGCAACAGACATCAGGTGATTACAACATTTAGTCAGAAAATCTGACTTAATTATGAAAAAATGGCATAAAAATATGTACCTACCATAGTACAAGGGTGGACCCAAAAGAACAGCAGATAACTAACTGTCCACAAGCAGCAGAGGAGCCAGGTGAGCTGG
This sequence comes from Poeciliopsis retropinna, assembly GCA_010277075.1. Lineage (NCBI taxonomy): Eukaryota > Metazoa > Chordata > Actinopteri > Cyprinodontiformes > Poeciliidae > Poeciliopsis > Poeciliopsis retropinna. The sequence goes on from VMRM01000023.1 coordinate 1,469,451, forward strand.
CTGGTCAGGATTCTTCCTGGAGGTGTTGATGTCTCTCTGGACCAGACCCAGGTCAGGATATGAGAATACATTTCTCTGCTAGCCTGGGAACACCGTGGGATTCCCCAGGCGGAGCTGGACCAGGGGGCCACAGGGCAGGAAGGCTACTGAGGCTGCTGTCCCCAGCCCTACCCGGACCAGGAGGAACACAGCGGATGGACCATGTCCTCACTGACATGACATCAGTCCAGGAACAGAAAAGTTATTTTTGACATATTGAATTATTGCTGAAACATTTGGGCTGAGTGATTTCCAGGATGTTCAGTTTGTGTGTCCAGGTTTTAACTTTGGACACCAATCAGTGTCTGGGTACAGAAGGCAGTGGACCGTCTTAAACCTGCAGGATGGACAGAGACATAAGTGTTGAGTTTTTTTCACATTAAGAAGTCGAGCTTTACCTGTACTCAGCATGGAGATGTGTCCAGTATTACCAGGAGTCAAGGTTTGTGCATCTCTCAAGTCAGATCTCATGTTTTACCAGGTGTTCTAAAAACAAATACTTTCTATGACTGAAGGCTAAGTGAGTCAGTCAGTTTTTTAAAACAAAAAGGTTGTGAGGTGTTAGCATGCCAGCTCTGAGGTTGAATCTGACAAGTTCTGCATCTGTGACATGTTCAAACTAAGACCTCAAAACTGTCCAAACTATAAAAATACATCATCTTTTTTTTCTTGATAAATCAGGCTAAACGTTTTCCATTTTAAGTCAGTATGGATTACTACTCAGGTCGGCGTTCTAAGGTTTGACCCCAGTGTAATGATGGGGTCAAACATTGGATTCTAATCTGTCTTTATCTTCTGCTTTTAATGGCTTCTTTTTGACTGTGCGGCTTTTCAGGCCTTAGCAGCGTTTTGTTCTGGTGTTGATTCCCTCCAGAACCCGTTCTGCTCTGGGACACGCCGACTGATGGAGGTTCATCCATCAGCCTATTCCTGATATAGGCTGACGGATATTGGCTTTTTGAATTTTTTTTATATCTCACACAAAAGCATTTGAGGTGCTTACAGGAACATTAGACTTGTTTAAAGGTGCATTAATCTTACTGAATGGTAATGAATTAAATGATAAATACTCACTCTCAATATTCAAGCAAACAGAAATAATTTAGGTAATTCTAAATTACTTAAAACAAACAAAGTTTAACCTTATTAAATGTCAGGTTTTGTGTCGTGTAAATCCCTTCATTCAACTCCAGATCCAAAATGTCACATCAGTTTAAAGAAACATCACAGCATTAGCCATCCATAGGACAAAGTCTCTCTTTGTCCTGCGCTTATACTGTAGTGTACATTCACTACAATCAGTCTTGCTGACTTCAGTTTCTTTAAAAGTTGTAACTGAGAATCTTACCATTGTTGAAGATGTCCAAGCTAAGGTTTGCTACTAGCTTTAGCTCTAGGTGTTAAGGCCCAGCAGATAAGGCTAAACGTCCCAACTTTAGCCATTGAAGATCATCAGACATGATCTACCATCCACACAGTCAGGAGGGTTTCTGTAACCCTCCTGACTGGGTTTCATAAAGTTAGTTCAGAGCTCTCCACAGGAGCTCAGGTTGTTTGGAAAACCTTCAGAAAGTCGATGCATAAAAAGACACTTGCTGATCACCTGGTGGGGTCTTCAGTCAGAGAAAAGCCCCCGACGATGCTGACCACGTTTCTTCTGTTCTCAAAGCCTCCATAACTCAGAGTGACCTTGTGAAAGACATGTGGAGAAATTAGAAAATAGAAGAGAAAACACTAAATCAGGAACACCCTGTTGGTACTGGACCCCTCTTTGGTCCACTGCTCATAAAACATGTGGACACAGTCAGCAGCAATATTCAGTTATGGAGTCAGGACGTAAAACTGCAGTAAGTTGGGGTGTAACTGTACATGCCTCTGTTTAGAAACACTTCATGCATTTTTATTAAATAAAAAAAATACAAAATGATAAATATTAATATAGATAATTAGATTTTTTTTAGTTAGCTCCAAGTTTCTCCTTGGACCTGCAGTCTCCAGTGAGCTCATACCTCACACCTTCCCCATTTAGCTCCTCTAGACTAGCAGCAGCAGCAATTAGAGAACACCTGGAGGAACTGTGCATCTACTGGGTTTATTAGACCAACTACAACACTTGTAAAAACGGTTGTAAACAGCATCAATCGAGAAATACTGTTGTGACGAAGAGCTGAAGGCGGAGAGTTGGAAAGACTTAGGAGCCTCTTAAAGAGACAGCAGTCCAATTCAATTCACATACAGCAATTATGAAAATTCAAGTTTCTTTTAAGTTACGTTTACTATATGCAGCATTTTTATAACAACTGAAGGTTACATAGTTACTTGATTATACAATAAAATAATACCACCTGTTTAATCATCACACATCTTTCTTCTTTTCACTTTCCTTTAAACCGTCCACTTCTCTTATTCTCACTCATGTTCAGTTGTTTACTACTGCTCCCCCAGTCCAGTTTTCTTCAGTGAGTTTTAGTTGCAGATTGTTTTTTTGCCTTGCTTCAGCTGCTCATGTGGACCACTGTGCCCATACTCATGATGCCAGCTGGATAATTCCCAAAAATGCCACGAGTTGCTGCAATGTGATCAACTAAATTGCTTTATGTATTGTCCAACTGAAAAGTGTGCCTCATAAAGAGGCCAGAAAGCAAAATTCCAAAATGTATGAAATAGTAAGAGGTGCTTGCTAACTCACCTGATGGAGCACTGTGGGAACAGGCAGCTTCTGCAGGTTCTCCAGGTGAGAGTGGAACAGGTGTGTGTGAGTGAGTGTGACCTCCAGCAGCGCTTCGATGATGTAACCGATGGTGCAGTCATCTGGGAGGCGGATCTTTTCTGCCGTGGTGATGAAGTTCCCCAAACTGAAACCACAAAATGTTTCAGCATTTAGCACAACTCCACGTTTCCACGACAACAGCTGTTTAAACTCCACACATGTTCAACTCCTGGTGAATGTGTGACCCGGCTAATGACTGCTAATGTATGTGCAGCGATTTAGACACTAAAAAAAAGATATACAAGCCCAGAAAAAGTGTATAAAGGCACAACTGTTGTCAAGCTCACCAGATACCTGAAATACTCAGCAGGATTAGCTGATGTGGTCACAATGGGATTTCATAATCTGGTATTTCTGCCTGTTTGTTTAAGGACCAAAGTGCCTGAAATGGATTCTGTGTTTTAACTGGACTTTGTGCAGCTCTGTCCAGAACTGCTCCAACACTGCATATTTCTGAACATACTTACATTGTGGCAACTCTGTGGTGCTAACCACCATCCTTCTGAACATCTAGTCACAAATCATCTTAAATCCTCCCTCCAAACTGCCATCATTCAACCTGCCACATCAGTGATGCAGCATCCTCTGCCCTCAGTCATCAGGACCAAATGTCAGAATGTTCTTTATAGATTTTGATTAAACATTTAACCCATTCCCGAAGCAACAAACTCAGAAACCAAAGCCGCTTGGTTTCAACATCTGGGTCTGGATTGGGCTCCTGGGCCCCCTGCAGACAAATATTCCCATGCAGAACATGGAGCCCCTCAGGGATGGGAACTTGGCCCCTTTGTTAGCCCAGCTGGTAGTAAAGTCACAGAACTGGGTCTCATCCACCACAAGAACATCATCTACTAGAGAGGAAGTGGGCCACAAACTGAAACACTGGAGAGCTGAATGACTATATAAAACTTTCCACCAATCTGATGGCTGAGTAACTTAAATAACTGATTAAAAGCAGTAAATATATTTGTTGAGTTCATATGTCTATTTATTCAATAACCTAGGAGCAAAAATGGTTTTGAAGGGAAGTGTTTTTGCTTTTTTTAAATCAATGTGCAGTTTGTAGGGATTAATTTTATGTATATTATTTTATGTCTGTTAGATAAACACTTCTTTGTATTCAAAAACTGTATGCATAAAAGGAAAAAAGCCTCAATAAAAAGACAGTGATTAAAAAAAATCAATGTGTAGTTTGATTAAAATGAGATTATTACAATCAATTAATCGCAGACGCCACAATTAATGCAATAAAATCTTTTAAAACCTTCTAATCGAGTCCCACCACTAGTTATTTTATTTCTTTTTATCTAAAATGTTACTTCATTACAAATGTTGATAATCATCATCCCATCTGCTTGTGCAGATTGTTATATTCAGAGGAAATAAATGCAGTGGTTCTCTTGTCGTTCTGTTTCTGATAATAATGTTCTGTTTTTCTGTGACTGTTAGCCCACCTGGCCCAGGGGCTCATTTTCAGAGCCAGACCGCGACTGATGCAGAACCCCGCTCCTCCGGTGGCGAACCAGAACTTCACAGACACCTGAAATGAAGAAAATGGCAAATCAACCGAATGCTACCAGGTCAAAAGAGAAAAACACAAAGAGTCACGGCTTAAAACGCCGGCCGGTTCAAATCTGCTAACTCTAAACAGGTTTATACGTGATGCAGTGACAGGAGCAGGAAACTGAGAGAGGTCTAAGCAGACTGACCGTTCCATCGCTCTTCACCCTCTCTGCAGCCTCTATGGGGTGGTCCAGACTGGGCCGGCCCAGGTAGATGTCCTGGCTGTGGTGGTATGAGGACAGCAGTCGCAGCAGACTGGGCAGGATCACGTAGTTATCATCATCCACATGGCAGAACCACCTACAACACACAGAACATCAGCAACACACATTGGTCAAAAAAAATTATCATCATCAATAGCTGGATGTTTGCTTCACTCTAAATCCTTCAGACAGTCAGATTCTAGTCCTGATGAGACTCATGTCTCAGATTAAAAGCACAGTTCGAAAATAACCTTTTAACAAGTATTAAACATACTTTTGATTAAGTTGTAATTTCTGTGTTAAAAAAAATGATTGGCCTGATGTATATTCTGAACTTGGATTTTATGTTTTTATTGACTGGGAACAGAAAATCATAGACAACTGCTGGAGAACATCAATCTGTATGAAAACAATGTATAATCTGTGTTTCAGTTGGTGAAGGGATTACTGAAGGAAATGAACTTTTCAATAACATTCTGAGTTGTTGGATGGGTCTGTATTTTCTTATGAAAGTCCCCGACTCTTTAGAGCTGATTTTCAGATGGACGTACTGAAGCAAGTACGTAAAAAAGCAAGAAAGGACGAAAGAAAAAGAAAGAAGGCAAAAAGAAAACGTAAAAAAACAATAAAGAACAAAAGAGACAATGAAAGCCCAGAAATACACACATTTTTCAGTACATTTTGAGACGTTGGAAAAACCAAACCCCAGACATTTTGCCTCCTGGTAGGAACCCCGACATCGTCTCTGTGTTTCAGAACGTCCGACTCACTTCTTCTGGGACTCGATGAATTTATCGTACTCCACAGACATCTTGCAGCACAGAGCTTGTCGGTTGTGAGCAGCTGAGCAGTTGGTGTTGATGATGTTAGCGCCTGAGGCAAAGACATCCCAGAATAAGCCGGCACAGAGACAGGCTAATGTGGTCAGAACAGCAACACTCTTCACTTCAGCTCCCTACCTGTCTTCAGCTTCAGCTCCCTGTCGTCACCATCAGTGAATATGTAGGTCTGCAACAGAGAGACCCCCTTAGTGTCTTAGTGGGAACAAACAGCAATTCACACCACCTGTTAAAGGGCCAATCAGATCATCTGCTGGCAGTTATAAAATGATCAGAGCAAAACATTATGACTATCATAGGCTTCTTGGCATCTGCAGCCCTTTCGCTTAGTGTGCAAGCTTCACTAGCTGAGACATGGAGCTAGTGTCGCATGCTGTTTGCATGCGACAAAGAGGCCACGAGATGTTGATGCAAACATTTTGTGCATCACTCATATTGATCCCGGTCTCTTGTATGCAGAACAGAATCTGATTCTGTTTTCCATATGCTAATGAGAATAAGAGATGAGTTGGGCATCTTGACACGACGAGTTACAGACGACAATAGATATGACCTTTCACCATAGTAAACAAACATCTGTGGTGTACCAACGGCATAAACATTGATGCTTGTACATTTAGAGACAAATATTTGTTGACTAAAATAAAAAAAAGAACTCAACACAACGCTGGAGATAAAAGGGGAAACACTCAAACTCTGGACCAGCATTTATGAGAGAAGTTAAGTTCAACCAGCTGTCGTGGAATCAGCTGCTAATCATTTCTGTAATTGCTTCAATATGTGGCCCTCTGTGCACATAGAGACTGCCATAAACAGCAGTGGAAAGACTTTAAATGAACTGTCAACAACAAATCTTCTTTTTACTGCTGGCATGAAGACCTGGCTGCTCTCTGCTGGTGTGAGCAGTGTGTGTTTGTGTGTGTTCAGAACTTGGTGGGCCAAGGAGTCAGAGCACAAACACAGCAAACTGCTGTAGATGCAGACTGCATGGACATTTCCTCTGAAAGCTCAACTGTTTCGGATCATCAAACATTTAAATATAAGACAAAGATATCCTGAGTAGACATTAAAGTTTCCAAATGTGATTTGGTTTATGAAGGGAAAAGGCTAATCAAACCAACATGTAAATGTCTCCTCAACCTAATAACCAGTTTTGCCTTTAGCAGGAACATCCAGTATCCAGAAAACTCCTCTGTCTTCTCCCAGCGTTAGCAACAACCAATCAGAGCCAGGGGGCTGGTCTTAATGCTAGCAATCGCCAAGCTGTGACCAAGCTGCTCATCCTTCCTAGCTCCACCTCCTTTGCTGTCTGCTAATACAATTTCTTTCAATAGAGGGATGAGGCGTTGCTTTTCGAGCTCTTCCCGCCTGCTTCATCTGGTCTGACACAAACCATTTCTTCATTCTACACATCAGGCAGTAATCAGGCCCGGCTGATGGTAATGAAACCAAACTCAAATAGTTTGATTTATGTGTTGCTTTGGAAATCTTTCAACCTGCTCCAAGCTGCCAGATAGATTCAGGGCTAAATAACTTTTATCAGTTAATTAAAAATGTTTTTTGCATTGACTCAGGTTATACTTGTCTGACATCTAAAACATTTTAATCAAAGCAAAAATAAAGCAAATCAAAATAAATAATGAGTAGGGATGCACCAACATCTTTATCTGATATTAATATTGTTTTTATGGCCAAAAACTAATATTCTATACATATATATACTTCACTTCTCTTTTCACACCTTGGAAAAAAGCAGTCACACACTGACTTCATCACTGCTTCAGTTAAGATCTACAGTCCTTTGCTGCATCATTATCTTTGTCACATGACCAAATAAACACCACATGACCAACTTTCTCTCCTCTCCCTCCAGAAACAAACGGCAGCAAGCTGGAAATAAATATTGGTTTTATTCATTGGACGATACCGATGTTAGTATCGGTAGTGCATCCATAAATATGAAGCAACAACTTCTTCACACCACTGTGGCTGAACAATTCAAATTATTTTACAAGCTATACAAAAAAAGCAAAAGGTCCCACACAAAACATCAGTAGATGAAATAACATCAGGATATATTGATGTTATTCATTTCTCTCCAAATGATTTAACATGCCCAGCTGCATCACTCACCTGTTCCTTGGCTTGGGACACCCAGGTCTGGATCAGCAGCTCCAGTCTGGACCTGTGGTACTTCCTGGTGGTCTTCACTGCGATGAAAATGTCCTTCAGCTCAAGCTGGTCATTGTTCCTAGGCCCTGATTCCACAGTTCTCTTGGGAGAGGGAACATCAGTTCTAACAGCTGCTCCTATGACCTCTGAACTCCTACTGAGCCCTGTGGCCATGTGGGTGCCGCCAGCGCTGGCGGTACCTGTTGGTAGGCTGGCATGGTGAGTCTGCTGTGCTGTGGCAGAGTTAGTGTGGGGTCGGGGCTGAGGCGGCTCCAGCTGGCGGGGGGGCGACTGGAGGGCCGGGATGAGCAGCAGTAGGAGGGAGCAGAGAGCAAGAGAGAACAGGAAGCAGGACTTACTGACGCCCACTGAGGCTATGTGCATCCTGGCTGGCCAAAGGGGGTGGAGGGTCATCAGCCTCCAGGGCTGCAGTCGCTCCCAACACCGTCCTGGGCTGGCATCATTCCATCACATAGAAACCTGCAGGGAGCAGTCAGAACTTTCACTCAAGGCAACAATGATACTGTAATAATAATAACACCAAACGAGTCAAATCGATCATGCAAAAAATAATAATAATAATAACAACCACTGTCATTTATCATGATTAGCATTTGCAATTGAAAACACTTTGCATTTAGCAGAGCTTGTTCTGAAAGCAGGAAAATTAGTTGCAGTTGCCTGAGCTCACTTTCATAAATAAATTTAGATATAAACTGTATTGTTTTAAAGTATTATGTGCTCCAAACACATAGTGCCATTTTTTTCACAGTCAAGTAACCTTCAGTTGTTATAGAAATGCTGTATCAAATGCGACTCCAAAGAAACTTGATTTTACAATTTCATGCCTTTATATCGGGCCTCTGTCTCTATAAAACTTCTGCTCTTTCTGAAACTCTGCTTTCCAGAAGTTATCACAAAATAGCTCTTCACAGTTCCCACAAGTATGAATCAAACCATTCAACCTCCACCTTGGTAGGGAAAGCGCATCCAAAGCACATGGAGGAGCTTCGCCTGAAATCCATGGGCGCGTACTATCAATGTTTAAACTGATTTGTAAAGGAGGTCCGAACTCTTTTCATGGATATAAGATTCTGGTGACTGGCAAAGTAGTACATGTATGCACATGCTACATGGCCATCTTTGCTGGTAGATAAAAGCTACATTAGCTGAGCTGATTTTGATAGTTTGGCAGTAAGTACACATAAATATTACTGATATTTATCTTAGCATTACACAGACGTGGGTAGTTTACTCAGAAACTGTTATTGAGTAATAGTGTAATGTACTTATATTATGTACCACTTAAATGGGAGTGAGGGGAGAGCTAATTCTAAACTTGTTGCTTGTTTATTGTTGTCATAGCAACTCCACTGTAATCGTCATCACAGTTAGTTACTAGGGGTGCACCGAGTTATAGGCCAGTCGAGTTATCGCCGCCGATTTCTTTATAATTTTGGGAGATCGGTGATTAGTCGACACATTAGTCGATCTTATCGATTTTATCTTATCAATACTGCTGTTAGACCTGAATTTTTCCAGTGACCGACATGAAAAGCTGTTTCTATCCTATTCTATTCATTTAAAAAATATATATCAAATTAGCATTCGTTGCTGCTAAACATATGAAATTGTGGTTTTGTAGTTAGCTTTTCATGAGCAGCATGCCATTTAACCTTTGTTCAATAAGCAATGACAATGGTATGCTTTCTTTCCATCTGTAATAGATCAATCCCCAGAATTTAAAAACTATATAGGATGAAATAATGAATAACAAAGCATAAAGTATGTGTGTTGTCTAGCTTTGATTAGTAGGGTAACGACATAAACTTTGTAGATGTGTGTTTCAGATATAAAATCCAGTTTGAAAATGACTCCCGTTCTGTGTGCAGGGGGCAGCAGGGCCCACAGGGACCCATCGCCCCCCTGAAGGAGAGAGAGAGACTCCTTTAAAGGTTGTCTTTGGCATATGGGGCAGATTTCTGTTAACTTCGTTCTAATGGTTTCAACAGATAAAGCTGACAGAAAACTATTTCAGAAGTTTGCCACCACACTGGAAACCCCTGAAGAAGTTATTGTAAAGTCAAAATAGAATAGAGTCCTTCTCGTTAGCATATTTCTTCTTCTTGGCTCCATGAAATTAAAGGAAGTCATTTCCGGCTCTTTAAATAGCGCTTTGGAGCCGCGGTAGCATGATTAAACAAATAATCCCTGATCCCAACGAAGTACTGAATCCCGAGTTATCCTGGGTGCTTTTTCAGGTTCAGCAGCTGGAAGAGTAGAACTCTGAACAGACACTAACAAAGAGGAACAAAGAACAACATCTATCAGCAACTTACCCTCAGAAGGTCTTTCTGTTTTACTCTATTCGGAAACAGAGAAGCAGCAGAAACGAACCCCAAACAGCCCCGGTGAGTTCTAAAAGGCGCCAAACAAAGAACGGAACCGGAGCCAGTGTGTGCCTTCAGGTTCTGACGGCGGTACAAACCGAGCCTCTGGACCCAGACACAGCCATCTCTCTGAGGACGGGACAGCGACAGAAAGAAAAGACGAGTTATCCTTCCGAACTCTCAGACACATTCCTAAAACTCGAGCTGCATCCGTTGAGGTAAAGCAAATCCGGTTCAAACTTTCAAAATAAAACAGCGATTGTTTTCGTCAATAAACAAAAGCAGACTTTTATAGATGGGGATTGCAGCTCCATATCAGTGTATGAGTCACCTGATATCAGTTGTAACGACAATATTTTTGTTATTAGGGCCTCCAACTCTATGTTGTATTTCTTCTGTTGCTTTTTGAACCAAAATTAAAAAAAACAAAACATGATTGTTATTGTGCAGGTTGTTTTATTAGACACTTTGCCTTATTATTAATGATAGATAGAAATCACTGAGCTGCCTATAAAGCTAAGAAGGTCTGCACTGAGCATAGACCTTTCTAGAGCTCTGAAGCAGAGCAGATTACTTACTAAAACTTCGACCTCATGGAGTCAATGTTTCTAACCTCGAGTCACCACCAAGTTCTGTTGATTGGCCACAAACAGGGCTATTTTCTGAAAGTACAGCAAGTTCCGTCTGTGTGTCTTAGGAAGCATTTTAAAAAAGATCTCATGCAGCATGTTGTTTGGACACTCCATCTTTAATTAACCACAGAGTTCACACAGGTCAGACATGAACATCAGAAACCACAGTACATCACCAGGAACAGCTTGGCTCAGTTTTCTAGATGGAGCAAATCAGTCCCACATTTAAAGATAAACTCTGATTTTTACACCAAAATAGGATATAATCCACAATCTTTATATGAATTACAGTAATAGGATGATTGTGAGATGCAAAAGATATAAAATGTTTTGGGGTTTTTGTCAAATAATTGGAGATGATTTTCTATGACTGAAGGAAGGAACCAAACATGAAGGAAGAAAGGCAAAAAGAAGAGAAGACATAGGGAAGGAGAGACTGAGGGCCACAAGACAGGAAGAAAGGAGACAAATGAAAGAAGAAACAAAGGAAAGATGAAGGGACATAGGGCACAAGGAAGAAAAGAAAAAGGACAAGAGAGAGAAAGAACCAAACATGGGGAAGTAAGAGCGTAAGGAATAGATAGAGGGAAGGAGAGAGGAAGAAAGGATACAAGTGTGAATGAAAAGAAAGGATAGAAGAGAGGAACAAGGCAGAATGTATGAGAAAAAAATGAAGAACAAAGGAGAATGTCTAGACAGTGGGACAGCAAATAAATAAATACTTTTCCAAACACTTATTTTGTTTTTCCACACATATCCAGACCTGGAACATGCTGAAAAGAAATTCCCTACTTCTCCAGACTGTGTGGGAACTCTGATGTCATCGGCTAATGACACATTTCAGATCACCTTTATTTTAATTGGTGCATTTTCAGCTTTTTTTGGTTTCAACTTTTAACTTAACTTATAGTTCTGAACTCAGAACTATAAGTGAGAACATTTGACTTAGTGTTAATCAGCGATGGTAATAAACGGTCAGTGAATACTCATCCATTCATTGTACTGGACATGAGCTGAGATGCTGAGGTGGTTTTAAAACTCAAACATTACTCAGGCTCCTTTCTAGAGCCCTATCTGTGAACTCTGAACTGGGAAAACAAAATAAGGCTGAGTGATTCAGATGTTCTCTCAACACACACATGACTCACCATGAAAGATGACAGCAAAATGACATTTTACAACAAAAGATGACAGAAACGACAACTCATTATTTCCACGTGAAGGCAGCACACTGGAAATGTCTTCAGAAGGACTGTTCCATCTCATGCATAACACTGATTCACTAGATGCCACTAGAGGGAGGCAGAGAGCCACAGTAGGTCTTGTGCACACAAACACATTGTCAAAGCAGAGTGGGCTGGCTGGGGAGTGGGACTGCACTGTGGACGGGCTTGGACAGGATCAGTCATCGAAGCGCCCCTCCAGGATGCTCTCAAATGAGAAGGGGACAAACTTGAAGCCTTGACCTGTGTAGAACTTGTTCTGGAACTCCACCCTGAGGGGAAAACATCAGGCAGGAAACAGATTTGTTCAACATATTCAAGTTTGGTTAAAGCCCATCTAGAGTCTTGTTTGCTAAGTGGTTTGCATTTCAGGTGGCCCTCTATTTCCATTTCAAACTTTTTTTTAAATAAAGAAAAGATAATTATTTTTATTTAAATAGAGCATGGTGTGTTTTCCCAATCCGGATGGCCAATCCTTCTGAGTTGTCACATAAACCTCAACACATAAATCTGCATCCTACTCCCAGACAAGGAGAGATCTGGATGACTTCATTTCAAGAGGGAAAAGTCAAAATGTGTTCCAGCAGGAGCTGCATCTTGGCCTCGGTCGGCAAAGGGAGTGCCCAGGAATGTCTCCCAGTTGTGGCAAATATTTGGCCAGCCACAGCGCTCAGAGGGCAACACTTAGAGAGCACAGAAATAAGAGATCCCTCTATCTGCTTCTCTCCACAGCTGGGAAGGTGGAAAACTGACTCTGCTGGGTGTGTGTATTTGTGTGTGTCTCTGTGCAGGAGAGAGTTCCTCAGCAGTGAGTGTGAAAGGTAGACTGGTCACTGACTGCGGCTTCGTTTCAACACATTTCCATTCAGTCATCTTTGTGAAAACAGCTTTAAGGATGAAAGAACCCTGCTGCAACAGACTGTGGGCTTTCAGTTACATCTACAACAAAATATTAAATCAAACTATTACTATTTTGATCTAAAAAAGCAAATAATTTAACCAAAATTATAATAAAACAGTGACATCCAGCATTGATACTAGTTGGTTTTGCCAATTTGTGGTCCTTTTGGTGTCATGCTGAACAGTCAAAGTGCTACACTAGAACCACGTTGACCCAAACACATCACTGTAGCACTTTCTCCTCCAGTGCTGAATATGAATATGTATCTGTATGTATCTTTTACTATTCCAAAGATACTGAAGCATTTACTCCACAGGTTTTCACTGTTGAAATGGCCCAGCTGGACCTCACAGGGTTGGTATGCTGTAGTGATCCTCCCTATGATTCATCCACCTTCTCTGGTACCAGATGGATCAGTGGTGTGCAGATGGTACCAGAGATGATGGAGCTCCTGGCCCATCCTAGATTCTTGTTATAAACTAACTCTGTAGTTCATCATTAACATTCCTCATGTGAATGTAAGGCAGTGAAACTGGCAGAGGTTAACTTAGAAATGATACTTCAATCAAACTTTATTCATAAAACACTTTTTATACAGTCAGGTGGAACACAAAGTGCTTTAGAGATGAACAAATGCTTGATCAGAACTGATGTGTGTTTGATTGTTGTGTATGATATGATCACTCCTAAAACACAGCTATTGCTGCGCCATAAGCAGCATGTCTCTTCAGTATGTGTAAAACATTTATGCCGTTGTGTTTTCCTCTGTGCGTGTGTGTACTGACCAGTGCAGGCGCAGGGCATGCAGGAAAGCTGACAGGCCCTCCATGATGAGCAGGATGCAAACAGTGAGAGTGGCGAAAGCAGAGAAGATGATTGACAGGCCAAAGAAGCCGCCTCCGCTGCGAGAGGACAGACCCAGGTGCATCACCATAGACCAGAGCACCTCTGACAGCTCTGCAGACACAGCAGTCATGTTAGCCCCAGGAAATGGAACCTCTGACTGCTTAAAGTGAGTGAGTTTTGTTCTGTTACAGCCCAGCTGTTCGATCACAGGGAGACACTCACGTGCATGGGCGAGGCTGAGGGCCCAGAGGCGCAGATAGGAGGCCGTGTTGGAGATGCAACCCAGACAGTATTCTATAGTGTGGATGGCCTGATGGACGGCCACATCACCAAAGTTAAACTGTACAGGAGGAAGCAGAACGTCATCTAGCACATAGCATCTCAGAAAAGGTTGTCACTTCTTCTGGCTCATACTGAAAGCTTTACCTCAAATTATTTCTATGTTGAGTAAAGGCAGTATTTTTGCAACAGTTAAAATACTGTCTGAAAAATAAACACAGGATTTTCTATGTAACAGACAGTTATTTGGAGCTTTTCCAGTGATATTTGTAGCCAGAAGATGAATGCATCACTGGTTTAACAAAAGGTCCGATACGTCCTCCACTCCACAGGCTGTCATAGTGAAACAAGAACAATGGCTTTCTGGACAGTACATTTCAAACTTAAGAAGTAATCCAACATTTATATAAGAAAATTAGGACTGTATCACTGTATTAAAATGGATATATTTTTAAATGATTAGTATCCTAAAAAGTAGCTATAATTTCATTAGTGTGGAGATTTAGATGTAATGGAGCTGAAAGCAAAGTGAAGCCGTTTGTTTGGTTCCTTGCCATCATTTTCCTCAGCAGGATCACAGCTATTGTATCCTGACGGGTCAACACATTCCCTGTGTTCTTTCCATCCCCAACCAGGACTATTCTTTCCTGTTTCAAAGCAGCAGGAAGGGGGAAACACTGGAGGCCATTGGTCTACTTAACATTGTTGACTTGGGCTTGGAACCTGCATGGTTTCCTCTTTACAAAGTTTTCTTTTGTCCTTTGACTTTTGAAAACAGAGTTCACAGAGCCAGTGCTGGAGGAGGAATGGCACAAAACAGTAATAACAGTGACCAACACAAAGTGGTGTGGATTATTTACAGTGTAGTGGGACGACTTTAGAATAGATTTATTAAAATTTCAGCTCTTTCTCTTTCTTGTTTTAAAGACGGGGAGAGTAGGGAAAAATCCAGAGTGAACTCTGAATCCAGACTTGTTTGTGTTTGCCCAGTTTTTATAGATCAGTAAACTGAGTTGCATGCTCAAACATAGACATTCATAATTATCAACATATGCATGGCTGGCACAGAGAATCGCAGTCGTAAGGAAAAGGCTAGATTGAGCTAATAATGCACATTCAGAAAACAGTCTGGAATTTGGAAGTAATAAATCAAACTGGGCGAGGCAGCTTTCAGACATGCTAAGAAGATGCAAAACTGGAGCTCTCACCGGTTCTTCTTCTGAGTGCTTGAAGTGAGGAAAAGGGAAACATTAGGGCAGGAATTCAAGGACAAAACCATGTGATCCACACAACCTGACTGGGCAATTCTAACTGCTGTAGTTCAGACTGGATATCACTGATTCTTTATCCCTCATGACTGATTATGTGTCAAATATTAAAAACTAATTTCCCAGCCCAACAGGAGAAATATACATCAGAACAAATGTAATAAGAAATAATGAAAATTATGTGATTTAGACAACTCAAAAGCACTACTCCTCAAAATCCAGACCTAAAATCGATGCTTCCTTGCAAAGTATTTATGGCAGGAAGGATTGGGTTGATGATAAATATGTTAATATCCATATATCATGTGAGTTGTATTGAATGCCTCTTTAGAGATGCGGTTAGTTCGGCGTCTACGTTTGTGTGCATCTAAAACAGAATCCTTCAGAATGAGCATGTTATTTTCAGGAATCCCTCCAGCTAGCTCCCAGAAAAACCAGAGCCTTGTTTATGTTTCTGCAATGGAAAATCTCTCTGTCATCTGCCTCTGCCTCATATATCTTCTTTTAACATGTTTCCAGCTAAACCCCTGTTGCACAACAACAAAATTGTGATTTACTATGCAAATCTATCTCAGACAAAACAAGCACTGTTGCACATTTGTAACGCCACATGGTGTAATGTGACAGGCCGCAAAGTCAATAAATCCTTTAATTTTTCATCTAAACATTTTGCATGTGGTGAAAGGAGCTCACCTCGTCTCCTTCGTCAGAGTGCTGGGAGAGCTGGTCGTGATCCATGATGCCAGCCTCGTCCTCCGTGGGTCCGTTGCCCACCCGCACCCCTCCGAACTTCTGCGTGCCCTGTTGGGTGAGTCCGGTGCATGATGAGGACACCCCTGTTTGCTCTAAAGACTGCTCTAGATTCTCTGCAGGGGTTTCTTCCCTCTTCTGTGACTAGATACAAAAGCCACAAGAGCTGTGTCTAGCATAAAGCAAGCCTTAGAAGGAACTCTTTGTCCTCAGTTTACATGAAACAGGATGGCCAAACAGTGAGACAAGACAAATACAGAAAGGATCTGTAAGCAGACCACCCTTTAAAAAAGACAAGAGAATGTTAAGGCACATCATCATTTTTAAAAGGCAACATGTAATTTCATTCCAAACTCTAATGGATGATGCATCCATTTTATTTATGCAAATGTAATAATTTGCATAAATGGGACAATAGTAATGACAATTCTTACATGTAAACAGCTAAATAGTGTAGTTCATGAGAGAACGTATGGAAGACAAGGACAGAACAGAAGCAGTATCAGCAGTCAGAGTCTCCGCTCTGGGAACAGAATCCTGGTCAAGTGAACAAAACATGTTCCCACGCAAAAGAGACAGATGTGTCCTGGTGACCTCTGATGGAGACACCATCGTGTTGGTGAGGACCTTCTCACTCAGATCATAAATAATAGATCAGCTTCTGCTCTATCTGCTGCTGAGAATGCTGGAGAGCAGGAATGGTCACAGAAATAAGGGGAAACCTTCAGAGATATGACAAATACATGAAAAAATGACTGATGATAATTTTTTTTTTTGTTTACTGAAAGGATAAAGTTTCCATTTGAGAAGTTATAAAAGAACCTTCCATATCAGAAACAAAGATCACACAGGCATATTCAAGAAATTACACTGAGTTCATTTTTCATTAAGACCATATTTTTTGCATTTTCATTAAATTATTTAGTTTTCATTTTTTGTAAGCAAAACAAATCATCACAATGCAGAGAAATAAATTTCCATAATTTGTGGTGGAGATACTGGAAAATAATATTCTTATTTATTGAATATGACTGTAATACAAACTATCTAAAATGTATTGAATGTGTGAGTGACAGCAATTTTTGACTAAGTCAAAGTGAACAGTTTGGATCATGCGTTCTAGTGAACATTGGCGAAAATGGTGAATATTATGTTGCTTTCCAACATGGAGTAGAAACATTTATTTCATTTATAAACTTTTCATATCTGTTTAGGTCTGAAGGACAGACTGAAATGAGCAGATGGTCAGACTGAGGACAGCCCAGTCGCCTCTGACAAAGACTTGTCTTCCATCAAACAATGGGCTTATTCAGAAGGCATTTTTACAGCAACACAACAATTCACTTTTGCGGCACAACGTGCATTGAAATGAATGACAACATAAGGGTGAGAAAGGTCAAATTGACAGTAAAGCATTAAATTTAGTTGGAAGACATGGGTGGGGCGGGGGTCACTTACCAGATGCCGTTTCCATAGGTGCTGACGCCGCAGCACCATGGTCTTTACTATCAGCATACAGGGAACACAGGCCAGAGCAATGAGCACCAGCAGGACCTGAATCCCTATCTGCAGCGGAGGCAGAGCAGAGTCAGCAGCAGACCCCTCAACATGTCAAAAATGGCCACTCTAATCAGATCCAAAAGCTACCAATCAGAGCCAAGAGGCGGGTCTTAGTGCTGTCAAGCATGCCCTCTGCTAATAGCCTTGGCATTAATGACTGGCTATGCTGGCTGCAGTGTAGCAGAGCAAATAGGGAAAGCAGGATGAGGATTATTGACAGCACTAAGACCCTCGTCCTGGCTGATTGGTTGTTTCTAGGTTTCTAGTTAGAAGTGGGACAAGGAAAAGGAGTGCCATTTAAAAAAAAAAAAAAATTTCCAGAATATCTGTCTCACAACTTATCACAGCTTAGTGACAGTTTCAGTAGATATGTAAAAAAATAATTTTCATAAAAGTCACAAACTGAAATAAACTGTACTACACTATTATCATTTCTTGAGATGCACCTGAATTGTTATCTAAACCTGCCGCTTATAGCTGAAGATCAAATCCTTTAGTTTACATCACATGTCAGAAAGGTAAAGTAAAAGTGAGGAGGGTTAGGGTCAGGGGTGGGACTGGGAGGAGGACCTGGCCCGAGTAGAGAGGTTTGTTGGTTGGGTCGTTGTAGTTAAACAGACACATGTTGATGAAGTGGATGAGCAGGCTTGGGGCATCTTTAGAGGTGAAGGCATCATATGCGGTCCACTTGTAGAAGATGAGCAGGATGAGGTAACCAAACAGGCTGGACATGAAGACTATTTCTGGGATGAAGCCCAGGAAGATGTTCAGAGGCTTCTTAAAGTACCTGCAGAGCAGCAAGTCGGTGAAGAACATCGTCAGCATCAGATATCTGCAAAAGGTACTAAATATGTATATCCACTGTACAACAAGATAGAGTACTTCTTCTTCAGTCTGGCGAAGATTTTCCTGTTTTAGGTCATCGAGGATTAACAAAATTATTTCTATTTGCTAAATGCCAAAATATTTAGGAGGTTTTTTTTTTGTTTGTTTGATATTTTTCCCAGTTTTTCAGAAGAAATCAGAAGCTTCCATCCATTTTCTCCTGACAGAACTGGTGGAACTAGGTCTGGTTTTTTACACCCACACGCCCCCACACCCACACACACACCCATGCACACTCACCCCTTCTCAGCCCTGCACACTAGCATTTTCTCTGCGACTGAGATCAAGACTTTGCGAAGGACGATCCAAAACACTGATTCTGTTGTCCTTCAGCCACTTTGTAGCCAATTTGGTGGATTTGTACATTTAAAGTCTTTAAATTTGACTAAAAAACTTTCAACATGTTTTTCCTGAACAAAAAAAAGCATCATTTTTTTTATTCAGGAAATAAAAAAAAATTGCAGCAATTTGTTTTGCTGCAAATTGTGGATTGCAGCAAAACAATCCACAATTTGCAAACTATAATCTGCCTTTTAATATTGCTTCCTTCCACTCTGAGTGGCATTTCAGCCCATGTAGGAACAGGGCATGTTAAAACTTTCTGCTTTTATCTATGAGCAACACTATGCTACCAGTTTGTTCACATATAATACAAAAATACGAACATTACGCCGCATAGTTACTCGAATGAAGCCAATGTTGTCCACGTTAATCATAAAGAAAAACACATGAGTGTGAAGCTCAGTAAATCGTACAGGTGGTTGAAGAGACTCAGAGAGACTCCAAACAGCATGTGGATGACGCCGAGGATCACTGACATCTTCATCTTGAACGAGTTCAGGAAAGTCAGCTTGTTGGTAGCAACATTCCAAATCTGCAGACAACACAGTGTGACTCATCGTTTTTTTAATCCAAAATGCTTGTTGATCATCATTAAGCTGTTTGCACATGTGATAAACTGATGTAGGGCTGAAACAACGATTTGGACTGTTGAAATAATCATCAACAAATTCAGTAATTGATTAATCGTTAACTGCATACAAACTCAAAAAAAGCCATTTTACAAAAAGAGCAACACACACACACACACACACACACACACATGTTGATGTTAAGAGGATTTTTTAGATGCATCCTTTGTGTTCACCAATGTTGTTATTGCAATAAAATGCTTATTTTCTTATGTAAAAAATATATGTTTATTTAGATCTTTCAATGTGGTTAAATAAAAAGTCTGAAGAATGTACTAATTGTTTTTATCCAATTAATCGTCAGGATATTCAATAGAATAATCAATTAGTAAAATAATCATCAGCCCTAAACTGAATTTATAGCTCATGAGTTAAGACATTCATACAGGATAGATCGATGCAGATTCAACCTTTTCTATCGAGAGATATGAAATATGTATGGCTTTGTGGTTTAATAATTGTGTCAGTGGATTACCGGGTCGATCCCAAGAGGATAGGGTCCGTTGAAGACCCCAGGAACAGCTGGATCTAACTGGAGAACTGCATTCCCATCAAGGGTCTCAGACCTGGGACAAATTAACAGCAAATTGTGTCAAACTCCAGGCCTGGGGGCCAAATCCAGCACAGCTTTTCATGTGGCTCACTGGAGTTCAGAGGGCCACATAAAAAGTATTTTCAAGATAACAATTGAGGGTTAGATGCTATTTTACCAATCAAATTATAGCAGTTTTTATTTAATGCCAAATATAAAAAGATGTTCAATATAATTTCATAAGAAGCATTCATAGAATGCAGCTATTTATTTTAGGGTTGTTTTGTCAGAGCCACAACCGGCCCGTTGAGGACATGACCTTGATTTGGCTCAAAATGAAAATGAGTTTAGCACACCTGTCATACATTATCTACTGTTTCCAAGTTCCGACAAAAGTGTAAAAGACTCTGATTAAGAGCTCAGATAGAATTATGACATTTGACTTGAGGGAAGTTGAAGAGAGCAGCTGACTTACGACCAGTTGGCTCCTTTAGGATTGAACATGGGCCTGACGCTCCAACCAGAACCAAACATGTTCAGAGACTTGGAGAAACAGTCGTTGTAGATGATGCCTGTGTAGACTGAGAAGATCCCCATCAGAAGGATGATGTAGCGACCAGCGAAAACCATGTTGAACATCTGCAATCCCAAAGCACAGCTTTAGACGGCCTCTCTGCCTTGGCTGTGGGTTTCTGGTGCTTTTCTGAGCACCAGTACCTCGTTGTCGCTTTTCTGTGCGAGGATTCGACTCTCTCTGAGGACCAAGTACAGGGCAGCAGCGGTCATCAACACCCCGTGACCCATATCACCAAACATCACAGCAAACAGGAAGGGAAAGGTGATAATGGTGTATGGAGCTGCAGCAGAGGAGAGGAAAAGGTGGAAATGGTCAATGTTCATATCAATAACTAAACTGTGAAGTTTAGATAATACGATGGTGATATACATACAGGCACAAAGTCATTTAAACAGAAATGAAATCACATGGAAAGGAGCTAATGCTTGAAATTGATTCCAGATTTTATTTTCCTCTATGGTGCCAATACTTTCATGCACTTTGCAGGGAGCACAACTATCAAAACTGATAAATCAACCACTTGCAGATGCAATAATCTAGTGATTTCTAAAATATTAAAGTGGAACAAAAAAAGCGAAACCATAAATTCAATAAGGATTCAAATACTTTTTCACAGCATTTTCTCTGCCCTGATGCTGCTATGTTAATCAGCTATGTTACCTACATATAAATAGTCACACTTATTGTCTCTTGTTTCATTCAAAGAGGCACAGACTCAAGCTTCAGAATGCAGACAGTCATTTTGTGTAAAACCTGGATTTATTTCCCGGTAGTTCCCGATCCCGTAGGCGTCAACGATGTTCTGGAAGCCCGACGTGAACTTGTTGGTCTTGTTGAAGGTTGGTGGGGTCTGCTTGGTCTGCATCCTGTTCAGGATGGATGGCACCGTCGAGCCGCTCCGCTCCTGTCAAACAAAGCCTTCGTTTTCAGGATGAGTATAACAATCATACGCCCAGTGGAATCAGTGACTTTTGTATTGAAGTGCTCATACTGTGATTCTGAAAATAAAAATAGAAAGAACTTTTCAGTCTTTAAAAATTTTTTAGACACACTAATAAGAAATGCTGTTATTATTAACAAACTTTTGAATTGAATTGATTATTCAAATCAATAATTCATCAACTTTACAATAGAAGCTACTGCAATGACGATTCTTAACCTTGAAGTTTAGTGCTGGTAACCCACACAAAGCTAAAACACCTGGGTTGTGTGTGTGTGCGTGTGTGTGTGTGTGTGTGTGTAATAAACAAATTAACACACCGTTCCTCTGCGCAGAGCGAACTGGATGGAGTCCAGGTCTGAGACGGGACACCACACCTCGGCGATCAGACATTTCTGTGTGACGTCGATGTTGCAGAGGTTCAGGGTGTGATAGATGGCCTTCATCTTCCTCACTTTGATGAACCACACCCTCATGGTCTTAGAGGCAGCCTGCAGCACGCGCTGGCGGTGGTCTTCGGTTTGGTTCAGAACCTAAAGCAGTAGGGGAGGGGGAAGAAGAGCTTTCAGTACCGACCAGAACCAGCTGCCCGGATTTCTGCTCTGAATGTTCCAGGATAAGCAAAGGAAACATTTCTGTGCTTGTAGTCATAACAACCAGAGCTGGGATATTCATGAAAAGAAAGTTGGTCCTGTGCACTGCATTGCACAATGGCTTAAATAAAGTCTTCCAGTACAAAAATCATAAAGCATGAAAAACAATTCTCCGCAAATCTCTTCAATAACTTTCTTCTGTTGGTTCTGAGTCACAGTCAGTAAAGCTACAGTATGTCACTTTTACAAAAACATGTTTTCTACATATTTGTTAAAACTGTTAACATGAGACAGATAATCTTTAAAAAAAAAAAAACCTCAAGCTCATCCACCTCGTCCCACTGCTCTGTACTTCTGTACCTACAGAAGTGCATCACTCCTGGTCACAAAGGAGGAGGGCCTTAGTGCAGGGAATCCTGCTTGTGTATGCGCTTTTATATGCCTCTTCCTGTCTCATGCCACTGTGCCCCTGAGCAAGACTCTTAACCCCAAGTTGCCTAGCGATTAGGACAGTGTGTGAGTGTGTGCCCATGAGTCATCGTGGCTGAATGTGGCCTGTGTGTGTAAAACACTCTGAATGGAAAAGCTCTGTACAAGTTCAGTCCATTTAATAATGTTATTGGAATGCATAAGATATGTCTTATTTTTTCTTTCTTTGATTCCAAGACTGCTCTGTGTTACAGCAGGGTGTAACACAAACAGAGGTGACTCACCTCTACAGCCAAATCCAAGCTTTTTTTCCTGCCATTCACTTGTGGAGAAGAAAACATCTTTACACAATGAGACTTTCATAAACTCACTGAAAACCACCTTTTATCAAAGAGAACCGAGCACAGGCCAGAACAAAGGTGTTCTGCAGCACAATGTTTCTGATGAATTACTCCTTTGTTTGGTGAGTTCTAGTAAAACAAGGAGAACCAAAAGCCTTTCTGATAATTATCCTGTTTGAACAAAGGCTGGAGAGGAGTTGCGGTACAGATAAAATCCTGAAGAACCCCTCAATCTGTCTGCTTTGTTCATGGAGAGGTTTATCTTTCGTCTGGCAAACACATAAAGTAATAAAACTCACCATTTGGAGGTCCTCAATGCGGCTGTTGACTCCAGCCAGCATCTCTTTCCTCTCCTGGGGGGTCTCTGGGCACGGGTAGAGAGACGCTCGGAACCTGGAGGAATTCACCGGATCACCAGGTGGACAGAACTGAACCTAGTTTCTAAGACTCTAAACCAGTATGAAATGAAAACCCAAAACTAAATGCAGTTCTCTGAATACTGTCCAGTGACAAAAAGGAAAAATGTTAAAGGGATTTGTTTTTATACCAGATACATTTGGTTTGTATATTCAGAACCTATTCCAGCCCTAACTTGCAATAAATCAGAATCAAATGAGATGAAAATCGTTGTTGTTTTTCGTTATACAAATGAAATCAGCTAAAACTAGCTAACTAGCTAAAACAGCCATTTTTACTGTGTGACATTAAATTAGTTTCCTGTTTTAAAGTGTAAAGATTACCTGTACGACTTTAAGCTTTTAAATGCCAGACTATGTTGAGGGATTTTCTAATAACTTTCTTCATGTTCATGTGTTTCCCTCCATATCCTCTGTTTTTGGTAAAATTGCCTTTAAAATGCCTGAATTGGGTCAAATTTTTCTGTTTTGAAATTGAAAGCCCCCTATAACTCCTGCTGACAGAACGAATGATCCTGAGACAGGTTTGGAGGCCTCCCTGCTCACACACACCTTCTCAGCTCTGCTCACTAATTTCATCTGAGACTGAGATCAGGACTTTGTGATGGACACTCCAAAATCACTGACTTTGTCATTAAGCCTGATTTTTACATTATGATCTGAAGTGAGCAAAGCTCATGTGGAGAGCATCTAATCAGTCTAATCCTCAGATCTGAATCAAACGGGTGAATTAACTCCTTAAGAAGGAATTAAGAAGAATGAAGAATGGAAAGAAGAATGGTAAATGCCCCTTTCAGACATACTTCACTATTTCTAATTGATTCCAATAATTGCAAGTTCCCATTTCATATTTTCATATAAGGAAAAATGAACTATTAATGCCTGTATGTCCAGTTATAAGAGGTGATATGTGTCCCAGAATGCACGCTGTCATGCATTCTGGGACCTCTGTATCCTCTGAAAAAATGTTCTGAAGAAATCCTTCCTCACCGTATGTAGAATTCTGTTTATTTCACACAGACTAGAGACAATCCAATCTCTCATCAGGATGGATGTCAGTGCACAGTGTGAAAGAGAGACTCTAGACAGTGAGGAGTCGTGCAGCTGGGGACTGCTCCTCCTCTACATACAAACCAAATGAGTCTCCTGATGAGCTAAAACTTCCAGGTTCATCCATACAACATTCTTCCATTCCTTAACTCGTATTAATCCAGTAAACTGGGATTATGTTGATAAGTGCCCTCCTCCTGAATGTGCTTTGATGATACTCACTCAGAGTGTATATTCACTTGAGCTGAACAATATTCCAATCTAAAGCCATGACTGCTAACAATATGAAGGAAAACCACTGGCCCACCCTTCACAGATCTTCTTCACCCTGTTCTTGAGTTGGTCACCCTGGAAGAAGATGATGAACACCGACTTGTGAACTTGGTCCCCCTATAAAAAAAAATGAAGATGCATTAAAAAACAGAGAAAGTTTAGATTAATTAGTGTGGAGAATTTCTCCTGAATCTTTTGTGCTTGCAGTTCAGCTACAGTTAATTCATGCCCACTACTGTTCTCTGTCTGAAACTCGTTCTGTCTGATGCTGACCGTGGTAGGGTCCTCCAGAGGGTCTTCAATCTCTGCCTTTCGTAGGAAGACATTACCACGACACACCCTCCACAGCATCCGCTCGAAGGTGGGAATCCTCTCTCTGCTGATCACTCCAGCCACAAAGCTTCACGAAGAACACATTAGAAGAAGTGCTGTGTTTGAGTGATGGGTCAGGCTTAGGATTCAGGTTAGAGTTAGGCAATAGAAATGAATGGAAGTCAATGTGCAGTCCTTGTGAAGATAAAAAGACACAAAGTCTGTCTAGGTGTGTGTGCGTGTGTGCAGGTGTGCGTGCGCGTGTGTGTGGGGTTGTGTATGTGTGCGTGAGCGTGCGTGTGTGTGGGGTTGTGTATGTGTGCGTGAGCGTGCGTGTGTGTGGGGTTGTGTATGTGTGCGTGCGTGTGTGGGGGTGTGTGCATGTGTCTGTTTGAGTCTAATTCACTTGTTCAACAACTCAGTTGATAAGATTTTTTTGTCAGCCCTCACAAAAATTCTGAGTGTTTTTTAAACGGAGTTTAAACACAGATCACATGAGGAAAAAAAAGGAGGAACTCCAAAAGATAAAACAGCTAATCGTTAATATAAAAAAAAAAAAAAAGTTGCAGGCTCCAACACTGTTTCTTCTGTCAATTTATTCATTAAAAATATTTAATAAACCGCAAGACATCATGTTATTAAACTGTTGTTTAACCCTGACCCTAAATTATATTAACTTTAAAGGTAGTGTCTGAAATATTTCAAAGGTGTTGATTTTTTTAATTAAAATATCAAAACACATCCAAGTTAATACATGATCAACTGAAACAGCAGGAAGCTGATACAGTCATTACCCCAGTCTGAGCGGGGCCCCGCGGCCCCCCTCACTGCCCTCCATCAGTGCTGACGACTCCTCCAGCAGGTTGGGGTCTTCCATCTAGTAAAGAAATCTTCATCACTTCCTTCTACATGATAACCATGCATTAGTTTTATTGGTTTGGCTGCAATGCTGCTCTTTGTTAAACAAAGTACAAACAGAGAATGTGTGTGTTCACATGATCAAACCTCATCAAAGAACTGCTGGGTTCTGTGCAGGATGTGTTTGAGTTCCGTCAGCTCCAGGAAGTTCTTCTTCAGGGCTTCTTGGTTGGTGTTGATCTCCTTCAGTTCATTCTCCAGCTTCTCAAACGTGGCCTGCAGAGTGTGAGGCGTTACGGTTACGAATAGTGTGAAAGCTAAAACATGATGCTGAATATTTGAGTGCGGAGAAAACCATGTGTGCTACAGATGAAACATTTGTTTGAATGAGGAAGATTTGTGCCAACCTCCAGGTCGATCATGTCTCTGGGAAAAGGAACTTCTGGATTCTCTCCAGTGTCCACCATCGGGATGCTCGCCTTCTTGATCTCCTTCTCAACAAACCCTGTTTGACCAGAAATTCTGTTATGTACAGTGAAACCAGATGTTTGCATACATTAAAAATACAAGTGGTGGGATTTGAAGTTAGTTTCGGGTTCTGTAATTAATTGATCTCAGATCGAGAACCATATAGAAATTGATGCATGTCGAAGAAAAAGAATTATTAATTACTTAATCAAAATTAATGTGTTAGAATTCCAGCCCTAGGAAATATATTTCTCATTGTCTGGTGTTAAATCAGAATAAGTTTAGGATAGGATTTACTTTTACCTTTTGTTTTAGGGTTTACTTTGAGAACAAGACTAAAATTATATTTTCATCTTTTTCTGCTGACTTCCACAACCTATTATCAATTAGGATTATCAAAATTGGTCATGTCTGAGATATATATATATATTTTATTACCTTCTAAAGAGTCAAAACAAATTACATAAACTAAGATTACTGTGGCAAGTATATTCAGAGATGCCTGGTTGATAATATTGTAACTTTCTAATTCAAAGCTGAATTCCAGGTTTCAGATCTTAATAAACCAGAGCAACAACGGTGTGACATTTACTCACTTAGCTTCCTGTCCATCTCCTCACATCTTCTCACTTCATTCACAAACTTGCGCTGGAATACGTTGACATCTGGATTCAGCTGTGCAACACAAAACAAATGACGTCTCCATAACAAATGATTGCCACCAACTCAGTCAAATGGAAATGCAAGGAACTTCTGAAACAAGTTCATTTATCCGGAGCAGGATTTAGGTTTTATTATCGTACATCTCTGAACTGGACCATGCCGAGTTCTCCCAGCTCGCTGACGCAGCAGTAGGCAGCCTCAGACTGGAGGAAGAGCTGGGCCAGTGTCATCTCTTCACTTCTGAACAGTTCCCCCATGGTGAGCGTCACACACCAACTCAGCTACAATAGTGACAGACTGAGAACAAGGAGACTGGAGTCAGGAAACTAGAAACCACAGCTCAAATACATTCAGCCACATCTTCTGTCCATGCACTGAAAAAACAGAATGGAGCTACAACTAAAAAAAAAAGCTGTGTGATCGAATTGAGTTACTTTTATTATGTTTGTTTAACATTACAGCTTGTTTAATAGATTTACTTAGATAAACTTAATTGATTACATGAAACAAATTATTATTATTATTATTATTATTATTTACGTTGGAGCTCCGTTCAATTTGTGTGTGTGTGTGTGTGTGTGTGTGTGGGGGCGTGTGTGCGTGTGTGTGTGTGTGAGCTCCTGATGATCGGACCGGTTCTGAAAACCAGAACCTGTCCCACAGAACCCGGCATCATGGCCGCCTGATGTCCCAGCATCCCTCCCGCTTTGGCTCTGCCCTTCAGCGCTCAAGGACGCCATGATGCTGCAGCCTGCCATCCTCATCCTCATCCTCACCTCGGGTTCTCCATCAGTGCACTAACCGAGCCTCATACCTGGTAAAACCGGTAAAAACCAGTCTAGTTGCCGGTACTGAGGGCTCCAGCTGTCGCTGCCATTGAGCGTTTTCTTCTCTAGTCTCCATGTAGTCACCGTGTTCCGACACGGAGGAAATATTTGAGTGACGCACTTCCTACGGCTTATTATTTATGAAGCTGCCGGAGTGTCTGACGCTGGAACACTGGAAAACAGCTCGAAATAACTCACATGTATCGAGCTTCCCAGCCTGAAGGTCCCACCACCAGCAACAGCTCCACCAGCAGCTCCGACTCCGGGAGCGGCGGCTCTTCCTGCTGCCTGTCACGACGTCAGGGATGCTGGATGCTGGATGCTGCTCAAGGCTGATCCATCAGACCGAGCGGAGAGGTTCAAAATAAAACAAGTGTTTATTTTATAAAAAATAACATTTTCCGGTCACAAGTCTAATATTTACCTGCTATGTTTTCATGTTTATGGCATATGTATTCATATCGTATTTATTTGAACACATCTGAGTATTATAACATTATTTGTCATTTCCTACTGAGCGAAACGATGCTGGCAATAGATCAGATTTATTTCGAAAATCATAACCGGAAAGGAGGATTAATTTATGCAGTTCACACAAACTGAAAAAATAAATAAATAAACACCTCAACCAATATGCAAACACCTGCCACTTTATTAGGTATACCACGTCAGTTCCGGGTTGGACCCTCTCTTTGGGCTCAGAACAGCCTGAGATCTTTAAAGCATTTATTCAACAAGATGTCAGAAACATTCCTCATAGATTTTGATCCATATTGTCCATATTGACTTGATAGCATCACCTAGATTTGTTAGCTGAACATCCATGATGAGAATCTGTTCCTCCACATCCTCAGGTTTCTTCAATGAGATGTGGTGACATGATGGTGAGTTCACAACACAAACCAGTTCAACTCAAGCTGGTTTTGATCTTTATTCTTCTGGAATTGATGGATCAGAGGAAGGGTGAGGGACGGACACGGTCAGTATCAGTACTCCTGTGGTTTAAATGATGCTCAGCTGGTGTGAAGGGGCCCAGTTTTCCAAGTAAATATTCCCCACACCATGATACCATCATTATCCTTAACTATTCATATAGGTACAAGAAAACAAAGGTCCCCCAAACCGCAAGGGGCCTACAGACTTGCATTTTAACACAGATCTCAATTTTTTCTATCGTTTGTCAAGGAGAAAAATATTAATAAATTTGATTTGACATTTTCAAATCAATAATTATTTTTAGATAATTAAAAAACTGTTAAAAATGCATCAGTATTGGCGAGTTTACTTTGTAAAAGTGCAACGAGTCATCTTTACTGTTTGATTACTGTGTAGCCATAGTTACAATTTGATCCTACCAGTTTAATCTTTTCTTTGTGCTAGAGCTCAGTTTGATCACAAATACATCTCAGCAAATAACAACCAATTATCAAAGGTTGCTTCTAAATCCAGCAGTTAGAGTTGGCCTCTTGCCCAGATTCCAGCAGATCTCTATGTAAACAATATTAGTGGTGGTGATGCTCTTAACAGGAAGAAGGGCCCCTAATCTAATTCTGCCTGAGGCCCTATTTCACCTAGAGTCAGCCCTGGATAAAGGATGGATGGAGCCATGCTTTCATGCTTATATCAAATTTGACCCAACCATCTGAACGTTGCTGATGAAATCACTTCACAAGTTTGTGTTGCTAGATTGGAGCATCTAGAACCAGTTTGACTTTTCTGACATTAAAAGTTTCTCTCATTTAGACCTTTCTCTGTGAATCTGAGTCATGGCTGCTTGTGAAAATCTCAGCAGACCAGAAGGTTATCAAACACACAATGTTTCACAGTGTACAATGAGAAACGATGTAATCATCCATCCATCCATCCATCCATCCATCCATCCGACAGTCTTTAGTAACATTACTGAAACTTTATGGTGAAACAGTTCAGAAATACTCCTAATACTTCCAGAGCATTGAAATACTTTCTGTTTTAAGACTCTATTTTTTTTTTTAACTTACTTAATAAAAGACTAGTCTTGTCCAATCATTTCCATAAAGGAGTTCCAACCTGGACAGAGTTTAAAGCAGGATACTTAATGAAGTGTCGTTGAACAGCTTTGTGGAAGTGGAGAACTCCCACTTCGGTTTGTGAAATACTGCAGCTGAAGTTCCATGTTGGCTTTTGCCCTATTTCTCTGGACTAATGTCAAGTTTTCATGACCTCGGTGTGATAAGGAGCAGGTATATTTATGGAACCACAGGTAATTCTCAGTCACTTTATAGGAAAATAATTCTGTTTTTACCTTTTGTTTGGGTTTGCATGTTTTTGGTGGGAGAACCAGCTGCTCAATCCTCCCCCTTGTTCTCTGTTACAGCTGGATTACCACAACAGATCCTGCTGTGGAGGCTAATGCTAGTTAGCATGACCACTGACGGCAGAGGATTAACAGTAATTCTTAGCACACCTTCTTAAATTGACAGCACTAAGACACTCCTCGTAGCTCTGATTTGTTGTTTTTGACTAGGAGCCGTGTGTTTTTGCAGATGGCAATAGGAGGAGATCGATTATTCTCATTCTGTCACGACGTGGTGCAGACTTACCAAACATGTAAAAAAAATATTGTTTTTAAAAGTTACATAATGCAGCTTTAAAGGCAAATAAATTAATCTGTGAGCTTCTGAATCCATTCTCTTTACACCCTTGACCCTAGTGGGGTCAGGAGGTCACCAGTCCATCACAGGGCCACACAGAGACAGACAGCACAAGCAATCATGCACGCACACACTCACACCTAGGGAGAATTTAGAGAGACCAATTAACCTGACAGTCATGTTTTTGGACTGTGGGAGGAGTACCCAGAGATAACCCACCATGCAAAAAGACCATGGGCCGGGAATTGAACCCAGGACCTTCTCACTCCAAACCAACAGTGCTACCTACTGCACCTTTGTGCAGCCCAGCTTCTGAATCTGAAGGCAAACAAAAAGTGTCTGACTCTTCTCATATTCAGCAAATAGAAGACTTTGTTTCTGCATTCAATTTCATTCAGATAATCAAAGAGCTTAGGTTCCATTTGATTGACACAATGACACCACAAGTGTGGCCTTCTACTATAAAACCACTGCTTGTTCTAAATTTGAGTTTGTTTTGTCTTTTCGTCTCGCTGGTGGCTCTGGTCCATGATGAGTCAAGCCCTGCTTTGCCTTTGTAGAAGAAACTCTGCAGGGCATGAAGAAAGAAGAGGAAACAAGAGCAGATGTGGCCCAACATTCCTCCTAAGTTGTGCCCCGGCTTGTATCCAAGCATACTGCTGCAGCTCTGCTGGCTCTTCCAGCCCTGTCAACAGTGCAGGGGCAGACCAGGAGGGTGTGTCGTTAAGAGGCTGAGTCTTGGGAGGAGATAGAGGAGGAGCTTGAGCAGACGGGGGAGTCCAGTGGAAAAAGGGGCTGGAGAGAAAGTACCCTGCAGGCTGTAGTTTGATGCTGGGGTTTTCTGCCACAACTCTTATGTGGTGACATCCAGCACTGCTTGTCTTCTTCTCCACACGGATCTGACTCCGGGAACTTGTGGAAGACAGAACAGCATTAAAACGGGCTGCATGCTGCAGAAACAGGAGAAGTAAAGAGCAAAGGAAAAAGAAGAACCTGGTGAGAGGGCAAGAATTTAGACAATTGAGAAAGCTTAAGCAAGTATCAGCGCCTCAAATTAGTCAAGATGGCAACCATGGAAGCACTGGAATCCTCAAGTGCCATGCTGGAGCCTCAGACCCTGACTGAAGTCTCCGATGATGAGTTCAATCTGCCAGCCTCTGATGAAGAAGATAATGCCCTTGCTGCTGCCAAGAAAGACCTGCATGCCATGGGCACAGAGGAAGAGACGAACGAAAACAAGGATGAGGCGCCAGCCTCAGACACGCAAGTAAACGGCGTGATGGTTCTATCTTTGCTTGACAAGATCATCGGCGCAGTGGACCAGATCCAGCAGACCCAGAGCGGGCTGGAGACCAGACAGCAGGAGATGGAGCGCACGGTGACCAGCATCCAAGGAGAGTTGACCAAGCTGAGCAAGAACCACAGCACCACGTCCAACAGTGTCAATAAGATGATGGAGAAGGTGCGCAAGGTCAGCGTCAACGTCAAGACCGTCCGAGCCACGCTGGAGAAGCAAGGCGGCCAGATAAAGAAGCTGGAGAACAACGAGGCAGAGCTGCTGAAGAGGCGCAACTTTAAAGTCATGGTGTACCAGGTGGGAGAGTGTTGGCATGCTTTTACTGAGGTTTCTGAAACATCAGGCTGACATGAGAAATGGGTGTGGCACACTGGCGCACTGAACAGCACGATGAGCAGTTGATACTCTGGAGTCTAGTTTATGTAATAATAATTTAAAAAAAACAGATTCAGGTGTGGTTTATGAAACAGGACAAGAATCCTGAAGATGATCCCACTTTGTTTTCAGGGAGGGGCTCCAGGTTTTCTGCTGTTACCTGAAGCCCTTCCTCTGTACCTCAGAACTGATTTCAATATGACATGCAAGTGTGTGCAAAACTATTAGTCTGCAATAAGTTCACCAAGAACTCAGAGAAGAATTACAAATGAAATTAAGAGCCCATATATTCTCTCACACTTTTTCTCTTTAATAAGTAACTAGTTTAAAGTTTAAGTCTGACTTAAAGGTTGTTATGATTCTGACAGATTCTGGCACTTTGTGTGGTCAGACAGCATACAAACGCAGATTTGGGTGTGTATGTGTGTGTGTATAGGTGTGTGTGCGAGTGGTGAGCGTGCTCCCAATCTGAACACCTCTGCCCCTACTCATTACTAATAAGCTTGTACAAAGTGCATTTCACATCACTTTATATGAAATCCAATGAGATCCTTTTTTTCTACAAATGCCCAAAAACATTAAAATGTTTAAAATATAATATCCATATGAATTGGTGTGATGACAGTTTTTATTTTTTCAAGACAGGGAGAACCGTTTGTGAGGGAAGCTGAGGGAAACCCAAACTTTTTTTAGACTGTGAGTTCATTGCATCTGTTCACACATGTATGTGCATTCGCACGCGCGTGCGTGCGTGTGTGTGTGAGACTGGTTTATGTTTATGAACCGTAGTGCAGGAACATTCAGATTTTCCACCCTTGACTCAGACATCATGGTTTGGAACAAGCTCGCTCTCTCTGCCTCCCTCTGAGTCGCTCCAGCAGCTACAGTACATTTCACATTAGGTAACAGACTGACTGTGAGACAGAGTTCAGCATTTCACTATGCCCAGAGTTTCTGCAAACTGACACGGCAGCAAAAGACAGAATGTTTAATAAACTGCAGATGAGCAGGGAAGAGCTTTAAGGCTGAGCTTAACTCAATAACTGAACTGTTTCTCAATCTGTGGATGTCATAAATCTCCTCAACATTGGGATCTAATAAAGATGTGGGTTTCTAGTTTCCAATGCAGCGTATTTGAAACATCCAATAGTCAAAAACTATAAAAATTTGGACATTTTGCGAGAGTTTGGCTCTGTGGCGAGGCAAACTCTGCCTTAGATGCTTGTTGTGGGCTCCCTGACTAACTCAAAACACTGAGTTTATTTATGGTTGCCAGAAAACAAAGAATTCATCATCATTAAATGCGCTCGCACACATGCATGCATGTGCTCGCTGCTCTGCTTTCAATTTCATGGGCATTTTTTGATTTCTTTACAGAACACGTTTCAAAATCCAACTGGTCTGGAAACACATTCATCACTAGAGGAGCGTTCATTATTATAGAAAATGATTTAGACTCACGACTGCTCCCAAACAGTCATCAAGTAAAACTGTGGAATCAGTAAGTTGATATGGCCACTGTTGGCCACCTGTAACCTACTTATTTTAATGCAGACACTAAGTGGCCAGATGTTATATCCTATGTACATCACTCCTGTCTCTATAGCTTTTTCTCCTCATCGTAGTTGTGATTTCTGCCCTGACACACAAACATTTTAAAAATGAACATTTTATTATATAAACAGTGTGTATTTACCATAGCTAACAGTGTTCTCAGTTCTTTTTAAGAAGATGCCAGAGAACGATCTGAAGGTTCCTCTAACCAAACAAGCAAAGAGCCCCTCCTTTTCTTGTGCGTTTTCTCCCAAACACAGAGCCAGTTTTTAATATGGGCAACTAAGGTTGCCCATATTATGTCACATGCCCAGGGTGTCATGTGACACTTGGTTTTTCTTAAACAGGCAAATCCGTCTCACTCCTGTGACTGTCACACTTTAAGTTCCCCAAGTTGACACACAGAGACAGAGCAGAAATATTTGGGACAGGCGACCATCAACGTTGACTTCCACAGACTAGTAAGTGATACCACTTAATCCAAAACGCCTCCTGGGTATTTTTGAAGACGTTTCACCTTTTCTGTTGGTTTGTAAAGAATTTACAAGAGGATTCTGTAAACCAAATCAACTCTCTGCTACTGTAGCACAGTGCAGAGAGTGTGCCATTTATCTCTGTTTGGAAGGAGGATAAAAGTGAATGGTCAAATGAAAAAGAAGAGGTGTCCGGCTCAGCAATGGGAGTGGATGGGTGTGTAATGATGAAGACCAGGGACCATATTTAGACAGCTGACTCATAGCAGAGGAATTTCCAGCTCTCTGTTGTAACCATTTTCTAACAAGTCACACAATCAAGTCCTCTCCATTTAAAACATTTGCACTTTGAAGTTAATTTTACCTTTAAGTCAGCAAGTCTTTTTTTTTTTCCGGTACTTTAAATTTTTAGTTTTAATGTTAATCTTGGCACCACTTGGTGTGAGATGTATTATTGTATGTTTTACTGTAAGCTCTACAATTTATTTTGTCCCTGTAGCACTTTGAGATTTCTTTGAAATATAAGGTGCGTTACAAATAAAATTTATTATTATTATTATTATTATTAAGTCTTAAAGGAAAAGACTTGACTGTGAGTTAAGTTTTCTCAATTTTACTCTTCTTAATTCTAGCCAATTTAAACTTTATTAGGTTCTCCTGATTTGCCAACCTGTCACACTGCAGTTCGATTATTTTTCTTTTGAAGAAATCAGAAGACATTTTACAGAAAATACAAATCAGGGGCTGAAGAAGAGACTGGTGTCGTCATCAGTAGTGAGTTTCATTAACGATCTTTATCTTATACAATCAGAAGGTCAGGTAAGCCTGTGTGGAAGTGATACACTGTATTATGTTGTCATTTCTAGCACCTTTACTGTTTAGCCCTGATAACAACTATTTCAGACTTTGACTCAGAACATGGCTTCCTAACAATCTTAAAAATAATCTGACTTAGAATAATGAATAATAGTGAACTGTAGTACAGTAAAGGATGGGACCATGTGACCACAGGGATTAACTACATCACTATAGGGTCAAAAATAAAAATGCAGCATGTTCATCTCTTTTTAAGCTTCTTTCAAGAGACATGCACATTGCTGTTTTGAATATTTTAGCACTTTATTAAAAATAGACTCACAACAACTGTCTACATGTTGAATTAAATATCAAAATATTAAAACTTTTAAAGCTTTAGATATATCAATAAGCATAAATGAATCTTAAGGTCAAACTGCACAGGTTTGGATTCCTGACCTACAGCATCACAACCTACAGATGGATCTGAGGAAGACCTGAGGCTAGAGTTAGACTTACCTTTCAAAAGATTTAGACTTGACTTGGACTGGCCTCTCAAAGATTTTAGTGTTGACTTGGCTGGGTAACTCGAAGCCAGCCCCTAATTAGCCAGTATCTGACTAATTGGCTTTCTATCTATTTTGTTGTTAATAACAACAAAATAGTGGGATGAGTGGGATATATGAATCCTAGACATGTTGGTTGATACATATGCCTCTAATGATCTCCTCTTACCATAAGATGAGACCATTATGTGGCCCACCTAGTGGTTGAAGTGGGAACTACATGTGATTTATGGAAGTGGCGGTTTGCAATGGGCAGACTGGATGGAATTTAGTTGATAATGCCTGACTTAGGTTTTATGATTAAAATACTGATGTATTGTGCATCCCTAGTAATTTCTTTCAATCTGTTTTGTGTCCTCTGTGTTGGAAATCAAAATACGGTCACCTTGATATTGCAAAAAAGGAGCTATGTCTCTGCAGTCAAGAAATGCTGACTCAGTTGTAACATCTTGACCTGATCAGGACTTTTTGGAAAGTGACTTGTCAATGTCTCTTGCTAGAGGTGTGGAATGTACACATTCTCATTTTTTCCCCAAGAAATATGGTACAAAACTGAAGCTAATCTCCAGACAAAAACAACAAATATTTGTGTGCATGACAAACGCAGGTTGTGTGGGGAGCTGTGGTCAGGTCAGTAATGGGTGTGAGTGGAGATTCATTACTGCAAGGTGTGAGCACATGTATTTAGAGCTGCCCACTTGTGATCAGATCAACACAGAGAAACAGTGAGGCCAGGTGTGAACACGGTGCTTAATGCTTTAATGCTTAATGCTTTATCACTGACACGGCGGACAAGCTGGAAGCTGAGTACGCTGTATTCTCAGTGACAGCTGACGCGGATGTGATAAGTGTGAGAGAACAAAGAAGGAAACATCGTCTCTTCATAAACCAAAGGTCAGGCTCTGAAAATGTTGTGTAAAGCACATTTTACCCACCGAGCAAACAGGCTGCATTGCATTAAAATTCATGAAGGCTTAACCAGAGCAAGCAGGTCTGTTCAGCCCCATATATGGACATTTGAGCCAGAAATGTTCCTCTCTCGTTTCAATGTGCAGGATTGTAAAGGCCATTGTTTCAGTTGAGTGAGTTAACATGTTTACAGCAGGCAGAGACTGTGTTGACATGAAACATCTTTGAATAATCATTGAAAATGACTTGTGGAAATAAAGTAAAAATAGTTGAGAAACATGGAGAACTTGAAAATGAGGGTGA
This sequence comes from Poeciliopsis retropinna, assembly GCA_010277075.1. Taxonomy (NCBI): domain Eukaryota; kingdom Metazoa; phylum Chordata; class Actinopteri; order Cyprinodontiformes; family Poeciliidae; genus Poeciliopsis; species Poeciliopsis retropinna. Next base: position 1,505,926 of record VMRM01000023.1, read on the forward strand.
TAGAAGAGAAAGAGAGTGAGAGAGAATCTAAAAATAGCGATTGTTGCATTCTTGTTTGATTGTGAGAAGGAAAGGACCTTTAGATTGTGTTCCTGTTTGGGAGATCTAGTCCACTGATCTGTTCTTTGAGCAGATCACTGGCTTGTAGGTGATCTTGTTTGATCCTTCCAGATATAAGGTCTTTAAGTTTGAAAGTATCCCATGTTTTCTTTGACACTCTGTGAGGTACAACTGGTTTCAGATCAGAAAAACATACACAGTGAAAGAACTTTCGAGGTCGGAATGATGGGAAAATCATCCTCGGCTGTGTGTCTTTAAATGTTAAAAGTGTTGTTCCTGTGGGGATGCATCACTTCAAGAGGACATCCACAATCTAAGCTGACCAAAACAGTATGTCACTCCAGCTTCACAGACTTAACAATTAGTAACTATTTAAAGAACATTTCAATTCAATTCAATTTTATTTATCAGAGCAATTCACAACAAATTTTGTCTTGAGGTACTTTACAGAAAATGCTTTCAACTCAATCATACATACATTCCAGTTGATCCTCGTTATCAAACATTACAGTATGTTCAATTAATCATTCAAAGTAATTTAGTGACTCTATCTAAGGCAATTCCAGGCCACGAGGGCCGGTGTCCTGCAACTCTTAGATGTCTCCCTGGTCCAACACAGCTGAATCAAATAGCCAAATTGTTTCCTAAGTGCAGTCAAGTTCTCCAGAGTCCTGCTAATAACCTCATTATTTGACTCAGGTGTGTTGAAGCAGAAACACATCTAAAAGGTGCAGGAGACCGGCCCTCGAGGCCTGGAGTTGCCGTGTTTTTGTTTTTGACCAGCTTCATAACAACCTCTCTTCATCCTGCTGGACTTGCCAGCTGTGTGGTAGCTACCTTCTTTACCAAGCAGTTGATGTTGTACAAGATGAATGGGATGAATCTTTGGCACTTCACTGAGCAAAACCTATACGTAGCAAGCAGCTTTCCATAAGTGAAAGAGAAGTGAAAGAGAGACAGAGAAAAAAAAACCCGAGCTCTCATCCTTTGCCAGATGTGACCAACTCTTGCTCCTAGAATGTACTTACCAATTACCAGAGCGATCTTCTCAGTGGGTGTGTATCAGAGCAGGGATTGTCTGTTTGAAACAATGAAGGGGTTGGTGGTGGCCTGTGGGCTTCCTATGTAGGTCACCCAGCCGGCCTGAGATCCAGGCTGTGCTGAAGGACTGCTACAGGGAGCTGCGCTGGGTGGCTCCCCGCTGGCTCAGGGACCTGGCTATCTACTGGTTCTTCAACAGTAGATAGCCTTCAACAGCATCCACTTCCAACACCTTCGCCCGAAAGTCCCAACAATTTATAAACAAACAAGCAGTTTGAATGGATTCCAAAAAACAGTACTGTTTCCAGTACTCCTATATTAAAATATATCTTTCTAATGTAAGGTCTAAATTTAGACATAGGCTACGTTCACAATGCAGCCTGAAGCCCTCATGCGATCTGAATCTGATCTTGTCTGGACAATCTGAGCAACACAGATCAGATTTCTACAAATCTCTTGGCTCTGTGATCTTGAATCTGACACGTTTCTGATCTTTTCAAATGTAACCAGTGCATGAACGGCCAGGTCGCATCCATCCAACCTGTATGTCAACGATACCAGACAAAGGTCACTATTCTGTGACCTGGGAGAAAACCCACAACCAAGGCGGTTGATAATGAGAATTAGGATGAGTTGTTAATGTGCTGGAAACCGCAGCCATTAGCCTCCATGATTACTTCCATTTATATGGACGTTACTCTACTTGTGCATGCGGGACACGTGTAGTACAAAAAAACTACACACTCAAAAATAAAAAGATTTTCACAAAAAACTGTGATTGAGCATTGTACCTGCAGTGTGAGTGTAGCTACAGATTTCTCATGTGAGAAAAGAGGAGAGATGTTACTGTCAGATCTTTGTTTTTACCTTGAACTGTTTTCTGTTGATGCTCTTACTTTCATACGTGAGTCAGACATTTGTGAGCCATGTGAGCGCTTGGTTCCATGACCCTCTCCACCATGTGAGTTCAGCTAGGGCTGAACTGTTTCTTGAACAGAGACACTTTTGTTATTTTCCAAAACAAACATTCATACAAAAAATAATTTAAAAAAACATGACGGTAAAAATATTTTTTTCCATCCTGTGAGCTTGGATTCAGGTTTATAGAGAATGAGTGTTTTTTTTTAAGCCATATATTTCTGTTGTGAATCCTCTCAGCTGATCACCTTCTGTTGAGTGTTGCACTTTGCAAAGAGCCGGTGGTAATATAAACATCTTGCTGTAGTAAACAGATGGGTATTCATCATCAATGTAGAATATCAATGAACTGATTACCGCTGGCATGTTTCAAAGTGCTTGGCAGACAGCGATGGCCTCAGAGGACTAATCTGTGCAGACATCAGTGGAGTGCAAGCATAACAGCATTGTACAGACATTTCTGTAAATGAGTGAATGGGATGGATGTAAACACAGCCCGGACCATAAAGGACCGCTATGTGTGTGCACTAATAAAAGCAATAGATATAATATAAACACTGCAGAGTGCAATAGATAGTCAACTTACATTGAGCACGGTATTATTATGTCTCCTAGCAACAGTGTTGTGCATGAACGCGTTCATGAGTGCAGCTCACGTTTTTTAGAACTTTGCTGCTGTTTTCAAGTGAGGAGCATGAAAAACAACTTTCATCTTCACATCATTTAAAGGCTCTGTTTTAGGGGGGATGAAAGATGAACACTTGGTTACTAAGGGTCAAACCTTGGAATTTTCACAGAGAATGCGCTGCAGCTTTGTCTCAGTGTCTCTGCTGCCTGTGTGCATAGGCAGCAGAGACACAGTTCAGCTTTGTTTGGGTCCATTACTGGTCATTTAGGCCTTTGTTCTCCCTTTGCAGCTCAGCATGCTGCTGCATCTCTGCCATCTTGCAGGTGAGTAACTGGAAGACCCACCCAGATAAATGTCCTTTACATGACTAAAGCTTCAGATGATGCCCTTGAACTGAACTGAGATTTTATTAACGAGGAACATCGTGGTGGTGGGTTAACTCCCTTAAGAAACTTGAATTTATGTCAATGTCATAGCTGTAAAATTTTTGAAAAATTTGCCAGTAATTTTACTGGATTCACAGAATGGACTGACTGTTGAATAGTCAATGAGCCGCTGATGTTCCTGTAACAGCTCACATACTCTAAATCACTGGAACTGTATTACTATTTAAAGTCTAATATGGCAAGCATTCATCTGAGACATATTTGTGGAGTTGTTTCAGCTAGAGGTTCTTCATGAGATCTCCTGTGTGCTTTGAAGAGACACAAAAGTAAAGAGAAAACAAAGAAAAGCTTTTCAAAGCTCAACAACACAGAGATTTGAACTCCTGGAACAACTGACACTTTAAAGTGACAGGATATTCCACATGTTGACATTTGATTGCACCATTTCAAGTCATAGTGACCACAGTACATACAATGAGTGACAAAAGTGCAATAACAACAAAATAATAATAATAACAATAAACTACACATTAGAAGGAAATTCACTCAAGTATCTTTTTGTAGCACATTTTAGCAACAATTCAAAATGCTTTACATGATAAATACATAATACAGTAACCAATTACGAAACAAGCAAAGAACATTATTAATTTTGTCAAATGCCATAATCAAAGACACCAAGAAAGAAGATGATGATGATTCTTTTCAGAATCAAATTTAAACCAAGTCAACTAGTTGTGGAGCAGAACAGGATATTTTGATACTTTTCTATATAACACAGTGAGATCCATAGTCGTTCAACTCTAGACAAAACTGCTAATCCCACAATGACAGTTTGACCCACTGGTGCTGTATTGACATCCTTTGAGTCATAACAGATCTTTAGGGAATTCTGTAGTTTTAAGGAATGTAGAATAGCTGTTATGTTTCAGCAAAGGAAACACTGCAATGTGTAGGACTGAAGCCAACAGGAGTGGGAAACCCCACTTTTCTCTGTCTTCATAAATCTCTCAATTAACATCAGTCTCCATTGTTGCTAAAAAGAGAAAACACAAAGGGTTACCTTGGAAATGTCTAGTGCCATCCCTTAAGCTAATGCCCAAATCTCTTAGACAGGCATGGAGAACTGTAAACAGAGCCTGGAGGCACAAAGAGGAGAGACGGTAGAAAGCCCTGCTGGCCCACTGCCAAACTTCTGTTGATTTCCTTCTTGTTCAATCCAGCAGAAAGTGTTCAAGTTCATCTTGTGTCGTGTCTCATTTCCCTCGGACTCGATGGAAAGTTACAGTCATCATGCCCATGGTATTAATTTTGCAATCATTAGTCACATGAGAAAATCTTCTGTGTGGCTCTTTGTGATTACATTTGATCTGCTGATGTGTTTTCGCATGAGAGGACATGGTCAGAATACCAAGAAAATAAAGTGTGCCATTAAAACGGCACCATGTGATTGTTAACAATGGCAGGCTGTGTCTCGCAGTGAGAGCTGTGTGCTGTTCCTGTGGTCAGTATGAAAACTGTGGAGTTACCTCACACGTTTCTGCAGACTTGGCACACTTTGATCCTGTGATTTCTGATCCTTGATAAAAGTTGATGAAGATCTTATTCTTAAGACATAATGGATTTATGATCAGATATGCACCGTTGATAACAGCTACACGCAACAAAAGCTAAAAAAAAAAAACAGGTCCTTAAACTCTCATATTTCACCAACAAGCAGAATCCAGAGAAGGTAAGAAAAGAACAATAATAGAGCAAAGAAAGAAGAAGGCTGTGTTTAACTCCAGCCTGGTGACTCATTATTTCTTTCTTCCCTTGGGGACTTGCAGCATGCCATCGCTTTATATAGTAATCTCTCACTCTCCCTCTCTGCTCTCATCGCTCTGATTAAAGGGGACCAATGGAAAGAAGAGATGATTAGGGAGTAAGTTCTCCTAAGTTTTACTCATGACCATCACACTCCTTCTCATGGCACACGAAAGGAATGGACTCAATAACCTTCACCCACACACATGCACACACACACACACACACGCACACACAGAGCACAAATCTGGTTAAAAAATCATTATTTTAAAAGGGAGTTTTATGTTTTTTCCAGGCACATAATGTTGTTTTCAAAGCAACTTTACAAAATCATTATTTCAGTGCAATCATGAAAGTAAAACATCAAAAGCAGCAGAGGCTGAATGATTAGTTGTTGGCAGCGTTTTCCCAGTCGAACCACAGCCAAACAGACGGCCAGACCAGGTGTAGAAATTTTATACCACAATCAAGGAGCTACGTTATCTTCAGTAACAATATTTTTTTTTTTAAATTGACTTTGCATTAAATCTGATGTCTTGAAATGGGCCTCTGTGTCTGTAAGAACATCCTCCACTCCACACTCAGCAGCTCTCAACAATGCTTCTCCATGATGGAGTTCACAGCTGTTCCTATGAACATTGGACTGACAATTGGTTGATATAATGAGCTCAGCAGATTCACATCTCCACCAGGTGTTTGCTAGTTGCTGCTGTCGCTAGTCTGGAGGAGCAGAGTTCACACCTAAGAGAAATAATGAGGTCATTAGCAGGACCATGCTGCCACTGAGGAGGCAATTCAGCCGTTTGATTCTGTGACGTTGGACCGGGGATACATCTAAAAGTTACAGCACACCAACCTGGGCCTGGATTTGATGACCTCTGACCTAAATGGTCCACCTCTTTCAGCTAGATGTCTGGCAGGCTGTAGGTTGAATACCATTTAGCTCAGGACAACATAACTTTTATCTGACAAATTAAACTCCAACTGATGTTTCTCCTTTGCTTTCCTGCCGCTGCTGAAACCCCTCCCTGGTTGAGAATCTTCCACTGTAACTGTGATGTGTTAAAGTTACCATAGTTACCGTAGTTTGTTGTGGCCAGCCCATGTGGAAGCCTATATTTATGGTCAGGGAAAACATGGTGACTCATGAAATACAACAGATATCTATGTTTCCATGGGAATTAACATAATTAACTGCTGTAGACAACCAGTGAGTTGTAAGATGAATTTGTGAATTAATTTGCGTTCTTGCAATTCCAGAAGTAGAGAATTCTGCCAATGACTTGGCTCCAAGTTTCCTCCTCCATTAGCAGAGATGACCGAAGGATTCCCCGTTTTCCAGGATCTGCTGGAAAATCCTATCCTGCATGTGTGTGATGGAATGTCAAATCAAAACACATATGCACACGCATACATCTGGCAGGGGAGTTTAGGTGGTTAGAGTTTAAAGGAAACCAGAAACAGAGCTGGGTGTGTTACCGCAGGATTCCTCTCTCTCTCTCTCTCTCTGTCTTTCTGTCTCTCTCTCTCTCTCTGCCTGGTGAGTGGCTGCAGTGTGAGAAGCTCCTGTGTTGTGCTTATTATCCCAAACTCAGATACAAACAGCTCCTCAGGCTGCCTGGCCAGCAGTGAGGAGGAGCAGCACAGACACACACTTTTAGAAGCACATATGCTGGATAAAAACCAGTCAGTAGCTTTTTGGCATCACCAACAAACACAACACATCAACAAACACACACTTCAGCAGCTTTCATTGAAGACAGTATAGCTTGTTCATGTATGGCACCAAGTTACATCTAGTGATGTATAGGTAGTTAGACTATCAGTTAGTTTTTCATTTAGCTCATAATGTTCCATGGCTTTGGAAGGCATCTTACAGGGCCGTGCAGAGACCTTTGGAGGGGCGCCGTACAACAACATGGCAACAACCCATATTAAACAAGAATTTAATTGGATCCCATTATATCATGGCCATCATGTGGGGACAATGCAAAGCAAATGTAGTATATTTTCCCCAACAGGTATAAAGTTTCTGGCCCACATTTCCTTAGGTCGGACCTGCATGAACAGTCGCTGTGATGCGCATCTCTGGAATCTACCTGGAATCTACCTGGAATCTGCCTGGAATCTACCTGGAATCTGCCTGGAATCTACCTGGAATCTCCCGGTGGCCCCCGTGTCAGTCCGCCGATGCTTTGGGGACATTTTGATTCATTTAATTGTGGCATGTTTGGCTTTATGTTGCAGTTCTAATTATTGCTACAGTATTTTCACTGACGTTTATTTTGTGAACTCTAAATGCTCTGGGCCGAATCTTCCTTTAACACTTGAGGTTCTGCAGTAACTTCTATTTGCAGCCGCAAACCTCCAGCCCAGATCCCATCAACAGTGGCTTTAACCCGCCTGCTAGAAACGTTTAGGAGAAGCAGAGCAAACAGTCAGCAGGTACCGGGTGGTACCGGGCGGTACCGGGTGGTACCAGGGCTTTGAGCTGCGTCATGACTCGCGGTGACAGTCGGTACCGTGTCTTATATCAGGATGTCTGATACAAAGACAGACATTCTTTCTATCTGTCGGAGGGACCGACTCAGACTGCCTGTAGAACCGGGCTTTTAGCAGCCTGATTCAGTTAAAGTCAGAAGTTTCTCTGCAGCTGAAGCATTTCTGTGTTTAGGGGTGTGGAGAGTTTTTTCCCATTATTGCATGGTCAATTAGGAAAATATAAATAGAAACAGTTGGAACAACTGAGAAACTGAGAGTCATTATTAGACTGATGGCAGCCAGACTACTTTATTTTGCTAAATTATTATATTTAGCTAAATATTATTGCAGAGGGGCACAAGAAGGCCTTCTAGTGCACAGATTAAAAATAAATTAATTAATTAAAAAATGGAAAAATATATTTTTTAAAAACCTCACAAAGGGCACGAGGGGCATCAAGCATAAAAGGGGCAGGTGTTCAATAAACACACAACCCCTCTGCACGTGCCTGGTACCTTATGATCCTTCACCTCCACCTTAGAATATTCTTGTATGCAACACAGAACAAATATGGACAAAAACATGTCCATGAACTATAAAATGGACAAACATGAACTATATCAACACTGTCAGCAACAAGGAAGCAGTTGGAGTACATTCCACTGCTTCAGATTATTCTTTGTGAAAGCATGGCTGTTCCTCAGTGTTTGCTGAGCCTTCATAAAGCCCGGAGGTCCAAACTTACATCCAACATTCCTGAGATGTTAAATGCATCCGTGTTGGATGAGGGCAATATTAGCTTCCTCTTTACTTGCAGTAGCAGTTTTATGATTTTAAACATTGGTCTGCTGCAGAGATCATTTTTGGACTATTGAGGGATTCAGACCAGCCCAGAATATTCACTTGGCAATCCCTCTTTTGTAATCAGAGTGTTCATAGTGCTCAAACTACACAAGGAATCAGTCAGCTGAAAAATTGTTTGCTTTAAAGAAAAACAGAATATTTGCTGTGTGTGGTGTGGACTGCAGTTAATATTGGCTTTTACTAAAATAAGATAGTACTAAATGATTATATTTTTGTATGAAATTAGCATAAGTGGAGCAATTTATTCACAAATGACTCAACAAAAAATCTGAATCTATGTTGCTTCCGATTTTAGACTCATGCATCCAAATTTGCATAAAAAAATGTATCTTTTCTGTTTTTTTATTTTTATATTATTTTATGAAACACACAAAGTTTCTGTGTGACTAATGACAACCCCCTGTAGGGAAAAATGGATATCTCTAGCAAATGCATTATGTATAGGAATATTTCAAAATCTCTAAAATTGATATACAAGTATGTTTTATTTTTCATTGGCAGTTATAGATCAAACTTTGAGAACCACAGGGGAGCAGTTATTTTCTGTTATTCATAAAACATAGCGACGTGTTTGGGCTGTAGAGAGAAGCCTGCTCCTGTACTCCAAACACCTCTCCTGAACTTTCCTCCCAGCAATTATTTCGTAATCTAGGGCTGAGTTAGATATGGAAATTGTCTGCTTGTGTTTTGCAAGCAATGTGGGCAAAACCATGTCTCAATGCCTTGCCTTGACAACAACACACACACACGCCCACACACACACACACACACACATGTTCAGAATGATGACGTACCTCGTTCATCTATTTTCCATGGCTCTGACTGTACCTTCCTGTCTTTGGGGTAGCTGCCTCAACGAGAACAATGTCCCATTAAATGAGGAGGGTCAGGAAGTGAGAAACACTAAGGTGAATACCTAAACTTCCCACAACTTTTTCCATGCACCATGGACACGGAAAAGCATGCAGCCTAGAATTTCCTCTGCTGTTGAAGTAATTCCTTATAGACTCATTACCCAGTGACAGTGACTGATAACTTTGAGTTTCTTTAGTTAAGGAAATTGATGATGAAACGTTTATCCCTGAGCAACCTCTTGTTAAAGTGCAATCATCTTTAAACCTCAACATAAGATATGTTCAGTGTAAATGCTCTGTGTGCAAATAAACAAGCAGCTTACAGTCGTCTGTGGTGGCCATTTGTGACCTCAGTAACACTGATCATAGCTTAGACAGTAAAGAATGCGTTCTCTGCAGTGTTTGACCTGCTGACAGGTTGATGAGGTTCCAATGGGATTAATGGAGCCATGCTTTGGTTGGGCTGTTGGAGTTTTTCAAGGGATCTAACTAAATGGTGACGAACACAAAATATCAGGTTCTAATTTTTTATTTATGTTAAAACCTGGATCACTTTTGTCTTCCACTTCACATTTTGACTCTACTTTGTGTTGGTTTGTTACATAAATCATAATAAGAGGCAATCAGGTTTGTGGTGGTAACATCACAAAACATTCAACATGTATGAATACTTTTTCTCTTTTGTCTGTCTAATATAACCTGAGATAACAAAAAGCAGCTTTGATATATAGTCAACAGTTATTTATTTGTTCTGGCACATTTTATGTTTTTATACCAGGTGTTCCATGGCTGCATTTATTTCTTTATGGTGAAATAAATGCATTTTATTAAAAAAGTACCAAAGCAATCATTATATGATTTCACTTGGGTCCTTATAATTGATCGCTGTTAGCACAAGGGGCCTGCTGTAGTGAAGTCCACATGGCTTGTTTGAAAATGAGGCAGTTTTTCCTTTCCTCTCTGCCTGTTAACACAGCTGCTCAGGAAAGCCTAAATCCCTCCTGCAAGGTCAAGTTTACCCAAGATACAGTAGCACAATACCTCCAAACAACCATCAGCATTCTCCAAGGGAACACAATGGACATGTCTCCACCCTCTGCTCTCATTCCCATACCTTCCAGCTAACACTTTGATGCTATCATCTTCCTGTTGGACAGATGGTTTTCCAAGACTCTGAGGAATGACAGGAGAAAAACATGTCAGTTTTCCACACCTTAGCCCGGCCGCCTCACACACTCTGGGACTCCTTTGTTCTCTGCTGTTTCCATTAAGAGGCAGTGCAGGGCCAGAGGAAAAGACAGCAGGAATAACAAGCTGTACATGCAGACATTCAGGAGTCCAGGTGGAACAGATGTCCTCTGATCATCCTTCCTGTTCAGCACCATCCAGGTTATGAGAGCAGGAGGCCAATATGGTGGAGAGAAGTTTCAGGAGATGAGCTCAGTAAGGTGACATGTAAACCCAGATATTCACACAAACTATATAAAAAAAACACAGATCTTGGTTTCTCTGTGTTTGACATGAAGTCAGACTTACCTACTGTTTTAGCTCAGCTAGGATGATCTAAATTATTTCTGTTTGCTGAATGAATAATGAGAGATTCATAAACACAACTTTAAAGCATAGTTTCCATCCATTTCTTCAGTATTTGGTAAAATTTTCTTTAAGCTGTCTGAATTAGGTCAAATATTTCGGGTTTCCCTCCACAAGTGACTCCCACAATAGACTGCTAGAGTTTTGACCCATTAAAACTGGCAGAACTGATGTAGCCAGGTCAGGTTTCTGGCTCTGCACTGTGCTACCAGCTCCAGCTGCATCTTCGCTAAGTCCTTGTCTTTGGTTCTGGGACTGATTCACATATTTTACACCAGAACCAGTTCATCTCTGGGAAACAGAACCCGCCTCCTTCCTGAACAAATACTCATGATGGTTATATTTGGATATAATTGTTAGAAATGATGAATGTGGAAGCTTCGGATGTCTGGAAATTGGACCTAAGGATGAACTAGACTGGTGGAGGTCCATGAACCGTTCAGACGTCTCTGAATTTCTTCATAATGTCACACAAAAACAACCCAGTGTGCTTGGTTGTTTTTGTTTTCAACCCAGGAATACATATTCCTCCATTTAGCTCAGATGTTGGGAATCAGTCTACCAGAAGACAAAATTTGTCTTGAAATATACAAATTATGTCTGATTCAAGAAGGCCATACCCAGTTTAAATAAAAAATGTTATCAAGTTCATTTTAGTTTGATTTATTTAAATCCAGTTTGCAAAAGCTTCTGATAGGCTATCATCATCTGGGTCTCCCCAAATTGTTATAAAGCATAATCTTAGTTTATGGAAACTTTGAAATTTGGAGAAAAGTTTTCAAAAATTGTCTCATTCATTACTCTGATATTTCACAAAAATAAATCATTCCATTCCTAATCTCAGATTTGATGTCCTGACACACCAGCAGAATATTCAAGGTCGCAGTATTAATGGTGTTTTATGAAATGACAAATTATGTCTGATTCAAGAAGGCCAAACCCAGTTTAAATAAAAAAAGTGCTATCAAGTTCATTTTGGTTGGATTTATTTAGATCAAGTTTACAAAATTCACCACAAACGAAGATGAGCACGCTTAAAGTAAACCTCATTTAAAAATTCCAGTTCAGATTTGGTTTACTGTAGTTCTATTCCTTGATTAAGCTGTTTAAGCTTGATTAAGATGTTTGCACAATCCAACACAGTCCATGGTCCAAAACAAGAAGCAATCTGAGTATAAAGCAGCAGGGGGAAACATTCTCTGCATGCCCCTGCGTGTAACTAGATGTCAACACTATGTAATCTCATCTTTTTAATAAGAGCCAAAGGGGAAATGCATCTTTTAATCCAACTTGAATTTATTGCTGCATACTTTCTCCACAGCTGCAGCAAAAAACACCCTTCAGTTATTGTCATTCCAATGATCCTCCTCATTTTTCTCTGACTGTCCTTCGTGGCTTCAGGCCAAGAATACCCTGAGGAATAATTTTTACATAGTAAGAAAAAATAAATGGGCAAACAGACTTAGACTTAAAAGTATAAACTAATGTATTTTTATATATTAGTATCAAAGCTACAGTAATAAGGCTGCATATATGTCCAGACTGTTAAAGTAATTATTTCTGTTTCAGCTTCAGTCTAGTGGAATTTGAATTCACACCAGCAAACAAACATTATGAATCTTATTAGAAACTTTAGTCTACTGTAGGAGTTTTTGGTATTTGCTCATATATACAGTTTGAAAGTCACTGTAGAAAGTCACATAGTTACAAACATCATAGTTTGTAACTATGATGTTTCTCTGCTGTTTATTTTATAGCACAGCTTCATATGAAATGCATTCAAAAATCAATGAAAGTGAAAACTAATACAAATTCAAAAACTATCCTCTTCTCTAACTACTGCATATGTTTTATGTTGCACTTGCTGATATGACCTCGTGGTTATTATATGCAAGCAAGATCTTGCCCTGTATGCATCAAAGTCTTTATGTTTCTTTCTCCACAGGATGATGTGAAAGTGCCCTCAAAACTCAGCATCTCCAAGTCTCTGAAAGTTTCTGAGTCTGTGTCAGGAAGCAGAGGAGGCAGTCTGCTGGAGCTCAAAGAGGCTGTGGAGGAACCTGGAGAAGCAGTGGAGGGCGACAAGGAGGACAAACCCCATGTAGACCTTTCCTCAGATGAAGAGGGGGTGGAAATTGAAGACGCCATCGAGGAGACCCGAGCTGAACGCATCAAGCGCACCAGTCTGCAGCGGGTCCAAAACCTGAAGACCGTCTTCTCCAAGGACAAGATGGATAAGACCAGAGCAAAGACCAAAGAAAACCTGGAGAAGACCAGACAAAAGACCAAGGAAAACATTGAAAAGACAAAGCAGAAGACAAAGGAGAACCTGGAGAAGACCAGACAGAGAACAAAGGAAAACATTGAGAAGACAAAGCAGAAAACAAAGGAGAATCTGGAGAAGACACGTCACAACATCGAAAAGAAGATGGGTAAACTTGGAACGCGCATGAGTGTGAACCCTGAGCGAAAACAGAAGATTAAAACATCTGGTGACAAGATGAAGAAGGCCTTCACACCGGACCACGTTGTTTACGCCCGCTCTAAGACTGCCGTCTACAAGGTGCCCCCTTTCACCTTCCACGTGAAGAAGATCCGTGAGGGCGAAGTGGAGGTGGTCCAAGGAACCGAGATGGTGGAGGTGTCCAGGGAAGTAGAGCCAATAGGCGGGGAGGATGTGGAATTAGACAACGCTGAGGTGGACATTGAGATGGATATGGTGAATGGAGGCAGGGATGAAGAAGAGCATGATGAGGATGAAGAAGAAGAGAGCCATGATGCCTTACATGAGGATGATGATGACGATAAAGACAGCGACTAAATATAGAGCAAAGAAACCTTCATCCATTGAGACCAATTCTTTGTATCTACACTGAGATTTAGGCTTGATTTGGATTAAAAAGAATATTCAACAATAACTGGGACAGTGATGATATGTTGGTCCTATTTTCACAGGTTTGGCCACCATTTCTACTAATGACAGATGGTTTACAGTGTCTTCTGAAAACACAGATTTAGCACTAACGGTTTGGATGTGTCCATCACACATTTACTTTAGTCTAACTTTCTAGCACTCACAAAGACCCGACAACTGATAAGAAACAACATTCAAAGTTTTGCTTTCAATCTCCTCAGTTTGGACATAAGTAGCTACATTTGTTTGTGTCACCAGCTTACACCAATAATAGAGTAGAAATGATGGCCAAAACCAAACACAAGCAGAACATCAGTCAATCTGGAGATCATTTTACATGCTTTACCTTCTTTATTCCATTGACCAGAACAACTAGAATTAGAATTTTATTGAAGCTGACGTATGTAGCTTTCTTAAATATTTTTTTGATCAGTATGTTGTGAAAATATAACATGACACCTCCTGCCTGTGGTCTAAATGTAATCTGCAGAAATACACCTGTACTGATCAGAATCAACCAATTAGAGCCAGGAGGAGGGGCATAGCGCTGTCAAGTACCATCATATATGCGCTGCTCAATGTGCTAATGGTGGAGAAACAACTTACCATTACTGGAAAGCTGTTTATCTGACATCATCGGTGGCTATGCTAACTAACTTGAGCATTAACGATGGGCTCTGGTGTGAGGAGCTATCTGTAGCCTGGCAGAGAGTGAGAGGAAGGGTGTGAGAAGCACATGCACAAACATGGTTGACCGCACAGAGACCCGCCTCCTGACTCTGATTAGTTGTTCCTGACAATGCAGTGTATTTTTGCAGATGGCAGTAGAACTGCATGGAGGAGGCAGAAGAGCTTGATTTTTCTTTTTTTTTTCACAGGTTTTCTTTCTTATGTTACACTGTCACAACATAATGAAGGTTTTAACAAATATGTGAAAAACATATTGGTTTATTCTAGTTATTTTGAATAAGAATAAATAAAAAAAAGAGGGAAGAAGACACATGTTTTGTTTATAATGAGGAGTATCATCATGAGGTTGAGAGGAAGCACCAGAAATACAGTATACAATGAGATTAGTGTAAAAAAAAAAAAAAAAAAAAGTAAGGAAAGAAAAAAGGCAAAAAGAAAGAAGGAAAGGACGATATTATGTCATTGTTCAATATACACTCTTTCACAAGAGAAACAAATATAAACTCACTTTCTTATCTATAATGAAATCCCTTTCTCATATAAATTCACAAAACATTTTTCTGACATTTCCTTTGCTGTTTATCTATTTAAATCATGAGTTAAATATTATCTTCTTATTATTGATCTATTATAGGCACAGTGATATCTGCTGCCACTTCTACCTTTTGCAGAACTCTTGTTTTGGTTAAAGTGTTTTCTATAGTATAAAACATTTCCCATCTTATCATGTTATTTTCCTTTCATTACCTTCTTTGTACTGGCAGACTTGCTCACACAAATTGTGTTTTTTCATTTGATACTTTACTGTCAATTTATGCATATATATCTGACCATATCACTGTAATTTAACATAATAAGGACAAATTTTGCTTTCTTTTTTTTTTTCTCTCTGAATTCTCACGCGCACACACACACACACACACACACCCACACCACACACACACACACACACACACACACACCAGAGCGGAACCAGACCAACAGTTGATCCTAGTAACAGGCTGCTTTGAAGCTAAACTTATTATGCCTTTGTGTAAGACTGACCCCTAGTGTTGAGAATTTTAATTTGACCACATTCTACATCCAAAATAAATTAAATCAGAAATGTTAACCATTCTGTGTTCAGAGGATCTTAACGCAGGGTTTCCCAAGTCCAGTCCTGGGGGAGGGGGACTTCTGTCCTGCATGCCCCTCTCTAACATCCTGGACCAGATGAAACATCCCCTCAGCAGTCTTTCAGCTCCGAGGGGCCCCGCTACTGAGGACTGGATTCAGGCACCCCTGCACTCCAGCAACGTACATAAAAACTGTGTTCTTATTTTTGGCAGCAGAGGGGTAAGCTATGGGAGGGGGTCGTAAGTTATGAAACATATTTTTTATAACATTAATTTTAAACAGGACTTCTGCTTCCAAAAGTAAATGAGATCATAGCTTCCAGGTTAGATTTAGCACTATTTTACTTGTGCTATGACTCTTGTGTATATAATGTGATGCGTTATCTGAGCAGATGATTATTAACTTCATCAGAACTTCTCGCTGTTCATCACTTGCGCTTGTTCCGAACTCTGCAGTCATGCTGAACTTTTGTTTTTGCTCAGTGCATCATATGGAAGCCACCATAATTATTAAACAAAGAGGAGATAATCAGGCCATTTCTATGTATGACTGTGTTTAGTGACCTTCCCTGTTTTAATATCCAACCTCTTTGATGGAGCCGATCCAGTTTTCTGCTTTTGCTTTGTCTGTATGCAATTGCTGATTGGCAACACAGCTTAACCACTAATGATTTAATGAATAAAACCCAAACTGAGTCACAGTTTCTGTGTTTTATTGAGCGTTTACTAAAAACTTATTAACACTATAAAATGTGATTATTTAAAAGTTTTTTTTCTTTTCAGTGGAAGATTTTAATTGTTTCTAATGCCTAGTTTTTAGCATTTGAAAACATTGTTGAATGTCTCTGTCTCTGTAGTGTCATTCAGTTTTTGTGTTAATTTTTTGTTGTTGTTGTTGTCAAATAAATGAATAACTTCTTTTCTCAGAGCACTGAGGGGTGTTGGTGGGGACAACACTCTGTCAATTGCACAAGATTTGACTGTTTTGGTAAATTTGGTGATGAAGATATTGGTAAAATTAAAAAAGTGAGCTTTTTAATTTGATCAAAATTGAAAAGCCATTTTGAAAGATCTATAATCAACTAAATGAACCCACAAACCAAGTGGGAAGACTCTTTGTTTCTGTTAGTTCTGTGATTTAAAACATTAAGATTTGTTTTGAAAGCAAACTGGGTTCAACAGCTGTAAAAAGGATTAACTATTAAAATAATATTCCAAAAAGCAAATAAAGTAATTTTGTTTATTTTAATTGGGAAACTTTGAAGTCAAAAAGACTCCCTCAGTGAATAAAACAATTTCCTTATGAAGAGTTTAATTAGATTTAAAAG
Organism: Poeciliopsis retropinna; assembly: GCA_010277075.1. Taxonomy (NCBI): domain Eukaryota; kingdom Metazoa; phylum Chordata; class Actinopteri; order Cyprinodontiformes; family Poeciliidae; genus Poeciliopsis; species Poeciliopsis retropinna. Next base: position 1,522,604 of record VMRM01000023.1, read on the forward strand.
GTTTATTCACTCCATACATTATCATCTGAAATCACTCTAATGACTGCAGACTACTGCAGCCTGGAGCAACGCTATTTTCCTCATGGATCATCCATCTCAATGTCGGTAATATGGAAACCATTTCTCTGCAGAAAGAAGGGTGCTGGTGATGTTCCACCAGTGAAGCATCCATATTAACAGTTCGCTCATCAGGATGTGGGTGTGGCTGGTCTGTCCAACGAGTCCGCCAGGAAGAGTGGGAGGAAAACACCAACCAAAGAAAAAAAACCTAGTCAAAAATTCCCCACCAGGGATCTGCAAGCTATGGCTCTGGAGCCACAGTGGCTCTTAACTAATGTTGTTAAATACATAATAAATGACGGTTTCGCCACGTTTTTCCAGCGAAATTCTACAACAGAATGAGAGGATCATGGAAATTTAAAAAAAAAGAGAAAATAATTCTGATATTAAAAATGTCAGAATTCCTACTTTTTTTAATCGGAAAAATATCAGATTAAAATGAGGAAAAACTTGAGAGTAATAAAAAATAAATAAAATTTTTAAAAAACACGGTCCACACGTTGTGACGTATACAGCGGCGCTTATACATTTATCTTACAGACTGTCAGTGAACGCACCAGGAGAAAAGTGTGGGAGTGTGCAAGTGTAATAGAGAACAGATAACATCCAGAGACGGATGGTCGTCATGTATTCCTGTAGAGAAGCATTTCGTATGATTTGACTAGTAAAGCGACATCAACTCCAATCCAGTGTATTTATTTATAAGCATGCAAACATCACATAAGTTAAAAAAACAAAATTAAACAATGTCAATATGGAAGAGGATTAGCGTGCTCTTGCTACAAGCCAAACTTACTGAGTTTCTATGATTACTGGGAGACCCGGTGTTATATCAGTCATGAAAAAATGAGTAACATCGTGTATATCCAGCAGGCACACCTGGTGTCGGGCCGTTTGACGCCCGGTAGGTAGGAAGAGGTGGGACTTTCTGAGACCGTCTGTCGCTTCAACAATACACCCGGAAATAGCTCGGTGCGCAGCAAAATACAAACGTCAAACTGTCTCAGTCACACGAACACGCCGCCAACACCAATCTATCAGAGCGAGATTCACAAACGGAGTCTGAACTCGTAAACCGGCTGCCTTGTTTTAATTGGTGGCGCGGCGGATATCAGCAACAGCCTGCTTAGCAGAACCATAAGCAATGTGCAGGGACAAGCTTTCAGCATGACAGGCTGAGCTGAACCTTTACCGCTCGTGTGTGGCGATCACTGGGGAGCTGCAGCCTCCACAAAGGTGAGTGAAGGCCTCAGGAAGTGAAACGCTTTGCGTTTGGAGCATGAAGCGAAGTTTTGTTTGTTCCTCACTCTGCAAGCTAACGGGATAGCTTACCAACAGCTAGCTGGCGTACCGCTTTAAAAGTAACTTATTGAATAGAGCCCCACGACTGTGGTCGTTCGCCTTGTACACATTATTCTAGCAGGACACACAGGCGTTCTCCCCAGGGAACCTCTGCTTTCAGCGCCCGTCTCGCTGTCCTGCACCGCTTAGAAGCTACGCTGTCTTTAACTTCCACGTAGGCTGACGTTTCCTACCTGGAAGTTCCACATGAGAGCCGATGAAGTCTTCCCACACTACCATAAAGCCAACAATGCACTTCTTATTCACTTTTGATGCACTTTGACGGGTTTATGTTTTTGCTGAGTGATCTAAAGTAGGCCAAACAAAGTCTCAATCTATCAACATAACCTGTCGCATAACTTTGATGTTTGTGCTCTTTGTGTTTCTGTTTGCACCTTTAATTAATTCTCATATCAATAGTACGGGGCCCTTCACGGGACAAAGGGAAAATGTTTTCTATTTCGTAAACAGTCACGAATGTCAATTTAAAATTTCATATATGCACACATTTAAAGAGCCTCGGTGAAAACCTGTTCATTCTTAACTCTTTGATGCACCAAATTGATTGAAAATTGATTTATTCACTGCATGTTTGTGTCTGTTTGTGTAAGGCTGAGATGGAACTGCACGAAAATGGCCCTTTAAACCATTCAGACTATCAACACAAAAGAGACAATCAAAACTGTCAGACTACTGATTATCTATTTAGTATTTTTAGTATTATCTAGTATTTTTTTGTTCTTTCCTATTTACAGAAAGTTTCTGTTTTTAATCACATGTTTGTGGTGCATTTCTATCCTAAAGAAAAAGATATAGAACTTAAGATATTTCACAAAGATACATGGAAAAACCTCATGAAAATCTTATATTACAGCAGAAAGTATGATGAAGAAAGGCTTACATTATTCAATGATTCCACATGAACTGATTAGTACATTTATTGTGAGAAAACGGAAAATCTGTTCCGAGGTAACGCCATAGTTTTACGAGGTAATCCAAAAGGGGGAAAAAAATCCCCATGTCCCATAGAGGGCTCAGTACAATAAGTAGGGGTGTCCAGTTATTGGATGATACCGATACTGAGCCGAAATGTCAGCATGAATCATTCATACTTGTATTATTTACTTTATAGTGTGGAATGTAAGAATGACTTGATGAAGTAATAGTACTCAGAAAATAATAGTCAACAACAATATGAAAAGACATACCCATTTCTTATTAATCAATGAGTCTGCCTCCACGCGCTGAAATGTTGGGGAAGACTAAATGCTGGATCAGAGTGATTCTATTAGTTTGCTTGTTTATATTTTTTAGTTCCTGGCTGATAACCCGTTTCTTGGCTGATAGCAATTCAGAATTCCCCTAGAAAATAGGATGGAGTGGAACAATAATACTTTTTTTGTTTTAGTAGCACAGTGATGGAATGATATTGGAAATTGCACACATATTAAGTAATAGTAATACACACACACACACACACACATATACATATACATGCACTCAACAGGATCTTATATAAACAGAAGCTGTGTAGATGATAAACATACATGTACCTTTTATATTCTATGCTTTTATTCTGGCAAAACAAAGTTTTATGCAAGTATGTAGAAGTATACGTACATACTTCTACAGAAAGGTAGAAGTAAGTTTTACCACACAGCCCACTCCTAATGATAACGAGAATGCAAGGTATTTGAGAGGATCAGCGTCTGCTCCTCACCTCAGCCGTCCAATCAGAGGAGGTTTTAGTGGGGATGCTACTATGAATCGACCTGCCAATAAAACATCCCTGATTTTCTTAATTTTGGGAGATCAGGCGATGTTACATGTGAAACCGGTCTTACTTACCTCTGCAAAGGCCTGAAAGTCAGCCATTGTCCCGGTTTTTTGCTGTGGTGTGAGAGAGGGCTGACTGACAGTCCCGCCCAGCATGTCATGTCTGTACGAGCGCGGCGGACAGTCGGCTCGCTGTTGCCAACTTAGAGACTTTGTTGGTATATTTAGCGACTTTTCAGACCAAAACAATCAGTGTTTGTCAGAACCACCAGGTTAGGCTTCATAAAGGTCAGTGATCAGCAGAAAACTGCAATTGGTGCACCCCAACTTTTTAGGGAGTGGCTGACTTCTTCTTCTAACTTTTACAACAGTTCAAAGTAACTTAACAAGACCAAGAACAGCGTTGAAGCTTTATCTTCTGCTAAGACACATAAATGGCTAGTTAAAGTCTGCACGTACTTAGTTCTCCTCTTTATTGCAGAATTTAAATCGCTTCACTGGACTGGAAGCAAACACGCTAACCTTTCTTGAACTCTTCTAGGTGTTCTGAATGGTTTTCAGTGCTAACTATTTTTAAACCTTATTTTCCAGGCCTCTTTTCCGACTTGCGTCTTGGTTCCACAGGTTGCACCATGGCGATGTGGATTCAGGCCCAACAGCTTCAGGGCGACGCGTTGCATCAGATGCAGGCGCTGTACGGTCAGCATTTCCCCATTGAGGTGCGACACTACCTGGCCCAGTGGATTGAAAGCCAGCCTTGGTATGCGGCAAACCTGTGCTGGATTCTGTCTGAGTCTCTGTGATCTGAACATAGATGTTACATAGTTTTGTTGAAATGTTTCTCTCTTTTTTTGCAATGAATGTTGTCCTTTTTGGTGCTTTAGATCTAATAAAAGCATTTGTTTCCTAGGGACTCTGTGGATTTGGATAACCCAGGAGAAGAGGCTAAAGCCAAGCATCTGCTTGACAACCTGGTGGCAGAGTTGCAGAAAAAAGCCCAGATTCAGGGAGGAGAGGATGGCTTTCTTCTCAAGATTAAGCTGGGACATTTAGCCAGCCAGTTCAAGGTAGCTGTTGGAGCCCCTGTGGTTGGGTCTGTTGGTTCATTCATTTTAACTGTGTGTATTCTTTAGCTGTGCTACCTGCATCCCTCAGCATATGTGCTGAGATCCTTACCTCACTTTCAGCGTAGGGCCAAGAATCTGACAGTAAGCACAAAACTGGATTTTCAGGATTCCTCGGGAGGCTTTCTTCTCAGGCATTGCCTAGTGACATAAAGCAAAGAAAAGTACTGATCATACTCTGTGAGATAACATGTTCATTTGGTATTGTAGGGGAAATAATCTTGTACATCACTTCAAAGCTTACGCCGCAAACTTTTAGTGTAAATTTTATTGGCTTGGTCAGTGTACTGAATTACAGTGCTGGTATTTAAAGTAGCTTGTCAAATCTGGCATGTAAAAATGGATAAGAGTTCACCAGGATCACCAATTCATAGCTCTGCAAAAGAAGTCAAAATAAAATATTTAACTTAGAAATTATGGAAAATTATCTTATTTTAAATAACTTTAAATAAAATATCAGGAACTACTTAAGGAAATAGCTCTTAAGTTTTCTTTTTTCCAGTCAGGCGTCTGTAAACTTCCTGGTACATCCTCTCCTGATGAGCATCTGGATTCTTTGTTACGTGTGAAAATGTTTTCTTTGTGTGGAATGATCGGATTTTAACAGGTTTAGAAATGATAACCCTTCCCAGATTGATAAGTAGCAGCGCTTGCTTCTCTATGGTCATTGCAGACATCTTTCCTTCTCTGCATTGTGTTGATACGTTCCTGTCTGTTCCAGAACAACAAACTTCAGAAATGCATGCATCTATAGGGATCCTCACATTGACATCAACAGCCCCCCAGGTGCCAGTGAACTGTAAATGTTGGTGTTGGATGGTGCTGTTGCATTGTGCCAGAGAGGCACAGTTGTGTCATGTGAGTTAAAGTGACATTAAATGCTGAGTTTTAACCACATGGATTCATCTTTTTTTGTCTGCAGAGCACTTATGACCGCTGTCCTTTTGAATTGGTGCGCTGCATTAAGCACATCCTGCAGTCAGAGCAGAGACTAGTTCAAGAAGCAACAAATGTAAGTTTTGTTTTTGTTTGTTTTTTTAATTATAAGCTGACATTTGTGAAAAAAATACTTCCCAGCTTGCAGCAGAGAAATAAAACTAGGAACAATATCACATTATTGGTCGTAATTGTTGCCATCAAAATTGAAAGTACGTTTCCTAATGGTTCTGTGTGCAGGCGAGCTCTGGGGGCGGTGGGCAGGCCATGGACACGCTGTCCCAGCGACATCAACAGATCAACCAAGCTTTTGAAGAGCTGCGCCTAGCAACACAGGAGACGGAGAACGAGCTGAGGAAGCTGCAGCACAGCCAGGAATACTTCATCATCCAGTACCAGGAAAACCTGCGCATCCAGGGTGAGATTGCTCTTACAAAGGAAACTTGGTGAAACAAACCTCAATAATGAATATTTTCAAACCAGAAATTTACTCTGACTTTCATTTCTTGTTTTTTTCCTGCCTGAGGGAAAAATCAGAACAACATACCCACTAAACCCTTGAGTTAGTGTTTTTATTGACATTTTCCTCAGACACCGTCTGATGCTCTTGTCTGGTCTTGCTATAACAAACATCCCCAAAGCATGACACATCCACCTCCATGCTTCATAGTTGGTATGAGGTTCTCATCCTGGATTCCTGTGTTTAGTTTATGTCAAACATGTCCTCTGTTCCACATGATTACATTTAGACTCACGACTTCAGAAGTTCTGGTCTTTGTCTGCGTTCTCTCTGGTGACCTTCATGTTTGTCTCAGACAGTAAAAGTTTCCTCTTTGCACAAAACCTAGGAAGGTGAAACTTGTTCAGTCTCTTCTGATTGGACAGACATGAACTTTCAACAGCAACCAGAGCTTATGGCTTTGTGATGATAGTTTAGATTTTTTTTCCCCCCAGAAATTATTGTGATAAACGATAGTATTGTTGTCTTTTAGCATTTTGAGGTCTGCTCTCAGATCTGGACATGATGGTCGATGTTTAGGATGTCCTCCACTTGCAGACTACTTTCTATTGAGTGGAATAACCGATTTTAATTTAATCTGAGAACTTTTTAAATCCTTTACCGGACTCAGGAGCTGCTAAGGTCTACTTCCTGACAGTCTCAATTGGTTCTTGGATCTCACCATCGCACCCACTCTCACTTTCACAGTCCGCAGCTGATTAAACTTTAGCTTAATCAACTTTAATAATATAAAGCTACATAATTTTTTAAGTTTAATCAGTAATACTTTTACAACAAATTTATGTCAGATCATGATTAATGTCAAGTTGTCATGACGAAAACATTTTGAATAATGTCAACTTTGTATTAAGTGTCATGATTTACCTAACAACACTTTATGACAACAGTCATAAATATTCATGAAGACTTACTCATGTTTATGACAAGTGTTATGTCATGTTTATGACGATGTCATGACAGTCTTATTCACAACCCGTCAAATAAAGTGTTGCTCACATTTAAATATCCAGGCAAACAAAACAGAAACTACAAATAAAATTAATTATGAAGTCTCTGTAAAAATAAGTGTCTTTCAAAGAAGGACTAAGTGAGACCAAAACACCAGATAGAGTCGTCCGTCATCCAGTTTTTGGTGGAAAGAGGAAAAACTATAAATCATGCACATGGAAATTATTGAGCTTGTTTTCATCCATCAGGAGATTAACTGATTTAATGCATGAAATCAATTAATCGCAAACAGAGAGCAAACGTTGTTTTCACTATCAAAACTATCTCGATTTAGTACACAGCCTTTGTGTCTTGCGATGCATGAAATGGCTCAGATAGGCTTTACTGTAGTGCCCAGCTGGTTTAGTGTCACCAGAGCATTGTCACGGTCTTTTCTCTGAGGTACGCACCTAACATCCTGCATGCTGTCTGCCCTTCCCTGTTCCAGCCCAGCTGAGCAGCTTGTCTTCAGTCCCCCCAGCAGAGCGAACGCAGCGAGAAGCCACCCTGCAGAGCAAGAGGGCCACTGTGGAGGCCTGGCTCGCCAGAGAGGCCAGCACACTACAGAAATACAGGCTTGTATGAATACACACTACTTATTGTTAGTCTTATGTTCCTCATGCTGGTGGGGTGTAGGTAAATCCCGCCAGGATTCTTTATATACACTGGGTGTTGTCTTTGATCTCAGTTTCCTACAACATCCATCAGAGCTCGCTGTAAGCACTAGATCCATAAAAAGGAGGTAGAAATGAAGCGGCTTTTCTCTGACTTTCTGGCTGTTACAGATGTTCAAAGTGAGCTGCTGTAAGAAAACTACAAGACATGATAAACGATGTCTGTTTTAAATGAGCCTTAGGTTTTGATTGATTAAGATTCTCAGTTTCGCAATGTTTAATTTTTCAGAAGATCTGCTCAAGTTCTGCTAACTGGATCTAGAGCTTTGCTAATGGTTTTGAAATAATTCCTGGAAATCTTTTCCAACTATTCCTGAAAAGCTCTTATAGTTTTCCACAGCCAAGCGGGTCGACATGTCTGTGCATGTTGTTGGACTGTGACTGTGGCTGAGACAGAGGATGTGTTCAAACGTGACATTTTCATTGGACCAGAGTTTGTTTGCTGTGAGCTTATGAAGTCAGGTTTACACACAGATGATTCTCTGCTGGTAGGATCTGGCAGATCAGCACCAGAAGACTCTTGGTTTACTGAGGAAACAGCAGACTCTGATCCTGGACGAGGAACTCATTCAGTGGAAGAGGAGACAGCAGCTGGCTGGCAACGGGGGTCCACATGAAGGGGGACTGGACGTTCTGCAGTCCTGGTAAAACCTGGACAGATTTCGCTCCCTCAAACTTTTTCTTTCTTTTCTTTTTTTTTTTTTGCAGTTCTGTGATCAAGAAAATTCATGCAATATCATCAGATCTTTGCAATTTTGTGCTACTGAATAATTGTGGATTTATTGTAAATTTGCAGCAAAAATTGGCAAAAACTTTGCTTTAAAGTGATTCTAACTTCCACCTGCAAGTGTCAGCATTTCTAACTTCAACCATGCATTTGTCTCAGCTTTACTTGTATCAGAGTATAGTCCAAGATCGATATGAAGAATTTATTGCTAAATTCTTGCAAATATTTTCAAAGTAGCGCCACATAATCAGTGATTTTGATTGCAAAAAACATCCACAAAATCCGTGAGGGACACATTCTTGTTCTCCTATTGAATAAAAAAATTTTGTGAATAAACCTTTGTGAGGCATTTCTCCTTTCCCTTCTTGTAAAGGTGTGAGAAGCTGGCGGACCTAATTTGGCAGAACCGACAGCAGATTCGGCGCTGTGAACATCTTACCCAGCAGCTCCCTTTGCCTGGTTCAATAGAAGAGCTACTCACCAAACTCAACGCTGACATTACTGACATCATCTCTGCCCTGGTCACAAGGTAAAACTCAGCCACTTATTTTTCCATATTGAACACCTAAAGTCATGTAGGGACTTTGAACCGGTAATCATTTATATGCACAGTGTGCATTTGGATCAATCAGATTTTTTTCTAGAAATCTTTCCCAAGCAGGCCTAAGAAAATCAAATTGTTTTCCACAACTTAGCGGAGCGACGTGTTGGTGCATGTCATTCATACAGGCGACATGCACCAACATACGGAATGTTAAACTGTATGTTAGGAATATTAACGTTATACCGGTATTTGTTTTATATTTTGGGGATTTAACAAGAGAAGTTACACTTGCCAAGATATTCATATTTATATATCTTTCTAAACAGGAGCTCAGTTTTATTAGTTTTGCCATAATTAAGAAAGCTAAAATGTTGTGTTATTGAAATTAATTGTACTTTTGCTCTTTACCACAAAGAACCATTTCTTTAAAAAAAAAAGAAAAAAAAAGATACTGCTGCCTTTTTTAAACTTTATATGGTGACAACTCTACTACAAATTATTTCACTTTCTTTTTTTCACATTAAATTTTTCTTCTACTGCAGTGAATAATCTCTCATTGATGTTCTCTTAATCCATACTCTGATGTTCATCAGTCAGCTGTAAACTTCTGATCAACATGTTACTGCGTTTCTATTTTTCAGCACCTTCATCATTGAAAAGCAGCCGCCCCAGGTGTTAAAGACCCAAACGAAGTTCGCAGCTACAGTCCGTCTTCTTGTGGGTGGGAAGCTCAATGTCCACATGAACCCACCGCAGGTCAAGGCTGTCATTGTTAGCGAGCAGCAAGCCAAAGCTCTGTTGAAGAATGAAAGCACACACAGGTGAGGAGCTTAGCTGGATGGAAACTTGTCTCATCCAAAACCTCCACCAGACATTTTATTGGATAAGAAAAGGCAAATATTTCAGTTTTTTTTTTTTAATAAAACATTACAGCTTTAATTATGGTTAATATAGATGTACAGTAATTGATACATTCCATGAGTTGAGACAAATAGCTGCCCTGGTGAAAAGACTGCTTTCTGCTAACCCTGGGTAGAGTCTCCTGCAGTGCATTATAAGCCTGGCGGGCCACCAGGCTTCAATTGTTTCTTTATTTACTTTAAGTTTTTTTATACAGAAATAACAGTGATTGCAAAGACGGGTTAAAGAGTTTCATAGGTGAAATATTTCACAGTTTCATAGTGACAACATAGTATAGTCAGTATGTGAACACAGACGGAGACTTTTTTATTCACCTGAACTCTGCAACCACTGCCTGTCTTTAGCAGTCTACACACTAACAACTTCAGAAAATAAAATGACAAGTCACAGATAAAAGAATTTAAAAAAAATGTTGACACTTTATTTAAGATGAAGTGCAAAAAATGTATATTTATTGTATTTTTTTTTAATGTTTGCCCTTTTTAAACTTGAAAGTTTTTGGTTATGTATCGTTAATAATGTCTTCCAATAACACATAATTACCTAGTGATATTTTGAAATTTCCTGTCAGCTTTAAACATTTTGAACCCAGCCATGATGCATGACTGCGCCCTTCCACCCACCAGTCTTAGCAAGTTTTCTGAGGGAAACCCTGCCTTGAGTATGAGCTGAAATGAGATCTTATGTTTCTCATCTTGACATAATTTTAAAGATCGTCATTATGTAAGATGTTTTATTGTTATACAGTTAACTTAAATTATGCTTGGATCAAATTTAATGTCTAATGCATGTCTTTCCCCTTGACAGTGAAAGCAGTGGAGAAATCCTTAACAACAACTGTGTAATGGAGTACCACCAGGCCACTGGCACTCTGAGTGCACACTTCCGGAACATGGTAAACTGTTTCACTGCACTCAGTCTGCCTTTTACAATTGTTTGCTTATAGAAACACTATCAATCAATGATCACAAGGGATGCACCAGTGCGAGAATCTGTGCTGATATCGATATCCAATATTAGTATTGCTTTTATGGCCAATAACCGAGATTTACCGATGTCACATTTATATAAAGCTCTGGAAAAACTTAAGAGCCCACTGCACTGAACCCCACTAGAAATCTCCTGCATATTGATTTCTGAACTTTTCCTGAGTTAATTACTGTTGTTTCTAAATGAATAGGAACATGTTTACTTTGCATTATTTGAAGTCTGAAATCACTGTTTTCACAGATCTTTTTTTTAATTTGACCATTTCTCATTTTCTGCTAATAAACACACATTTTTAGCTTGGAATTTCAGAGACGTGTTGTCAGTAGATCATAGAATAAAAGAACAATATTCATTTTACTCAAAACATGCAACTATAAAAAGTAAAATCAGAGAAATTGATCCTTTGAAGTGGTCTCTTCATTTTTACCAGAGCTGTATATATTTCCCTCCACTTTCAACACCATAAAAAACACACATTTGTACTGTGCTTCAGTTAAACTACCCACAATCCTGTGCTGTTTTACAATCACATGACCAAAGTGCCAACTTCATCACAGCCACATCCAGAAACACAAATGGCAACAAGGTGGAAATAAACATCAGTTTTAATATTGGCCCAGTTTCACATATTGAACATATACCAATGTGTGAAAAAAAATGACTAACATCAGCCAATATCTTTGTTGATGTCAATATATTGTGGATCCCTAATAATAAGTATTGATTTCCTAAATTTTGATCACTTCATACATGATGTAAAACACTACTGTAGTGTACAGTTTGGATCATTTTGACAAAGTCATCCAGTCTGTATGGGTTGGTTATTTCTTTAGCTGTAAAGCTCAAAGTTCAAAGTTCAGTGAATACCAAAACCTCAGCCAGTTTAGGGATTTGATCCCCTTTCTGTCTGTGTGTCAGCTTTTGGTTTTCAAAAGTTACACATTTACCACTCTGCTTGTTGTGGTGAAGTGCTTCATTTCTAATATGTCACTTGTTTGTTCTTTCACAGTCACTGAAGCGAATTAAGCGTTCAGATCGTCGAGGTGCCGAGTCTGTGACAGAGGAAAAGTTTACAATTCTGTTTGAGTCCCAGTTCAGCATTGGAGGAAACGAGCTGGTGTTTCATGTCAAGGTCATTCACACAGAAGCCTTAAAAGATTAAATTTATTTTTTACTAGCATAACCCTGAAAACAGTCCAGTAAAAGTACTGTTGTATGGTTCTGTTAAAGCCTAACCCATCATAGCAATGCAATTCTGTTTTGTAATTGTGAAAATTCAAATAATTTCAGAATGCTTTTGTTTACCTGTTGACTTTAATGTTTTATGTTTGACCTGCAGACTCTGTCTTTACCGGTTGTTGTGATTGTCCATGGCAGTCAGGATAATAACGCCACGGCAACAGTCCTGTGGGACAACGCCTTTGCTGAGCCGGTAAGATGCTGGTCCTCAAAAGTATGAATCTTTAATTACCTTTTTCACAATCTGAAACTTTACAGATTGTAAAGTTTTAATCTCTACAATCTGTGAGGATTGTAAACATTACTCTTTACATACAAAGAGTAATGTTTTTGCAGAGTAATGTTTAATGCAGCTTTTTATATTATGGTAATCATTGTAATAGTTTTAATTTCTTCTAAAATGCTTTCAGTTTTTTTTTTTTTTTTTTTCTAATGCTTTTAAGAAGCCAGCACAGAGCAAAATGTAAATGTCTGTCTTCAGGTGAAGTTAAAGTAAGGTATTTAAAGTAAGAATGTACCAACGGATTTTTAGTTATTCATTTTAATGGCCTAGAAGTTAAAATTTTCCTCACGTTAAACACAGTACATGGTTTTAGTTTTAACTTGCAACAATGAAATGCTCTAACTACGAAAGAATTTGGCTGTTTATGATCTAAAATAGACAAAATAAAAGTAGTGAAAAAAAAATAGTAGTAAATTAAAGGAATCCCCGCCCTGCCTTATCTAGCCATACTTTTATTAACACTGTTCTTTCATCTTCTCCTTCATTAGGGAAGAGTGCCGTTCGTTGTTCCTGACAAAGTGCTGTGGACCCAGCTATGTGAAGCCCTGGATATGAAGTACAAGGCAGAAATGCACAGTGGGCGTGGCCTGACGGAGGATAACCTGGTCTTCCTGGCACAGAAAGCGTTTTCAAACAGCAGTAATAACCCTGAGGACTACCGTAACATGACTATTTCCTGGGCCCAGTTCAACCGGGTGAGAATATTACATTTTTTCAGTTAAGCTCTTCTCCAAGCAGGTGAATGTGACTGTTCCTAACTGAGACTAAATGAATACCAATAAAATGTCACAGGAACCGAAGCTTAATTATCCGCAGTGTCTGAATGGGGAAACTTTAAACTTTAGCAGCTGCTCGTTGTTATAAACCTTTGCAGCAGTTAGTGTACCTGTTGATTTACTCTAATGAAGTTGATAGTAAAGCAAATATATTTGAGCAGCATCACAACTTGACTTCTCTGTCAGTATTAGTTTTATTTGTTAAAGCTGTGCTGCATAATACTTAGGCATTTTATAATAACCAACTTGCTGTGTTGTTACAATCAGCTCTGGTTTCAGATTTTTTCAGGAACTTCTGAAAACAAATTGACAGATTTTTTTTTAATGTGATTTAACAGGAAAATTTGCCCGGACGCAACTTTACGTTTTGGCAGTGGTTTGATGGCGTGGTAGAGCTCATGAAGAAATACCTGAAACCTCATTGGAATGATGGGTAATAAATTATGTGACTCTTTTCAAAAATACTGGGGGTTTTTATGTACATTGAAAATGGTGCGTTATTAGTCTATTTTTGACGCTGCCTGCATTTATTGAAAGTTTCACACTTTTTAATGTTTGACCCAGAAAACAGACAGCTAGGTTAATTTCCCCAATGGATGTGATTTCAGGGCTATTCTTGGGTTTGTGAACAAGCAGCAGGCTCAGGACATGCTGCTGTCTAAACCCAACGGCACCTTCCTGCTGCGCTTCAGTGACTCTGAGATCGGCGGCATCACTATTGCCTGGGTGGCTGAAAATCCCAACAAACAAGGTAAAAAAAAACCAAAAAACTAATCAGGCTGTATTGCGTTGGATGACCTGGAAGTTGAATGTTACAATATTCTTAAGTGATGTAATAATGTCTGTTATTGACGTGAGACATGCATCATAACTCTGCAACAGAAGAAGCCAGATGCAGTAAATTATGACATAATCAAAGGCTGAAAATTATGTTTATGATGTTATGTAAGAATTCTGTCACAATACTGTTGGCTCCCATTTCTGAATAAACTTCAGAATCCCTTCGTGGATGGAGCCGAAGTTATTACTTCTGAAAACCACGCTCACTGATTTTTGATTGACTAATTGTTGAACGACCACACAAAAAAAATCGGATTTCACCAAAACATTGGAAATGAGCATCAAGACCTGCTGTGTGAATGTAGCCTTAGATTTTGCATCCCTTCCAACAAAATCCAACAGAAGGATAACCAGTTCACTTCAAAACACAGCTACAGTTTGGCTGTTCTGTTTGAGAAAGTACATGAGACAAGAATAATATCTGCAAAAAACCCATCAAAAACACATAATCCAAAATATATATTAACACTTCTTCCAATAACGGGGCTATATAGACACTACAGAATAACCAGGTCAAAACGTTATCTTCATAAAACACTTAGCCAGGTAGCCTACAGTTAACACAGTGTAATGGCATACATAAGAGCCTAAAACCAAAACAGACCAATATTCAGGGACTAGAAGGAGAGTCTTCAAAACACGTTAGATTTTAATAAGATGGATAACACAAACCACAGGCAACGGTTTTCAGTTCACATCACCTGTCAAAAAATTATCATCTTTAGGCACTGAACAGAAAAAACCGTATTTATTTACAAACACATATAGTGCGTTCAGTTCAATCATGCAGACAGGTTCAAAGTACATAACACAGATTCCAGTTTAGTCCCAATTATCAGACAATGTAGTTAAGTTCAGTTTATTATTCAAATTGGTGAAAACATTTTCTATCCAAAGGAACTCAGATAGTCATTTAATTTGCAACAGTTCATCAAATCAAATCAAATTTTATTTGCATAGCACATTACAGCAGCAAGATATTTCAAAGTCCTTTTACATAATAAACACAAGTCATGCAACATAGAATCAACAATCAAAAACTACATTAAGTCAAGGGCCATAACAATCCAAATAAAACATTTTTAATATTTAACCTACCAAACTCAGTTAAATGTGATATTTAACCTACAAAACTCAGTGAAATGTGATGTTTAACCTACAAAACTCAGTTAAATGTCATGTTTAACCTCCTACAAAACTCAGTTAAACGTGATGTTTAACCTACAAAACTCAGTTAAACGTGATGTTTAATCTACAAAACTCAGTTAAATGTGATGTTTAACCTACAAAACTCAGCCAATGGACATTGACCTACTGGGCCCTTCAAAAACTCTGTTAATAAACATTAACCGACTTTATGCAGACAACGCAGTCAATATTAGATACATTTGCAGCACTTTCAGCCAATAATCATTAAATTTGTAATTGATTACATATTGAGCATTCATGTATTTGAAGACAGTGAAGTCCTGTTTAACAGGAAGAAAGTTCCAGCAGAAGCAAAACCTAGCTCAGTATGCTCAGCCAACAGTCATGGGCGGCTGGAGGTTTGAGAAGGAAGAACATGCACACTAAAACACAGAGATGAGAAAGTAAAGAGTTAATGGCAGCAGTAACTCCTTCAGTGGCTGGAACAGCATCCTGTAAATACTTGGAATATTTTATTACCAATAGGAAGGCACACTGACCTATTAGTTGGTTAGTGTGTAACCGACCAATTGGTTGGTTAGTATGTATGGGGGTTTTGGGAGTCCCAGTCAGAAACCGATCTTTACTGAATCTAGCATTGTCATCTTTGATCTAATTGTGTAGGTGAAAGGCTGGTCTGGAATCTGCTGCCTTACACAACGAAGGACTTCTCCATTCGCTCTCTGGCTGACCGCATAAGTGACTTGAACCATCTTCTGTTTCTTTACCCTGACCGGGCCAAGGATGAGGTCTTCGCTAAGTACTACACCCCTCCCCTCTGTATGTGTACCAACTGCTTAGTTTTGATCATCAGCACATACTTTTTAAAGGGTTTCATCAGTATGACTGTAAGTGGTGCTGTAAACCTAAAGGGTTTTTTTTTTCTTCCAGCGAAACCAGTGGATGGATACGTTAAACCGCAAATCAAACAAGTTGTACCAGAGTAAGTTATTGTTGGCAAGTATCAAAGTGTTGTATTAAATCCCAAAGGTTAACCCATAAAACTCAGATTGTAACAGTGCTGTTCTTCTACATTGTCTAATGGATATTAAAATGCTAAACAGAAAAACCTCACGCAGTATCTAGAGAAGAAGGATAAGATTATTTAAAACTAATTTTACAGTAAGATACTGTAAAACCACTGTACTTCAAAAACCCATAACATAAATATAAATTCTCAGCCATTCTTGGAGTATTTTATATGTTTTCATGTCTTTCCTCTTAAAAGATTGATATCATTTTTTTTGTTGTTGTTGCTTTTTCATTCAAACCTAAATGTTTCAGAGCATGAGGCAGCAGTGGACTGCGTGGTCCTGTTAACTCTGCAGCGCTCCCTTATACATAGGATGATAGTGAAGGTACTGGCAGCAGGAGGTCAGCCAATGCCCCCTTCAAAGTCACTTCTAGAATACTAGAGCTAGGTTTAACTTCTAGAGAGAGAATAAAACAGAGAACATACTGTTACCTGCTCTCAGGTTCCTTTAAGCATGTTCATGATGTTTTGTTTTCTGTGATTGTTTAGACTGTTTCATATTGTGAAACATAATCTATGAGGTCAAATACTCACGGCTCTGTTCAGTGTGAAACTGTGAAACTTTGATTCACAATCTGTAAATCTCAAAGTTGCAATTCTTCTGTTTTTATTTATTGTTCTTATTACTGAAGACGTTTCCGTGTCTCTGGTAGATTCACCACCCCAAACCCTGAACCCTCCACTGGAGTTGTATTCATGGACCAGACAGCTTCGTCCTCTGGGGGCCATTCCAACAACTTTGGTGTCTACTCCTCCATGTAAATACACAGTGGTGCTCTTCATTAGCTCGTCTGCTGTTTAGTTACACTGGCACCTCATGTACGGTTTACAATCAAACCTGAGAACAATTGGATTGCAGTACTCCTTTGCTGCATTTTGTGTTCAAAATTATTTTGTCTTATGAAAGCAAATATTTTGTGAGTTTTGTACACCAAAGCACAATTAAGCAATTGAATTTCTTATTGCTCCAAATATGAGCCTTAAGCGCATTAGCATTCATTTATTTTTACTGCTCTCAGTATATGCATAACAGCAATGAAAATAAGAAAATGAATGACTTAAGGTCTTTGATACAATAAGGAGGCAACAACCAATCATTGCTTGTAAAATTATGAGACATTTTAGTTTGAGTTGTGTCTTTAAAATTATATTCATAGTAGGCATACAAAATAAAATTCACATTAAAAATTTGTGATATTAGGTATGGTCTAATATAAATATCTGATAGATATGTTAATATCATACACCGGTGTGATATTTTGACTGCACTAAGGCCCTCCCCCTGGCTCTGATTGGTTGTTTCTGACAGACAGTGGTGTGTTTCTGCAGTTGAACCGCAGGGAGGAGGCAGATCATGTGTCCCATGATGTCACAACACAGTGAAAGTTGAAGTAAAAAACATATTTTCTTATTAAACTTACATACTGAAGCTTCAACAGCCCAGTTTTTATTTATTGGTCCGATCCAGTATGTTAAAGTGTTTACTGTCAGCCGATAGCAATGTTGGTCCTTCCCTATTTGCTACACCTTGTTAATGCCTGGTTGGTTCTTGGGTTCAACACGGTGCAGAAAACGTTTGTCCATCTAGATCAGAGGTGTTAAACTCCAGTCCTCAAGGGCCACTGTCCTGCAGTTTTTAGATGTGTCACTGGTACAAAACACTGGAATGAAATGGCTTAATTACCTCCTCATTGTGTAGATCAGTTCTCCAGAGTCTTGCTAATGACCTAATTATTCTGTTCAGATGTGGTGCAGCAGAGGCACATGTAAAAGTTGCCTAACCCTAACCCTAACCCCTAACCCTAACCAGTCACCCTCAACTCGACCCAAACCCTAACCAACCCTTGAGGACTGGAGTTTGACACCCCTGATCTAGATGCTTAAATGCATCAAGTTGCTGCCGTGTATAATAAAGCGGCTAGTTTACGATGCTATAGATCTGGTCAGTAAACAGAATGATTCCTGTGCTTCATTAACCTGCTAACTTCTGCCTCTGTTGTGTGGCCAGTAATGACAACTTGCTGGATCCAGATGGAGACTTCAACCTGGAGGACACGATGGATGTTGCCCGTCATGTGGAGGAGTTGCTTCGCAGGCCTATGGCCAACCAGTGGAGCAGTCAGCAGTCCTGAACCTGAAACGTGAAGCCGCTGCACGCCTTTGTGTTCTTTTTATGTTTGGTTGTTTTTTTTTGTCTTTTTAACACTCACCCCCAAAAATCCCGACGGGCAATAATAGAGAAGCTTGATCGACACCTCAGTCCACTTCACAGTTCAGTTTTAGCATTTAGTTATGCTTGTTCATATGAGGAGAATATAGAGCTATTGTTACTGGCTGATATCTCAAGCTCACCAGAGTTTCTCTTGTCTGCATTTGCTTGGTGTTTTTTTATTATAAAGAGGTGAGGCATGCAGTTATTTTCAGGAGAAGCTGTACAATAAGTTTATGTATAGCTGATGAACCTGCAAGAGCTGAGGAAACATTTTAACTGGGGAGGAAAAAAGCTTGTCCAGAAATGATTGTATAGTTATCTGTGAATAAGTACTAAAAAAAATTCATCTATTTTCTATTTGCAATAAAAATCTGTCAGTATATATTGTCTAAAAACTTTAAAGAGAGAAAAACTTTGATACTATGTAACTTCTTGCTAAACACCAGGAACCTTCAACACAAAAGGTACTCACAGACACGTTTAGTTAACATGTCACTTATTATCTTGTTGATAGTAACTTCAACTTTTTAAAAAGGTTTTATTGGTGTTAGTGCTCTTTATTTGAAAGTAGTTGGACAGAAAAGAGGGTGATGAAAGAGAGGGAAGACATGCGGCAAATGTCGCCCAGCTGGGAATCGAACCCGCGGCTATTGCCACGAGGATTATGGCCTCAACACGTGGGTCGTGCTTTGCCCCTGCGCCCCAACAGCACCCCAGTAATTTCAACTTCACAGAAAGTGTCAACCATCAGACCAGCTGCAGTTTTTTTTTTTTTTTTTTTTCATCTGTCTGTGACTTCTACTTTATGGCTGATTCAAACCAGTGATGAATCAGTTTGGTCCCAATAGACTGGAATGGTTGTTGAACTTACAAGAAAAAACAGATTCTAATTTTTCTTTTTCTAACCCTTCTGAAGAGAAGTATGAAATATGAGGTGGCGTCAATATTAACAAAAATGAAAGGAAATGTGTGTTTGATTTGATCCTTTTCAATATCTAATCCAACAAACGGCGCCAAACCAGAATCATCATCAGAATGAGCTGCCTGGTGTTGGCAGAGAGGGTTTGACTGGTTTTTCTTTGGTGGGACCAACAAACTGAACTCTGCAGGTCAGCACTGATGAGTCTTTCTGACCAATGTGTCTCCATGTTGAGGGAAATAAACGGGCTTTCCAACAAACACATAGCCAAGAGTCATTGCTACAACAAAGACACAATTGATCAAACACGTTTCCTTAATTTTGTGCCTTTAATGAAAACATAATGTAAAACGAGTGAAACACTGCCCCCCTTCGGCCTCAAACAGGTGCTGCAATTTGTAGGGAAGCAGAGACTTCCACTTGCAACAAGCCAAACGCTTAAATACTAAAATATTTGACCAGTGCATTCACACAGGTTAGATGATTCTCTATGCTGTCCTCTGGAAGTGTAGGGTTTGCCTTTTTCCATGGATGAATTCTGAATGCATGTTTTGCACCAGAGTTGACGAGATTGGAACCGACAGCTCTCATCCCATTGCTTTGTTTTCAGCCCCAGCTGTGTTTTTGCAGTTCCAAACACAACAAAGGGATAATGAGATCAGCTAATATAAAAGAAGACCCAAGCAGAGGAGAGTGTCTGTGCAGAAATACTCTGCCATGCAGTTCTAGGTTCTAGGGACAGAGAGCGTCAGTGTCTTTACCACTCATCACACTTGTGTGTTTTATGTACTGTACGCACATTTGTGTGAACTGTATCACTTTAAGTCATCTGCAGGTCCTGGTTGTAGTTGTGACTATGAGCTGAAATAACACAAACTGTGTCAAGTAGCTGCTTCTAGGTTTCCTGATGAATATAATATACAAAGATTACATTTCTATAGATCTTTTTATTTCCTTCCTCAGAAGTTACATAGTCTAACTTTAAGTGTTAAAAATTTAATTGAATGTCTTGAGATGCATTTTTTTCCTGAAATGCATCTGTTCCACCATACTGCCTTGCATCATGTTGACTTGAGGTGCTGAATCCAGTTAAATAATGAGATTTTACTGTTAAGTTTTTGTTGTTTTTACTTTGAGTTCGAAATTCATCTAGTGTTTTTAATGTCTTATAGAGCTGTTTAGTGCAACGTGAAGCGGACAGCTCGGTGTCACACTAGAATAAGTTTAATCCTAAAACCTTCGTCTTAAACATCCACATTTACCAATGTGGACACAACTAATGTGTCCTAACAAGGTGAAATAAAGTCTTAATGTGCCTTTTTGTGCTGGAGATGCCAGACTTGGAAAAACATTTCCTGTGCACAAACATGCTGTAACAGAAAATTTATAAGAGGCAAAAAATAGTTAGAACATTAATAAAACTCTTAAATAGAAAATTGTTGTTTAAGGTTATTATGACAAAGGGTAATTCAATTCTCATTTTTAAAACTGTAACTGGAGGAGGAAGTCTGTTATAACTTTGGCTGGACTGATAAATCAACCTGGAGTTCCTTAATGTTGGGAGATTGATCAATACTTGCATGAGAAGCTGATCTTATCTACTGATCTTACCCACCTCTGCAAAAGTCTGAAAATCAGCCACTGTCCTTTTCTGCTCTGATGTCAGGGCTGAGTGACAGCCCCGCCCACCAGGTCATTTCTGCACATGCTCAGTTGACAGCAGTCAACTGAGCATGTGCAGCAATTGACAACATTTTTAGCAACTTCTCTTACAAATGTTGAATCAGCTGGTCAGGTGATCAGTGACCGGCCCGAAACTACGATAGGTGCACCTCTGATAACAACAAAATGAGCCAGCCGCACTTTTGAAAATGTGGAATGAGACCACACCCTTCTAGTTGTCTGTACAGCCTCACATTTTACCTCAAGAGCTTAGATAAGGTGTAACAGATTAGAGGAAATAAGTAGTCACAGTTCGTTAATGAATAACATTACAAAAAAAAAAGTTCTCATCTGAAATCCTTATGCTAGCTATAAATCATTTAGATATGAGCTCTACTTTGAAGTAAATAATCTCAGTCCTTCAAGTCGAGTTCTGCAGATATCCCTAACTGTGTCTGAACAGAATTATTATTGTTCCTCGATCAGCTTAAAAATCTCCATTTGTGTTCTGCCATGTGAATTCTGTCTATAAGGTTTAAACATAAACTCTGTTTTGAAAGAGTTTTCTTTAATGTGTGTGATATATTTTAGGTACTTTTGTTTTGACGCTGATATACATCTGATGTTTACCTTTTATTAGTACATCTATCAAATTGATACTCTGAGATGTTTTCCACTGGTTGCTAGGTACATAGTATGTCACATGCAAATTTGTATTCATTAATTTTTATTTCTGATCAACTTTTTCTTCTGAGATGAATTGACTTTGTTTTTGTACTTACTTTTCAATAGAATACGGAAGAATGTGATGCCACGCTGTTTTCTACTATGCCATGTTAAAATAAAATCATCAAAATACTTTTTTCGTGAATCTTTTGTGTAACAGACGAACATAAGATTTTGTATCTTCAAACTACAAAATTCAGCATATTTATTTGGGATTTCGTCATAAACAGAAATAGAACTGTAAAGTGTATTAAAATTAACACATCAAAATTATTTACCAATAAGAAGCTGAAATTGTACGTTTTTGCCCTTTTTTGTTGCTAACAAAAAAGCTCATGCTCAGTTAGGTGGAGCACGTAGTGCTGTAATTAACTCCATTAAGCCTGCACAGCATGATGTTGCCATCAACATGTTTTACCATGTTCAGGGTAACATTGAGAAATATCAAAATGGAAAGAAGTTTGATGATATCAGTGGCTGCAGCAGGAACAGCCTCTAAGCTCTCGGTCCACCAGCTAAGGTTCTGCACACAACACTCAAACTCCAACAATCACATAATACTGCCTGGTTTAGGATCTGCCTTGGAACACGTTCGGGAAGTGCTGCAAGTTTTTTGTCACAGCTCATCATCTTCAGGTCTAACTCATTAGGGCAGTTCTGCAAATTAAATTTTAAAGACAAGGTTTTAAAAAAGCTCTGCCTCTGTTTGGGTTACTTATTATCATGCACCGCTTCCTGGTCTTTATCTAAAAATGTAGATCATTCCAGCCTAAACAGGTGTTTTGCTTTTAATTGGGGTATAGGATGTCCCCCACAATGAGCTGTGAGGGGGCTGTAGTTTTCTTCTGTCTTTTTCTCATTGCTAACTAAGTTTTCCTCTCTGGATCACTTCCAGCCAAAGGTTAGAGACGAGGTCAAGTCCTCTGCCACAGCTGACAGTGACCAACCACAGCCTCGCCTCAGACTTTGTTTGGCATTAGCAGAGAGGATTTGGCAGGTTTTCTGGTTGTAGCTCACTGAGCTCTGCTTCTTAACCAACAATACATTTTCCAAACAAATATAGCAGTCAAAGTGAAATAAACAAAATTTGTTTAATCCCAAGAAAATAACTGGACCCTACTGAAATAACGAGGATGCATCGAAGAGGGTTTTCCAGAGGAGCAAATTAAAGTGACTTGACTTGACAGATGTTTACCTTGTTCCTTTTGTCTGGTTGTAATCAATCATTTTTATTATTGATTATCAAAATCAATAATGAAAATCAGTGACTGCATCACAGCAAAATCTTGGTTTTGGTTAGTGGTTCTATGAAGGCCTGACTCTATGTAGCACTAATCAGTTTTTCTTTAATTGATAGCAGGTGTGAGCCTACTATCAATTGAAGATAATATATTTATCATAATTATATAAAAGCTGCTTCAACAATTATTAGATTAAGTGTTGCACTTTAATGCAATATCAACGCAGCTTCCCTCGCCCCGGCCCGTTCATTTTTCTCACTTTTCATTTGATTTGTGCAGGATAAATGTCACATGAAGGTTGAGAAAGTTTTGAACTGATTTATCGAGACCTAATTAAAACAACAACAACAACAACAACAAAAAATTCCCAACAAGGTGCGTAAACTTTTGAGAACCAGTACCAGTAAGGTGTTTTTGGAAAACAGAAACACCTTTAAGGGAGTAAATTACATCCTGATCTTGTGACGTTTTCAAATGAGTCGCTTGACTCGGTTAGTCACGGGATGTCGGACAGGCCCGAGGCAGTTCAGTTATGAGGAAGATTGATTGATTGATTGATTGATTGATTTTATTAGACCACGTCTCTGTGTCTGAAAGGTCTGATATAAGTTAATCACCGTGATTTTGTATGTGTGCATATCTACGGTATGATCTCCTTATTATTATTATCGGTAGTATTTATTTCTCAGTAAATTACTTCCCATTGTCACTAGTAAGAAACACTCTGCACGACTAATTTGTACTCATTAAAACTGCGTTCTCTATAACACAGAATTTTCACTGCTTTTTATTTTTTGTTTTATAACTTTATATTTTAGCATATGATATTCCACATTTTGCATATTCCATCCCATTACTATTGTTATTGTTTCCTGCTATAATATAATTACTCTATATGATTACTGAGAAGTGTTAAAAACACAAACGGTATGAATTGCCTTCTAAAAGATGAAGCCAAATTATGCTGATCTAGGAAAAGAATCGGAATTCCCATTTCTAGTTTTGTTTTTTTTTCTTGTCATATGACAGATTGATCACGTGAAACCGCTATGCAAAACAGTTTTCATCTTATTGGGTGGGAGATATGAGCGCGTCAGCATCTTATTCTCTGATTGGCCAACATGCTTTCTGTCACTTACAGTTTCCTGGTTGCCACCAAATAAAGACATTCAGTTGTTTTTAAACTTCTTCCATAGTACCTTCTTGGGAATGCGGGTTTAAAATGTCGTCTACAAAGGCATTATATGTGGCTCTGATTGTCGTCTGTTTTTTTCTAACTGTAAGCTGTAAGTTTTCCACTCTGGACCACATCAAACCCAAAGCTAGCGACAAGGAGCAGGCGCGAGCGGTGTCCGGGCTGCTGAGGCGGCTGCTGGGGAACAGATCCACGGAGTTCATAGTGTCAGTCAACAGGAGCCTCTCCAATGACAGCCTGGATGTTTGTGAGCTCAGATCGGCTAAAAACAATAAGATTGTGGCGACAGGCAGCACCGGAGTGGCCCTGGCTTCTGGGATCTATAACTACTTGAAATATTTTTGTAACTGCCATGTTTCCTGGTCGGGGAACCAGCTCGCAGTCCCAAGTCCTCTGCCACAGCTGACAGGCGTGCTGCGCATCAACACCCCTCACAGGTCAGTGACCCGAATCATGTCCCCAGTTCTGCATTGTTCCAATGGAAATAAATAGCCTCTGATAGCCCATCAGAGACCCGGGAAATATTTGCAGGCTATTTAAATTATTTTGCTGATGAAGTTGCGACTCCATAAGATGTGAGTTTGTACCCTCTAAAATGAGTCCCGTTTTTTCCGCGTTATTGATTTTCTTTTTGTTTTTTTCTTTGTGTTTGTTTTACTTTTGATCTGTTGAAGCAAATAACCTATAGGTGTTTATGACTCTTAACAATATTTTTCTCATCTTTCCTATTCCTTCTCTGCCAATGTGTGTGAGTACAGTACTGGTTTATGCAGTAGGAGCTTTATTACTGTATGATATATCGATTTGTTTGGATGATTATGTTTCTCGCTATATCGTATTCTGTCGATTCACTTCAGCATTTGATAGGATGCCATATCATAGGCCGCTCTTACAATTATTTACATATCAATTTACCATGTTTCCTCAAACTACTCAAATATGATTTGACCAGTTTATTTCTTGGTTACTACAGGCATTTAAATTAACAGAATGTTTTCTTAATTGATTAAACAGAAAAAGATCACATGTTCAAAATAGTCTCACATTTTTTGTGGGTAACTTAACTTAAAGTGTGTTTGAGTAGTGTCTGTCTTTGGAGTTACTTTGCCACAAATAACAAGCAGCTGCACTGAGGCAGCAACCACAGAAGTTCATATTTACAGGAAGCTGCTTTCACATTTTATGAAGGGAAGTGCTGGTGAAGTGGTTGAAGGTTTGCATCAGCTGCCTAAACATAACATGTGACCACACGCCTGGATTACTCTAATACACTTTAAATAGGTGTCAGTGGTTTATATATTTCCCAGCTCCAGAGGGTACACGTCTGCACGTCTTTTAACAAGTACACAGAAATTTGACCATATTTCCCCTATTTTAGCTTCCTTTACACTGGTTGCCAGTACATTTTAGGATTCATTTTAAAATCCTTTTATTTGTTTTTAAAGCTCTTAATGGCCTCGCCCCTCCCTGTCTGTCTGAGCTGTTACAGTCTTGCACATCCCATTCCCTCAGGTCAGTTGCTCCTAAAGGTGCGAAAGACAAAGTGCAGCTCAGAGGGAACTGTGCTTTTTCTGTGGCAGCTGCCAAACTGTGGAAAGATCTTCCTTCGGGCATTAGGCAGGCCTCTTCACTTGCTGTTTTTAAGTCTCTTCTGAAGACCCATCTTTTGTCTTTGGCGTTTGGCACAGTCTGAGATGTTTCACTTTGTTTTATTGTGTCTGTTTTATTGTTTATATTCGATCTTTTCTATTTTATATTTGCATTGTATTTTATGATTGTGTATATCTCTTTGGTCCTATTGGTGTATAAAGTGCTTCATAAGTAAAGTTGGTATGGTATAATAAAAAAAGTTGCCTTTAGCAGCTTCCCTTATGCAAAAACTTGTTTTATGATTGGATAGGAAGCATGCATGGATATATGACTGAGTGTTGCCACATTTTTTATTTGCTACTAGGGTAAAGTGTAAACATTTGCTCTGTGGTCAAATCCTTTAGGGACCGCTTCCTATTGCATGCATCAGCTCACTATAGTTACAACAGACATAGAGCCCAACTACAGTTGGCTCTAAAACGGATGGCAAGTAATTCTCACTTGGGTTTTCCCAGGATTCTGTCTTATATTTAATGTGTTTGGTTAAACCAAACATGTTGGTTGGGTTTTACAGCTAATGTTGTCTTTCAAAGTGACTGGAAGAAGCCTGAATCTTCTCCCACCTTCACTTCTGAAGTACACCCAATATGTCCTTCAGAAATTCTTTCCTGTTTGTGAAATACATCAAATAAAAGAGCAAACGAGGTGGATTAGCAGCACTTAACAACAGATAGTGTAATCTATGTGAAGTATAGATTACTTCACATAGTAATCTATACTATGTGAACATTGAACCTTTTTTAGCAGCAAGTTTTCTGCCACATTACTTATCCAAAGTGCTCATCAGTGTTTTTTCTGGCAACAGCATACGTTCTGCAGTCGTTTACACTCCAACCTGATCATATCAGTGGTTGCTAAAATACAACACCCCAATATGTACGTAGCAATATCTGGAGATTTTAATCATGTATCCGTTATTCAGACTCTCTACCAGAGGAAACAACACATTGTATTTGTTTTATGGATAGGGTGTGTACATCCGTAAAACAAGACTTCCTCAGCTCAGAATATTGGCCTAATGTTAATCCAGAGGCAATCTGTAATGAAGAAAACTGTGAGAAGATAATCATAGAAGGCTGAAGTTGTTTTCTGAGGCAACAGACTCAGAAAACAACTTCAACATGTAGAGCATCCAGCCTCTACATGTGGCTGGATGCTCTGATCCAGCCACATGTAGAGGAACGAGGCTGGAACGCATTCCTCTACATGTGTTCCAGCGTTACACGTTCCTTCACTCAGAAGTTTGGATGAAAAAACTTCTGAGTGAACAACATCATCCCCAACGGAGCTGTAAGATTCTTCCCCAATTACAAACCGCTTACTTCAGACTTTGGGAAATAATTAGACTGAATGTGAACACCAAGACCATGTGTTGATTGTAGATTTCAGGAGAAACGGAGTTAGCTTTAACACTGACCTGCAGTTGAAACAAATCAGATGGAGACGCAGGAGAATGACCTTTTAAACCGCCTGTTAATTCAGGAAAGCCCTCTAGTTTGGTTGAAATAAACCAATTTCTCAAGACTGAGTGGGTCTGAATTTCTCCACCGCACTGACAGACTCATTGTCATTTATACAAGCAATCAATGGCAGCCAGTTCTGCAAAGGATGGAACATCTACATATTTACAGTGAGCCAGGTTGGCTTGATTGTTGTTTTTTTTTTATTTTTTTCTTTCCGTTAATAAAAGTAATCACTTATAATTTGCATTACATTGTTATATTTAATCATCTTATCATTGATTAATCTTATAACTTGTTTGATTATCTAAAACACTGTTGACAAAAAAGCTCAAAAAGTTTTTTTTGTTCTGTTTTTTACCTTCAAAGTTTCCAGTTCCATGTATTCTGTGAAGTGCCTCTGGTTCAGATCATTAAAAAGGTGATTAGTCCTAATCCAGATCGATCTGAATGGGGAAAAGTTGTTTATTTCACAGATTACTTAGAGCTTTTCTAGTTGTATCATTTTATATTCCAAAATTAATGGATTTTATTTGGTTGTGTCCAGATTCCGGTATTACCAGAACGTCTGCACCGTCAGTTACTCCTTTGTGTGGTGGGACTGGCCAAGATGGGAGAAGGAGATCGACTGGATGGCTCTGAATGGAATCAATCTACCTCTGGCTTTCACTGGTCAAGAAGCTCTATGGCAAGAGGTCAGAGACAGTGTTTTATCTCTGCGTTTAAAAAATACAAACAAATTATTCATTAAGTAACAAGTGTGTCTTCTTAATAATCTATTGAAATGATGAATCGGTGAACAAAGCTACTGTTTAAGTTGTGACAAAAAAGGAGATTTGAAGATGTGAGGCAGAAAAATCTGTGAAAGCTGAGTTATGATTGAATGAACTAATTACAGTAACCTCATTAAACCGGGGACTCTCTGTACTAACGCACACAATTTCTAAAGGCTTTTTTGCTGTTTTTGTGCCATGTGGAGGAAAACATACACATCTTCATAGTGTCAACGTGGCGATGTTTTCAAAACTCAGTTTTTGGTGTATCTATGTCTAAAGTCTGCATGCCACCACGCAGACTTTAGACATAGATGCATGAATGCATGCAGACTTTAAGTCTTTAAGTCTGCATGTAGGAGTGGAACTGCCCACTGTCAGTTCCTGTTTTACAAACCAGACCAGCAGCACACCAACCTGTACCGTACCGTTCAGAAGAAACAAGGCATTGGTCGGGTGGAAACCTAAACTTCTGGATTCTTTTATACTGAACAGAAAATTTTTTAAAACATAATTTAGGATTCATAAAACCTTTATTGTACGTGTTAAAACACAGCCTGGTTCATGGAGGTTGTTGCTTGATCTCATTTGGGCAGCTGAAGTTGTGATGACCTCCTGAACCTGTTTGCCCTTTGCCCTCCAGGTGTACCGAGCTCTTGGATTGAACGAGTCGGAGCTGGAAGAGTTCTTCTCTGGACCGGCGTTTCTCGCCTGGAACCGGATGGCTAACATGGACAAGTTTGGTGGGCCTCTGCCTCAGTCCTGGCATGTGAACCAACTATACCTCCAAGTATTCATTACTCTTTGAATGTCAACACACTTTAACACTTAATGTTTACAATCACAGTGACTGTCTAATAATGCAATCAGTGAGTGAGGCTGTATGAATGAGTTTGAATGTAGAGAAGTAGTTTTGACACACAGCTGATTTCATACTGTCTGTAAGTCTGGTTGTTGCATCTTGATTGCACCGATCAACAGGTTACCCTGTTACATTCAGATTAGGATCACTTCCTGATGTGACTCATAAGCTGCTATACAAAGGGGAATTATTTGCTTATTTATTTATTTATTAAAGCTTTTTAACAACATATTTTGTGAAATCCCGCTGCATCGCTTCATGCCCCTCGGTAGTAAGGCTGATGCTTCTCTTTAAAGGGGCAGTCTTATGGCAAATTCACTTTTTTTGAGCTTTGCGTCATGTTATGATTTTATTCCCTCATCAAAAGCATTCCTGGAGTGTTGCTTTGATTCTTTCATACACGTTTGAGAAATTGTTTCATCTCCATGGCAACCATTCAGCTGTGCAAAATCAGCCTGGGTGGACTTAGCCCTGCCATTGAGGACAAAGCTCCTCCTCAGAGCTGCACTTTCCGAGCTTCCACCTCACAGAGCCCTCCTCCACCACTTCCCCATTCAGCTCCTTCAGACTAGCTATCAGCAGTTAGCAAACACCTGGTGGTACTGTGCATCTGCTGAGCTCATTATAGGAACGGTAAATAATTGTTAAAGGGTTAATAGAGGAGCTATGTTGTGATGACTTCCTGAAGGCGGAGTTTCAGAAAGAGCAGGAGTTTTTAAAGAGACACAGGCCCAATTTCAAGGGGTTAAACTGCAAAGTCAAATTTCTTTTGTCATATTTGATAGATAGCATTTATATAACAATTGAAGGTAAAATAGTTACTTAAAATTATAGTTACTTGATAAAGGTGGCCTTCCGTTTACTAGAGATCTCCCACTAAGTCTAGTTGTAGAAATACTACGCTGTGATTGGTTGAGGTCATGATTGGTTTAATTAACAAGTAGGAGACTTTTTAACATCACAGTTTTTATGGCAAGTACATTTTTTGAGTAACCTGTGGACTGAATCCTCATCACCTTTCTTTCTTCCTGCAGTTTAAAATCTTAGAGCGGATGAGAGCTTTTGGAATGATACCTGTGCTGCCAGCCTTCTCGGGGAACGTTCCCAAAGGAATTTTCAGGTAACACATCCTTATTTTTCTGACACATTTTAGTTATTACTTTTAGTTGTGTGTGTTGTGTTCAAAAGTAGAGAGTTGTTCAATGGGAACTGATCATAAAAGTCTGTTCTTTCTTACAATGAATGAAGGAATGTGTCTTTCATGTATTCAGTCATTGACTGATGCCTTTATACAATTTTATTAATGATAATCCTTAATATAAATACAAAGGTGATGATCTGCTGGATCTTCTTCAGGTGGCAGTCATCTGACTCTGTCACCTGTCAGAGTGACTCACAGTGTCACCTGTCAGAGTGACAGATGACTCTGTCACCTGACACTGTCTCCTTCAAGTGACAGAGTCACCTGAAGAAGGTGACCTTCACTAACCCTAACCCCCTAACCCTAACAGCTCTAAAACCAAATTGCCATTAAACTCTGCTTCAACTCTGGTTAAGATGAACTTCCCTGTGGTCACACTTCACAGCGCAACAAAAACTGAAAACAGTTGTATCAAACAGTCAAACAAGAAGGGTGCCTGTTACAATCCAGAGACGAGGATGACTTTGTTTGGAAATTAACAGTGGCGCAGTTGATAGCACTGTTGCCATGCAGCAAGAAGATCCTGGGTTCGATTCCCGGCCTGGGTTTGCATGTTCTCCCTGTGCATGCGTGGGTTCTTTGCGGGTTCTCCAGCTTCCTCCCACAGTCCAAAAACATGACTGTCAGGTTAATTGGTCTCTCTGTGTTGCCCTGAGACAGACTAGTGACCTGTCCAGGGTGACCCCGCCTCTCGCCCGGAATGCAGCTGGAGATAGACACCAGCAACTCCCAACCCCACTAGGGACAAGGGTGAATAGAAGATGGATGGATGGAAGTTAACAAAAAATAGAATAGGAAATATTACCAGCTTGGCAGTTTTTCAAAATAATGACTTCAATTCTTTCTGTAACCACAGAGACACATTGCACAGACAGACATGCAAACACGCACTCATCTGTAAAAGCTATTTAGTTTAACCAATGGGCCTCACAATCATGTTTTTGGAATTATATTACACAAGTCAAAAAAAATTGGACTCAAATCCAGGCTGTTCATGAGTTTCATGCGTAGTTGTGTGCTTGCTGTTTCTCCTGGGGTGGACTCACTTTGTCCTGTGTGTCCAACTTCCTCTCTAAAGATAGAACCTGATTGATTCTTGGACATGAACAGTTAACCTCAACATTTTAGGGAACTGATGGCTTGCACTCACCCATGGATGCAGCCTTTATCCCAAACAGAGCAGTGGAGAAAAGGTTGAAAAGAGGTCCTGTCCCAGGGGAAGCAGATGAGAACCTGGTCTGGCTCTAGATAGTTCCTTCTTCTTCTTTTTTTTTTTTTTTTTCTTCATAGTTTCTTTTTTCCAGGGAATTGGGAGTGTGGCTAACTTCAAAAGAAGCAGTTCCACAATAAAGGTTTAGTTTGGAGCAGTTTGGTGAAATAGACAGATATTCCTTCACCAAATGACAAAAAGTAGGCCTGTCACAGTTAGCTTCTATGTTTCTGTCTGATCTCGTGTAATTGGCCTGTTGTGTCCAGGTTGTACCCAAAAGCCAATGTCACCAGGCTGGGACCGTGGGCACATTTCAACTGCAGCTTCTCATGCTCCTACATCCTGGATCCAAGGGACCCACTTTTTCTCCAGATTGGCGCCCTCTATCTCTCTGAGGTGGTAAAACGGTTTGGCACAGATCATGTCTACAACACTGACACCTTCAATGAGATGACCCCACCTTCTTCTGACCCCACCTACTATCTGCAATCAGCCGCTCTGTCTTTGCCTCAATGACCTCCGGTGAGTGTCTCAGTGTCAGAAACTTTGTTCTTGTATCAAGTTTTGAATCTAACTTTGCTCCACAAACACCGTCAAACTTTTACAAAAGTTGTCCTGGTTTTGACTCCCCTCCAAATGTCTTTCCCTCCAGTTGATCCTAATGCGATCTGGTTGATGCAAGGCTGGCTGTTCTTCAGCAATCAGACGTTCTGGAAGGCGCCACAGATCCAAGCTCTACTCCATGGAGTTCCCCTGGGAAGAATGATTGTGCTGGATCTGTTTGCAGAGGCTGATCCAGTTTTCACATACACAGAGTCTTTCTATGGACAGCCCTTCATCTGGTGTATGCTGAACAACTTTGGGGGCAACAATGGTTTTTTTGGCACAATTGAAAGCATCAACTCAGGGCCTTTTAAAGCCCTACACTTCCCAAACTCCACTCTGGTAGGAATAGGTATGACACCTGAGGGTATTGAGCAGAACCCTGTTATCTATGAGTTGATGAGTGAACTGGCATGGCGCAAAGAGCCAGTCAACCTTGCAAAGTGGGTGTCCCTGTATGCAGTACGGCGCTACGGTGGCATGAATGATAACCTGACAGCTGCATGGAAGCTCCTATTCGCCAGTGTGTATAACTGCACCATATCGGGGTATGTCAATCACAATCACAGCCCGCTCGTTCGCAGGCCCTCTTTTCAGATGAGAACAGACCTGTGGTATGAGCCTGCTGACCTGTTTGAAGCCTGGAGACTCTTCATGGAAGCGGCTCCTTCTTTTATGTCCAAAGAGACCTTCCAGTACGATCTAGTCGATGTGACCCGGCAGGTCCTGCAAGTTCTGACATCGTCTTTTTACCAGGACATCGCAGACGCCTTCGCCAATAAAAAAATGCCAGAGCT
The DNA here is from genome assembly GCA_010277075.1 of Poeciliopsis retropinna. NCBI lineage: Eukaryota > Metazoa > Chordata > Actinopteri > Cyprinodontiformes > Poeciliidae > Poeciliopsis > Poeciliopsis retropinna. Next base: position 1,555,074 of record VMRM01000023.1, read on the forward strand.
GCTGACTGCGGGTGGCGTGCTGGTGTATGACCTCCTGCCTGAACTCAACCGACTGTTGAGTAGCAACCAGAACTTCCTGTTAGGGACGTGGCTGGAGCGAGCCCAATCCAAGGCCCTGAACGAGAGAGAGGCACAGCTTTACGATATGAACGCCAGAAACCAAATCACTCTGTGGGGTCCCAGCGGCGAGATCCTGGACTATGCTAACAAACAGTGGGGGGGTCTTGTCGAAGACTACTACGCTCAGCGGTGGGGGTTGTTTGTCCAAACGCTGGTGGAGTGTCTGGACCGTGGACTTCCATACAAGCAGGCTATCTTCAACCAGGCAGTTTTCCAGGTTGAACAGGGATTTGTTTACAATGGCAGGAAGTACCCAACCAAACCTCAGGGAGACACTTATGAGATCGCCCACAGAATTTTCCTCAAGTACTACCCTCAAGCCATGAAGAGACTACAACAACTACAACAAATGGAACAAAACTCTCCCATGACACCCATCCCACGACTGTCCCAGAGAATTGGCAAATAGACACTGTCCATATATAAACGGAAATAATCTGTTGGTATGATTTATTGAAATGAGCAGCTGATAGGTGTGCGTGATGGCTTAATCTGTCACTGTGTTGAAACAGTACATTATAAAACAGAAAAAAAACCATATCCCAGTGCTCTTATTACCAACTGACAAAAAATAACTGATCAGTCTTGGCACTGTCAATCATTCTTATGTACATGTTGCTCAATGTGATACTGGTGAAGATCCAACTCACTGTTCAACCGAGGGTCCAGCAGTGTTTTTATTGTCATTACTCTTAATAACTCCAGGTTTTCTCCTCAGACCTTTGTTTTCAAACTCCACTGAAGTTTATTTCACAGTTCAGGTTGCAACAAAACACACTACAAACCATCTTACAGTGAAACACTTTAGGGGGCGTGCCCCACAATTTGGGAACCACTGGGAACCATCCTACATTTCACATAGAATAAATGTAAAGGAATTAAAATATCTTATGGAAAGGAATTGGAGTAATTGGAAAGAAAAATGATCAAAAGTGGAAATGAGAATGGAATAATCATTTACCTTATTCTGTTTTTTGTTTTTTTGGGTTTTTTTACACGGTAGAAAACTTTCTCTTCCTTGATTGATTCATGCCGATGGTCAAATACGAGCCAAAAACCAACACAAAGCAAAGAACACAAAGTATCTCCATCCAACAAAAACCCATAAACGTGTTGATACATTTTCTCCATTATAAATACAATTTGGTCCGTTCACAACCAAACGACACAGAAACCGTCAGTCACATGGTTTTCCTCAAAGTGATACGACCTCCGACTCGGGGTTTCATCTTGACTTCTCGATGCATGTGCCGAGGTTTTGAAGCTGCAGCACAGCAGAGAGCAAAGGAGAGGGTGTGAGCAGCATGTACATGAGGTTGATTGAAAACACTGATCAGCCAATCTGATTGGCTGTTTCTGACAGAACTGTGTAGATGGCTGTAGGGTCACAGGAAGCAGCAGAGGAACTTGGATTTTTCTTTTTCACAGATTACATGCATACTGCAGCTTTAACAGTAAATGTGGTTGAAAATGTGAAGGCTTATTTGTTCAAATTATTTAGTGGGGTTTCAATTAGGATATATATTCACTGTTTGAGATGAAAGTCAACTCTATGCTTTATGCTTTTCTGATCATTCCATTTTCTTTAAATAGTGCCTACTCAGAACAAAAATCATCTCAGGGGACCGTACAGTGAGACAAACTGGTTCAGTACAATCCATACATCACACCAGGTGTCAGAATCTGGTTAGTGTAACAGTCAGAGTGTGTTTCTGTCCAAACATCTGGCTTTCTGCTCCTATTGCTCTTATTTTCTAAAGTGAATTGTTATAAATAAACAATTACATTTAGAACAAGTTTTAGAAGAAACTATGATAATTTAGTGCCAATAATCCAGGCGAAATTACCTTATTTCAAGGAATGTTTATTTCAAAAATGTTTTTTCTTCCGGCATTTTTCTGTAATTAATGGATTCATCTTCTCTAGTTCTTAGAAAGGAATTTAATATTAACATATTTGCGGAACGTTTGAATTGAAAACACTACAACCTAGTGCAGATTAGCTATGAAATGTTTTACTGTAACTGCAAGAGAAAAAAAATAATGTTTTACAATATTTGTTCTTGACAGGTCGCATCCTGTCAACAGAATCCCACGTTAGCCATGGCTGACTCTCCCTTTCAGACTGGGCCTCTTCACAGGGTGCAGGAACCCATCATGCTCAGCGCTGAGTTAATGAATGAAAATCTACAGAATACTGTGCAAAAGTTTTTCGGTTACAGAAACACTTCAGCTGTAGCCGAGCTAATAATGAAGGTCCATGTTCTGTCTGCCGTAGTACTGACAGAGGAGGATTCTCTCTGGAGCTGCTGTGTTTTTAATTGTTGTGCCACATTGATGTTGAAGATGTGATCATCCAATGATATTTTGAATTTTCTGACAGGTATGCTGCCTTCATTTCCCTTTTAAATGGAAATAAATCTAATTCAGTTTTTATTTTCTACTTTTGTGGGGAGGATCTTTGTTCTGTTTATTAATATTTAGAAATAAGTTTTATTAAATATTTTGAATTACTTTCCATTCAAGTCAAAATGATGTTTTCTATGATTACATTGCATAATAAAATATTTTGAAGACAGACTCGTTTATTTTGCACTACTTGCCATTTTTCTGGTAACATTGTTTCACAGAACTAGTAAATGTTTCATAATTCAAATAATTATCATTATCCTTCCACCTTTTGCAAACTGGAACTCAGAACTACTATATTAGCATCGAGACAACCTGGACGAAGAAGAAGAGTAGGAGGCATGTCCCTATATCTGTCATAATAGTCAATAAATCAATTAATGGCATGATAAAGTAAAATTGGCATGATTTATCATTTCTATTCTTTTCCTCTAACAGAAACCGGATGATAAAAGTCTTCAGTCTGGTGCTTTGATCTCAACTAGCTCTTATTTTCGAAGGACAGTTTTGTTTACAAAGACGTCAAAATTCATTTTATTTGCTGTTTTATTTTGTATATCTAAGCTATCTTCTAGTTCCATGGTTGAATGTTGATTAGAATTAAAAGTTTACAGATCTTTGAGCACGTGTTCTTGCATTATTATATTGCCATTACCAAAACATTATTTTTCATTGTAATAACTTCTGGAACAATTGATCGTTCATCAAAATTTGTTATCGTGATAGGCCTGTGTCTCATCAAACCATCAGTTCCCAAAGTCACACAAAGACAAGCAGAAAGGCACACACAGCCCTACCAGGCCTCACACAGGATAAATAGCTAGTGGGGTCCAAATGACCCCTCCTCTTAAGATCAGGGTTAAAACTGTTTGACCGATAAAGATTTGGTTTCAAATACATTTTCTATCAGAGCAGTGATTAAAAAACAGACTGGATCGGGTTGTGAGGAAAGTTGCTTGCTCACACACAGCATCATATCAATCAATCAATCAATCAATTTTATTTGTATAACACATTTCAGCAGCAAGGCATTTCAAAGTGCTTTACATCATAACAAACACATTTTTCTACCGGCACAAGGCTCCGTACAACTCTTTCACAGAAATTCGCTCAGGGACTTCATCGCCCCTCACTGATTTTCGTGCAATTGCATCATAGAATCAATAATCAAAACATGACATTAAGTCAAGTTCCATCATTAAATTAGCAATTGATTAAGTTTCAAATCCAACTCTAAACAGGTGCGTTTTTAGTCGAGATTTAAAGCAACTCAGTGTTTCAGCTGTTTTAGAGTTTTCTGGAAGTTTGTTCCAAATTTGTGGTGCATAGAAGCTGAATGCTGCTTCTCCTCGTTTGGTTCTGGTTCTGAGGATGCAGAGCAGACCAGAACCAGAAGACCTGAGAGGTCTGGAAGGTTGATACAACAGCAGATCTTTTATATATTGTGGTGCTAAACCATTCAGTGATTTGTAAGCTAACAATATTTTAAAGTCTATTCTTTGAGCTACAGGGAGCCAGTGGAGAGACTTTAAACCTGGTGTTATGTGCTCTATCTTCCTGGTTTTAGTGAGAACACGAGCAGCAGTGTTCTGGATCAGTTGCAGCTGGAGTATTGATTTGTTGGACAGAACTGTTCTTGATGTAAGATTCAAACCAGTTGAGCACTGGACCGGAGAGTCTGACCCGACTCTCCAGGCGATTCAGTAATATGTCATGATCAACAGTGTCAAAAGCTGCACTGAGGCACAACAGAACCAGCACTGTCGTTCTCCCACAGTCAGTATTTATATGGATGTCATTGAATACTTTTACAAGGCCAGTCTCTGTGCTGTGGTGAGCACAAAAACCAAACAGGAAGGAGTCAGTTAGTTATTGTTAGGAAACTATACTTTACAGTTTTTTCAATAACTTTGCTGATGAATGGGAGGTTGGAGATCGGCCTGTAGTTCTGCAGTAGTGATTTGTCCAAACTGTTCTTTTTCTCAGTGGTTTGATAACTGCTGTTTTCAAAGCCTGGGGTAAAACACCTGATGTGAGTGATGAGTTTACTATTCAGAACAGATCATTAGCAATAACAGGCAGGACTTTCTTAAAGAAATGTGTCCAGACAGCAGGAGCTTGAACTTAATTGACTTATAATTTCCTCTAGGGTTTTATAACTAAGTAGTTGAAATTGGGTCATTTTTCCTGTACTTGTTTTGTTGGGGTACGCCATTGGTCCTGATGGAAGATTAATCCTCTGATTTTTTTTAATTTTCTCTGAAAAGAAGCTGGAAAACTTGTTACAGGCAGCATTAGATTAGAATTCAGGAGGTAACGTCATGGGAGGGTTTGTGAGCCTGTCAACTGTTGCAAATAAAGCTCGAGCATTATTGTTTTTGTTCATGAGATCTGCAAAGAAACCATCCCTTGCATGTTTTAGTGTTGAGTGATAGATAAGTAGTTTTTCTTTATAGATGTCACAATGACCCTGAAGTTGAGTTTTACGCCATTTTCATTCGGCCCTACAACAGAGTTGTCTTGCAGATTGAACTGTTTGTGCATTTCTCCATGGAGATTTCCTCCTACTAGACACAACCTTTACTTTAATTAGGGCAATGGAATCAATGATATCTGAAACTTTAGATAAAACCATCTACCAACTTATCTACATCATTACAGCTTAAGAGCGAAGAAGAAGAGTAGATTTGATTAAATGTTTCTGCTGTGTTTTCTGTGAAAGAACGTTTTGTGATAGTAGCTGTTTGTCCAAGTGGGTTAAAGAATAAAGGACTTTCAAAGATAACAGCAAAGTGATCCGAGGGGGCGACGTCAGTTACAGAGACATTGGAAATATTCACAGCCTTACTGATAACCAGTAAGGGGATATTATCAGCACAACATCCAGAGTATGAAGACAGGAGTGCAGCTCTAAACCAGTTGGCCCATGGAGGAAAAATAAAAATAACGATACAACTTGAGTAATTCCTGGAAAACATCCTAAAAGAAGAAAGACATTTTGCACAATTTTTATTTATTTATTTATTTTTTTTACAAAAGACAAGGTTTATTAAAAAATAGCCATATTAAGGAAAACATAACATCTCAGTGTTTTTGTTTAAGATTAAAACAATTATTGAATAAAGTTTAGTATTACATTAATTCATTGTCACGGGTTGAAATGATGTGGCTTTGTACAGGACAGAAGCACTGAGATTTACCGTAGCATTAAAAAGCCTCTCCAGTGTTTTAACAGTGGTACAAAAACTAAACGTACAGTGGCTCTCAAAAGGTTTCACCCTGTTAAAATGTTGCCTTGTGTTGTAGAAAACCTGACCAGCATTAATCACATCAAAACTTTTTGTCCCCTTAATGCGAAATATATACGGTTTAATTCATCTCAGGGGAAAATCTGTTGAACAAATTATTCAAAATAAAGAAAAAAAAAAAAATCCAAAGATTTTTTTAATTATTTCACCATCCATTCACTGTTACTTGGTGCCCAATTAACATCAGTTATACATGTGATTACCCAAAAACAAAGTTCAGCTGCCGCAGGAATTTCTGACAGTTGCTTTCTTTCTCTGAAGTCGCTGTTTCCAGAGAGGAGAAATGGCTCCAAAATATCTGAATGTACAAATATGAGACAGGTGGCCACAGGAAACCCAACAGTGTTAAATATGCCATGGCACAGTAAACACATCCCATCAATAACATGAGAAAACTTTAGGCACGCTACATTACAGACACTGGCGGCGTCTCCAACATAGACAAAACTCCAAACAGAAATCAACATGAAATCCATGGCAACATGCGACAACCTGCAGGAAGCTGCAGTTGGTGTTCTGCAGCGGATCAAATCTGTTTATCCAAATGTCAGGAGCAGAGCTGGTAAACACAAACATTTTATTCCCAAAGGGATGGGAAAATATGTTTCTTTTCTGTAGATTGAAGTGCAAGAGCAAGAACTTCACCTATGAACTGAGTTTTTGTGTGTGTTTTTTTTTTGTTTTTTTTAACCAACTCCTACTATGACGTGTTTCTTTAAGAGACTTGAATTATTTCTTGATATATAACTAAACTTTAGATTAAAGCTTTTTGATATGAAAATGATATAGAAAACAAAGATTGTTTCATCCTTCAGAATCTTGTTTTAGCAAATCAAAAACCTCCAATACTTTAAGAAAGGACTTAATAAATTTTAGAAATTACAAAAAAATAAAATAAAAATGAAAATAAATTTGATTGGTAAAACTGGTGAACAATTATTTATCCTTCAACATTATGATGGGCTTTACATATGCATTGTTCACAAGAACAATAACTTTGGTCTTCATATTCATTCAGCCATTTTTGTTAGACTTGGCTTGACAGTCGTAGAACTGTCACATGTATACAAAGTGGTAGATGAGCCATCATTCCAACTTTGGTAAAATAGTTAGATTAGCTAAAAACTAAGGGGTGGTCAGCGTTTTCATTCATAAAAAGTAGCAAATTACTGCAGAAAACTCATTTAAACACATTCACTGTTCACCAGCTTCATTCAGGTTAAAAGAAGCTTTTCCCCACTTTGTCCTCATACCGCCCAAAAGTCTAAATGATCAATGTGGAAGCAGACAGTATAAAAAGTTCCTTTACAACCACCAGCATAAAGAGGATTTAAATCCCAAATCCAACATTTGGGAATAAATATTAATAATAACTAATTGTGGAATAATCTCCCACTGATGGCCGTGTTTGTTTCAAGACGAACCTCAGTGGAAATCAATTGGTGAGTTTAATTTAAAGGCTTTTTGAAACAATATTGCAACTCTAAAACAGGAACAAGTGGTGGAACGTCGGATTACTTCCTGTTCCTCACAACGTTTGGAGGTGGAGAAAAAAAAACATTAGACCAGCGAGGAGGAGAGATGATTCCAACAGGAAAATCTGGCTGCTGATCACAGCAGCAGTAAAAAGTAAATACATCAAGCTTCCTGTCAAGAGGTACAAATGAAAATCAAATATAAAAGTTTAAAACGAGGTCAAGGTCAACAGCAATGAGATCAGGTTAGCCATGAGATTACAAAAATAAAAATTAACCAACATCAAGTAGAAAGACCAACAATTATACAGCATATAGCATTGATTTATATACACACACACTCTAAAGAGATAGGGAGGATACCTGAGTTAGTCATCAGTGGTTTAAAGAAAAGCACTAAATTAACATCTGATTCCAACAAAATAATCATTTTCTGAGTCTTTTCCACCACTGACTTCTTCAAGCTGTTTAGAAATGAGTTGCAGTTTATTCATGGACAGCTGATCAAACCCCTGATTTACCTTTTTTCAGTCCTGCTTTCTCCTGTAAACAAATATAAAGTCAGTCCAGTTCTCAACTGAAAGCGATTTAAACTCAAACAGATCTGATGAAAGACTGACAGATCTGGGGTTTTTTTATTCCGAAAGACGTGGATCGGATCAGTAGCAGCATAAGTCCATTCCAGATGGAGCTTTGTTTTTAATTCCTCTGGAATGAATGAATGAATGAATGATTAGTCAGGTGATCAGACTGGGAGTTGCATTAAGAGTTGATTATGTGCCTGACACAGAGCCAGACAGTCTGAAAACGTCACTAATTCATTATATCTAGTCAAAATAGCATTTATCCAGTAGGATAATGTAAAGTGATAACATAGAACACATATCTAGTATCTTATAAAGAGATGGGAAAAACAGGAACATGTTGCTCATTTGAAGCCTGCTAATAATAAAAGGCTTTCCAGTGATCAGGGGATGATAGTATGAAGCTAGCAGGTCATAATGGCAGCAGCCTGCGCATCACGCAACTTACAGGGTGTTGGGAGGAGGGGGGTTTCAGGGGGCTGGAACCTAATCAGCTGGAATCAGGGTACGGCACAGAAACATGTAGGATAGATGCAGGACGAACTCCTGGAACTTCCAGGTGGCATATTTTGTGGAATTAAATTGCAGAAAAACAACCAACAAGTTGTGGGAAATACAGGCTGCATTTTGTTTTTGTAACTTAAAATATTATTTATCCAGAACCTTTCCAAAACAACCAACAGCTGAGGCGCTAACGCATGTTCACGACAATAAAACCTGTGATAAAATACGGGACGCAGTCACTAACAGAAAGGCAGCTAAAGCCATCAGGATAAGAAGAATCAATGGCGGCTCATCCGTCAGACTCCAGTCCGCTCCAGTTTTCTCAGCGTGAGCTGAGAAGAAGACACAGTGGTTGCATGTGGACTTCAGGAGGTAGGCGGACTGAGCGCGCTCTGAGTGGCGTCACACAGGATCTGCTCCAGCACCGTCAGCAGGTGTTTCAAGCCGTAGATGTAGCCGTGGTCCAGGCTATCGCTTGGGAAAACATGAGCAAAGTCGATCATTCTGACCTCCACGGCTGCGTCTCCCGTCCCGCCCTGTCCGTCTGTCCCCCTCTGTCCCTCCAGCCCGTCCTCGTCCTCCTCTGTCCTGCCTCTGTCTCCATCACTGTTCCCGTTCAGCGATAGCTTCAGGTCCGCCTTCCTCTGACATGTGTTGTCTTCTTCGTATGGCGCAGGAGCGTGATCGGAGGCTTTCGTTACCTCGGCAACTCCATCGTCCACCCTGCTGAGGTGGAGCTGACCCCGGACACAGGGCTTGACCCTGTCCTTCCTGTGATTGGTGTGAACCATGGAGATGCTGCTGTCCCATAAAACGCCCACCTCGGTGTTGTTGTTGTACTCGGCTAGCTTGTTTCCCTGTCCAGCTTCCTGCTGACCCGCTTCCTCTTCCTGGCTCTGACCGCCATCGCTAACCAGCACCGAATGGGCGGTTTTCACCACGGCGTCGCCGACTGACGGGCCGATGAGGAGAGATGACAAGGAGGATGAGGTGAAAGAGGAGGGAAGACCCTCGTAGACGAAAAGAAGGGAGCTGGCGTAGAAGGCCAGCTGGTGCTGGGAGTGAAACCAGTTGAGAATGTACTGCACTCTGCGGATGCTGGTCCGGACGGCGTCCCTCCTCAAACACACGCCGTTCTCAAAAAACGTAGCTAAACCTGCAGGGGAACACGGGACACACAGGGACAGCTTATCATTTAGTTAAAACTAAAGTTGTCTGTTTGAATTGCTATTCATGAAAATAGTTAGGCAATTATGGAAGTGTGAGAATAAGATAAGATGGACAAACGCACCATCTTTAACCGTGTCCTGAGCCAGGGCCCTTCCATAGTGCTGGTTGTAGGAGTTGAACGTTTCACTGCGAACGTCATAGACCTGAAAAACAGCAAGGATTCATCAACATGGCGGTCTACTTTCTACAAACTCAGTTTATTATCAGCCTGGCCGGCCACCAGGCTTTACTTCAACACCACCTTATAAAAGCACAACTAGAATTTTATCTTAAAGTTGCAGTATATAACTTTATAAACAATGTTTTGGGTTTTTTTGGGGGGGGGGTTATGTCACATTTTGAAAAATCAAGCTTCTCTGACTTCTCCCTGAGTTTCTACGGTCATCATTGGTTGTTTCGGACACCACTCTGTCAGAAACAACCAATCAGACAGGAGAACACATATCTAGTGGAGTGACGTCATGTCGTAGCGCTGTAAGTCATGCTAGTGTACGTGCTAGTCAATCTTGGTTATTTCTGACAGAGTTTCTGACATCAAGACATATTTTAACAAAAATGTAAAACAATAAAAATAAAAATGAATAAAATATTGTTTATAAAAGTTACTTACTGCATCTGGCCCAAGCAAAATAATAATAAAATAAAGTACAGATTTTTCATGCTTTGGATCTGAAGAGGCTCCATTGTCTCAGTGCAAAGCCTGAGAGGTTGTTTTGTTTTTACAGGAGGCCAAATGAACTGCAGCAGAACGTAGTTGATACGTTTAGCTCTGTAAATGACAAGGCAGCTGAAGCATCGGGTAACGTGGCGCTGCACACAGCTAACACAGCTACAGCAGGTAAACCTCACAGCAGCAGTAAAATGTGGCATCACTGTGAAGAAGCTTTTGGGTCAAATGTCCAGACTCTGGAGCTCCTCCTGAAGTATGCAACATGCTACATGATCAGCTGCAGTCTGGGTCGAGTCAGTAATATTCAAACCACTAACTGTACAGATGGAATCTCCTCAGATCTGGATCATTTGTTAGCAACATGTCAACATTCTCTACAATATGAAACTCTTAACCACTTTATGCTTAAAAATTTTTAACATGAAAATAAACAGAATGTGTTGTGGTCTGCAGATCAGCTCCACATGGCAAAAAAAAAAAAAAAATCACTCTAAATATTATTCATACTAAGTCAGTTATTAAGCCAACATAAAGAGCTAACCCTCATGCCCAGGATCAGGAATCCGATCTCCTCCATCAGAGGGTATTTTCTGATCTGCTGCTCCCGTTTCTCCTGCGAAGCAAGAGGATCGTAGCTTCTGCGGCCCAGCTTCACATCCATGATGCACGGCTTGTTGAAGCGACTCGTCACATCCTCCAGCTTCAGGTAGAGCTCTGCGTCAATGACATCGCAAAGAGTCATCGTATAGAAATGAGTTTCCTTTAGTCATTTAGGCCTTTTAGCATGAATTGTGACGTTGTGAAAAGGAGATGAGGCCATAGTTTGTTTCTCACCGTTCGGGCTGTCAGGAGAAGACCAGGTCCCGTAATATTTGGGAAGGTGTTTCTGGAGGTCCAGCAGACAAGGATCAGAGCAGTCCTCTGCAAACACCTATGATGCACATACAGAGTCACACACAAACACACACACAATGAAACTCAAACCAGAAGCAGAAACAGCTTTGACTCATTGAAATGTTTGAGGGTTTACAAACAGAACAACCCATTGTGACAGAATAAGAACAGAACTATCAGCAGTTTTAATGTTGTCAAGATTTTTTATTTTTTGGTCTCCAATGAATATTCAAGTAACTTGGTGTGTATTCACACCTGACGGTCGGTAGACTCGATTCTACTGGGGACCAAAATTACAACATTTGCTCCATTTCCAGCTGCTGCGATTCTGTGTTAGACAATCCAAACCATTTGAAAAAAACCTGTTCCCCACCTCACCTGTGGGGGGCGCTGCACCAAGAACCGCTGAAGGAAAGAACACAAAAGCCTCTGAAGAAGACACTCAGCACAACTTCCTTCGCAAAATGAGAACAACAATGGAGTGACGTCAGACTTTAGTGGTGAAATGATTTCTCTTTTAAATTTGGTAAAAGTCAGACTCTCACGTTTGTTTTGATTGTATTTACCCAGAATGCCTTGCACTATAATCCATTTTCTGCTTTTGGAATGGATATGTCCGCTTGGCAATTGAACTGCACCAGAGTTCTCTTCAATCGAACTGACTCCTAGGTTTGTCGCAGACCAGAGTTCACTTTTTAGGTCCTTCACACCTCACCAAACCCAACCAGACTTTCTGGACAAACGGACTAGAGTTCCACTAAAGCGGATTCACCAAGGTTGGTGTGAATAAGCCCTTAGGAACATGAGCTGAAACTAGATTCCTAGGATCCTAAGATGTGGATCACAATGAACAGGAGAAGATTCCAGATCAGAGCAGCTGGCAGGACTCAAGACGCTGAGATCAGGTGAGGATCTCAGTCATCCAGGAGCAGCTTGAAGCTGTTCTCTTACTGTGATGGTTCTGACTGAATCTATAAGAATGTTACTTCTGACCATATAAAGAACTAAAGGCGTTTTTTAAATTAGGGGGTGAAAAGTCTCCAATGGACAGGGGAAAAAGTCCAAATTAGCTCTACTGAAGCACTCTGCTGAGAACTTACACAGGTCCACTCCAGAAGTCTGGTCAAAAATCCGTTTCTTTTTTCCAACCCCCCAAAAAACTAACTGAAATATTTGTCTGGAAAAAAAGTGTGAGCAATTTATTTACCATGCTATAAAACTGCATTTCTCGTGGTCCTCTGGGTGGAGGCTGAACTTGCTTCAAGACCGTTCCATCTGGGTGTTGTAAAATACCTGCAGCACACAAACAGTATGAATATTCAATTATGACTATGAATGCAATACTTATGCTGATTTATGCAGAAAAGAATTATGCTAACGACCATCAAAAGAATTCAATATCTGCTTTATTCATTGTTTTTGATCTATTATTGTCCCCAGGCTGTTCGGAGAGTTGAGCTTGCAGGTGTAAAGGATAACCTCAGACAGGAACATGAAGAACACAAAGATGGCAGATCAACTATTGAACATGATGTTTCTCCTCCAGATCAAGTGACTGACAAAAAGGTAAGGTGCATTTAAGATGTTTCTTGTATGGAGAAACTATTATTCACATCTTGGAGGTTGTGAAGGATTCTACTAAACACTCAAATCTTCAGTTATGCTCCTTCTTATGAAAATGCCTGTTTCTTTTGCTGTATGTTTAGATTCATTGTCATGATAAAATATCCACCTTCATTTATCTGTCAACTCTTAGCATTACCAAAGAAATTTTTCCAGTCATCCATCTTTCAGTTCCATGCAGTCTACCAGTACTCTTTACCAACCCCTCCAGGTTTTTTTGAGATTTTGATCAAAATCTGTTATTTTGACCAACTCTGTCAAAATAACAGATTTGGTGGTGCAAATATCTCCAAGGAATTAAGCAACATCGTTATGAAAATGTGACTTTTTGTTTTAACCAGATAAATACTGCCCCCTGCAGGTGGGGAGCTATCAGTCATGGAAATCCAATATTTTTGAGCATTTTCGAGAGAGAAAAAATGTAGATAAGCTACAATCATTTAAATTGCTAAAAAAAAATAAAAGCTTAAAATGTTTTTACTTTGTGTGTAATGAATATCTTTAAAATGACTGTTTCACTTTCTGAGACGACTGACAAGATATGATGACATTTTATCCAATATTGGAATATTTTGAGATACACCAGTATGCTTGAACTGGCTCACTCTCAGTGTTCTGTGGAGGTGATTTACAGGACTCTCAAATATAACAAAGACTTCTGGAATGACTTTCCTGATCTGCTCATTGATTATTCCAAAGGCATGAGAATGTTCTGTCACAGGGAAACGTGAGAGAATCCTGTGTGTCGACCTGGTAGGTCAATGACAAACCAGTTAAAAACATTACTGGTTCTTAATGTTGTGTAACCAGTCTCTCTGCCTACACAACAATGTGGAAACACTGCAGCTTGTTGTGAGCTGTGGTCTTTACTCTCTGCCCCACTTTAAGATCACTAAAGGAACAGGGAGGAGGCCAAGATGCTTATCCATAACTCATAACCATGTGAAAAGGTCCCGTTTCTTTATAGTGAAAACCATCACTATAAAGATTTTTATATTCAGCTATTTAAAATGCTGATAATGTACAGAAGTAGTGGAAAAGAATGTGAATAGCTTTGTACTAACTTGATAGACCTTTCATAGAAGTGCACTTCTCTTTGCCTGTAGTGGGATTGTTATCATCTTGGTTAATATTTGGCAGGGAACCGATTAATTATTGACAGTCTAAAAAAGTTTATAGGCATAAAAAAATGCTGTCTTTTTTTTTTTTACAACAGCTGGACACTGCAGCTTGTACCCGCTATAGCTTTTAGCCTGGATCTTACTGCACCCTGTGCAATACTTTGCTTGTTACCTCAGCTGTTTACTTAAATAGGATTATTTTTGACACCGGTCTTCATTTGTCACCAGAAATGAGGAAGCAACTCTTTACACAGTAAGACTGGAAAAAATGGAATGATTACGACATATTTTTTTCCCTGAATGGCTACATTCATAAAGCATGTTTAATGCTCAATTCTAATTTTTGGCTGAAATCCGATTCTTCTTCTTTTTTTTTTTTGAATAGTCATTCATATTACATGCAATCGCATGGTGAGAAGATTGGAATTGGGCTGTTCAGATTCCAGTAATAAAGTCGGACGAGTCCCATTTGGACAAAAATAAATAAAAATACTGAGTTTGGGTTGCTTCTGCCTGCTGTGCGGAAGAAGCCTGAGTTTCTCTTGCCTTGGGATTTCCCCAGAGAAGCTGGTCAGGTGGCTGTGGAAGGGGGAGTCTGGGCCTCCCTGCTTAAGCTGCTGCCCCGCGACCCGACCTCGGATGAGTGGAACAGAATGGATGGATCGTTTTCTTTGCACTAAAAATTTTGTTTAGCTCTGCTGAACTAGTCCCAAGTAGGAAGTACAATGAGAACACCACTGAAGTTGGAATTCTGACTGGGAATGTCAACTTCACGATATTTCCCACTTGGTAAACAAAGTGGCGAGGTCGGAGCCTAGATCCCAAACTCAAACGGATTTTATTCTTCTTTTAAAGAACTATATTATCCCCAGCCAGTCAACTTTTCAATCACACTACGACTAGGGCTGACCAACAAATCAATATTATCAATTAATCAAATTTGCTGTTCACAAAGCATTAACTTTTTGAAAATCTGATTTTTTTGCACCAATGCACTCTTTGGCCTTCCATAGTATAGAACGAAGTGAGTCAGGCCACCCAGGGCCCACCATCTTGTTTTATGAGTCGGTTTTACTACTTGTATTTAGTTAAAAATCAGGTCAACTGTCAGTAGGGATGACTGACATAAAAGCAAGTTCTTGAAAATATTTTCTATCCAAGCGGTTTTAAACCAGCTTTTAAAAGTTTTACATATAAATAAATCTGACATTGACATTGTAAGGTCTTTTTAAGTGGTGAAAGTGAGAAAAAGTTTAAATCAGAAATCGGACTTGGTATGAAAAACATTGGATATGTTGTGTTTCAGCTACATTGCCCAGCCCAGCCTATGGACTCCAGGTACAAGACAAGTCGGGTTTAAATCAATGGCCCGAGTCTTGACTTGCTATAAATCAGAAATGTCTTTGTTTCTCTTGGATTTGAGCCTTTTAAGTTGATATTCCTTGATATCTTAGAGCGTAATAATGGAGACATTCTGGTTTTTGAGGAGGGTCCATTGCTCGTCCATTGAACACCTCTGGCCTTTTAGCAGAGTTTCTCCATATGTTGCTGCAACAGGCAAGCTGCAGCAACATACATGCTTCAGCAACATACATGCTACATCTCTCAGGCCAATTGCCCAGGTTGACCTTGTAAATGAGAGCTAAATTTAACATTGTAAGGTCTTTTAAATGAATGAATAAGTGAATGAATGAATGAATGTTAATTCCATGTTGTTCTACAACAGGAAAAAAAAAAACCAAAATAAACTATGGGCCATATTTCTGAAGTTCCCTTCTGGTTGTTGGGGCTAACAAATACATATTTTTAATGTACAAGTTTGAGAGTTCATTCATTATTACTGTGATTAAAATTAAAAGTTTAAGGCCTGAACTTAACTTGGGACTGGCCTGTGTTTGCTTCGAACCTGAAACTTGGTCACACCCCTGCGAACAAATCGGGGTTTTTTCTGAAAATATCTGGAGTGGTGCGGATCTGGGTTTTAAATGAATCATTCATCTACAAACAGCAGGCTACACAAACGTCTGACTGCTGCTGGTGTTCTATTACTCTTACTACCCCCACTAGTAAATCATTAGCCACGTCCAGATGTAGTGTATTAATATACAGGCCTTTACTTACCAACTTTCTTCACTCCATACTTGTGACCTGCCACCTGATGAGAAAGTGGGACACAGCCGTTCAGGTGAACGTGGTCCTGTGGTCCCAGAAGCTGCTGGCCGGACTGGTTCATGGAGGCGCTGTCCCCAATAGCGGCCAAGCCAGGGCTCAGTTCCAGTTTACCGAGCGCTTTGGTGGACTCCATGACGTTAGCTCCTGACATCTCGAAAGTCCAAAAGACAGAGCGGGGTCGAACGCCTAACGTAACGCTTGAAAGCCATCAATGTAGCGCTTCGCGTATCCCGCCGTCATTTCGCAATCACACAATTCTGATGTAAAAATGTCAAATGCCTTCGAGTGGAGGCTGGTTCCGGTGAAACCAGAAGAGCAGGCGGTGGACTACCGAGCCACGCCACGGCACAGATTTCGTGACACAGCGCGGCGTCCAGCGGAGACGCTTAGCCCCCCGTCCAACGCTGATTCAATGGTTTTCATTTCTGGAACAGCGACACAAACACATCCTCACCACTTCCTACTGCCGTTAATGTGAGCAGAGCCAGGCTCGGCTTCCGGTTGTCGCCTACAAAATAAGACAAGCGAAGAAGCTCTAAATTCAGCAATAATAATAATAATAATAATAATAATAATAATAATAATAATATACGACATCTCATTTCTGTCTATAAAACGTGACTGAAAACTATTTCTAGCATTCCTTACTATTAAGGCGTTTAATTAGTTAATTAAATATTAAGGCGAATATTAAAACGGAGAATTCAATTAATGCTAGCTTAATAAATCGACTTCCGTTTACTCCTTCCCTTTTTACTACAGTTACCTGATAAGCTTAAACTGCCAGCATGTTTTCTCTGACTAGAATATGAAGGTTTGTGAAGCTCCCCAGACAGAGTCCTGACTTCAATCTCACCTATCAGATAGCAAGAGGTCAAACATGTCCCACAATTCAAATCCAGAGATTTGCTGACTTGAGAGGAAGCAAACTGGCCTGAAATGTATGTTGTATTGAGAGTAAGCTCAGCAATAGCCTGCATTGTTTAAAATTTGAATTCAAGCTTCATGCCTCATATAAAAATGTTCATTCTTCCATCTAAGAAGATTACAGCTCATTTCAATTATAATTCACTTCATTCATACAATGTCAGTTCACAAGAAATGGCACATAAAATCTCACCTACGCCCTGGAAAGTGCAGGTGCAGTAATGTAGACAAAGAAAACTTACATCATATCTAGCAAATGCGCCACCAGGCAGCTGTGGTAGAAACCTGTTTATTTGCATTTGGTTTGGTTGGATTCCAGACACTTATAAACACTTTAAAAGTTCTCTTACGGTGTTCGAACATACAAAATACTCTGGTCCAATTCTTGCTCTTGGCAGTTAATGGAAATCAAGCAAATTATTTCATCTTTCCTCTTAATCCATGTCTTTTAGCGAAAAACATATAGAACCTGTTCACACAATCTTCAGTATTTAAAGCAAGATGTTGCATATATTCTATCAGTCTTTTGTGGAGGAAGCCATGTCATCTCTCATTATCTGTTGGGGAAGCAGCATGAGAGCACCGGACTTAGAAAGCTGAAGAAACTGACAAAGATTCTCTTCTGGGATCTATAGAGATGATCTTGCAAAGAAGGATTATTAAAATAATGAATATAAAGGGCAATCACTGTTATTCAACAACATGTTGTTGACAGTCAGAGGCTTCTTCAGGTCCATGGTAGTTCAAACAGCAAAAGGAGATCAGCCATCAGCAGATTCAACAACTCTTTAAAAAAAACTTCAGTAATATAAGTTAAAGTATATGAAGTATTTTTGAATTTAACTGAATTAGATAACAATATTTTCAGTCCCATTTCTATCAGTTTACTACATCCTCTGCTTAAAGGGGAAAACCAAGGTGTCTGAAGGGGAAAACAGCGCCCCCTAGAGTCACAATATACGTCAGTCGCAGAATTAGGCTTCTGGTTTTAGAATAATGAAAATATGATTATTATTTTCGTTTTTCTGAACGAAATTATTTTCTGTTTTTAATATTTTAGATAAGAAACGAAAACGAAACCAAACATAAAATTTCCATCACCTCTTTTTAGCCACACAAATGATAAACATTCATACTTCAATTTCACAATTTGTATTTTAAGACAAAAATAAATAATTACCTTTTTTTTTTTTTTGTCATTTCTGGTTTCTGATGGGAAAAAAAATCACCAAACTGTACACGGAGCATCGTCCTACAAAACTGCAAAATGATCCTTTATCAGACGGTGGCGGTTAAGTACAACATGTCTGTTACCGCGAGAACAAGTAGCAGTAGAAGAAGAAAACTACAAAGAACAACAAGAAGCAGTTTACCGTTGTTTAGAACCATCAGTGAAAACAGCAGTGGGAAGAATCAACCCTGGAAAGAAACGATCGACGCCATTTCAAAGCCAGAGACAAAAGCAAATAGAAAGTATTTTCTTTTTTTTTTTTTTTTGTATGCTTCCTTCCTGTAGTCGAAGCTTCTTGAAAACCATCGTTTTAAATCAAAAATAACGATTCATTTTTCTGGAGAAATAAAGACTGAAGCTAAAATACAGACGCTAACGCTGTTCTGGAAATGTTTGGCTTAGTATATTGATGTAGAAGCTGAATCTGATGCCAGTACTGTGCATTCATTTCCGGGACGCAAAGGGATTGTTTTGTTGTTGTTGTTGTTGTTGTTGTTTTGCATCACTTATTAAAACAGGTTAAGATTAGAAGGTGATATGGAGGACGAAGTTCGCTTGGATTCGCCTTTACAGAACTGCCAGTGTAATAATGTGTTTATACACTGAGTGAATAGAGTATTGTTACTAGAAAGAAACCTGAGGTCAGTCATATCAGTCAGACCTGAAGGAGAGAAACAAACTGCTTCTAGAAAATGAGCGATTCGGGGAATCCAGCCAGCGTCCCGAGCTGCTCCGGCTTTAGAAGCGGGCCAGAGCGGACTGGAAGCGCCGAGCAGAACCGAGTCTGGAGCCTGGGCTCCTCCGGTCAGCGGGGGAGATTGTCATCGCTCAGAACCAGGGACCTGACACTAGGGGGCGCCTTCAGGAAGACAAAGGTAGGGGCCGCTTTTTAGACAGTTTGCTGAGAATCACGCTAATAATGTCAAGCAATTATAATGTGATTCTTAATTGTAACGGTATAGTTATGATAACTTAACACACAATAAAGCCGATCATGTTAAAGTATTTAAAGAGCTGCTGAGTAAGGTTTTTTTTAATGCACCAATAAAAACATTCTCAGTTGTGATGGGCTTCTTCTGAAAGAAGTGTGATTTATATCACTAAGCTCCACACAGTAACCGCATTTAATTTTTTTAAAAACTAATATCCGTGCATTTTCTTGCACCCTGCTAACTCCATGCAGAAACTCTTCAGGCTGGGAATCAAACCCATGACCTCCTTGCTGGAAGGCAACAGTGCTACCAACTTCACCACCGCCCAACCCGAATTCACTGCTTTTGTTTTTGGCAAAAGTAGCACTTCCAAATGTACTGGCAGTTTGTTTTATGATTTACTATCAGTAACTGAAATTTATCCTGAAAATTATAACTCAAAAAGTTTTATTTATGATTAACAATTTTTCACGATACAGCATGTGCAGCTGTTGGGAAAACCCTCCACTTACATATCTTTCTTTCTTGTTTTTTTTCACTGTACAAATAAGTTAATCTGAGCCAAGTTCATTTGTATTTGTCTAAGCCAAACTAATATGTATGCAGTATTTCTTTAAAAAAAAAATAAACACAAATATTTACGATATATCCTATTTATTCTGTTTCTCTGCTCTGTAGAAGACATGGGAGCCTAACGTCCACGCTGTGAGAAAACCGAAAGATGAGTAAGTGTCTGTTAAACTGAAATAAACACGGCATGTTTTTGCAAGAGCCCCTCTTTGATCCAGCTACCCTCCCCAGGCTACAAACAGAAAACGCAGTGGCTCCCAAAAAGGAAAAAAGAGAGAGGGATGCGAAGAGAAAAGAGAGCAGAGGTGGGAGGAAAGCGAGACCTCAGGTCATCCAGTCCCACTCCATCTTTGAACAATGTCCTAGTGTCTCAAATTACAGAACAGGTGGGCCTCCTCTGCCTCCTCTCAGCCTCTCCTGTCGTTCTGAGTGGTACATGAACACACTTAGACTTGATGAACTCCAGGTTGATGTCGTCCTTCTCCCTCCAGGCCGGCATGGTGCCAGAGGCCTGCAGAGCTCCTCCACATCTCCTGTTTGCAGACCCGTGAAAAAAGAAGGGAAGAATTCGACGGAGGATGAAGATCATCTTCTCAGTAAACTGCAGCGAGACGACGTGAGTGATTCCTGATGCCGCTTTGTACGCCCATTAGGATTTATTCACACGCTCTTGCAAATTATTTTTCATTTTTCATACACTTGTGCCACATGTGACCTAAAACAACATCTGTAACTCTGGCTTTGGAAGGCGCAGTGAAAAAGCACCTGAAAGATTTCTGTTTTTTTCCCCCCGTTTTTGTGCCACGTTTCTGATATTAAACTAATTTTAATATCAGCCAAAAAAACTGGTTATAAATGATGATTTTATGTAGTAAGAAAGAGAAGTGATCCATTCCAACATCGTCCTACTGAAATGATCGGTTATATTTTTTGTTTAAGTTCACCTTTCACAGAGATCTGTTTATTGCGTCTCTTGCATAATTAATAAATCTCTTAAATCGAGGCGATTTGGCTATGAAGCAAAAGGAATCAGCTGCTGGTTTACTATGGAATAAATCAAGACATGACTTTGAATAAAAAAATGTTATTTCTACATCGAAACATATTGCTTTTACCGGACTTTCAAACCAAGCTACTGTGGCCCAGTTGTAACTTCCATCTGTTTTATTAAGTCCATTGTTTTTGTTATTACTTGCAGCCATTAAAAAAAACAGCTAAACACGTTTGATCAATCGCGCTGCATTGGACACAGTAAAGGTTGTCTCAGGACTCTTTAGAGTAAAAAGCAAAGAGATCCTCTGGTTCTAACTCCGTGTGTTTGCTACTCTTGCAGTTCATAGTTGATCCAGAGTTGAGGAATGACGCCCACCTGAACCCCATCGCCCTGCCTCTGTATCAGTCCAGCAGCTTCTCCAGGCACCCCAGGTCGTCCACCGCGACACGTAAGAGATCAGTCTGGGTTTCACTGCTTCCACTCGTCCACTCTGCTTCCTTTTACTTCCTGTCTTCATGGACTTTCAGCTTGCAGGTGGTTTTCTACAAAAAAATAGCAGCAAAAGCTTTGCGCCTCAGTTTTGTTTTCTCCAGGTTAATCAGACTCAATTTAAAATGAAATGTTTGCATGAACAAAGTGTTAGTTTATGGGCATTCACACCAAGTTATTGTAGCTTTTTATAGCTTTTGTATTTTAATCAATTACTTTGTTTTTCATTTGAATTGAACAGAAAATTGTGACCTTAAAGCTCCAGTATGTAGCTTTTGTAAACAATATAATTTTTACATATTTGTTTACCATATCATGACAGTTTAACATGAGAAATATTCTGTGAAAAAATTCAAGCTCTTCTGCCTTCTCCTAGTGTTAACTGCAGAAATGAAGCTAGGATTGATCAGAAAACAACCAATCAGAGCCTGGAAAGTCTTAGCGCTGTCAGTCATACTTGTGTACACACTGCTCAGTGTACTAATGGGAGAGGAACAACTTACCATTCAAGAAAAAACTGCTTTTCCACCGTCGTCAGTGCCCATGCTAACTAGCCTGAGCATTAACATCAATATCTGCTGTGGGAATTTAGCTGTTCTGATTGGTTGTTTCTCAAAGAATGCTGCATTTCTGCAGATGGCAGTAGGAGCACAGGGAGGGAGAGGAGCGCAATGTTTTCACAGATTATCTGTCTCATATTGGTGAAAGCTTTAACAAATATGTAAAAATATATATATATATATATTGTTTATAAATGTTACATACTACAGCTATGAAGGAGCTTTGTTGATAAGAATTTAAAGTATTGTGTTCTGAGAAGAAGAGCAGGGTGTGTCATAAAATGTGACTCTAAAGCTTCCTCTTCTTACCTGCTGCTCACACTGAAGCATTACATTTTCTCAGCAGGTCAAGAAGACCTCCCGGTCTTAACAGCGCCACACTGTGGTGCCGATGGAAAAGCAGCCCTCTTGACTGACTGGCAGAAATCGGAGCAGTTGTCTCTGGTGAAGATGCTGCAGGAGCTCAGTGTTTCAGGAGGAGAAGAGCTGTTCTTCATGCAGTTTCCAGACTGTCTTCCTGGCAGACACTCTGCACCGAAAGCAGGCCTTCATCATGGAGGGGCGACGGGGAAACCTTCAAAGACAGACGCAAAGTCAGCACAGCAAGTGAGTGAAAACTGCACTTTATGCCATGATGCTTTTCAAAAAAGGCTTACGCATCAGACTCGATCAACTAAAAGCATAAACTTGTTCAGCTGGTTCAGATCTGACAGTTTTCACTGTTTCAGGTTTTATTTTATTATCACAACTTTATTACAACAATGGTTTTAACTGATTTCCCCCTGAAAGATCTGCACTCACAGAATAGCAAAGTAAAAATGTTTTGTAGAAATCTGTCTAAATTTCTACAAAACAAAATGTACCACATGTATATACTGTAATGTAATCACAACCTTTTGCCATGAGGTTTGAAGTTGAGCTGACCACTGATCATCAGTGGACATAATTAGGATTGCCATGACCTTGGTTTTAAAAATCAACCTAGATCACCATAATTTGGCTTTTATGACAAAAAAAAAAAAAATAAAATAAAAGTGAAAACGATTTCTTCAAAATAACCACAGTTAAATAAAATAAAAAAAGAACCATAAAGGAGGGGCTCTACCTGGATCAGGCTGTCCTCACAACATGAGAGACAAGGAAGCAGTCTACTGAGAGGACACCAGGTTACCATGACTACACTGAACTTCTCTTCTTATTTCTTTCCTGTATTTTAGTCTTACTCTACCTCTGCCCGAAATTCCTAATAAATGTTTTTATTTTAAATTAACTTTAAACAGCGGAGATGTTTGTAAAAGCCTGTAATTCAAAAATGGAAATAAAATGCAGAAACCTGAAAGGTGGAAGCCGTGACACCTGGTCCACTCATATTCCCGTCTTTCTCCAGGAATCCGGCAACATGGACGGCTCCCTTGTCCTCTCAGAATTTCCTGAGGGATTTTTGGGCAAACTGCAAATCAGGAAGTCAGGAAAGGTGGAGCTAAAGCTGGGCGACGTCATCCTGGATGTGTCAGAAGGAGCTGCTTTTTCCTTCCTGCAGGTCAGTGTTTCTGTTCTCAATGGATGTCAAAATTATTCCAATATGTCGGCTCGACTGTCATGGCAACAGTGTTAGTTATTAAAGCACATTTGAATT
Organism: Poeciliopsis retropinna; assembly: GCA_010277075.1. Taxonomy (NCBI): domain Eukaryota; kingdom Metazoa; phylum Chordata; class Actinopteri; order Cyprinodontiformes; family Poeciliidae; genus Poeciliopsis; species Poeciliopsis retropinna. The sequence goes on from VMRM01000023.1 coordinate 1,578,522, forward strand.
TAGTTTTAGTGTCGGTCTTTGGACTAAAATATCACTTTATTTTGTTTGCAATTAAATCATATATAGTCATTTTGAGTCTTGGTGTAGTTGGCTAAATCGAAACGTGGTTCTTGTGAGATGTTGTTGCTCCTCGCTCTGCAAAATGTTTACATTGTCATCAAAATGTAAAATGTTCCCACGCCTTTCCTTCTGTTTGCCATGACATTTTAGTATAGAATATTGTGATTATTTCAGTAATATTCGGAGTGTTTTCTAGACCAGGCTGCTTCTCATTGAGAAGCTTCCTGTGCTCCAGCTTCCATCCCCATTACCTCTGACAGGAATGCTGCTTCATTTTTATCTTTCAGCAACTGGTGTCGGTCCATCTGTCCGGTGGGAGAACTGGGAACATGACGGTGCTGGGAAACGTTCGTCACAAGCTGGTTTTGTCTCCTGACTTCCAGTCCTTGTTGAGGCAGGCGGCTGCACAGCAGCCATGAGGCTCACGTCTGCAGACTGTGAACTACTGGACTATTGGACTAAAATGACAGTTCAGCATTTGTTACTGAAAAAGCATTCTGTTTTCATAAAGATTACTTATTTTTCTACTTTCACTGTGAGAAATCTTTAGACCTATTAAATCTAAAAACATTTTGATGATGTTTTTGAGACTAATAAACAAGATTCATTCTGAGCTTAAGGTGAGTTCTGAATATTCCCTCTACAATTAGTTCAATTAGTTCCACCAATTACACCGGGGTTGTCAAGACTCGTTTATATTTTGAGCCAAATCAAGCTTTCAAATATCCGCAAAGTGGCAGAATGCATTCATAAAACACATTTTAACTGCTAAAATTGTAACAAATAGATGCATTCTATGAGCACTTCTTTAAATTAAATAACATTGAACCATATTTTCATGCTGATGTAATTTGGCATTAATCAAAGAAAAACAGCCTAAAGTGATAAAGTATTTATCACTGTCCAACATCTGTCCAGTGTGAGCTGATGGCATCATCTCATCAGACAGTTTATTTTATATATATATATATATATATTTATATATATATATAAAAAATTCCCTTCTCACCCACCGCGGGTGGTTCTTATCCTCTGAGCTCGGGTCCTCTACCAGAGGCCTGGGAGCTTGAGGGTTCTGCAGTATCTTTGCTGTGCCTAGAACTGCACATTTCTGGACTGAGATGTCTGATGTTGTTCCTGGGATCTGTTGTAGCCACTGCTCCAGTTTGGGGGTGACTACCCCGAGGGCCCTGATGACCACAGGCACCACTGTGGTCTTCACCTTCCAGGCCCTCTCCAGTTCCTCCCTGAGGCCCTGGTAGTTCTCCAGTTTCTCCTGCTCCTTTTTCCTGATGTTGCAGTCACTCGGTTTTTACCCATATGTTAAAGCAATTCTGGATGGATTAAAATTTAGATAAAGAGTGTTGACTGAAGGTAAAAGGTTTGTTTTGCTCCAACACTATTATTAAAGGTGTAATCCATAATTTAGACACTCTTGACAAGATGTGCAATTCGCTTACGTACCAGATATATATATATTTGTCTTGTTTTTTGGAGGTATTGCTACATCCACCACGACGGCTTTCCTCTGTTGTTTATCCACTACGACAATGTCCGGTTGGTTCGACCTTACCATTTTGTCTGTCTGGATCTGGAAGTCCAGATCCAGACAGGATCTTAGCTCGGCCATTCTCCACCACCTTTGGGGGTGTTCCCCACTTTGATCTCGGGGCTTCCAGTCCATATTCTGCACAGATGTTTCTGTACACTATGCCTGCCACTTGGTTATGTCGTTCCATGTACTCTTTCCCTGCCAGTATCTTGCACCCTGTTGTTATGTGCTGGACTGTCTCAGGGGCCTCCTTGCACAACCTACACCTTGGGTCTTGTCTGGTGTGGTAGATCTGGGCCTCTATTGCTCTGGTGTTTATGGCCTGTTCCTGGGCGGCCAGGATGAGGGCCTCTGTGCTGTCCTTGAGTCCAATATATATATATATATTATTATTATTATTTATTTAAATAAATAAATAAAACTACTAACAATGCATGGAGGGTTCCTTCCCAAATCCAGCACCCTGAGACTGTACACGAGCCACAAGGAAGGAGGCAGAGGACTAGTGAGTGTGAGAACCACTGTCCAGGACGAAACATACAAGATCCATAGATACATCAGGGACAAAGCCTCATCAGACAATCTGCTCAGTGAATGTCTCAGACAACAGGGAACAGAAGTTGAGGTGCTGGAGGTACCATCATGGGAGGATAACTATTATCTTTATTGCTGCAAAGTGTAACTTTTACAAAAAATATATATTTTTGACATATTTGCCAACCATATCATGACAGTATTATATAATCTGTGAATAACTCCATCTCCTCTGCCTTCTCTGTGCCGTCAGACGAAATGCACCGCTACCAACCAAAAGCAACCAATCAGAGCCAGGAGGCGGATTTTAGCGCTGTCAATCAACTTTGTGTACTCCCTGTTCAATGTGCTAATGGTAAAGAAGCAATTTCCATGCATCTGCTGTCACTGGTGGCCATGCTAACTAGCCTTAGCATTCACAGCAAGCTCTCCTGTGTGAATGCTGTACCAAAGCATCACAAGAGTGACTGACAGCGCTAAGACCCGCCTGTTTGTTCTAATTGGTTGTTTCTTGTTAGCACTGGAAGAAGGCAGATGAACTTCATTGTTGACAGATTATCTGCCTCATACCATACTGTCACGAGTTTCAACAATAAAAAAATATACACTCCTCAAAAAAATAAAGGGAACACTCAAATAACACATCCTAGATGGACAGTTTGATTTCACAGAAGTTTGATTTACTTGGAGTTATATTGTGTTATTTGAGTGTTCCCTTTATTTTTTTGAGCAGTATACTTTACAGTTCTGTTGTGGTGGGCCAGATTTGTCTCCTTGACCTTGAGTTTGACACGAGATTCACCATGCTAGCTTCAGATTGGACACCCTATTTGCCTCCAGAGCAGTCCTAGTTCTTTACAGTATTTATTCATCAGAAACATTCCCCAGAGGTTTTGGTGTCAATTTGCCCGAAGTTGCCTGGTAAACAAAAAAAAAAAAACAGCCCCTTGTTCTGCCTATTTGCTTCCTCCAGAGCGTCTGGACCCTCGCCTATTGAGAAACGATTCCTTCCTGGATAAGTGGATTGTATTGAGGTTTTAATTTTACCCAATTGCTAGCGTTTGTCCATGATGTATGTAATAAACCAGTTCAACACTGAGAAGCTAACAGAAAAGTTCTTGTGCTGTAAACAACCATCCTCCACTATGAAGCGAGAAAAACTGATCCAAATGAGGCGACTATTAATGTTAATATTCTGGAAGTCTGACCAACATGAACTGAACAGCTTCCTTCACTTCCTCTGCTGCAGTCGCTAAAACTACAAGCAGACTACAATTTTAAAACAGCACAGAAAATTTGTATAATTCACAACGTCCCCTTCTGTTCACTGGCTGTTCTGAAGGAATCCAAATGGGAGAAAACTCAGCCTGGGCAGTGAAGCAAGAACTGAAATTAGCAGAATTGCACAGCAAGACAATGATCAGGCTAGATCCAAATGTTCCCCACAACATGATACCGTCACTATAAAGTACCTTGAGTTATTGTGACTCAGTATTACATTCAATGCTGAAGAGAACAAATACTATCGTAAAAATGTTCAGTGTTTACATAACATCCACATTACTGCCTTCAACTGCAGCTACAAATGTAGACAGCAGTCAGGATCCACCATCTCTCTAAGTTTTTTTTTTTATTTTTTAGAAAAACAACAGACACTGATGGTTTTCATTTTCTTTTTGTAACAAATACAGAATATCTCATCAAGGGTCAGTCTTTCCAGTAATACTATAATTCAGAGGACTTGCTTTTGGACGGAGGCAATCAATGCAGACTGAAGAGACAACTGTCTCTAAAAAAACCTTATTATCAACAAAGATGTTCGTTTGAAGAAAAAAACACTGGAAATAAAAATCGACATGATTCAGACTGAGCTGCGACAGAAATAATGAACTCACATTATGTAAAAATAGACCTATGAAAGTAGAGGTTTATTTGTTAGAATATGTAAAAGAAGAGTATGAGTCAGTTCTAACGTGATGTGGCCAAAAAAAAGAAAAAAAAGAAGAAGAAACAAAGCAAAACAAAAAGGTGAGCTAGTTTCAGTCGTTTGGACTCACTTCTAATCACATCTTAGGCTTTTTTAGCAGAGCCTTTTCGGACAGTTTTAGCTGAAGTACTTGGTTTCGCCTTGCTGGAGGTTTTTGACTTCTTCTGTGTGAGAGTGGCCTTCTTCACCGATTTAGCTGCAGTCTTCTTTGTTGCTTTCCTCACAGCTGCAGTTTTTTTCTTTTTCCTCTGGGTCTGTTCCCGGACCAGATCTTCACGTCCGATATCCACCATGTGGTCCTCCCATGACTTGATCTCGTTCTTGTAGCGGATCTTGTCGTCCTCAGCCAGCTGGATGTAGACCTGAGACGTAAAAGAAGGCTCAGCAGGACGTCTAGATACACTCGACAGGTGAGCAAACCAAAGAAAAATGTCAATCATAGAGGAACCAAACCTGTTTCTGATGGCTGAACAGATTCCTCCAATCATCCAACAGCGACTTCAATTTGGCCTGAAACATTCGCAACAATATATTTTTTAGTAAATTTCACAGGTTCACAGTTTACATTCTTCACTGTAAAGAAGTTAAGGTGGGATTTCATTGTCTTGGTACACCGTGTCACACATTGGTACACATAACCCAGCTGTTAGTCAGCTGGGTTATGTGTACCAAGCTGAGTGAACTCCAGCAGTTCAGCATGAAGTTTGTGATTGAAGTTCCTCACTACTAAATTCCCCGGTCAGCTGTTGGTGACGTAACAAAGTGGAAGAAAATGGGGACCACGGTGAGGTCGTCCCACCTCACCTGGGTGGTGGTTCCTCTGGCCTCCTGGAAATGCTCCGACATGTAGATGTTGAAAGGAGTTCGACACCGTTTGGGTTTCCCAAGGACGTTCAACTCCTGAAACACACACACACACACATATACACACACAGCTTTATGCAGTAATAATAAACTGACTTTGAACCAAAACACCACAGTTCCACACACAGCTGCATTTTAATATTAAATGTATGTGAGCGATTATATATATATATATATATATATATATATATATATATATATATCAAAGCAGTCATATAATATGTTGAACAGAGTTTGAAAAAAAAGAAGAATTTTTTAGGAAGGTGATAATATGTTTTTGTTATGGCTCAATCAACAAAAAACAGATTTAAAAAAATAAACATTCTCAGCAGTATCTTTCATTTCCTGAAGTAAATTTTATTATTTTCTAAAAATTAAAAAAGGTTAAAAGTTTTAGCTGAATGGAGATTTTGGTTGAATTTATTTCAACGGAAATTGTAAAGTCAGGGCTTAGAAATCTTTAAATGAGACTGAGGCCATATTTGAGAAAACATGTTTAAGTCTGTTTGGTACAACAACAACAACAAAAAAAAAACAACAGTGTCCCAGCTGTACTTGAATGCAGCATGAGCAGGTAGAGCAAGGAAATGAGTAGAGTGGGAAGGAAACAAGAAAGCTAAGGAATGAAAAAGGGAACCAAGGCAGGAAAGAAAGATCAAAGGCAGGAAACAAGGATCAAAAGAAAAAAAAGGACCTGGCAAAGGAAAAATGAACATATGGAAAGAAAAGGGGACTTAAAAAAGGAAAAAAAATTACTCAATGGAAAAAGATTATAAGAAGGAAAGGAAGGCAGGATGGTAGGACACAAGAAAGTAAAGAAAAAAAAATAGGACACTATAAAGGAAAGGGAAGAGTGAAAGCAGGTTAAAGGAGAAAGGAACAAAGGATGGAATAAAGGACAGGAAGATGGGACAACACAAGAAAAGAATGGAGTGAGGGAGAAGTATGGAAGACAGGACACAAAGAAGGAAGGATGAAAGGAAGAAACCATCACTTAAACATTGGAGGTGGAATTAAAGTCTGAAAATAGCTGGTTTGTTTTTCCACTCTTATCCTGAGATGTAATTCCAGACTTTTCCTCCAGGCTGCATAGGAAGAACCCTGCATGCCAAACGGACGATCATCTTCTCACCCTCTTCTTTTTGATGGCCTTTCGTTTAGCAATCCTCTGCCTCTTCTCCAGAACCTGCTGCTGGAGCTCAGCCGGGCTCAGCTGGGCCTGGTATTTCTGGAGGTCCACCTGGAACTGCTTCATGGCCTGAACCGAGGCCTGCTGGAACGGCTGGAGGAGAGACAACAGATTTAGTCCACAGCCGGAGCTTCAGGAGGCTGACATGATGATTACCACATGGAGGCAGCAGCAGGTGGAAGCCTGGAGCCACACATGAAAACAAGTCTGACACTAAACACACAGTGAGATGGAAGAGTTTGGTTTTTATTTCAGAAGTTTCCAGCAAATCCTAATGGAGTTAGTAATACCTGTTTCTGCTCTGGGCTCATCATCCTCCACTGCAGGGCGATCTTCCTGACTACATCCATCAGCTTGATTTCTGAAGGGAAACCAATGAAACACAGACTGATTAGAATCACATGATCTGTCTCGTGCTCTTTTCGTCCTCTCAGGGAAGGTCCAAGATTCCTTGATCCAGGGTCAAGAATAAGATGAGAAAGGCCAGACGCGGTTTAGGCTTGTGTTTGCCACATTATTGCTGAATTTTGCAAAAGCTACATAAATGATGATTGTGAACATTTTCTAGCCCTTTTGTTTCCTCATCACTCCGAGTCAGCTTTGGCATCTCAGTCATTAAATATCACATCCATGTTTTTAGCAATATTCCACCACGTGATATTTAAGCTTTTAATAAGATCAGCTCCCAGCAGCGGCAACGTAAAACAACATGTGCAAAAGATTTTCAACATTAATTGCACATCTGATCAGGGTCGTGTCAACTGAACATTTTTCATCTTGGAATGTTTTTCTAAACTATGATGGGAAAATCAGAAGGTTGTCTGTCATTTTCACACACACACCTGACTGTTTGGACAGATTCAACTTTACAAAATTGAAAATGCAAAATTCCCCACAGAAGAATTATCTGTGACTTGGTCTAAGTCTGCGTCTTGTAGATACTTGCCAAACACAGACTTAAATCCATTACAGGTTAGAAACTGAGTTTAATAATCACCTTTTTTATTTTCTATGAATATTATGGTTTTTAATAATTATGTAAATGTTGAGTTTCTGAATCAGGAACTGAGTGATTGTTCTTCATTGTGACCCGACTAATCTTTTAGACGTCTCTAATGTCCACGGCGTTGGTGAGAAACCTTCATATTCAAAGTCAGTTTAGTTTTAATCTAAACAAACATCTTCAGATTAATTCCAACAGAATACAAAAATTTGTAATCTTACAGCTGGAACAGTTTTCATTTGAATAAAAGCTGATATCCTGTAACAGCTGGACATTCAAAAATCACACAGACACATCGGTTCAGATCTGAAGTGTCTGCCATTACAAGTTCAGAGTTGTGATAAAACTGGATTAACATCTAATCTAATCCTCCCAGCAAAGACTTATTAAGCCCAGCTGGAGAGGAGATTAGCAGAAGAGGCTACCGCTGTCCAGCCGAGTTACTAGGATACAGTAAACATACTCTACTGTACCCGCTCTTTTTAATGGAATATTATGGATCTGACTAAGTGGATTTCTGATTTGTTCTGATGACATTTTAAGCTTTCTTGTTATTCAGCAGATGCTCTCCTTCTTCCAGTTGAGGGCGAGTTGTCAGAGTCACCGTTTCTACCAGCATTTGTAACGTAGCTCAGCTGGGTCTAGAAGTGTCCAGTCAAAGCCCACAGAGACCGTGAGGAGTAAAAGAAAAAAAAAAAAAACACTGGAAATTAGGAATGGACTGTTTTCAAGCCGATCATTGATCTATAAAAGCCTCACCTGCTAATTCTGTAAAAACCGTTGAACATCTCGGAGGAAGATAAGATCAGTATCGGTTTTTACACGCTAGCATCAACCGATCGCTCAAAAATAAGAAAATTAGGGCCAATCGATTATCGTACCCCTACAACATGTCATGTGGATATTTTCCTCTTTACAGGTCAGAGCTGCTGGTTACCTGGGTTTTGACTGATCACAACTGGTTTCTGCTGGAGAACGTATCTCATGTATCCGTTTAGAGGTCTCTTTGGTGGGCCGCTGGTCTGCGAGGTCAGATATTTCACTGGGTTGATATTTGCACTGCAGACGATACTGGTGCATCTGAAAACAACAAAAGACATTCATTCACATTTTACGCCTCAGGCTGATCTCTGAAGGAGAGCTGCACATTTACACAGGTTGAGAAGAACCGTAGGAGCTTTTCCCCAAACAGCAGATTCCAACATCACCACTGAAAACCACAGCAGGGTCACTGTGTCACCACTTCATGATGGTCTGGAACAGAGATGTCTGCAGCTCTGACAAACCCCTCCCCACAGCATGATACTGCTACCTCTGTACTTCAGTAAGAACTAGGACAATATTAGAAAATCTAGCGACAGCTCAGTTAAATATTATTAATGACATCAGTTGAGACATTTGCCTATTTTCTTCACAAGTTCAATATTAGATTAGCATGAAATATGAAAGTTCATAATACTTGGAATATATTAGCCTGCAATTATTGATGTCCAACCAGTCATTTGCAGTATAAATATTGCATGCACTAATATTGCAATAATCATATATTTGTGGCATATTGTGCTGCAGCCTCAGATGGGAGGCAAAAAATACATCCACAATGGGTTGTGAAACAACCTATCAAAAGCTTACAAAGCCATGACATCATCATCTGAGCTTTCCAATGGTTTAGAAGTGCAGTAGACTTGGAGAAAATTGATTGAAGATATTTCTATATATATATGTGTGTGTGTGTGTGTGTGTGTATTCTGGCATTTAGCAAATCAAAATTATTTTTGATTGACCTAAAACAGGGAAAGTTTGATCTGATGTTATGTAAGAAAATTAGACTTTTTTAAAAAAATTCACTATTTACAACCGCGTGCTTGAGCCAGTCGGCAGAGTTTTGAACCTGAGTAGGTTAGAAAGAAAATCCAAGGAAAATTGATAATTCTGTGGATATTTTTGAAAAACAGAGTTTGTTAGATGCCTCATCATGCCACTGTTGGAAAAGAGCAGGATGCCCAAGATGAATGGATGTGAACTTCTGACCCTGAAAGCCGCTTCCTCCTTTTCTAAACCTCAACAATAAACCCTTTCAGATGCAGCAGTTTAACACAAAACTATTATTAATTATAAATATCTTTCATGACATATTCTGTCAAGACAGTGCATTGCAAATGTTAAAACCTGAAAGCTGCAGCAGACGCTTAAACTTATGCAAATACGTTAGAATGTATAAACTGAAGGTAAACACTATATTGTTATAGCTCAGCACAAACATCATAACAGAAACATGCTGTTCGCTACCTTGCAGGCGTGTTTGTGTAGAATGCACTGAATGACCTAGCCATGAGGCTAGCGGTGGCCGTCAGTAGGTTATATGGAGCCATGTCGGTTTTCCAACACCTAGCAGGATGTTGAATAGAAACGGAGAAGCGGGTGAACAGTTCAAGGACACTGCAATATGGCTACATCAATGCATTAGACTTCTTTCATACGCTACAGTGTATCTTCCGTTCCCCTATCAACTAATATCAGCGCGCTCTCACTGTGGCCCAGTGCATTGTGGGTAATACTTCTGTTACCGTTGTAGTTTTTCCTGTCCCTCTAGCGCCATCCAGTGGAGTGAAGGAAGAGGCAGAGGCGACTTTTTAAATCAAGGCGGCGTACTTCCGGGATTTTTTATTATTTATAATTTTTATAAATCTAATACCTTATATGTACAAATATGGAAATTAATTTTGTCCAGTGATACCTCAGTTATACACATGATATTCATGTTTATGAGTGCTGCATATCACACTAGTTCTTAAATAGAATATAATAGAATGCAAAATTCATATTCAGTTCATTTGAACTGAATACCTGAGCTGAACTGAATGTCCATTAATAAAATAAACGTCAAAACAAGACTGTTTTAGAGACAGGAGTCTAGTTCAATGTACAATCAGACAGAATGTAGCTGATTCCTTTATACAATGTGAGGCTAAAACAAAAGAAGCTCTAAACGATACGAAATAGAAATATTGACTATTGAATATAGAAATATATTTTAATCCCAAATATTGGGATGAAAAAACAAATCAGATTTTGTTGTTTTAATTATTCTTTTCTTTTACAACCTATTTTTTGTTTCACTTTCAAAACAACGTTTTCAGTACATTTATTTCAGGCTCCACGTTAAGATGTTCACCCATAATTCTATTTTTAAATTCATCTTTTCGTTTTGCCCTCATCTGTTCCCACAAGGGGGCAGCATTACACTGACGCAAGGTTTAGTTGCCAAAAGACTGACAAGAAGAAAAAACGGAATAACAAAACTGTATTTCATCATGGCTGCTGACAACGATGTAAGTTTATTTGCTTAGGTTTTTGGAGTTAAAACAGAACATATGTTGAACGTGTCTTCCCTTCTGTCCTGCAGCCCGAGTCGGAGGTTTTTGAGATAACAGACTTTACCACCGCGTCCGAATGGGAGCGGTAAGAAAAAACAAACCTTAGCTCCTGCTTCAAAGCCTAATGGAGGACCTACAGTACGGATATTTAGTTATTGGTTGGCCCCTTTTGTCTCTGTGTTGTCATTATGAGGCTCATACACATTCAAGCGATAATGTTTGAACATTTATATCTAAAAATATCTACCATAAAATGCTTGTCCTGGTTGAAGCAGCTGTTCCTTAGAAAAAATGCAGTTTTCGTTTCCTCACAGGAGGTGGAAGAAATAAAATACTTGAAATGAGACATTAATAAATGCCACAATGACTCCAAAAGTCTAGGTTTGTGGAGGTAAAGAGTATGTCACAAAATAACATTGATATTTGAACTTTTATTCAAATATCTATGAGCTGTCAGCTGCTGCTTCCTGGCATTTGACAGCAGAACGTAGCAGTACCTAGTCCTGTTCGGTACCTCTTCTTTTATGTTTTATCCCCCTATATTTTCAATTGGATTGATGTCAGGACTCGTTGATCTGATCTTTCTGTCTTGAAGAGAAGATTTAATAATATTTGCTCAATGGAAAGATGTATTATCAGCTTGAAAAAACATCATCCTCACCAAACTTAGTCCAGACAGATGAAAAGAGAATCCTGTGCATTTCTATGTGCTGCTCTACCTGACATGCAGCCTGTACAGTACCGGTTTATATCAGGTGGTCATCTTTACATATTTCTTTGGGATGGTTCCTGCCAATCCAGATTCAGGTCTTATCCCCGGATCTTACTTTGCTCCCGTCCATGGCTGCTTCCACTGGAACCGTTTTCTTCTGTTTGGATAGAAATTATGTTTCTATTTTTCTTTTTCTTTTTCTTTTCTGGTTATTCTTCCTTACACCGACCTTTCTGGTTTCCTTACAATTGCTTCAAATTGAATCACCACTTAACCTACCAGCTAGAGAATATTTTGCTTATCTGCTTCAAACTGCTTCTGTATTTTTGTTGTATTTATTGCTTTTAAAGCCAGTTGTACTTTATGAACTAAATTAGAATTATTCTATGTCATCATAGTAAGCTTTCGGACTGTCTGTGTCAGAGAATTGAGGATGGACACATGGCATAGCTAGACAGTGTGACTCATTCCTGCCTCGAAGCAAAACTCTGGTTCTTGTTTCAAGGTTTGTGTCCAGAGTGGAGGAAGTGCTGAACGAGTGGAAGCTGACTGAAAACTACGTGGAAAAAACATCTCCAGAAAAGGTGACCTGCTTCGATTTATTCGTATGGGGTTGTGAATGATGACAATTAATCATGGATTATGAATAACTATTTGATGCCATGTGATCACAGGGTGCATACATCAATGGCAGCTGGGCAGAGCAGTCGCTGGATATTCACTTTGCTGACTTTAAGTTCTACATCACCCATCACTTTCTGAAAGAAGATTGTAAAAAGGAGAATGGGAAGAGTGAAGAAGGTACAGCCATTTTCCAATATGGTTGAAAACTCACTGCATTTTCACTATAAACCTGCTTATGACCTTGTTTGTGTTTCCATCTCTGTCAAAATAAACACAAAACTACGTGTGACTTCTATGGAGATCCACAGGTTGAAATTGATCTAACACGAAAATATAAGTGTTTTTGTGAAACACAAAACCAAAACCACCTAACCCCCCCCAAAAAAAAAAACCCAAAAACATATACATTATTAAATCATTTTGATATTCCAGCAAATTCAGCAAAAATATTCTAAACCCATTTAAACAAAGTTGGATCCAGTCATGGATATTTTCTTTTCTTCTAGTAACAATTTTTACCATCTAATTTCAGCTGAATTTTTTTCTTCACTTGTCTCAGGTCAGTTTTTTCATCTTAGAATGTGTCTTACTCTTTAAGCAAAGTAATTCAAAGTTAATCAAATTAGGAATTTTTTTTTTTGGGGACCATTTCAGACGATTAGTAATTATGTTCCTCTGTGTGTTAATGAGTGTTGTCTCATATTCTCCTCTCCTCTGTCCAGATATGTTACCTTTGGCTATGCAAGATCTTCTGTGTATGCACAACGACTTCCCTCCTCGAGCCCACTGCCTGGTCAGATGGTGCGTCTACTGTATTCCATTTTGCATGTTATTCAGAGAAATGAATGATCATTTAATCCATGTAGAAATAAGACAATATTCCTCACGCATTCCAGTAGCTCCTCCAGTGGAAGCACAGCATGCTAAGTTTTCTTTAATTCAGCAAGAAACGGTTTTAACCAGACTGTTCAAAGTTTCTAAAGTGAAAAATGATTAGCTGGGTGGAAGCTGGTTGGTTAATGACAGAACATCAGTCCCATTGGAGCAGTTTTCATTCATGATGCTGCAGAAGTGTCACTGTTTATGCTGAAAATAGGGAACATGCATCCTCCTCCCCCTGATCCCATGTTTGAGTCTGCAGTTCAGTTGAATCTGTCCTACTGTGTCAACAATGACTTTCTTGGTGTATAATCTCAGTGGTACTTGTAGGTTTGTGCAGGAATAAAGCAGGTGGGCATGTGAGTAACTGCAGTCACTCACATGCAGCTGTGGGCACTTTGCATATCGTTCAAGCTTATTATAGTTTGTGTTGCTCAAGGGAACAGTGGAACCCGTCTTCAAAGATGGTGGAAGAGCTAGTGGTGTCTCACTATCTGCTGATTTCACACAGGATTAGGGAAGCAACAATTCTGATAAATAATTACAGTTTGAGGGAATTTCTGGATTTCACCATGGAAGAGTTCTGCTCCTAACCACTGCATTTTATCTACAACCACTTCCACTGAGTACTTTACAGGATTTCATTTGAAACCAGGAATTTTTCTAAGCTAAGCTCTCCATCAATAACGGTTATGAAAGGTTCTGTATATTGTTGGAAGGGGCTGAAATAACTATTCTAGACGGAAAACCTCTTCAGTGTCAGAACAGACCTGAAGATTGTTAATTTAACCTTACTGTTTGGTTTCTTTTCACTTATGTTATGCATTAGTTATTGCGCAAGTGAGATCTAAGTTAAGTAAGTAAAATATGTTTTTAAACCTAAAGGATTTTCAGCTGTTCATTCTTTAAATTATTTCTACAGTATTCCTGTGAACATTGTGTTCCTTGTTATGTTGGCAGGTACGGCCTGCGGGAGTTTGTGGTCATCAGTCCTGGAGCAAACTGTGAAGCCATCATCAGCGAGTCCAAATGCAACCTGCTGCTCAGCTCCGTCTCCATGTCTCTGTCCAACAGCGGCTGGTGAGTCCCTCTGTCAGTTCATACTGGACATATTTGAATTTGTCTTCTCATTCTTACCTCCAGTCAAGTTCAAATCAACATACGTACAAGTTGAATGTCAAAATGTTGTTTTTTTTCTCCTGCTTTTGGATTAGCAGACACTGCCAGTCCCAGTAGTAATAATGAGAGCAGATATGGTAGCTGGTCCATCCTGATAGTCTCAGGTTTTATTTATCAGGACATAATGAAAGGAATGTGATCTGTACAAAGTTTTAAAGTGATTTAAACTACAAAAGCTGATTCTTAATGAGGCACTAAACAAAGAGGAAACCAAAACCAAATATTAAACCACTGACGCTTCCACAACATTAAAATAAGAAAGTTTAATAGTCCGATTCTGCTTATAAGACACTTGATCAAGTGATGGTTGGCAGAAGCCTCTATAACAGAGTGGTGGAGACATGTTGCTGCTCCAAAGCTTGCAGGTCTGTAGTAAAACAATGGACAGAAGGAATTGTTTCTGTCCATCAATCTGGGGAAAAGTTCTAAAATAAGAGATGAGTCAGCATGTGAAGGTTATTCAAAGTAGCTACTAAAAACATCAGCTACTTCTGCACAGGGCAGGGAAGCATAATCTGTATGACATAAATACTGAGCTGGTTCTTGACCAGTGCGTAGCAATGTGTCTTGAAACCATTCTGTTTTATCATGTGTGTCCAGTCAGGTCCCCATGTTTGTGCAGATCCAGCAGAAGTGGAGGCGGATATATGCCGGGGAGTGCCAAGGCCCAGGCGTGCGCACCGACTTCGAGATCGTTCATCTGCGCAAGGTGCCGAGTCAGTACAACCATCTGTCAGGCCTCCTGGACATCTTTAAGTCTAAAATAGTGAGTACTGAGCAGAAAAACTAGCTGAAAACAATATATACACACTGGCACCATCATTCCACATTACTGACAGTTTTGCCATTGCAAAGTTTACTTTTCTTTTTAGTTCAACAGCTTCAATCAGCTTCCGTCAGAACTGCCTAGTAGTGCTGCTGTCTACATTAGTGGTCCTGCTTTTCCTTTGTTCTGCATCAAACTGGACTTTAATTGGAAAGCAGTGTGTGTCAGTGAAAGAGTGTGATCTAATTGTCCAACATAAATGTTTTTAGGAACTTTTGGTATCTTATAATGAGGTGGTAGAGTTTTTATACCTGACAGTCAGGTAGAGTCGGTTCGATTGGAGACCAAAACTGCAACATTTGTTTCATTTTCAGCTGAGTTCTGTTGTTTCTCCAAGTAATTCTGTTTTTGAGGATGACTTCCAGTGTT
Source organism: Poeciliopsis retropinna (assembly GCA_010277075.1). Classification (NCBI taxonomy): domain Eukaryota; kingdom Metazoa; phylum Chordata; class Actinopteri; order Cyprinodontiformes; family Poeciliidae; genus Poeciliopsis; species Poeciliopsis retropinna. Next base: position 1,593,677 of record VMRM01000023.1, read on the forward strand.
CTGTGTAATTTAACTCTAATCAGCCCAGGCAGACATCAACTCAAAACAGAAAATGGAAAAGAAGCCATGTGCAAAATAGAAAGGTTTCCACCCAAGATGAAAATGACCGCAGATCATATGAACATAAACTACGGGAACATCAGGCTGTGGAATCATGATGTCACCACAATTGTCAAACTTAATAATGATAGTTACGGTACTCAGCTAAGTCACTAATGTGTCAGTCACATTAATGTCTTTTGATTCCTCCACATCAAAAGGCTAAAGGTTTGATGTTTTTATGCATTTTCCCCCCACTCTACCAGAACGGCTGATGTTATAGTAAACCTTCACCAGATTGGTGTACAGACAGGAAGCCATTCCAGTTTAAGTTCAGGTTTTTGGGTTTTCTCTTCCTTTCTTGGTTCAGGGCTGCAACCTGCACCCTCTGCCTCCAGTCGACATCGCTATTCGCTACACCTACATTCTGCAGGACTGGCAGCAGTCTTCATGGCCGCAGCAGCCACCAGGTATTCACTCCACTAAGTCACTGTGTCCCATTAAATCTGGATTGTAAAACTCTATATCTTTGTTCGTTGGATGTTTTACATATAAAACACAGAGGTTGTCTGTCAAATGGTTCAGAGTGTGTCCCAGATGATGAGCCATTGTCCAGTAAAGGTGATTTTTGCTTTGTTTTTGGCTGGCTGGGTTCTGTTCCTGTCAGACTTTGACACGCTGCTCGGAGGTGAAGTAGGAGGGGTGGAGTTTGGAAATCTTCCCTTTGGAGCCTGTGAGGAGCCAATCAGGTAATAGCATTTTTTTTGGTGAGAGTATTAAATAATATTTGGGACAAAAATAATGACTAATATTTTCAGAGTATTCTTAGTACAGTACCATATGTATTGTTCTGATTACAGTTTTACTAGGGGTGTGATTTCAAGAAATTAATTATACTAAATGTTAACGTTTTAAAATTTGTTTTAATAGATGTAATTGTATAGGAACATCTGGAACCTTTGTATTTTGTTTCTGGTGCACTCATAAATCTGACGCATAAGCAACAACCACAGGCAGCAGCAGTGGATGACAAAGCCGCTTCCCTCATCCTACTCGGGGTTCATTTCTGCTTCTAAAGCCAAATGATTGGACGCTGCAAAACACTATTGTTGTGTTTAAGTTGTGCTAAAAGGTGTTAGCCTATCAGCGAAGCTATTCAAGCATAAATATCATCTCAATGCTGAACATGAAGCAGCAGAACAGATGTCTCCAATGCTAATGTCAGCATTCACATTTCTAAAGAAGTTCTATGAAGGATCAGGAGTTCCTGAAACTCTGGAAACACAAATAGATAGAACAACATTTTGCTCCAGTCTGATGGTTGAACAACATGAATAACAGATTTAAAAGAAATATATATGGTTTTTGAGCTTGTATGTCAATTTATTCAATAATTTAGCAATAAAAATATTTAGTTCTTTTATTGAAATGCAGCTTGTCTTTGAAGCCTCGTCTTTGGGAAGAGCACTCCAGAAGCTTATTGTTGCCTGATTTTCCCACTCCAGAAACAGTTTTAGATGTATGTTTTGGAATAATTTAATGAAATGTGTCAATGACTAGCAAGAAATAGTCACATCTTGTCAAATGAAAATAACATCTCAGAACTTCCAGAAGTACTTTTTAAACAATTCTGTCCCAAGATCCACACAAACCTGCAGTTTGTGTGGATTTAAGAGAATCTCCCAGAAACTCAAGCAGTTCTTTTCTTTTTTTTAAGTTCCTGAAATTGTGACATTTTAAGAATTATTCAAATAAATCATTAATGCGCTGAATATGGCATCAAGGCCCATAGTATGTGTTTCTTTATGCTTAGCTGTTGGGAGTAAGTCATTCTTTAGGACATGACCATTCTATGCCATTTAGGTCTCTCTTTGCACATGCATGAGATTCTATTTGGATTTTTGGCATGATGCTCTGCTTGTCCTGTATTCATTTGTAAAAAATAAGCCAGCTTAAATGACTCCTTTTGTTTCTTCCCATTTCGTTTTGAAGTGAACTTCATCTTGCAACCACCTGGCCTCACCTCACAGAGGGCATCGTTGTAGATAACGACGTGTACAGGTGAGTGTTTTAAGTTCTAACAGTTCCCCCACCCTGTGTGGAACAACAACTGTCTGTCACTTGCAGAATTGATTGTCTCGAAACATTATCATAATTTAGTGTGTTGGTGTTAATTACGGTCTATTCAAATATCCAGAATGTTCTAAAAACTGCATAAAGGTTTGAGTAGCAGTAGATTGTTGGGAGGGATTTAACTGACAGCCCAGCATGAGAGATGTGTTCAACCCCATCTCCTGCTATCCAACAGTGACCTTGACCCTCTCCAAGCTCCTCATTGGTCCGTTCGAGTTCGGACTGCTGACAACCTTCAGTGCTTACTGGGTAGGCGGCTGACTTGTTTCTACTCACACCGATAGTATTTCAGGTGTTTTTGAACTGTGTTGTAGGAACAGACTCCATATGATTCAGGAGAATACGCTTGAACTACAAAAATGTCATCTAACTGTTCTCTGTGACTTTTATTTTCTTGTAGGAGACTTTATCACAGAGTTCTTTAAGCTCTGCTGTCGGAAAGAGTCTGCAGAGGAGATCCTGGGTAGAAGCAACGCTGAAGAAGAAGGCCAGGGTCAGTTTGCTTCTTCTACTCTTTTATAAAAACCAGTCACTAGTTCTATGCTTCACGTTATCCAGAAGGTCTGGACTCACTGCTACTGAGGAACGATTACTTCCTGTTAGGGTTTTAAATTTTACCCAATCATTAACGTCTGTAACTAGGTCAGGGTAAATGCAAAACCACTTCATAAGACTACAACTTTTTAGAGATTTTACAAACAACATACATGAACTAAAGTTCACAAACTGTACTTTAAGGACTCTACATTTATAGTGTGATAGTCCAATCTTTACTGCAGAGCTACAGAGCTTTCAACTGAGCTGCTTTAAATTCGTGGAGCCTTTTTGTGGTTTCAGGATTCATCTAAACTGAAGCATCACAAAGCACCCTGTCAAATATGACTTCAAGTAAATTTGACTTTGTACAGCATTTTTATAACAACTGTGGTTGATTGTGCTGTGAAATGGCCCAATGTGTCAAGAACACACATAATCCTGCCCCTTTAACACGTGTGTAAGTGTAAACTGTAATCTTTCCCTACAGAAAACAGCGACATCAGCTCCGCCCTGTCGAAGCTGACGGAGCCAGCAGCGCAGGTCCCGTTAAGCAAACTGTCCGTGTCCAGCATGGTCCACAGCGCCCGGAGGCGCATCCGCCGCCACCGGCACATCGATGAGTCACCGCTCCACATCGACATGCTCAACTCGATCCTCCTGGTGCGCTTCACTCTTACAAGCTCGTTTTGTGGTACATGAAACACGAATCAGTGTGAGGACAGAGACGAAGCTACAGGACGTTGTCCACAAACTCGTGGACAAATCAGACGGATAGCCTTCAGAAGTCTAGACTGCCACAGGGTTTCATTCAGCACAGCTTTGACATGAATTTCACTAGAAGATTAGAATGTGGGGAATCCCCACAAAGCTGATCCTTTACACACAGCCTGGCCTTCATTGCATACATGTTACAGCATTTTATAGTCCAAGGTCACCATTTTCCTGCCTGATAAAACGTTTATTTTCACTCACTCACATTCATGTTTCTGTCTGGACTATGTTGTTTTTTCCTCTCAGTACCTCTTCCCTGATGCTGCGGTGGAAAAGTCATCAGACAAAGAGAAAACTACACAAGCAAACTCCTACAGGACGTCTGAACAAGAGAAGAGCCCAGATGATGTACGTTTGGCCATCGACACGTTCTGAACCAGCATCGCCTTCTCCTTAGCAGTGGAGTTTGATCAGGAAGAACCAGGCTCCACATAACTATGAAGAATGAGTTTCTCTAACAGATTTAACATGTGGATGTTAAGTCATCAGTAAACAACAGATACTGCCCCGACATCATCGGTTCATTCAATTCACAGCAAATATTGTCTCAGGTCACTTTATAAAAATAGTCATTTCAGGTTGTTGCAAGTAGTCAAACACTCCAGTCAAGTTTAGTTTATTAGAAGTCATTGTAAATGGTTCATTTGCAAGGAAGATGTCCCTTTAAATAAGCAGGTCATTTTCTGTTTCCTGCCTCTCCTCAGAACCTGTTCCTCCAGCTGAAGTCGGCGCCCTGTGACAGTCTGACCTACCGCCTGGCGTTGTGTCTCTGCATGGTCAACTACAGCTACGGTGGCCTGGCGGCTGTCGCACACCTCTGGCAGGAGTTTGTCCTGGAGCTGCGCTACCGCTGGGAAAACAACTACCTCATCTACGGGTGGCTGAACACTTTTCATCTGCACAGCTCCATACCAGTCACTGGAGGTTTTAGTTGATTTGCATCAACATGTCAGCATGACAGCCACACATTTCTCTACATTTTGTTCAATTAGCACTATTTAACTGTGTGTGAAAACATGTCAGTTATAAAATAAGTAAATCTGCCAATCAAAAATATTCATACCTGTTGGTTGTTTTGTTTTTTTTATAACAAGCTGAGGTGAACAGTTTGTAAAAAAAGAAAAACTTTTTTTTTTTTTTTTTTTTTTAGAAATATACAATCTGAAAAGTGTGGTGTGCTTTTCTATTTTCCCCCATTATACTCATACCCATCAATAAATGCTTTGATGGGTATAAACTGTTTCTTCTTGAAACAGTGATTTATTTTTTATTATGTTTGGTCACTGAATGTTGAGCAGTTGGGTCAATTATGTTCTTAAATGAATTAAAATTTTCGACAGTTATGATTGTAAACATGCCAATGAGGTTAATGATTTTCACAACCCAGAGTAGCTGAAGTAACTCCGATTATACCTTTGGAAATCTAAATTTGTGCTTTAACCGTTGTTTTATTTGCAGGTTAACAGGCGGAGCTCCAGATCTGCGCTGTTGTCTTCTGCATCAAAAGTTTCAGGTGATTTTTAAAACCAATCTGACGTAGATTATTCCTAGACACTGAAAATAGCGTTTGATATGAAGAAATCTGTTTCATTAAATATAATTATGTTTAAAAAATGACATTTCCCTTTTCTGAAAAAGTAATTGGAAACATTTCCATTCAAAAAAATCCATTATTATTTTAATTGCCAGAGACTCGGTCCAACATTTTTCCTACCATCATTTTTTCACTCACAACTCAAACAAATTACAGTGTTGAATTCAAACCTGTGTGTGTCAAAAAATTGACAGGGACTCTTATTTTATTCATATTTAATCAGATTAGAGCAAATTATCAAAAAGTTTTTGGTTTGTTTGTTTGTTTTTTCCCACATTGTATATTCATATTGATGGAGTTTAACTTTGGGTGCACCGATAAATTGGCCCTCATTTCCTTCATTTTGGGAGATTGATGATGGTCCGATATGTACATGTGAAGCCGATCTTATCTTCTGCTGTGAGCAACAGACCCACCAGGTCAAGCCTGCGTGTCTGTATTTAACAATAGTCACTCCACTGTTGCCGACTCAGCCATATTTTGCTATATTTATCAACATTTAGGACAAAAACATTAATATTGGCCAAAAATCTGAATCAGCAGGTCAGGCTTTTCAAAGTTCAGTGGTCAGCGTTCGACCAGAAAACTGAAGCCCTACTTTTCAGACACTAATATCTGCACTGATTAGAAAATAATACAATATGAGCATTTTAATGGGTTTAAAACCAAGGGAATAAAAAAAACACACATTAATTGCAATAGTAGCTTAATAAAGAATTAATTTTAAATTGGAATCAATGGTAGACAATGCAGAAGCGATTGACTTAATGCATTAAGTCTGAGAGGAGCATTAAATACATAAAAAAGATAATAATGAAAAATGTAAATACCCATTCAAAATACACATTTTCAAATGTGTAACTTTGTCAGTGTTCAATCAATTAGCATAATTGTACAATTTAAAGATGAACAATATCCAGGGACCCACAGGGGAAGTCACTGAGTGATAGTAGATGATGATGATGTAACTCTCACTGTCCAGGTTTTGTTAGTCAACATGGTTCCAGCTGTGGCCAGGATCTCCTGTAGCTGCCTGTGTTGCAGTGAATCTGAACTCACTTGCTGTTTGCCTGTGGGTAGATGCTGAACTGCTGCATAGAGAGGAAGAGGGCGAGAGATGAAGCTCGCAAGGCGCAAGAGGGAAACAGAGAGAGAGAGCGCAAAGTATCCGGTGGAAGAGCTTCTACATCCACAACTAGAGAAACACCTCAGGGTAAATCCTGGGACTCCTGGAGCGACAGCGAGGACGAGTTCTTTGAGTGCCTGAGCGACCAGGGGGAGATGGAGTCTTCCCACAGCGAGGCAGGAAAGGACAGCAGCAAGCTGAAGGCAGACGGCAGGCTGCATCCCTACAACAACATGACCCTGCTGCACTCTGCAGAGCTGCTCTATGTCCCCGTTACCCAGGTAACGCCCTCCCTCCCTGTGCCAGTCTTCTGCTTTCTCCTCTGGAGTGCTAGCTAGAATGTGTGATGGTGGTTTTCAGGAGCCGGCCCCCATGACAGAGGACCAGCTGGAGGAGCAGTCAGAAGTCCTGGCTAAGCTCGGCACGTCGGCTGAGGGGACTCACCTCCGCGCTCGCATGCAGAGCGCATGTCTGCTCTCTGACATGGAGTCCTTTAAGGTCAGGAGAGCGCACACACACACACACACACACACACACACACACTGCTGTTTGGTTTATGCCAAGCATGTCCTCTGTTCTGGACAGATGATGACATTTACATGTCTAATTTTTGTTTGGCAGTAATGCGACCAGTATTCAGTGTTTCCCCCAGAAGACCTACTAATGCTGGCGGTAGGGGGCGCTAGAGCAGTCCACCAGCAGCCCACCGTGTTTATGACTTAAAACAACATTTTTTAGGTTCAAAGCTGGACTCATGAATTTGTAAATAATAGTGTGTGAGGCAGAAAGGTGCAGGTGGTCATTTGTTTAATAGTGTTTTTACACACCAGTGACAGTAAAGACAGATTAAGCTACTGGGTGTTGGGGGATGGACACCCTGACAAGCTGTTATGTCCAAACCATGATGCCTTAATGTGCACCGCTGCATTTTTGTAACTTTTAACATTTTTTAACACAAAAACCTGGTGATGCCGCCAGGATTATCAGGTTATCTGGGGGAATATGTATGTAAATAACATTTTTTTAATATATATATATATATGTATATATATATAAAAGTTAAATACTGCACATTTAAGACATGCCGTGTGAACATAGCCTAAGACTCTTCTGTCTCGATTCCAGAAGTTTGTTTTGGTGACCTTCAGTCTTACCTTCATGTTTGTCTTAGACAGTAAAGGTTTCTCCTCTCAGGAATGTTCAGCTTCTTTCTGATTGGTTAGACATGAACTGTCAGATCAGCAGTAGCAGGACACAGTGTCTTAAATTTGTATTTATTCATTTACCCACTGTTCTTTTAGGGTGTAAAAGGAGAATCTGAGAATCAGCAGAAGCAATCCTTTAGTTATTCTGATGGCCTTTTCTTTCCAGGCAGCCAACCCTGGCTGTGTTTTGGAGGACTTTGTCCGCTGGTACTCTCCGAGGGATTATGTCGAAGAAGAAGAGGTCGATGGGAACGGATCCACTGTCATCAGAGGAGAACTCAGTGCAAGAATGAAAATCCCCGGCAACATGTGGGTGGAGGCGTGGGACACGGCCAGGGTGACCCCAGCACGGCGCCAGAAGAGGCTGTTCGATGACACCAAGGAGGCAGAAAAGGTCCCGATCAGCTGGAAACAGAACGCGTGATTTATAAGTGATCAGGCTTGATTGAGCTGCAAAATATCAGGAAAATATTTCAGCTGCAAAAAATGGGATGATGGTTCCATTACCACATCAAGCTGTTTCAGTCTCAGTTCAAGCATCAAATAACTCTTTAAGTGGTTTAAGACTTTAAGAAGACCACAAAAATCTAAATTTCAGTGTCAGATGTAAAATCAAAATTCAGCTCTTCTGGTTTTTTTTCTTCTTCTTGTTTTTTTAGGTGTTGCATTATTTGGCGATGCTGAAGCCCGGAGACCTGGCCCGTCACCTGCTCCCCTGCCTGCTTCATGCTGCTATTATGAAACTGAAGCAGGAAGGTGAGTCCTGTTTGATGGCTTCATGTCTGTTTTCTAAACATCTACATTTACCAGCTTCTTCCATGAAAGAGTTTCATCATAAACACGCAAAGAAAAAAGTATAAATCAAAGTAGAGACGATGATACTCAGGTCAGCAACAACTTCAGTGTGCTGCACAAGTTGAGGTGTTTTATTAAAGTCAGGCCCTTTAATAATCCTTATTCTAACTGTGTTTTTGTATATTTCTCCAACAGAGTCAGTAGAAAACATTCCATCAGTTGAGAAAAGCATTCAGCAAGCTTCGAGTCAAGCCAACAAACTGCTGCACTCGACTAACTACGACTACAAGAAGCTGGAGGTCAGTACTTCCTGTTATGGATTTCATTAAAAGAGCAAATAAAGAGGAAAGCAATTTTTAATCATCATTTTATCCAGGTACAGATAAAAAAATGTTTTAATATTGCAAAAAAAAAAGTTGGACATTTTTGAATCTCCTGTAAAATATTGATTTGTAACATAGAATGAAATATTTCAAGCCTTTTTTTTATTGTAATGTTGATATTTATGGTATACAGATTATGAAAATCCCAGATTCAGCGTCTCAGAAAATGTAACTATTAAATAAGATTAATAAAGGATATTTTCATCAGAATGTTGATGGTTTATAGAGCTGCAGACGTGATGTCTGAACTTCAGGTTGTTTAAGAGCAAAATAAGAAGCGACCTGCTGCGTCGCTACAAGCAAACATCCTGCTTATCAAAATAAAAGCCTTCATCCGTTCATTCAGAAATGTAACATTTTCTTTTGGTTTATTGACTAGAATTGCTTTAGTGGATTATGTTGGATTCTGGGACACATTTGTGTTGAGTCCTGATAATGACTGTAGATGTAGAATATGATAATAATCTTCAACATAATCTGGTTTAGAATAAAAGTGTCTTGATAGTGTGTTATGTAAAGACATAAATCCACAGGGATTAATAACTACATGTTCATCTCAGTGATTCCAAACTGCAGCAAGGTGTTGCAGTGGCCCAGTCAAAGTCCAGACCTCAGAACTGCTCTAACTCGTTAATGAACTAGAGAATAATAACTTCTCCATGCTTCTGTTATGACAGCAATTTTTTCTCCACACAGGAATTTATTAACCAGTTGGTCACCATGGAGATGGTCATCGCCGAAGCTCGCTCTCTCAAGGCCAAGTTTGCTGTTAACGAGGAAGAGGACGACAGCCAAGCTGCAGACGAACTAGAGAAGTAAGTTCAGCTCAGAGTTTGAAGCTGAGCTCATTCCAAACCGTCACCATGGATCCGGACAGGAAGCTCCTGCTGGGCGTTTAGTGTGTGTGTGTCCTGTGTGTGTGTTGAAGGTTTGTGACCTCGCTGCTGGAGGAGCCGGAGGTTGTGGTGCTTGGAGCTGGACAGGCTCGCATCGGCAGAATCATCCACAGACTGTTTATTAACGCTCAGCGGGTAAGCAGCTGCTAACACACACAAGCACGCACTCGCATACACACGTTTGCGTGGCTATCTGTGTGGGGACTTTTCATTGACTTCCATTCATTTCTACATCATAAGTCACAGAGAGGCTGGCTGCCCAGAACGGATCTGGTTCTGGTCTGAACCAGAAACCAGAGGAAAGGCTTTAGCGGCTCAACCTCTCACAGCCAGCGAGGCGTCAACTCACTCACTCACTCTTTGGTTACCTAGCAACAGCTTGCAGCAGTTTCAGTTTTCTCCACTATTCCTCATAACTGCTTAAAAATAATTAAAATAAAATAACATCATTGAGTGGAAAGTGAAACAGGAAGTTTCATCCACCAGATTGACAGAATTTCAGATATTTAAAACAAAAACTATAATCAGTAATTATCGATATCAACTGATATGAAGCACTTGTGTCATAATAGTTTTCTACCAGTAAACTCTATTGGTTCCCAGTTGCAGACGGTTTCCTCTGTTCCTCAGGCGGCTCTTTTGGCTCCAGTGGACGACGATCTGGAACCGGCTTCTGAAAGCAGGAAAATCCCGGACTTCCCTCCTCCTGCGGGCCGGGAGATCCTGCTGAGAACGTGTGTTCCCCGACCCGCTCCGTACTCCAAGGCTTTGCCTCAGCGGCTCTTCTGCGTGCTGATGAAGGATGAGTTCAGGCTGGCGGGGGCCTTCTCTGCAGACACTTCGTTCTTTTAGCCGCTGCCCGGTGGAACGACCTTCACAAAGGCTTCACATGCTGCCGTTTTGTTGCTTAACTCATCCTTAACTGTTAGAAGAGGCGTCACAGGTCCGGGTGGAGTGGCGGTTTCCCTAGGATGTCGGAGGCTCCATTAGGAAGTGAAGAGGCGTTTGGTTCAAGAGATTAAAGAGATTACAGTCAAAGTGATTTATCAGTAAAAGGTTTAGTTTGCTTGCAGTTCGATCCAGAAGTGATCCGGTTACAGATTTTCTTATCATAATCATATCCTGACATTATTGCACATTCTGTACTCATTCCATATTCACATATATTTCTGCCAAAACATTACAGTGACACCATCAGAGTCACCAAGGGGCAAATGAGTAACTTTATCCAATGCAATCCAAACTTGAACTTTGATTTTTAGATTTCTTTGGATGATGGTCCGTTTTTCCACGCTAAAATGAAACCAACATAAAATGTAGAGGGATGAAATACTTCTCTCCTTCACTGTATATGTTTTATCTATGTGCAGTAATGATCTATGCCATTTCACCATGTCATTATTTTACTTCTCCTGTCTGTACTGTCCGTTTGTAAAACTGAAATGAAATGAAACGTCCAAAATGAATCGTTGTGAATCATTATGCCAGACAGTCTGATCAGAGGCATAAATGCCATTTTCCAAATCTCTTCATGTTGATTTTCAGATGAGTGACATGATCAAATGCATATTCATGCATTCTGATTTTTAATGACTTCAGCATGTTGCTTCATAGCAAAGACTGGTTTCCTCAGTTCCATCCTGCTGGACTTTTTGGGTTTTTCTTCTCTGGAAGCCACAGTCATCAAAATGACAAGAACCAAAGGCTTGGACTATTCCACTATCTGATTACTATAGATAATATATGAGTTTCACATTATGAGATGACTGGCAAGAAACATTGAATTTATTCAATAATTTAATTGAAAAAATACTTGATTCATCCCAAAGTGAAATGTTGTAGCTCATTAATTCAGATTCTTCAAAAAGTTGTTGTAGATTGTGATGAATGTTGGCAGGAAAGATCTCCTGTAGAGGTCTGTATCAGAGTGATCTGAAGAAGCCTCTGACTGAAGACACTGTTTTCCCAAGACCGTGTCATGAAGTCCAGCCTGTTGTCCAGATGAACATTGATGTATCTTTATTCCTCAACAACCTCCACTTCTTCTCCCATGATGGAAATACTTTGTGGATTTCTAGAGGAACATGATCAGATCAATCTTTTGTTTTGTTTCAACATGAGATGGTTGTTCCCACACCGTGACACAAAGCGCTCCACCAGCTCTGTACTCAGCCTCTTGTCCGTCTCTGATGGACTTCCTGTGCAATGCAATAAAGAAAAATATATTGCATATGCGATATGTCGTTTTTGAGATGTGGCTGCTGCTCTGGATCAAATAATAAGTTACACTGATCATTTGTACAGTACCAGCTAGTATATTATAGCTTCTCCGTTAGTCAGCCTGAGCAGCTGATTATGTGAATGAACTCATGTTCTGTGTTATTGTATCATATCTGCATGGAGATTTCATTTGCTGAACTCATTCAGGACAAGATTTGCGCACAGACATCATGCTCACTCAGGCTTTTATTGATCTTTTCTTTTAAACATCAGGAATATTTCTAAGACACAGAAGCTTCATTACTTCACTCACTGGAGTCACCTGACCCTTCATTGACCTCTCAGGTCTCAGAGGTCAGGGAACAGAACTGAACAGTAAACAGTTTGTCATCCACACCACGGAGTTATTCACAGTGTTTCATAACTGACTCACAGTTTCCACCAAGTGAGACGGCTTGAGTTAAAGTTTGCATCAGTGTAGAGGAGGAGACACTCAGCTACAGCACAGGAGGTTCCAACAGATCAGATCACAGCAATGGAAGCTAACTCACACGCCGCTCCCCCAGAACTAATGAAAACTAAAGATGTTTAAGGTTTGTAGAACCGTAGAGCTGCTTGGTTAACACAGACACTCATCCAGCTTGGTAGGATTCACTGCAGTCCCATGAGGCTCCAAGCAGAACTCCATTTGTTCTTCAAATAAAAAAAAGAAACACGTTTCTACTTCATCAGAATCAACGTAATGTTAATAAAAAGGAAAAAAAAAAAACAACAAAAAAAAACATATCTTGCATAAACTCAGAGATACAGGTTCTAAACTACATCTGAATATCTACTCATCAAAATTAGTTTGGTCATTTCTCTCTCAAAGTTATAATAATCAAATGTTCATTATTACAGTAGTAAGTCCACAGAAGCGTCAGAAACAATAAGCCACCATGTTTTTGTGTGTGGGGATGCTGCAGATGAAGCCGTCCCCACAAAGCCACAAAAAGAAAGGTTTCTGTGTCTCCAGGGGAACAAATGTGCATTAAGAAATGATGACTAGCAACACAGCAACATGTAACTGAGCAAAATGCAGTAGTAAAATGTCAGCAGTGAAAAACCGTCGCTTGCTTTCTTCTTTACTAAGAGTTGCTACACCTTCAGTTTGAGAAACGCTTCATCAAACAGTTAAATCTACAGATCCTGAATTTAAAATGGTACAAGTGGGATGTTGTGGGAATCCAGTGGAGGTGGTGTTAAGGTGCAGCCTGTGGTTTAAAAGAGGGAGGGGGTAGGTGGGGGGGGGGGGGGGCTCAACCCTCTTTTGGGGTGACTCGTGGTCCAGCCAGCGAGTTCTGAATGATGCTGTGGATGGAGTCCACTCCCTCTGCTTCCAGCAGAGAGCGATGGTCGCCTTCGATGACGTAAACCGACACCTTCCCATCGCAGACCTGAGAAAGAGACGTGAGATTCAGATCCTGTCAGCATTTCAGCAGCAAGAGAATCGGAGCTTCGTTTGAATGATTCAGGTTACTCTGCCAAAACACAAATCTCTAGTTTCTGGAGCAAATACCTCAGTCCAGAGGTTCCTAAAGCCGGGCTTCCAGTCCCCTGCCCTGCATGCGTCTCTGTTCCAGAAAACCAAGAGGCTGCAGGAGCCTGAGAACCAGCCATTCACTGGGAGCCACATGCAGGGCCGGGTATGGAGGACCGGCTTTATGATCCACTACAATATAAAGGAGCTTATTTCAAGTAAATAATTCTTCAGTTTTGATTTAAAAAAATATTAGTTCCATTTGCAGACTCTTTTTCATTCATAACAAGAGGGAAAACATTTAGTTTTCTGTATTTTCTAGCTTGTTTTCAGAAAGGTATTTTTTGATGTGTTTAAGGCTGGATCTGGTTTCAGCTTGTTTTAGGGTCATAGGTCAGCTGTTGAGTGAAAGTGGAGGGTAAAGACAACAGTCAGGAAATGTGTCCACATGTTTATACAGGGTTTTTCTACCATGTCTGGAGAATATGGATGCTTAAGATACATTTTAATCATAGAATATGTGGGAAAGACACTTCCACATTTATTCTACCATAAAGTGGCTACAATCTTATAAACATTCATGATTTGCTCATGATAAGAACACCAGGAGAGTCTGCTAAGGGATTTTAAAATCATGCAGTGTCATTAGTGGGTAACCTCTTACAAAAAGACATCGATGTGTGAACCTTTCACAGTAATGATAATGACCACGAATTCATCAGTTACCTCATTTAGTTTATAGTCCTCTCCCAGATTTTGTTCATATTCACTGCTGGTTTTGGCGCGCAGTAACGCAACGTTGCCATGGTACTTCGTCGCAGGTACGTATCCGTCAGCGGCTTTTAGCTTGTGGTAGAAGGTGGAAGCCGCAAAATCGAGTAGGTCACGGCTGATGTTCTTGTTGCTGGAGGTGATCAGGTCCACCGCCGCCCTGACGCGAGCCGGCAGGTCCGACAGCGGGAGCAGGAGCTCCAGCAGCTGTGGAGCCAGAGAGCAGAGGACAAAACGGCTCAGACTGATTCGTTGGGTCTGAACTGTCCCTAAATGTTATTGCAAAATTTAGTTACTTTCATGCACTATGCAAGCAAAAATAATTATTCATTTCACACCAAGCCAAAAAAACAAATGTAGTGTGTTGAAAATCGCAACATAAGAAGTTTTATACTAGTGTGCCTCTTGCCACTGCACATGTAGGAACAAAACCATCAGAATATTTCAATATCAATTCATTTTCTCTCTCTTAGTGTGATTTTCAGGCTACATTATCCAGGCACCAAAACTATGCTTGACAATTTTTTGACAATTAGAATTAGTCCTAAACTTTAAAAAGAAGCCAGAGTCCAAAGACGACATTTGAAACGCAGGAAGTTTGTAGCAGCAGAATACAGGAGAGCGCTGTAAAACCTAGATAAATCAGGATGTATTAACAAAAAAAAAAAAAAGCCTTTGATCAACTTCAGTTTGTCCAAAATGCTGCAGTAAGACAGAAACAAACAGAAGAGCTGATATGAATCCTGATTAATGTCTTTATGCTGCAAACATGTTCAGTTTAGTCAGCTAGTCTGCTTGCTAAACAGCTACAAAGCTATCTTCTGTCTATCTAGCCATTTAGCTACATAGATAGCTTATATTGATATCTTAATATAGCCTATTATTAAAGCCACAAGTATGCAACCATACTATAGTTCTAAAGACTTTAAATTCTACATTTTATTAGTTTGTAGAAATTACAATGAATTTATCTTTTTTGTGTTCATGTTTTGATTTTTATGTGACTTTAATTTTTATCTGCTGAAGTTGAAATGCAGTCTGATTCTTGCTCCCTCACGTGTGTGTGTGTGTGTGTGTGTGTGTGTGTGTGTGTGTGTGTGTATTCTGAGCAACTCCTCAAACAATCTCTTTGCAAAAACACACTCAAGTAACGTCAATTCTGCTTATTCACTACAAACACTGCTGACAAGATGTTAGAGTTTGCATGCACTACAGATTTCCTCTGATTGTTTCCTTTTTTTCTTAATTTCACTGCTCTCTCAAGTAATGAGAAAACGGTTAACAGGCGACGAATCAACAGTGTTGGTCTGTCTGTCAGAACACGCTCCAGTACCTTGTTGTACTCCATGCCTGTGAACTGCTGGATGAAGGCGCACATGGCCTCCGTTTCAGCCTCACACTCTTTGCCTGGAGTCAGCTTGGCTCTGTAGCTCTGCAACAAACACATTCTGACATCATCCACTGAGAAACCCAGAATAAAAGCACTGATCACAGCCTGGCATTATGTTGGACCAAACATTTCCTTTTTTTTTTTTAGCTCAGGTGGAATTAATTCAATTCAATTCAAAAATACTTTATTGAGCCAAGAGGAAAATTAAATGTTGCTGTAGCTCATATTAATTCAAAACTCTTAAGAGTTATTGTAGACGGAGATGGTTGTGGGCAGGAAAGATCTCCTGTAGCAGTCTGTGTTACAGCGAATATGAAAAAGCCTCTGACCAAAGACAATTACTACTATTATTATATGTGTTAATGAATAATGAAAGGGGGGATTTAACACGGATGTTGCGAAAACTTAAAAAGCGATAACATCATCCTCTGAGCTTAAATGCTTAAAAAAGTTCAGCTATTATTTAGATTTTTAACTAATAGAAATAATTATGTTAGGGGAGAAATAGTCTTCATCTTATTTTCTGTCAAGCCTTTTGTAAAATTCTCTTCTGTGGTTGAAATCCAAGAGCATACTGGGATCAGTGTGTGTGCGTGTGTGTGTGTGTGTGCGTGTGTGTGTGTGTGTGTGTGTGTGTGTGTGTGTGTGTGTGTACTGGTTCTTTCCTCTGACCTGTGTGTAAGCTGCCACATAGGAGTGTGAGCCATCGAACAGGAACAGATGCTCCACACTGTGGTTGAGGGTCTGCAGCTGGGCGCACATTTCAAAGGCCACACAGGCACCAAAGGAGTATCCCCCGATCCGGTACGGTCCGTCTGGCTGCAGCTGCCTGATGCAGTTCACATAGTACGCTGCCAGAGCCTGGATGCTGTCCAGAGGAGCAGCTGGGAGGAGAACAGGAACAGACTGTTTAGTCAAACACAGACAAAATAATAAGGAAAAATGTTGCAGAAGAAATTGGACCCTGAACTTAATTAAAATCATCCAGTAGCTCCTTAACATGACTGTGCATTAATAAACAAACGCCCAGAATAGTAAGGAACGAGCTCACAATGTGAGAGGATTCATATTATTTCCACTTCACAGGCGTAGTTCCATATTCACACAGTAAATGAGGCACGATGTTCATGTACCTTTGGTGCACTGTAAGCCGAAGCAGGGCATGCTGAGCTTGGAGGCCAGCGTCCTGAACGCAGAGATGGAGCCTTCGATAGGATGGACCAGGAACAGGGGCCTCTCCTGGCTCTGAGTCTGGTTGAGTGGGATCACTGTGGGGCCGCTCGGGTCCACCAGCACCTGGGTCACATCAGACCCCAAAACGGAGCGAGCCGGATCCTTCGTGGCTTTGGTCTGGTTGCTTTCTACAGATATTATTAGGAGGGAGAGAAAAGGAATGACTGTCTGAGTCACAGACGGATGAGCCTGAAGTTTAGAAAGTCAGAACCAACTGAGTTGTTGTTGCTCTGCTGTCAGGTCTCTGTCTGTCTGTAGTGCCTTTCAAAAGTGCTCAAATATTATGAACGTTAATGGTGTTTTATTGGGATATTACATAATGGATCAATACTATGTAGCACAGATCTGTGAAGTGGAAGGAAAGTGTTTGTTTTGTGTTGATTTCTCCTGTTAGGTTCCCCCTAAACACTTTGAAGTCTGTGACTGTATCAGTTTCCTTAATTTTGGGAAATCAGCAGTCAGTCAGTGCTTACATTACAATACATACATGAGGAAGTCTGATCAATCCACCAGATTGGTCAGATTTTGCCTCTAAACTGTTAACTTAGAGACTTTGTCACTTTGTTTAGCAAGTTTTTAGACAAAATAAATCTGTATCAGTCAAAATCTGAATCAGCAGGTCAAGCTTTTAAAAGACTGGTGATTGCAGTTTGGTCAGAAAACTGCAATCAGTGCATCCCTAGTTATTAAACTTTTACAAGACACTGCTTTGGACACATTTTTTTAATAATATTTTGAGAACGTTACAATTATTTGAAAAAAAGTCTGATCATTGTAGGATCATCTTACACATGAGATTCGGTTTTGTTCATCTATTTACAGTCATCTGTGTAAATAGATGACTGTGTAAAGTCTGTTCCAAATCAAAGTCTAACTCTGACTTTCCAACTGCCTCACATCAAACTGAGCACAGGAGCTCCTCATGGCTGTGTGCTCAGTCCTGTCCTCTTTACTCACTTGGTGTGTGACTGAACTGATGCTGTTCATTAGCATCAGGATGAAACAATGTAGAGATCAGAGAGAGGATTTAACTGCAGAAGAAATTGGACCCTTAACTGAAATGATCCAGCAGCTCCTTAACATGGCTGATTAATAAATAAACTCCCAGAATAGTAAAGAAAGAGAGCTCACAATGTGAGAGTAGTTTAAATACTGACGATGACAGAGTTAGATTAGGTGCATGTGAGCATTTAGCATTTTTCTGCCAAAGTAAAGATTAAATTTTCACCTAAAAATTGTTTCATTTAAAGTAACGGTTTAAACAAAGCCCTCTGTTAAGGCAAAACTTATAATTTTTTTACTTTTTTTTTTATTGTATGATTTTTTATTTCTTCTATAGCTTGTTGGATGGTGCTAAACAATAAAACTTGTCTTTCCTTCCATACTAACTTTCGACGTTAACGTTAGATCTTCATACCGTTTGTTCCCTCTGCTTTGCTCTTGCCCAACTCCCGCAGCTTGTTAATGGTGAGTTGGCGGATCTCCCTCATGGCCATCACGATGTCGTAGTCTCGCTCCAGAGTCTGGCGAACCTCAACACCCATCAAGGAGTCCAGGCCCAAGTCAGCTAACGAGGCGTCAGCATTCAGACAGTTCACATCCTGTACACCTGCGAACAAAAGCCACAAAAACACAGCGGGCTTTGTCCCTCATCACTTCAGGACAACTAAGACAAAAATGAGACTTTTTAAAAAAAAAAAACTAACTGTGGGAATCAAAAGCCATTCTTAATATTTCCAAGAATTATTCCAAATATTCTTTTGATTCTTACCAAGAATGTGAGCAACAGCATCCACCAGGTCTTTCTGACCCCCTGCCTCACTCTTCACTGTTATTCTCTCCGCCAACACAAAGCTAGACATGACCGGCTGCTGTTGGTGCAGGAACAAGTCCAGCACCTCCAGACAGGAAGTGATGCGTTGCGGTAGGGTTCCCCCGATCACTACATCATTTCCACCCATCGTCTCCAGCACCACGCCCACATCTCCGATGGCGCCCCACTGAACTGCTAATCCAGCCAATCCGTCAAAGCGCCGCTTTTCACACACACGTTCCATCACCGAGTTGGCGTAACCGTAGTTACTTTGCCCGGCGTTTCCACGCCCACAGCTGACAGAGGAGAACGCCACGAAGTAGCTGAGGTCTGGACACAACTTTCTTGTCACTCTAGGGAGACATTAAAAATAAATCGGACATCAGCAAAGAGGAACAGAGAAGATTAAAAAAACAAACAAACAACAACCTTCTTTAAAATACAAAGCAGTGCAGTGAATCGTCTTACTTGTCCAGATTCACGGTGCCGTCGCATTTTGGTTTGCTGACATCAAGAAATAGCTCAGGTGTCAGATTCTCCAGCATGCCGTCTTTCAACACCTGAGGATCACAAAGCAAGAGTTTCACTGAAACACGAAAGGAGAACTAAAAAAGAACTACAAAAATAGATCAAACATCTACCTTCCCCTCAAGAATAATCAACCTGGAAACATTTTCCCTCTCCTGCCAACACGAGGTTCCACAACTGCACTGCTTATGGTGGCAGCACGTTAAGAGTAGATTTTTATGTTTATTTTGTAAACTTTAGTTCATATGTTCTAGTCATATTTGGACAAATATTCCCTCTGGTTTTGGAGGCTGTGCAGCTGAAATAATTTTTTTTCTCTTACGTTTTTACTATTGAACGGTTATTATGATCCAGAACTTTGGAAACAAGGTACTTCAAATAACATCTGAACTAAGAGAGAGATGGAGGAAGTTCAAACCACCTCTTCCATCCATCATACTGAGCAAAGTTTGTAACATCTCTTTTTCTAACTTCACAGCCTGACAGATTTAAACAGAACCATCAGAGCCGCGCTCGTTGTATCTGTGAAACCCCCTCAGCAGAGGCCAAACATCTCATTCTGATAGAGATTTTTGCTTTGTTGGATTAAATGTTTAAACTTTGAAGAAATAAGACATGGTTAAGAAGAATTAAGAGTTTCTTCATTTAACAAACATCCTTAATGCTTCTGCAAACTACAGTAGCTCACCAAATTTTAAAACAAGGTAGCATTGTAGTTAGCAGCATCCAAATGACAACTGAGGCTGGTGAAACTATATTAGTTTTCCCATTGATTACTCTCTAATTGAGTCTATTCTAATAGTTTTACAAAAATGAAATGATAGATTTAGTCAAAACAAAAGAACAGATAAACTTAGTCAAAATGTCATATCATGTGTGACTGCTGGTCAGAGAACCAGAGCTGTTCCACCCTCTGCTGTAATGGTGGCCAGAGTTGGACCATCAACCATAAAGTCACACGCTGAACAGCCACAGCTAATTATCAGGACTGCAACATGAAGAAAAAGGTGAAGCTGACAGCGGGTGTTACCATGGCGAGATGGAAGACTCCACCCACTGGGCCCAGAGCACACGCCTCAGCAATCAGTTTCTCCGTCCCCTTCAGTGTGCTGATGTCACTCGTGGATACCAGAACGTTCACGCCCTGCTTCTGCCACTCGTCGACCCGCTTTGCCTGGTAACCTGACACAAGACCAGGCAGAACAACAAACTAATTACATGAGCATCTTCCCTCCTCGTTGTTCTACTCGGATTGGAAGATCAGGTTAATGGGTTTCATTGTGATGCACATTTCAGGATGAGGATGGAGTCCTGTGACCTCTGACCTTCACAAACAGAGAACTCTGTTTCTGTCTCCTCTTTTTTCAAGGATGTTAGCTTCCTCTATTGTGCCTTACCATTCCTGATGCCCGATCTGGATGTCAGCACCAGTTTGCAGGCTCCTCTCTCAATCAACCACTGAGCAAGTTCCAGGCCAAATCCTCCCAGCCCTCCAGTGATGATGTAGGAGTGGGACGGAAGGCAGAAAGTCCGACAGATAGCAGGAAGAAGCAGCGGGGATGCAGGCTGAATGGCTCCGCCCTTTTCCGCAGAACGGATCTGTGTAAAGACAAGAGACATCCAGATGACGCACAACCAGACAAAAGTATCAGTAAATGAACTACAGTTCTCCCAAAACCTGCCAGTCTGATATCTCTGAAAGTCAAAGAGCACCTACCTGCAGGACGACTTTGCCGATGTGTTTTCCCTGGGCCATGTATCTGAATGCTTGCTCAACGTTGTCCCTCTGAAAAACTGTAGTCCTTAAAGGCTGAACTACACCTTCCACAATGCCTTCCTTCAACAGCTGGGACACTTCCTCCCACTCCCTGTTGCCTTCTTCAAACAGAGCGTCCAGCAGGATGCCATGAAAGGCCACATTCTTCAGGAACAAAGCCATACCTGGGGACGGCCCAAAACAAGACAGCTGACACTCAACCGGCTCAGAGTCCTGACAATTAGCCAAACACCAGCAAGCTTCCCTTCACAGAGAGACCCATACGTCTCATTTGTAATGACTAACAATGTGTTGACTGTTTAGTACTTGGAGTGTCAGAACTTTCCGTACTGACCCAGTGGATTGTTGTTTGAGAGGTCGTACTTTCCGATCTCCAGGAATCGTCCGTGTCGGGCGACACAGCGGATGCTGGCCTGGAGCTTCTCCTCAGCCAGAGAGTTTAAAACCACATCCACGCCTGAAACATGCAGAAAACATGACAGAGTGGAGAGTTCTCATTGGCTCATACACAAGAAGAAAAACACAAGAAAGACGGGTTTTTTTCCCCTTTTCACAAACAGTTGATACTGGAGATAATATCACTGAAGAGATAACAGACATTTGACTTTCATCCCATTAATGTGCTGAATTTGATTGTCTACTGTATTTGCTATGCCAGCCTCAGGAGGCTGAATGAGGGAACTGCAACAATTAACAGGCAAAAAATGAACAACCTAAATTCCAGACCTAAACTCTTCACAAACTAACAGCTAATCAAGTATGTGAGCATGTAAACAGAAATGAAGTGTTTGGAGAGTTTCAGTGAGGTTTCAGAGCTGACTGAAGCAGCTCTGTTCAACAGAGATACGTCCATTATCTGAGGCCAGGAGAATATTACTTTCAGATTCCAGTGTGCTTTTGAAAATTAAAAATAATTAAATATGTGTCAACATTTTCTCAATATACTATATATTATATATTTGGTTGTTGTATCCTTCTTGTGCATCTAGACAGGAGGACCCAATGAAAGTGGAGAAGGAAGCGTTCACTGGTCCAGTTCCAGCTCTAAGCTTAACCAGAAGACTGAGGAGAGAAAACCTGTCCAGAAGTGTTTGTTTCTCCCTCTGCCTGCGTTTTCTGTGCTTTATTAAAATGTATTTATTTGTCAAAAGGATAATCCTATGCTTTTTGCAACTGTTACACTTTTGCTCCACACACAGATAGTGTGTTTCTCTTCTATTAAAGAGGAAGTCCAGGGCTCATTGTCTAAAGACCTAAAACATTGTTATTCCAACTCTAAGCAATGCCTGATAGGAGAAGGAGGAATAAAATCCCAGTCAGCCACCTTCAACCAATCACCTCTGGTCACCATGAAACCACCACAATACATGAGAGGCATGTGGAGGTGCTGTTCTCACTCTCCTATCTCTGACGCTGCCATCAAGGAATGTGTCAACAGGCAGCTGTGGTTTAGCTGTGAAGTTCACCCTCAGGCCAACCTGTGGCTCTCACCTCTGAATAATGCCTCACTGGGTTCCTCTCTCAAACTTTGGAACCAAACTGCTGATGATTTCTGCTGCAGTTGAGTGAACGCAAAAGAAAACTGAACTCGCTGCAACGTCAGCGAGCTTGGAAAGTGAGGAAAACAAAAAGTTGACCAGATGGATTACTTTAAATAGTCCCACATTCAATAAGATTCAGAGTAAACAGGGACCAGATTCCACTTTAAGGTAACAATCTTTAGGTCTCTGACTCAATGTGTGCAATAAAATACTATTTGAGCTTCATGTAATGTGATGAAGTAGGTATTTTCAACACTCCTGCCCTTTGTGTGAAAACAGAGCTAATAGATCTAAATTTTAAAATTATTTGCTACAGTGCATTTGTCCCACCCGTTTCTCCAATTTTCTCCGATGCATGATAGGAAATGAGCAATTTTCCAAATTTTCCAATGGTGCTGACCTTTGCCCTTTGTGTGGAGCAGAACATGCTGCTCAAAAGACAGATCCCTGGAGTTAGCGAATGATTCTGCAGACAGCTGAGGGAAGCGCTCCTGCAGGTAGGCCCTCTTCTCTGCTGAGCCTAGTCAATCCAAACAGTAAGATATTCATCAGAGCTTTGTGAGGTTACTATAGTAACATAAATAATAATTTTTAATAAAAAAACAAATATTTAAAGAGAAAAAATGCAAACAGAAAACTTGACAGAAGGACAGAGCATGGTGTTCTAACCGACGGTGGTGAAAACTCTGCAGTTCTTGCTGAGTGCTATGGCGATGGCAGCCTGGCCGACGCCTCCGGAGCCCGAGTGGATCAGGACGGTTTCACCGGGGCGGAGCCTGCCCCGCACCACCAGAGAGTAATATGCTGTAGCATACACCACTGGCACCGAGGCCGCTTGCTCCATGGTCCTGCTCAGACACACACACAACTATGAGAAAAATTACATGTCCTGTAAAAATAAACCAACCTTTTCCCTGCACTATGACGTTAGATCAGAGTAAACTGTTCATGTTTTAGGTCAGCTAGGATATCCATAAACAATCTTCGCCCTTTGTGACTAATCTGCTGGTGTACTGAGGGACATCGTCTCTTTTAAAGACCTGAACGTCACCAAACCTTAACTTCACTTCCAGGCTGATATACTGAGACGCTGTATTTCAACATGATGTTCTTTCCTTGTGTCATTACTCTGTGAAGTGCACCAGCCCTCCTGCAGTGAAGCACCCGCCCGTGTGCTTCACTGCCTCCAGGATGGCAAACTTCCTCCTTTCTCCACATGTAACAACGATCAATATGGCCAAACAATCCAGTTTCTCTTAAAGGTTTTTGTGGCACTAGCAACCTTTATTCATTAACAGCTAGACAGGAAGAAGGGCACAGAGAGATGAGGAGGAAATGCAGTCAATGGCCTGTGGCATGTAACTCCACCAGGTGTTTGCTAATTGCTGCTACTGCTAGTCTGAAGGAACAGAGAGGGGAATGTGCAATAGAGGTGTCCTGTGAGGCAGAAGCTCACAGTAGGAGGAGCTTTATGGGACCAGGTTTTTATATACTCCTGACTGGTTGCCATGGGAGATTGATCGATTCCTCAAACATGTATGAAGGAATATCTTTCTGAGTACCCACTCTAGGTACACACTGAGTGTGAGCAACAGTCTGGATATATTTTAAGGAGGAGATAACATTAGAACATGATGTAAGACTCAAAAACGTGGATTCTACAAAATAAGACCCTTTATATGAACAGGTGTAAATAAGCCCTTTGGTCAGATCTTTAGAGAACATTGTGGAGGTCAAACAGAGCCACTGGAAATGTTGGCAGTTTAACATTTATCAGCAGGAGTGACACTAACCAGCTGAGGGGAACTTCCCACAGGAATCGTTTATCAGCCTCCACAACTGTTGCCAAGCCTTTAGCGGGTAGCAGCCCCATGACACGCTGACCGCTGGGATCACGACCAGAAAACTCCATCCCCAAAAGGCATTGCTGCAGAGCCATGTCCCCTAAACAGACAACAACAAGGAGGAAAAATGACTTCTCTGAAGGAAAAGCACACAGACAGGATGGAGTGGGTTATAGTAATACTTTCTGAACATGTTCAACAGGAACTAAAGAGGATGTGCACCAATATGATGAAGTTATAAAAACTAATAACTGGTCCTTACACCATGCAGGAATACCTGCCATATGGTCCTAACTGGTCTTTTTACATCTCTGTGGAGAAGTCCTGACCCATTCTTCTTTGGAGAATTGTTGAAATTCAGTCACAGGATCTTCCTGAATCAATGGCCTAGTTAAAGTCACGTCACAACAGCTGAACTGTTCTTTTCCTTCGCAAATGTGAGATGGGTCCTTATGTTCTTTTTGGTTTGAAACTTTCACACATCTTAATTTGAAAATATTTTCCAGATGAGCTCATGCTACAGAATTTTAATATTATCAAGAAAGCATTTAACCTCCATCATAATAACCTTATGTCAACGTCACCCTCCATAACTATGAACTAATGAAGGGCAGTGATTTTGACCTGGATGTTCACAGCTACCTGGGATAGCGTCTGGTGGCAGTTTGCCGGTAGCCAGCATGATGTCTCGGAAATTAAGCGAGCTGTAATAGACGTGACACGTCTGCAGGGAGGGGCTGCTGGGGTCAGAGCAGCGGGGGGGGAGGCGATCCAGCGCAGGGAGGACAGGTCACCTCGAGTTAACACGTTGATGAATGCAGACTCTGTCAGCTCCTCCTTCAGGTCTGGAAAACAGACAAACAATAGCTGAAGGAACAAAAAACAATTTCTTCAAATTTGGTGTATTGTGAAAAAGGTCATATTTTCCAAGGTTATATTTTTCGAGCTACTGTTACACATTAAGAATGTCTATTACTACTGTAAACCTAACATTGTGGATACAAGGAGCAACAGTGGAAGAAATTACTGCTGTTATTTACATGAAGCAAATTTTAATAAACTGATACCGTGGGAGATGAGTTGGTGTCTGAAAGTGCCCCACTGTCCATCTCTGAACACATTCATGACCAGGTCTGCCTCCAGCGCTGAGTCCAGGGACTTCTGGCCCGGCTGGAGGCTCGGTGGCACTGAGGAGCCGTTCAGGTTGGACACAAACATGCAGCTGGGCAAAAGAAGGAAAAACAAACACATTTAGCACCAGACATAAAAAAAAAAAAAAAAAACAAGTTTAGGTTTTATCTGCCTCACCGTATCCGCTCTCCCCCAGGCTCCTGCCGCAGGCAGTTTACCATCCCAACAATCCCACTGTGAGCCTGAGAGGCAGTCAGCCACACAACATGGTCCAAGGAATTCGCCAGGATCTCCTGGAACACAGAACCGCATCAGAACCAGATCAGAACTGGATTAAAACCGAATCAGAACCAGATCAGAAATCTGACCACGGTCCTGGTCAGATTTCTGAGCAGGAAATCTGACCTGCTCAGATTTCACTTCACTTCAGATTTCACTTCATACTGCATTTGACTGTATCTCTGGCCAGTAATACTTTGGCTGTAATTCTACTACAAACAGAACCACAAACCTTACAATGGATAAAAAAAAGAAAACAATAGATCTGGCTTTCATTTTTAAACAGGATCCAGAAAACGTTCTTTTATGTCATAAAAGTGAAGTGAAATCCTGGAACATGACAGGAGAGCTAACAAATGAAAACATCTGCAGAGCTGAGGGCACATCAGTGACCTCAGTGAGGAAAACCGGCTGGAACCCACCTTGAGTTTTTCCACCCACAGAAAGTCGGTGCTGTCCACAGGCAGGTAGATGGCCTGCTTGCTGGGAGACTTGCGGCGGCAAAGGAAAATGACGGAGCCGTAGAAAGACTTCCTGACAGCTACCAGGGCCAGGTTGGCCTCAGAGAACACACTTTCCCACTCAGCCTGGATGGAGAAATTCAAAGTAAGTCGTCATCAGAGGGAAGGAACTTCTTGAAAAAGCTTTATTAGATTACTAATTCATTTTTTTATGAACCATTATTACTATCATAAAATGTTTTCCGTGAACCTGTGAGAGCAGGCCACATTGCTCGATGCCCTGGGTGATGCTGGCGAGGAAAGCCACAGTCTCTCCCAGAGTCTGGTCCTTCAGCAGGGTGTGGATCAGAACAAAGCCCTGCTCTCTGGCTCCGGAGGCCAGGTTAGCTACCAGCTGTCTGGGGTCCGTCTTCAGGGGACCCCATGCGTGGTTACACACCACCAGGTCCGCCCCGGCGGCCATCCTCCCTGGAGCCGGCTCGCTGAGGGGGTTCCACTGCGCTGAAGCCACGGCCAGCTCCTCCAGCGAGGCTTCATGGGCAGACAGCAGATCCAGGTGTGTTACTGTGGCAGTGTAGTCCACATGTAGCATCGGCTGAATGTTGAGGAGGGGAACCACACGGGAGAAAAGCTGGCCATCGTTTGCAAAAGCCTGGGGGGGTAACAGAGAGGAACACGTTATGGGATGCATGGATCATGATGAAAACTGCTCATATCCAGAAAAATCTCAGATATTACCTCCAGGACTTTGATCCTCCCAGGCGTACAGTTCTCCATGCTGATGTCCAGGCAGTGACGGAGAACAGGATCCCCCAGCAGGCCATGCAGCAGGCCGTCCTGCAGCAGGCAGGCCTTCTCCTGGACGAGGACCTGCTCCAGCTCCAACTGGAGGTTTCCGTTCAGCTCCAGGCCACACATCAGGCTCAGCAGGCGCAGCAGGCAGGGCGCCGACGCCTCCTGGCCAGGCGGAGAACCCACCAGGTCGCCAGGTAACCCAGGAACAGCCAGCTTCACACCATAAGGAGCCAACTTCAGCTGTAGTGTGTGAATCAAACCTGAAGAGAAGATGCAGAATTAAATCAGACCACAATGTCTCCAGTTCCAGTCTTTAAAAGGCAGTATTATGTGGTTTCCAGGCACACAGCGCCATTTTATAACACAATCAAATAACGATGTTACCTTCTGTTGTTATGAAAATGCTGTATATGTCAAATATGATATATGATATAAAATTTGCTATAAGATTTGACTTTGTAATTTAACACCTTGAAATCGGGCCTCTATCGCTTTAAATACTCTGAAACTCTGCCTTCAGGAAGTCATCTCAACATGGCTCCTCTATTAACCGTTTACCATTGTTTCAACAGCGTTGCACTGAGAATTAGCTTCTGTAATGAGCCCAGCAGATGCTGTTCCACCAGGTCTTTGCTAATTGCTGCTGGCTAGTCTGAAGGAGCTGAGTGGGGGAGGTATGATAGGCTGCTTAGAGGCAGAAGCTTGGAAACTTGGAAACTGCAGCTTCAAGGAGGAGGCAGTATGTCCATCAGCTGTTTTGCACAGTTGATGGATTGTTGCCATGGGGACTAAAAGATTTCTCAAACATCCATGAAAAAATCAAAACAACACTCCATACGTTTTTGATGAGGAAATAAAATTTTAACATGATGTAAAGCTCAAAAACATTGATCTTACAAAATACCGCCCCTTTAATGTTTCCATAGAGAGTGACTCAAGCTTTTTAATAATCATATTCTAACAAAGCCATCAGCTACACCATCACACAAACAGACAAATATTATACAATATCTACCTTTACAGAGGTTCAGCTGCTCCGTCAGGCTCTGATTGGTTGCCAGGCATTCTGTCATCACATGTGGGACAAACACAAACTCCTCCAGGGTGGGAGGGCTCTGCTGCTGCTGTCTCCGGGGGGCCACAGTGGCGTGCAGACCGGAAATCTGGACTCCACCGGCAGCAATGCTGTCCAGGCAGCGGCTCACATGGACATCAACAGCTAAAGCAATGAAACAAGCTCAGTGACAAGCTCAGGGTTCAAGACACAAACACACAGCTCAACTTTTGTCTGGAGAACCAGAAAATCTGCTGGTTGACTGACTGGTCAGATTCATCAACTTTCTAGGAGTTGAGGTCTTAAAGAAAAGATAAATGTAATGATACATCTCATGATTAAGAGAGTGTCACTGGTTTAAATAGTACATTCATCAACAAGAGAGACAGGTAGGGAATAATTGTAGAACCTGATGTGTGTCACATTTAAGTATCAGCAGTAAACCAATAGTTCACTTCAATTACAGGTGACTTATTGGTTCACCTCGAATAAGAAGGCAAAGCATTTATTTTTTTATGATAAGAATTTTGATTTATTGTTGTCTCAATAGTACCCCGCCTCTTGCCCGGAACGCAGTTGGAGATAGTCACCAGCAACTCCCGACCCCATTAGGGACAATGGTGAACAGAAAATGAATGAATGAATGAATGGATGAATGAATGAATGAATGAATGGATGATGGATGGATGGATGGATGGATGGATGGATGGATGGATGGATGTTGTCTCAATAAATTCCTATTAATTATGCTTAATACCTCCCAAAACTATTCATCTTATCAGGATTGTTATTTCTACTAAATTTTCCTTTGTATGTTTAATGATAATAAAAATTTGAAAAGATGACCAATTCCAGTTACTGTGTGCAGTTTAATGATACAAATCACAGTTTTTTATGTGTCAAGTGTCCAGATTACAAATGGGAGTGTTTTTCAAGAGCAGTATTTGTGTTTGTGATGCTATGATTTCTGTGACATGCAGTCACAGCCTAAAAACACGTAAAACAAATTACCAAAAGAACAAGAAAGAAATGTTCTTCAGAATAGTACCACAACATATTGTGATACAATGTTAAGTCTGTATCAGCAGTTAAGTTAGTTAAGACCTAAAAGTGTCAAGTTTGAACATAGCAGTTAAACTCACCTTGCAGTTCATCAGCATACTCGCACACTTTGTCCAAGTGGACAGCAGGATCGATGCGTACAGAGCGGATTCTGGTCGGCAGGCGCAAACTGCGACCTGGTAGTCCGACCACCATCATCTGCAGCATGGTGTCCAAAAAGGTCACCCAGTTTCCTGTCCACTGCAGCTTTCCACTGTCTCCTGGAAACAAACAGATCAAATATGATATGGTGAGGTACACGGAAAATGTTATTTTCTACCGTAAAGCTTTTCATTCTGTTCATTCTGCTTAGACAATTAGAATGAACTTGTCTAAGGGAGTCCCAAGTGTTCCTCTAATCTTCTGTCCATGGGTAAAAAATTGTGGAGCCAAACCCTACTGCCAATCAAATCACTTGTGTGCACTATCTGGCTTTGGCTTGCTTGTACCATCCGTGAGGTGACTCCAAAAAACAGGGAAGAACCAGTTAAAGCCACGCCCTCTGAGAAGGTGCTTAAGACAACGCTGAGCCATCTGCGTTGTCTTAAGTTGTTTAAATTAAGAGTTTCAACTCTTAATTTAAACACAAAACTTAAGAGTTTTGTGCTTGAAGTCTATTTTAAAAACTCAAAGTGAAGTCAAATTTCTTTAAGGCACATTTATTTCCACCACTACGGTTTTATTCTTAAATTATCAGTCAGTGCATCACAAAAAAATAATTTTTAAATCCTGTAGAATGCAGGCATACTGTTTTACCTTCACTGCTGGACTCCAAGATGCCTTGGAAAGCCTTTCCATAGTCGTAGCCACGCAGTCGCAGTTCTTTATAGACGTCATTTGACTTAAGTTTCACCTTGGAATCATTCTTTTTGTCAGTTTTCTGATTTATTTGAATATGGAACGATTGCAGGTCTGCATCCTCAAGGATGTTTACTTTACCTGAAATGAGATGACATGTAAACCGCAGAAGTAAAAGATCTTGATTGTGTGTATTTGGTGAAAATATGAAACGTAACCAAGAGGCAAAGAGCTCTAACCACTGACAACCAGGTTTCCATTCTCTGAAACCTCAAACTTGTTGGTGGCTGGCATGAGGTGCACCTCCAGCTGAACAGAGCCTGCAATGAACAGAGGTTTGAAGATGATAGGCTTGTCAAAATGTCGGCCATTTTGACACAACTGATACAAACAAAATATCGGATATTGTTTTTTTAAGTATCCATTTGAATCAAAATATAAACTGAGTCATCTTCTGAATTTGGTCCACAAGCACTTAGGCCCTCCCATTTTACAGCACCAGCACCTAGAAGTTTGAAGATTCCTGGTAAGTTTGTGATCTCATTGTTTGAAAACATAAAATTAAAAGAAATAGTTTACAAAATTGGAGAAGCTTCGTAAAGATCACACATTTTTTGAGGCAACCCAAAAGGTAAATAAAGCTGATTTCTGCAACAGTAAACAGTTGAAGCTAATGCTATGTACTTGGCAGCATCAATGTGGGAATGAATTGATGCAAGGTCAGCTTGTAAAACTACTTAAACTTAAGAGGTTTGTGCTTGAAGTTGATTTTAAAAACTCAAAGTGAAGTCGGCAAAACACTTTAAAGATATGTTTACTTAGCTTAAAAGTTAAATATATTACTATTAAGTAAACTGTTTACTTAATAGTAATTCTGGGTTATCCACTACTTATTGGTCTTATGCTAATTAAGACAATAAAAACGGTCTTATACTGTTACTGACTACTGTCTCCTAATGTTTATTTACTTGTTTATGGTTCCCGACTACTGAAAATGGTCCAGAATTGAAAAGAGGAAATTGCACTGAATTGGAACTTGTAGTACTGTCACAACCTTGAGACACAGTGAAACAGCTTAACATGGATAAGTGGGTCATTGATCCATGACTGGAATCCATGCTGAGCCCTGCTGGTCTCTCACCAGTCTTTGGCAGGATGGTAGCCCTATGGATCTTCACATCCTCAAAGCTGATTGGAGTGGAATCCATTATGATCCCATGACTCCTGACCAAAGTGCGCCAGGCCAGCACAAGGTAACCCGTTGCTGGGTAGAGGAAGCGTCCATCGATGCAATGTTCAATGAGATAGTTGTCTGATGACTCAGAGTTTATCTCTGTTTCAATAAGAGAGACAATAGTGGGAAAAAAAGAGTCATAAGAAATCTGAATGAGCACACAGGCAATGAAGTCGAAAACTTCATTTTTACCAATATTATAGACGGCAGCGGATTTAGATCCTCCTGAGCTGTGGGAAAAATGTTCTACTTTGGGGACATCCCAAACCTGGGAATGGTCCCACTGCACTAAGGGAGAGATCATTGGAGTGCCAACTGGGACAGGACAGCTCACCACTGGGTACAGGCTGTTAGCATCCAAGTTGATCCTAAACAAGTGCAATTAAAAAAGTTCAGACCAAAACAATCCATGGTGTGACAGCAAAAATTAGGAGGCAGAAAATAAGCTCAAATCCAGAAGTCATACTGACAGTAAAAAAACATGTTTGAGGCGCACACTCACCCATTCATGTAGATTTTGCCAATGTTTGAGAGGAAGAACTCCAGGTTGTTAGCATGGCCTCTCTTCATTAAAGGAAGGATGGAACATGTTTGCTTCAGGCTCCGCTTAAGGATGGCCTAAGAGGAAACATTATTATTTATACCTGTACTAATCTAAGATCAATCAATTTAGAAAATAACGCATGCCATGCATACTGGTGTTTGAAAGTTGCTCGTTATGTGGATCAAATGAGAGAAGATTTTTTGAGGTATTGAAGTATTTTTTCTGGTTTTGTATTGAGCATGTATAGTGGGTTCAGTTATGTGGAAATCCCGGTGTTCAACTATATTATATCATTGTCTCTTACTGTTTGTTTTTTTAATATAAAAATATCAATATACTGAAATGAATGCTCTATGCCTACTCCCAGTTTTTATCTTTTGTGCTGCTGGTTTTTACTGAGATCAATTAGTGTATGCTCCAGTGTTAAATAAAGGTGTGCTATTTTCCTATTTTCTATGCCTCTGAAACAAAAATCTAATGTCTTTGATAACAGTGTTTGCAGTCATTGGCTTGACCATTGTTGAGGAAGAGAATTTGTCATCCAGGAGAAGCAGGGTCTGGATACCGGTGCGAAGGATATATTTACTTCTTAAGTGCGAGTTTAATGGGACAGAAACATGTGAAAATCAGGTGTGATGCAGCATTTTGGGTAAGAGCTGACAGGACAGATAAAGGGCTCTGGCCAGTTTATCTGTTGCCACTCTGACACACAGGCATGCACACACACAGGATGGTTTTCTTGGTGCTTACTGTTCAGAAGGGTGTCTGAATAATGTTATTTGATTATGAAGTATGAGTAATAGATTATCTATTTGGGACACAGATCAAGGATGTCATATTATGGATTGGATGAAATACATTAGTGGACAGGAAGATGTATGTTTTTGATGAGGCACATAACATAACACATTTAAAGCTCAAAAAAGTCAATTCTACATGGTATTGCGCCTTTAAGAATATTTATGTGTTCAAAACCTAATTTAAAGACATAACTACTCTTCTTTTAAAAGGTCTCAGAACACAACTGGATTTGATTAAAACTTATGTAAAAAGTAAGGATGCCATAGCAACGCTTTTTATAGAGAGGTTCTGCAGGAAGCAGTGACTTCTTTTAAAAAGACATTGTATTATTTATTATTTTACACTTTATCTACCATTAGTTAGGAACCATTAGCAGGCCACGAACATATTCATAACCCCATCAAATGAAAAGCATCTGCAATCTAATCCCCTTTTGAACGACAATCTAATATAGACAAACAGCATGAAGCTACAATCATTTGAGTACAGTATTTTACGTTAGATGGAAGTACCTGCAGCAGAGCATGAGGTGCGATCTCCACCACCACAGCATTGTCAGGCACCAGACTGAGGGCCTCCTGAAACAGCACGGGGCTCAGCAGGTTGTTGACGTGGTACTCAGCTGAGCTGAGCATAGCCAGAGGAGAGTCCCACTCAGACTGAGGAATGCTGGTGCTGATCCACCGAGGGGAGCGCTGCCGTGGCTCCTTGATCACCTTTAACATCACAAACAGCAGTAGATATTGATGTGAAACACACAGACCTGACATAGGCGAGAGTCGTTTAAGGTACAGTATCTTAAGGGGATATAATCAGAAATTAACAGCATGAAAACAATAGGCCTTCGCAGCGCTTTGCTGCTTGGGCCTAAATATATATGCTAGCATGTAGCATATTAGTGCCGTTTTAACTCATCCTACTGTAAAATATTTTTTGTTATTGTTGTAGATAACATAATACATCTATCAACGCAAACCAGCAGAACTGGATTTAGTTTGCATTCAAAAATGTCTTATTGAATAAGAAATGATGTAATATATATGCTAGTGAGGTAAAGATTAGAAAACAATCATCATACGCTGGAATTAAAAAGGAAACATTTTATTTATGAAATAAACGTATTTCCACACATTTACTGAATGTAAACTTATGTAACAACTAACAGACACAGAGAGATAGAAAACAAAAGCTAAAACTACATCTATTGACAAATATCACTTGGGATTTGGACACAATAATAAGACAAATATTCAGCAATTCAACTCAATTCAACTGATTAAACCCCAGGAGCTCTTAGAGGTTTTCAAAGTTTTCAAAGGCTTAGTGTGAAAAGGAGTCCTATTCCTTCTCTAGTTCCCAGCTCTCACTCCAAAACAGAGAAGACCAGAGTTCAGAAAGAAAGCCGGGTCCAGTTACATCTCACTGGACACATTCAGTCTCACTGTGGCCAGCAACACAGGTCCGATTGTCCTCTGATCTAGGTCACCGTTTGGCCAGAGCAGAACACCCCACCTTCGTCTTTTGAGATGGAGGAATATTGGCACAGGTCCTTTGAGTCGGCTTTGGGGACGACGCCACACACCATTGGACTATTCTAGAACCACTGGGTTCTGATGCAGAAATCAGTCAGAAAAGGAGAAAGTCTACAAGGCAGAAGACATCTCCGGCTGCTTATTGGCAGAAACAATAAGCAGCCAGGACCAGTCCAAACTACCCTGGCAGTCCATTTCACATCAGGAACACCAGAGCAGTCAGCAGATGGGATCAGACCAGATGTGTGTGAAGTAACGCTCAGATCACTTTATCAACAAGGAGACCTGATTTTCACACTGGACCAGGAAAACATTCTCCCAAATCCTTCAATTCAAAGATGAAAGTTACCATTGTGATCTGATTTAAGGTTTAAAATGATGCAATTCAGATTCACATCATTCAAGGATGTATCATATTCAGTTAAAACTGTAATTGGTGCTTCAATTGGTCATTCTGATTCAACTGCCTACCTCTGTCCAAAGGAGCAAAGCAACAATCTGTGCCTTAAAGGACAACTAAACTGAAAATCAACTTGTTTTGCAGGCAAACTGTCTAAATTAGTCTCTGTGTTGTTATGCAAATGGTGACATTTTTATGTAAATTTGTTTAGTCCTGCAATATTTTGCTTAAAATCATCACAGTGCTGCCAACCATGGGTATCTCAGTTGAATTTTCATATTGGTTACAATGGTAGTTTCTCAATGGCGTTATAGAACACAAACACCACTCGTACTACAATCAAGTCAGTAGAAGAAGAAAAAGAGATTTTTCTATTGCAGAGAAGAGAACCCTGGAGACCCGAAAACGACTAGGAAATCTCATCTCACAGGTGCCTTAAAATAACAGAAAATGTGTTGCGCAGTTGCTCTACGACAACTTATATGTTGGATTCTTCTAACTTCCAGCAAGACTGCGTACCTTCTTCAGAGCAGCCAGCAGGTTAGGAGCGATGGAGGCCATGTAGTGGGAGTGGAAAGCCACGCCGGCACTGCGAACCTCCTTTGCAAACACTCCTTCCTCTTTTAGTTGGGACACAAACGCCTGGACCGCTTCCTGCAGAAAAACACACACACCACTAGCTAAGAAAAACATCCACAGACTGATAGATTAGCATCTTCTTTATGTAGCTATTATACATATTGACGTGGAAGAAACAGCAGGAAGTAGCATGTGGCACTGGGTTGGTTTATGATTCTGAACTGAAATCATTGCCATTCCCCTTTTTATTATGTTAAATTCATGAATACAAATATTAATGAAAATTAACAGGATGTGAACAAGATGCTTCTCCAGTAGTTTCATGCCTTTCCTTCTCCATACAATACTGTTAAACTCTTCTATTTGAAATGCTCTTTATAAATAAAGTTTGACTGATACAAGACTCAGTTTTAATCTGTGAGCAGAGAACCAGTTTTTGTAAACTTGCACAACGCTGGTTTCAGCCTGTCTGAACTTTCTCCCATCAGTGCTTGCAAAATGGTCCTGGAGCTGCAGTTGCAGCCAGAGGTCAGACCTTCAGACAATCTGAGTTTGTCTGCTCTGAAGGCTGGTGGAAATGAACCAGTCCTCCATTGATTCGTAGGTGAACCAACTCGGCACACTGAGTTTGGAATGTGTCGTTAATTATACCGCACAAAAACAGTCGAATATGAACATGCAGAAGAAAATCAGCATTTTAACTGTGTGAGAAACAAAAAAGAAAGCCTAACCTGAGGGCCTGAGATGGTAACAGAATCCTCAGCATTGTGGCAGGCAGGAACGACTCCCTGAGGACACTGAGCGATGCACTCCTCCCAGGTCAGCCCTGGAAAGAATGGGAGCTTTACTCAACTGTTAAATGTTGCTAACCAAGACACAATGCAAAATCTGGCCAGCATGACAACATATACTGAGATTTTATTTTACTGCCATATGGAGAACAATATCTATATTTGATAGTGCAGACTGAAGTAATGTTATTTACAGTCTTTATTAAAACTTCAAACAGAATCCATCATTTTGAAACATCAAAGAGATTCAACCCAAAAATTAAGATCCTGGATAAATTAAGTCACATCACTGCCATGTTCTGAAATATAATTAAATATTAGATATGTTTAATGTTTCCAATGGGGTTCAGGAACTGGGTAGCATCCAGAGGGAGTTAGGTAAGGTTCTGTTATGTAAATCGTCTCTGGGACAAACAGCTCTCCGTCATGTGAAACTGCCTCCTGCAGAACTAAAACTGAACTCTGACTGGCTGCAGCTGAGTTGAAGCTGACTGGTTTATTAAGAAGGATCCAGCTATCTGAAGTCCTTATTGTTCTGATGGGTTTTGATAACTGTAATGGTTTTTTCTTTAGTTTAGCATTTTAATTTTAAACCAATAATCACATTTGTTTCATGGAACCAGAAGCCCAGAAGAGGTCAAACATTGAAAACTAAAACAGAATATTAATATCCAAATGTGTGGGATTCGTCAACTGTCTTCCACTTATCTGGGGTTGGGTGGTGGAGCTACTGTCTCTTTAAAAGCTCCTGCTCTTTCTGAAACAATTCCTACAGGAAGTCATCACAACATAGCTTCTCAATTAAATGTGTGTACATTAAAAGCAAAGTGAAATCAGAGTTCAGTTCCTTGTTTGTATTCACAAAATTGGCAAATAAAGCTGGTTCTGATTCTGTCATGCTCTTTAAAATGAATAAGAATCTTTTTGTAGTTAGTTTCAACCTCAGTAAGCTTTAAAATGAATCCAGATTGTTTCTACCAGGTTTAAATCTCAGTCATTTGTGCTTCTGCCATCATTGTATTGGCTGTTGCGGAACCCAGCCTCTCTCAGTGGAAACATAGACAATAGACAGAGCTTATAGCTCAGTTCCTTACCAACTGCAGCCATGCCTCCTGGAGGTAGGTTGGCCACTTTGATGCAGTGACCTCTCCAGTAGGCGGCCAGAATGGCCTCACTGTGGCTGAAGGAACCATCAGCGTATCCGCAGGCCAGTTCTCCCACAGAGTGTCCTATGATGCCGTCAGGCTGAAGACCCATCTTCCTGAGCAGATCGATGAGGGCTATCTGTAAACACCATGCACAAACACAACACATTTAAGAGCCTCTGCTCGCAGTTCACACACTGAAGGAGGAGAAAGGCTGCGTACCTGTATGGCAGCGAGACCAACGAAGGCGCTGACAGTGTCCTCAAAAGTGGCATCATCAGCTTCACTGAGCAGCTGAGACACAACCAGGCCAGTGTCCTTCAGAGCAACGTCAGAACGCAGAATGGACTCTCTGAAGTCTGCCAGCTGCATGAGACTGCGGCCCATACCTGCCCACTGGGTTCCCATACCTGTGGACAGATGCTAGTCTCAATCCAGCAACTACAATAAGCAAAAACACCTTGTGTGTGTGTGTCTGGGGGAGTTCAAATAAACTACAAGTTTTTTTGCCTTTTCTCCTTGTACTGAATCACACTGAGCTTTCTGCACCATCGATTAATCAGTTAGTTATGAGCAGTGTTGTATTGATAGAGGCAAAACTACTATATTTTCTTTGGGGGCAAGGTTGGGACTATTGTTTACTCGGGGGGGGAGGGGGGGCAACAACTGATTGGCACTGATTTTACTGGTTTACTGTAAAGTTTGTGGTATCCTGTACAATTCAAGAGGAAAACACATTTTAAAAAATACTGAACCAGTGTTTTGATTCTGTTTCAGGATTCAGTCTTTGGAAGAAGTCTGTCAACATCTCTTATTTTGACTTGGCAACATTTGCTCACTTTGCCTTTAAAAGTTCTTTGGGAGAGTTTTGAGTTTTCTTTAGAGGAAAAGACTTTTGTTTTACAGAACTGCTTCTTAGTCTAGATATGGAGATTATGGAAAATTGTAGTCTCTTGTAGGACACAACCTGATGGAAAATCTCCAGTGTTGCTCTCAGGACCTTGGCAGCCCCCCCACTGGTTTCAGTCTTGTCTTTTCAGTAAGTTTGGAGAAATATTCAGTTTTCATGATGGCACTAACTCCATTTGTTCGACTGTTTGTGGCTGCCTTCACTGTGCAGGATGTATCACTTTGGCTTCAGTGAAATGTGGCAAATGGACAAATTTCAGGAGGATTCTGCAAGAACACCTGAACTATATTTCAGGTTAATCAAGCATAAACCCAAGAAGAATCAAAAGCTTCTTCAACAACCTTATTGGAAAAAGTGTTAGCTTTTTCTGTTTCTGGTGTGAACATTCTGTAGCTGCTTCTAGTCTTGCTCAGGATCCTCTTTAAAAACAATGAGATGATCCTGGTGAAATAAACCTAATAAGATAATAATAAAAGTAGAGGTGTAAAGGTCTCACCTGTGTACATCACAAAAATCTGAAATTTTACCAGGGGTGTGTATACTTTTTAGAGCCATTGTATCTTCAACATTCCTTGAGAGGCTTACTAAACGGGTTTGTACGCACACACACACATGCGCACGCCCACACACCCATGCACGTGCACACACATTGTTGTATGCTGGAAAGTTTGTGTTGAATTTTTTTTCCAATGGTTGCTGACTGCTTTGCAGCAATAATAAAGTTGGACCAATGTCAAGCTTGACTTATTACATTTTCGGTTGAATTGCTGGAACTTAAAGTGTACATTAAGGCAAAGGTTTGATTATTTTGCCTTTGTTTTCACTAGACTTACACATCCTTTGCATTATTGTATTTTTTTTTACAGATTAAGTTCTATACTGTGCACAAGAAGGAACAGTTTATGCACAGGATGGTTGCTGATTCTGATGGGGTACATTAGTTCTTCAATGCCTCAAACACAGCTGACACTGGCTTTAGCTAGCGCAATAATGTTGATACCTGTCTGATTATATAACTAAATGAACGTGGATGATGACTCACCAGAACAGATGTACCACAGTGGTCTGGCTGAAGTTTGCGACAACTGAACCTCCTTTACATCATTTTGAGACCCGAGAACAACATAACCCCTGTAGGGCATGCTAGCAGCTGGGATTTCTGACACTCTGCTTAGCAAAGATAAGAAGTTTTCATCGCTGCTGTGTTCCTTCCCCTTCTGGATGACCGCGTTCACTGCAGCCTCGGTACGGCCGCACACTGGAAGCATTCTGGGAACCGTCCGTGGCGTAGGTGAGTTTGTTGGTTTGCTAGCTGGGCGAAGAATGACGTGAACATTGGAGCCCCCGAATCCGAAAGAGTTGATCCCTACAATGCCCCCCCGAACGGGAATGGGCTGGTCAATGACTTGGACCCGACCGTCAGTAAGGGCAGGAATGTCAGAATTAGGGTGAGTAAAGTGTAAGTTGGGAGCCCAAACGCCTCGCTCCAGAGACAGAACCACCTGAGGAAAAGATGAAAACATCTGTGACTGCAGAGGAGACAACAACATTTCAGAGTTTCTAGCCCAAGCTTCTGATTTATCCATCAGCACACAAAGAGGAAGTCAAACAAAAAGATCTGAGAAACCTGTTTGGTTTCTCTGACACTGATCAGAGGTTTCCCACATCAGTCTCAAGCCTGATGGTAAGAGGCTTTCTGATTTGCTCACCTTTGCCAGGGCAGCCAGACCTGAAGCAGGTTCTGGATGGCCCATGTTGGATTTGGTGGAGCCAATCAGCAGGGGCTCTCGCTTTGCCTGACAGAAAACACTGACGATCCCATTCACCTCCTGCGGGTCTCCGACCTGCAAGCAGACAACAGAGATGCAGCAGAGACAAGATAATCCTTGTGAAATATTTGAGACAGATGAGAAAAGAACAGTGTGTGGTGATGCAACATCTAAACAGATTAGGAAGATGAAGGGTGTGTTTATGGCACCACAAGCTGTGTATTGACCTTTGTTCCAGTGCCGTGGGCTTCGATGTACTCCACTTGTTCAGGGGACACATTGGCCTCGTTATAGAGAGAACGAACCAAATTCTGCTGCATGTCACCCGAAGGAAACGTTACACCTGGGGCAACAAGAAGCCTATTAGAAAACCAAAAAGGAAACCTGGCAAATAAAGTGAATACAACATAAATTAAAACTCTAAGGAACTTTAATTCCTTTAAGCTAATTAACACTCCAGTACAGCACACAAACTGGCACAGAACATAAAGGTAGTGGTTTGTGCCATAGTGTGTGTATAGCTGTTAGTCCTGTGTGTCTCTATGCTGTCCTGCAATAGACTGGTGGCTCAAAGTTTTGAGAAACCTCTGTTCTTTGAGTGGCTAGATGAATTCAGGCAACTTACTAAAAACATTTAAATCATGTAGCTCTAATTATTTGCCTTTATTCATACATCAATGCATTTTATCCAGTATATAATGTTACAGAGAGACCAAATCTTCTAAATTTACAGACTTTTGGTGGGTCAACTGACCTTGTTCTTTATATCCATCCGTATTGTTGCCAGCATTGATTACAGTTGCGTAGACTCTGTTTGTTGCAGATCGCTTGGTCAGCAGCACCACTACTGCTGCTTCAGAACGGCAGTATCCATTTCCTAATTTATATTAAAAAAAAAAGAAAGAAAAGTCAATGAGTACAGTTATATACTATTCACTTGAATTTCTAAGAACGACTCAACTTAACTATGACTAATATTTTAAAAATATTTTTTGGGCCAAATTCGTCTACCTGATGCATCGAAAGACTTGCAGGTCCCCTCAGGACTCAGCATCCCCAGTTTCATGAACTGAACCGAAGTATTTGGCTTAAGCAGCAAGTTGACTCCTCCCACCAGTGCAGCATCGATGTGGCCCTGCCGAATCGCATGAAAGGCATTTTCCAGAGCCAGCAGGCTGGAGGAGCAGGCTGTATCTATGGTAACGCTGGGACCTGGAGGGAATGACATAAAAGCAAATCAACAAAAACAGGGATGCAAAAACTGAATAGAATAGGATTGAATAGACGTAGCTTTCCACCATCAGTGTGTGAATGAATGAATGGCTGAATGTAGTGTGAAGCATTATTGGGTCCTCCAGACCTGAGAAAGCAATATACAAGTACAGGCCATTTGCCATTTACCATAGAAATATCCTTTATTGTCCCTCAGAGGGGAAATTCAGGTGTAGCCACAGCAAAGTAACAGGACATCAAGTCTTGTATATTTACACAAAGATAAAAGAATAAGAATATATTAAGAACTAAATGAAGATATTAAGAATATACTACAGAGACCCTGTCTCTTTTGAAATGTACATGAGTAAAACACACACGGAAGTTAAAGGCAAGCCACTGCATCAAGGCTGTGGTTGTGTGAGTCGGCATTATAAGTGTTTTAATGTTATTTTGTTGCGTTAAAA
Organism: Poeciliopsis retropinna; assembly: GCA_010277075.1. Classification (NCBI taxonomy): domain Eukaryota; kingdom Metazoa; phylum Chordata; class Actinopteri; order Cyprinodontiformes; family Poeciliidae; genus Poeciliopsis; species Poeciliopsis retropinna. Next base: position 1,634,795 of record VMRM01000023.1, read on the forward strand.
TGAGAAAAGATCCAGCAAACATTTATCTAAAATAAAGCAGTACTTCATGGTGTTCTGAACCCCTGTGGACTGGAAGAGTAGCTGATGAAGACTTAGAAGTCTACAATGATCAGAACTGTTGTTGGACAATGTAGCAAGGTATTCAGATTTTATCACAGCTGAGGAAAAATAAACTGGATCAGATGCTTCTTTGGGATGTTGCAGTTTGGCCACACAAGATTTTCACAGGCAACTTTCTGCAATTGCAATTATTATTATATTAAATTTTCCTGGAAAACAGTCATTTTTCCACATATCCATATATATCCATCCAGCTGAGGCCCGTTTGTCCAATTAAAAGTACTTTTTGTAAATATACTTTTAGCAGCCAGGTGTTGGATGTACTTTTCACTAACCACCTATTTCTGTAGTAAACATTTTTTTAATTGGTCCGATGGAATATTCCAATCTTGTGTCGTGTTTTCATGAACTCTGAGCAGTAAATTATAAATAACAGAAACAAAAACTTGAAAACATCAGACAGAGTGGAATTAATCTATATAATCTGTTCCACTCAGAGGTGGAGTTATTGAAATAAACAAAGTAAGTCTTCAGTAATATTCTCATTTATTGAATGCGACTGTATGCATTCAACCACTAACTGAGCACATACCTTTGAAGTCAAAGAAGTAGGAGAGCCTGTTGGCCAGCATGGCGCGCTGGCAGCCTGTCATGCTGTAGCCCAGCAGCTCCTCTGGGTCTCTGCTGAAAGCCTCACCGGCTTCAGCGCCGCTCACTCCAACATAGACCCCCGTCCTGCTGCCACGCATGCTGCTCGGATTAAGACCTGTTAGCAACAGGTTTTTGAACAATGACAATTTAGTTAGGCTTTACAATTTGGATGCTGTTAGCAGTTCACGGTCTTTACCCACCGCCATCCATGATAGCCTCGTAGGCAACCTCCAACATGAGACGGAGCTGGGGGTCCATGGTGTTGGCCTGTTTGGGGTGGACTCCGAAGAAAGCTGCATCAAAATGACTAATGTCCTTCAGTTTGCCGTTCCTTCTGGGTAGACCATACAAACCTTCGGAAAAACAGAAAGACTACAGTTCAGTTGCGACTGATGACAATGCTGAAACAATTTTACATCAAAAATTTACTAGAACATATGCTTGCCACCTTAAATGTGGCAAGCATAAAAAACTGATGTTTTCAATGAAACACTAATGCAAATATTTAGACAATGTACGGTGTTCTTTATCCTCCTATTCTCCAAAATTAATTACACAAGACTAATACGGCTTCCTCCCATTAATGCTGATGTACTCCTGGACAAGGCACCTGACACCAAACACCAGCGATACGTGTGTGAATGTGAGTGCAACTGAGTGAATCTGGCTTTAGTTTAAAGTGCTTTGATGGTTCAGTATGACACGACTTATTTATTTCAATTCAAATCCAAAACATTATTAATCCCAGAAGGAAGTTCAATGTTGCTGAAGCTCATATTAAGTCATTATATAGTCTACGGTGTCTTAAATGACATCACTGTAGACAAGCAAAGCTGCAAGTCATGCAGAGTCCAAATAATCTTAAATCTACCAGATGGATGTGAAGATGTGGTTGCCTATAGAGGGAAAAGGTCCAGTAAAGCACCAACTTTCATAATAAAGGTCTGATTTAGTTCACATAAATGAACCTGGTGGAGATGCTGATCCTCCAGCAATTTTGAAATACTTAGAATGCATCAATGAAAGGGTCAGAAAATACAACTGAAGAAGCACTACAGCATGAAATCCAGCTGCAGCTGATTTCCCTTCACATCTATTCATGTGTGTATGTTTAGGTTTAACACATAATTGAATTGAATTGAATTGAATTACTAATAAAACCAATATGTAGCAGTAAATGAGAATGTGAGAAAAACAAGTAAAATATTTTTGACTGATCATGGTGCCATGCAGATGTAATTTACTACACCATAATTCAAACCCAGTGATTCCACATTGCATGTCTAACCTGGGGTCCACCGCCGGTCGTCCTCTGTCACCATGTCCACACCATTGATGAGGTTTTCCCAAAACTCCTCCAGGTTGTCAGACTCTGGCAAGCGGCCTGATATTCCTGCTATGACTATCTCATCCATCCTGGATTACTGTAAATACAGAAAAGAACAGTGGAAGAAAGTAACAGTAAACTCGTTAAAAAAAAACAACTTTTTATTCTGGACAGGATGTGGACTCTCTGTGGAGTAACACAGGGCTTTGTGCTTAGGCTAGTTCTTTTTGCTATATGAGCCTTTTTGCTTTTGCTACCAGTAGTCCTGAAACATGACAAGATTTATGGGCAGATTGTACTTTTTAAGTTTAATGGACCTAAAGTGTTGATGAACAGCCGTGTACTGCCATGATTTGTTTTGTTTCTCCTGCTTCCATTTATTTTAGTTGCCTTTTTACACACTACCTAGAATCAGGGTGTTATCTATCAGCATGAACAGACAGTAGCTGGAATTTCCTCCCTGGTCTGAAGATTTTGAATAGCACATATCACTACAGTATTGAAAAAAAAATGCTTGCATCAAAAGAAGCTAAAATTTTGATAAGCATATGCTGAAGAAATACAAAAAGCTGTAATTGGTGAAATCATGAATGTTGCTCTCTTTTAGAAAATCCTGCAGGAGAATGTCCAACCATGAGTACAGAACCTAAAGCCCAATCCCACTGTGGTTCTGCAGGGACAAGAAAATGTCCCAAAGCGCAGCAGCAAGGCATCCAAAAAATAATAATAACAAGGAGCACAAAAAACAAAAATGAACTTTTGGAGTGGCCTAGTCAAAGTCTAGACTTAAATCCAATTCAGATTATGTGATATGAGTTTTGACACACTGTTCATTCTGTAAAACCCTTCAATGTGACTGTATGAAAAGATTTCTATAAAGGAGAGCAGACCAAGATTCCTCAGAGATTATGCTAAAGACTCTGTAGTTATCAGAAACTGTTGATGTCAGTTGTTTCTGCTAAGGGTAAGGGTGGCACAACTGGTTATTAGGTTTATGGGGCAATTACTGTTACCCAGAGGGACAGGTTGGTTTGGACAGCTTGTTTCTCTTAATAAATAAACCTCTTATTTTGCTGTTTGTACCTGATGAAGTTGTCTTTGTCTGTTTTTAAACTTTTTTGATGACCAGAAACATTTAATTGGGACTAAACAGCAAAAACAGAAGAAATCAGTCAGAGCAGAATGCAGTGGTTGGGTGATCTGCTGAGAAACATTCACAAATCCATTTTAGCCATTACACCTTCACACTTTAATGAATAGAAAGAGAGATGGGCTCTTAGACAATTTATTAACAGATCTTGTGCCATATCGAACAAACCCATACCACTTAAAGGAAACAGAAGCTATCCCCTGTACATAAAACCCAGTTTTACATACAGAGTCTAAACCGACGCGGCGCTGCTTAGCTCCAGAGCATGCCGCAACAGGAGAGGACGAGTCAGCAGCTTGATGAAAACAACAACACAATATCAATCCATGCTGAACTCTGTGACTGCTCCCCAGGGGATGACAGGTTCTTCAGAAAAAAATTAAATATGACAAACTTCAATAATTTTGTCACTAATTAAGGAAGCAATATCCTCCACAAAGAATGAAATATACTTAGGCTTTATTTCTTTTTGTTTTGATAATTATGGATTAAGAAAAAACCAAAACTCAGAATCTCAGGCAATTATATAATGTTGAAATTACTGAACTTTTTCATATTATTCTATTTTTTTTAGAGCTACCTGTATATCATCCTCCTCTACTGTCAGATAAGGAGAAACTGCTGAATAATAACAGGAAACCAGCTTACTCAACTTCCTGATCAGCTTTGTCACAATCTCTACAGTCATCTCAAGGTGAAGCTACTGATCAGGAATATCACGGCTATCATGTGCTAACTGCTGCTCTACACTGTGAATGAATTATGATTCATTTACTAGTCAGCTACTAATACAGCATCCAATAAAATGTTTTGTTTGGTTATTTATAAAATGTCACTGAACTGAATGCAACATCAGTTCAAGTCACACAAATATCACCAATTCCCAACAACGATCATTTCAGGAATCGTACAAAGCAAACAGGTTCAATGTTAAAATGCATTCGCTTCAGTCCGCTTTATTCCAAGACAATCCAATAAAACATATGGACATTGACGTTCAAAAGCAAAACTTTGATACAATTTTGAGTCCTGGGAAAGTCCAAGGAAGAGAACTCTAAGATTGCTTCTGAGTGTAAGACGCTGACGTCTCCTCTGATGGTTGACGATGAACAGTGACGTCGTGGCTGAAATACGAATACAACTCATGTGTTTACATCTATAGTCACTAAGATTTTTAATGATGTACTGTGTGAGCAGACTTACTTATCAACTTAACTCTATTTTTTATTTCATGGAAAACTGCAAATGTGAAATGACTTTTTTTTTTTCCGAAATTATCAGAATATTAAAAGTTTTCTTATGACGTATGATATTAGTAAATCTCAGTTACTGGCCCTAACAACAGCATTAAAATCGGCTATAATACCGACCCAAGTTTTCATTTCGGTGCATCCCTTATTACTGTAATCAACAGAAACAGCTCTCAGCATTTCCTAGCCCCTCTTTGTTTCTCAAGGAGCAGCCAAATAAGTGACGGCTCTGTCCCCGGGCCCCTGGGAGAACTCCCCCCTCTTTCTGACCCCGTCATCCCCACACAACCCCCCACACACACATACACACACACATAGAGCCATCATGAACAGCATTCTGTTCATCATGATTGGTATAACAAAAATATTTAGAGCAAAAAATATAAAGCTGTTTAATAGAAAAGGGCTTTCTTGAATCAGTTGTGCTTAAAGTATGTAATGTAATTGGGATCTAATTTATTGTGAATTAGCTCTATATGAATAAACTGAACTAACAGGCCTCTCATATCATCTATATTCCAAACTCCTCATGAGATACATTATCACCATTTGCAGAGCAAAGCCATAAAAAAAAACATTCACTTATTTTTAATTAATAAAAAGGTCCAACAGTCATAGACAAATATTACTGCTAGGCTCAGGGCCTTAGAAAGCCAGTGTGCTATCCATGTTAAGAGGATACAGGGAATCTTTAACAGCGCAGTCACTTCTTCCAGGAACCTGATCAACCAGACCTGATACTGAAGCACCAGACCGGTTGGTCACAACTCAAGCGGCTGGAACGTTTAGATGGAGGAATTTAGAACTGGGAAGTCGCTGCACTGATGCCCAACACGTTCTCTCTTGTGGTTAGAAGAGCACAGTTCTAAGAAAAGTTAGCATCGGCCGTTAATCAAACTTTTCAAATTCCAAGCTAAATTTTGTTTATCAATTCCAATTACTTACATTATTAAGTTTTTTTTTTGTTTGTTTGTTTTTTTGTTTTGTTTTTTTAGGTGACGCAGCATCGTGAGAGAATTAGGGTTTAATCCCTGCGGAAAAGCAGAGAGCTCACCTGGTCTCAGACTCTTCTTCGTGTCCCGGTGCTGAATTCGTTCGGAAGGCAGTTCAGCTAGGTCTCGTCGGTAACCGGCTCCTCTCCTTAATGTTCAGCCTCCGAGCTTCTTTTCCTTTTTTTTCCCTCTGATGAATATAAATGTGATGTATTATGCTTGGCCACGCCACATGGGCTGACAGCGGCTTGACGGTACAGTCCAATGAGAGGAGAGGCAGAGCTACTGGATCCAGCCAGGGATGGAGTAATTCGTTGGCCTCCGACGTAACAGGAAAAAAGATGTTGGCAGGGGGGTTACTCCAGTTCAGACTCCTCTAACTCGTCCCGAGTCGCTTTGCTCCTACTGCCCGAAAATGTTACTACTCAAAAAGCAAAGTTTTTGGCTGAACGGAAACGAACAAACCGACTTTCTACTTTTTGAATAATAGTTCAAATAATTATTCTACATTTGGTCAAGTGACTCGGGGGAAACTGATGTTAAACCATCAAAAACGTCACATAAAAAGCACCGGTTTAATGCCAAGCATTTTATTATCTTTTATTTCTCATTTGCGAAATTAAAATTAAATGATGCATAAGAACAAACGACTCCACGAGACCGGCGTTTTCACACGTTGATATCAACAATGAACTATTCTGTATGACGTCTGACTTGACCAATCACGCAGCGGAGGTGTGAGGGTTTATCCAATCACCGTAAAGAGGTGTGTGACTTTCAGAGATAAGGTGATTATAAGGCAAGCCCAAATGTTGACGTCACCTGCAGCTCTCGCGTGATCTCTTTGGGTTACTGGAGTTCATCATTTCGGCCAGGCATCTGTAAGGACTCACTTAACCCCGCTACTGTGGTAATACAGAGATAACAAAGGCAAACTCTCTCGTGCTAAATCGATAGTAAAACAAACAGATAGCAGCACAGGTCATGTTATTTCAGGATCAAGTTGCATGCTATGTTTAAAATCAGCTTAAGTTCATGGAAATTAAATAAAAATGATACCAACATAGTCTTGTTCTGATTTTCTTTTTATTACTCTGAGAAAATATCATTGCGTTTTGAAAGTGGTTCACAAGGAACTGACTGCTGACTCCCAGCTATCCTGTAAGCCACAGTGCAGTTTCAGTATAAGGACTCATCAGAATGCAGTAAGGGCTTTTCTTCCCATAAAAAATTTTAAAGCAGGTAAAAACTCCAGTGCCTCCACAGGACAGCTAGTGGTTTACTCTACAGCATGTATAATATTTTCCTGAAGGGTTTAGTTTTATTAATATTAAAACAGGTTGTCATCCCCACAGCTAATGTCTAACTTAGCTGTGTTAAAGGGGAAAAGGGTAGTTATGTTAAGTCAACTTTTAAAAAAACAACAACCTTTTGTATTGTGTTACATTGTTATTCCCTCATCAAAAACATATCTGGAACGTTGTTTAGATTCTTTCATACATGTTTGTGAATTCCACAAATCTTTCATGGCAACAATTCAGTGGTGCCTAAATAATTACTCATACAAAGCGCTGCCTGTTTTCACAAAGCTCCTCTTTGGAACTGCAGTCTCAAGCAGAGTTTCCACCTCACAGAAGAGACACCTCCCCCTCTCAGCTCCTCAAGACTAGCAGCAGCAGCAGTTAGCAAACACCTAACTGCTAACTGCTGCTGAGGTCATCAAACAAACTACTTCTCAGTCCAACACTCCAAAGAACTGTTGTTAATGGTATGATGAGGTGCATTATTTGGATGGCGTTCTGAAGAGGTTTATTTAAAAGAGCAGAAGCTTCTTAAAGAGACAGAGGCCAATTTAAAAATGTCAAATTGCAAAGTCAGATTATATCTGCAAGTATCATAGCATTGTGCTATAAAATGACAACGTCCAGAAAACACCTATTACTGCCCCTTTAATTATTTCATTCTCATTGTTGAATCTTAATTTATCCTAATTAACTTTTATTCTGGCATTAGTGGCCTTTATTTGTTGCAGATCCAAAAAGAATATGGGTACAGAGAGAATAAGAGAAGAAAATGTCTCAGTCAGGAACCCTGGTCCAAATACAGGGCTGCTGCAGTACTGCTGCACCACAAACCAACCCCCCAATATGAGCTAATTTGAACTAAATATTGCAGTCTCGAATAAAGGACTGAACACACTTAAGGGGGGCTCGAGGCTAGTTTGATGGAGCATAAATTCTTCCTGCTGACATCTATTGTTGGTTATCTTTCTGCCAGGTCCAAAATTCAGTTACAGAGGGATGTTTTAAAACTGTGCTGTGAGCTTCATTGTAAGCTTCAGTATGCTTGTTGGAGGCTAAGGCCATAGGAGAGCTTTTCTTTCTCTACTTTTCGGATACGAAGCACTGGTTGTTATCTGTGAACTAAGTGACATCATAGACAAAATTTGACAGGAATTTTGTACATTAGTAGCATTGATGAACATTCACCAATTAATCAAAAGGCTATTTTCAAAATTAAGATCAAAATCAAGAGATTAAACACATGGAAAATTTCAATTTCATCAACTCTGAACAGGAGTAATGTCTGGCAATGTTTAAAATTGTTATGATACAGATCACCACTTAACGAGGAGGCTTTTCTGTTGAACACCTTTCAATTGCTGCAGTATCTGCTCACCCTGTTTCATCATATTGTGATATCTCAGTCTGTTTACCAGGTATTACATGGAGCAACAGTCCAGAGTCAGTTGGTTCAAACCCACCTGAGAAGTGAGTATGACAGTGCATGACTATCTCATGCTGACCCTGTATTAGACTGATGATCTGCCTGTGGTAAAAGCAACCTCTTGCCTAATGACTGATAGAACAGTCTCTTTGCTACTACTGGTCAGGAAACATAAATCAACACTTGATAGATCAATCTTTCTCCTGCATAAAATTCAAATTGTAGAAGACTCAGATATATGACATAACTTGACATATGTTATGTCATAACACAACTTCTACATGGAGAACATATCTAATCTTCTTTTGTTCGCTCTCTCTTTTTCTCTCTCTCTCCTTGCCTCTCTCTCTCTCTCTCTCTCTCTCTCTCTCTATATATATATATATATATATATATATATATATATCCCTCCTCCTCAGGCTGCCACCTTATCGTGGTGGAGGGGTTTGAGTGCCCCAATGATCCTAGGACAGGGGTGGGCAACTCCAGGCCTCGAGGGCCGGTCTCCTGCAACTTTTAGATGTGTTTCTACTTCAACACACCTGAGTCAAATAATGAGGTCATTAGCAGGACTCTGGAGAACTTGACTGCACTTAGGAGGTGGTTCAGCTATTTGCTTCATCTGTGTTGGACCAGGGAGACATCTAAGAGTTGCAGGACACCGGTCCTCGAGGACCAGGATTGCCCACCCCGTCCTAGGAGCAATGCTGCCCCTGGTAGGGTCACCCAAGGCAGACAGGTCCTAGGTTAGGGACCAGACAAAGTGCAGCCCGAAGACCCCTATGATGGAAGAAAATTTTGGACTTACTATTCCCTGGCCCGAACGAGGGTCACTGGGGCCCCACTCTGGAGCCAGGCCTGGAGGTGGGGCACATTGGCGAGCGCTTGGTGGCTGGGCTTTTACCCATGGAATCTGGCCGGGCTCAGCCCGAAGAGGAAACATGGGTCCCCCTTCCCATGGGCCCACCACCCATGAGAGGGGCCAAAGGAGTCGGGTGCATTGTGAGATGGGTGGCAGCCGAGGGAGGGGGTCCTGGAGGTCCAATCCTCGGTTGCAGAAGCTGGCTCTTGGGACGTAAAATGTCACCTCTCTGGTGGGAAGGAGCCGGAGCTAGTGCGTGAGGTTGAGAGGTTCCGGCTAGAAATAGTCGGTCTCACCTCAACCCATGACTCTGGTTCTGGAACCAGTTTCCTTGAGAGGGGGTGGACATACTTCCACTCTGGAGATGCCCACGGTGAGAGGCGTCGGGCAGGAGTGGGCATACTTGTTGCTCCCCATCTCGGCGCCTGTACATTCGGGTTTATCCCGGTGAACGAGAGGGTAGCCTCCCTCTGCCTACGGGTAGGAGGACGGGTTCTGACTGTTGTTTGTGCTTACGGGCCAAACAACAGTTCAGATTACCCACCCTTTATGGAGTCCTTAGAGGGGGTACTGGAGAGTGCCCCTCCTGGTGACTCCCTCGTTCTTCTGGGGGACTTCAACGCTCACGTGGAAAATGACAGTGAAACATGGAGGGGTGTGGTTGGGAGGAACGCTCCCCCTGATCTGAACTCGAGCGGTGTTCTGCTGTTGGACTTCTGTACTCGTCATGGATTGTCCATAACGAACACTATGTTCAGGCATAAGGGTGTCCATATGTGCACTTGGCACCGGGACACCCTAGTCTGCAGTTCGATGATCGATTTTGCGGTTATCGAATGCTGTCTGGCTGAAGAAGGAGTCCTATTGGGCCTTTTTGGCCTGTGGGAATCCGGAAGCAGCTGACGGGTACCGGCAGGCGAAGCGGGATGCGGCTTGGGTGGTTGGTGAGGCAAGAACTCGGGCGTGGGAGGAGTTCGGCGAGGCCATGGAGAAAGACTTCCGCACGGCTTCGAGGCGATTCTGCTCCACCATCCGGCGTCTCAGGAGGGGGAAGCAGTACGGCACCAACACTGTTCACAGTGGGGATGGTTTGCCGTTGACCTCGACTCGGGACGTTGTGGGCCGGTGGGCAAAATACTTCGAATACCTCCTCAATCCCACCAACATGCCTTCCATTGAGGAAGCTGAGCCTGGGGACTCTGAGTTGGGCTCTCCAATCTCTGGGGACGAGGTCGCCAAGGTGGTTAAAAAGCTCCTCGGTGGCAGGGCCCCGGGAGTGGATGAGATTCGACCGGAGTTCCTCAAGGCTCTGGATGTTGCAGGGTTGTGCTGGCTGACGCGACTCTGCAATATCGCATGGACATCGGGGGCAGTTCCCCTGGATTGGCAGACTGGGGTGGTGGTCCCCCTGTTCAAAAAGGGGGACCGGAGGGTGTGCTCCAATTATAGAGGGCTCACACTCTTAAGCCTCTCAGGCAGGGTCTATTCAGGGATCCTGGAGAGGAGGGTCCATCGGATTGTCGAATCTCAGATTTTGGAAGAGCAGTGTGGTTTTCGTCCTGGTCGTGGAACACTGGACCAGCTCTACACCCTCAGCAGGGTCCTGGAGGATGCATGGGAGTTCGCCCAACCGGTCTTCATGTGTTCTGGAGAAGGCGTTCGACCGTGTCCCTCGGGGAGCCCTGTGGTGGGTTCTCCAGGAGTATGGGGTACTGGGCCCTTTGATACGGGCTGTCAGGTCCCTGTATGACCGGTGTCAGAGTCTGGTCCGCATTGCCGGCTATAAGTCGGGCTCCTTTCCGGTGAGAGTTGGACTCCACCAGGGCTGCCATTTGTCACCGATTCTGTTCATTACTTTTATAGACAGAATTTCTAGGCACAGCCAAGGTGTTGAGGGGATCCGTTTTGGTGGCCTTGGGATCTCGTCTCTGCTTTTTGTGGATTATGTGGTCCTATTGGCTTCGTCAAGATGTGATCTGCAGCTCTGGCTACTATAACTGTTCAAAAGTGAATGATAAAATAAGTTATGCTTCATGACACTTCCTGAGAATGTGCTTTCGAGGTAATGCATTGGATTAAGTAAAAATTCTAAATGATAATTTTAAGATCAAGTTGCTTTAATAAAGTATTAAATCTATGTCAAATCCCACATCACAGATCACATGACAGATCACATGAGAATCTGAAACTGCTATAACCATTTAATATTACCTAAAGGTTGGGTCATTTGTTTCATTTGGCCATTTTCAACTAGCAATAAAATTATTGTAGACAATTTGGTTGTAACATTTTAGTTTTTGGTCCTCTTTTTCAAGTAGCTATTTTATTATTATCTGTTCTTTCATATTGAGGGACTAATACTGTTTCAGTCAGACTCCCCCAACCCCTCCACTAGAACACTGGATGTGTTCCTGAGAAGCTGCAGAGTGTTCCTGAGAAGAGAAATAACTATTCTACACCTCTAACATGTGGCCTGGGGCTGGACTTCCATGTTTTAGGTCAATGTTAGTATATTTCTCCCTGGTTTATAATTCCTTTTGTTTCTAGTTCGTCTCACTCTGCTGCTCATCATTCTCTTCTCTTAGCCGTTCCACATTCCCCTGATTAACTCAATATATGTCACATGGGACGTTCCTGCCAAGAAGTTTGAAGGAAACAGCGCCCCCTATAGTCAGAATATATAATTATTGTAGAAATGTGGGGCATGTCTTGAAATATGCAAAAGTGTGTACGTTTCTATTTCTCAAAGTCAGAGATTTAGTGTCTTTAATACATTACATTTGTAAATATATAAGTAACTAACTAAGTAACTAACTAACTAACTAAATGTGAGTTTTTCTTTTTTCCGTCGTTCATCAACAAATCGAAAAACGGCTAAAATTTGAAATTAAGATTTTTTTTTATTTTGAATAAATACTTTATTCTTTTTTTTTCAATTATTGTTATTTATCTATGAATCCGATGAGAAAATCAAATTTCCAAAACTTACACGGGCATTTGAAGCTATTTTTTATTTGATTTTCAATACAGTTGTGTAGTTTTAGGAACTGACCGCAAGATGGAGCCGAAACTTAAACTTGCCGCTGCGTCCTGCCCCACCACATCCACCCAGGACAGTGTCACTCATATGCTGACCCGTGTTCCTCAGGAGCAGAGGCTGGGCGAAACGGGGAGCAAAGGGTTATCAAAGTTATACGCCCGGCTAGACAAGTGTTTAAAACAGCAAACTTCTTCACAGGTGAATTAACCAATCAGAGAATAAAACACCTTACACTCATCCAATCACAGCCTACTTCCTGCAATACGGACGTTGTCCAAAGATGGCTGCTGCAGTAACAGTGAAGGAGAAAAGTCCATTAGTGTTTGAGAGAACAAAATAACTTTGGAAGGATATCAACAGCTGCTTGAAAGACACAGAAGGTGAGTCCGCACAGAAAAATGTTGTACATGGATTCAGTTCATTTATACACCGCAAATTACGTAGGTGTAGCTGCTGATAGGTCGACGCCTGTCTGCAGCATCTGTTGACTAGAAGGAAAAATATATCTCTTCAGTCGTGTTATTAGTTTAATCAGTGTGTTATAGAGAACATGTCCAAAAAGCAAAGCTTCGGCTCTGGTTTGTCGCTAGTTGTTGTTAGAGCGGCTTTAGATCGCCTTCAGTCGTCAATTCGAGAGTATTGTTCATTTAGTCCAACGTAGTAAACTGAAGGCTATATTTTAAACATACAAATGATTGCTGATTAAGCAGACATTTAAACTGTTGCCTCGTTACATGTTTACTCGTAAGATTCTTGGACGCAGAGTAATCCTCATCCACCAGTTATTAATTCAATGTAAATGATTTGACCACATTCATCGTGGGCATTAATGTCATTGATTTGAACTTTAAGTGAATCGTTCTTTTATCAATGTGAAAGAATTGGGTAAGAAACATACAAACGAAATAGCTTGAAGTTGTTGATCAGAAATACATACAGAATAAAATACAAAGTATTTATACTTTGAGTATTCATCATTGTAATCATCTGGTGATTATGGAACACCTACAATAAATCCAGACTCATGCACCTTATGTTTTTGATGAAGTTTGTCAAAAATAATAATAATTTCACATTTGTGAAGGGTTCAGATAAATCATTAGAAGCCCCCATGTTTACCAGACATTCTGTGTCCATGATGAGGGTATGTAAACTTCTGACCGCAACTGTTACTAATGAGCTTAGTCTTATGTTAGACAGTTCAATAACTGACTAACAATTCCAGAAATCGATTCTAGAAAAATGTGAGATTGTGACTTGGTGAATGTGTAGAAACCCTGTATCAGATGGAACTCATTGGTTTTCCTTTATGTTTTCATCTCTCAATCATACAAATGATTCTAATGTTGCTGACAGAAGTAGAGTTATAATACCATCTTTAAAGCCAGGAGCTGTAACATTCACAAGCCATAGTGAAAATGTGCAGTTTACCAATTGATACCTTAAAATATGATGAAATTGTCCTCTCTATGCTCTTTAAATGTTCTGCCCCCCTTTTTTTGTTTATTATATTCTTTGCTGTGGACAAGCCATAGACTCTAACACACAGTCAGGCAAAAGTTATGCTTTCTCAGTTTCAGCTTAACTTTTTAACATATCAGCTATCATAAGTTGATGTGTTACATAGTGTACAGAAGCTGCTGATAAACATTTACTGATTGACTTCATGGTTAGTACTTCACTTGGTCCTGGTGTTACTGGGTTTTCTTCCCTGGTGTTTTGGTTTAGTGAAGCAAGGAGAAGCTTTGATTCCCAAGGTGGTTTGGAAAAATGATTCAGTATTTGAGGTGCAGTGTCAGAATTCTAAAAGAGTCTGATGGACAGAAACACAGAAGTTTCTGCAGCATTCATTCCTCCTGGACGAGCGTTTGCATTGAGTCGTTGACTCCACAATGCCTAAAACATCCCCCTCCTTCACTTTTTGTCATATGTAAATGTGTTGGGTCTTAGCATGAGCCTGAGCTAGCCTGAGTGAACGTAGTTTTCAAACGATAATAATAAGTAAAACCTATTTCAGGTCATATCGCTACATCTCAATCACATTGAAGCCTACACTTTGACTAGGCCACTAGGAAGTCTTTTCATTTTAGTTATTTTAGAAAATTCTGGTGCAATTCAGATCATTGTCTGCTGCTTAAACCAAGTGAGATTGAGTTTGAAGTCAGAAAAGGACAGCTGGTTCTTCTTCTTCAGAAGTTTCTGATGGTGAACAGACTTTCTGGTAAATTAGTCGTCCAGGAACTATCACACTGACACACACTATGACATTGACACATACCTTCCATTCTTTATGTCCACAGAATGGTTAGAAGGTTGGGAACCACTGATTTAACCAATCTGACTTTCAGAGAGAACCAAACAGTCTGCCATCTTTGAAGTGTACAGTTTCAGTCATAAATAATTCTTCTCATTTGGATGGCCTGTTTGATTTTCAGACGGATCCGTCTCTCAGCTTTACAGCCTCTCCTCCTCTGTGACTGAGCATCATCAGCTGTTTGTCAGAACATGCTGCTGACTCAGTGGAGCTGGCTTTTTGTTCCACACAGAGCTGCTTATGTCAGTGGATCAGGTGGCTGTGGCTTCTGCACCTCCATCTCATTTTCTCTTCAGCTGTAATGCGAACACGGGCTGGTCCTATTGCACTTTCACTAAAAAGAAAGATTCATACATAACAGTGAAAAACATAAGACTCCTCATTTAAATATTTAGTTCTACCAAAATGAGAATTATAGGGAAACACAAAAAAGATTTAGAACTGAATTTGGCCCCTGAGATCTGGTGTTACCAGCCTTATTAGAAACAACCAGATGTGTGAGAAGTTCTTGCATGTTGAGTCTGCCTCAAGTCAACTCTCAGCATCTCATAAGATCAAATTCTGGGCTTTGACTAGGCCCAGAATGTTTTAATTTCTTAATTGTCAACCAGTTCTCTGTGAAGTTATTGGCATGTTTTGGGTTAAAAAAAGAAACAAAATGCAACTCATAGTCCTGGGAATTAGGAATCAATTCAAAATGCTCAATGCTTGAAAATGTGTTTAATTTGTATGTCTTTGCCTATTTGTGAGTTTACTGCATATTGCATTACATGTTCACTGGACCACCAAATGGCTTTTGAATAGTTCTTTGATTTAAAAAAAAAAAAATATTTAACATAAGGGCCAGGCAGCTAAGCTAACCTAATACTGGTCATTTAAGTTCCAGAATTTTAGGCACAAACCTATTTTTGTTTTAACTGATGGAATTTGATACAGTATGGAACCTACTAGAATTGATTTATACCAGTGTTTAATTTTTTTACTCACTGTTCCTCTTGTCAGACCCATAATTTAAACTGACTTGAAAAATTTGTTTCTGAATTAAAAATTGCTTCTGAATTGAATCAAATCAGATTTCTAGAAATAAAAGACGTGTTTGTGCTTTAATCTCTGTTCAGCTGTTTGGTCAGTTGTGCTGTTTGGAGTGCTTATAGAAATGTTTCCTGACCAGACTCCTGGTGTTCACTCTCTCTTCAACAGTCGGTGTCACAAACCAGAGCCCATCTCCTGGTGATAACCAGCTGATCCCTGCAGGTGTTGCTGCGCTTTCCTGTCACTCTGGCAGAGGACGGTTTCCAGGTGGGAACTCCCAGCAGCACCACCTTGCCTCCGCCTGCTTTTCCTCGTTCTCTGCGTATGAGTGACCTGAAGGCGTCGGGAAGAAACGGCCCCGCTGTGGGCTCCCCACATCTGGACGCGCTGCGGTGGCACTGAAGGCCTCTTGCCAGGTGTCGATGACAGCTTAAGCAGCAGAGCATGTGGAGTGGTCGGGGTTGGCATGGCGACGCAGGACAAGAAGCAGGTGAGTTTGTTGCTGAATGTCGCTCAGGTTGTTTTCTGTAAAGGTGCAGGCTTTCTAGAGCGTAGAACTCTGAAACAAGAATCTGCAGCACGCATACATTACACCGCCAGTGAGAACCTGTTGTCTGTTTTGATTTGATCTTATAATACTTTATTAAATGGATGGAAATTAAAAATAAATTAATAACTATTTAAAACCTCAGAGACAAATCAGTGACATTTATGTTTAGTAGTGCAGCACAATAAATTGTGAATACATCGTCATCTCAGTGTCAGTGTGTACAATAGTCATATCACACAGAATAGCTTGGAGTGCAGTAATTGTTGGCTAATGTATTTTACAAGTTCTGAAGTTGCATAACACAATATGTAGGCAGTAGGATAGAGACTAACAGCAGCCAGAGCTCACACTGGTGTCACAAAGCAGGAAGCTCAGATCATAAAAACAGTAAAGAAGAAAACAGACATATATATCGTACTTGATGTCGTCATATTTATCAATATTATTGCCATCTGAAGATTTTCTTACACTGCAGCCCTGACGCTTAGTGATGGTGTTAGTGTTAAACTGGTTGGTTTAACCAACCAGTTAAACCAACCACTTTAACTGGTTCTGGATTTGAAGCAGGTTTTGTTTCTGGAGTAGCATCACAATCTAAGGGTTTCATATCAGTCATAATTATTGATTGGTTTTTTTCAAGGGTAATGTGGCCTTTTCTATTTTAACTACAGTTTCCTCTTAAGCTGTTGTGCATGAACTACTACTGTGCATGTTACTTAAGAGGTTGTTGCTAGGTAACCAAAGAGTGAGTTGATGTCACTAAACTTTCTTACCTGGCCATGAGAGGTTGAGCAGATGAAGCCTTTCCTCTGCCTCCATCCCCCAGAATGCTGTGCGGTCCTGACCAGAGAATGCTTTTAGCGGCTGCACCTGGCAAAAATATTTTAGGTGGAGGTTCTGTAGCTTCTACTGCTCTCCCAGCCTCAGAGCAAGGAGAACTGCTTATTAACCACTGTTGTTGGTGTTTACTATTGTCACATAGTATGAGTTACAGATGTGAATGGTTTGGTTAATAAGTGTTGAAGACAGGAACAGAAAAAGCAGTATATGCTTCACTGTACATTTCTCTTTAAAGGCAGATTCACTTCATATTTCCTCCATTGTCTGGTTAAAGAGAAATGTTCTGTTAGCTTGTAGCCAGGGTCAGGAGCTGCTTTGCCCCTGTTGGTCCTCCGGTCAGCTTAATGTATCCATGGAAGATTTTTGTTGATTCTTAGTTTCTCTGGGAAAGTTATTTATGTCTTGGCTGCATAGGATGTTGGGGTCCTTAAATCTGAACTCATGTTCAAGGAAATTGTCATATTTGGTAATGTGTGTGTGTGTGTGTGTGTGTGGTTTTGCGGGGGAGTGCGGGGGTGGTTAGTGTGTTGACAGATGGGAAATGTAGTTTCTCCCCGACGTGACTAACCAGGGTTTCTATGTAATCCAGAAAAGTCTGTAATGTTCCAGGTCTGGGTGGGAAAATGGAAAAGTATTTATAATTCCAGATTTGTTTTCCTAGTCCATTGTCTTATCCAACTCCCCAAACCAAATGACTTTAAGAAAATAATGCACATAATGGCACTGTGTTTATTTGAATTAAAGAAATAAACAAATGTTATTTTGTTCTTTGCAGTTAAATACAAATGTAAACATAATTACAAATAAAAACATAATTACGTGAGTGCGTGGAGTAATTTTTAGCAACACATCAGGATATTGATTAAACTAATTTTCCAGTCTTTTCTTTCTCTGCATCATTAAAGTGTCTCCATTTTCTGTCAGCTTTTGTATTTCAGGAACTAAAAATAGAAGCGCAGTGTGTATTAAAGACTGTAGACATGTTGAGTGCCACATGTTCGAATTCATTTAGATAAATGATGCTAAACTAAATATTACATCCAAGCAGTCATCTTACATTTATTTGATGGTATTGCTAACTGTGATATTGTGATTATTTTGACTTGATGTGTTTTCAGGCTCTAATTTTATCCTTATACTGCGTCTTACTGTTCTGATCTTAGTCTGTAGCTGGAACAGAAACAACATGCCCAGTTATCCGTATTTTTGTGAAATTGCTTCATTTTCCACATCATGACCTGAACACACTTGCAGGTAAATCATGACTCAGGATCAGATCAGGGCTTCATCTACTGACTAGATGTTTCACTTACTGGCTGCTTGACCAGTAAGTGGTTAAGCAGCCAGTAAGTGCCAGTAAGCAGCCATTTTGTGATGCAAAATCTAAGATGTTGCATCACAACATCTTAGATTTTCCATGGACATAAACAGAAAGCTCTGTAAGATGGTGCTGTTTCTGGTAGTAAATATTAAGGCCGAAACAATAAATCACGTTAAGAGTGATCAATATGTTAATGAAACAGTTTTCAACTAATTTAGTAATTGGTTAATTGCTTATAAGGACACACTCTGAGCAGTAATTAAGTCAAAACTGTACAAAAATATGCATTTTGTATCTGGAAATAAAACACCTTTTTGTCTGTAAATCTGCTGTACTGAAAACACCCCAGGTGTCAGTTTTAGTTTCACCTGGTTCAGAGTCAGTAAACATAAATAAATCTCTTCTTAAGCTTGATTTGCTTTTCTGTTATTCATCTGTTAATCCAAAGAATAATCACCAGATCTGACCAACAATGTGGATGTTAAGTCAAACAGAAAGGCTGAACTTTTCACATGTTGATGTCATAATATTTGTTTTTAGCTGCAGATTCATCTTTTGCCAAATGATCAAGTGTTCACTGAAGGAATGCTGCTATGGTATTTCGGGCAATAAAATGTTTATCATCTTATTTAAAGGAGAAATTTGATTTTTTTTTTTTTTTTGCATAAAAATGACTTCAGTTGTCAAAAGAAAACTCTGCAGAATGTGTCAATTTGTCTATCTGATTGCCAGAATAATCAATAGAACAGGGCAGACAGAGCATTATTTATCTTGGTAAACTTAAAATGCCAATGAAGCAGGAATAACCAGTGTCGAAAAAAAAACTGTTGTACGGAAACAACCTTTAAAAAGTCATGCTGATAAATACGTTGCATTTGTTCTTGTTATGGTGTATGTGAGCTCCTGCTCCTGTTGTGTTGGCAGGAGGCAGATGGTGTGACTCGTGGCCTTTCCACCAGCCAGGCTCTGGTGAAGCTCCGGGACCAGCTGAGCAGCCTGCTGGAGCAGCACCAGAGAGCCACACGGAGACGGGTTTCTTGGCTGGTATGATCACACTCATGGACAAAAAGGTTTTCAAACTCAATAAAGAAAAAACATCGGTCTGAGCATATTTTTTTAAATCCAGTTGTTAAAACAAAACACATGCTGGCAGATATTTTAGTTTATATCTTTTCCAACTTTTCTAGTAACAAACAGTTTCCATCCATTAAGTGCAAACTGGTTAAAGATTGAGGTTTTTTTTTTTTAAGCTGGTTGGGATGTTTGTACTGTTTTAGTTGTGGGTTGTAGCTCTGTGTCACAAACACAATTTTGTGTTTACGTTCTTTTTGTTTTGAATTCTTTTAATAGGAACAATGGCAAAATAGCTTCATTTACCATGGCAACCGGCAATCCTGTCTCCACTGGCCAGGCGGGGCTCTGACTCTTCTGGTGGTGGTGGGACTCCTCTGCTGCCATGGCAGCCAGCCAAAGGGCAGGTAGCCAAACTCTGTTTAGCTCAACTATCCTGTCATGGACTATGAATGTAAAATGAATTTATAACACGTAAAGTAAAAACACAATAATTAATCTGAACATCTCAAGTCAACACGACCTTAAACTCAAGTGGCTTCACTCAAAACATTCACAGACCTACTCACTCTTGTTGTCTTACTGTAGACCTGATGCCCACATATATAATTTCACAAAAGTAGAGCTTTATCAGACAATACTGTTAAAGAATCTGTTCCTTTTTTAACTTCCACTTTACCTTATAAAAACAATTTAATCTCTAGCCTATCACAAATTGAAGCTCTGTTCTTGTTCATAGTGTTAATTATGCATAGGAGGTTGGTTGTTGCTACTTTCTAATCCAGGATTAGTGAATTCTGCAAGTCACTGACTTGTTCTAATCTGTTACTTAGATGTAACTTTTTAAGCAGTTATAACAATAAACTGAACTTGTCTGCATTGTTTAAGAGTCATAATGAACTTTGAATCTGTTCCTATGATTGAATTACACTGACTGTGTATTTGTGAATATAAAAAATTTTTGTTCTTTTGCAAAGAATCTTGAGGTAACATCCGTTATGAATTGGGACCATATAAATGAAATGTCTTTTGTTCCCAGCTCTGGTATAGAGATGGTGAATTCTGCAGCCCTGCTCCTTCTCTTCCTGTTAAACCTGCTTCTGGTCGGGCGCCAGGAGAGGCTCAACAAAACCGAGATGGTCTGGCGCCTCAAACGCATCATCGCACAGCTCAATGGTGAGTTGGGAAATGA
Source organism: Poeciliopsis retropinna (assembly GCA_010277075.1). Taxonomy (NCBI): domain Eukaryota; kingdom Metazoa; phylum Chordata; class Actinopteri; order Cyprinodontiformes; family Poeciliidae; genus Poeciliopsis; species Poeciliopsis retropinna. The sequence goes on from VMRM01000023.1 coordinate 1,655,174, forward strand.
CAAGAAAATGCCTAGGTTTTCTCATAAGAGTCAAAGGTTAGACATGTATCATTGTTTTATTGTGATCACTACAGAGCAACTAGTGTATTATTATTATTATTATTATTTCTCTGTTCTGATATTTTGGTGTTTCTTTAATGCAGATTATCTGTCAGGGTGTGTGGCTGAAATTCAGTGGCCTTCTTCTCTTTACCCTGACCTCTACACGCCCTCATCTCCATCATGGTCACTTCACTGGACCTACCGGGACTCCCAGCTGGTTAACCTCCCCGTCAGTCTGCTGGTGGAAGGAGACATCATTGCTCTACGACCTGGCCAGCAGGCGTTTGCATCTCTGAGGGGTGTCAAGGTCAGGCTGTAGTGACTGGCAAGCCACTATATTTGATTTGCAAATATTAAATATACAAGATCTTTGCAGACATTCAATGAAACCTTGAAATAAAGTAACTGGAAATCTCCTTCCATCCATCCTCTGTTTTCTGTTTGTCTGAAATCGGATCACAGGGGCAACAGGCCCCGGGGGTGTGGGTGGGGGACCAGAGGGATTATAAAGCGTCTGCAGGAAGTTCAGGGTCTTCCCCAGGGAAAAGAAGCCCAGAAGGCAAAGTGATGAGATGCTCTGTTGTTCTCAACTGAATAAACTCGACTTCAAGCCTTCGAGTTTATGACGTTCCTCAATCTTGCCTCTAATTCTGAGAACAGCCTCTCTGCAGAGGAAACTCCCTTCAGATGCTTGTATCTACAGTCTTGTTCTTTCAGTAATAATTTGTACCTCATTACCATAGTTAATAGACAAACTATAGATGTACCAGTTAATCAGGAGCTTTGCTTTTTAGCTCAGCTTTTTCTACAACTGAATGAGCACCACTTCATCACCTCAGACCTGGATGGAGCACTCCACCCTTTACTGGTCTGGAACCATATGACCTCATGCAGACCACTTCGCACTCTGCTGCAAACTGATCCAATGCACCTGAAGACGCTGACAGAACCTTAAAATCTACAAAAACAAATAAAACCCTGAGATTCCCAAACCGCCCTCTTCCCACCGATGCATCAATACCACAAACAAGATGAGTGACACAAAACAGTCCTGGGGCCAACATGCACAGCGCTTAACTCAAACTGGGGCCTAGAAAGTGGACCCAGCTTATGCTTTGTAATACAAAGACAAAATGGCTCTTACAGATATCCCCTGTAACCCAAACTGCAAAATGCCTTGATGACTTGGACAACCCTTTAGATCCACAAATCGCATGTTAACTGGAGAGCCAAATCTCTCCCATCCCTGTTCTGATGCTCTGATAATTTGTTACATCTAGAGGAATTACTTCCTAGAAATGTTGCCACGTGATTGGCTAATGGAAGAGGTGTGCTTATCAAAGCAGGTGTGGGATTGGGGTTAGAAGTGGGAACTGGGAATGGTGTTGAGCTCTGTCTTTGTTTCTTTCTCAGGACGATGAGCACATAGTGTTGGAACCAGGAGATTTATTCCCACCGTTATCGCCTCCCCCTTCGCCTCGGACTGAGAAGCGAGGGCCCCAGAGCCCCCAGCAACACCGCCTCTTCAGAGTGGTTCGGACCCCGGTGCTGGAGCCGGTCAGGTAGGGAGCTGGATCATATTTGGTTAGGTGGTTGGATCATCTTCGCTGTTGTGGGGTCAGTTGCTCTGCCACTATAACAATCCTAGTCCCTGATAACCTTGTACAAAAATGTAAGTTTGATTTAAATCAACAGGAACGCTTTGGAGCTGGCCCTGTCCCGGCCGATCACAGTGCTGGATAATGAGAGGTTTACTGTTCAGTCCATCATCACGAAGCTCGTCTGTCCTGTTGTGCTGGTGAGTTGTTAACAGGAATCTTCTACACATTCAGTGGATCTGGAAGCGCAGAAGGAAACATTTACCTGGTCCTTCCTGCAGGTGGCGTTCCTGGTGGTGAACACAATTCGCTTTTTCTGTCAGGCCCCCAGTATCACTCCTCCTTGCTACAACTTCCTTCAGCTCCAGGTGAGACGATGTTTAGCACCAAGTACTGCCCAGCCCTACCAAGTCTCATGCATGGTTCTGATTCTGTCAGTGCTGCTCTGTCTTTCAACTAGAAAAAGTTTAACAGGGATTTTACAGATGGCAGATCTCTATGTAGAGCTTTAACCTGCATGAGGGGAAGAAATCAGAGCGATCACTGTTTGTAACGATCACTGATACTGGCAGCAATAAAACCTGAGAGACGAGTCCCAAACTAGGTTAAACCGCAGTAGCTGCAACTCATCGTTTCTATGATCTTTAAATGGTCCACAGAGGTTTGTTTACTTCCCTGTTTCTCCACATTTGGCTGTTGACAGACATCAGTGATTTAGAATCTGTTACAGTAAAAGTTGACTGCAAATAATGGCAGTGGACTATTTTAAATGATAATGTTGAACAAATTCAACCAACTCTTCTTCCACTAACCTCCATCCAATAGTTCCAGCTAAATTAAAAAATATCCCGACCAGGGCCTGTTTCAGGACCAAATTTCTACCCTGGTGATCTATTTTTACCTGGTAAATGTGGGGCATTAAGAATGGACCAAGGAAACTCTGCTGGTTCTTGGGAGCTACCCAGGAATGTTCATCATTTGCTGTGAACAGTTCAGATTAATGACAGGATGAGTGGACTGAGGTGTCAGTGTTTTGTTGTGTTGTAGCTCATGGCTGTGCTGCCCATCCTGCCCCTGCTCTTCCCTGTCATGTGGGTCCTGGTTAATGCCTTTGGAGAGGCCAGAGTCCTGTCTGAGTTCAGTCGCGCATCTCCAGCTGGCTTGGTAGGACACACACACACACACACACATGCGCACATACACACACTGAAATATTAAATACTGTTACAGTTAGCCCAAAAGTATTCATAGTCCTGGCTAAAGTGATCAACAATGTTTTTTCTGACTAGAAGTAATAAAGATGTTTTGGAGCGATCCAGCCACAGTCCAGTACTGAATCTGAGAGAGATTCTGTGGATGACACTGATGAAGATTAGGGGAATTGTAAAGAGGCTTTCTGACAAAAACAAAAAACTTTATTTTTGGAAAGAGCTCCAAACATTTGTGTCATCTGACCTGTTGTTCAAGGTTTGTTTGTTTTTTAAAATGTGAAAAATAAAAGACTAAACTAAATAATTTTTTTTACTTCTGTTAATTTAGTAGTTTAGCAGCAATACTCTACTTTTCATTTATGTGGGAGAGCACTATCCCATGTGCAGTTGAAGCATTTTTTCATTGTCTCACAGGTATTGTTCAACGTTTTTCTTTCAAATAAGATTGGAACATTGAAGGGGCATAAAGTTGACACCTGATGGTATTAATTATTAAAAACAAATCACTATTGGACAAAATCGGAATTGGCAAGTTTGAGCTCCTTAAAGATCGATGATCGGCCAAGAAACCACAATCACTGCACCTCCATTAAGAAATATGGCACATTATCTACCAGTCCAGAGGAACTGGAGGAATGAAAATATACTCTAGTTTTTGCTATGTTTTGTTTCTTAGTTGTTTTGATTATATGGTACATGTTTTAGGCTACATGGTAAATATTTTTTGTATTTCTGTGTGTCTGTCCTGCAGAACCACTGCAGCTTTCATATCTCTTTTTGTAATATTTATCAGACTAAGGGAACCCTCTGCTTATTAGAGCTGTAATTCTAACAGCATCTCTCTTTGCCCATGAACGTCATGACATCATTTGTTCAAATAGTTATATGCAAGTTACGTATAACCATCATGGAAATGTGCAGCAGTCATCTGTTCAGGAAGGAGAACGGCTCTGAGGGGTCGCACGGACAATGTGTGAATCAACCCCAGAGCAAAAGTCCTTGTGAAGATGGTAAGAGAGTCATTTTCCACTGTAGACGAAGCTTTTGCACCAACATGGTCTGGAAGCCTACTCAGAGAGGAAGAAGAAACCATTACTCCAAAAGCAAGAGGAAAATTAGATTTGGTTCCAGTCTGCAACTGGACTCAGGGACAAAGAGCTGAATGTCTGGACACATATCCTGTGGTCACATGGACACTGGGGAGTCTTGCAAGGCTCATCATGGTCCCATACACAATATAAGTAGCATCATAAGAAAACAGTATGTAGAAATACTGAAGCAGCATCTCATGACATCAACCAGGATGGAAAAGCTTGGGGACAAATGTTTCTTCCAAATGGTCCTTAACAAACTGCTGTCTTTAGGATGACAGTCAGTGTTGTTTTATCTGATTTGATCATTGTGACTCAAACAGTTTTTCTGGCCTTTTTTTTTCTCTACTGCATGAAAACATTGAACCTTACATTATTTTGTAGAAATGTATATTTAACACCTTAAACCTAAAGTGTGGCCGCAGTAGCGGTGTATTGCCTAGTGATGGGCAAATGAAGCCTCATGAAACAATTAAGCTTTCCAACCCTTTGCTTTGCTAAAAGGTTCATCGCTTTCGCTTGATGCTTCTTTCATCACTCACTAGTGACATCTGCTGGTGAAACTGCAGCAACTTGTCCCTGAGTTGGATCACACTTCCAAAAATTAGTAAATGCAATATTGTCACAAAGTTTTCATCAAACTCATGTTTAAATCACATTTAATTGAGATATGTTTTAATTATTAAAATGATTTGTAGCCAATCTAATCCTGGTATATGTTGAACATCAGTGGTTGTGTTGGGTTTTCTTTTATGTCATATACTGATTTGACAATAAAGACATTTGATGTTTTAGTGTCTTGAGGGTGCAGTGCTTGTTGGGGCATTCGCTTTTTCTTGGATTTCTAATTGGCTCTCATCCCTTATGTTTAGCTACTTGCAGAATTTTAGTCTTGGTGACATCTTGGGGGCACATCGCTGGTATTAGTCATTCAGTGCTTTCAGCATCGGCCTCTGGCAGTCAGTAGGGATGACGTGGAACGAAAGTTATGTATGTAACTACGGTTCTATGAATCCCGGATGACCGCCAGAGATTCTCTGTCACTCAGAATCCTTGCATTTCGCGAGAAGATTCTGTAGGAACAGAGCTTTTGATGACGCCATGCTATATAGCCTCTGATTGATCATCCGATATGTCACTGGAGTGACTCTGTTGATATTATTGCTCCAACGGCACATGCACGAAGGGAACATTCAGTGCTTTCAGCACCGCCCTCTGGCGGTCATCCGGGATTTATAAAACCATAGTTACATACGCAACTTTCGTTTTAAGGCACCAGAGGTCACCTGTCTGATCACCTCTGGTCCTGGAGGAACTTCCACTTCCCTTTAATAGACTGGTAAACATAGGTGGTTGGTGTCAGCTGTTTTTTGTCCTTCAATACTTTTGAAATTTTAAGTTTTGTGATGAGCCCAGTGCAGAGGGATTCATCCCTCGAACATGCACACGCACACACACACACGCACACAGAGGAGGTGTGCTGCCAGCCTCCCTCTGGGTTTTAACTAGCTTCTTCTTTTGCCCTAGCTTGCTAAGTTCTCTGAGGACACTCTAAGCAGCTACACCGAAGCAGTTTCCTCGCAGGTATAACCCTTCTCTGTCTTGCTTGCTCACCTCACACCTGCTTAACTCCCAGCTGCACCTCAACCTGCTTGTCTTTATTTGCTCACCGTCCTGCAGCGCCCTCTTGTGGACCCACAGCTGCTTTGAATCTTTTAATTCTATTACTATGAAAATATTTAACAGTTTATGTTTCGGGCCACTTTCTATATCACACTGCTGTTTTTGCTTAAAATCCTGTGGGTTCCTTTTTGTTTCATTCATTTTTGCAAACTGGAAACATTAGTTCCACAGTTTTTCTAACCGTGACCAGTGGGTCACATTATGTGTGGATCAGTAATCTGTCAATCTTCACCAAGCACCTCTGGATGTCCATGTTTGACAGGTGCTTCTCCCTCACTCCATGCATGCTTCTGTTTCCACCATTTCTCTCAGCTTCTGCTCAGAATGCTGTCGTTGCAACGCTTTGGCTGTCATCATTCTCTAGTCAAATCTCACTGCTCATCCATTCACATGAATCCATAGAACATGTGAAATATGGTAGAGATATTAACCTGAGATAGTGGTTTACTTGTTTATGAACTTGACTGGTAATCAGGACTCTGTGCTGGTGATCCACACTGCAGTCCTGACATATTTTATTATGTTATTAATGTTTTTATTGAATGCACCAAACTTGCTTGGAGCAGTCAGCTCCATGCAAGTTTTAAATGAAAAATCTGTTGAAAATCTTTCATTTAAAAAAGTTTTATTTCTATTTTTAGGTTTTATAATAAAGAAGAACATAAAACTTGTCAGAGGATGAATTTACTTTCTACTATGGGTTGTGGATATTTGTGGGAAAATGATAAAAAACAAAACCAAAAAAAAAGTTTCTTGTCATTCTATTTTAATAACAAGAAAAGTATCTAAATGAGTTTTACTAGTACTTTTAAATAGACTGTAAAAAGGGACAAAATAAAAAAAAAATACATAATTCAGTTATTAATTAAATGTAACATAAAAAATGTTGAAATAATTGATTTATTAGATAATTTATTCAGTATGTCATTTAGTTATTAAAACGATTCAAACATACAATGGCTAATGCAGATAATTAAGTCTGTATTTATTCATGGCTCCTGTTCCTGCAGGAACATGGTACATTTATTTAATGATTTATTTATTTAATTTTGTCCCTTTTGACCCTGCGTCCTTTGTTTTGTTTTGACAGGAACAAATATTACAAAGAAATATTCTTTGTATCTTATGTTTACAATATATTTACCTATTTTAAACATGTTTTTCATTTCTCGATCTGATCTTTCAAATGCATATGTTACTGTTTCTCCTTTTCTAAATATGCTACATTGTGCCGTCGAGGCATGATGACCTCAGATTCTCCACTATTGGGTCATAAGAAGGTTCTGAGTTACCTATTCATAAATCAGGTGAGAATAATTTGTGACGAAAAACTAGATCATAAAGTTTAACGTGACTCTGGTCTAAACCTCTGGTCATTTTATGGCAGCAGTGTGTGGTCCAGTCTTAGACTGTGGTACACCTGTTTGGGAACAGAGTTTGGAAGTCAGCAGCTACAGTTCCCACAGTCCTGGATGCACAACTGTTTGGTCTGGAGGGACGTCCTCAGTCTGGCCTTCTGTTTTTCTCAATCAGACTTCAGAACAGAACTGTAAGCAAATCCATAAACAATCTTGCTAAAACACAGGTGTCAAACTCCAGGCCTCAAGGGCCACAAAACACTGGAATGAAATGGTTTAATTACCTCATCCTTGTGTAGATAAGTTCTCCAGAGCCTTAATGACCTAATTATTCCATTCAGGTGGTGCAGCAGAGACACATCAAAAAGTTGCAGGACACCGACCCTTGAGGACTGGAGTTTAACACCCCTGTGCTAAAAGATTAAAGAAGAGGAGGATGACTAAATTAAATTAAGGCTTGACTCAAAGCCTGCAAAAATCTCCTCAGCTGGTACAGGACTGTGTTTATACTTTGCAGGGGGAAAAACTTTTACAGACAAGACTCAACAGTCTGGTCAACATCTAACATTTACTGAACTATTGTTGGCAGAGGATAAAGGTGGTGCTGAGTTTTACCTCTAGCAGAAAAAGAAATATTTACCTTATTTAACCCGCCCACGATTTTAAGAAATGGGGTCATTAGGGTGCTTTTTACCTGAATGTACTTTTACCAATTTTTTTTTTTTTTTTTTTTTTTTTTGAGTGTGTGGTTTCAGGAACTGACGGTCTGATGGGACATTTCCCTGCTGTCTGACATCTATCACACTAAGACCACTGGAGGGTTTTAAAGAGATTTATTTTACATATACTAATATGCCTTTAAATAAAACCACTTGATAAACATAGACCTAGCAGTTGGAGAAGCTCAAAGCCTTTCCTAACAGTCTAGGGCAGAATAGTAAAGTGTTTCTAGTCCAGTCATCATGCCTCAAGTTGAACCTGTTCTTATGAAAAGATTTCACTGAAGTGGTGTTTGCTGATCGTTATTAGCAGGAGCAGAAATGCAGTGAAATAAAGTCAGTTACCTGGAAACCTTTTGGTGTTCTGAACATTTGGGTCAGGAGGATTTTCTGCAGAATACAAGAAAATCCCTCAGAAAACCAAACATGACTTCAGATCACTGAGAGCTGTATCTGTACATAGGGATGCACAGTGTGGTTTTTACATTATGCTCAACACGAACTGTCCAGTTTCACTGCTAAGTCTGACTGCCATGTTGTGCTAGCACTGGCTAGCTAACGCGTCCATATACTGAATGGTTCCTTTGTGATTGTTTTTTTTTTCTTCCTGTGGAAAAGTTTTCATTGATTCCATCCAATCAGAGCTTGAATCTCTGCATGCCTGTTTTGACCGCTTCACCTCCATGACTTGTACTCTACAGGCTTTACTCTCACCTCAGAACTGATGAAGGAATTCTCTGTGATTTAGAGCTGGGAAGTATTCTCCTCAGTAACAAACTCCTGCTCTTTTATTAGGAGGTTCTTGGTTTTGGTGGTGTTTCATTCTAACCTGCTGGTTTTTGTCACGGATGCAGGATTTGCTGCGCTGTGTCTGGAGACACATGGTTGGCGTGTTGAAGGGAGAATCTGAGACTCTGTGCTACACTTCCAGCCTGCTGCACACTCTGGGCTCTGTCACTGTGAGTACGACTCTTTGATTCTCTTGTTTTGATTTCTTTCTTCACTTCTAGATATTCCATGTTTTATGATATAATCACGTAAACATTTGTACAAAAAATTACACCAGATAAAAAATATCAAAAATAAATTTCAATGAAATTTGAACATTCAGAGAGGTCTGCTTATTTATAAGTGACATTTTTCATAGTTTTACTGATCCCATGACTTATAGTTTGGAATAATTTACATATGTTTTGTTTCCTCTTCATGACATAATTATTGACTGTTGCAGTAAATGCCAAATTCATACTGATGGATAAGAGATGAGGATTAAACGCTACTGTCTGCATCTGCAGACAGCATCTGTTGAAAGTTATGTCTGTCCAATCAGAAGAGACTGAACAAGTTTCACCTTCCTGGGTTTTGTGCAAAGAGGAAACTTTTTCTGTCTGAGACAAAAATGAAAGTCACCAGAGAGAACGCAGACAAAGACCAGAACTTCTGAAGTCGTGAGTCTAAATGTAATCATGTGGACACAGAACAGAGGACATGTTTGATATAAACCAAACACAGGAATCCAGGATGAGAACCCCATACCAACTATGAAGCATGGAGGTGGATGTGTCATGCTTTGAGATGACACATCCACCTGTGTCATCTCACAGGTGACCTGTGTCACTGACACACCTCTCACTGTGTCAGTGCTCCCCGAGTCCACAACACACCCGAGTCCAGAGATGGTTCTGTTCTTCAGTGGGAGAGTAGAACTGCCTCACAACAGCCAGGACCCTTGTCCTGAATTGTTTCAGGATTACACTGCATCCATATTTAAAAGCTAAATATGGATGCAGTGTAATCCTGAAACAATTCATCCTATCTCACATAACAGGAAAGTTAGCTCAAATGTCAGAACTCTGCTGAATGCAGGAAAGAGGAAGTATGCTGTAGATTTGTTGCCATGATGTCATGTTTTTATGCCTTTGGTTCCTCCTGTGTTTCACCCTCTGTATGCAGGTGCTGTGCTGCGTGGACAAGCAGGGCATCCTGTCATGGCCAAACCCGAGTCCAGAGACGGTTCTGTTCTTCAGTGGGAGAGTAGAACCGCCTCACAACAGCCAGGACGACCTCCGTGACGACCTGTCGGAAAACTCCTACTGCCGGATGGAGACTGAAGATGACCGGGATGAGGTGTGTCTGCCTGACAGACTGCGAGTTACTGTTGCTCCCCCTTTCTTAGTATCATCTTTCTGCTGCAGGCTCAGGAAGCAGAGACTCTGCTCTGTCCCCCGGAGGAGCCCGCCGTCCAGCCGGGGGACGCACCCGAGCCCAGTGAGACGTCACATGACGAGGCTCGCCCGTCTGAGACGGTCAGACTCCGACGGCCTGTTCAGCCCACAACACATTCCCGGACCAAACATCACTCTGGATCCAACGTCAGCTTCAGCCACGACACAGAGGGAGGCGAGGAGGAGCAGGTACAGGCCGGGGAGCTGGCATTAAAAAACATAACTGGAAAGAAACTGCAGCATTCATTAATGTGCAGCAAAATGTAAGGAGATGCATATGCAAGAAAATGAATCTAGTTAATAATGTTGATGCATACATATTCTATAATTAGTTTGCACAAATGAAATACAGATCAAAGATATTTAGAAAAACAACTATAGTAACTGCAGGAAGAGACAAAAGCCCAATGGGCCAAACAGCATAGAAAAACTATAAATCTTCTAGGGTTATGAGAAATGTTAGGTTTAGCCCTACATGAGGATCCCATCTCTCTCTTCTGTATCTTGGTTTTTGTCGTCCAGGATTTTGCTCTGGGCTGCCCAGAAGCCGAGGCAGAGGACTTTGTGTGCGACTACCACCTGGAGATGCTGAGCTTGTCACAAGACCAACAGAACCCGACCAGCATCCAGTTCGACGATCTCTCCTGGCAGTGTCACCTACCCTCTCTGAAGCCGCTGGGCCTCAACATCATGCTGAACCTGTGCAATGCCGGGGTCACCCAGCAGCTGTGCCGCTTCTCAGACCACCTGTCCAACCTGGCCCTGCAGGAGAGCCACGGTTCTGTGCTGCCCGTCTATGTTCCCTGGGGCCTCTGTGAGCTCTCCAGGCTGATAGGTAAAACATGCAGCGCTGCACGGCCACATGTCCTTCCTGTTCTCTGGTAAAGCATCATTTTTAGGTTTTACCTGCAGCCTCTCAGTGGGTGCTTCACAATGTCACACCTTGTACTTTGGACTGGAACTTTATGGAACACATTTTATAACTAGATGTTAACACAGACGTATTCAAAGCTGTCTGAACAACAACACTCACCATTTTCTAGTAGGCTATTGTTGGAAAATAAATGTGTTCAAAGAAGCAGATGGTTTTAAATTCTTGATCATACTTTTAAAATCCACTGATTGTCAGAACATGCTAACATTCTTTGCTCAATGTTGAATTCAAATTCAAAAATACTTTACTAATCCCAAAAGGAAATGAAATGTTTTCTGAGTGAAACGTACTGTAGCTTTAAAGCCAAGCTACCTACTGAACCCTGATTTCTGCTACATCTCAGAGTATTGACGATCTGATCATGTTGACTTGATATCTTTTACTTTCATGTGATTCTAGCTTTTATAAGTGGTAATAAGTGCAGGAGTGTCTTGATTTATCCATAGCAGAAACAGCATTTTTTTTAAAGTAGAATTTTACATAATATTTAAAAACTTCTGTTTTTTAGTTTTGCATTTTTTGGTAATATAACACCAATTGTTTGGTAATGTTAAAATTGATTATTAGTATCCATACATCTAAATATGTTTAAAAAACACACAGACTGTTTCTTTCTCTTTTTTTAAAAACAAAAAAAAACAAACTTCTCTGCGACGATGAGCCAACAGCTTTGAACCAAGGATGGTTTTTATATTTTAGAACAGAACTTTTTCATGGATGTGTATAACATGCAGACAATGCGTGTGTAAATTATTTCCCATCATGCCCATCCTGTTGCTCGTGTCTCAGGCTTCACTCCTGGAGCCAGGGAGCTGTTTAAACAGGAGAACCACCTGACCCTCTACCAGCTGCCATCCAGAGAGAAGACCAAGGAGTTCACCTCCCGCCGCCTCTCTTCCTTTACCAAACGCCAGCCCCCCATCTCCCACCTCATGTCCCTGTGTGTGCGAGACTCCTCCTCCAGTAAGTCCTGCATGGTGTGTGTGCACGGCCCGTGCCAGCTGCTGTGTGGGTATAAAATTGTGTGTGTTGTTGCAGACAGCGTCCAGATGCTGTCACATGGTTCGGCTGACCTGATCCTAGAGGCCTGCACTGACTTCTGGGATGGAACTGATATCTACCCCCTTTCAGGCTCAGACAGGTCTGCTTTTGGAGTTTCAGGCTGGTTTCACATTTGTTTTTGTCTTTCTGAGCATCTAACCTCTGGAACCCCCTCTGTGTTCCAGGAAAAAGGTTCTAGACTTCTACCAGCGTGCCTGCCTGTCAGGTTACTGCTCCGCCTTTTCCTACAAACCCATGCAGGTGTCGCTGTCCGGCCAGCTGAACGGGAAGTGTGTGGAGCTGGCCTTGGGTCCCTGCCTGTTCTCCGGCGTTGAGCTGCCCTCCACCACGCCCATCAAACACAACTTGTGCAGGAATAGCTGGAGCTCAGATGGTGGGCATGGGGTGGGCGGGGCCGGGACATTCAGACCAGCAGGCTGAGGTTCTGATGGACTCTGTGTGTTTCTGTCAGAGGGGATCGGAGAGGGAGCGGAGCGGGAAGACTGCGTCCAGGCCCTGAGTGGACAGATCTTCATGGGGATGGTGTCATCTCAGTTCCAGGCCAAACTGGACACGGTCCGTCTCATCGACGCTCTGGTCACTGCTTGTATCCGCTTTGTGTATTTTTCCATGGAGGATGAGCTGCGCAGCAAGGTGAGCAAAAATCTTGGAAGAAGTGTTGGACGTAATGTGAAAGCATTGAGTTCTAGAATTGTTCCTCCCATGGTGGCAGCGTGTCAGGTAGATCTGTTCTGTTAGTTATCATTTGTCCTTCATGTCGACTTTTATATGGATATTGACACACTGCTAGGTTGCTGTGGACTCATTGAGTGTGTGTGTGTGCGTGTGTGGGTGTGTGTGTGTGTGCAGGTGTTTGCAGAGAAGATGGGTTTAGAGACAGGCTGGAACTGTCACATATCTCTGACTCCAAACGGAGACGGCCCCTGTGAGGGGGCTCCGTCCAGCCCGGGACACGGCTCCCTGCATGAAGACCTCCACCAGGGTATGTGGGCTGTCCCTCTCCACACGCCGTGATTTTTTTATTTATATTTTTTGTATTCAACGAGAGAGATGCCAGCTTGCCAAAAAGAAGATCCGGTGCTGCTGCAGGCCATCAAACCCAGGCTGGTGCTCTGCCCTGCAGTCAGAGGCTTAGCAGCCATACTGACGACTGATCTCTGTTGTTTCCACTTAGAAACTGGAATGGTTCCATCAAGGCAATGACAACAGTACAACAGATCTGTCATCATCTGAACTGTGTCCATTTTCCTGCGTTTTGTCCTGAAGACTCCCGGGACGAGGCGGAGGGTCCGCTGCTGCAGGAGGAGGAGGCCCAGTCCGACCTGGCCAGCTTCCATCCGACAGACAGCGACGTGCCAAGCTTCCTGGAGGATTGTAACAGAGTAATTATCACCTCAGTCACATTATGCAGCAGGGCTCGTCTCAGCAGACCTACTGCCTTTGTTGCCAGGCGTTCTGTGCTAATGAAACGTTTCAGATCGTTTGTAACTGGATTTGTCCAGCGCTGTCCTGACTCAGGCTACTGTTTTCTGGCTGACATCCTGCGCTCTGTTTCAGGCCAAGCTGCCTCGGGGGATCCACCAGGTCCGTCCTCATCTCAAGAACATCGACAATGTGCCTCTTTTAGTGCCGCTCTTCACCGACTGCACCCCCGACAGTGAGTGCTCCGGGTGTCTGACTGTCCACACGCTTTTTAATTATCCTCCTGCAGACCGCGGAGAGTTTTTACCTTTACAGTTTCATTCATTTGCATTTTTAATTCAAACACAAAGACGTCAACATTAAAACTAACATGGAGCCTAAAAACAGTGATGTGCATTTCATCAACTACTGTATATTATTTTATAACAGTATTTTTAATCATTTGAATGAATTGCTTAGATGCTTGAATTTGGTTTGTCCAAGTCCTGATTTCACAAAAGTAATAAATAAATCTAGAATAAAATTCAGTTATTCCTCTGTGACATAAGAATTGTGCTTTTTTTGTACCCTGTGTTAAGGGTAATATAAAAAGAAACCTAATATAAAAAGATTATAAGAAATAACTTAATATTTCTTTTCCAAACTAAACATTATTAGACGTATAGAAATATTTACATTTGATATAGACTGCTATAGACTTATTGTTAAGCACGTAATTCTTGCTGGGTTTCCACAGCAGCTTGGTAAAAATTAATAACATTTATTATTTTAACACTTGAACTTTATTTTTCAATTTCTCCAATAGATTCTCATTCTGACTTTTAATCTTTTAAGATCAATTGTCAAAATTCTAAGGTTAAAGTCGGAATTCTGGAAAAAAAAAAAAGAAGTCAGAATTTTTTTTTTTTTTTTTCAGTAGCTCCAGTCTTCTTCTGTATATGTACAGCTCTGGAGAAATTTAAGTTTCAATTTCTCTGATTTTACTTGTCATAGGGAAATGTTTGAGTAAAATGAACACATCTCTGAAATTCCAAGCAAACAATGTGTTTTTATTAGCAGAAAAAGAGAAATGGTCAGTGCTTTCAGACCTCAAATAATGCAAAGTAAACAAGTTCATTTTCATTTAGAAACAACAATACTTACGTTTTATGTCAGAGTTCAGAAATCCATATCTGGTATAATAACCAGGAGGTTTTTAATGGGCTTCAGTTCAGTGGATCTTCACTTTTTCCAGAGCTGTAAATCTTCTGAGTCTTCAAGCCTCACTCTGTTATCCATGGGTCAAACTAAAGTGAAATGTTGCGGCTGGTCTTCCTCTCTGCAGCCATGTGTGAGATGATGAAGATCATGCAGGAGAACAGGGAGGTGACCTGCTGTCTGGGAAGCTCCGCCAACTTCCGCAACAGCCGCCTCTTTCTGCAAAGCAATCTCAGGTACAGAGGTCGCTTTCATTCTCCACATTTGTCACATTTCTGAAGCCAAGCACACCAGAATCATCCCCATCGCGTCTGCTGACGCCATTTTGTCCACTCTCTGGGCTCCACAGCATTGGGCTGGACCCTCTGTATCCGTCTCAGTGCTCATGGGAGACCTTTGGCTACGCCACAGGAGGAGGCTTCAGCGGAGAGGCTGAAGGACTCTCTCCTCTTAGACTGTCGGGACAGCTGAACAGCCTGGGCTGCTCCGTCTCCTTCCACCAGGGAAACAGCGTCAGCTTGATTAAACTCATAGAGCAGGTTTGTCACATCAAGCAGTCACTGAGCCACATCTTCAATTCATACTGATTTTATCTTTGCTGAACTGCTTTCTAGGCACGACACACAACGTCTGGTATCCGCAAGTGCTTTCTCTTCCTGCTGCAGTGCCAGCTCAGTCTGGTCATTCTTCAGGTGGGACAGTGAACCGCAGGAATGTCAGGCCTGTCTGAGTCACACACCATCTGAAAAGTGTGTGTTTTGTTTTTGCAGTTCTTGGCCTGCCTCGCTCAGCTTCCTCCTCCCATGAACACCACTGACATCCTCTGGATGTCCTGCTTCAGCTGCCCTTTACTCAGGTACATACACACTCCATGTGTTGGTGATGAATCAGTCGCACTAATTGATGTGTCAAATGTTTTAACGCTGGATTTGTTCTGGCAGTGTGTCTCTGTTGGGAAAGCCGCCGGACAATTTGGTTATGACAGTTGCCACAGGGAAGAACCTGGATTCAATCCCAAAGAAGGTAGGATGAGCTGAGAGGAGCTTTGTAATATAAAACAAAACTTGAGGTCAGTAATGGTCACGTTTCACTATTTACTGAATTAAACAGGGAAACATGTGCTTCTTTCAGAAAGGGGGTAACCTTTGTTAACTTCACTCTGATTCTTTTTTTATTTTTTTAATTGTTTCTCCTTTTCTGCTTGAAACTTTACTTTTTTAACAGCTGTTAACAACAAGTGTTTATTATAACCTGATAGCTGATCAATATTTTAAAAGCTCAAATAATACCTGAACTCACTCCACAAATCCATTGACTGATTATTTCACTTATAACAAGTGCTATTATTTCTCCATAATAGGGGTGAAATAATCTGACAATATGAACAAATAGTTTTTCATCAATATTAGAAAATTATGAACTTAAAACAAACAAGCCCTTTGTAGTTTGTTGAAAAGTTACTTCTAAGTTAGTTTTGTCTTATGTTTGCACTAGACCAGAATCACTTAAGCTAAATGTAACTGTAAGAAGATGGTTAGATGAACCTATAGAAGGTGCAGGGCTGTTTGAGGTTACTGACTGGGATGCTCTGTGCCAGCCACATCAACAGACTGACTGTCAGATAAACGTCACCATCAGAACCAAAATACTGAGATTGGTTTCACAGAGGTTTATTAGGGAGTACACTTAAAGTAAAAATTATAAACAGTAAGGAGAAGCTGGAGCAAACTACAGAGAAACAGTATCAGAGATGTGTGTGTCGTCAGTGATGAAGAAGATCTCAGGCTTTAAACAGGAGGAGGATCAACTCTGAGCATCCTCTTCATCAGACTGTCATACAGTGAGAGAGTGTCTTCAGTCAGAAGCTTCTTTAGAATGGCTGTAATACAGACTGCTATAGGAGATCCTTTCTGTCCACAGCCGCCAGCATTAACAACTCATTGATAATAGGAGTTACAACAATTCCTCATTTCCTGTTAAAAATAATAAAGTATCTCTGAATAGAAATGAGTTGAGAGCAGAGGCGGTGCTGGAGCTGGTTTTAATCTGGCTGAATAAAAAAAACAAAACAACAACAAACATGATTTGGTTTGACAGAAACATCTCATTCAACATCTCATCAAAGCTCTTGTTAAAGTTTCTTTCCTGCACAAAAAGTTTCCAGAATGTTTCCCAGTGAGCCTGACTGTTTTCTTCTTCTCCCGTCCTTCCAGACTCAGAACTACTTCCTGGGCTGTTTCTTCTTAAAGTTCGGCCTCTCGGTGTGTGTGTACCTGTTGGTGTTCGGCTTCACCCTGCAGACTGTGTGCCCTGTTGGCACCAACCTCACCCTGAGTAACAACTCCATAACATGCAGCTCCATATTCACAGCCAGGTCTGTAACAGAAGATGAATTGGTAATAAACAGGAAATATCAAACATATCTGACCTCTGTGTGGGTGTGTGTTTGCAGCTCATCACAAGAGACTCTGGAGTGGTTTGGTGATCTGTCCAACGGCCTGCTGTTGACCCAAAAGCTCATGGCTGGTTTTCTAGTGCTACACACAGGTGGGGCAAAATGGACGCAGAGTTTTTCCACCATATTTAGTGATAATATTATGGCAACGATGAAATTGACAATAAAAACAATTTGCTGTTGTTTTCAGTGATGATCTCCCTCAGCTACGTCCACCGCTCCCAGCCTCTGTGGAGGAAGACTCCCTTCAACAACACCTGGTGGTGCCTCACTGTGCCCGTGGTGTAAGTCCTCCTCCTCATGTCCGGCACACACACTCTAGAGATCAGTTCCTAATCTGCTCACGTGTCACCAGACTGCTGGGCCAGGGCGTTCAGGCCACAGTGGACTACCAGCTGTGGCGGGACCAGAGCAGCCCTCTGACCTTCAGCCTGGCCAACATTCCCATGGAGGTGTGGCTTCTGGCCTCCCTGTCCCCGCTGCTGGTAGTGCTGGTCAACGAAGTGGTGAAGCTGCATGAGATACGGTACGTTGAGACCAGAACCAGAACCAGAATGTAGGCACGTCCCAGTAAACGCAGCGTGTGCACAAGAGGTGGTGGAGATGTGGATACATAAAAACATGAAAATCAATAAAATCAAACGACTGAAATACAAAGCCGGAGCAGAAGAGTTTGGTTTCCCTTTACGGTTCAAGTAAAACATTTTGATTTAAACAGCAGCAGCAATGGAAAAGTGTCTGTTAGTGACATGAAATCAGACAAAAAACACAGTAAAAGAAAATCTGAAAACAAGGTTTAATATCCTGCTTTTGTTTAAAAGAAAAATGAAGTAGCATTTTCTCACCTTCATCATGTCAGATCATTTCTCTCTCTGCTCTCTTCAGGGAACGGGTTCGGTACCAAAAGAGACAGAAGCTGCAGTTTGAAACAAAACTTGGGATGAACTCTCCTTTCTAAAGCCCTTCCCCCCACATCCCTTCCTCCCCGCCCTCATCAGAGGACGATGATGTTCTGGCAGCTCTGGGCGCCTGCTGGTTCCCTCCAGAAACCAGCAGCAGCCTTTCTGCTCCCCCTGCAGGGAGGAGCAGGTGTCATGGTGGACAGTGGCGCTGGTTGACCTGCTGCTGCAGCTGGCCGAGCCGGGGCCAGATCTGGGGCCGGACCTGCGGCACCTCTGCATGGCGGTAGAGGCCTGAGGAACGCTGTTGGACATGTTTACTGTATATTCCCCAGGTTCCACTCCGTTCTCCACCACCAGGATCCATGTGCATGTTCTCCAGGAATGTTCCACGTCCCGTAGAACGCTGCAGCTGACATTCACCTCATCACTGTGGACTGTAGTTCATCAGTCTTCACAAAACATGGCATCCTTTTATTCCCTTCTTTAAATGTAAATGTAGGGCTAAAACAAAAAAAAATGACCGCCTGAAACTATGGAGCCCCAATGTGTGCAAGAATTTCAGAGAAATGGCCTAAAATAAGCTGTGGAGAAAAATAGTAAACTAAGGAAGTGGAGAATATTTAGTGTAAATCCTGAACTATTTCTCAATAACTTTAAACATTTTTAGTGGACTTCTTTATGTAACATGATATGAACGGTTTCCCTGGAGACCTCCTCAGCCAATCACTTGAGATCATCATGGTCACCTGAGCTGAGACCAGCATGCACCAGCACAGTTCAGCAACAGGACGCCATGAACCCAGCTACTGGTTATAGAGTTCTCACTACTTCTGTTAAACAACCACTTCCAGTGAAAATAAAACGTTGGAGATCACTTTGTTTGGCCCCGTGTGTCCATCTGGCCCTGTGTGTCCATCTGCAGCATGTCGGAGTGTTTGGTGCACGGCGTCCCCATGTTCTATCACACAATGGGTTTGATACATATATACACAGATATATGTATAAACATATAGATATGTGTATGCATATACATGCATATGTGTACATAAAAATTGTAGAACATCCAAACAAAATTTTCTTTAAAATAATAGAATAAAATATTTTTGCCAAGCGATTTTCTCTCAATGTGGCGGTATGCACCTTCATATAAAATCTATATTTTTTAAATATGCTTGATATACCTGGAAATTATTGTTTATTTCAACAAATCAGCTTCATAAATTAGCCTGGCAGCCAATCACAAATGAGCATGGCAAATAACGTTTCAGCAAACAACGGCATTTAAGTTTATACTTTTAATAATTATTGAAAAAGATGAGATTTTATGATTTAAAAATATATATATTTTGATTATTGTTTGTATTCCAGTAATTAGTCAGAAACCCAGTGGGATTTGTTCCGTTTAGCTCAGTAACCGCTAACCGCTATTAGCGATTCCCATATTAAAGGCGCGTGGGCGAAACGTGCGCTAATAGATTAGCCACAGACTTTTAAGATGCGCGCTGAGAGAACGGCAGCTATTTATTACTACATGTTGATTCTGAGTTTTGGGTCAGTGTGAAAATCTAACACTTTGAGTCTCACTACTCTTCATAATGTCTATTGAAGCTGTTATTTGCTCTTTTTTTTTTTTTTTGAAAATCGCCTTTATGATTAATTTGCATCCTCTTAATTCTCTAAATGTAGTTTCTGTCATTACATAAATACGCCTTATGTAACGGCAGCTGATTCAAGTAGCCGAAATTATCTGCTTTCCCAAAGAGGGAGTTCTGTCAGGAATGAATGTAAACATCGCTGCAGCTATTCTGTACAATAAGTAACGAACATTTCCTGGTGGGTTTGGAAAGTTACTGGCTGCACTCCCTGTTTATGACGAGGCTGGCTGTTGACTTGTACTGGAACATTGTGTTCTCCTAAACGCTCCTATACCGTAAAAGCTACCATTTTCTTTTTATCCAGTCCGGGTTTGGTACAATGCATATTCGCATGATTAAAACCGTCTATTACGCGGTTGCTCCGTGTCTCAGTTCGGGTTTGTTTTCATAAATCCTCAAAAATTCTGAGGATTTCCGACAGCACCCGAACGCGGCAGGGGGGCGTGGCCACCGAAAAAGAACATTATGGTGTGATACGTGCTCAGGAGCACCATCGTGGTGGAGGCTTGGTCGTCATTTAACGGCGGTACAAGTACAGCAGCTCGCTGCCAGACACGTCCCCGGACCTTCAGGTTTCAATCGGAGAACCTGTAAACACCCGCTTTGTTATGGGAGGAGATTATAAATCGCTGCCCATGAGATCTTCTGTATCTATTTGCTAACGGAAACCTTTGAGGAAGGAAGAATAGGAAGGCTGGTTGATCTGTCACTGCAATAATTCCTACAGAAGTCTATGTGCTCCCAGTTGTAAGGTTTGTTATTTTATTCGTGGATTGACAGCATGGAGCAAATTAGCACGGCAATTCAATTTAATGCAAACAGTAATAACTACTGGAATGTGTGACATTAGACAACAGGCAGAGTGTTTTGGGGTTTGCATTGTTAACCGTTGATTTGATAACAATCTGATTGTTCAGGAATGTAAATACCGTTCATAACAAATGTGAATGCATGCTCCTTGTCTCCTTGAAAAGAACCATTTGTAATATGCTACCACCACTTTAATGACCACCACACTTATGCATAGCATGCAGTTTCTGCAGAGTCCAGAGTTGTTTTGCTCTTATAATAAGATGGCTGCCTGCTGGAGATACACCAATCAAACTGACAGAAACCGATTTTTACCTTAGATTGGTTCTGATTGGGAAAAATCAGATTAAATTCTGAATAATCTCTGTTTCCTATTCATTAGAATCACCAAAACTAAGATTTCTCACTAAAATGAGTCTTTAAATAAATTTTTACTGAGTTAAAGTGAAATCAATTCAAAGCATGCATCACATTTTCCTCTTTTATTTGTTATGGTCCTTTAAAGAAGATCAAATCACAATAAAAAATACACAGAATTCTGAACTATGTACTTGTTAGGATTTTACGTTTTAAGTGCAGAGCAGATAATGGGGAGACTTTCTTCCCTCCATGTGTGGATCTGATGTGATGAATTTCAGTGCAGCATCTCTACTCCCTGCATGTCAAACACATTTACACTCTCAACGTCTTCTGGCCTCTCTGCAGCAGGCATCATGGATGACGACCTGATGTTCAGCATGGAGGAGGAGGGCAGCGCCCAGAGACCCTCCACTCAGAGAAACGGCGTCAAACACCGGACTCGCTCGCTCAGCGACGCAAACGCCAGCGACGACGACGAAGACGAGGAACACTTCATCTCGCCTCTTCTGTGCGACTCCGCTAAAGAAGTCTGCAACTACCTGAAAGACCTGGTTTACACACGGCAGCTGTCAAACTCGCTTCCAAAGAGCAACTTCCTATACAGGGTGAGCAGCTCAGAATGATGTCAGCAAACATTGAAATTAGCGAGATGATTGCTTTGCTTAGCAATGAGTACAGTTTATAAGAGCTCAGTTCTGCAGTCTGTGAATATCTGCCTTAAAAGGACAGATGATCCGTGCATGTCTGCACACACTCACCCAGTACGTACGTGGTATTTGTGTTGTGTGTACTCTGTATGTGATTACAGCAGAGGAGGCGAGCCACTCATCTTTAAATGTACTTTTCTTTTTAGAAGAACAGGAAGTACCAGAGAGTTGGTTTCAGCTCGTATCCATATGTAAACACGCCTCTTGCTGCTCGGCCCTCCAGGCCAGCAGCTAGGCTGCACATAAAGAGTTTATTCTCCGCTGCTTATCAGGGAGAACGCCCCACCAGAAGGAATCAATGGACTTTTGTTTGATTTTATATCTTTTTTTTCTTTTTTTCTGCTTATTGATGTTTGTAAAAATGTTGATTATTTTTTTGTAATGGATAATTAATGGAATCCATCCAATTTCTTCTCCAAATAGCATGAAAATGAGGCGGAGCGTCGATCGTACACTGTAATCTCTGAGAGCGCACGGGTATGTTTCGGAGTTTCAAGTTACACTTTCTTCTCCCTCTGCCAGCGACCATCCACGCCTCCATTCTTCCCTCCCTGCTCGTAGTTGGCAGTCCTTTTCCCTGCTCTTTGGTTTTCCTGGTGGTTTCCACCTTTTATAATTTACCCATCGCCATGCTGACTGACGCTTGCTTCATGACAAATCCCGCTTCACATCTTCCTTTCCTTTCAGGATGCATAAGTTTTCACACTGTATTTTTCTTTAGAGTAAGTACTCTACTCTAATTTATGAGTAGAGTAAACAACAAGAAATTATTTTTGCAGTGCCTCAAAAAGTACTCACACCCCCTGAATCTTTTTATATTTTACTAAGTTACAACTTCAGTATTTTACTGAGATTTTACATGCTAAGCCGACACAAAGTCGTTTATATTGTGAAGTAACACAAAGTTTTCTGAAAAGAGTTCCATGAAATTCCCCAACCTGGTCACAATCATCTTTCCACCTGGTTTGCACCTTTTGAAAAACTTGTAATTTTACTAAATGGATCAAGTTCATATTGGATGGAGAGGGTTTTCAATTCCTAACAGAGATTTGTTCTGCACTTTGACTAGACCGTTTTGAAACATCAAGCCCTATAATCTCAATCTAAATTTTTTTTTAAGTTACTGTTCAAAATGGAAAACGCATGAAAACCTCTCATCCAAGTTAAATAATTTTAAAAAATATCTACCTGCTAAACTTGCCTGTTTCGTCTACTGTGTCAGAAAGAGCTTGATGAAGACTTTTGTCAATTTTATTTCCACTCAGAACAAACTAAATCTCCAAAGATTGCTAATAGAAAACTTTAATAAAGACTGACATCTTGGGATCATCAATTCCTCATAATAACTGTTTATTTTCATGTTGTTGTGCACATCTTTACCGAGGTGTACACTGATATGTAGCTGTATTTCTGGGGAAAGAAGTGATAAAGTTCAGAAAAGGCCAAAAAATATGCCAAGAATTACCTTCATTGTGCAAATTGAGCAGCTTTGAGAGGAATTAATCTCTTTGATTTCAATGTATGAAAAACAGGGATTTTGTCTTTCTGGATTTACGTTTCAGAGACTAAATTGTTTGTCTGCTGCAGGCGGCATGGATAAGCGCCATAGAGAAGGCCCGAGCCATGCCCGACCCCTGGGCGCAGTTCCACCTGGAGGACATTGAAACTGAACCCTGCATTCGTTACAGGTACGAACGACTCACCATTTATTCACTTCTTTGCAGGATCTGTGTTGCTTTTCGCTGAAACGTTTCCTGTTCTCTTCTTAACGAACCGTTGTGCACAGCTTGAACATGAATCCAGTCCCACACAAAAGAAATAATGTCCCCTAACTACCTTTTGTCACTACAAAGTATTTTATTGGGAGTTTATGTAAAAGACTGAAATAGAGTGTATTACAGTCGTAGCGCGTCAAAGAAGTACATAATATTTTTATGCTAATAAAAGTCTGAAAAGTGTGGCATGCATTACTATACTGGGTATAGACGGTGGGTCAATGGATAATTTTGTAAAGTTAAAAAATGGAATAAGTTGCACTACTTATCTGAAACTAAATGTGTACTTTTTAGCCGACATGCAAAATCCCATGAGGCAAAACCAATCCTATATACATTATAGTGGAACATGGTGGTGGCAGAGTTGTGCTGTGGGGATGCTTGAACTGTTTTTATTTTTTCCAAAACAAAAACTAGAGCAACAATTTAAATCCCTAGATATGCAAAGCTGGTCAAGGGCAAACTTGCAGCCTTGATCGCAACAAATCGAATTGACTTAAGGGGGCAGATTACAAATGCATGCCACACTTTTCAGATTTTCACAGTTTCTTCACACTCTTGTGTTTGTCTGTTGCATAAAACTTCAGTAAAACACTTTGAGTTTGCGGTTGCAGCATGGCAAAATGTTGAAGAAGTACAATGCATCAGTTGAATTAGTCACATCATCACTTTTCCTAGTCCATCAGAAGCTTTTAATGTGCAAAACTATATTCAGCTACAGGCATACCATTTTTTATTTTTCTGCAGCTCTCAGTGGTGTTGCTCACTTGTAACGTTGTTTTTACATAAAAACATGACCTTTGAACTTGCTTCAATGTGTAAACACAAAGCTGACACATTTTATCTCTTAGAAAAGTCGATGTAATGACTTCGCCATCATGCAGTAGCTTGTTTACAAACTCCAGTGCGGTCGTCGTGGGCAGGTTGGCCTGCGACTGGCAGCGGACTGGCAGCCGACTGACTGGCAGCCGACTGGCAGCCGACTGACTGGCAGCCGACTGACTGGCAGCCGACTGACTGGCAGCCGACTGGCAGCCTGACTGGCAGCCGACGACTGGCAGCCGACTGGCAGCGTGTTCACATCCCAGGATCAAATGTCAGCATTTTGGCCTCCGCTGTTGACAACATAAAATAACGGCCATCTGTTCCTCAAGTTGTTTCTTAAAATGATTATCTTACAATTTGGGTGGGATACCAAGTGTGCACGCAGAAATTAAAGGCCAGCTTGGCAGCTAGTAGCTCCCTAATCAATGGTGGGAAGAATGTACAAAGGATGTGGGTGTATGCAGAGAGCATTTTGAAATGAGTTCCTGTGGGTGGAGGGATTGTCTGAGCCTGGGATTTGCCCTGCTGTGTTATTTCTGTGTGCTAAATTTACCTGCCGTAACCTCATCCCCTCTCTGCACCCTGCAGCCTGACTGGTGTGGTACTCTGTGTTACCAAGCCTGAAATGTCAGCTTGAAGATTAGATATTTGTGAAGTTATTTTCTTCTTTGTACTTTCTAATGTCTGTCTATCCTGCAGGATAAACAAACAGACCTCAAAGGAGTTTTCTATCAGCAGATTGGCTGATTTTCCTCCCTTTGCTCCCTGCTAAACATCATCATTCAAAATGAAAGCGGTCAGGGTGACATCTCCTTGGAGGAGCAAAAAAGAGCTCCCAGAACCTTCTTGTTTTGTTCTGTTTTTGTTTTACCCACATAGGAGAGCAGATGAGTCATGTGGCTCCCTGATGAGAATAGATAATGAGCTGTGGACAAAGTCTGGCGCTTGGCAAACATAAATGAAGTACAAGGAGGGAAGCAGTAATCTGAGAAAGGAAAGTGGGTCAGTGGTGTAACAGGTGTGGAAGGGTGATATTAAGTAACAGGTGGATAAATAAACAGATATGTTTTGTCTCATAGGGTTGCCGGGTTTAATCACTCGGCCGAGTTACTTGCGTTGAACTGCAATATGACAAAGAAAAGCGTCAAATACTTTGTTTTAGGAAACAAGTGTTTCAGTATGTTTGCTAACTTGCAGAGCAGAGTATGACTGCTACAGAATTTCCCTTTAATTTAGTGTTGAAACACTGTAATTAGAAATAGTAAAACTCTGCATTGCAAAACAACAGAAGTCATGTGGTCGTAAAGTCATCATCTTTCTGCAAAGTAAATGTCTGTCTCTTTAACACCAGGCACTCTTTCTTTTTTGATTGGCTGCTTTATTTCAGTGTTAACAGGATTTCTGCTTTTGTTTGGCGGTTAGATATTGCTTTTATTGCCACCTTTTACTGAAATAATGAGTCAGTTTTTTGGTGCATAGCTATTTTGTTGGGTTTTTTTTTTATGTATGTGGGTTGTATTTAGTCACCTCAGGTGCGTCCAACACATAAATCACAACTGAGTATCCATCAAAATCCATTTAGGGCCAAATGTAATGTTCCAAACTTAATTACAAGTTTTTTTTTTTTTAAAATGCAAGTAATCCTGTTGTAAAAAAGTCAACTTGTTAGTATTTGTGCCTTCTGCATTTTGTTGTCAAGTTAATTTGTAACTTTCAAACCAGTGTTTGCAAAACTACCATAAAAGCAAATGACAGATCTTTTTTTTTTTTTTTACTTCCTCTCATTTACAAAATGCACACCATCTTTGCAACCTGGTCAGATCAACATTTTGTGACTTTTAGCGAGGCTTTAATACTCTGTGTGTTATTAGACCTGTTAAAATGAGTGGATGTATTTGGGAAGATGTTTTTCAAAAGTTGCGTCTTCCTTTTCACAGGTACAGCGCGATCACAGGAGAATGGGCTGAAGACCAGATCCACGTCAAGATGGGGGCACAGGTATTTCTTCTCACCAAGCATTTTGCACCAGCTTTGAAAAATATCCTGCTTTCCTAAGTTTAAAGTTGAAATTGGATGAATTGTTAAAGAAATCATTTTGTTTTGTGAAAAAAAAAAAAAAAGTATTAACAAACAAGTCCTAAAAGAGATTGTCCACAGTTATATGCCCTAATGTTAATTACCATTACTTGGTTTGACTCAGGTTAAAAATTATTATATTATTGA
This sequence comes from Poeciliopsis retropinna, assembly GCA_010277075.1. NCBI lineage: Eukaryota > Metazoa > Chordata > Actinopteri > Cyprinodontiformes > Poeciliidae > Poeciliopsis > Poeciliopsis retropinna. The sequence goes on from VMRM01000023.1 coordinate 1,681,428, forward strand.
AAAGTTAGTTCATTTCAGTAACTTAATTCACAAAGTGAAACACATTTTATTGATAATTTTATTGATAATTACACACATACTGACCTTTACTTTAGTAAACTATGATGATTTTCTGCTTATAGTTGGTGGAAAAATATTTAAGAGTAAAATATTTCATCAGATCAATAAAACATTTTAATACAGAAATGTAATCTTAATTTTAAAAAAAGTAATATTTAATTTAATACCTGCTTAAAGGTTATTTCTAAAAGGTGCTTTAAATCTGACAAATGGGTCTCATCGATTGCATACCAGTTTATTGATTATGGCTGTCTGCATTGCATATTTTTAAATTATTTTCCATTTAAAAAGTCTTACGTAGAGTAAAATTTACATCTTGCATCGAATTAAGTCTTACTAAACACAAAAAGCGTGATAAATCCTTAAGTATTTATGGTTACAGCCTTTTCTTGTCTGTCTCATTTGGTTGTTGAGTGGGACTTTGTTGTCCTACCCAAAAATAAAAGGTAAAAATAGCAAATTGCACATTAATTTTTCCTCTGTCTGGTTTCTTACAGCCCTTTGGGAAAGGAGCCATGAGGGAGTGTTTCAGAGCGTAAGTTAAAATCCTCCTCCACATTATGTTTCCTTTTCCTCCTGTAGGGACGTCTGGTCAATATAAACACAACAGAGATTGATCGCTGACCCATATTGCTGCACTTCCTGCTCCAACTCCTGGGGACTGCTGTTGATGGCGCCGTATTTTTAGACTACAACTCTAAAAATAGGACTTTGAGTTTAGTTCTGGCTGTAATCCCATGAAATTGATTCCCCAAATGTTTATTGTTTGAGTAAATTAAATCCCTGCCTTGTTTATTTTCTGAGTAAAGATATTAGACTAGAAGTGCGAGTTTTGCATATATCCTATTAAAACAGAATAACTGGGTGTGGTCAAGTGGGCGTGGCTTATCTTAATCAGAATAATTAAAGAAGCTTTTCAACAATGTGGTTTACCACTTCCTTTCTTGGACCCCTAATTCATAAAAAACAATATTTTTCAATGTATTATTCCTCAGTAATGTGGAAAATCAAAACCAGTCAATCTTAGGCTCGCATGAAATCTCTGAAATCTCTTTATTTTTATGGGAATTAATATACATTTTTATACTCAAGACAAATATACATTTCTGTTTTTGTTTCCCCTCCAGCAAGAAGTTGTCCAACTTCTCACACAGCAGCAACTGGAAGTCGGCGTCCAACTATGTTGCCAAGCGCTACATGGAGACCGTGGACAGAGAAGTTTACTTTGACGACGTCCGGCTGCAGATGGAGGCTAAACTCTGGGGGGAGGAGTACAACCGCCACAGACCTCCCAAACAGGTAGAGGAACATTTAATGTCCATCTTTACGCAAGGAGAAGATGACAATCTATGCGTTGTAAATTTTTTCTAGGGTGTTTATGCATTCTTAAAAAGTCTATTTAAAATGAAGGCCCTGAAATGTCCTAAATTAATTTAAAAAAGTAAGTTGGCCTTTAATACGTTATTCCAGGTCATAAATTTTGTAGTTTGACACATAAAAGTATAAATCGCACTCAGACATCTTCATTGCTTCTGTGACTTGAGACGGTTGAGACATTTGGTCGCACTGGACTCGGTTATAAACTATTTACAAGAAATAAACATAATATGGGAAAAAAAGTCAACATTGTGGGGAATTGGTGGAAAAAAATGTGCATGTGATTTTAGTATGTTGGAAATATGAGAGAGAAAGAAAAATGTTATTTTTTTATTATTAAATTTTGGTGAGTTTTTTTTTTTTTTTTTTTTTAGAAAAATAAAGAAACATTAAATTTTAACAAATACGCTATAGGGAGATTAAGAAAGTAAAAGTATTCAAAATGTAGTTAGTTTTTTAAGAAAACTGTGAGAAACTGTGTGAAATTCTATTCATCGTGGTCTTAAAAAGTCTTACGTTTGATTTGGTGAAACCTGCAGAAACCCTGATTTATTATAAAATATTTCAGGTGGACATTATGCAGATGTGTGTGGTGGAGATGACGAACAGACCGGGAAAACCGCTCTTCCACCTGGAGCATTACATCGAAGGGAAGTACATCAAATACAACTCCAACTCTGGCTTCGTGAGGGACGACAATATCCGACTGACTCCACAGGTGAGAACTGCTACATCTTGCTTAGAAGATGCTTTGTTATGATTAAGGTGCTTTGAATCACTAAAACACAAAAAACCCCATCATAAACCCATCATATAGTGAGCAGATGTGAAAATCCAGAGGCGGTCCTAGCCGGTTTGGCGCCCTGGACAAAAAAAACCCACCGGCATGTTTTGGTGCTGAGCCATTGGGTGATTTATAAGCTAACAGGAGTATTTTAAAGTCTAATGCTCTGAAATACAGTGAGCTATAGGAAGAACTTCAAAACAGAGGTGATGTGCTCTGTTTTCCTGGTTTCCTGGTGTAATGTCGCTCTTTCGTCCATCAGGCCTTCAGTCACTTCACCTTCGAGCGCTCGGGCCACCAGCTGATCGTGGTCGACATCCAGGGAGTGGGCGATCTCTACACAGACCCTCAGATCCACACAGAGAAGGGGACGGATTTCGGAGATGGAAATCTCGGTATGTTTCTTCTCTTTTTCAGATTTAGCTAGTTCCTACTGGCAGCAGGAATTCCTCAATCTGATACATTCCAGGTGTGCGAGGCATGGCTCTGTTCTTCCATTCCCACCTGTGCAACAAGATCTGCAAGAGCATGGGCCTGACGCCTTTCGATCTTTCTGAGCCAGAGGCGTCCCAGCTGGACTGCACCAACAAACTTCTGGTAATTTTACCATTTTTGTGCTCTCTGAGAGATTTCTGAAAGCAGCAGCTGGTTGCATCAACCACAGCTTACCAAACGAATCCTACCAAAGTCTGGAAACAGAACCAGAGTTCAGAAAAATGTTTAATATTTAATTAGATATATAGATTTTAACAAGTTAAAAATCTTAATTGGATCTCTCTTTTTTTACATACAAAAGTACCGAGCTGGAACCTTTGTGTTGTGTTTCTGGTACGCCTGTATATCTGACGCACAAGCGGCTGACAAAGCTGTGGATAACAAAGCCACTTCTCTTTTTAACCGCCTTTAATGGGGGTTAATTTTTGCTTCAAAAAACATTTAGATGGGATGCTGGAAAAGACTCCTGGTGTTTATCCCTGTAGCTATTCAGGCTTAAAATAGGCTGGACTTTAACTAGATTTACCTAGTTGTTTACTGTTGCCATGTTAGGACTCCAATGCAACATTCTTCTCCCTCTAATCTGAGTTCTTTTACCTCTAAGTTTTTTCCTCGCTTTTTCCCAGAAGTCGGCCAAGACGGTCCTGAGGGGCTGTGAGGAGGTCTGCGGCTCGCCTCGCGTCCGCACCTTTTCCGCCAGCCGCGTCCCTCCGCTGCTGTCCCGCCTGTCCGAGCCGTCATCTGCGGACGAGAGCGCGAGCGACGTGGACTCCATCCCCTGCTCGCCTCTCGGCCTCCCCTTCTCTCCCATAGTGGCACCTGGATCCATGGGCAAATCCTCTTCAGGTACATTCCTAAACCTGTTTTTTGTTTTTTTTTGTTTTGTTTTTTGTTTTTCCCTGGCAAAAGCATCCATAAACTAAATGGAGTCCATTTGTGACTGGTTTTAACTTTTTACTGCGTTTTCCAGGCTTGTCTCTTTCTGGAATGTACGAACACGACAGACTGAACAACAACACAGCAGATCACAAGGTGAGCAACGACTAGGTGAATTGAACTGGAAACAGAAACGTGAGCTGCAAATGAACAACACAAACATTATCTCAAAAAATAGAAATTCCAAGTTTCTTTTACCTCAGGTTAATCAGCGCAGCATTTTGCTTGAACATTCATTTGTGTCAAAACAAAAACCTTAAAGATTTTGATAAAAAATGAATCTGTCTGCTTTACTGGTTATTTTTAGTTTTGTTTACTTTAATTGATATCATAAATGATAGCTCGCTAAAACGTAAAGTTCTCATATTGTACTGAGGACAAAACATAGATAACTACACAAACAGTACTTTCCATAAAATGTTGAAGACTTTAATAAAAATAAAAAAAACACACAAAATAGTATGTATAATTATTTGAATGCTAATTTACAATGAAATATTTAAGTATCAAAATATATTACTTTGAAGGAGTTGTTAGCTCAGCATTTAATAATTATATTTAGGTATTCAATATTTTCTTTATTTATGTATTCATAATTATGTAAGTTGTCACTGTGTCCCTAACAAATGATGAAACTGCAGTTTCATCACTTTTTCCCATAGCAATGTTAGCGCCATCTACTGACTCTAATGTGTAAGGCTGGCAGGTAAAATAAATTACAAATTAATATTTAATTTTTGCACTTAGGAATTTATTTAAGCATTATTGAAACACTTAAAAATTGCGTTTATTAAATGTATGGATTTATAATTTTATTTAACTATCCTATTAAATTGCGTCTCTATGTTCTCATGACTCTGGAGGCTAAGCTGATTAAAAACGCGTTCAATGTTCCCTGAATCCCTTCTCCCACACACAGAGGGTTATGGGCATTCAGCTCTCATTGCGACACTGCAGACATTTGCGTGCGTGCAGGTCAGCAAACAAACAGCAGTTAGGCCTCCTGGATGAGGAGGCTTTGCGTGGGTCCAAAGCGGATTTGTGAAAAAGCTCATCACGCCGTCGGCGGCTGAGGCCGGCGCAACAATGCTCGGGTTGAGAAGCACAGCTTGTGGCGCTGCTGCTTGTGAAAACAATGTCCTGAAACACTCCATTATGTGTGCCAGCTGGTCCGTTTACAACTCTAAAAAATATTGATTTCGTTTTTTTTCCCCGAGTTTTAAGATTCATCAAAGATTGAAAATAAAATGGAGAATTCCAAGTCTCTTTTTGGTTTCTTATTTATTGCTTCTTTTTTTTTTCACACAAGTCAACGTTTTGTTTCCTGTCTGCAGGACTCGGAGAGCGGCGGAGACAGCGGCTACCCGAGCGAGAGGAGGAGTGAAGGAGATCCTAATGATCATGTAGACGGGGTAAAGACTTTAACTTAACCTTTCTTTGATTTAACATCAATAAAATTAGATTATTAAGTTCTGACAGGGGAGAAACCTTTTGAGTTTTTAATAACACAGTTAAACATTTAACTTCCTGACACTTTAAGTTGTAAAATTTCTTTCTCTTTTCAGCTCCAGCAGATTACTATTAACTTCAGGACTGTCTGCAGCTAATCATTATTCTGGATATCAATTAATGTGTCGCTTATTCTGATAATCTATTAAATGGATCAAAATAATTGGCCCATTATGCTAATTTTTATTTTTATACAATACTAGAAATGCTTTAAAATATGCAAATAGACAAATAATCCAGTCAGTTTTTTAAGAAAATAATTATTTTGTTTCCTAAAGTGAAACAACAGGATTCCTTTTGTAAACATTTGTAGCAGAAGATGCATTTGCAGCTAAAAAAATAAAACTTGTTACATCAGTTTCTGAAAAGCTTTTTTCTGCTTGACTTAATATCAAGTTGAATTTAATGTGTTTGTTTATCTGATTAATAAATAAAAAGCAGAAGGTGCTCAATTAGTGTTTTTTTTATTATTATTTTACTGAATTTGAACCAGGTGAAGCTTAATTTTGCCATTTGAGGTTTGCTTAAATGTAAATTTTTTTTTTTTTTTGTAGTTTTGGCTTATTTCCTGTGTTTTATTCATTCAGTAATTTGCCGTTTTTGAGTCTTTATACGCCAGTCAATAATTAATCAATTACTAAAGTAGTCGATGATCATTTCCGATCAACCATTTCCACTCTAATTAAGTTAGTTTTCTCGGACAGCAGGATTTATAATTTGTGTATCATCGTTCAGGTCCATCACCGCTACAGACTTGTTTCTGAGTCGGATGACGACAGCATCAGACGGGTAAACAAACCACGTTAAATGTGAATGCTTTCCTCCGCTGAATAATTTTCATTCTCATTATCCACTCCTATCTTCTTCACTCATTGTCATGTTTTCACATTTGCCTCTCCTCCACTTTTCCGTAACATGGCTCCTATTCCTCTCGGTTGTTTCCCTCCTGTGACTAGAGGAAGATGGTGGCTCCTCCGAGAGTCTCAGCGAATTTATACTCTGAAAGTCCCAGCAACGAAGGGGTGATTATCCGCATGTAGTCTACATAAGGCAGCTGTTTCCTCTGAAGCGCTTTTTCTGTTCCCAGACGCTTTGCATTTGCATATTTTTTTATTGAGCAGAAAGGTGTGCAGCTATTTCAATGTGCACAAATATTTGGAATCGCAATAAAATGATTTGTGGAAACGAAACACCATCTACCTCCAGTTGACGCACTCCGACACTTCTCATGACAATCGCTTTCTGTGTGCTTCCTGTTTGTTCTGCAGCTCTCAGCTCAAAGCCTGCTGCTTGTCACTTCCTGGACTCCATCAGAATTGGTCATAATTAGGTTTCTGCTTCTGTTTTTTTTTTTCCCTCTTCTTCTTACCTTGGTTGGATGTTTTTCCTCAGCTGACGGACGAGAAGTGGAGCTTCTTCCACTCGTCTCGGGCCCACGTCCACCGACCGTCCTGCGTGGCCACCGAGGTGGAGCGTCTGAACACTCTGCTGCAGAAGAAGATCGGACAGTCGATCCTGGGAAAGGTAAATCTAAGAACATCACATTTATTCAGATTCATATTAGCTGCGTGTTAGTAAGTTTACCACATTACTAAGCCTGTCAGACAATCAATAAATCAATTAATCACATGATAAATTAAAACAAACTCAATGGATGAGAAAAGTCTTCAGTCTGGTGATTTGGTCTCAACCAGCCCTTATTTTGAAGTAGTTTTGTTTATAGAGACTCCATGATTCATTTTATTTGTTGTTTACTTTTTATTTATTTTGGATATTTAAAATATCTTCCGATTCCAGTGTCAAAATGTTGATTTAAATGTAAAGTTTATTGATCTTTGAGAATGTGTTTTTGCGTCATTATTACTTGAAAAGTGGTCTCAAAATAACAATTTTATCATTTATGGAAATAACTTCTGGGACAATTTATCATCAAGCATAATTTGTTATTGTAAACATTACAACAAAAAAATAAAGGAAACAAAATGTGTCATAAGATCCGTCATGCTCCATCCAACACATTCTCTGATATGAATCATTTTAGCACAACTGATAGAATGTATTTAACCATTTTTATTTTTGTTTTGACATCTTCACAGATTTCCAAACCTGTGCTTTTCTGTCATTGTTTGGTTCTGCTGCCCAGGTCCACCTGGCCATGGTGCGCTACCACGAAGCGGGCCGGTTCTGCGAGAAGGACGAGCAGTGGGATCAGGACTCGGCCATGTTCCACCTGGAGAGAGCCGCCCTGTGCGGAGAGCTGGAGGCCATCGTAGCCTTAGGAAAATGTTACCTGCAGCTGCCTCATCACATCCTCCCAGACATGGAGGTGGAGGTAAACACACACACACACAGCTTCATTTTACTGCTTATTTCACTGGGAAGCTGACAACAGTTGGGTTAGGTCTGTTCCCACTTTGACTCGCGTGGGTTGTTGACAGGATAACGCAGGAAACAGGATGAAGGGGTTTAAGTATCTGCTCCAGGCTGCTGAGGCGGGAGACAGATCTTCTATGATCGTAGTGGCCAGAGCCTTCGATACGGGAGCCGGTCTGTCTGCTGACAGGTCAGTGAGGGGTCACTTAAACATAAAAATGCTTGAATTTCCGTTAGTTGTTTAAGGTTTGAAAAGTGCTTTACTTCTGTGTAAAGTCATCGAAAATGCTTGATACTCAGACTGCGCTGCTGTGTGGTTATTTTACATGTGATTAAAAGCCTAATAAAATGACAAAATTTTTTGCTGTTTGTAGTTAAACTTTTCTTATTAGGTTACTTATATTTACCCAAATTATTTCTGTTCTGCTAAATGCCAGAAAACTTGACGTGAACATTTTTTAGAGATCTTATTTGTAACTTTCTTGTCTATTGGGTTTAAGCATTTAATTAGTGCAGGAACATCATTTACCTGAACACAATTTGATTGTTTCAATTTAGTGCATATTTACTATTCCTAATGGCTCAATAACTTATTGATCGTCTTATATTTTGTCTGTTAAAGTTTTTTTTAGATTACTGTGTGAGAGAGACGTTTCAAAACATCAAATTTTGTTGTATTTTAGCTTATCTTGTCTCTGCTGTACCATCAGATGTTATTAATAACTGTAATAAATATCATAATAGTGAATTAAAACTGTCTCTTTTTAGTTCATTTGTATTGTTTTAGTAAACTTTTCCTGGAAAAGTTTGAAAACTTATCTTAAAAATGCTTCAATTTTACTGAAGGAAATGTTCCAATAATGGTGTATTCCTCCCCCTAGTGGATTCATAGTGGAATTACATTATTTCTATCAGGCTTTCTCTCATTGGCTCCTCTGTTTCTGTGCTTCACAATGACAGAAAGCAGGACTGGGCTGAAGCGATCCGCTGGTACGACAGCGCGCTGAACATGATGGACTACGACGAGGGCGGGGAGTTCGATGGCACGCAGGACGAGCCGAGATACTTGCTGCTGGCCAGAGAGGCAGAGATGTTCCAAGAGGGCGGCTTCAACCTTACTGCAGATCCACAGAAAGCAGGTTCGGTTCGGTCTCTGCCTTTTAGTGTTCAATGAAACTGTCATGAAATGTCTGACCCCTTTCAGATTTCTTGATTTTATCATTTGTTTATTTTTTTGCCCTTGAAATCATTAAACTAATGTTTGCATCAGACAAAGAGAATCTGAGAAAAGCCAACCAGCCCATATGTATGCATGCAACTGAACATAGTTTTTGGTATAATTTCACCAGTGAAGTATGCTAAAATATCTTACAAAGCAACAACTTTGCTAAATGCAGAACAAATTTGTTTTAACCAAAAATTCACCAGACATCTGCAGTTTTTGTTAAAATTTCATAAGTTTTTTTTGTTTTTTTGTTTTTTTTACTGAAAGAAATTGATTTGAATTTTTTTTTTTTTTTTCTGATTGCATTATTTATGACTTATTTTCATTTTGGTCTTTAAAATGCCAACATTTCCACACAACTTTACATTTTTGTCTATCTGATTATGTATTTTTTAAATATTAAATGATTGTTTTGACCACTATTGAGTACTTGAGTACCCTTTTTAATTTTTTTTATTTTTTATTTACTTGAGTAATTTAATTTTATGACAACTTTTTACTTTTACTTGAGTAATAGTATGTTGAAGTAATACTACAATTTTTGGATACTCTGCCACATTTGGTTGAAAGTGTTGAATTAAACAGATTCAACAGCTATCATTTAATCATACATTTTTACCTTATCTTCACAAACTATAAGCTCTGTAGCTCATGGAAAACACACAAAAGGACTTTAAAAGAATAACGTGTACCTGTTATTTTATGACAGACTAATATTTGCTCTCGTTTCAGGGGATTTGTTTACGGAAGCCGCCGAGGCTGCGATGGCGGCCATGAAAGGTCGCCTGGCCAACCAGTACTACATGAAAGCCGAAGAGGCCTGGGCACTGGTGGAGGAGTAATGATGGAGACGTTATTGATCCCCTTGAAACCTGTGGGAGTGAACTTTTACACATTCAGCATTTTACCCTGAATGATTATCGTTTACATGTTTTTATGGCAGAATTTTTGCTGTTAGCGGTTTGCCTTTGAGTCTGCTGAGCCACTGACGATCAGATCTCCCTGTTTCTTTCTTTTATCCTGAGGTTAATCATCCTGTCTTTCTTTTCCCTTTAATTTCCTGCCCCTCATTACATTTTATTTAAATGTAAATAAGAAAAAAGGGGTCTGATAAATCAGAACAAAGAAAAATGTTTACTTATTTTCCCCTTCTAATGTTATCAAACTAATGTTGGAAGAATTTTTAAAAGAATTTATGGAGTCTGAAAGTATAAAATAAAGTTTGCCTTGCTTTTTATTCATTTTTGATTGTTTGTTTTTTCTTTGCCTGAAAGTTTTAAAATTCTTATTGTCTTTAAATAAATATTAACGTAGAATATCAAACTTGACTTTTTGTAGCACGTTTCAGGAACGAGGCAGTTCAAAATGCTTTATGCTATAAAAGCATAATATAGTAACCAGTTATGAAGCAAGCAATAAAAATGACAGTTTGTCAAATACCTTTATCAAAATTGTTAAGCAAATATACATTTAATTAGTGCGGGAACGTCATTTAAAAAAAAGAAATGGTTCCAGCAATTGTAGGGCGTAACACATAACACTTGACAGTCTGCAACTCGGTCCAATGATGCAAGGTGAATTGGAAAAAAATAAAAACACAAGCTGAAAATGAATCAACATGGTCAAATATCATGTAGACTAAAATAGAACTGGCAAAGGTGAATTTTTTTTGTCTGTGATAGTAGTTTTAAGTATTTGTGTAGCTGAAGGAGGATTGCATGGACTTGCATAAATGTAAAAATTTTTGTTGAAATAATCCTACATGTAGAGATAAAACTAAAAATCTGCAACTAATTTAAACAATTTTGAAACATGCAAGCTGTTAGCTGAATATTTGAGCAAAAGTAAATCATTTACAACAATACAGAAACCGCAAAAAAATACCAGGACAGTAATCATCAAACTGAGCTTGTTAGGAGCAGTAAGATGCTTAAAGTCTTAATGTATGGAACAGAAATGAACTCCCGACAGTTTCGTTCATGAGGCGTGACAGAAGCACATGCAGGAAACGTGTTGTTTAGTGGTACTAAGACTTTACTCTTTGCTGCCGTTCTCTTAACAGCGAGTTCTGAAGATTTTGCTCCCTTTCACCCACTCATTCTCTCTCTACAGTCCAACAGTTAACTAGTCTTTGTTGTCACATGCAAACTGACCTTGCACGTGAACTTGTCCATTTAAACTCACTGCAAACACAAAGAGCTGATCCTAAACGCCCTGAAACATCTCACCACTCCCTTCTTGCTGTTGATAAAGCCCTGCCTCACCTTCACTAGTTCTTTGCCACACCTTACTCTCCTGCAGGCTTGGACTGAATTTGTGCCAGTAGCAGTAAGTATTGCTAACATTTTGCAGAGGGTGTCAAAAAGTGCCAGCCACATCAGTTTGTTGCAGTGGCCTAGGACACAATTAGTATTTCTAGTCACACAATTAGCCTGTTTAGCTTAATAGTAGCTTAACTGTATATACGATACAACTGTTTAATTACCCCCTTTTCTCAACAACAGACATTTAAATGGAGGTTGTAAAATAACTAAAGAAGCATTTCTGTCATCTACTGACATGAAGTGTGGATATAATGCTAATCTGCAGGATGTACGGTACGATATGAACTAACTGATTGACAGCTCTGACTGGGGAGAGGGGGGTTGACCAGCTGACCAATCAATTTCAATAACGCCCCTGTTTATTAGTGGTAAGTATAAGACCTGTAATAAAAATCATGTACAACAGAGGCAGTATTGCTGTTTTGTATTTATACCCTAATGCGGGAAGAGCAAGCAGGAGGTAGCGTGGCCGAGCGGTCTAAGGCGCTGGATTAAGGCTCCAGTCTCTTCGGGGGCGTGGGTTCGAATCCCACCGCTGCCATCAATCTTTTGTACCAAATTTCTTCAGTTTTATTCATTGACTGTGAGCAAAACAGGGAGAGTTACCTAAGCAACTCAAGCATCAGCTGTGATTAGTATCGCATAAACGACTGGCTGTGCAATTTTGAGTTACCCCCACCCTCCCCACGTGTCTTCTGCGCTGACTCAACATGGTACCTTCAGTCCAACAGTTAACTTCAGCTACCTGAGTTGTGCTCCTCTGCGAGTTCCGCACATTTTTCTTACAGATGTGACGGGCCAAACTGGACTGCGAGGTGTGCAGGTGAGTGTTACTCATGTCCTGGTATGGTTGTTATTTCCGTAAAGATAACTGACTTGTTATTTTTTTCAGCATGTGTCTTTAAGCACGCCAGGCTGTCCTACAGTATGCTAGGCTAGCTGCTACCCGGCTAACAGTCGTGTCTTGTACGTATACAGGAAATCGTAATGTTAAACTTGTAGCACTTTGTCCGACTTTTGCTTTTTACTTGCACATTTTTTTAGTATTTAAGTTTTTAGCTATTTTGAGGCCCGGTTGCCAGTTCATGAGGGGTCTGTGCTAGCTTGCTAATGAAGCTAACGCACCTAAACATGGATTTTTAAATGATTTGCTGTTTCAGTGGGTGTTTGAACGGTATGAATTCACTGTTTTATGGATCTGTTAGACATAGTTTTTATGACTAGATGTTTAGCAACTCATGTTACTGGATTGCTTAGTGTTTCATCATGTGACTGTTACCTGGGCAGTGTCAGTGAATGCATCATCTGCTAGTTTAATAACTATCTTTATAGATGCTATCTCATAATCTCGTTGTTCATACAACCTGACAAGGCTGCAGATAATGTTGATTTAACCATAAGAGTGTATCATTTCAGACTTTTCTGACTTCCAGCCATTGTAACTCGATTTATGTTTGTTTTTGCAGGTTGGCTCTCTCTGTATCATCAGCCAGTCCTTTCTGGTGACCTCTTTCAGCCCCCTGCTCTGATCACAGCAATATGGCTAGTGGTGATGAGGATGATCCCATTATAGAGGAGGTATATCCTTTGTCATAAATCAACATAATTATATAAATATAAAGTGGAAGGGAAATTATAGACTGCATGCAAAGTTTTTTTACTAAAGAAATCCATCTTTTAAGATATGTTTCTTTCAGCTTTGCATATCTAGTTGACTGACATTTTGCATGTTTGTCCTTGCAGTGTAGTTCACTGCAAGGTTTCAGTCTCAGAATATGTGGAGGATATAAGAATATTAATTTTGTCTGAAATTCTCAATTGAGTACAGTTTCTGTCCCTTCTGAAATTAATAAAGAGGCTCTAATTATGTCTCCAAGGATGATCTTAGTAGACATTCCTAAGATGCATGGAGGCAAATCTTGTTTGGATTTGTCTCTGTTGAAAACAGCCCACAAACTATCGCCCTCACTTCTTTCTCTCACTTCTTTCTCGTCAGCCATATTTGTTTATTCTGAACTCGCATTTGCTCTTGAGAGGTTCAGCAGGTTTTTCCATCTGACTGTTTGTGAGGTGTCTATACTCCACACACTGTAGGACTAATTTATGTTTTGTATCATCAAACCTGAAAATGGTTTCAAAACCATTTTCAGGTTTTGAAAATGGGCTACCAATTTTTAAGTCTTGTGCATATATAGTGTGCTTATGTGTCTGTGCTGCACCTAATGTGGTAAGCTAACCTACAGCAGTTCTGAATGAAGACTCATGCCCTAATCTTTTTAGCATTTCTCTGTCAAGACTTAAGGTGAAATAGATGTTGTTTTAGGGTAAATGTTTTGTCAAAGTTGTCCTTCTGAATTTGACCTTAGTTTTTTTTGCAGGTTGTATTATTTGCTTTCAGAATTAGAATGTATTATATTAGATATTTTGTTAGTTTGGTCACACTAGAACAATAATGAACAATAGATGAATGAGATGGTTCTGTTCAGGCTTCCCCTCTTGTTCATATTTTCCATTAAGATTTCTGCCTACAAATGAAAGTTTTGAATTGTCTGGAATTGGATTTATATATTGTTACAAAGTCTCAGTGGTCTGAGGAAAAACTTGCACTGATGTTCATTTGAAAACAACTTTTCTGTTTCCTGTAGATTGATGTGTATCTTTCCAAAAGCCTTGCAGACAAACTGTATCTTCTCCAGGTGAGCTTTTATTTCGTCCTTTTTTTTTTTTTCTTTTGCATTCCTTTGAACTGTCTTTGATGTGATTGACTGTTAAACATTTAAAATATCTGGATCGCTTGCTTCCCTTTATTTATCTCAGTACCCGGTGCGTCCAGGCACCATGACCTACGATGACGTCAGCCACCTGTCTGCTAAGATCAAACCCAAACAACAGAGGGTAAAATGGACCTTTTTGTGACATCCACTGTTTGGTTTCTGTCTTTTTAAGTCTTTGTTTGTGTTTTTACTCCTTTCCTGGATTTGGGCCATTGTAGAAACAAAACAAAAAACAAAAACCAAGGAGTAAATTTACACCAAAAAAGTCAGAAATTTTTATGTTATAATCAGTAAAATCTCAATTCTGGTAAAAAAAAAACTTGGAAGTAAAAGATTTCTTAGAAAAAAAACCCCAGAAATGTTTAAGGTAATCTCAGAAACTTCCCTGTCTTCTTTTATAAGTTTCAAAAGTTGAAAAATGTTGATGTTTTTTCTAGAAAAAATCTGACTTTATCAAATTCTCGACTTTTTAAACTTCTAGAATGTTTCTATTAATCTCATAATTAGAGTTTATTTCTTGCAAATTTTGAACTTTTTAAGCACAGTAACTTTCTTTCTTTTTTTTTTTTCTAGAAAAGTTTAGAGATTTTTTTCCCCTGCCTCTATAAGTATATAAATTACAATTTTTCTCCCTCGTCAGAACAGAAACCTTTATTTTATCATTTCACTTATTGGTTGGTTGGAGTTGCCTTTGAGTTTGTATCAAGCTCACCTTTGCACTTATTAGTCAAAAACATTGAATAAGATCTTTCAGAAAATGCTCTGAACATTTCATCTTTTTCTCATACTTCTCAAATTTAACTTCTCTGAGTATTTGTGCTTCTTTGTGCTGCTTGTCAATCAGCTGGAGCTGGAAATGGCCATCAACACAATGAGTCCCAACTACTGTCGGAGTAAAGGAGAGCAGATAGCGCTGAATGTGGACGGGACGTCCTACGATGAAGCCAACACCTACAGGGCGTACGTCAGCGGTTAAACCATCAGATTTATTTCTGAAAACAAAATAAACTGCTTGGTTTGTTTACTGCTCTGATTGTCCTGCTTATTTTCTCCTCTGCAGAAAAATGATGGACAAACAGACGTTCTCCTCCATTCAGGCCACCACCAACACCTCCAGATATGCGGCTGCTGTGTTTCGCAAAGGTCTGACCTGATTAGCTGGTTCAGCAGCTGCTGGAGTGCCCTATAAAATTAGTAAATAGTAAAGCATCCTGTACTTTTGCGAGTTTAATCATGTGTCTGCCACATACCGTGATGTGTTTCACTGGTATTTTATGTGACGGAAAAACAGGGTGACACCTTATTGTGAAGTGGAAGAAAAATGAAGCGTGGTTTTCTTAAAGAGGTGTGCGTTGATGCATATTTTGGAATCAATCTGATACCAAGTCAATAGCACCATTATCAACGATTCTGACGCTTATATTCTTGTTCCACATTTCGTCAAACTTCTAACATTTCGATGTTTTTCTGGTTTTGCCTTTAACTTTTATTTGGCCAGGATGTGGAAACAGAAGCAGGAGAAAAGCTCAACATACTTGTGTGCATCTTTTAATGTGAGCAGGTGAGCTGCACATCACGCCTCTGACGGGAATCCTGCAGATGAGACCCAGCTTCTCTTACCTGGACAAAGCGGACAGCAAAACCAGAGAGCGCGAGGCGGCTAATGAAGGTGTCTGTTCAACACATTCGTTTTTTTTAAATTACTGCACTTTTACTCCCAGTAAAGGTAGAAAATCACGTCAAAAACGGATTTCTTCTTTGATTTAAAAATTACAGAAGTATCTCCACACTTTGTCTCTCAGCTATCAGGATATTTCTGTCATAAAAACTGAAACTAAGTTATGTCCAGAAGTCAATATGTAACTAATTCCTCCCCTCATTTAATTGATAAAGTTAGAACATATTGATTCTAGTAGGTTTTGGTGTTTCTGCACACATGTGACCAGAGTTTTGTCCCTGCAGGAGGAGATTCCTCTCAGGATGAAGCGGAGGAGGAAGCCAAAGCAATTACTGTGAGTATTTAGATTCAAAACCAAATTAGAGGAGTCCTGATTATTTTTACGTGGAGTTCCCATGCAGAAGAAAGGAGAATTTTCAAAATTTATTCTGGGTCTCATTTTCAGGTGAGGTTTGCCCGACCTGAGTCTGAGCAGGCCCGGCAAAGGAGGATCCAGTCCTACGAGTTCCTGCAGAAGAAGCAAGCCGAGGAGCCGTGGATCCACCTGCAGTACCACGGTGCCAAGGTAGAGGGAGCTCTCTCCATTTATTACAGAAAGTCTTTATTTAGTTTTTGGCGATCCTTTGCAAAATGTTTCACATTTCTGGTTATTTGATTCAGGACAGCCGATCGGATCATGAAAAGCAGTACCTGTACTGTCAGTCAGTGGACGCCTCGCAAAACTCTGAACTGGTCAAAACTCCAAAGTGAGTGTAACTAAAACACATTATGACATTTAAGTTATCACAACATGGAGAATGAATACTTCTTATGTAATATTATGTTATTTTCTTTTTATATGTTGCATATTCCTGTCATTGTGTGAATCTACTTGCTCTGAATGGCTCTCACTTTGTCGCTGTTGCACAAAAATTTCCACATTGGCGGATAATAAAGGATATTTCTGTTTTCCCAAAATGAAACATGCGACAGTGGCCAAAGAAAGCAGACAATGTAATAAGTAAGCTTATTTAAAAAATGAATGTTGACAGAAAGTCGATCCTTAATCTTTCCATCAAGTCTAAGGATGTTTCCAAATCTTAATGTGGACAAAATTATAAGAGATTATAAAAAGTTTAAAAATACTTTTAAAAACTAGTGTTTTTGCATTTTCTTTAGTTTTATGATCAATCTGATCACATTTATTCTGTGACTTTTAGTGTAAAGCAGACTTTGATTCATCCAAATCCGCATTAGTTAATTTATTTAGCTTGATCAAACTCAGCAGGTGTATAAATCTGTTTCTTGTGCTGGGAATGGAATCAATTTTTGTCTTTTTTATTTTCAAATTAGTTCCAAAGAAAAAGCAAACCGAATGCCTTTCTTTGAATGAGGCAAACATGCAAAACTCCCAAACTATTTGTTTAGCAATAACGCTATTAGTCGATTACAATAGAGGAATAAAATGTAAAGGAAAAAAAAGCAGTAAATTAAGCTAAATTCTGTTTTTTTTATTCTGTTCCCGTCTTTCTCTGCTCTTCTCAGGGAGTACTTGGCGATGCTGATGCCTCCACTGGCTGAGGAGAAAATGTAAGCATCACTTGGTTTTATTTATTTTCTTATTGGTGTAAAGCAGCTGCAGAGGTGCATCGTTAACGCGGCCGTCTCTCTGTGTGTTAGCGCCAAGCCTGTTGGTCCCAGTAACGTTCTGTCCATGGCTCAGCTCCGCACTCTGCCGCTGGGGGAGCAGGTCAAGACCCTGATGAAGAACGGTAACAGAAAAAAACATCAGAAATCTATTAAAAAAAACCTTCAGATTTTAATCATTGTTTATGTTTTAATCGGTTTGTTTTACTTCATGTTGCAGATATCTGTTTTATTTATTCGAGTTTGTAACTTTTCCTTGCAGTTAAGGTGATGCCTTTTGCCAACCTGATGGGCCTTCTTGGTTCTGGTACTGACCAGATGTCAGTGCTGCGCTGCATCCAGCAGGTGGCGCTGCTAGTGCAGGGCAACTGGGTTGTAAAGAGGTGAGATTTTTGTTGTCCCTATTTGTTTAAAGAAAAATGTTCAGATAATAGAAGAAAAAAAGTGTGTTTAAAGTTTTATTTTTGTCCACAGTGATGTTCTGTATCCTAAAAACACCTGCAGTGCTCACAGTGGCGTTCCTGCTGAAGTTCTCTGTCGTGGCAGAGACTTTGTGGTGAGATGCTGCTCCAGTTTTTCATTAAATTACCCGAGTCTTAAGTCGGTTTGTAGATTACGCAGCCGTAAGTCAGTGGGTTCTTATTTTTAGATGTGGAGATTCACACAGGAGCGCTCAGTGATGAGGAAGGAGATCACATCCATCATCAAGGTAAGAGGCACTTTGATGCCTGAACTGGGTGATGTTAATTAGTAGTTCACTTTTAGTATTTGTTTATTTCTAGAATTGGACTTGTACAACTTTACATTTCAAACTTCACATATATACAGTATTTTCCAGACTAAAAGTTAAATGTAAACAGAACCAATCGGTAACAGACGAACTCCGTTCTCCATCCCTCCGCCTCCATTAGCTTCCCCCTGAGGACGTGAAGGAGTTTCTGGAGCACGTGGCGTCTCCCCGGGTCAACAGAGGCTGGGAGTTCCTGCTGCCCACTGATGCAGATTTCATCAAGAAGCACCCAGATGTTGCTCACAGACAGAACATGCTGTGGCTCGGTATCCAGAGCAAGTAGGTTGTGTTTGTAGAGCATATTGGTATGCATTAAAGTTAATGGGGTTGCAAACAATTAATCCATTTATGATTAATTGTCGATTAAGTGGTTTATTAGTTAAAAATGAGCTCCAGTCGATTTACTATTAGCGTCCACTCAGACATTCTTTTAGTGGTGTAGTTTGTCTCCTGTGACGGGAAACGGTTCAAACGGATGAAAAATACACTTTATGTTTTGAAACATAAACACTCGACAAGTTCCTTAAGTGTCCAAGTAACAGCGCTCCTTTAGCCGAGCTGAATGACAGAGCCAACTACTCTATTCTGATATGTAGGTGAGGATAATGTGACAGAAAGCCGATGAGACAACGGAGAAATTGTAGCATGATGTGAAAAGACATGGCGCCGATAAACACGGTTGATTTTGAGGGCTGTGGAGAGTTGATACATTTAATGGAGCAAAGCTTGAATTTCCCTTCTAGAGAGGTAGTTCTGTACGAATTAAGTATTTCTCTTATTCTATTCTTTTCATCTTTTATTTTGCTATTCAGCAACCTAAGATATTCCTGTATATACAAGTTTAATGCAAGAAAACTACAATTTTTAGTTTGTTCAGTATTTAACACAGCTGGCACATTGTAATATTCAAACTTTTTTCTCTTTTTTAATATTATGAAAATAATTGCCTTTTGTTATGGAAAGTCAGTCAGGTCTCTTGTTTAAGAAAAAATGGACACTTATTAATTAATCATAAGTTGATCAGTAAGATCAATCAGCTTTAGATGAACTCATTCATCAATAATTTGCTTCCCTATGATGTGAAGGGATTCCTTCTCTTTAGTAAAACATTCAGGCCTGTTTTCTCTTTAAAGGTTGGAAAAAGTTTTCAGCTTCTCTAAAGAAGACTTCATGCCAAAGAATTCCCCTCAACCTGGTGAGTGACGTCTCAAGTCTGAGCCTGGTTTTCTGTTTTCTCCCTGACATCAATCTCACACTGTGTGTTTTGTAGAGCCCGTTTATGTCAGCGGTGTGCAGCGCCTGAGGTTTGCTCAGGAGCAAGCGCAAGAAAAGCAGGCGTCGCTGCAGAGGGACCTGGACAGCAGACATGCAGGGAGCAGCGTCCAGATCAAACAGGAACCCAACGGCAACGGTGCGGAGGAGTTGATGGACACTTCTTCCTCCATCCACAACGGTTCTGTTAATGGTTACCCCAGTGCCACCTCCCCCTGCTTGGATCACACTAATGGAGGGAGCCCCTCCAACAGCCTGACCCCGGAGCTGCAGGACTTTGTGACAAAGACTTTCCAGAAACACGTCGTGCTGACGCTGAATGAGCTGAAGAGACTCTTTAACCTCTACCTGGCTTCCATACCGGCTGGACAAAACGTCTTCAGCTCCATTTCCGACCACATGCTGCAGGACGCTGTGCTGCTCTGCCACTGCAAACAGATAATGGTGCCTGTAAGTATTGACAGAAATGAGTGCTCTTCTGTATTCTCAGTGTTTCAGAGGCTGTGTGTTTAAAAGTTTGTAAAGAGGACATCTTTTGCAAAAATCACATTTTGTGTGTTTTTGTATTTTCATGAGTCTTTACAGCTTCTAAAAAAACAGCCTAAGCAATTTTTAAAAAATCAAAAAGGGAAACCCAGCCGCTTTTTGGCAATCAGAGAATGTTTTATGGTGACTCCTTGTTTTTCTTCCACTTCAGTTTCCTGCTCAGAGTAAATTAGCTCCTGACGAAAGGAAGGTGTTTGGTCTTTGGGAGACGGGAGACAACTTCGACAAGGTGAACTTTACTTCCCACCCAGCATTGATCCACACATCCCAACATTTTCTTATGAAGTTGTTTCTCTTTTCTCCCACAGCACCGCCGTCTGCTCTACGACCTTTTCACAAAGAACCACCGGGTCAGGAGGAACGTGATTCAAGCCAGACTTTCTCAGGATTTGGGCGACGTGCCGAAAGCCGAAGTCGATCAACTGCTTCATGTAAGACGGACACTGACGTTTGAGATCGATAGTGGACTGCTGAAGTATCCTAATGCAAATCCAAAAAGTACAAATTCTTATTCAGCGACTTTACTCTGATACCCCTAAATAAATAAAATGAGTACAATCAGTTTTCTTTAGAAATCAGTTCATAGGTAAGAGGTGTATGTAATCATTGAGCCATGCATGCTTATTCTAGATTGATGTAAATCAAGATTTATTTAGTCGCTGGCCCAAAAGAGGTTTTATAAAGTACTGCCTTTATGTGACCTCTGAAGGAAATTAGATGTACTGTATTTTATGAATGCACACTGCTTATTTTCAAATTATTTTTCAAATATATTGAAGCTAATTTGTGAAAATGTGAAAAGTGGTGTGAATACTTCTGCAGCCACCTCTCTGCCGTCAGTCTATCCTGTCGTTTTGTTTTATTATGATTCTATTTCATTCTATTCAGGAGTGCTGCATCAGCAGTGCAGGGTTTTGGTACCTGAAGGGAACGTTGCAGTCCTGACCCTGATGACCTGCCCGCCTTCGTTCACCGACAGATAATCAAACTCTCTCCCGCGTGTCCGATGGGAGGGCAGACGAGACCCGACAGCCAATCATAGCAGCCGGTTCGGGCCTGAGAGCCGGGGATTGGAGGATGGAGACGTCGGCTGCGCTCTCTGCTCCGAAGAAACTGGGGAAAAAAAAACCAACCTCTGAAGCAGCAGCAGGAAATAAACTCACTCAAAAGCCGTAGAGACTGAGAAGAAATGGTTTATAACTACAATGAAGAAATGGTCAAATATACATTTTTTTTTTTGCCTTTATGACTTTTTTTTATAACCTGGATAGTGTTAGAATGTTGAAAACATTTCAGACTGTTTTTATTTTTGCTCCTCTTTTGGCCAGAAAATACAGGAGACAACTTATTCAGTTTAGGATCCATTCATTTAATACATTTTTTTGAAAGATCTGACTTTGGGTTCAGAACATTATATTTATCAGAGAAGTACGAGCTGCAAGGAGTTAAACGTATGAAGTTCCTTTAACTCCTGAAGGCAACATGGAGACATGATGCATATCAAGTAAATACTGTATTTAACCTGGATCTAGAATCTCCATTAGTCAAATATGTAATAATTGATCAACTTTAATAATTGAATAAACTACTACTGTAAAGTTGGCTTCCTGAGCTGATCAGACATTTTCAGTTTGTTTTTTGTTTTTTTCCTGGAAGTGAACCTTTTTTTCCAAAAAGAACCAATAAAGATAAATTTGAAATAAAATTGTTTTAATTTTGTCTTTAAAGTTGAACAAATTTCCTGAACAGTAAGCACCTTTTTTTCCCTCTTTTTTTAAAATTCCCACCTGTTCAAACGAGGAGTTTTTATTTTAATACAGTTGGAAAAAATGAACTTGAAATATTTGTATGATTGGTCTACAGCTGTATGTTAAGAAAAATAAAGATTTACTCTGGTGAAAAAAAAATAGATTAGAATAGAAACAGCCTTAATTATCCCACAAAGGTGAAATTGAGGCAAAACAGAAGCTTCAGGTAGAAAGGCTGACTCAAAAAATGTCTTGGTGTTAAAAACAATATATACAAAAACAAATTAGCAATAAAAATGCTAATAGTAATATATTGTACAAGACTATAGCAGAAAAAAAAAATTAGATTCAACCATCAACCATATAAAACCATGTCAAAATATGAAAAACCATCACTCCAAAAACACACAAAGGCCTTAATACAGGCAAAAAAAGAACGTGTTTTGACAACAATCCCAAGCTTGTAGCAAAAGCTACAACAGAAAGAGTTTGATGAAGGCACAATTATATCTTACAACGGCCCAGTCAAAGTTCAGACTTGAATTAAATTGAGAATGTGGGGCAAGGAGTGGAAAACCTTGCAAAGTCTGGCACAATTTGAGCTAATTTGCAAACATGAATGAGAAAAAATGTCTACAGATGTGGAAATCTGGTAGAGACAAATCCAGGATTAGCAGATGGAATTACAACATGTTTAATAAAGAACTAACCAAACATCTTGATGTTTAGTAACACAATAACCAATCCTCATACAAATTAACACATGCTTGGTATTTAGCAGTATATTTTGACAGATTTTCCAGATAATTTTTCTTAAAGTGATTAAAGAAATTAAGAGTTAAGCCAGTTTGCAGACGGTGTTTCAGATGAAGTTCATCTCTGAAGTAGAAACCTGCTGCAGCAGGATGTGGAAAGCATCAAAGCTGCACAATCTGCTGGTAAAGCAACAGGAAGAAGCTAACAAACCATTGACATGTTACAGAGACCACATTCACTTTAGAGCATGCAGATGACAGAGGATACAAAGCAGCCAGTTTAATGTGTTTGCTGCAGAGCAACATTTTCTTTTGTAAAAGAGAATTGTGAATATTCTCATTTTGAACACGATTTAACTTCAGCCTGAAACATAGAGGACATATTGGTGCCCCACTTTAAAATTCAAGCTGAGATTACAATCTTTTGTCTTGTTAAAAAAAGAGAAAAGAATCCGATAAACCTCTGCTCTCCGCTTTCAAACATTTACAATAACCTGCGAGGACTGAATCAGGGGATTTCTCACTAGCAGCTTAAATACGGGTGTCAGTTTTCTTGCATAACATAACGGCTTTAACGGTCATGTCTTTGTTCCCCCTCCAGTCGTTAATAACGAGTTTCACATGGACAAGTTTGGTATCCACAGAAACCCCAGATTCTTGACTAAATTATTTAAAAGCTGGTAAAAATAAACATTTGAGTATTTAAGTTTGGTCAGATGTCAGTGACCAGGATCCTTCATCAAGAAGATGGTGTAGGGAGCTCCGATAGTGCCAAAAAGTATAGATTTTATTATTGTATTTAGTTGTTCACTTTTAACAATGTCCTATTGTTTTGTTATAATTTGATAAAAATATAGTTATTTAAAATATTTTTACATCAAAATCACACAATTTTAGATATGTAAAGATACATTTATTAAGCTTAGTAAGTTTTGTAGATGGTAATTTTTACACCAAGGTGTATATATATATATATATATATATATATATATATATATATATATATATATATATATATATATATATATATATATATTTTTTTTTTTTATTATATATTTTTTTATTTTCAAAAACGTCTGTACATTTTCTTTAACCTACCTCAGCTGCATCAATCTTTCAGAGGTGTAACTGTGATTTCCAAAGGTTTGCAGCGTTACTTATAATATTTCTAGAAGGTTTAGATGCTGTATAATGCAAAACAATAATGGCAAGGGAGAAAAAAAATCTAGATTATTTTATGCTCCTTCCTCATTTTCTCTGAAGCCATAGCAACTGCTGTGATTCTGATGGAGTCTAACACGTTTATTTATTGTGATGCCAAAATGATTAAAATAGAATTTGTAATTGCTGAGAAACAAAATTAGATTTGGGTGTATTACTATAAACACATGCATCAGAAACTCCGAAGGGTCCTATGAGTTAAAGATTAGGACTGGATTAGGGGTTAATGTTGGGATTGGTGGTTAAGTGGACCTGTATACTGGGCCAGTATACTGGGCCACTGAAGCAATGCAAATGCGGCTCTCAGGTTCCAGTCAAGCAGAGGCCACCTGACACCACTGTGCTGTAGCTTGGTAGCTTCTTAATGCTAACCCTGAGACAAAAGACTGTCTGAACCAGATCAATGCATCCAAGAACACTGTAAAAACACAAAATCTTACCAAGTATTTAAAGTTTTGGGCTAGCTTCTAGTGCAAATATCTTGTTACACTAAACCATCATGACTTCTTCAACAAGATATAGGACATTGTTTAAGATAAATAATTCCTTAACATTGACAAAAAGTGGCAGATTATTTATTACATGGGGTAAATTTATAAGCAAAATAATCTGCCAGTTGAGCTTGTTCTTTTTTAATCAATATTAATAAATGATTTACTTAAAATAACCTTATTTATCTTGGTGAAAAATTACTTGTAAGTTAGTTTTGTTTTTTTCTGAGTGTGCTAAGGTACTGGAAACTAGACCAAAAATACTTGGTAAAATGTTGATAATTTTGCAGTGAAGAAGCTCAGTGCTGGTTCATGTTTGCTGCATCTCCAGTTGTAAAGGATTGGAGGCGCTGGCCTGGAGCCATCTGTTACGCAACAGATTATTAGCTTTAAATCTAAGCTCTTTACTGCTCAGTGAGGGGTTAAACCTGCAGGTCGCTTACAAGCACAGGCAGATCTGGAATCAGATGACTCGCCCTCCAACAGCACTGTGAGCATTGCTGCATGGCTGTCTGGCAGTTTATAGATCATTTTTTGTCTGAAGAGATGATCCTGGGTTGGGGCCGGTTCTGGTCCAGACTCGGCCTGGAGATCAAATTAACAGGGACCTCAACTGTCTCAGTTAGAGAAACCCACTGAACCTCAAGACCCAGTCGATTACAGGGGTCACACCAAAGAGACTAATTAGTTGGTCTGTCTCATTAAAAACCAGTACATCTAAAGTAAACCACGTAAACATTTCATTGGTCCTCTGAGATGAGATATAATTTGAAATTAGCACCTTAGCATTAGCTTCTGCTAGGCGTTGGTGTAGTGCTTCAGCATTAACATCCGGTATTCTTTCTAATTAGTGGTTCGGGGTTGGTACAATAAACTCTTGCAGTTAGCAATGCCAGGAAGTTTGTAGTATGACAAAATGTGAAAATGTTAAAGGGTGTGTATATTTCTACAGAAAACTGCAGATCTTTTAATATTTAAGCACTATATTTTTTTACTTGGGGTCCATCAAAGGTTGATAATCAAATAAGCTGGTAAAAAGACATGCTCAAGGTGGCTTTGTTTACAGTTTATGGCTCATAGGAGTAACATCACATACATCATACATAGTGCACAATAACAACTCATTTCTAAAGTGCATTTGGTTTATGATGCACCATCTTTCAGCTTAACAAGAACACAAATCCTGCAAGAAGTGCATCGACACACATTCCTTCATGAAGCTTTTACACGTCACAAATACAGTCATTATTATGGTCATTTTGTCTACTGTTATGCATTCAGTTAAGCTACTACACAATTCAAGTGTAATCCCAGTATTATTAAAGAAATCCTATAATAATACTGCAACTGTCTACAGTTGCATTAGAAAGTCTTAAAGGCAGCAGGCAAACTACAAGCAAACAATGTCTTCTTTCACAGTCGCAAAATAAATTAGATACACAAAACATTTACAGTTTAAAAAAAATTTTTTTTATTGAATTTCCTTTACTTCTTGTCAAGATATTTGGAGGGATACTTTGGAGAGCAACTGTTTAAAAGTAAATCTGCTGCAGTTGTTCTGATATTTTCAACGACCTTGGCAGAAACTTTTGGGATTTCTGCAGATTTTACATTTTAAATTTCAAACTATTCAACATTTCTAGATTTTCCTTTATTTTTTCAGTTTATAACATTTGGTATGAAATATTTTCCCAGTGGGCAAATGCAGGTATCATGAGCTAATAAACGTGAAGCTCCACATCAGATGTGTTATGAAGTAGAGTTTAAATTACTTCACAAGATTTGTTCAGAGGTTACTTTTCAAAAACTTCCAAGGTATTTTCTAGACTTTAACTTCTGATCTTATGATCAGATGCAAGAAAATAAATTATTTTTTTTTCTATTCATTTAATGCATTAGATTAAGAATGCCCACTCTTTCAGTCTATGAAGACATCAACCAACCACATGCATTTTGATGCATTTTCTGGAGCTTAATAAAAGTAATAAATATTTAAAACTTATGCTTTAAATTAGGCTAATATTGTAATTCCTTCATTTACTGCAAAACCTACTACATCTATCAAACAACTTCCAGCACATTTTTCTCTTTTGTGTGCAAAAAAAGTCAGAATCAGCAGGTTTGAGTCAGTGGATCTCACTTTTAGGGAAGAGGAAGGATTGTTTCCCAGAACAGTTCCCACACATGAGGCAGAGTACAGTGGAGACTGATGTTTAGGCACCGGTGTTTCTGTGCAAAATGAGCCACTTTTTTTAAATGAGCTGCTTTTATTGAGCCCTGTTCTTTCTGAATTATCTTTATCTCTAAAACTGCTTTGGTTGGAAATAAAAGTCTTTTCCAAGACCGTTTGCTGTGCTGGGAAGACAACATTGGAACTTTTTGCAGAAGAAACTAATTCGAAGTTGTTAGCGCTTCATCATTTGAGGCCCCTCCTCTGTGTTCAATCAGGTCTTCTTTGGTTTTCTGAATGCGGGAAAAGATTTCCCTAAAAAGTTCCTTGTACTCTGGTTGGTGAAAGTCATCCTCGCTGTCGTCCGCCTCCGCTGGAGCAGGAGAAGATTCGCTGTGCTCCGACTCCTGCAGCTCCTCCTCATGCCTGCAACGTCGCAGCAGCTCGTCGTACTTCACCTGCAAGGCGCTGTACTGGGCATCGACCTCGTTGAGCAGCGAGATGCCGCGGTACTTCACCACCTCGGGTCGACGCACACAGGAGCACTCGTGGTCGTAGATCCTGCTGGGAGAGTCGGGCGCCTGGGTGGCCTTCATGTGGCGCTCGCTGGCCCAGCGCTTCAGGACGGCTGGACTTTTGACCGCAGCAGGCACTCCTTCATTCTCCTCCTCTGGGTTGAGTAACAGCAGGCCATGGATGACCTCTGACCTGGCTGACCGTGAAGATGATTGTGATTTCCAGAGCTGACGAAGCTCCTCGGCCTCCTGTTCCAGCTCAGACACTCTGGCCTGTTGGAGGACAAGAAAAAAAGAGGAAAAGGGAAAATAATCAAAAAGTGTTCAAGATGCATCAAGATCCTTCCCAAGTAACCAGCAAACTGAGAAAATTCTGGAAAGTACCTGGTAAGTGCAAAATTCCCATCTTGTATGTTCTTCTAAAAACAACCCAAGTGCTTAAAATAAAAACGGCAAGCTGTTTTTTGGCAGTGGGCTAATGTCTTTTGGTGTCTAGAAAACGAGGCATTTCAAAAACTTCCCAATTGTTGAGCCACGACTGACTGGCACTGCTTCGTTACCTAGCAACCGCAGCTGAGCCCGCCTATTACCTTGCAACCCATGCTAAGTTCCAGCAAGTTTCCTTTGCTGGTTTTAATGCTGTATGGGTTTTCCAGCAGTACAATGGCTGCTGGAAAAGTTGTTGCCTTGCCATTCAGAAACCACTTGCTGCCTTCTTGTTATCTGTGCAGGAGCCATTTTCATATGTGAGTGTAAAAGTTGAGCTGCAGCAGATTTTATTTGGATTTAAAGTGACAAGCGGCCCTAAAACAACTCATTCTGAAAGGAGCAGAACTGATCAGACTAAAATCACCTTCAAGAATTATTTTGTACAAAAAATGTTTTGTATCACCAATGGACCTATCCTAACCTGTTCAAGACAGACTAATAGGTTTCTGTTTAACAGAAATAGATGTGACTGGACAGTTGGTAAAGTGGTGATGAGTTTAGTGTACCTGACATCCCTCCATCCTTGCCAGCTGCTGCTCCAGGGCTGCGTTTTCTCTGGCGAGCAGCTCCGCCTCCGTCTCCGCCTCCTCACGTCGCGCGCGCTCAGTGGCAAACTGAGTCTGGAGGGCGCGCAGGGACTGCTGCAGCGTGGCCTGCGCCTCCTCACGCCATGACGCCACTGACACTTCAAGGTCATCCAAACCTTCGTCAGGATCAACTTCGTACCTGCAGAGAGTCGTGGACACGTCTTTGAGCCAGATCTCAAGTTTCCCCCCTGTGTCTCATTATATTTCAAACTTTTATTGGTAATTTTTGATGGGTAAAACACAGAATTTGACCGTAAAACTAAAACAACGGCTGCAAAAGAGTGCTGAACCCGAGCATATTAATGGAAAAATTGAGTTGAAGGAAAAACTGAGGTATAAAAAAAAGGTATTGAAGCATCACTGTAGCAGTGTCATGTTGTGTCCATGTTACGCCATTTAGATGTTGTAATTAATGCAAAAGGAGCCTTGATAATTCTTTTAGTGGATATATTACACATGACCTTCACGTCTTTTAGGCAACATTTCTGTATTTAGAAAAACAGAATAAAAATCACACAAGATGGCCATTTAAAGTCACAGACACAAGGTTGGAGACTGCAGCCAGTGATTAACACTTGGTAACACTTTATTTGATGGGGTGACACCGTCATAAACATGAACATGAAGGAGTCTTTAAGAATGTCTATGATTGTTGTCATGACAATTTTAATGCAAAGTTGCTCTAACAGTTGGTCATTAGTTGATCCTCCCATTAAAACAACTTTTTCTAGTCATTTTTCAACTATTTTCTGGTAATATTGTGTCTTTATTTTTGTAATATTGTCACTTTATTCTGGTAATTCTTTGTCTGGCCCCAATACTGTCATAGTTCTCCAATTGGTTAACAAATAAATACGTATTTATTAAATATTTACAGGCTATCAGTCTGATGAATCAGTCTTATTTGCAACAGAGGCAGTTTGATCAGCTATTTGTGTCCACTGTTGCATAAGCATGTGTTAAAAATGTGTTAATCTCTGACGCTACGGTCGGGGAAAACAAAGTGAAAGGTGCCAGGAAATGCACACGCAGAGTTAAAGGGTCAAAGTTCACGAGACAGGTTGCTTCTTGAAGGAGTGAGGTTCAGGGCGATGCTGAAATAAACATTAAAAAAATAATGTTTTTCACTAATAACAGGTAGAGTTTATGTTTCAGTTTTTTTTTTTATGTTTTATAACGATACAGGAAAACACAAAAAGGAGAAGAAATCTTTCAAATAAATGTATCTAATCAATAAGGTAATGTGATTAGATTAGAATCAATCAGCCTGGGGGAGTTATCGACCGATGTCCGAGCCCTCCAGCTCAGACTTTGGACTCCTCCAACACACCGCACTCCAGAAGCTGCAGTCTCCTTACCGGAGAGCTGGATATATTCCCACCAAGCCCCCTTAACAGGATTACACACAACAGAGACTAAACTGAGTGATTGAACCCGTCCCGGTGCAGACAAACAGGAAGTGGCTGCAGCGTGAAGACAGTGCGCCGCTTTGAGGAGCAGGATTAGTGTGAAGGAGCATTTACTGATCCCTTAGCAAAGCTTACAAAGACCTTCTGGATCTGTGACAAAGGCGTTAGAAATATTTTAAAAGCCTCAACTAGACTCAGTGGAGATAAAGACCACAGAGGAGCCACAAACCTTGGTATCTTACTGTAAGAAATAGAGTTTCTTGTCAAAACAGGACACAGAAAATTGTTGTCTATGGTTTTTCTCAGCTCTGAAACAAAGTCCCTGAAAACCCGAAATGTACTGAAAACACAGTTTACTCACTGTTTCTACAAGTTTAAGACTTTTTAAGACCATTTACATTTAAATTAAAAATTCACATATTTTGCGATGCTGTCTACAGCCTTAACCTCCATGATGCCTTGCTTTTTTCACAGAATGCACCTTGCCTAACATGGGGTGGTGACAGAAAGGACCGTGCCATCCAACCAACTTGCAATAAATTTGCTCTTACCCAGGACAAACAGACTTAAAACCTAGCTAGCTGTGAAGGGTTTATTAGCAGCTACTTAGCTGCTAATAACCTCCACAGCAACAAAGATGATTTGAGTCCAACTCAAACCTTTGCCTGACAGAAAAGTCCCGCAAGAAAAAAATGTGGTTTTTTTATGAGATTAAATAATGCTGCAACGACAAAATTTTAGACCAACATGAATCCCCCCCCATGGATTTAATACATTTTAAGGCCTTGATTTTAGATATATGAATCTCAGACTTTGATGCTAACAGATCCCACTGCAACAAAATCAGTGTGAGCATCTTCACCTGTGTGCGTTTTGCAGCTCTTGCAGGCAGCACACGCTCTGAGTGCTGCGAGGCGGCCATCTTTCTCCGCATGGAGACGGCTGAGACTGGCGTGAAGTTAGCTTCAGCTCCTCCACCTGATGCTGCAGCTCTTCCACCTGCGTCTGCAGCAGCTCCACCGTCTCCATCAGCCTGAACAGAACGTCACATAGGGCTGATGAGAAGGAATATTTCCGTCATTAAAAAAAAAAACCTGAGGTCTTCCTTCCAGAGCAGATCTCTCACCCGTGGATCTTCAACTGAGCCGTCCGGTTGTCCAGAACCAGTTTCTGGTTGCTCTGCTCCAGCTCTCTGGCAGAAACGTCAAGCTGCTCGTAAACTTTGGCATGCTGGTCGTTGACCTGCCGCAGGAGGTCGACCTGTTTCGTCAGGTACTGGAGAAGAGGGAGAGTTAAGTTTGAGGGAACTGGAAGAAAACCATTTCTAAAGTCTTTTTAGGCGTGTTTGGAGCTCTTAGCTGTTCAACACAAAATTTTAAGAAGGCATTTTTGGTCTAGTTTCTATAACACTTAAAATAAGTCAAAACTACAAGTAACTTTTCAGTAATACATAGGAGGAGTTATGAGTAACTAATTTCTTAATATTGATGAAAAAGTATGAGTTCTACTGGCAGATTATTTTATATTTAACATGGAAAAATGTTTTGTTATAAGTAAAATAATTTCCCAGTGAAACTTGTAAATAAAATGAAGCATCATTACAGTTAATACCACGTAGACTGCTAATAAAATGTTAAAAAAAGGTAAAAAGTGTGGTTAGTAATAGCTTTCCTAAGCAATAATTAACTATTAGCTAATGGTTAACCATTAGTTATATTTCATCCACAATATAATCATGAATTTTGACATCTTTATTTTCCAGAGCACACCTTTAACGTCTTAGGTAAGCTTCAATGCCTCCGAGGTAAATTTATCTTATCAGACAAGAACATGCTGAGACTTTCTGCACCTTATCTGCTGAGTGAAAAAACACAACACTGGGTATAATTTTCAATCTGTGTGGAATAAAGGTTGCCATAAGTAGAAATTCGTGAACCCAGTTTGTGCTTTTAAAACCCACCGAGGCGGGATATTAGGATTATTGTAAAACGAACGACGAGTGAATGAAGTTCTGATTAGAAATGGATATGATTACCATTGCTGTCCAACCAGTTTTCTGAGATATTGGGTAAATATTGCGCAACTTTCAATAAATATGCAACTTTTTCACATTTTTGAAGATTGGCACCAAATTTCAATGTACTTTGGATCATTTTTGAGTAATAAATCAAAGCAAAATGGTGCATGAATATGAATAGGAAGCAGAATAACACGTTTTTCATCTTTTTTTTATTTTTATTTCAATTGATTACAAAAACAACAATGAATCAGTTGTGCTGTATTTTATTCAGGAGCACAAAGGGTCCATTTTGTTCTGAGTAGAAAATGTCAAATATGGATCTATCCCATTAAAATTCATTGAAGTTTGTGGGTGTAATGTAATAAAATGTGAAAATGATGAAAGGGTATGAACGCTTTTCTAAGGAACTAAATGTACATTTGAAAAAAGGAGCAGCAAAGTTTTTTTATGGGCGTCTCCTGGAGAATTGCAGTAAATCAGAGACTTCGGCTCTTAAGAGATTAATTTGGTAACCAGCAGGGATGAGCAGGTTATTCATTTGGACTCATGCACCCAAGGCTGACCTGGTTGAAATAAATTTAATTAGAGTCTTGGGAGCTGTTAGGAATCTTGAAATTATTACTTACGATGCATGCAGTGGAGGACAAAGAAACAGCTCTCCAGAGGAACGGTAAATTGCCGTTTTTGTTGCCTAATCAGCAGATTGCAAGACTTGGTGTTTGGTCATGGTTCAGTGACTCTTCGTCTGTCAGCTCCAGATGAAAAGGGTTTTGCATATCAGGTAAAATGTCTTATTTTAAATCACTTTCAGCAATTAATCTAATTTTTGGTTTTTGAAGGTTTAATTTTTGGAAAATCTGGATTTTTTTTCCCCACCAAAGGACTCCTTGGGTTTTTGCAGGTCGGAGTGATGTCACCACGCTCAGGACCGCCATCTTGGTTGATAAGCATGTGATTTGTTAGGACGCTGAATTCAGGTCAACTCTACTACAGAGTATTAGGAACAAGCTATTATTATTATTTTCTTAGTAATGAGGTTAAAGTCAAAATATTACAAGAATACAGTCGCACAACAATAGTCAAAATATTATGACAATAAAGTTATTATATCAGGAGAATAAAGTCATAATTTTGTGAGAACTCAAACGTCAAAAATAAAAAGTTAAAATAAGAAATGTTGAGCATCTTGTGAAGTTATACTCTGGTATAAACTTTACAGATTAGTACTTCATCTTTTTGCACATCGGCATCAAATTATTATCAGTAGCAATATAACTGTATTTTTGTAATTAGACAAAATTTCTCAATCGTCCAACTCACAGAAAGAATGATGGAACTGAAAAAACACTTTTAAAAAATATTTTTTGTCATTTGTAATTTCTTTTTTAGAAAAAAGAAAAAAAAAAAACGAGAAAAATTGAAAATCGGATGTGGTCTGAAAAAAATCTGGGATTTAATTTTAAAGCCATATCCTGCAGCCTGACTGTAGCGTGACCTTTAGGCTGAATTTTAGGTCAAATCTGTGTTTTTGTGAAGGAGGTGTGTCAAGCAAAACATCAGAAATGTTGCACCATTTCCTCCTCACCTCGATCTCCTGCAGCTGCTCCTGGTTGGTGGAGTACATCTGCTGCAGGCCCTGCTCCAGCTCCCGGTTCCTCTCCAGGAGAGACTTCCCCAGCTCGGCCGCCAGCTGCAGGTCTGCAGGAGAGAACGGGGCAGTGATCAGGAACCGGACGCCTTTTCTCATCCACGTTTAGAGCCACCAGAATGAGCATAGGGAGCTTCTGCAAGCTGCTTTAGGAAGGTTTTATTTTTTTTTTTTGATATTTTTTGTTAAACCTTTTATTTTCTTCACTTCTGGAGAAGGATTTAATTTTAAACTCACTGCAAAAACACAACTTTTGAATACACAAAAGCAAAAGCTGTGCTATTAGATTTTCTTATTTCAGTCTGGATTAAAAACTTAAACTTGGTGAGAATCAATGATGTTGCTATAATATTCCGTGAAAGCTTGGGGAAAGAAATAAGACTTTAAAAGTTTGATGTTCCTATAGAAATCTTTTAAAATAATAGTTTTCTTGTGTGCAATGTACACAATATATTTGCAAACAACTTTGTATAAAACATTAAAGTTGATCAGAATCAACATTTGAATCTGAATAAATTTGCATTCAGATGTGGAATAAAGCAAACAAACGGGGAATTCAAATTTTAGAAAAGGAATTTCTTCTCTTATTTATGGTGAAGACAAAAGTGATGATGTTCTTAAAATAAAGGGGAAATTGTAACATAATATGTCTATGGCAAGAGTTCAAATTCACTATTCAAATTCATTAATTCATTATTTTTAATCTATAATTAACAAAGCATATATTGTTCTAAGGAGACACATGTTCCATTACACATTTCCAAATTGAATCATGCCACCTTATTTGATTTGCATTTTAATACAAATAAAAGTGTAAAAAAAAAAAAAAGCCCATCAGCTGGAAAATAGACCATAATAAAAACATAAAATGGAAAATATATTCTTAAACAAAGCTCTTCTATTTTTTCTTCACTTTGCCGCATATGTGAATATTCTGCTGACCCAGGCTGCCCGTTTCTGCATCCAACAAAAAATAATTCAATCTTTTAAAATAATGCTTTGTGAAAAACAAGTGTCTTAAAAATAGTAAATGTTGTACACCTTAAAATACATAAACTTAATTTAACAAAAATAAAAAAATCTACCACATAAAGGTTTAAAAGTGATTTGCTTCCTGGATTATGCATTACATTTTTTTTAAACCTTTCATCGCATATTTAATAAACAGTTCATAAAAAGGCAATAGATCATAAATCTGATCTTTTGAGGATCCTCAACAAAGACAGACGGGAAACGCACCATGTTCAAGGTCCTGCTTGTCGTACCACGGTTCCTCCTCCTTGATCTCAAATTCCTCTTCGACAATCATGTCTGCCAGCATCTTCCCGCTAAAAACCCGTCAGAAAACCCAATTTATATTTCTGTTTCTGAACATGGCTAAAAGCGGCAGAGAGAGAGGCCGGTTCCGAGAGAGTTCTTCCCCGCCCGCAGCGGCCGGTGTGCGGCACCCACTAACGGTCACACATAGAGACAGCTCACCGCTCGTGAAGCTGGGAAGCTATCTGATCACGACTTATTTTGGATTTTCAAAATAAGTCGTGTTTAGCGAGTTGAAAAGAAGTAACTAGGGTTTTTAAAATTAGAGCTTTGTTGAGGAATTAGAAGTACAGATGCAGTCAGTGATTAATAAAAAAATTGCTCTTGGCAGAGTTTTATTAAAAAATTAAATTAAATAAGGTATTGATATTGTAATATCACTTTAGTATCAGAAAAAAAATTGTAACTCCCAATAAATCCCTGTATATATCACCTGCAAAAAATAAAATAAAAATTACACATTTATAATAATGTATCATACAGTCAACAAGATGCCAAAATCCTCTCCAACTCAAGCTAAAAGTGTAAGCTGTTATTTAAAATTTTCATTCATTTAATATTTTTGATGACCAAATTTTGCAGGATGCTTTTAAAATCACCCTGACAGAGAAAAACAGGCAAACAAAAAATGCTGAAAAAATATAATCAGTTTTAAACACTATAGGACACAAGTAATAAAGATTTGTGATTCCAAATAAAGATATTAGAGATTTAGTGGTTTGACAAAATGTAAGGTTGCAGTTTGTTACTTTTTATTCTATTCTATTGTGGCTGGAAATAAGCTTGTTTAAAAGAAAAACATAATTAATCATTTAATTAGGTGATTGCAGTTATTTTTGTTTACTTTTTAAATCTGCTGTAGATCATTTCTTATTCTATATGTAGAACTTTTAAGTGAATATTTTCTGAAAAAGAAAATCAAAAACAAACAAAAAAAAGTTGTGCCTTTATTGTGAAGACAAATACTTTCTATTTCCGGTCTTTACCAAGCCCCGTTTCACATCCCCTCTACACCTGCTCCTCGGTGAGGGTTTCCTGCATGGAGAATGTATCGGACATTTTCACCAT
The DNA here is from genome assembly GCA_010277075.1 of Poeciliopsis retropinna. Classification (NCBI taxonomy): domain Eukaryota; kingdom Metazoa; phylum Chordata; class Actinopteri; order Cyprinodontiformes; family Poeciliidae; genus Poeciliopsis; species Poeciliopsis retropinna. The sequence continues at coordinate 1,716,635 of VMRM01000023.1, forward strand.
CACCACACGAGGGCGCTGCAACGAAAGAAGAAATTTCTCTCTTTCAAGTAGCTTAAAAGTAAAATACAGAAATATACTATTATTACATAATTTTTATTAAATATTGATCTACAGCAGCGATATTTCATCAAATAAACTAATGAAATTCTGAGTTTGCAATGTTTTATTACCCCAATAACATATTGGACTTCACCTTCTTGCAAAAAAAAAAAGGTAAAATCAGCTTTATTTGTTTGTTAGATGTTATTTTCATACACTGTCAATTACAAGTGTTTATTACATATTTCACTCTCACAAATTTGAACTTTTGTGATTCAATTCATAAAAAATAAGTACTCTTTCTTACCAGTTGGGGGCACTGTAGCTTTATTTTCTGCTAAAGGGAGCCAGATTCAACTATACTCCTGTATTCAGTCTAGACAAAGAGAATGTGATATTGTAAATTTACTCATTTAAAAAGATACAACAAAATTACCAAGGGAAGCTAATCTACAGATCACAATAAAGCAAGTATTTCATCAGCTGAGAAGCAGATCTTGATTTCAGATAACAAAAAACTCTTCCCTTTGGTGGATGTTTTCTTTTGGGTAAACGTCTTTCTGATCATAAATTGATCATCTTGATTCTATAAATATGGGAGATTTTTTTATCCATCTTCTTTTTTCTTATGCTGTTTTACGTTTTGGTAAATTTCTATGACAAAATGTCTCACAGAAACCATAAATAATGAAAAAGTTTTTGTTATGACTCAGCTGCTATGAGAGGAAACAAAACAATAATCTTCCAGAGACTGAAACCGTTATTAACTCAGGATCTTTGTTTTCTCTCCTGGGTTTTGGACGTCCGTCTGTTCATATGTGAGTATTTTATAACATTTCATATGGAGTGACTCAATGATTACTCAGCAGGAGCTTCAGCTGCTGCTTCCACCTACACTAATAGGTTGAACTTTTTTAGTGGATCTTCTTGTCTGATGCTAATAATTTCTGGTTCGGGACCAAGATACTTGTATTCAAGCACTCGTTTTATTTTCAGTGTTTATTTGATTTAGTATAATTTTGTTTCGGTACCTGGTTATACACACAATTCTGGAAAAAAATAAGAGTCCACTGCACTGAAAACATCCTAGTTATTGCACCAAATAGTGATTTCTGAACTCTTCCTGAGTTAAAACATTAGTATTGTTGTTTCTAAATGAATATGAACTTGTTTTCTTTGCATTATTTGAGTTCTGAAAGCTCTGTGTCTTTTTTTTAATTATTTTTTTTATTTTGACAATTTCTCATTTTCTGCAAATAAATACCAAATTTTTGCTTGGAATTTCAGGGACATGTAGTTCATCGAATGAAAGAACAATCTACATTTTACTCAGACATAAACCTATAAAAATAAATATATTGTCAATGTCCTGCTCAAAACTATTCATTGCTCTTTGCTACACAATCCTTTTGCTTATTCCTATTTCTTGTGCACCTTTTTCAACTAGAGTTTTTTCTTCCACTTAACATTCCATTGAAATGCTTGCATGGAGGTGGATTTTTGAAGCTCATCCCTTCTTGTGGGATGTTTCTGGTGGTGTTGCTGAATGGATAGAAGGTCGTGCCTCTCCCGGTTGCTTGTGCCCATTTTTCTACCACACCTTTTCCTTCCATTAATCTTTCCATTAAAATGTTTCCTTACAGAATCCAGTGAAAACCAACATCTTTGTTGTTTATAGCACCAAAAATCTGCTTGAAAAACTCTGCTTTATTATATCACTGTTGACTATTTCCTATCAAAGACTCAATAGCTATTTTTTTATCAAATATAAAGACATGATACATATCATTATGTGGATGATGTGTTTGTATAATATCTTAATTTCTGTTTTTGATTTGAATGAGTGAGACAAATAAACTTTTTTTGATTATATTCTAATGTCACCTTTATAGATCTAATGTCACCTTTATAGATTTATGTACCAATTTTTCATGGATTATTTCCAAGCCAGACATAAAGGTGTGACTGGATTTTCACAGACTATCTGAGTCTCTCACCTCTCAGAGCAGATCACATTATTCTGAGGCTGTAGATTAGTTGCTCCACATTAAGCCTCTCCCCTTTAAGGCATTCCTAGAGACAGTCCTTTCATCATATTCTCACTTTCTGTTCTTCTCCTGCTTCACTTTTCCTCCCTGATTTTCTTCGTTTCAGTTTTGTGGCATTACTACGAGCAGAATTCCTCGGCGGGGAGCTCGGCCTCTCGGAACGACAGGATGACTGTGATCGTTTCCCTTGCAATCAATACTGTTTGTGCTTCTTCAACCCACACTTCCAGCTGTGGCGGGTTTTTTCTTCCTCCTTTTTTTACTATTGCTGAGCTCCAGCATGGATTTCATGGGGCGTGAAATGTCAAAATCAGCAGAGTGAGACCCCATGCGCTCTTTTAATTCACCTGGATTTGGCAAAACAAGATTTCCAGTCATGTTTTCTGTGACAGAAGCACAATAATGGATCTGAGAGCAAACGATAAAGGCAGATAAACTAAAGAGGGGAAGTGAAATATTACAGGCAAGTGTGCAAGGCAAATAAGATGACTGCCACTCCTCTTCCATGAGGCGGTCTGGGTTGGTGATGCCTCTTGCTGAGGCTCTGAAGTGCTGACAATAATGTGCAACAGAAACTGGTAATGAGTCGTTAAAAAGAGAGATTTGGGGCTTTACTGATCCGTTTCCACACCAACTGTCTTGGCTGTGGGAGTTGGATCCTCTAAATATTGTTGGGGGAGTCGGGGAGGGGCTGTAATGGGATTTAAGGATGCGCTCCATAACACAGACTCAATACATATCCTCAGAATGTCTGTCTGTGTGTGAGTGTGTGTTCAAATTTCATCTTCAAAGCTTTTTCTTTTTGCATATATTAATTGTGACAGGTGCAGAGCCATTTTATTTTTTCTGCTGTCCTTTTTTTTTTTTTTTTTTTGAATGATTTTTCAGCCTTTTGTTCTGGACACAAACACAAGCAGACAAGGATGGTTGAGACATTCGTTCTGAGCAGGGGATGCTGCGTTGCCATAACAACCAGCCGTTTGGCAAAGATTCCCGTGATGTCAACTCTCGTCCAGGATCATATATAGGCTCAGGACAAAGACACTGGCACAAGCAAGCACACACACTGCACACTGTACATGAATGTGCTTTTTTCCCCCACAGATATATATGCTTTACAGTGTTGTGAAAAATAATTTTTGCTTTTTTGTCACACTGGCATGTTTTATATATATCTTTTAGCTCTGAGAGATGCAATGCAGCAATTTTCAAGGTTCTTCATCAGTTCCTGAACCAAAATGTCACCCAGCGTTTCTGCTGCTGATGTTTTGTGTCTTTATATGCTTCAGGGCGAAAGGTTCAAAGTTGATTTATATATATAAAGTTAATATATGTATATATATACATATATATATGTATATATATATACATATATATATGTACATATATACATATATATATGTATATATATATACATATATATATGTACATATATACATATATATATGTATATATATATATATATGTATATATGTACATATATATATGTATATATATACATATATATATGTATATATATAAATCTGTCTGCTTGTTCTTGAAAAAACTAACATGTCTGAAAAAACGAGTATTTGTGTGTTTCAAATTTAAGACTTTTTATTCTATGAACCACTGACTGTCTCTGAAATTCCACGCAAAAACTTTGAATTTGCAGAAAATGAGAAATGGTCAAAGTAACAAAAAAGACACAGTGCTTTTAGACCTCAAATATTGCAAAGAAAACAAGTTCATATTCATTTAGAAACAGCAATAGTAATGTTTTAACCCAGGAAGAGTTCAGAAATCAGAATTTGGTGGAATAACCAGATTCCAGAGTGTAGCATTGTATGGGTTGGCAACAGAAGTGAGCCAGTGATGAGTGTAAGATGATTTATTTTTGCTTTTCAATGAATGTGGCTACAAGATCAGTTATTTACTAAAGATGATCCATAGCTAAGGAATTGTGCTGTGCCTTGTAGTCCTAATAATACCTAATCATTTAGGTATTATACCTAAATTAATAACATAGGTATTAATTTAGGTAGGCAATTTCTTTTCCAAATTGGATCTGATTGGTTTTAATAGCCATTTCCTTAATGAATAAATGAATATTTAAAATCTGTTTTTGTATTTACTCTTTGGAGTTTTGTCTGGATGACAAGAAACATGTAAATGTACCAAAAAAAAAAAAAATCAGAATGACGGTAATATGCAAGGCTGCAAATTCCAGATGTTACATGCATGCAGGTACATAAAATACTTAAAACCTCAAAAGTTTCCGTCGCTGCAAGTTCAATGAAACGTTGCTTCAAACAGGAACATCTGGGTTGTTTACTCACCCAGAATGCAATAAACAGGAAATTAGGAGGAAGAGAAATGGTGAGAAGAAGACTCTGATAACAGGGAATCTCTAGATGGCAACACTGATAAGAGAAAATTGGGAATTGCGATAAGAGGAAATTGGATTTGTGTTATCAGTGAGCTGCAACTTCAAAGGCCTTTTGGCAGAGGGAAATGGGAAACTTTAAACCAAAAAAAAAGTTAATTTCACAAGTATTCTCCCCCCTTGGGGCTTGTGGGTAAAACAAAACTCTGTGAAGATGAATTTAGCTAATCTCTCTCACACAGCTTCCGGGAATTACAAAGGCACAGGGATAGAAATTTACCCAAGCGCCTTGGTTTGGAGAAGAGAAATTTGGAAAATGGAGACATCTCACACTGTTCGTTCCATGTGAGAATGATGATGGTTCTGGCAAGTGCAAAAAAAAAAAAAAAAAAACATGCTGAAGATGAGCAAGAGCTCAAATATTTCCTGCTGTCTATGAATGAAAGGGACACCTGAGTCACAACAAAATACAACAAGCTCTTTTAGAAAATCTTGCTTTTCTATGTTTAAAAGTTGTTTTCTAAAATAATATTTCATCTTAAATTAGGTCACATGCTTATTGTTATTCATTAATGCAAAGACTGATGCAATGTTATTTTTAAATGGCACCAAACTTGGGTTCAGAATGAAAACACGAAGCAGAGATTTAGAGCTAATTCTGACGTTGTCGGTCCAGATATTTAATGCCGAAATGTTTCAAATCATCAAATCATTGTATGTCACATCTGAGACCTTTCAAGATTTTTTTAAATCAATATTAAAGTTCAACAAGGTATTCTAGCTTCAGCTAGTTTATAATCTTTTTCTATATCTACTATTTAAAAAAAGAATTCAGATTTTTAATTCTAATCAATGTTTTCCTCACCCTTTTCCCCCTTAAAAACAAACACCTGACATAGCATCTCATCAAAGCCATTTTCAAATGTGAAATGATGTTTTTATTCCAGATCCATCAGCTGATCTGAGGCGTTTCTGTGCCTCTGCTCAGATGAGAAATGCTCACGGCAGCAGGAAACGGCCAAGCTGATGCTTTCTCTCTGGCTCAGTCCAACTGCTGAGTAAAGAGAAAAACAAAATCTGTCAGTTGTCTCCCTTATTTTTTTTTATCTGCACTGATGGGAAATGCCTCTTCCTGCTTTATCTTCAAATGCAGCATTTTCAAACAACACTTTGCAGACAATTTTGACGACAGCTACAAAACAAAATGTCTGTTTTTTTTATAGACATCTTGTCACTATCTGGTCAATCTTTTCTGCCAGTTTGCACTTTGTTCAGCTTTCAGTAATCACAGAGATATTTTGTGCAGATATGCATAAAAATCAGCAGACAGAGGAAACGCTGGAGCAGTTTTGGGGTTTTCCTCAGCAGCTGATTTAATTTGTACAAACATCTTTTATCGGAAATGTTAATGTTTTATTTAACAGCTAACGTTTAATCATGTATGTTTTTTCTCCTTAAATCTCCAGTTGATGATTTACAAATTCCTTAATTCATTGAAGACATACATGCAGACTCATTCAATAAATTAGAATATTTTTTGAAAAGTCAGTTTATTTCAGGCGCTTTGACACTAAGTGAAACATGTTATATGAATTAATTACACATAATTGAAAGACTTTAACTCTGTTTATTATGATGATTTTCTGGCTACAGCATTAAAATGAGAATATTACATCAAACCAATATAAAATTTATTTATACAAACAGAAATCTGGGTGTAACAAAAACCTGCTTGAATATCTGGACAAATTATATTTTTCCCCTCAATATGACTATTTAAAAGCAAGAAAAGTGTTTATTATTTTTGCTTGATGCGTAAATATTTCATGAAAAACCCTGAGAAAAAGTAGAAATTTACAGCTTCGGGTTGCTGCTGTTTCTTTTTAGCTATTTAAAGCAGACAGGAACTTAAAGGGGTTAGAAGAGGAAAACAGAAGGATTTATTTTAGTTAATAAAACTGACTTATAAACTGTTTTTATAACTCAAACATATTACATCTTAAAAACCAGTTTTCATATGTGAGAGTGACAGAAAGTTTGGTTTATACAAACAGTAAACAGGATTTCCAAGCAGTGCCGGATTGTCCAACTTGGCTGAAATAAAACTAGAGTTTTTGGTGTGAGACTTTCTTTCTGTGCTAGAAGCTGCAACAAATCTCTGCTCTCCACAGGAATCTTCCTCAGATCCTCAAGTCAGTCCTTGGTTCATAACGACTGAAATACTCACTTCAGTCCACAGTTGCGATTAAATCCTTGATACCCCTAAATAAAATCCAGCTGCGTTCAGAGGCTCCTAACAATCATCAACTAATTTAGTCGCTGATTAATCGACTCAAACAAAATGTACATCTCCTGAAGAAACAACACAGTCAGAGCTGTAATTAACACAAAACTGTACAATATATATATTTTGCATTTTTGATTTTGAAAAAATACAACCCTTTTTTAAAGGTTGTAAAAATGCCACTTGAGGCATTTTTAGCGTCTCCTGGTTCAGATTCTATAAAATCTTCTATTAATCACCTTCAGTGATCCATTTGCCAATAGGTTGAAACCTATTGCTGTTCACATTTACTCTTCATCCAAACTGAGCTGGTGCCATTTTGCGAATAATACAAAAGCACGCCACACTTTTGAAGATCTTAAAGTGTAAAACAAACAAATAAATAAATAAAGCCATGCATCGGTGTGTCATTTTAAATGTGGGAGGAAAGTGATTTATTATTATGGTTCCTGCTGATGACTGGATTTACAACAGAAGAGGTCAGGTTATTTGGGCAGAAATCAATCACTTTCTGTCCCCACCGGTACAGGAAGAAGAAGAAGAAGAGAGAGAGAGAGAGAGAGAGAGAGAGAGAGAGAGGTGTGTGGGTGTGTGTGTGTGTGTGTGTGTGTGTGTGTGTGTGTAGTGGTGGGGGAGATTTTTGCAGATCTCAACACTATTGGATGTCTGTGTGTGTTTTCCCTCCCGTTCATCGTGCCGCACCCTGAACCTCCCACGGCACAGACATATTCTAACTTGACTTGATTTTCCGGCAGCAGCTGGAGCTCAGGCAGGACGACGCCTCGGCACCTTCCTTCCCGGACAGGTTCGGAGCCAGAGATGGGAGAGGATCCGTGGCTATGACACGGACACACCGGGCGGGAAGGATGGCTCTCAGCAGCCGGGGGATGCTCAGCCTGATCGGAGGCGCCTGCCTCTGGCTGCCGCTGTTTGCGGAGGTACGTAGAGGTTCACTGATCTGCTTGAAGATCATGAGGTGCATTTTTTTTCCCACCCCAATACGGCCTGGTTTTTTGTTTTTTGTTTGTTTTAAACGCTCTGCTTTTTAAAAAATTTTTTTATACCATTTATCCCGAGATAGTCACGCTCTACTTACCTGCACCTTTATTTGACACAAGCTCATTTCACTGATAGCTGAGATGAGGTTTGCATTATGTGTTGTTATTTTACGCAACACATCCACCGCTGAGCCCAACATGCAGGTGCATATCATATCTGGGCGTTAACAAGCAGCAGTTATCCAGCTGCCGGTGGCATGTTACACAGCTTGATGAAACAGATTTTATTGATTGCGTCGCACGCACAAAGCCATGCATGCACGGTGGCAGATGAAAGCTGGCACACCTCCTCCTCCTCCTCGGATCTCATGACACGGAGCCGTCGCTGGCTCCTCTGGTCCAGCAGGTGTTGCAGAGATGAACCCAGCACGCCTGGCTGAAGCTTGTCGCAGCGATCTGGTCAAAGCTGGACAGGTTAACCCAGAAGAACCGCAGGGGGGGGCAGGTGCTGCTGTCAGATGCTGCGTGGCTATTTTAACTGATTTACACAAAATAATGGGTTTTTTTTTAATTCCCCTCTTGAGCTGCAAATCAAACAATTTCCATAAATAAATGTAATTGAATCATTGATTGATTTAAACTGTACAGTTTCCAGCTCACTGGACTGTCTTTATGCACATGGTTTGACTCTTCAAAAGGGGAAAGGCAAGAAAAACGTTCATATTCCGCTCATCTGATAATCCTCAAAGGTTAGAAATTGGTTGTGAAAAAATTGCTGTTTTCAAAAACATGCTCACATTTACAGTCAGAGCAACAATTAAGACTTTAATATTGTGTATTTTCCAGGCACATAGTGCTAATATTATAGCACAATCAAGTAAGTATATTACCTTCAGTTGTTATAATAATGCTACGAAAAAGGACTTAAAATAAATTTGACTTTGAAATTTAACATCTTGAAATTGGGCCTTAGGATTGCGTCTCTGCTTTTTGTGGATTACGTGGTCCTATTGGCTTCGTCAGGATGTGATCTGCAGCTCTTGCTGGAGCGGTTCACAGCTGAGTGTGAAGTGGCCGGGATGAGGCTCAGTGCCTCCAAGTCCGAGGCCATGGTCTTGAGCCGGAAAACGGTAGAGTGCCTTCTCCGGGTCGAGTATCCTGCCTAAAGTTGAGGAGTTCAAGTATCTTGGGATCTTGTTCACGAATGAGGGAAGAAGGGAGCGACAAGCGGATTGGCGCAGCGGCTGCCGTGAAGCGGGCGTTGTACCGGTACCGGTGAAGAGAGAGCTGAGCCAAACAGCGAAGCTCTGGATTTACCGGTTGATCTACGTTCCGACCCTCATCTATGGCCTTGAGCTTTGGGTCATGACCGAAAGAACAAAATCTCAGATACAAGCGGCTGAAATGGGTTTTCTCCGTAGGGTGGCTGGGATCCCTTAGAGATAGGGTGGGAAGCTCAGTCATCCGGGAGGGACTCAGAGTAGAGCCGCTGCTCCTCCACATCGAGAGGAGCCAGTTGAGGCTCGGGCATCTGGCCAGGATGTCTCCTGGACGCCTCCCAGGTGAGGTGTTCTGGGCACCGGGAGGAGGCCCCAGGGAAGACCCAGGACACGCCGGAGGGACTATGTCTCCCGGCTGGCCTGGGAACGCCTTGGGATTCCCCCGGAGGAGCGGGAAGAAGTGGGAGAGGGAAGTCTGCGCCACTTCTTAAGCTGCTACCCCCACGACCCGACCCCGGAAAAAGCAGAAGAAAATGGATGGATGGATAGATGAGGATGGATGGATGGATGGATGGATGGATGGATGAAAATTGGGATGGGTGGAAATTGGGCCTCTGTCTCTTTAAAAACTCCTGCTCTTTCTGAAAGTACAAGTTCAGGAAGTCATGATATATACAGCATTTTTATAACAACTGAAGGTAACACAGTTACTTGATTGTGCTATAAAATAGCCCTGGAAAACATAATACTGCCTCTTTAAATGATTTCTCAAACATGCATGAAAGAATCAAAGCAAAAAACATACCTGGAGCGTCCAGGTATGTTTTTGCCGAGAGAATAACATAATAACATAACGTAAAGCTTAACATCTCATGCTAAATTTTACTAAATTTTGCATAATACTGCCCTTTCCTTTGTTGTTGATAAATATGTTTTTAAATGCTTCCTTTTGAATTCATAAAAATGCTTTTAATTTGGGTCTCTATAAAATAATGTTTTGGTGTCTGGAAAAAGAGCTGTTTCAAAAGACTCCCAAGTGTTAAGACACAAATCAGAGGGCACTGCTCCTCACCTTCAACCCTGAAACCCAGCCCGTAACCTAGCAACCACCTTGGAGCTCTGCCCGTTACCTAGCAAGTCAAGCAACTCAAACTCAAGGGCTCCAGCACTTGTGCATGTGCTATTGTACAGCACACGTATGTGCTGTACAATAGCTGCTGGAGAAAGAAAAGCGTTTTGTTGTTGACTTACCTTTCAGAAACCACTTGCTGTTTGTTGTTTTCAAAGCTGTATGGGTGAATAATTGCTCATCTGTTTTTTTTTTACGTGTGAGTGTTGAGTTGGGGGCGTGGCCAGCAGAAGTTTATTTGGATTTAAAGTGACAAGAGGCCCTAAAAGCAGATCCATTCCAAAAGAAACTCAAAAAAAGGCTGAACGGAGCAGAATACAATCTCATGATCTAAGCATGATTTTGAGCAAAAAAATGCAACAAACATGTTTTGTTGCCCATAGACTGATCCTAACCTGTTCAAGGAAGCATAAAGGGTCACCTTTAATATAATCATAAAAACAAGGAGATAAACAGGTCAGATCCTTCATCTCTCTCTTGGTTCTTCCTCCCGATGTGCTTGTAGGTTATTAGCCTCTGCAGAAGGTGGTTTGCATGTTTGCATGGAGGTACAGTGGGCGCAGCTGTGAGACATCATAACAGATTACCGCCGTAATCGAGCCGAGGGATTGACACGAATGGAAATATCAGGAGCTGTGTTTTACGACCACAGGTCACCTGTTCCCGCTCGGAATCATTAGATACGGCGGTTTCCTCTGGGAAATCTTTGCAGTTTGAGTTTCTAGAATATTTGAAATGATGCGGAGCTGGGAAATGATTGCACGGTGACGAAGCGAAGACTCACACTTTATTGTTTTTCTTGTCTAGCATTTAAGGAGAAATAGAAAAAAATCTTCGGTCTCTGCTAGAGCTGCACATTACGAGCATCACAAATGAGTTCTTGGACTGCAACAGGCTCTTATATTCAAAGTGCCAAGCATTGATCTCCTGCAAGCCAGTAATGTAACAAGCTAACAGAATGGCGTGCACTGCAGCATGTTCCAACAGTTGATTTAAATGACGATGGCTGAGATGCTAACGGTTCTCAAACTGGTCTAATTCTGGATGTTTGAGTTCAAATCCAGTCCCAATATCTGAATTTATATAACTGTTGATATCAATATAAAATCTTTTACTTTGACATGTACTGGTGTTTTTGTCTTGGTGTTTTACACGAATATGAAAACATGGAATCAATTAATCACATATGTTAAAATGAGCTCGGTAATTTTCACTTTGGAGGGCAGAGATTTTATAATCCATTTCTTTTATGGTTTTGATTTTGTGTGCTTATTAATTCAGTTTTATTTATTGTTTTTTGTTTATTTCTGGGGGGATGTTTAAAATATCTTCCACTGAAAACTTCAGTCTTAAGTTTTCTTTACAAAGTCATTTTTGAGAGGCTGAACTTGCATTGTTACGCCATTATTCTTATTTTACTTGAAAATGGTCTCAAAACAACAATATTATTGTTATCGCAATCATTTCTGGGGCAATTTATCGTCTAGCAAAATTTGTTATCACAGGTCTAGTTACTGCCATACTTGACATATTTGTGTCTATATCTTCAGTTGTACTAATATTTTAAGACTAATAATTACATAACAAGCCTTGGAACCATCCTTTCATGTCTGTATTAACATTTTGCCAGCGAGAAGTTACCGCCGAGAGTGAACATGGAGATGCAGGGCATCACCACAGTACTTTAAAAATGCTGTCAACCTTTCAGCTTTACTGGGCTGCAAATGTTGCTAAAGAGATCAGAAAATATCCTAAAACCAGCTGTTTATTTGACTGAGGAAAGTCACAACATGCAACTCAATAAAACTCCAGTTTTGCTTATTTTAGTGAAATAAAGTCAAGATGGTGACCAGGGTCGGGTTTAGAGGGACGTGGAAAACTGTTTTGATGCCCTATCTACTAAGGAAATAATATTTTGCTAATGCTAATTTCAGTGAGTTAGTAGGTAGGAGTCTACATGATTAGATATGAACTGATGACACCAACGTTTGATGGTAGGTTGAACATGTCTCTTGGCCAGTAGCTCTTGGTTGTTTCCAAAAAGAAATACTATAACTTCATGATTTTCAAATACCTGACTATTGTTTATATTCATAAAAGTCTCAAAATATGTGCCTATAACTCTGATGTAAAGTACAACGTCTGCAAAACATGCATTCAATAAAAACATTGTGGCCTTTTCTAAAGACTGGTCCAGATGTTTTTGCCAACTTTCATCAGCAATTAGCATAGCTAGCATTAGTAGCTATAGCAACCGTCTTAGCAATCTCCAGCAGTTTGGAAACTTAGAACTTGAGTTTTGTTAAGTGGGATTGCAGGATATTCAACGATTCAATTCTGCTTTCTGAGGAAAGTGAAGAATGAGCCTCCAGGACTTGTGTTCTGTACTGGGAGCTATTGAGATATTCTCCACTTCTCTCCCATTTTGAGTATCTTCTGTTTGAAGCAAAGTCCATCTCATCTTTTTGATGGGTTTCTAAATCACAATTGATTCAATTGAATTTGCCAACATGTTTTTAATAAGTGAGGACACCCTTGGATCTGGCACTGTGTTGCACACACAGTGTGTGTGTCGATGTCGAGCGAAGAAGAGGCAGCAGAGATCATCCATGTGAAGGTGAAGCAGCTTGTATTTCATCGGCTTTGCTGCAGTTATTCCACAGAGGCGAGTGTGTCCTTGTGTTTGTATCCTGATCTCACAAATAAAATGTAACATCTCATGCTTTCCAGTTCTGGTGAGTGTCATTGTGTGCATTAAGCTGATCAAGGTTTCACTAGAACTGAAACTCATTCACAAATTAATAGTAAAAGCTTCCGGAGCTTTTTCAGTGAAAAGGTAATAGAGACCTAACAGAAGAACCTTGTAGAGGTCGAGGGTCAGCCAAAGTCTGTGCAGACTGCAGGTGAATGACAATTATACCATAGTGAATCTTTGAAAAGCCGAAGCAGAGCCTCCTGCACAACCAGCAAGAATGCAGAAAGTGGTTTCTTGATAGTATGTCAGCAACAAAACACTTTTTTTTATCTAGCAGCCATTATACAGCACCTGCAGCGGTAAAACGTGCTGGAGCTCTGTTTTGGTTGCTAGGTAACGGCACAATGCCCGCCAGCTGTGATCTAACATCAAGTTATTGCAAAGAAATTACTTGATGGTTTTTTGAAATGCTTGGGCAGTTTTTCCTTTTGTTTGTTTTTTTTTTAAATAGAAGTACAAAAATGTGCAAAATGTGAATTTTCCACAAGAGATGCATCTGTTTTTACTTCTGCCAGCGGATAACTTTCCAACAAAATGTCCAACAACCCAACACGTTCTGTTCTTCTCTAACAAAGGGATAATCCAGAGGAGCCTGTTTAATGTTGCGTCTCGTTTTGCAGATGGTGGCTCAGGACAGCTACCTCAACGAGGTGCAGAACTCAGGTAGGCGGAAAGCAAACCGTCCACTTCTCCACCTGCTTCTCCTACGCCATCACTCTTTACTCTTTCAGCCCTTCTCTCCATTTTATCCCACATTCTGACTCAGACAGCATAAAAGCACATATCCATGTCTTAAATCTCCCCCTCTTCACCCTGCATTCAATTTCTTTCCTGTGCTTCTCTGAGAAGATTGGGAGCCACAACGCTGACGCCGATGGGGGTGGGGTGAATATCTGTGTTTTTATGGCACGTTGATAAACGAGGGAAATTCAGGCTTAATGCTTTCCCAAAACCACCATCCATCAGCAGCTTCGGCCTTCCCGTCATGGGAATGCCTCTGCACTCTCCAGAAACCCCTTCAGCAGGTCAAAACGTGAACAAAATTCTAATTAAAACCTGCTGCAAATGACCTAATTTGGTTATTAGTTTAATTTCTGTGAGGAAAACGCCTTTGCCACACACACACACACACGGACTCCAAGCCTGCAAGTGTGAACCGTATCAAACGCTCATTGTGGCTGGGAAATGGATTATGAGAGCTGGGAGGCTGAGCGTTCCCAAGGCGATGGGCAGAATATGGCTGTCGTGGCAGAGAGGAGCGCAGCGGGCGTTGAGACGAATAAAAGAGGCTGAATGAGGCAGAAACGATGAGAGAGGAAGTAAAATGTAGAAAACATTGGTTATTGTTGACGCAGAGAGACACACAGGCTGTATTGAGCAAAATACAAACAGAGCTTTTTATTTAAATTCAGTATAGTTTGGAAAAGATAAATATAAGATAAAGTCAAGTATTATAAATATGTATGAGATTCTTATAGAAATAAAGATGGGGATATAGACTTAAAAATGTAAGTTCAAGTAAAAGTGATGATCAATAATCATAAAATACAACAAACAACAAAATCCTTAAGCATTCAAACTTAATTAAAAATAAATTTATGCCTGTTTTAAAGTACTTGTGTGCTGTGGATGAATTTTAAACCTCCTTTAAACAGTGGGAGAATCTAAAATGATGTTAATATTAAAGATGCTCTTGTCTGTCCAAACAAATCAAATCAACTCCACTTCTTTTATTTTTCTTTTTCAAATCTACCCTAAAATGTCACAAATATAAAAAATACAGCTTAAAAACTACAATTAGACACCTAACAGTGATGCAACATGAGGTCAAAGAGGCAAACTAAACCAAAAAACCCAAACAGAAACTGAGATACTGACATATCTATTAAATATTAATAATTTAGAGTTTCCTGTGTATTTTTTATTATACTGAAGTCTCCGTGCATTAATGTTAAGCGTGAAAAAGACAAACATAACCAGGTGGATTATTATGATTAATATTAAAATGAAAAATATTTAAAGATCAAACTACAGCATCTACTAATCCTGACCAAGTCCTTATTAACTTTAACATGTAGTTTTAATATTAAAAGATTATGACAGCCTTTTTACAACTACTTACCTGACTGCAGAGGGCTTAAGTTATTTAATATTTTAAATCCTGGTGATTCGTTAACTTACAGTTATAGATAAATTATTAATGAAGATGGCAACGTTTGCAAACATTTACCTCCGTGTTAAATATTTAACTTGCATTTAAAAAAGCACCATATGAGGAACATTAGGAGTTTATTGTCTGGAAACCGTTCTCTGCACTCATTGTGGATTTTTACATCAAAAGTGAATCAAGCCGAATAAAAACAGCTTTTCTGATCTGCCTTTGCTGATCAGATTGATCAACATGATAATCTGTCAACCTGATGTTTTCTTTAATCTCTAATCGAGTTCGATATTGAAAAGTTGGGATTTCCTTCAGACATTAAAGCTTAATGGGAGCAATCTCCCTGAATCTTATTTAATTTTTTGTCAATTTTAAATTCGACCCCAGTTATTCCTGATTTCACTGCTATGCGTTGTCGTTTAATAGCGATATTAAAAAGGGACAGTACACAGCTCAAACGTAAATATCACCATTTAATGCTTCATACCAGATAATAGATCTGCATTCCTTTGACAGGTTACAGAATAAAAAATAGAAAATTACCTGTCAACAGTACGACAAAATGGTATTGCAGATTATATTCTCATTGATCAAATCAACAAAGCGTATGCAAAAAATTCAAACATCAGAGGAGAACCATATTTATAATGAAGAAATATTACAAAATAATTTAACATTTTCAAAATTCAGCAACTTTTTTCCCCAGGGTTTTTAGAGTCAAGAAGTCTAAGAACATCATAAAAAACAAAATCATCTTTAAATTTAGAGTCATACGTGACTGACTGAGCCAATAATGATCCTCTGATACACAGATGTTAGCTTAGTGGATGCTAAGTCAGTTGTTTTTGCAGTTGTTTTATATAAGAGAGTATTATCAGCATACGTCTGCGGTTTCACATCAACACGCCGTTCAGCAGGATTAGTGATATAAAAGCTAAATAATAAAGGATCTAGCACGGATCCTTGTGGGATCCCCTGAAAAACCACTCCATCCTTCATGTCTGAGAACAAAAAACCATCCTGAATGAGTTTAATTTTTATTTTAGTTTGTTATCGTTATAAATTATGGAGGATTCATATGGAGGACTCGATTCAATCATATATTATTATCTGGAGACTTTGTATTAAACTTAGTGCTTATTTGGGCCAGCAGACATAAAAATTATGACCCCTAACTGAACAATGTACTTTGTTGATAATGATTGATTTATTAAGGCAAATATTCCAAAGGTGAATAGTTTTTTTATAATTATTATAACCTCATTTCTTTACACGAGAAAAAAGCAAAAATAATTAGAATTATTAATAATTATTGAGGAAATCAAACTTCTGGAAGTTTGATTCAAACAATCAAAACTGCAAAATGGTTGAGGGACTAAATGCATAGATTTTAGTTCATGTTAGATGGAAACATTGTTGAAAATTGCATCTGATGCAGCAGAGATAAAACAAAGTGGCTCACTGGCTGTTCCTGGTCTGAACAGTGAAGATAAATTAAAAATAAATATGAAAGGAAGACAACTTTTGTTTTTAGATGGCTTCAACAGCTCTTTTTTTTATTCTTTGTGGTTTCACGCTGGGTTTTTTGAGAGGCGGGGTCTGCATCCTTTACAACCCGAAACCCAGTTTCACTCTTAGGTTGTCAGTTTTAAATAACCTCCATTTCATTTCTGTTTTTAGGATTTAAAACATTAAATTTAGCAAAAGAAGGATGGATCTCTATTTTCTAGCATTTTAGTGTTTTTCTTTGTGGAAATTCAATTGTAATATTCTAGAAATAAACTGAAAAACTGTCAAAAACCAGAGTTTTGCTATAATATCTAAATTTAGAAACAATAGCTGGTTCTTTTTTTTTGATTTAGCTGAAGTTATTAAGCTATAAAAGTGTCAAAAGTGTCTCTTGTGGCTCCAGAGTCGCAAGTTGCAAACCGCTGGTTTAGAGTTTAGCTAGCAAACAAAGCCACTAACAACAATAAATATTCATATAAAAATGTTTTTTATCTGCTCAAAAAAAAAAAAAAAAAAAAAAATCACTTCAGCTTTTGTTCCCCAGAAAACTGAAAACTGTTATTGAAAAGTGGCACATTATAGTTGGTCAAAGTTAGGCTGATTTGTTTGTAATTTGGTGTTACGTGCTGCAGATCTAAGACGACACCAGAGGACAAATTTGGCGGCGTCAGGAGTAGAGCGCTGCATCCTGAGACAGTCAATGCAGCAAGTGAAGGTCAGCAGACTGTGAATATCTCAGAGCCAGCAGGGAAAAAATGAAATCAGAACCACAACTTAAAAGAAAAAGAGAAACTTCATGTTTAGAAATGGTCTTCAAAGTGTCCCTTTTAAATACAGTTTAGCTTCACTTATTTTCTACACTGCATAAAACAAAATCTTACCAAGTATTTCTCGTCTAGTTTCTAGTACAAAATATCTCAGTATATTTGAAATAAGACAAAACTAAGTTACAAGTAACTGTTTTAGCAAAACATAGGAGCTTGTTTTAAGTAAGCAATTACTTAACATTGATAACAAATTATTTTACTTATAACAAGACTCTTTTCCTATGTTGTATATATTTTGATGTATGGAAAGACGAGCCCTTTCAAAAACCTCCTGATGAGTCACAACTGGCAAGCACTCAACTGCCGTTACCGAGCAACCCCAGTCCATCACCTAGCAACCTCGGCAAAGCCCAGCCAGTTACCTAGCACAACACAGAAGCTTGTTTAAGTAAATATATTCCTTAATATTGGTTAATAAAGTCCCAGTTCCACTGGAAGATTATTTCACTTTCACTTAACATGGGAAAAATGTGTTGTTATAAATAAAATAATCTTCCAATGGAACTGGTACTTTTTGTCAATATTTAAGAATTATTAATTTAATAGCTGATATATGTTGCTGAAAAGTTACTTGTAAGTTAGTTTTGTCCTATTTCAAAAATACGTGGTAAGATTTTGTGTTTTCTAATCTAAATCAGATAGTCGGCCTGTAAATACTCAGTTCATTCTGCAGAAGAAACGGGAACAATTATCATCGGCTGCAGATTTGAGCCATACTCATTATCGCAGGGATTAAAGTACGGATACAGCTCCTCGGTAAATAAGCACTCAGTAAAAGAGTAAATGTGTTCTGCTCTGACCACGTCAAAGAACGATACTTGACCTCCGTTGTAGTCAACAAAAACCCCGACATGCTCCACTTTCCCTGTATACACCGCCTCGCCTGGAGAGCTGAAGGTTTCAAACTTGTCTACCAAGAACCAGATGGCCCAGAGTCCGGAGTTCGAACTCCGAATTATCGCCCCGTTCTTCTGGAGCGACGCCGTTGCCACGCCCAGACACCACTCTGTCTTTTGGCCCACGTGAACCTCGAAGTAAAACCTGCGTGAGGAAAATCCTCTCTGCCCCACAACGGCGAGATGCTGAGTGAACATGTTGGGTGTTGGGATCTGGTTCCCCCACAAACCCGTGCCTATGTTGTACCACACCTGCTTCCCGTCAGCGGATAAGGTGAGCATGGGGTGAGCTGTGTCAGAATCCAGCACAATGTTCTCCCCATACTGCTGCATGTACCTGAGCGTTGCCTTGTTCGATGTGTCCGTGCTGTTTGAGAATCTGTTGAGTTCTTCGTTCAGTTTACCCAGTATGTCCTGCATTTGAGATATTGAGTTTCTCATAGATTTATGCATGTACTTCACCTCCAGGTGCCTGATGAAGTTGTGTGTGGACAGGTCCATGGTGTGTGGGAGGAGGGACTGGTTTGGGGACTTCTTGAGAAAACACACTGGGTCTTTAATCTCCTTCAGTTCCTCCAGATTCTTTGCCGTCACCTTCAAACAAGAAATCTCTTTCTCCATGTCTGTAATTAACCCCGTTGCTTGGTTCTCTGCTTCTTTCTGCTTCTCTTCAAACACCTTCATGAGTTCCTCTTGGGTCCTCTTAATCTCAGTCACCAACTCCGTTAGATCCCGACTTCCATGTTCTATCAGCTTTTTTGTCTCCTCCTTGCTTTGTATCAGCGACTCCTTTGTGTTTAGGACCTTCTGTATCCTTTCTTGAATCATCCTCTGCACTTTGACCTCATTTCTCAACACCTGAAGTGTCATATCGTTGTATTCACTCTGCGCAGAAACCACATCGTGGTTGGCGTGCCCCAATCCGATGCAGAGGTCGCAAAGCACAGAGTTGTCGTTCCTGCAGAACAGCATCATCAGCCTGTGATGCTTCCTGCACAACTTTTCCCCCAAACTCTCCACAGGACCGACCAACGTGTGTCTCTTTAGCTCAAAAGCGATGTCATGAGGCTGAAGATGGCTGTCGCAGTACGAACAGACACAGTCCAGACAGGATTTCACAGCCCGGCTGCTACAGAAGTCACACTGCACCTCGATGCCACAGCTGACCGGCTGCTGACCTGCTGACCTTTGGGTGTGAATGTTCAGGACATGAAGAGACTTGAATTGTGACAACAGATCTGCAATGAAGATGTTGACCTTTAGGTTGGGTCTGTTTGGAAAGTCTTCCTTGCAGACTGGACATTGGCAGACAAGTGTGGTGTCCCAGTAGCTCGATATGCAGGGCAGGCAGAAGTTGTGTCCACATGGAGTGGAAACGGGTTTCTTGAAGACGTCAAGGCAGATGGGACACAGTAGGTGTTCCTCGGTTAAGAGACTTCCACCGGATGCCATTTCTAAAAACACAAAGCACATCAACATATTATGCTAAATGTCAGACTTTTCCTGCTTTGAGGTCTGAGCTGCTGTTTTGTCCTACAACAAAAACAAGGAAAATGTTTTTTTGACTGTCATCTCTGTTTTTAATGCATTTTAAGAATATGATCACTGATTAGAGCTGATCAAATTCAAAACTCTTTGGCTGATTGATTGGAAAATATCAAATGAACATATTACAGTTATAATTTTGTTTAGTTATGATTCTGATGTTTTTAATACATAAGAGGATAAAATGTACTTACTGCACAAAAACATCAAACAGACATGAGTTGGTTAATTGTTTAGGCTTTCTGCTGCTAGCCTGCCGTCTGCTGCTTTACACGTCTCAAAAGATCGTTATAGTAGATGGGAAAATGGACAGAGGTAATTCCTGGAAGAAAACGTCTTAAAGGCGGCAAAAAGACTTCAGCCTGGTACTTTGTGTTGATCTGTCACGTATAATCCTAATGAAATACATCAAAGTTTATGGCTATGTCTGAATTTGCCTCTGTGAAAGTAGCAAAGCACCATTAAATGGTCTGTTGCTAAGGGTGAGTGAAAGGAACTTAATAGAATCGGACATAACCACCTCCTTTAAAGGAGTAAAGCAGAAATGATATATTCCATATATAGATCAGTAAGGTTTATATAAGCAACTTCCTTCTCAGATAATGTAACAAGCTTCCTTATAAACCAAAAGATAATTACATAAGCTATATCTCTTTTGAAGCAATCTATCAATGAATGCACACAAAGGGTTACTGAGACAATGCGGTGGATGATCCACGCCCTGTAAATACCAGCTATTGTCATAAAACACATGAACCTCTCTGTTTACCATCCAATCTGTTTTATGTTTACTGTGCCAGACACACACACACACACACACACACACAAACATTGAAAAGCTACACAAAGCTCACACTGCATTTCTACATGTACTAAGCATTGCTTTTCTCTTTTTGCTTCCTATCCAAGTGAAGTCTTGTCTTTAAAAGGGGGGGAAAATCAAAAGAATGCTAATTAGTTTGTTTTTGTGTGTGTCCTTACACCAGTAAGGATGACGTGTTTCAGCTCACCTCTTCTGCTGCTTATCTGGCCTGTAGGTCAGAGCTGTGTCTCCATCCCCACAGACTGCAGACACAAAACTCAGAAAACAGCAAGTTTTGTAGTTAAAGGGAACAGAAATATCAACATATATGTGCTGCTTCTCAGAGACGTAGACAAGCTGAAGCTATAAACACTCCCCAGGAAAACCTAATTTACTTTCTGTTTCCTGTGCTACGCCTCTTAAAGGGACAGGCACGTATTTCTTGTCTGTGGAGATTTTTCATGTTGAAGGCTGCTTTAAGCTCCCTAATCATTCACAGATATTCAATTTTTTCTTCAGCAGTTTTCTCACACCTCCTGGATTTTACTGCTCTCCATCTTCTCCTCATCCAAACTGGATCAAGTTTGTGTGTTTGCTGCAGTCAAGCAAAACCTTCTGAATGTGTGTGAGCCTGTGTGTGTGTGCGCTTTAGGACTTGCATCTGGCTGATAACTTTCCTGGATGGCCAAGCTGTGTGTGTTGCTGAGATAAGACCGTTGCACTAAAGCTGGAATCCTTCCACCATTAATCATAGCTCAGTTACCGCTCGACTTTGAAAATCCCCAAAGATCTTCAAGGGGAATTGAACCCAAGAACTAACAAAAACAAAAATAAATGAAAAGATGTGGAGCTTTCCACTTTAAGATTACAAGCTAAGGATGCAGATGAAGTGAATTGTTGTTTTCTTTCTCTTTCATACAAAATGAAAGAGAAAGAAAAAACTAAAAAGGAAAAAAAATCCCCCTCACAGCCCCAACAGTTTGAAGACAGTTAACCTATAAATGAATTATCTGGGTCATCACATCACATTCAGATATTTGGTCTACAAACTGGACTAAGAACAATTAGTGACATTTTGTGTTTTTGCAGTAGGCCATAACATCAAATAGTTAGCCTTGCCAAATTTCCTGTATTTATTGCATCAATGTTAATAGATGCAACAACCCAATAAAAAGAACCTTGATGAGGCGATAAGTGATGTTATTTACTTCTCCTCTGAGAGGTTATAGTGTTATGGTTTGAGTGATTTTTTTCAGTTTTTGCTTTTAAGTTGGATAAAAATTAGAAGTTCAGATTTACCTTTTACCTAAAATGCCTTCAGCTCAAAAGCAAAGTGCTGATATTCCAGACTTACAGCACACTTAACTGAGTTCCCTTTAATTAAATGTTTCTAGTTCCAGGATTTTGGTCTCCCAGTTTTAATGCCGTGTTCCAGTTGTGCTTGGAACTGGGAAATTCCAACTTGCCAGTGAGATAAATTAACTGAAACACCCTGTAACATCGAAAATTAATGTTATAGGTAGCGCCTGCCACTTTAGAATGAAATAAATAAATAAGCCGCTAACATGTTTATTAGCAACAGCACATTGAAACTCCAACTTCCTAACTAGAACGTTGCTACGTTGGGTCTGACATCAAAACCTGCTCCAGGTTTTGTGTTTAACTGGAACGCAGCATGATCTCTCCTCTGGGTTTGTTTTCATCATTTTCATTAGCGCTGCTGTTGGTTCTGTGTGATCTTCAGCACATTGACTGCTCTACATTTTGTGGCCTAATTCTGCTACACTTTGATGTCAGCAGTTTCTCCTCTCAGTCCGTCTAAGCTTCACTCTCATATTTTTCCTCCTCAGAGAAGATTACTCGAGCTAGCTGATGTTGCTTTAAGGCGGGTTTGATCGTGCTCAGTGTGGATCGGGTGAATCCTGCTGTGGGACTGGACACAGAATGATCCATGTTAGCTTTTAATGTCTTGATGAAATACAGACATGGGGATAATGTGATCTTCTTCTCCTCACGACATGTCTTTCTTATTCACACTGACCTAAATCCTCCTCATTTCATCCAGAACATCTTTTTTCTCTGCTCTTCCTCAGCAGTTCCTCTCATCTGCTCTTCTTCCTCTCTGCAGTGCCTCTGTCTTGCTCTGAGGGATTCACAGAGTTGGGATACTACAACGGCACCGTGTCCCAGACGGATTCTGGTGCCCCATGTCTGAAGTGGATTGAGTTTCCAGACTATGTCATGCAGTACCCGGGCCGCGGCCTGGGCGACCACAGCTACTGCAGGAACCCGGACCGAGAGTCCAACCCCTGGTGCTTCTTCAGGCAGAACTCAGGCGCTATTGGCTGGGCTTATTGCGACTGCCACCAAGGTACCTCAACACGTGTTCCGGCCCAATTGCACTCGCCATGAATTGTCCCAAAAGATATTGTGATAAACGATAATATTGTTGTCTTGAAACTATGGTAAGGTAATATAAAGGTGATATTAATGTGAGTACACCCTGCCAAAGATCAATAAACTTTCATTTCTAATGAACATTTTACACTGAAACTGACATCTTAAATATCCAAAGCTAATAAACAAAACAACTAATAAAATGGATACTGAAGTTTCTGCAAACAAAATTACAGTTGAGTCTAAAAATGTCCAGTCTTTTGGAGAAAAACAAAACATCATGCAAATGGAAATTATCAAGCTTGTTTTAATTTATTATGTGATTAATTGAGGTTTTTCTTGAAGTCAGGGTTATGTTCAGTAAACCTCACCCATGTGTCTGGAAAACACTATTTATCTTTTGTATTAAAATCATCTTAGCTTTGTGAAACATCAATGCTACTTCTCCACTGCTGTAATTGCGATGGGTCAAGCAGAGACAAACCCAACACATGCGTGTAGGATGATGTAATGGGACTCTGCAGAGTTAATTAACAGCTTGGGTCAATGTCCGTTCATTTTCCAGAGAGATTGTGCAAGATGATTTAGTGATTATATTCTGTAGCAACTATACTATAATTAGTTATATTCATTTGCACATTTATTTAATGATTATGTCTTCATTATTTACTATACTATTACTACTTCAGCAGCGATAGATATTTGTGCTTCTCTGTGATTTTCAGGGGCAGTTCGTCTGGTTGGCAGCTCGTCCACCGACAGCGGGCGGGTTGAAGTTTACCTGAATGGCCAGTGGGGGGCGGTGTGCAACTCCCACTGGACAGACAGAGACGCGACTGTTATCTGCCGGCAGCTGGGCCTGGGGTATGGAATAAAATAATATGTAATATGTCATCTGATTAAGTTCAAATCAGTTCAGTCCGATTTGAATTAGCTTTAAAATTTATTTAGGTCAGTTTGACTAAATGCAGTTCAGTGGATTTAGTTCATTTATTTCGACTAAGTTCAGTTCTGGATTCAGTTCATTCAGTTTTGGTTTAATTAAAATTGTTCAGTACAGTTCCATTCATGTCAGTATCGGAGTTCATTTAGTTTGAATTTCCTTTCAGTTCAGTGCAATCACATTCATTCAGGTACCTTTAATTCAGTTCAGTTTTGTTTATTTTAGCAGTAGCCTGTTCTGTATTATTCAGCTGAACAATAATTTATTCCAATACCATCAGATTTCGATTCCAGTCTGGTTAGAAACATCCAAATTACCCTGCAGTTCAGCACCACTGAATCTAGTTCAATGCAGTCAGATTCAGGAAGCACCTAAATGATTATATCTCCCTGGATGAAAGTGGAAAGGATAAAAAAAACCCTCTCTGCTCCCGTTTATTTTTAAATTTAATCTTTCCAGTGATATTGGTACTGCACTGCAGCTCTCCCAGTTTGGCTCAGGCTCTGGCCTCTTCCATTATGAGCGTCTGGGCTGCCGTGGAGACGAGGACGCTCTGAGTAAATGCCGAAGCAGGACGTTCGTCACCGGTGACTGCAGCCATGGAAACGAGGCAGCCATGGTGTGCGCGCCACCTGAAGGTCAGCGTGACTTCTCTTTAAAACTACACCTGAATATCACACCTGAGCCGCAGTGACCTCTTTTCTTTGTGAATAATCCCAACACTTTAGGCTCACATATATTATAAATTCCACTTTCCTCACAGGCAGCGGCCCTCCGCTGCGTTTGGTGGGAAGTGACGAAGACTTCGAAGGTCGTGTGGAGGTTTTCCACGCGGGCCGGTGGGGCTCCGTCTGTGACGACCAGTGGGACGACAGAGACGCCGAGGTGGTGTGCAGACAGCTCGGTTACGGGTATGTCAATACATACTTTTGTCATCTGAAAAATAAAATCTGCTTAGTTTTGTCTCTTATTAAAAAAAATCCAAAGAAATGTTGCAGAATATTTTACATGATTTCATATATTAAGCAGCTGTTTGATGCTTAATATATAAAATCAAACATGAGTTGAGTAGTTCCCTTTTATTAAATTTGCACACAGCTTAAAACTTAAGTTAAGATGAAATTTTAATTTCAGCATAATTACATTTCATGCATCAACAAATAAAGACCTTTCCCCCCACATTTAATCAACAATTTGTTTAAAAATCCTTCAATCTGGTATTTTTCTTTGCTTTAGTCCTCTTCAGAATCACTAATCATATTTTTATTTGTAAAAAAAAATGTGGAAGCCGTGACATAATTTTACAATTTTGTGCAGCTTTGTCTTTGTCAAACAATATTACAGTGAAATTCGTTGAAATTAAACAAAAAGTCAAAGGGAAATAAATGCTTTTGCCATACCGATATTTATTTCGTTTTTTAATGTTTCCTAATTTTTTAATAGTCAAGTTTATCTGTACAGAATATCTCATGAACAAGACAACTCAAAATGCTTCACAGCACAAGAGCATGATACAGTAACCGATTATGTGAACCATAAACATTACAAAAGTCACCAAAAGAAAAAAGAAACTATACATCAAATATTGATAAATGTTCCAGTTCTTTATGAATCAAAGGCAACGCTATCAAAAACAAGAAGTCAATTAATGGTCAAATCAGAAATCTTATTATTTTAGCTCAAATGAAAATCTTTGTAATCATATTTAACTAAAGTTTATTTAGTTAAATATAAAGTTTTACTTTTAAACAGATGCATTTTCTGGTTTACTTTTTTAAGGCTAATAATGATAGAGAGAATTTGTGAACACAATAAATGGGACTTCATTTCTTTCATCTCTTCCTCTAAAACTACACAGAGCTACATCCGTTAAAGAGCTTCATCAGGCTGATTGTGTTACAAAAAGTGAGCTGGAAATATTGAGTGGCAGGAGAAACTGGGAGAGCAATGAGTTCTTGCCCTGTAGATCAGGACAATCCGGGGGAAACACCTGTTTATGTTGTATCACTGCAGGTTTTCCTCTCCTCTCCAGCTGTCAAACAGCCAATAAGTTGTAACTGAGAAGTGAATCCCGTGTTCAGCTCCGGGTTGCAGCACGTCTCCCGAAGTGCTGCAGGGAACAGTCTGTGTTGGTAAATAAAAGAAGATCTGCAGGTGTTCACATGGCGGCGCGCAGACTCACGTTTGACACGTTTTGACAATTCAAAGCAAAATGGATGATGCTATTTGTGGTCTACAGGGTCCAGTTTATTTATATTGTGAGTTTCTGCTTCATGTTACCAGACTTCTCAAAATCCTCCCTGGATAAAGCCGACAACTTCAGACGCAAAGAAATAAAAATAAAGATCCGGCACAAAGACAGTCCATGTAATTTTACTGCATTTATTATACATCTAGATTAAAAATACTA
Organism: Poeciliopsis retropinna; assembly: GCA_010277075.1. NCBI lineage: Eukaryota > Metazoa > Chordata > Actinopteri > Cyprinodontiformes > Poeciliidae > Poeciliopsis > Poeciliopsis retropinna. The sequence continues at coordinate 1,742,963 of VMRM01000023.1, forward strand.
GCATTTAAAATGTTAAAGCTGTTCATTTTAATCACTGCAGCTTCCTAAATTCAGTCTGTTTTATTTTTTTTATTTATTTATTTTTTTTACAAATAATGACAGCAAGTGAATGCTTAGTAGGTACTGTGGTATAACCTTATGGACATATATACATATTTACATTATTGGAAAGCTAAGATTGTTGAAATTCCAATAATGCATGCCAATCAAAGTCACAATTATTCAGAAACTGCTTTTGTCAGACCAAAACAAAATCCAAAATAATGTTCGTCTCACTGCAGCTTCTTAGCATTGACAAAACAGAGTCATCTCAAACAAAAATGTTTTTTTGTTTTATATCTACAAGAGTCCAATTAATGAACTCAAGTAAAATATTTAGCCCACAAGCTAAACATTAGCTTGTGGGCTAATAGGTTGTGGTTGATTGTCCACAACCTATTATAATCTGCAGCTGAAAACTTTTGAAATGTCCCTCAGATGTGTCAACTTCTCACAAAGATTGCATTGTAGCTTCCATTAGCGTTAATGTTTTATACGTTTTGGAGAAATACCCCAATTATTTTGACTGTTGTCTTCATTCACAATGTATTTAGATTTGTTTTTGTCTTATCTATTTTTTCATGTTTATTTCTTTTTGTTCAAATGAAACCTCACAAAGCTTGCAAAGGCATGCAAAAACTTATTTATGTGTTAAACCAAAACAAAGTGTTGCCAAATTGATAAAACAAAAACATTACGTGAATTTGGAAGGATTTTATTGACTAAAAGTGCCACACAGTGATGTATTCTACTTCTGCAATAAGGACCTTTATTTCAAAGTTTGTAACGATACAATAATGTGGATGGGTTTGGATGAGTTTTCAGATCTCCACTGCTCCAACGCATCTGTTTCTGTTGGTTTTGCTGCTTCTCTTTGCTTCCAGCAAATCACCTGCAGGTTGTCTTTAAGTTAAACATCAGTTTCAAACAAGCAGAAACGCAAGGACAAAAACACATCCGCAGCAGGGCTTTTATAGCGTTTCTCCATCAATAAGTTATGGCTACAAAGAGCCAGCTGGTAGCTATTTATTATTCAACAAGGATTTCTTACATGTACTTTATATAGCATATTAGTTTGACACGTTTAGGTTATTTTGTGTGGGCTGCAGAGGGTGTGCTGTGGAGAAGGGATGTATTCAGTGCTTTTTTTATTCAGTTATGACAGATTTGATCTTATATGTCCCCGCAATACCAAATCTAAGGAACACCTGAAAAGCAAATCCAAATAAATATACATTGTAAGAAGCCATTTTCTAAGTCTAAACAAAGGTTTCCTGTTTTCACTACCCAGAAAACTTTGTGGAAGTAAAAAGTGAAAACAACAAAGATTATTTCTGCATTTATGTAATACTTTTTCCACATATAGAAAAGACACGTATAATCTGTAATGTTTCTTTTAGACCAGTTTAAGCTTGATCGGCATACAGTATGTGCGTGTGTGTGTGTGTGTGTGTGTGTGTGTGTGTGTGTGCAGGGGTGTGGCGAAGGCCTGGTCGTGGGCTCACTTCGGGCAGGGATCAGGCCCCATCCTGCTGGATGCGGTGAAGTGCACAGGAAACGAGCTGTTCCTGGATCAGTGCCCCCACAGCGACTGGGAGCAGCATAACTGTGACCACATGGAGGATGCTGGGGTCTCCTGCAGCCCTTATACAGGTTAGGAACAGACTAGTGATGGTTTGGGATTTGGAAAATGTCTGGGTTTGGCATAAATGCAGTTACTAAAATGAATGGAAGTCAATCCAGAGTCCTCAGTTATAGAGGTATTATGTGTGTGTTATGAGCTTTAACCTAAATACATAACTTCTTCTTATGGGCCCCATAAGGACCAGTTGGTTCCCACAAAGTAGTATTTGTTGGGAAGATGGCCCTTACACTCCATCAAATACAAGGCCACACACAGAGAGGTGTGAGATCCTCCTTCTGCCACCCACAACCCCCACAATGGCACAAGTTTTGAAAACTTTATTTTCTCAGACTTCCTGCTTGAGCATACTCCAAAAAATGAAAATAAAATGCTTTCAGGACACAAATTGCAGACAGGTAGGTTATCTTTTTTGTTCCAGTGCTCATGCCCCACACGTCCACTCCCATTAGAATGCCGCCCTGGGAAACAGCCCATATGAAAAACCTTGGCCAAATGAACAAACACTCTCATCAGGCTCAGAGCAGCTATTTATACCTCCTGAACAACAATAAATTATGACTATCCTGTCAGAGGCGAGTTAATTGTTGAGTTACCTGATGGCCACAGTGAAGATTTTGACAATGTTTCAGATGGCGTGGTGCGTCTGGTTGGCGGCGACACTCCCTGGGAGGGCCGGGTGGAGGTGTTTCACAACGGCGACTGGGGGACGGTGTGTGACGACCACTGGAGCCAGCAGCATGCAGAGGTGGTCTGCAGACAGCTGGGATACAGGTAGGAGCTGTAATCTTGCAAAATGCATATTTAAAATTTATTTTTATTGTAATTGTAATAAATGTTTTTTAAAAGCTGTACTTTTGTGTGTTGATGCAAGTCTATGTTTTGGATAGGAATGCAAGTTAATCTACAGTTGATTAATTTTTATCAACCAACTAACATTTAATTAAATACATTTTCTTAAAAACTTGATTTCTTGCTTATATAAAAGCATCCATAACATAAAGGGTTAGTTTTTAATAATATACTTAATTTAAAAAAGAATATAATTAAATTTTAACATTATTTTGTGTCAGTTCTATTAAATGCTGACCGAATAAGCACAATATTACGGTTCTCTCACACGGTACAACACTGGAACAAGAGCAGCAGGAATGTTAAAACTTCGCTCCATGAAGCACTTTAAGCCGACAAAAATCAACTTTACTTTTTGGCATCATGTTTTTTCCCGTCATTTTTCAATGTTGTCGCATTATTCCCACCGCTTTTCCGTTACATTTTCCATGCCACACTGGACTCCTTTTGGACCGTTTACCTCTCTCTTCTGGCATCCAAATCCTCTCTGCCATCTTAACTTTTCAGGGGTCATGCTGAGGTCGTAGTGGACGGGATGTTCGGGGAGGGCGTCGGTCTGATCCTCCTGGACGACGTCCACTGCGAGGGATCAGAGACTTCCCTGCTGGACTGTCGCCATGGGATCTGGGGACGGACGGACTGCTCCCACAGCGAGGACGTCGGCGTTCGCTGCAGAGGAAGATCCAGCCAGGAAACCAACGAAGTGCCGGTCATCGCACCTTCAACAGGTAACGCACAGAGACACATATGTAGAGCAAGTTAAACAGGGGGCCAGAACTAAAAGATTTTAATGTTCTGAAACTTTTAACAATGTAACTTTTAAGTTACATTGTGTATTCGGCCAATGTAACTATCACCACTTCAGTCAGGCTTATCTTCAGCCCAGGCAAGTGTTAGTCATTTGATTTTAATTAATAATATTTTTATGGCATCTGTGACTTCAGAATTAGTCTTAAGTCTGTAGAGCATAAAGATGAGTCCACGCTACATATTATTATACACTTTAATGTATTTTATTTGATCTGTATGTGATAGACCAGTAAAATAATTGAAAATAATTGTTCCATTTTGAACAACGGTGAAATAATTTGCCACTGGAACTAGTACTTTTTCACCTATATTAAAGAATTAACTTAAAACAGATTTCTGTATCTTGCTGGAAAGTTACTTGTAAGTTAATTTTGTATTATTTTAAGCGTACTAAGATATTTCCACAAGAAACTAGACCGAAAATACTTAGTAAGATTTTGTGTTTTTGCAGTGAAGTCTTTGGTTGATGCAAAGGTGTTGCATGTATATTTCTTCAGCTTCAGAAATGACGCTCTACTTTGTGATATTTTATCAAATTGAAATAAAGCACAATGGCATTTATGTTTTTTAATGTGACAAAATGTGAGAGGATTAACAGGCCACTGAACGTGACTAGATTGTTTCTAGATGTCAAACGTGTTTGTGTCTCAGAGTTAGCTGCAGATAAAATAAAAGCTCCTCTGGGGTTCATGTCTGCCTGCCAACATGTTCAGGTCATTAGAATGAGAATAGCTCTCGAATGCAGAGGCACCAGATGACATTTTACTCCGTCAGCGGACACATAGTTCAGAGCATCCCAGCAGAGGAACATGCGCGAATATGAATGCAAATGAGAGTTGTTCTCCCTGCCAGGACCCCTGGTGCGTCTCGTGGGCGGCAGCAACAGGAAGGAAGGTCGAGTCGAGGTATATCTCCATGGAGACTGGGGAAGTATTTGCGACTCAGGATGGAACGACCTCAACGCCGCCGTGGTGTGCAGACAGCTTGGACACAGGTTTCATTTTATATAAGAGTTTGGGCCTTTCTGTGCAAAGAGACAAAAAGAGAGAGATGACCTCCCCTGATGTTTGTTTTTCTCAGTGGTGGAGCAGTAGCAGCTGGAGGGTTCGGTCAGGGAAAAGGGCCCATCCACCTGGACCAGGTGAGGTGCACTGGGAAGGAGGAGTTCCTGGGCGAGTGCCCTTCGCTCGGCCTGAACGTCCAGGGCTGCAGACGCAGGGAGGACGCAGGGGTGAAGTGTGACGTCGAGCCGCGGAGGTCGGCTGCAAAGACCAAACCTCGGGACGAGAGCTGCGGGATGAGGAAGCTGGTGGAGGATGAGGGGAAGACAGGAAGTCAAGGAGAGAGCGGCACGCTCAGGTAAGCCGAGGGTGAACAACAATGGCTCCATCTAGTGGTGGCATGAGGAAGCTTAGCATAATTACTCCTATTTGTGGCGCTTTGGTAACAGAAATGTTCAAAAAATAGGACAATATATAGATAAACACTGATTGACAAGATTCTGCTTGTAAGACATTGTTTTTATGAACAGTTTGTGGTTTGATTAGTTTTCTGTTTTTAGTTAGATGTGAAAATTTATTATTTTACAAGTGTGTAGTTATTTTCATCACTTCATGATCTGTTAAATCATACTAGATTATCATCAACTTGTCCAGGGGCTACAGGTGGAACCCTATGGTACCAAGGTTGTGATACCAAAAGTTGTGCTACCACAACATTTTAAAAGGTTAATTAAATGTTATACATTGTCTCTGTGTAAAATAAACAGACAAAAACTTTATTAGCCTTATTGCAATAAAACCTTCCTTAAAATTTAGACAGGTTTCCTCTGGTATCTTAGGTGATGAGCTCCAAATTGTTGCTCCTTGCTATCATTCTCCCAGATGCTCATTTGCACTTTTTCTCGATTTCTTTGACACAATTCTCTAATCAGAATTAAAATGATCACACCTGTCAGGTTTCTGATAGAAACCAAAAGAAGAAAATGATTAATAATGGTTTCTTTACGATGCGTTTGCTCCTAGGACGACGTGGCCCTGGCAGGTGTCGGTGTGGCTTCACTCTAAAGAAGGATCCGGTGGTCCTCTCTGCAGCGGGACTCTGATCAGCCCCTGCTGGGCGCTGACGTCTGCTTCCTGCTTCAGCAGGTGAATCTGACTGCTGACTCTTCATCACTTTGAAAATGATTCGCCGTTCACTGCTTCCTCCTGAAGCGCCCTCCTTTTTCTCTGCTGCAGATTCGGCAGCGATCCGTCCAGGTACGTGGTTCGCGTCGGGCGTCGGAGCAGACTCTCAAACCGGAGCGGGTCGTGGTTCACAGGAAGTTCAAAGGTCAGAGCGGAGGCCACGACCTAGCGATGCTGAGGCTCCCCAGCGCTAAGGGCCACTGCGTGTCTTTTGAAGCGAACACAAACGCAGCCTGTCTACCCGCTGCTGACTCTGCTACAGGGGCGAAAACTGGATCATGTGTTGTCATGGTTACCACAAGCTGGACTGGACCAGGTTTGTGATTTTTTTCCCCCCATTCATCATAGATAAACAGCATGCAAAACAACCAGAAACATCCTTAAATAAAACATAAAAACATTATGATTTAATGATTAAAAACTAAATAGAACATTTAACAAAAAATTATTTTGACTTTCATCTTATCAGCTTTAATATTTTCTAAAATCTTCTACTAGTTTTTACAGTAAAATGTTTCTCAAAAGGATGCCTTTATAATTCTTAAAACTGCCCATGAATAAATAAATTATGAAGAACATAAAAAAGATAAGCTCTTCATTATATTCAGAAAGAAAAATTATCAATAACTGATGCTAATTACAATAACATACAAATTAAAAATTAACATAAAGTAAAAATTTATGGACTCAATGAAGTTATTTCCTATCAAAACAGGACACAGAACAACTGTAAAAGGAATAAATAGTGGAAACAACAAAAAATGACGTAGAAATATTTAAAATTCCCAAGATTAACTTGACAAAATATCAAAGATAATAAGAAATAAAGTTAAAAATGTGGACAATTTTCAGTGTCACTATCAAACTTAGTGCCACTCTGTCGCCTGGTGGTGGTGGAATGACGAAAGTGGAAGTTGCCAAAAGTTTTCCTTTTATCTTTTCATAAATAAATGGAAAAGTTTGTTCCTTTTATCTATGAAAATGTATGTAAATAATCAGTTTCACTCTTGTTATACACTCAAGAAAGGACAGAAAAATAATAATTCTAAGTAAAGATATTTATTTTCATCTACTTTCAGTCTATTTAAGACAAATGAAGCACAAACTACACAGATCCTTCAGGCAAAACAGGGAATGGTTTGTGAATAAGTAAGAGAGGCGGTAAACAGATCACTGGAACATAAAAAGAACATGATGAACACGATGATTTGATCAGCGGCAAAATAAATAAATAAATAAAATGCCAAAGCAGAACAGAAAGTCCCTGGATGTTGTCATTCATAGAGCCGCATTGGATTTCAGTTCTTTGTCCTGTGTCTCTAAAAAAAAGTCTGCTTCTTATTCTTCTGCACAAAATGAGAAAAAATTATAATTTTTAAACTGTGTCGAGGTGTACTTTTATTTGTGGGCCACATAGGCAGGTCTCCAGCGCATCGTTACAAGGGGATTGGAGGAACTAAATCCTCGGCTCAGCTCATCAAATGTTGACGTTTAAAATGTTTCCTGCATTCTTGTTTCTCACAGACTCAGTCATCGCTTCCTGGGTCGCTCTGATGTCGTCATGGCAATGCAAGAAGCGATTCGGTAACAGTTTCTCCAGTCACGGCACGCTGTGCGCCGGCAGTCCGCCGGACACCAGCCTCCTTCACGGCGACGGTTGCCAGGGCAACTCCGGTGGCGGGCTGCTGTGCCAGGAGGAGTCAGGCCGATGGGTCGTGACTGGGGTCGTCGCCGGGGGCTACGGCTGCTCCGACCCGTCCTCCCCGGCGCTGTACACCCGAGTGAGCCGCTTCAGGAGCTGGATCGACGAGGTCATCGACACGCAGAGGCGTCTGGAGGAAACGCGAAACGAGCCCACACCCACCGATGATGACATTTCATACGACGAACACTTCGACACACACCAAGAGCTCAAACACAAACACACACACACTCATCAGCAGCCCAGCTTCAAGAACACACACATGTTTTACACAGAGGACGCAGACAAAAACAAACAGATGGAGGTCTAATTGAGGCCGTGCCATTGGCTACCACCTGTGCCACGTGACCATACGGAGGGAGGAAGCATCTTAGCATTGAAGCATTTTTACCAACAGATAGGCAGTAATCGACCTGTGTGAAGTGTGGGATGATGCAGATTAACAGCATGATAATTATCAGGGACAAATCAGAACAGCATGACAAAAACTATCAGAGGGATTTACTGAACATGGTCACACATTAATCTATGCTAATCTAACTTATTTATTTGTCCTCTGTGTGAGTTATTAGGAAAATAGTGAAACTAAATCAGAACATATTTAGGCTCCCTGTAAAAACCTGGACAAACCGGAGATGAATCATGTAGATAATCCCCTGCAGCAGACCGGTCTCGTCCCGGATTAGCTTTTATATAAAACTTCATGTGTGTTTATACTTTTCAAACAGGGCTCATTTCTTCAGGTTGTTGTCTTAAAAAGTTGCAAGTGAAAGTGCCGTAGGTAATTTAGCTGCTATATCAGGACCATACCACTGCTTCAGCATGCGCTGCTACATTTGTAACCTCTGATCTGCAACTTGGCGCTAACTAAGATGAAATAATTAATGGTTGTTGTTGGTGTCTTAGTGAGGGAAGCGTATAATAATATTATCGGCTATAACCTTTAGCATAAAGTTGCTGTCTGCTCTGGCGTTCGTCCACCACAAGGGGGAGCTACAGCGAAGGATTACTAATCTAGAAAAGTCGGCTAATTATTTTCCAGGTGTGGATAAGTATGGAAAAAGAAAAGAAGATATGGAAAAATACTTGTAATTTTTCTTTTCATCTTTTGTTCACTCTTTCTTTCATCCTTCATTTTTTTCCTCCTTCACTTACATCACTCCAGCATTTCAGATTTTCTTCGTAAATTCTTCTTGTTTGGTAGTTTGTTAATTTCATCCTTCCTTCACTTCTTCCTCCCTCCATTCCTTAAGTATTTTTTCTTTCTCTTATCCTTCTTTCCTTTCTTATGTCATCCATTTTTTATCCTTCAATTCTTCCTTTATGGTGCTGATTGATCGTTTACCCTTCAAATAAAAGATAAAACACGGAGTTTAACAAACAAATGCCACGTCGCCCCTCTCAAGTTAAAGCCTTAAAGTGGTTAGAAACAGCAGCATAGCAGCAGTTTTAGTATTTAAAAGCAGCAAAAACACTGGTATGGTCCTTTTAAGCCTGTACAGAAAATTATCTCGTTTGAAAGCCATTGGACGCCTTCCATCAGGTGACAAATATCCTTTTTGTATCGCTCTAGACCCATACAGTAGATAGTTCCTCGGATAGATGGATAGATAGCTGTTGCTCCTGAGTTTAGATAGTCTTAGCCCAACCTGCACAGGCCTTTTCTGTTACTCCCCGCCCAGATGTGCGATCCCACCAGTAGGGGGCGGCGTTGCTCTATTTTCACAGGGCGGCCCGTTGCCAAACGACCCGGCCCTGATGTCGATTTTATACGGTCGCAGTAATAAGTGTACGGACTCGTGCTTGATGTGCTGTGAATCACTGTGTCGTGAAGCATCTTGTAAACTGTTACCGCCTGTCCTGAGCCTGTTGTTCCGGTCCTGCACATAAATCCACCCCTGCAGACCCCCACCCCCCACCCCACAGACTCAGTGGTCTCTTGTAAATACAGTTTGTCTGGGAGATGTGAGGCTGCAGGGTGAATAAACTTGTGTTGAACTTCTCAGCTGCTCCCTGGTATAATGTGCTGAATCATGGTTAAGTATTAAAGCATTTACTGACTAAAACTGCCACGTTTTGCTTTTATTTCTCTTCTGAGACGCGACTGATGTTGGTATTTTAAAACCCGCATCTGCTTCAGTTTACAAAGGATCATGCTTGAAAACTTCTGATGTCAGGAGAATTTCCTGAACTACAAACCTGGACATATTTTATTAGGATATTATTTGGGAGGTGGAGGGAAAACTTATTTGTGGTTTTCAAATAAAAACACAAATCTTGAATCTGACGCCCCTAAATAAAATCCATTTTCTTACAGTAAATATAAGCCAGTTGTATGGAAATACTGGGTCAATACTTGTAGAATCACAATAGTACAATATTTTGTGGTATAAAAACACTAAATCTTATCCCGTATTTTTGGCTAGCTTGTCGTGCAAATATCTTGCTACACTTGAAATGAGACGAAGCTAACTTAGTTCCAGAAAGATCTAGGAGCTCCTTATAAGTTAATGAATGACAAAGTGCTAGTTCCACTGGCAGATTATGTCACTTACAAGACATTTTTCATATGTTATATATGCTTTTTGGTGTCTGGAAGAACGAGCCGTTTCAGACGCTGTGCCGTTACCTAGCAACCTCAGAAGTTTCCAGTCCATCGCCTAGCAACCCGAGCTGAACGCCCACACGTTTGGTTAGCTAGTTTTAGCTGCTGTTGAGAGCAAAGGTGGGAAAAGACGAGCGTTTTTTGTTGTTGACTTACCGTCCAGAAACCACTTTCTGTTTTGTTGGTTGCTTTTCAAAGGTGAACTGTTGTAAAATTGCGCGTCTGTTTGCCACAATTTTCACCAGTGTTTCCGGTGTTAACGTCAAGTTGAGGGGCATTGTCACTTTAAATCCAAATAAAGGATTTAAAGAGACAGGACGCCCCAAAACACGTGTCAAACTGTAGGCCCGTTATGTGGCCCTCTACATTCTAAACCAAGCAATAAGTCTGTTTAAATATGTTATCAATCAAATCAATGCAGTTTTTATTTGTTTAGTACCAAATTATTTCAGTTTCTTGAGAATTATTATGGAAATTTACACAAAATCAACAAATCCCAGAATTTTTTTTTTTACGCTAATACAGTTTAATGCAGATTTTTCTTAAAAATTGTCAAAAACTTTTTTTACTTGTACTAAATAGCCAGCTCAACGTTAATTGATGTCAAATTACGATCTATACACGATCAATAAAGCGAATAGTAAAAAGTCAAATTTACCGTCACAAATTAGAGCAAATATTTTCAAATTAGTACCACAAACAGTTTGATTTTTATTGCAGAAAAATCATAAAAACAATCACAATTCCAGAGGAACTGAAAAGATGTTCAATGTTATTTAATTTTAAGAGTTTATTGATATTTTAAGTATGTGAACAGGTTTTATCAATACATTCTGGCACAACCGGCCCTTTAAGAGGATTTATGATCTTGATTTGGCCCAGAACAGAAATGAGTTTGACACCCTGAACAAAAGAAGAAGAAAGTAAGGTGGAGCTGGAGGACCAAACCCCTTACAGCAGACACACAGAAACACAAGAACAGTCAAGTATGAACGGACAAATACATTAAAGAAAACATTTTGTGAAATTACACAACTATTAATATAGACACAGTTACACAAACAAAACGAAGCGATTAAGTTACAAAACTGCAAGTAATTGAAAAATAAATCTTCTTAGCTGCTGTTCTCGGTTCCCCATGAGAGATGTTAATCATTTCCTTTGTCCCTCCATGACTTCAGAGGGACCAGAGCGGACTGGCCTTTCATTCACTGGAATGAGCCTGCAGCCTGTCAGGATGCAGATGACTTATTGATTCTTGATTGACATAAAATGGGCTGAGATTTTTTAAATGAAATATTAATGGTGGCGTAGGAATGGAAGAGTGTGATTTTGTGATAAACACTCAACACGGAAAGCAACTTTGCTCTGACCGTCAATTCACTTTAGATGAAATGAGGCTTTAAATTATTAATTACTGATTGGGAGAAAACGTCATGGATGCTTCAGGACTCAGTTTTCCTGAAGACTCTTTATTGCTTTTCCACATTAATCAAGTGATGAATGATTTAAACCGCAAACAGACATGTTGCTGTTTCCTTTTAACTGTTGAGGAGTTGGATGATCGAGTGTGTTTGTGTTTCCGTAGAGGAAGCCAGAGATATTATTATTATTATTATTATTATTATTATTATTATTATTATTATTATTATTATTATTATTATAAAAAAAGATATCTGGGATGATATATATTTTGGAAATGATGTAACTGTTTTCAAATGATTGATGACACTAAGAAATACAGAAAATTTAATAAAACATTCATTTTATATATATTACAACTTTTATGTGCAAGTTAATAAACACATTTAAGTCTAGAATTCATCTATAAAACCACTAAATATTTAGTTAAAAATAACTCTCTGACTTTATTTTCTGATTTTTTTTAAACATCCTTCAGAAGGATGCTAATGAATACCTTGCATTACACATGTTGATTATTTATGTTGACAAATAAAATAAATTTGTGAGATAATAGCATATGTTTGAATAAAATGTTCCTTATGAACAACATATAAAACCTGATACATTTTTTAGTGCAGTAATTTCAAACTACCGTAATTAATGAAAGAGGTTTAAATATTAAAATAATTTGTAAAATAATAAACACATTTATGCATATACAAAAAAATACTACTTTTTTAAGAGATATTACAAATTAATAACTTTATAGAAACATTTTAAAAGTCAATGTTTAGAATTGGATGCAGAACAGCCACGTGAAACTGGGGCAGATTTACAGGAAGGAGCCGATAAACTGCTGAGTCACGTTTAGCTTTCAGGGTTCTGTAAGTATTCACACCTCTGGGTCAGGATCTGTTCCTGCGAAGCAGAAAACGCTGCATTTTCCTGCTCAGAAAATAAACCGGAGCGCCTCCATCGTGGTGTTTGCACTTTGACAACACGATACTGTTAATCCTGCTTAGTCTATCTTATCCAATATGCTTCTGTAACCAAGGCAATAACAGGAAAAGGTCACACATGTGTGCCTCACAGAGATTAAAAAAAAAAAAAAAAGCTGACATAATTTCCAGGAAGTGATGATGTGGTTTTATGTAACGCCTCTTGTTTGAAGGACTGCTTCTGCGACCGAATCGTGTGGCCACAAATCACCAGGTGAGAAACACCTGCTTTCATAAAGTACAGGTCAGAAAAAGTACTTGTGAATCAATGAAACATCTTTAATACATTTTGCTACTTATTGCTTAATTTCTCCAACTTTAATATTCTTACGGTGAACAGATTGTTTCTTTGTAACTAATTAGACAGTATGATTAGTATAATAATTATAATTATTAATTAGCTCCTGGAGATTTTCACTACATTTAATTAAACACTGAGTATTTCATCGATGCAAAAATAAACCTTACAGTGCAAAAACACAAAAATACACCAAGTATATTTTTTCTTCATTTAATGCAAAAACTTTAGTTCACATGAAGTAAGACAAAACCAACTATCAAGTAACTTTTCAGAAATAGAAGATTTAATATTGATTTAAAAAAAAAAAAGTATTAGTTCCACTGGCATTATTTTAATTATAACAAGGGAAAATGTTTTGCTACAAGTGAAACTAGAACTTTTTGGATTAATATTGAGGAATTATTTACTTAAAACAAGCTCTGACATCTTGCGGAAATGTTACTTGAAAACGTTAGTTTTGTCTCATTTCAGGTGTACAAAATATTTGTAGTAAAAACCAGAAAAATGCCAAGTGAGATTTTATGTTTTTGCAGTGTATTGTGTTTAAAGTTTAAAGACATCAACTGGGAAGAAAAAAAAAACTTACTGGACTTTCTTAAATTCCTTGTAACTGTATCGCGTAAACGCGATACAGTTATTATCAAGCTGTTATATGTCTATTACCTCCTGACGTGAACTTATTTCATTAAAATGGGTCAATTAAAGTTTTTAAATTGAGGCCTGAGGGCGTCATCTTTGCTCTTGAGGAAGAAATCTTTGCACTGCAGTGAAGATGCTAAAAACTGCAGCAGTTTGCGCAGGCTGGCTGGCAGCAGTTTCCTCCTGAGATTTGCTCTCACTGCAGCTTTCCACACATGAACAATGAGCGCGGCGGAGCATCGGGGCGGATTCCTGGCGCTCCAAACTTAAGAGAAGATGAAGAGAAAAAGGGAAAAGAGCTGCAGGGCAGACGGGATGTGGAGGTGACGGCAGGGTGTAGATCTCAGCCCAATTATCACAGACGCTCTGGTTCTGTGCCGTTTCCGAGGGTCACTGGGTTCACAGCCTGGGTCAATAAAAGCTTCACCTGTAAGGGAGGAGAAACCGGGTCCAGCTGCTGGCGAATTCCCCAGATTCAACGTTTTCACAGCAGTCTGAACAGATCTATTTTACGAAGCCGTATAGGGGGCCATTAGGTAGAGGGAAGAAAGAAAGCTATTTCTGACAAATAACTCAAAAGTTCTGAAATTTGTCTCAGAAATTTTCAAGAAAAATGAAAAAACTTCCAAGTTGAAAAAGTCAAAAAAAATTTGTAACATTTCAAACTCTAACATTTTGTCTACAATTTCTTGACTTTTTGAAATCAGAAAGTTGTAAGTTTTTTTGTCAAATTCTTTTTTTCTAGCAAATTTTTCAGAAATCAGAAATAAAACATTTTCCCACATGAATTGGAAAATTTGATTTGGAAAATTGACACATTTCGTTATAAAACTTATGAAACGAACAGAACTGCAGGTATGTGTCTGTTCCTGGTGAACGTTTTGGCTAAAACAGGTTTACTTTTCACGCTCACAGCGTGTAGAGTATGTAAAAAAAAAATCATACTACAGACTAGTGATACCTCATAATAAAACTACTTCAGTAAAATTACAAAAGTATAGCAACCTAAAAATACTCCCAAAAGTATTTTTTCTGTAACTGCATTACATGCAATAATATTCATCCCTCCATTAGTTAATAGTAAAGCTCTGTAGGTGGGTTATTCTAAAGTAATAACCACACATTGCATTTCTGTTGCAGGAGAACAAGAAGAAAACCACTGAAAATCTGTCATGATTTGAAGTTTTTCCAAGAACTGTTCTCAAGTTTTACTCCAAATGACATTCAGCTTCACTGCAATACAGAGTATTGACTTGTAGGAGCTGAATGCAAAAGCATGCCGCACTTCTTGCTAAAACCCTTTTATCAAACGTAGAAAGTTCCTCCACATCCACAGTCTGTTGTGTTGGTCTATTACATTAAATCCCAATAAAAAGTTGTGATTGCACTTAAAAAAGGTTTAGCTTATTTTTAGAGTCAGAATAATTGCACATACAGCAATAGAGTTCACTCTGGGGAGTTTAATTTGAAAGATAAAGCGCCGCAACTCAGTGGCTGCACAATAAGGAAACCTTGTTTTGTTTCAGAAGGAAGAGGAAAAAGGATTTGTCCAAAGAAACTTTGTGAAAGAGAGCAGATATTAGCGGGGAGCATCTTTGTAATGATGGGGAAGTTTTCTGGAAGACCTTGGAAGGTCAAAAGTAATTTAGATTCAGGCGATTCAGTCTGGCTTTCCTCCTAATTTCTTTGACACTGAAGAGTCGGAGGTCAGCAATAACTACCAGGACACATTCCCCCACGAGGTTTCTCCTTTCTGCGTCTTTGATGAAGCCCCTCTCTCTCTATCTGTGTGTGTGTGTGTCAGTGTTAGCCAGCTGCTGAGCTCTGCTCATTACTCATACAGAAAGCAGAAGAACCAGGGGAGCTGTCCTACATCCCAGAGACGCACACGCACAGAAAAACCTGAAAATAACTCGGACCGTCACCAAGGCCAGAAGAAACGCTTTTCCAACGATTCGCTGTGATCACTGCAGCCGAAATGAGAACGCCTGAGGACGTACCTCACTGCAAAAACACTTACTAAGCATTTTAGTTTTTACTGTAAATATCTCATTACACTTGAAATAAAACAAAACCAACTTCCAAGAAAGTTTTCAGCAAGATTTGACTCGACTCGTGTTATGTCAATAATTCCTTCATATTGATTAAAAAACTAGCAGTTTCACTTGCAGATTATTTCACTCACAAGACATTTTTCCCATGCAGGTGGGAAAAGTACTCACAAATTGTACACAAGTAAAAGTAGCACTACTTTGACATATTTTGCTCAAGTAAAAGTAAATTGTAGCCGTCAAAGTAAAAACGTATTTGGTAAAAAAAATTATACTCAAGTTGTGAGTAACTGATGAAATTATCAATCATTTAATATCTTAAAATTACATAATCAGATGGACCAAAATATGGAGCTAAGTGGAAATTTTGGTATTTTAGGACGAAAATGACAATAATTCACAAGTAACAAAAAATAACAAAATCAGGCAAGATAATGTTTCCAAATCAGTTTCTGTCAATAAAAAACGTATATGCAGTCAAAAGCTGCATATAATAATATATATATATATATACATGTATATATATATATATATATATTATTATATTATTATTTTGTGGAAAAAAATCAAAACAAAGTGGTGCAACCCTGTGAAATGAAAGAACAAAACAATTTCAGAACTTTTTTCTTTTTACATATCCAATCTGAAAAGTGTGGCATGCATTAATATTCATCCCTCCATTAGTTGATAGTATGTAAAGCCTTTTATTGGGCTCAAAAATAAACTCACTGTCAGTTTGCAGAAGACAGTGTTACAGGAAGAAGTTTGCTTCTTCAAAAAAGAATTAAAATAATAAAGAATTTCTCTGCAGGTCAACACTCCATTACATTCATCAAAGTTGAGTCAGGAAAGTTGTTAAAATTGATCAAACTTTTGATTCCTCGTCTCACCTGAACCTGAGAACTTGTGAGAAAATGTGAGAAGCACAAAAAGTTGATTAATAAATCCAAAGTTGTTTTTAATTCCCACTTAGAGGGATAAAAATAAAAATTTATAAGAGAAAACGTGCATTTAATTCATTAAGCTTAGTAATAAGTCAGCAGAATAACTAATTATTATGCACATAATTTTATTCATCTGAAGACAAAACTTGACTTTTACTTAAATATTCATGTTTGAGGTTTAACATTTAAATTAGAGCAGTGTAAAAATAATGTTTTTCTAATAAATGTACACACTATATTTTATTGCCTCTCTCCATAACTGGATTTATCTTTAGGAAAATGTGAGTTTTTAATGAATAATTAAAGGTTATACTGGACTTTACTTATGGGTCCCAGAGTAAAAGGGGTCACAAACCCTTTCAGATCTTATTTACAACACTTAGAAATTTGTGAGAAATAAAATTCCAATAAAATTTTTTCTCAGTCAAGTTTCATCGACTATAAACCAAATAATTTATTGCAATCATTGTTGACTTTTTGTTTATTCCCTGGAAAACAAACCAGAACCAAACCTGAATCTTTAATCTTTCTTTCCAGCAGAGTTCTTGGACAAGAAGCAGCCGATCGATCGGCCATTTTGATGCAGAACCTCAGGTTTTCAGTTAATCAAATAAATCTTCCGAATCTGATATTTCCTAATATCAACCAAAACTTTTCGTAGCCATTTATTTAAAACATATTGGACAGTTTCTAATGTGAGACCCAAACAAAACAAAGTTTAAATTACGAGAAAATCATCAAAAATACCTGCGGTGAGTTTGTGGCTGGTCGTCAATTTGAATTAGTGGTTTCCATTTAATCCAGTCCTGCCTGCTGCTTCAGCCTGTTCAGTGGCTCAGTTGTTTCAATTTCAGCTCTTCATCCTCTTAGCAATAATCCACAGCATCTCTATAGTGTTTGGACTGGAAACGGTTTTCCTTCCACTTAATTTTCCATCAAATTTACTTGCCCTTTAAAAATCCAGCCAATCAGACTCAGATTGTTCCTTTTTCTCTCATCTGTAAATCATAATCATCAGCAGGAATAAACATTATTAATAAAATTAATGCATTTTAATATTTTGTCATTTGATTTGAAGCAGCAGTAAAGCATCCTACGACGTTAAAATGAAACGTGTGTCAAATAAAACCATTATAGCACACATACTGGGTTCAACACCGTCAATCAAAACTGAAACATTGATGATTTGAAAACCATTTTCTGCACGAGGCCTGGACCAAGAGGACGTCCGGAACGAGTCAGCAGAAGAGAAGAAATGAACAACTCGGCCGAGGCAAAGCAGTGCTGAAATAGTATTTTTATTAAATACTTCCAAGATCCAAGTTTGAAGAATAACAAAGCTATGATGAAGACCAACTAACACTCAGACAAACACTTTGATAGTCGGCAATTTATGGTTGTATTTCATTGTACATCGTGATCATGCAAAATAAAACAAAGCAAGAAAAATATAAATCCAGCGTTCATCTGAACGGGGGAGAGGGGAGAAGCGCAGCCCGATAATATATCATTACAACGCAGGGAAAACATCGAGGGCCTCATACCAAGCTATGGCGCCTGAATCTTTTTTATTTTTTTTATTTTTTTTTTAAATCTTGTTGTATATTTTCATATCACTTGTTCAACATTCTGGGTGGATGGAGTTTCAAAAGATGCAAATATCATATATTGACACTAGCTCCATCCATATTTTGTGATAGAAATGTGTAACTGAAACATGCAAATAACTAGGTGTCGCAACCCGCACGTCTCTCCTCCCAGCAGGCGCCATATAAAACCACAGAGGGTTGATTACACTGATAAATAATTAAGTCCTGATCGATATCCCTTAAGAAGTTTTTTGTTGTCTTCACTTCCTCTTCCCTTTTTTTCTTTTTCTCTACGTGTTTGTGAGGGAGAGTGCAGAACTCCAGCTTGGCAGATTGGCAAAGCAACCAACTGACAACAGCAACATCAGTAATAATAATCAGAATAATAATATAATAAAAACTTAAAACCAGTAACACGGGAACAACAGAGAAAGGAACAAAGAATCGTTTCAAGAGCAGAGGGGAGAGGTCAGGGGTCAGTCAATCTGTCGAATGGAGATATCAGAGGGAGGACACCTAAAGCAGCACGACGAGGGCGGCGCCGGTCACAGCAGCGGTGCAGATATGTTACAAAGCCTAAAAACACACCGCCCGGAGTGCGTGGGTGCATATGATATGAAAAGACGGCTCACAGCATAGTGGGACCAGGAGTTAAGGACACTAGTATCTTTAAAAATAGTTCTTGGAGTGTTGCTGAGAAAGAGAGAGAGAGGGAGGGAGAGGGGGGATAACTTCCATCTTGGCATTTGTTTTTATTCCCTTTCTTCATAAACAGTCGTACGGCCATGGGAGCGCCTACAGGAAAGCTTTGATTTGTTTATTTTAGAGCAATCAATACCTCAAATATTTCAGGGTTGAGAGCTACGAATAGAGGAACAAGCTTCACCTAAACTAGAGCGGGGTCACAGAGGGAAGGGGTCCATTCCCCTAAATGCACAGGATGAGTGTCTCTTAGATACATGTACATATATTACACTTTTCTACATATATCTATACATACACTGTATTTACACAGTGATTATAAACAAACCAGGCCCTTGCAGAAAGCAGAGTAACGGATTAAAAGAGGTTAATGAGGGAGAGGCAGCGAGCAAACATGCAAAACGCAGGCAGCGGCTTTTCATGGAACGGGCCTCCTGCTCCTCTTCCTCCCTCAACTGCATGAAGACACACGACAAAACGCAGCTAGCTTCCAATGTGCACGATTAAATCTTTACTGGAAAAAAAAAAAAAAAAAAAAGAGCAAAAAGTTCTCAGCTGCTTATTTTTTTTTAAAAAGGAGCCTCGATTATAGTCAGTCAGAGCAAAGAAGAAGAAAAAAAAAAGGAAACGCACACAGATAATGGCTCCTGTTGTTCACGAGAACACAAATGGATCAGGACGCTAAAAGACACAACGAAACACGTCGACTTTAGTTCAGACGCCCCCCTCCGCTAACGTTCCCCACGATCCCACGAATAACGGCGACTTCCGATCCGTCGGAAAAAACAAGAACACAAACGAAAACACAAACACGTAAAAAGCCTACACTAAAGTTCTACACTTTGGTGCTTCGTGTTTTTGATATCAAGTTTCTCTCGTCGTCAAGTTCTCAGAGTGAACCTGATTGTTGTTTTTTTTTTCTCTTTTCTTTCCCCTCTTTAATTCAGTTGAGGAAAGATTTCCCTTCATGTCAACACCCAGGTAGCGAGGACAACACTTCCAACCTGGTAATCCCTAAAGGTGTACAAAATCTAAGCACTCCCCCTCCGCTCCTCCCTTTTGTTTTCCCCAGATAAAGATAAATGCTTGGTTGGGTTTTGGTGGTTTCTGGTACATCTAGCCATAAATTTACACAGTATATTCATAACTCATACTCATAAACTGTCACAAGTTCAACTGTATATCCTCTCCTCCCCAGGGACATGTCATCTCGCGCAGGCAGAAAAAAGATGGCTGCCAGGGGAGGGACAAGAGGGCAAAGATGCACCCTCCAGTCAGGCGCCAGATGCATGCATCATCATCTCATGGAGGGGGTCGGGGTTGGGGAGGCGGGGTTCTCGTGTTCAGCCAGCCCCCAGCAGGTCAAAGGAGGGTCGGGGTTGGTTGGTGACGTGGAGAGGGATGCGTTCTGGCCCGGCCGGGCTTCCTGGCACTATCCAATCCACGCAGAGGACGTGCCTCTGAAAACACGCTCGCTGAAAAAAACTGCCCCCCAATAAACACGCTCCAGAGGACCGGAGCCTCAGGACCGCTGAGGGAGAAAGACAGAGCATTTAGCGGTCAGATGAAAACGAAAAGCACAACTTTATCTGAAGGGGTTTGGAGAAGACTGACATGATGAGCATGAAGGAGTTTTTATAAATGTTTATGACTAAACAATGACACTTTTAATGCAAAGTGGCTTTAAAAGTTGCTATTTACCAAGATAAATAATTAATTATGCAAAGTGAGCACTTTAAATGGACTTTTAATGCAATTTTTAAAATAACTTTAAAAAGTAACATTACAACTTTACAGAATTACAGTCATAATTTACAGAATGACACTTCATAAACATTCAGGAAAACTCCATGTTCATGGCAGCCGTTATATTACATATCACTTTAAATAAAGTGTTACTGAAAAATGCTTTGTAAACATTAATAACAATGAGAGAAGCAAATGAGAAAATTATGGCAACTGCAGAGATATACATCTCTATCTCTTGTAAAGAGATGTGAACATCTCTATACAAGATGTTCACAAATCTTGTATAGAGTCTAATATGGTTTGTATGTTTCTCACGCAGTAAAATTCAAGCACTTTAAAGGTCATTTTCAAACTTTTCCAAAATCTTAATTTGAAGATAAAAACAATACAAATGAACTAAAAAAAAGAGTTTCTATTTACTAATTATAGAATGTATCACTAGGGGCTGCACTGATTGCAGTTTTGTGGCCGATCACCGATCTTTTAAAAAGCCCAACCTACCGATTCTGATTTTGGCCGATACCATTTTTTTGTCTGAAATGTTGCTCAACATATCAAGAAAGTTTCTGAATTGGCAACAATGGGGTAGGTAACTATTGTTAACTGCAAATGTGCAAACATGACCTGTTCGGCCAGTTTGTCAGTCAAACCTTTCTCACAGGAAGAAAGAAAAGCACAGTGGGTGATTTTTAGACCTTTGCTGAAGTTGATAAGATCGGCTTCACATGTAAAAATCGGCCGATCACAGATCTCCCAAAATTAAGGAAATCGGCACTGATAGACTGGCTGGCCGATAAATCGTTGCACCCCTATTTATTACATCTAGTGACGCTTTCTACTGCTTTCTACTGCTTTCTACAGCAGGAACAAGATAAACTAAAATAAAACTAAATTTTATGTTTTTATGTCTCTCTCTCACAAACTTTACATACCTCACTGATCCAAGAACAAAACACTAATTTAACAACAACAAAAAAAATCTCCCAATTTCAATAATGTATCAATTTTAAGCCAAACTTTACTGAAGCTTCACAGTTTGTACCTGATCACTGTAGTGGTGCAGCCGGTGCTCCTGAGCAGTGGAAGTGAACGTTGAGCCACTTTCCGTCACGGCGGTGCCACACCCGGGTCTCCTCTGATTGGCTGGAACGAGGGCGGCCCGTGGAGTCCACGAACTGCGTGAGCCGGATGTAAGCGATGCAGGCGGCGTCCTCGCCGATGAGGTGGACGTGGGGGTTCAGCAGGGTGGTGTGCACGGGCTTGTTGTTCTTACTCAGCACTGGACAGATAAAACACAAATGTGATGATGGTTCAACAGTTCAACACCTGAACTTTACATCACTTACTGGGAATAAACTAAATATTTTTAGAAGTAAAAAGTAATCTGCAGGAAAATAATAATATATATAATATATACATTCTGCAAGTCTGGAAGATACTCACAGTTTTCAAAGTAAAACTTGTGGAAGTCCATGCCTTCCACCAGATTTCCCAAAGCTTCGGGTTCAAAAGAGGTGAGTCCAGGATCGCAAATCCTCCTAAAGAACAAAGGTCAAAGGTCGAATAACAAAGACAGAAAACAAAGACAACAGCTGCAATTAAAATTACACGACATGCACCGAAAATAAGCTTTAAGTGCAAAAATCTAAATAGTTTGGTGTTTGGGATAAACTGATAACACAGCAGGATCAGTTGATGTAATGGAATATTAAGGATTTTAGATAAATTCAACACCAAGTTTCACTGCAGTCAAAATGATTCACTCTTGTGAATAAAAGTCTTGGCACAAACACACCTCATTATGGAAGAGGTCAAAACCTCAAGATGTGCAGCAATAATTACTGAGAAGCACAACATTTTAAATCAAATGGCACTGATTTGCTCAAAACTATATAAATAAGACAAAAGAGGGTTTAGTATTCTGTTTTCTTGTAGCAACAAATCAAAACCAAAATTATTCAGGGAGATTTAGCAGCAGTACGTCTGGAGGAGATAGACTTCTTGTCTACAGTGAAGCACAGCAGTGGCTCAGTGATGCTCTGGGACTGCTTTGAACAGAAAACTGCTATTATCCCAAGCAGCGAATCACTAACAATATACATCGCCATAGACACGTAATCAGTGATCAACACAAATATGATAGAATATTCAATAACTTCACTGAACTCTGATCTAGAACCACACAGCATTCTGGGAAATGTAGGCAGAGGAGAAATCTTAGCTGCTCAATCGCTCACGGTCAGCTGCTAAACTAAGGTTTGTAGCATCAACTCACTCACTCACTCTCCAGTTACTTAGCAACAACATGCTGAGTTGCTGGCGCAGCAGCAGTTTCAGGTTTTGCCACTGTGCCTCATAACTGTATAAAAATAAATAACAGCATGGAATGAAAACCGGATAAAATGAGAAAGATCACGCCGTCAGTTTGGCAGTATTCCAGATATTAAAAAACAAAAGAAAACAAAAACTAATCAGTAATTTTTGATACCAATATTATGATGTTTTTCAGCCATATTGCCCAGCCCTTCCCAAGTAAACATCAAAGTCTACTAATGTTTGGTTTTTATAAAAAAAACAACAACAAAAAAACATTAATACAACTAAAAAAAAATCATTATGACACTGCAGCCATTACACTTTTTTTTTTTTTTTTTTACAAAAATTAATAAAAGTTTGATAGGATGGGGTAAAGGAAGTGGCAGAAAGTAAACAAAATATTAACTGGAAGTCTTTGCCAATTAGAACACTTTGATTTCAGCAGGACATAAAACCAAAACTGAGTTTTACAATGTTCAAGATATTTGTCAAGAAGAAAGAGCTGAGATAAAAATCCTCCAGGAAAGTCTGACTTTTCAAGAAATCACTTTCAAAGGCATCTTATTTACTACAAACAACTGTTACTTTGCACATTTAGTCAATAAAGGTATCTGCAGTTGGGAAAGTATTTCCCATGAAGAAATTGCAGCACTCACGTGTAGGCTTCAAAATCTCCATTGTTGATCGCTTCAATCAGCTGCTCCGTTATCTTGATGATCTCCTGTTTACGGGCTGCAGAAAGGAGAAGAAACAAAAAACAGGATGATTAGAAACCTCATGGAGAATTAGTGATGTTTAACTTCATCCTTAACACCCGTCACACCAAAGCAGCAGCTTCTTCACTGCAGCTTGACCACATTATGGCAAGCTGCTCAAGTTCTCGCCTTTAGTGGGACACTAGTGGGAGAACACGCCGCCACGTTTCTGCCTGTAAACGGCTCAGCTGACAAGAACAGCTCGGCTCAACGGTCAGCTTTGATTCAGAGCTTCAACGAAGCGTTTTTGAATCCAAAAATATCAGAAGGGACGACGGAACTGCGCGTCCAGTAAACTACCGATAAACCTGAACTTACCCACGATGAGCCGACATTCGCAAAGAAGCTAGCTAGCTAGCTAGCAGCGGCAAGTAAGCGGCTCGTTAGCATTAGCATCGACATAAATACGTAGAGCGCTGAGTCCTATGTTGACGTTGCTGCCATACAAGATGTGGTAGAGTGGAGTGATGAGAAATAAAAGTTCATCTGTTCACTTTACCATAGAAGTGCATCTTCACGACCCATAAGCATTAAATCCAGGTGAATCTATAAAACGGCCCAAACGTTACTAACACATTAGTTACTAGCAGTTGATTAACGGTAAGATCGTCATCTCTCGATATATCGAGTCCCTCTAAATGAGACAAACATACACGGTGAGCAATAAAGGCTCCAGAATAAAATACAATCATTTCTTTCTAGTTTGGTCACAATTAGAGGCCCGGATGCAAGTGACACACTAAACCTTTACAAATTAAAAATGCAGCGGATTGGATGGGATGCAGTGTGAGGTAAAGAGACGATGTGCTAAAAATAAAACCTCTGAACACCGCAAAGCTGCGTGCGGGAGTTGAAGACAGGTTATCTGCGTTGGTGGCAAGTTGCAAATTATTTTATTAGCCTAATCGTAAATAGCTTAAACAGTTACAAAAATGTATTCCTGACTACCTTCCGATATAGAGACCAATGGTTTTCATTCCAAGATATTTTCAAATCAACTGAAATAACCGCAAGTGGACTTCAGGCAAGTTGCAGAAGCCACTAAAGAGAAACAGGAAGCACCTGAGCTTACACTATCAAAGGGAGTGTTTTGAATGTTTACATTTCTTTGGTGGTTTAAAAAAATAGTCTAAAACATGTTTTCACTCTTACATTATTGTCTATTTTGTGTAGGTTTAAATCCATCCATTGTTTTTTCCTTAACCCAAATCGGGTTGCTGGTCCAGAAGGGAACCCCTCAAGCTCATTTTAGGGGGTCTGAAGGCATTCCCAGGCCAGAAGAGATATACATCCCCTCCAGCAAGTTCTGGGTCTTCCCTTGGGTCTCATCTCAGTTGGGTGTGCCCAGAAAATCTCCAAAGGGAGGCACCCAGTGGGAGGCATCCTGATCAGATGCCTGAGCCACCTTAACT
This sequence comes from Poeciliopsis retropinna, assembly GCA_010277075.1. Lineage (NCBI taxonomy): Eukaryota > Metazoa > Chordata > Actinopteri > Cyprinodontiformes > Poeciliidae > Poeciliopsis > Poeciliopsis retropinna. The sequence continues at coordinate 1,767,659 of VMRM01000023.1, forward strand.
GACTCTTTTGATGTGGAGAAGCGGCGGCTCTACTTTAAGCCTTCACCTAATGACATATTTCCTCTCCCCTTCACTAAGGCTGAGTCCAGCCACCCTACGGAGAACGCTATGATACATGAGCTGGGCCATAAATGGAGCGTTTTCCTTTTTGGTTTGCCACAAGAGACCGAAGACGAAACCCTAATCTATCTGTCCGTCTCCCCGATCTATCCTACCTTTTAAAGAAAAAAAACTGGAAAACAAATGAGGGCTGAAATGTTTAAGTTAGTGATGGATTAATTGTTAATACATAGACCAGGGGTGCCCAACCTTTTGAAGACCAAGACCTACTTTTTCTGTCGCCAGCCGGCTGACATCTACCTTCATCTAAGATGAAGATATGAAAATTGTAAATGAAACTCTATTGACTTATTTTATATGCAAATATCCATAAGTTATAGCAGAAATATTAAAGTGGTAGAAAACCTAATGCAGTTTCTTCCTCAGTGAGATTCTGACACTGGAAGGAGGTGACTGGTTTCAGAAGCTGGTTGCAAACCTGAGGTCAGCAGGAATTATTTGGTTATGGTAAATAACCAAATATTATTAAAGTAAAGTTCTGAACTTTGCTTTGATGACCTCAATACGAGAAATTTCAGACTGATGGGAGGAACCACAGAGCTCTGTTAGGTTAAAGCCACATCTTGTGAAGTTTTCCCTCCAACAGTTTCCAGAGGAATCACCTCAAATGTTGGACTGGATTTTATTTCAATGTCATTTGTGAATGTCAGCTTCTGATTTTCAGCAGTGGAGCTGCAAAGGTTTAAAAAGCTTGTCATTTTGGAGAAAGAGTCAATATTTTCACTAAATAAGAGACAAAAATAAATAGCATGTTTGATGGAGCAAAAGCATTTCAGACTCTGAGCTCAAAGCAAGATGCCAGAGAACACCAAACTAACAGAACTAAATAATAGACAATTAATTTAATTTCACATAATTATCTCGGTAGAAGTCATTTGTTTGTTACTTGATGAAATATATTTGTCCCTTTTTATGTTTGTTGTGAATGACTCACTCACAGACGAATGAGGTAATTAGTCCAAGTTTGTCGTTTATTGAACGTTCAGAAACTACAGCGGCTGTGATGAGCCACAGCAAAGGTAAACAAAGGTGAAACAAAGGTGATCAACTCAAAACCAGTCGTACCTTTTTGCTCTCCGTCTCTCTGTCGTTTAAACACACCTGTTGCCATGGCAACCGCCTACACCCCACAACCCGAGCAGAAATTACGTTAAAAATATAACATTCAGTCTGTTACGATATTAGGTTTTCAGGCTTGATATTTATTTCGCAATTATTAATAAGTGCTCCTCTGAGCACAGCGGTAAAAAAAGGACGATTACTAAAATAATCATTATTTGCAGACTTGGAACAAATGCAAGGTAATTTCTGGTGACGCTGTAAATATTCTTTGTTTTATAGTTTGGGGGGGAAGCCTGATAAAAGAATCTCTAAACAGAAATCCAATAATTCCAAGTCATAATACAACAAACAAAAATAAAGCAAAAGAACATGACACCACGGGGTGTCAACACTTCACTACTGCACTTCAGAGAGGAAGCAGCTACTGAGAACAGAAAGCAGGTGTAGCTGGGTTAGAGAGAGGTGCTCTTACTCAGCTTAGTGTTGCTTTTAGTAGCGACAGTGCTGCCCCCTAGTGGAGCGGAGGGGATGGAGGACTGTGATTGGTCAGAGTCCGGGCAGGAGCTGTTGCCCGTGCTGTTCCATGCCATGCGCTTTACATCATGCGGTGGAACTGAAACACACAATGGATGGTGAAACATACATGTTGATGGACAGCAGGGAAGATGAAAAGCAACGTGCGCACACACTTCAGGCAGTAAAATAAAAACAAAAAAACTGAGGGGGAAAGGTGGATGTAGGGCTGATTTCAATAGAACTGGTAGGAAGTAAAGCTCCAACTTAAGTTGATGAGAGACATTCAGATGGGTAATATGAGAATGAGATGATGGCAGGAAGCAGGCTCCTTACAGCTCTAATTGTGATGTTTGTGACTACTTTACTCATAATGTTTGTACAGATGAGCGGTAGCATCAAATGCAGAAGCTTTTATTAGCTTCAGCTATGCCTAAAGGGAGTCGGCATGTTATAGTAAGAAGGCAGAAATGGAAAATACAACTGAGGAGTAATAACGAGGAGAACATTTGGGTGTTTGTTCAACAGCAGGAAGAAGAGCACTACAGAAAAATGTAAGGAAAGATTCAGAGCAGAGAAGAGGAATGTTAGAATATTAACAGAGCAAAACATGTAAATGAGAACAGAGGGGAGATTATGTGAGCACAAAGAGAAACATGATGCTCTGCTGTGAGGGTTCCAAGAGAGTCAGATGGGCAGTGGGCCGGTTTGGGACACTCAGCTACAAGGTAAACTGGACCTCCACCGGATGACAGGAAGACATATGCAGTGGTCACCAGGAAACAAACAACACACACACACACACACACACTTCAAGGTTCCCACAGTGGCCAACAATTAGAGACGTACAACATATTTTTGACTTTTCTTAAAGTTGGTGCATTACCTTTGCTTTACAATGAAGGTAGCCCTGCTCTGTGATACTTTTCAATAACTGGAATGCTTTAATGACAAAAACTAAAGCGTTTTAAATGGGGAACTGTTCGAAATGAACCAGTTTATTTCAACTTGGACTAGAGCTGCCCAGTGGACAACCACTGACACGCTCCACAAAGAGGGCAGGCCACAAAAAGGTTGATCAAAAGAAGCTGCCTGTTCAGATGGATGCATCCAAGCAATTTATTGGAAAGTTGAGTGTAAGGAAAAAAGGGGATAGTGAAAAAGGTATGTAGGCAACAGGGGATAACTGGAGCCTTGAAGGAATTGTGAGCAGAGATCATTTAAGAGCTTCAGGAATCTGCTGGTCTTAGTCCACCAAGTTGTCTACCAAGAAATTTGGACACCAGAGCAAAAAGCAGCAGGGCCACGTTGTAGTGATGCAGTAACTCAGTCAAAAGGAGCCCTGACCACATACTGAATGCATTCACGGCACAGTAAGTAACCTGCTTTTCATTAGACTGACATTTGAACATTATGAATCCATTTTTATTGGTCTTATTTTGATTTTCTAATAAACTGGGTTTTCAAGAGCTGTAAGCCATAATCATCAATATATATCACACTAAGGATTGTGTATAATCAGAGCTTAACATTTACGTGTATTTTATTTGTTTTTGCTTCTGAAAATCAGTTTTCTTACACGGTGCAGTTCAACTTTTTCAAATCAAAAAATAAATTCAGCTCAGGCAAATTTAAACTACTAAAATCTAGTAAAATGACATGCAACTTTGTATAGACCAGCTACTCAAGAATAACATTTGGGAAGAAAGGTTTCGAGGAGAGGAGAAAACCACACACAAAAATGCTATTTTGCTAAAGGTGACCTATTGAAGTACCTTGAATATGTTATGACAGGTCTGTGGGCTTTACAAAACATGTTCATTACATTTTTTTGCAAAAACTCATTCTTAGATGATGAGATTTTAATCTGGACAGTTCTGCCTATTTTTAGCCCCTTTCAGAATGAGCTGCTTTATGGCCTCTTGTTATTTTAAATCCAAATAAGTTTCTGCTGGCCACGCCCTCAACTCAACGTTTTCACTTGCATGTGAAAATGGCTGCAATTGTACAACTGTATATGTTTGAAAAGCAAAAGTAGAGCCTCCCACGCAACCAACAAGAAAGCAGCAAGTGGTTTCTGGATGGTAAGTCAACAATAAAACTTTTTTTTTTCCCAGCAGCCATTGCACAGCTCATACAGTGGAAAAACCAGCTGACCAAACATGCTAGGATTTTGCTTGGTGATGGGCTGGCTTTGGCTGGGGTTGCTTGGTAACAGCGTTGTACCCGTCAACTGTGACTTTACAATTGGGAAGTTTTTGAAATTGCTAATTTTACAGCCACCAAAAAACAGGGTGGGTGTTTTTTTAAGCACTTGGGCTGATTTTAGAAACAGTTGAGACCCAAACTGGAGGACAAAAATGTGTATATTGTAGATTTGGCAAAACAGGTATCCTTTAATATTAATACATTATTTAAGACAACTTCACTGCATGTATGCAAGGAAAAGGAACCTGAGGTTTTCCTGTTTTACAGAAAAAAAGGTAATAGCAGTGGGGGAAAAAAAAAATCCAAGTTGCAATAAACTAAAAGATTAAATTCTTTGACATCAGAATCTGAGTCCAGAAAGAGAAACGTTTAAAAACCAGTGGGAACCCTATAAAAAAGTAAAGCTTGGTAGATCAGAGTGTGAGCAGAGCTCAAACATGGAAGACGTCATCGCCAGTGCTACAAGAAACCGAGGTGGGAGTGGGAGGAATAGGTGTCAGGTCCTTGCAGGGGGCACAAGGGGCAACCATAGCTTCTCTTTGCCATAGATAAACTTACTGGCAGGTGAGCTTTGAGGTGAGGGCAGAAGAGGGGGCATCTCCTCAGCGGCGCTGCTCTGACTCAGCGCCGAACTGTCCGCTAGATGTAGCCAAACACACAATAATTACAAACACACACATACGACAGGCACACTTAGGACCGCAACACACTTGCCGATCACTACAGTCAAATACACACACTTCACTAAAAAGGGAGAAAGAAAGAGACAGTGAATGAAAACAGGGAAAAGGGAATAAAACACTTGAGTACCTTTCCTACCTTTCATTTCCTCCTCATCGTTTGTGGCGTTGCTCTCTGTTGATCCCTGAGGACCAAGAAGAGGAACAGACACTGAAACCAACGCAGGAAAGATCCGAGAGCGACGCCGTGTTCCCACCCAACACAACAAAAATATTACCTTGACTCCATCAGGAGGGTTGTGCACCACTGTGCTCTGAGATTCCTGTAGAGCAGAACAGAACAGTCAGTCTGACATATTTCTGCTCTGAAACGGTGCGTCTCAACTGGGTTTGAACCGGCCCCAGCTATTTTACCGCCTCAACACCTTCACAGTCTACAGGGTATTTTTAGAGGGAAAGACGGTTTAGGTTGGTGAAATTACAGATATCTGAATCCACTGCCAATACATATCTATGTATATTTTATCCTTATGCTGTAGACTTGTGAGCCACTTTTACAAAAGCATCGACTCGCCAACTGAGGTTGTCACAGCCTCATCTCTGCAGATGCTGCATCAAACAGCAACAGGACATCTGCCATGATTGTTAAAAAAATGAAAAAGAAAAAAAAAAACCAGAGGTCTGGAAAGACCTCTGACTGGAGGTGGGTATTTAACAGATCGTTTATCATTTATGGTGCTAATTTTTCTTCATAAGAATTTTGATTTAATTCCCATAAATGATGTTTAAAATCCCAAAACGCTGTGGTTGTTGTTGCTGACTTACTATTTTCTCCACTGATTGTTCAATATTACTATCAAATAAACTGAGGCATATGATTAAATGCAGTTACCGAGTGCAGTTTAGTCATTCAAATCACACTTTTTTTTATGCAAGCAGTGTCGTAAAGACATGTAACAATAACGGGCACTGTTGTTCAAGACCAGTGTTTGTGTTTGAGGGGCTATGACTGCTCTTCCAGACAGTGGCAGCAACACCAGGAGTGATAAAGTCACTTTTATCATATTACTATTGTAAGACAAAATACAGTGATAAAACTTTAAGTTCACCTCAGATCAAAAGATCCTTTACACAGAAACAGGAGTCTTGCATTGTAAGTGTAAACTGAAATCTGGCTCTTGTAGAAAAGAGTTTTTAATCTCTACATTATAAAAAAAACGAATCTTGGGTTACAGGGAAGGACCAACCCAGGACGGAGGGACAACAGCAAAGTTCATACCAAGATGATGAGTTAGCTTCAACAGAGTTAGCAACCATACCGTTCAAGAAACCTCAGTGTTTTATGAGGACATGAGGAGTTTCTCAGGTTAGAAAATGTAATTTTACTCCATTTTATAACTAAGAATCATTTAAATTATTAACCCCACCCTCCAACTGTTAAAACATGTTTTCCATGTGCCTGAGCCACATGAAGGCAAGTGTGTTTGACTTCAGCTGATTTCTGACAGTAATCTGACATTTGTTTCAACCACAACATGTGTAACATTAGCCTGAATAAAGGTTTTAGGGTCAAACAACACGTTCGAGAACTATTTACAGACAAAACATCTAGACTGTCTTCAAAACAACATTTTGTGACATTATTGCAGCGCAGATTAATCCTCAAATAAAAACCAGACTGTTTGTGTTTTTAGAAAAAACAGATGACTTTTAGCTGCTTCCATCCACTATGTTTTACACAACGAAACACGGATTACTGGTGATGTAATAATTGTAACATTCTCTCTGAATGCTGGCAGCATTTTAGTTTTTCTCATAAGTGCTTCCAGCACTGTTGGGTTTCCATAAACTCCTTGGCAGAATTCTGATTCATTAAATCTCCTTCAAATAAAAAATAAAAAATCATAACCACTTACACCACTTGACTCAAGTCAAATACTATGTCTCCTTTACCTACAGAAACAAATCTAACAATTTTAGGCTGCAGACCTGAATACATTTGAAATGTAGAAGTGTAAATTGCATACATATAATCCAACTTGGGGTCCTGTTGCACCAGTTGTGAAGCACCTTTGAAGCAAACTACCTAATCCAAACCACAGCACTGCAACACACAATTCGCTGCATGCTACAAGAGCATGATGAAGGCAGTAGAACCAGCATGTCAGTAAGAATGTTAATGAATGAAAGAAAGCAGGTTAAAGTGAGGAAACATTTGCTAAAGAAATTCAGAGCAAAAAAAATAAAAAGATGTTGGAATAAATGGTTGAAATGGAAAAAAAGGCCAAGAGCATATCTAGCTGGGTCTGGGATTTTAAAGTTTATACACAGGGTCTGGAAAAACAAGAGAATAAAACAAACTGTCTGATGCTTCAACTACTGGCTGCATGATGTGAGCGATATATAGTCCAACCAACAAGCCCATGCTTTATACATAGATGCAACTGGGAAAGTAAAATATGATTGAGAAGCTGGTTTACTTCGTCAATTCGATTCAAAAAGTGAAACTCATTCGTTAGGCTAATAAATTAGAAGCAAATTTATGTAAAGTGTTCATCTCTGGTCATTTTGATGACCAGAGACATAAAAAACAAAATATTTTGTGTTAAAATATTCAGTTCAACATAAAACCTATGAAAAGAATTTTAATACAGAAATGTGGATTTTGAAGATTAAATAACATTTTTTGGAAAATCTGGATTTTTTCATCATGGTTCAAAGTGATGTCACCCTGCCCAAGGCAGCCATCTTGTTTTGTGTATTCATTTGGTTTTCGAATTCAGTTTAAGAATAATATTGTAATGTACAATATTTACACTCAATATTTAAATAAAGCCCCTTTCACAAAATACTTACTGAATTCGTCTGCTATCTCTCATCCTCCTCTCAACAATAACATCAGATGAGTTTTTCCTAACACTCAACTTTCCAATACTATGCATCTTTTGCAATGGCCTTTTCATGGCAACATGGCAACTCAAAGCATCGCTGACAGAGGAAACTTTACGCTGGACCTAAAAGAACTTCTAAAGTGAACTTCTTCTTCACTTTTCCTTTATTTCCAAATGAAATGCATTATTTACTTTCCCCTGAAAAGACGACTTTGGGTTGCCGAGTTACTGCCCAGTCGTTTGTCATCTTAGCTCAGCTAAGATCAAACTGCCTCAGGAATAATTTAACACAATAAAAGTTACAGTTCTTGCCCATCCTGGATACGTCTGTGTGTGGAGAAGCTCTTACTTCAGCTTCACAATTTATTAAAAAGGCTTGTTGAATAGTTTTTAGTCACCCCCTTTTATTTATATCGCAATAAATGCCACAATCATCTTGTAAATCTACTCTAGGCTTTGCAGTCCAGACACTTTTTCCTTCCACTCAGCTTTCCATTAATATGCTTGGATTCATTGCGGTTGGAGCCAGTTTATATAGAAATGGACTTTTGTGGCTTGTCATCCTTGTTGAGAATGTCAGCGACTGCTAACAAATATTTTGTATATCCCTATGTAATATAAAAAGCAATCCACTGGGTTTCCTTATAAACTTTCTAAACTATCTTCAATAATTAATTGAGTATACTGTACTGTTTAATACCGTTTTAAGATAAATTTGAATTGAAATTATTTTCTCTAAAGTGCCTTGAGACGACATTTATTGTGAATTGGCGTTATATTAAAAACCTGGATATTTAAATTTTCTGATAAGCTAATACTGTGGTTTTGATTGACTTTAAATTACAGTCATCAAAATGAACAAAAATAAACACTTGAAATATAAAAGTAAACAAGTTTCACTCCTTAAATTGAAATAAGAAACCAACTCTTCAATGATATCCTAATGTATTGTGTGTAAAACTAAACGGGTGCCCATGCGCTGCCTGAGATTTAAAGTAATGATTTTATAATTTTGAAGGATTCCCAAAGGTTTTAATGCACATTGATCTCAGTAACACTTGTGCACCTTTGGGAGGTTTTATGGCTTCAAGTTGGCACTGCTGGGGTGATACAAAGCAACATCTCCTGGAATGTAGATGAAGGATGACAAGCATGATGATGGAGGATGAGGCAAGAAAAATAAATCGGGCAACTATGCAACAACTTGGAGGTGGAGGGGGAAGGAGGGAGGCGGGAACTGGCACTGCGGCGGCCTACTGTACCATCTGGGCGTTGGCTGCCATGTTGGTGTCTTTCAGGGCATTGATGGCGCTCACTATACTGTTCTTACTGTTGTTGGTAGAAGGCTGGGACGAGAACGCAAACACTCAAAGTGAAACACAAAAGCTACACAAATACACACAGATGCATTTGAATTAAAACGCCTTTTTCGGGAAAGGGGGCTAATGTTTTTCCGAGCTCCAGGGCTGTTGAGAGCTAACAGGATAAATGAGAGGGGTGAGTGCCACAGAATGGCCTCTAGATCATCCTTTTTACTGCCTCACTAACTCTCCATGCTTGTGCCACTTAACTACACACAGAAAACCCCAGGGGCATAAAATATAGACAGGGAGGGCAGCAGGAGAAGGAGAGAGCTGAAAGTGATGGGAGAAAGGAAGTCGACTGAAGCTGACTTAAGATAAAAGAATAAAAGCTTTGGATCAAGAACTGGGAAAAACGAAGCAGAACTAGGAAACTGAAAAGATACGAGACATTTAGTGTCTAAACATGACAAAAGAGGAGGAAAAACAGGAAATAAGTCAATTTTCAGGAGGAAATACAAAAATTGTGTTTTATAACTAAACTTTTGTACATAGTGTTTTGAATTTACAACAAAGTCTGACTGCAAAATAAATTTAAATTTGCTTTGATATTTCTCAAAATGAAATCTATCAACCCAGCTAACGTAAGAAAGTGATTCTGATTGCTGAAATAAATCTAAGCTATTAAAATGAGCCTGGATATGAAGGCAAGAGCTTTAAACTTAGCACTCTTCATCTATGTTTAAGACTCTTATTTTGAAGGGAAAAAGGAAGTAGTTCTCGAATAGTTGGCTAACGGTGTTCAGCTGCAAAGGTATTGAAGAAGCCTTTACCTTTTTTAGATTGTTGGGCAACATGTTGGGAACCCTGGTCCAAATTATTTACAAGAATACCTGGCTAACTCTAAGACGCTAACGATGCTAAAGTAGCTTCCATGTCAAACCTTCCAATCACCAATGATTTAAAGGGCCATTACATGGATTTTAATGAGACTGGATTGTTTTACATCATCTCTTGTTTAAAGTTTAAAACATTCAGTCTGATAAACTCTGAGCTGGATAATTCAACAAAGAAAAAAAGATTCTACAAAACAGCTTGAGATTTATGAAACCTTTACTTTTTTGACAAAAAACAACAACAGAAAAAACAAACAAAAAAAAAAACAAAACCAAAATGCAAGAATGTTTAACTCCTAAGATATTCCAAACAGCAAAATACTAAAATATTATCAAGTCAAGCATAAACTGAATTATTCTATATTGAATAAGTTCTTCAAAAAGGGAATGGGAGACTTCTGCGTCTTTTTCCTCAAAGTCTTGCCTTATTTTTTTTACATTTAATCTCACTTTCTATTAGTACAGTTCAACAAATCACAAATCAACAAAGCTGAAATTAGCTTTTGATTTGGTCGTGTGGAAAATGGTTACAATTATTTTTTGGTTTCTGTATGAGCTCAACTTCTTCAAATTTTTATAAAATGTCTAACCTGGATTGTCCTACATAAAAACCATTAAAAGGTCAGTTTGAGATATTTTACTTTGTTTTCAAACTTTGATTACAAAAAAACAATTGAGCTTTGATGGTTAGTTTTAAATCCAAAAATTGGTTCATTTGTTCCAGTGCTGAATCGGTGCTAGTGCATGATTAGCAAAAGCTCCTGCTTGGTTATTATCACCTTACTAAAAACAATGTAGCTAGTAAATGTCTGATCTTTTGTTGTATACTAAGTTTGAACAGTAGAATAACAGAAGGTAGAACTGAGACAGAAGAGATAGAAAGGACACATTAGACCAGACGGACATTAAGGACGAGCTCACCTTGGCAGAATCAGACTTCTTGTTGAGTAAACTTTTGCATGCTGTGAAAATACAGAGGATTGAAAAGGGGAGGGGAAAAAAACGGTTAAAAAGTTTCATTTGAGATGATAACATCCACCCAGTTTTTAGCTTCTGTTGAGATCTCGATCTCCAGTTTTTGTGTCTACGAAACCCTATTAGGCCTCCCTTTGTGACCAAGTAAGGCTAGATGTTTCCAGAGAATAACATGCATTTAATGGACCTGTGGTGCAATTTTCTCTCAGCTGAACAGGTTGCTACACTGTGCAAAAAACCCATTCACATCTTAATCCATTCACTGCTATCTGGGGGATAAAAGAGAAACCTGAGAGCAAAGTAAACTTCCTAAATTAATTTCCTGTCTGAGAGAAGACCCCTGCAGATCTAGGAGAGGCTGATGGTCAGACTCAAACCGCCGCCAGGACTCACTGTGACGAGCTAGGTTAATGTAAATCATTGATTTCCTTTAAAGGCTCTGACCAGTTTCCTCCATGTCTGCTTCCTTTTCACTTGTTTTGCTACCTACACATACACAGTTTTCAAAACTCTTATCTTGTGTTTCTTACCTTCAAACAAGAAATGGGAGAAAGGAAGGGGAGGGTTCAAGGGAGGGTTGTAACAGATGGCTTAGAATTACACTACAAGAGAGATTAGAGATAAGGAGCATAGCATTTACAGCAGCAAACAGTTTCAAGTGACAACTCATGCTCCTCGATCTTGGCTGATAGGCTACTTTTCATCTTGAGATCTGGCCATGCAGCATCCAAAGAGGAAAAATGTGCAATGAAGAAAAGTTTTCATTCCACAACCAGGGACAGAAGAGCTGACTGATCATAACAAAACATGTTCCTTATTTAATCTTGGATTAAAAAAAATATGTCAGCTGTTTTCCATCTGCAGTGCAAAGTAGTGTTTGAACTACTTTGCAGTGATCATTCACTTTCTAAACATTTGTCATGCTCCAGCAACAAACTTCAAAGTTTTTTTTTATAACATTATGCTGTACATAAACACAAAGCAGTGCATTTTAATGTGAAAAGAAAATAATTCATGTTTTTTTTTTTTTTTTTTTCCCAAAGGACCAGATTTGTGGATTGCACAACTGATAAGTTTACATTCACGCAGCAGGTCTTTATGATCAATTATAGTTTTTGCAGAAATCCAATTTTTTTGCATGGTCGTTCATACTATTAATTAAACCCAAATGGGACTTCTGTATGAACGGTTTACATCACCAAAGCGAATCGCATGTGCAGAAGAAGAACATTGACGTCACACAGCAGCGCAATAATAAATGGAGTCGTCAACGGATTGATTTTAAAGACCAGACCAAAAATACTTGGTAAGATTTTGTTTTTGTACTGTACTTCAGTAAGATTTTATTTAGGAATGTCAGAATCCAGGAGAAAGATTGTTTTAAATGTCTGTCGTAAAAACCACAAAGTTTGTAGCTGTAATTTGACAAAATGTGACTTTTACAAGGCACTCTGTGAAGGTGTAGTGCTGCCTTGTTCGTTTGCTTCCCAAGTATGGCCTCCCCTCCAAATTATGAAGGATCACGAGTTACACAAGACGGCACAGATGAAGTCAAGATGACCGACCACAGGAAGCCTTCACCACTCGAGCAAAGCGCCGAATAGTGAGCAGCAGAGGAGACTGCATTAGGAAGCATCAGAAGGAGGCATCTCCAGAGAACATCTTATAGAATTTCACCACACAGGACACCCACATGCAAAAGGTAGCAAAGCAAAACAACTCCAGAGACAATAGAGAGATGCTTAGAAGGTGCAGATATGCCAGTTTTTACATTTAATGTCATTGTAGGGTAACATCATGAGCAAACTGCAAAGCCCCGCTTTGGCCAGACTTAAATAAGTGCGGGAAAGCGTTTACGGTCAAGAAGGATTGGATTTTGCAGTAATGAGTGGCATAATACGGAGCCCCTTCAGTGATGTGGGGGATTTCTTTTTCTTTTGCGTTACCTGTCAAATAAAAAAATATTAATAAAAAAAAGACTATTTTTGAGTTTTTCCACAGGACGATATTGCAATCTGACGGTTTTGGTTGTTTCTGTTATTCTGAATGGCTAATAAAGAGCCATTTTCATGTGCAGTTCCATCTACACAGACATATATTAAAAGATCAATTGGAAAAGCAACAGTGGAGCCTCCTGTGCAACTAACAACAATGCAGCAAGTTTGTTTATGGATGGTAAGTCAACAACAAGGCACTTGTTTTTTCTAGCAGCCATTGTACAGCACATACAGTGGTAAAACCAGCTGACCAAATGTGCTGGAGCTCAGTTGGGGTTGCTAAGTAACAGTGCAGTGCTTGTTGAATTTGACTTAATTGGGGTTTGTTTTAAATTTCTCATTTTCCAAACACCAAAAAATATTAACATCTTGATAAAAAATGGCTGTGTGTTTTTTTTAAGCACTTGTTTTTAGAAGCAGCTGAGACCCAAATGTACATATAAAAATGTGCAAAATGTGAATTTTGCATAAAAGAATGCATAAACATGTTTTGACTTAAGAGCCTTTATGGGTCTAAATAGATACAATTATAAATTGACATTTGTCATCAATGACACAATACACAAAAATAGACCAATTTATTGCAACAAAAATCAATACTTTTGAAAGGTAACGCAAAAGTAAGTACATAAATGAATAAATCACCCCTGCATACTCTACAGGGCTCCGCAACATAAAAGGGCAAAAAAAAAAAAAAACATATTTAGATGATTTTGAAAGGAGAAGAGATAAGGAGTCAAATCTAAAGTGACGTTGCCACACATGATATTGACAAACTTACAAACAGGCACCTTGGTCCAGTCAGCGAGGAAGCCCGCATTGGAGGGCACCACAAACACCCCAAAAGCTCAGCTCAAACAATCACACATCTTAACAGAAATACTCAACTTTCCATTTACACACACACTGCAGAGTAAAGAAGATTCTCTCGTCAAAAGTTGACAGGGGATCTGCTTTGCTCTACACTGCCTTATTCTCATTAATATATCCATGGAGCCACCATTGGAATCGCCGACCTTTGCCATCCGTCTCCACTCAGGCAGAAGAGGAGGAGAGACCTATTTCAGCACTTTCAAGGGGGGAAGTTTTGCTCAAAAGTACTGAAACAAGCCTCAAGAGGGAGAGATGAGCCTTAAGACTGCTTCCTTTTCCATAGGTTAATCAGGAAGGCTGAATAGTATCTAGAGTCTCCATCAAAGCCTCTCTCCCCTCAACACCTGCCACTTTCGTCCATTTCTCCAGAACCAGGTCTGACGATGGCAGCACGCCAACCCAGCTCTTGCCAACCCCCTGCAGTTCGGGGTTCCCGCCCCCAGGACACAAGCCCCTCCTCATCCTGCTTCCCAGCCTTCCCAGATCCAGCTGGTGAGGACTGCAGGGGTGTGAGGCCTTAATCTAGTGAATGAAATGGTTGTGGTTGAGTGGTGGTGAGATGTGAACTCTGAAGTGCAAAGTAAAGTTGGCTGATTACTATTAACTGATGCTAATGTTCATGATGGCGTGAGGTAAATCGGATGTCTCTGCCATATAGAGCAAAAACAAATCAATGAAACCCTGAGTGAGCAAAACTTGTGTGAGTATGCATGCGGAGTCATGTGCAAATGCTCATGATGAAGCTGGCAGATGCTGCATGCAGGAATATGGGAGATGGCAATGAGGGCCAACCTGCGCTATGGATCCCACCCCCCAAAAACAGGCTGTGTGTGCAGAGAGGAAGTGGATGGGCGTGTCTCTGGGACGTACCTTCCTGAGCCAGTGAGGCCGTGGAGGAGGCGGCAGCAGCAGAGTTGGTATGCTGCCGGCCCACTATTGGACAAAAATGCTACAGTTGGGAGGAGCTGTGCAAAATAGGCGGCTCTTTTCTCACTATTTCCAGTCTGGGTTAAGAAAACCACAGGGGTGTGCTGACTTCAGCCCAAATGGAGGAGCATCTCAGAGAGTTATCTCTAAAGGTTATTAAACTGATTAATTGGACAAATAAATTATATTTCAAGTTGTAATAATTATGGCTTGCTCGTCACAACAAGCAATAAATCAATTAATCGCATGATATCTTAAGAGTTTGATAATTTCCATTCTGATGATTAATAGTTTTTGTTTAGAGAAGATAATGCTTTTTATCTATGGTTTCAGTGGTGTGTGCTTTTCATTTCCATTTTACTTATTGTTCCAGTGTTAACAATTAAAAGTGCATTTATACTTGTATTACGCCATTATTAATACATCACTTGAAAATGCACTCAAAACAACAATGTTATCGTTCATTGCTATCATTTCTGGTTATTCTGACAGGCCTACTTGCATCTAATAAAATCCAAAGTTCAGTTTTTCAGTAATTACAAATAAAAACAAGAAATATCATCAGACTGAAATGTTTATCCATTCACTATATGCATTGAACATTTTTACAGGAAAACTAACAATAATTTCTGAAGCATTGATGAGATCAGCATTTTATTTTATTATTTATGAATCTGAGATTGTTTCAGCTGCTTTGCTGGTTTCTGTGTTTCATCTTCCTCTTATGAATATCCTACAGTTATTCAGACAAGTTTTGCCCATTCACTGCTTCGGCAGTCCTCTCCATTTCTGGTTTAAAAATATTTATTTTGTGTTAACCTAATTTACTGACTCACTGAATTTGGGATGGTTTTACTTTTCAATAACAATCAGTTTGAAATACATTCCTGGTGTGCAATAAATTTCAAGTTTTGCTTTTTAAACACAAATCAGCTTATCAATGACCTTCAACTTCACTGAGATGCAGCTCAACACTTTATTGAAGCGGGTTGAAGCAAATATGTGCACCCGCTGTGGACTCCTAGATCCAGGACTGAAATCACTAACCATCGACTGACCAGTTAATTGAAAACTGAGAGCAGGGCCTCAGCAAAAACAAGTCACTCTTAGCAAAAAGCAAAAGAAAAAAACCAACACTGAATCTTTATTGTCACTCGTTTCTACCACCATGCTTCCCCAAAATATCAAAATCTTTAAAAAAAAATAAAATAAAAACAAAATTAATAAAAAGTCAGTTTTTCTTCTTTTAAACATGCAAACTCTCCATGGGCAGCAGAAGAGAGAGAGACGCACACAGACAGATAAACAGGGAGAAATACATTAACTTGGACAAAGACAGAACAGACTCATACAATCTGATACATGACAATCTAAAAAAAACATATCAGCTCTCAGAGATTTATCACAACTACTGTAACACACAGGAACATCACGTTTCAGATCAGTTTAACGTTTTAAACGTCCAAACTCTTCTGCACACACAAAAGCATATTGTTATTTTAAGGATGAGTGGGTGAGTGTGTGTGTGTGTGTGTGTATGTGTGTGGTGGTGGGGGGGGGGTTAAAAGAGGTGCAGAGGACTCTATCCACTCTCCTTCCTCCTCTCCCTCTGCATGTTCTGCGTGGGAGGCAGAGGGCGAAGGGCACACCCACCTGAGAAGTTTCTGGACACCAGCATGGTGGTGAGAATGGCTCCCTGGAGGAGAAGACGAAGGAGGAGAAGACGTGAGAAAGAGACAGGGAGAGAGAACAGAACTTTTTTGTTTGGTAGGATTTTTGCTTTTCCTTTAAACCGTTTCAAATCGGACAAAAGGTTTCATTATTCTGCAAATTTAGCAAAGCTAAATAACCATACACTTTCATTTTGTCACATAAAAAACCCCACAAACTTTAATATTCTTTTTGATTTTATGTGATAAAGTACTACATAATTACCATGAAGAGCAAGGAATTTTTTTATCACTTTTTAATGCTTTTCCTAAAAAAAAAAAAAGAAAAGTGGCATGCATTTATATTCAACCAAATAAAGTCTACTGCAACCAATTACCTTCACAAGAATCCACCTGTGTGCAATTAAAGATAAAGTTCTGTGAAGGCTTCAGAGGTTTGTTAGAGAAAACCAGAGCATAAACAGCCTCATGAAGACCGAGAAGGCAGGCCAGGAACAAAATGGTGGAGAAGCTTAAACGTCAGGTTATGTTGTGAAACGTAATGAGAGACAAATTACGGCTCAGTTTATTATCTGAAAATGCTAAAGGGTTTGACATGACCACAAAGTTTCCAATTCATACGCCAACTAAACAAAGACCGGACAAGAACAGGAGTCAGGAGGCCTATGGTAATGAGGGGAGCTGTGCAGATAGGGCTGTGCTTAGAGAGGTGGAATTGGCTGACAGACTCCACAAATCTGAATGTTTTTGCCACAATCCATGTAGCGCAAACAGTTAATATGTGCAAAAAGGGTATCTAGCTAGAGGAGACAGAAATGAAGCTTTTTGCCCTACAAGCAAAACTGAGTCGCGAAAGGATGAATTCACCTGTTTGGTTTGCTTTAATTGAACTCTAGTTTGTTTGTCTAGAAAGTTCGGCTTGTTTGGGGAAGTGTGAACATGAAACTGAACTGATGTGGATCAAAAACACGAACTCTGGTTCACTTAAAAACCTCCATTCAGTTGATTTGACGTGAACTCAATGGTTCAGTTCCCTTTAGGTGAACTGACGCAGCTTGAAGGCATATATAACTGCCAAACGCATCAGAGGCCACTCCAAATGCAGGAATCATACTGCATTCTGGGTAAATACAACCAAAACAGCCACAAGAGTCTGCCGCTAACAGGAGGAATGGTCATTGTCTTTTACTAAAGAGAAAAGTGAAATCCTTAAACCTCTAAAATCTCCTCCATTTGTTGTTTACATTTTGTGCAGAAGGAAGTTGCACTCATATTTTCTTCTAAGGTTTTCATGTCGTTTCCTTCAGTAGTTCTTGATGTTCTATTTGCAAAAACAATTGAAAACTATCCTTTTACTTTCACTTTGGTTGTTTCATCACTTAAAATTCTATTGAAAAATATTGAAGTCTGTGGTTGTAACGTGATAAAGAAAAAAAAAAGAAAGGGTGTGAAAACCTTTGCAAAGCACCGTTACAGTAACTTCAGAGAGTCATGTTGCACCTTTATTTATGCAAAAGAATTTAAATGATGTGAAGAAACAGAACAGTTGCTGCTTGATTCCAATCGTTTGCATGAATGACCATGAATGCAAACTACAGCAACTATTACTAGACATCCTTTAAAGCATTTCAGTGCTGCTCCATAGAAAGGCATGAAGCTTCTTTACCTTTAAATGTGTCAGGATGTCTATGTATCAGTGATGATCATAAAAGTGTTACAAAAACAGGGGGTTTCTATGCCCCAGAGAAAGAAAGATGTATTTTTAGACATCTGAGATAGCGTCATAGCAAAACTAAATTAAAAATTATGATGAATGCTAAAGTGAAGGCATAACATAACAAATCAAGTGACAATAATAGACTCCTACATACGTAAACATGTGTATGTTTATATTAAACAGCTTAAAACATATAATTAGCAGGAAGTTAAATCCTAGCTAGCTCTGTGTTTAGTTGTACAGTAGATCTGAATGTAAGGACTCCTGCTGCAAGCATGGAATAAAAAGAAACATTAACATTTTTAAAAACATTATCAAAAAATGTATCATTTTAAATCAAAAGCCATAGAGTTTCTTTTTGCTGCCATTTGCAGAAGAGCTTAGCTGCTATCTTTGCTTTTAAACCATCCTGCTGTGTGTTTCACTGGAGGTCCACATGTTACATCAAGTTTTATCTTCTTTGGAAACTCTGCTTGCTTTGGATTGTTATCAGGCAGAAATATGTCTGCATATTGAGTCATCTCCTGATATTGTACATTCATTGCTGTTTATGGCAGAATTATGAAATATTAAGAATTCCCATCTTAGAACCACATCATCACATTCTCACTCTCGTACTTCTCTGGATAAGTCTAGGACTGCACTACAGGGTGGGCCTTAAGTTTCCATACATAGGATAATGTAAAATGTACATTTCTTTTCTATTTCAGATACCCAAGAAGATACATTTGACAAAAGAGCAAAGTATTGGAATTATACTGACGGCTGGATTAGGAAGCAGCCACATGGGTGCACAAAACATTAACAGAAAACATGGAACGAGCATCACAAACTTAAGTTTCAGAAAACTGGAAATGTTACAGATCAACCATGAAGTCCAAGATGTGCTGCGATTACGGAGTCTCACGAAGATAAAAACGGTTGTCCGATATAAAATGTTTACTTTTTCTATGTGTGGAAACTTATGAGCCACCATGCAGATTGAATGTAGCCTGATTCACATGGCAAGATTTAAAAATTATTGGTTGATTTTCAAAACCTGAGAGGGTCAAAAATGATGATAAAACCAGAGACAACAGGTTTGTGTGGTGCACAGCCACAAAACACACCACATTCAGATGGGAAATCTCAAAAAAAAAAAAAAACAACAAAAAAACACTTGAGATCAGTTTGACTAAAAAAACATGGCCGACGAGGAAGGAGCAATGGCGATAGTTTGTAGACTATTTCTAACAGAGAAAATAAAAATGACAAAAGACATCTTGGATGTCCACTGGACTTTCTGGTGCGTCATCGCAGCAGTTTTGTCTTTTGGATTTCCCTCCGTCTTTCTGTCACGTCACTTCCTGAATGGCTACACATTTCATTTAAAAGGCTGCATGTTTGTCCTTTGGGATACCAGACAAAGACAATCCATCATATTGGATATCCCCAAATTCCTTATATCTTTAGATGGCAATAAGATAACAAAAATTGATGCAACAGAAGGGGAAAATCCGGTTAAAAATCAGCATAAATATCTTGCCATGTGAATCAGGCTTGATGTAAAAAACTACTCAACAGTATGATATTATAATTAGGACTGAAATAAAGTCCAACTGTGATTAAATCAGACTATTTGACTGGACTTTATTAAAGTAAAGCACAGAGATTTAAATTCAACTTGAGCCAAACTAAATCCTTTATAACTTGGCACTTATTTGACCAACATGAGATTAGCAATGAACTGGAGATTTAATAAGTTGTACCGAGTGAAATTAAGTTTAATGAGAGGAAATCCCAATGGCAGACAGGGAAACCATTTTTAAATCCTGTCACATTGCAGTGGTATTGAACAGAAGAGTTGTTACATTGGCTGTAAAGTGTAAAAAGAAAAATCCCAGAAGAAGATTTCTACCTTGAGTTTTCGGCGAGCGTTGAATTTACGCAGACATTCAACAGTTTCTTGTCTGTGCATCATGGATGCCACTGTAGAACGGTGCTGTAAGAGAACAAAGCAATAAGATGTGAAACAAAACATGACTGGCTTTAACATGTTTCTGAATTTATACATCAGTAATATTAATTTAAAGCAGTGTGTGTGACTGGGTGATATGTGGGGAGCGTGATCACTTACGCAGACCCATGGGTGTTTCAGGGCTTGTTCAGCAGTGATTCTCTTGGCTGGATTGATGGTCAGCATCTGGTTGATCAAGTTCTTTGCTTCCGGAGTGACAGTGTCCCACTCTGGAGATGGGAACTGTGGACATTTTGAACATAAATGAAGACATGGGAGGAAGAACAGGGTTAAAATCTATATTTCCTCACTAAAGAGACCTGCTGGAGATTTTCTGCATATTTCTGACCATTAAAAAAACAAAAAAAACAAACAAAAACATCTGAGCACCACTTTAAGATTTATCATAAAGTTTGTAAAAGCCATTATTATACTGCAAGTGCAGAAGGATGAACTCTACAAA
Organism: Poeciliopsis retropinna; assembly: GCA_010277075.1. Lineage (NCBI taxonomy): Eukaryota > Metazoa > Chordata > Actinopteri > Cyprinodontiformes > Poeciliidae > Poeciliopsis > Poeciliopsis retropinna. The sequence continues at coordinate 1,787,948 of VMRM01000023.1, forward strand.
ACGCTGCAGTGTGACTTGATTAAACAGCAACTAGAAGAAAGGATACACCTTCCCATTCTCCTGCTTACACACAAACACACACCTCTGCAATGCGTCAGGAAAGCCCTGATAGGATCAATAGCTTTGGACCAGATCTCGATTGGACACTATTAAACATTCAAAAAGTGCTTAGCCAAACCTCTGCACTGCACCCACTGCAAGTACACACTAACACGCACGGAGAGAAACAAAGAGCACTTACATCGTACGCTCCAGCTTTGATCTGCTGATAGAGTTTGTGTTGATCTTCATCCCAGAAAGGAGGATATCCAACTAACAAGATATACAGAATAACACCTGGTGGAGGAAGAGGCAGGAAGAAAGATCATGTTACAAAACTGGATGAAGTGGTCGACAATAAGGAGCATTCAGCAACAGGTGGTTCGCTCCACAACAGGATACAACAGAAAACGCAGAGGAAAACTTAACTGACTTCAGCAAGTTCATTCAAAAAGCAACATTATGTTACACAGATTCATTGTCTGAGGGATATTTTTCTATAATTTATTTCTGATCATTTTTATCTTATGGCCCACAAAACCATGAGCCAAAAAAAGAAAGCTGGCTGATTAAAGAGTGCTCTATTCATTCATAATAATGGGAAGTTGTGTGGAAGGAAAAACTGTGGTATAAAAGGCTGCACAAGCTTCAAGCGCCGCCACACATGGACACATCTAGGACTGAGTGTACATCTCTGTACACTCAGAGGTGTACAGAGCTGTTATCAGAGCTGTTATCCCTTCCTGAACAAGGGATAACAGCATAAACAGGTTGCCCATTGTTTACAGAAACTACATTTATATTTTCATTTGCTGTGAGCCATAATCATCAAAATGAACAGAAATGCTTTTTGATGATACTTTAATCTTTTGACATGGACCTGTCCAAAATAACAAAAAATAAAGCTGCTATCTCAGAAATAGAGAGATCACACCACAAAGAAAAAATATAAAAAATAGTAAGGCTGGGAGATATGACTCAAAAATAAAATCTCAGATTTTATTTATACCAGAAACATTCCTTTCTTTAAAAAAAAGGATGATTTTTAAAAGAAAATTCATCCATGTCTTTTTTTTTCCTAAAAAAGAAAATTACAAATGACAAGAAATATTTTCAAAAAGGTTTTTATTTCAATCATCCCTGACTATGAGAATTTTTGTTAAACTTTGGGAACAGTAATATTAGCAGAAAAAAAGTCTTATTTTAATGAGGACAAAAGCTCAGTGGTTCTATATTTGAAACAGATAATCATTTCAAAGTCCTCCTACTGATAATAATTTGATAATCTTGTGTTAAACCATTTAGTATTTATATCAAGTATCATATGTAAAATTTAAACATAACTTCACAAGATGCTCAACTTTCCACCTTTAATTTATTTATTTTTATTTTTTCTTGTTGGAGTTCTCATAAAATTACGACTTCATTCTGGTAATATTATTCGGAAACAAAAATTCTGATTTTCCAAAAACCAAACATGTGACAAATCGATCAAATCGATTTATCACCAAACCCTAAGGAAATGTTTATAATTAGCTAAAGCCAACAGGTGGGACTTTAAAAATGTGAGCTCAAACTCACCGCAGGCCCATATATCCACAGGCTTGCCGTAGGGATCCTTCCTCAACACCTCTGGGGAAAGGTAGCCTGGAGTCCCAGCAAATCCTGACCCAAAGAAAATTCAGAAATTGTGATCAGACACCAATAAATTTATCACCTGGACTTTGTGTATTTGTATGACATTTCCAAACGATAGTGACCTTTTTGTCTTCTTATGGAAGAACAGATGACTGAGATGGATAGTAACTAGTTGAATTCACTTGAGTTATGTTTAGGAGAGGTTTCAGAACAGTAAAATTTACTTTTACTTGAGTAATATTAATATGAAGTATAGCTACTCTTCCTTGAGTAAAGTTTCTGAAAACTCAATGCACTGAGCGTATCACCAAAATGCACCAAACAAGGACATGCACGTAGAATTTATGTAAAAGTGGGATCTCCTGTTTGCACAAAAGCTTTGTTATTCTAATATTTTCTACCTGCTTAGCCTGCTGTACCATTTGGAGATCAAATATATAAAGTAAACTCTAAATATTGTCACCTAAAGCACCTATGTATTAAAATTTGCAAGGGTTTTTTTCTGAGTAAATTCAATAAGTTGTAACAATTTGCAATATTTTTTCATTTCATTTCCATCTTTAAAATATAAGCTTCCTTTATATATTTTTCTGTCAGACATTTTTAAATACAGCATAAAATCAGGTATTATGATGAAACAATCAGTACTCAGGTCGCCTTTTTAGGAAATTTTTTTCTTACTGGAGTAATTTCTTGAATGGTTATGTTTTACTTTTTACATTACAGTTGTGCTACTCTTGCTGGAGTAATACTTTGGAGTACTTTACCCTCTTCTCGTTTGATGTCACAAGAAAATGCAGCATAATCTACTCATTTCTGCTGTCAACCAAGATAATATTACCCAATCATAAACTACAAAGTGGAAGTGATTTGGCTTCTGAGAGCAGTGGGTGTGTCCTTTGCATATTATCAAAATTATTTAGCAACAACTCAAACTATCCACTGCTAAAAAGACATTCATGAGTTTCTGTGTGATTTCTTACCAAACCAAGCCTGCTGTTCTCCCTGCACCTCGATAGCGAGGCCGAAGTCTGCCAGCTTTACTGCAGCTCCTTTCATCTTACTGGCCAGCAACAGGTTCTCAGGCTGACACACACACACACACACCCACACACACCCACCACACACACACACACACCACACACACACACATATGGAGAAGCAGAATGTAGGACAAGAGATGAAGATAATTGCAGACACTCGTCAGAGGAGCTCTTTCTCAGAAATATTTATTTTTGATGCGTTTGACACAGATTGTATGGGGGTGGAGAAAAGGTGTGAGAAAGCCACAGAAAGAGAAAAGAAAGGGGAAAGGATGGGTAGTTAGCAATCTTCACGACACCTTATATGGGCATGGTTTGGTAGCCATGGAAACCACTCGGGAGGCATTTGGGCAGAGCTGCACGCTGCATGCTAAACAGAGAGTGTACTTAGCGAGAGGCGGCATGTGTGGCAGCGTTTTAAAGGGCTGTAGTTTGGGCAGCGGGACATGAAGAAATGCAGGAAAAAGCCCACTCAGGATAAAAGGCTAACAAATCAGCCATGCAGCGCTCGAGGGAACAGCGTTACTTTGGGACACAGGAACTGCACATCGAAGTCTGTGGCATGTTTTCAGTAGCGATGCACCAATCAATCCACCAGAGATTGTACGTTTCCCTCGAAAGGCTCTGCGTCGGTGAGACGCAGGTCAAATACTGGAAAATTGGATTATATTCCTAGATTACTAAATGCGACAAAGCTAAAAAACACACCGCCATTTTCAGCCTGTTAATGCAACAACCAACAACATCTACAGAAATGCACATTTTCTTTACCTTATTAACAATCAGATAAAAGTGGAACAGACAAAACACGACTTACAGACTCAGATTAGCAAAGTATGAAAATGCTCACAATGGCAGATGAAGATGAGAAATGGCAAACATTTTAAATAGGCAACCTGTTTAAAATGTCCATCCATCCTGGATGGATGGACAGATGGAGAAATGAATGAAAGGGTGATAGATGGACAGATGGATGCACATACAGATGAGTGACTGACGAACAAACTTATGGTTGGACAAATGGAGACATAGATGGATGGAAAAACAAATGGACAGATGGATGAATAAATGAATGAAAAGACAAAGACAGATTGTAAGGATGGTTAGACAGCCGGACGGATGGATGGATGAAAAACAAATGGACAAAGGATGAATAAATGAATGAATACACAGACGGATGGAGGGATGGAAAACAGACTGACGACAAAGAGATGGATGAGAAACAGACTGACGGACAGATGGACGGCAAACTGACAGACGGATGAGAAACAGACTGATGGACATATGGATGAGAGAAGGATGCATGAACAAGAAACCGAGATAAAAACAGGGATGATAGAGAGAAACGATGGTTAAAAGGATGGACAGATGGGTGGATGGAATGGATGGATGATTGGCTGGATGGACGGATGTCTCCTAAGTAACCAGCTGAGGGACGGATGGCACTACTCTACCTCCATGTGACCAATTGAAACTGCTTGGTCCAACCTTTGCAAGTTCTCAAACTGTGTAAAATGAACATTTGAACCTGTGAAGAGATCGTCTCTATGACTTAGAGGAACTCTGTTAGGAAAAAAAATAATAGAGGTTGCAGAGAAGCCATCTTCCTGCATTGTAAGCCAATCAGAAACTGAGCCAATCAGCAATCTAGGTCAACTGAAGCCCCTCCCACGATGTTGCATGAGAGGCATGTCGTCACGCAGGTTGTCCTGGCAACTCCTGTGGCTATGCCCTAACCTCTTTGCTCATGGCAGAACTAAAAATGCATGCATGCATGTAATCCTGCATGCATGCATTGTTTGACTCCTTGTCTTTTTCCATGCCAAAGGTGGGAGACGAACCCTTCCACGTGATCATGACTCACCATCTCTGTGCTCAGCACGGGCGCACATGCATGAGCACATACGCGCAACTCCGGTCAAGGACAGAGAGGATGACAGATGTGACAACAGATAGAGAAACAGAGAGGAAAAAAATAAAACGGGAGGGGAACACAGGAGATGAGGGGAGAAAAAAAACAGGGATGGAAGAAAAACTGCAGAGAGAGAAAGAAACAGAGACTGAGAGCCATCTGTGTGTTGCCATGGCCACGAGCAGAGGTGTGTGTAAGAGAGTGTGTGTGGTCGTCTCACTCACCTTGAGGTCTCTGTGCACAATATCATGCTGGTGGATATGATTGACACTTTCCAAGATCTGACTAATGCAGTGACTACAGAGAGGGAGACAGAAAAGAGGACAAACAGGGCGAAGTGTCAGCCACTGGCCTTCATCACAAAAACATGACGTTCGCTGCACATGATTTGTCTGTCGTGTGTTTTAGCCAGAGCCACTACAAAACTGCATTTCACTGCAACATTATCTAGAAATCACGAGGAAGAGCAGCCTCCTGAGAGACACTCGGGAGCGAAAGACGCATCTGCTGTGCATTTAAGGGAAGTTTGGCGTACATTTTTGAGAAAAAAGAAGGCAGTTTGCATAGGTGTAGCATCAGAAGCTAATCTAATTGATGCAAATAATTATTTACTTAAATAGTTCTTCTTTCAGGATGGAAAAAACAAACATCACACAGTACCCAACTCTTGGATTAATTTACAAATGGTTAAAATTGTACATCAGATACATAATGTCCACTCCCCTTGATTAAGCGATTTCTAAAATTTGCCATTATTTTTGTGAGATATCTGACAATTTGTTCATTTAAACTCATTTGTAATCAGATTTAAGCATACAGTGTCAACATTGTCAGTGGAAATGAGGTCAAGTCTTGTTTTTTGAAAGGTTAATATAGACTAGTGCAGGGTGATGTGGAGAAAAATTACTCAATATTTTTCTTTATTTAATGATTTAAATAATTATCACAACTGTTTCAGACCAATTTCTAAAATTGCATTTATTTTAATGTTTTTCATATAAACTGAATAAAAGAACAAATTAAACATGAACAATGACATAATTTTCAAAACTAAGCTCACATCACCTAAAACAAGTAAAACATGTTCCACTTTATCGGCTAGCAACAATGGTGTAACATTTTGAAGTACTTTTCAAGAGTGAAAACACCGCATCTTTTAAAACAAGCAGTTTCACACAACTAGTTGCAATCTCTTCTCCATCTTGTATAAAAGCTAAGGTTTGCTACCTGATAAGCAACATGTTGTGTATTGATCGTGTTATTAAGTTTATCAGGGTTATTGTCTTTGAACATTTTTTTTTCCTCAATAGAATATACTAATCGTTTAATTTTCCATCACTGCCTGTATGCTTCTACTCCAAAACCAGACCTGACAAGCATTTCTCAGCAGGAACAGTCAACTGTGTCCAATTTTTCAACCATTAAATCCAAACTGCCCGCCTCAGAAGAAAGGAAATTGGTTAGAATGATCAGGAGATGCAGCCATGGTTGAAATAATGAAATTATTTGGATTGTCATCAAAAGGCCAGTCAGTGCCAGGAAGTCAACCACTTTAAATTTCTGTCTACTAGGCAAGGCAAGTTTATTTATATAGCACCTTTCAGCCAGAGACAATTCAAAGTACTTGTACAAGAAAGTTAAAAACAACATACAACAAGAAGATAGTAATAAAAATAAAAAATTCTGGTAAGAGTGAACAAATATTAAAGCTGCACAAATCACAATATCAAGATCTGCAATCACACAAACACTACTTCTGTGATAATCTTAAACATCTATCCAAATGCAACATGTTGTATCATTATTAGATACTAAGCATAATGTTCCTTGAGCGATGCACATTTTTGGAGGTTAATATGTTAAAGCTCATTCAGGGCAGTTGGTTAATCAAAACTGATATTCAGCAACTGCATTGCAACTCCAAATATCCTCTCATATATTTGAGCCTCACTCAGAAGTTTTACTGATGGATACAAAAACATCTTGCTCAAGTGCAAATTTTAGTGAGGTGTACTGGAGCTTGTATGTATAATTATGACCCAGTGGGGATGAGAGAAACTTCTGCTCCCAGTGCTCATCGAAGTTTAAAAAATGTGTATCGTCAATAAATTATGAAATAAAGAAATAAAACATAATGTATGATTAAAAATAAGTATGAAAGTTGTTGCCATTTTGAGTGACGTGAACTTAAACTGCACTGTATTTAGTTTTTTTAAGCTTAAAAACATATATTAAAGCAGAAAAAAACATTACATTAACCAGTTTAATATACAGCAGTGATAGGAGGCTGGTTGAATGTTAAAAGGGACATACATCTATGTATGTCCTTTATAAAGTCCTGACTTTAAATAGGTTAAAGTCAGGACTTTTCCCAAAGATGAACTCGAAGAGATCCAACCCCTTAAAGTTCAGCTCAAAAGTCTGACAAATACTACATACCCTGACACAGAAATAAATACATAATGTATGTCTGCGACCACTAAAATAGGGCTGGGACTAATGATTACTTAGGGAGTCGATTAAACTGTCAATATTCCCCCAATTAGTCAAGAAGGAAAATTTAAAACCCTGGTCTACCTTTGTTCCGATAATCAGTCCAGGCCTTATTTGAGTATTTAATCATTTTGAATTAGACTTAGAGCTGCACAATATCTTCCAACATTATTACTGCAATACTATTTCTCAATATTCCAGAGACAAAAGAAAGTAAGACTAATATATATATACAGTTTTTTCCATTAACTTCTGAGAGCTTAAGGTGTACAATAAAGGTCAATAGAGATTAGCCAACTAGTTAAATAACTCGAACTGCTTGAAATGAAACTTCATAATCCATTTTAATTATTGTTGTCTTGTCTGTTTATTTTTTGGATGTTTATGTTTTCCAGTTCCAATGTTTTTAGAAATCAAAGTTTTTCTTAATCTTTGTCTCTGTGACCTTATATTATTTTCCCATTATACTCAAACTAGTTAAAAATGGGCTCAAAGTGAGAATATTATAATTTATAGCAGTAATTTATGGAACAATTTATTGTCCAGTTAAATTTATCATCGTAATATTAGCATATGCAATATAGCACACACCAATACTAGTTGATAATTCAGATTTAATATATTGTACAGATCTAATTAGAGTTGAAATGCAATCAATACAGATTGGATCAGCTTTACCTTTTAATATCGCATTTGTAGCTGATAACCAGGTTTTTCCACAGTAAAAAATATCAAAGATCAAAGCAGATATCTTATTCTCCAGCTGGAAAATAGACAAAAAAAAATTATAATAAAAATGTATTTTCCCAAACGTTGGAGATATTAAACTATGATTAAAACTCTGCAGATTATTGTAATAAATGACCAGATAAATAATCAAAATTGATCCATTAAATCATTGTTACCAGCTTATTCTTGCCGCAATAAAATCGAGAGAAATGATGCAGAGTGAGAGAAGGGAGAAAGCTACATGACTGCACTTGTTGACTGGGAGGATGCATTTTCTGACAAGAATACAAGCCAACCAATTATGTGTGTGAGCACATCAAGACACAGCGGCGCATTTAAAATGAGCTTGTGTGTGGCAATGATATGTTTTCACATGGCAACACTGTGCATTTCTGCCTGTATCTACATAGATATTTACATTGGGGGCAGGGGGATCTTACCTGGCATCAGCCTCACTGTAGTACTCCCTGGCTACAATGTCCTCAAAAAGCTCTCCGCCTGTCACGCTGAGGGACAGGAGAAGAAAGAATTTGGAGAAAGAAAGAGTCGATGAGACAGGAAGGACAGAGAAAGAAGTTGTTAGCATACACAAACAAAGCGAGGTTATGTGCATGGATGAAATGTCAGCGTGTGCGTGCACAGAATATACTCACAGGTCAAAGACAAGGTAATGAAAGCCTTCCTCTGAAATGCTGTCATGAAGTCGCACTGCAAGAGAGAGGGGAGGATGTGAGAGCAGAGAATAAAAACAGCGAGGAGATGAAACAAATAAGGTTTTCTGCAGTGTTTGGTGGTTAAATCTAGACATAAATTAAAGAGAAAGAAACTGCAAAACCGAAACTCCTAAAGCATGTTTTCTTCATCTTAAGAGCTACAGATGTTCAATCACTGAAGTGGAAATTTTGCCATCATGCAAACATGAAATGAGTTTTTCAAACTGTCTTTAACTGCATAACATGTGAAACAAAAGTAGCAGCAGCCAAAGGAAATAGCTCTTGTTTTGAAACCAGCACAATGCTGTGAAACCTCAGCTTTACCCAAGTATGGGCAAGTTAGCACCTCCAACAAACATGGGTGTCATATATACTGTGCTCCTTGAGGCATTTCTTCTGTTTTCACATTTTCCTCACTCTTATGTTGCAGAGGAAACTAATCATTCAAACCGACCTGCATCTGTGCTGGTTCTATGTGGAAAAAGTAATCATCACCCTTAATAAATTATGAACCAACTGTGATTAAGTCTTTGATTCACTAAAGTCGAGTGAAAGCTTAAAAGCAGAGCCCATCTTCAAGCAAGTTACAAGATCTCACAAACATATCCTGCTCTGATCTAAAGCAATTCGAGAATTGATTATAAATGATTATTATCAGTTCCAAAACCACAATTTCTCAGGGGTTAGGACTCTAGTGACCCACAGTGAGAGAAATTGTCCACTAAGAGAGAAAAAATGTAGCAATGGAAAACATTCAGAGTGGTTGGCTAACAATTGTTTAGATACGGTAATTATTCTTTATGAAAAGTTCTGATTTTGAAGACAACAGATAAATCTGACAGATCATTTCTCTTCTTATTGTGGCATTTAACAATTCTCGTAATTCTGACCTTAAACAAGAGAAGTTTGGTTTGGTTTAACTTCAGACAGACAAAAACAAGGTGTTCATGTTTTGCTAAAAGGTGGCCATGTCTTGCTATTTGGTGCACAAAACTTCTTGTTTCAACCAATCGGCGCCGATAATTGCATCTGAAGCCGATCTAATCCACCTCATCGAAGGTCTTAAAATCAACCGCTCTCTTCTTCCCCTCTACCCCACCAGGTCATGTCTGCACATTTGCAGTTAAAAATAGTCACCCCACTGTTGCCAATTCAGTGACTTTTTAGAAAACATTTCAGACAAAAAAAAAAAAAAATTGGTATCAGCCAAAGTCAGAGTCAGCAGGTCTGGCTATTTAAAGGTTGGCAAACGGGGATTGGCCAGAAAACTGCAATTGGTGCACCCCTGGTTTCAACTCTACAACATTTTGTCCAAATAAGACGTTAGTTGCTGATCCAATAATGACTGTAGTAATTAGTACTTCTATTAAATGTGTATTTATGACACATCTGCTTTGTGGCTCTTTAAGCACAAACTACAAAAATGAAAAGTGAACTAGACATTTAAAGTTTCATTTTCATCAGAAAGAGACTGTATTTTCTAACACAAATAGCCCAGTTTGGTAAAGAGAACTGCATAATGCCACAGTGCTGCGGTCATGCAGCAACCTCAGCAGCCAAACTTGTCAAGTTAACTAAACAGCAGCATGGTGACAAAGCAGGACGCTGTCCGACCTCAAAGCCTGCCGAGATACAGCTTAGGTTCAGTGTCAGCAGACAAACAGTTATAGTTATGTAAAGTGCATATCAGTTGTATAATAAGATGAAGTAGGATGCCCCTGCAGCAAGAAACAAGTGTGACCGCTCTTCCCTCCTCCTCCCATCTGTTTCCTTCTCTTTGTGCTTTCGTGTCTCCATATGTCTCCTCTTTTGTACCCTCCTTTGTCTAAAGTTTGAACGTAGATGACTGCAAGATATGTCAAGAAAAGGAGAAAAAAAAAGGATGAGGGGGAAAAAATCTATAGAGACAAGACAGATAACAGGAAGATTAGGTGAGGGGTGAGCAAATGCCTAGGGGGGCGAGAGAGAAGTAGGACATGAACAGAAGAGAAATAAGGAGCGCAGCCCTAAAGGTGGCATTGATTTTGTCCTTTCATTGTAGCCATCGCTATTGAACATCTCTATTAAAGCTGGACTGCATTATTTTTTAATCCTGGGTGCTGCTTTAAAAAGGCAATAAAAACCTCCGAAACTGAAACAATTATACAAACGTACAGCATATAAAAGTGATTAATGGCTATCACACTGAATAAAAACAAATAAATATTAGCATGAGCAGCAGGACTCTGGTTTAATTTGATCTCAGTGATAATCTATTCATATCTATTCAACTAATTTCAAAGTAGCTTTTCATTTTCTAACAGTTTCACTCGGTGACAAATGATGTAAAGGATGTTGTGCTGGAGAGGAAGCATTCATACACTCAAATATGCCAATAAGACATAACAAATGCTGACAAAATAACAATCACACCCCAATGGTTCACGAATAATAGAAATACACAAAGTGGATCTAAACAAAGGCAATTATACAATAAATATAAATAAAGTGTTGCTGAAGTTTTGCTTTAAATAACCATACAAATGTGTGATTTTCTTGGTGAACTTAAACACTTCAACTTCCTCCAGGAGTTACTTTTTCAAAAATTCTGAATTGAAAATAAAAATCCTTGAACCCATTTTGTGTGCTTTACAAATGGTAGCTTCTGTAATTCATGGTTAGTTCAATGACTTGCTTGAGGAAAAAAAACAAAAAACAAACAAATTTGTTCCTCAAACATTTATCATACCATCAACTTTTTTACATTTTGCCACATAATGTTATCTAAATTCACAGTATTTATTCTAATTTTCTAAATAAAAATGTGAAACCTGTTTGTTCCCTGGGGCTGAATAATATTATTCTACTATGTAGGATAATTTTGCTGTAACAAAATTACAGCAATATTTTGCTGTAAATTTTGCTGTAAACAGCAGTAATATCTTTTCAGCTATCAGAATAAATAAAAAAATACCGTGTCCCTCCTGAAAAACATTTATTAAAAACCTGAATGTACAGAACTTAAATAACTAGCTAACAAGATAAATTTGTGAAATACTGTGCTGTCCTGGTATTATCTCTCTTTCCTCTGATACCCCTAAAGAAAGTGAAGTCACCCAGTTAGTAATAAACACTGTTATGTGAAGAACCAAGAGGTTTGTTAGAGAACAAATAGCATCAGCAAGATGCTATTTGAGAAATTATCTAAGGCAGCATTAAGTTATATATATCCCAAGCTTTTAACATCTTAGAGGATTCTTCAACTCATAATTTGAAAAAGTAAAGATTACGGCACAAATACAAACCTGCCAAGAGGACTGGGGTAACTACAGAGGAGCTGCAGAGATACACTGCTGTCACGAGTTAAAACACTAAATGTTCACTCCACAAATCTGGTCTTCAAGGAATAGTGGCAAGAAGAAAATTGAAAATCAAAAGTTATGTTTATAGTTTTCTACAAGGGACAGGTATGTGGATGAGCTTTGGTCGACTGAGACTAACTAAACTTTTTGAGAAACAGTTAATCCAGTTGAAATAAATGAAAAGCAAAAAATAAATAAAGTATGAGGTAATTATTTTTCAGCTGGCACCAAGCAACGCAACAAGTAGCTTCACATTTCTCAGATGACATGATGCTCCCATCATGCCCAGGGTCTATTGTAGCCGAGCTATAATATCCAGCTGATGACCTGAATATACTGAATAACCAGGTTATTCCATCAACGGCTAGTTTCTTCCCAAATGGCACGCCCACATTCAAAGATGACAATACCAGGATTCATCAAGCTCAAATTATGAACGAGTGGCTCAGGGGGAGCAGCATCTTTTTCACACCTCTGTCACCACAGAGTCCAGATATTTAACCACATTGAGGGTTTTGGGATGTTTTGAAGGAGGTCAGACTCTTTTTTTAACCACGATTTTGAAAAATTTATTGCAACTGGATGGAAAAAAAATATGTGATGTTGCATAAGCTTATAAAAACAAACGCAGTGAATGCCTTAATCAAACTTAATGGCAATCTGAAATATTAGTCTGCGACATTAATGGTGGAGGTTACTTTTTTTTTGCAACATTATATGCTAAAAGACAAGTATGCCATAAAAAAAACTGCATTCTTTACTTAACTTTTAATTTCAGTATGTTCTGTATTTGTATTTTACGGTTTTGTAAGGACCCTCTTTAAAAGAAGATGCCACATGTCAAGGGGTTATTCTCAAAATAAATAAATAAATACATTTGGAAAAAAAATTTTCCATGAAGAAGAAAATAAAAAGAAACTTGATCCACGTCTGCTTATTTGCACAGAAACTTACCGATGTTGGGGTGTTTCAAAAGACGGCAGATACGAGCCTCTCTCTCAAGCTTCTGGTGGTCTGAGGGAAAACAAGACAAAAAGAACAAGTTAGAACAAGATGGAAAAAAGAAAAACAACGTAAAGATGTTTAAAACAAAAGTTACTTCAGAGAAACATTATATACATTTTTAGTGCTAAGAAAGCAGTAGAAAGCTGATTATATCATTATTTTACGTGACCATTTTGACAGTTTTATGAACTTATTGAAAAAAAAAAAATCTTCAAATTTTACATCACAAGAGGTACAATGTCCTAGCAGCATGTTCTCACAATGTTAATGGAAACTGTAAACAAAAAAAGGACAGAAGAAGAAGAAATGATGCTCTGCTGCACAGTCGACTTCAGTTACTGCTCACAGCAGAGGGCGAGACAGATCAGAGACAAAACCACAGGCAAGAGCCAAGACGGCCCCATTAATCATGTGTACAGAGAATGTACAGAATGAATAATAAATAATATAATGATGTCACTGGAAAAAGCTGTTATTTATGGAGAAAAAACATGTCACCCATTAATTGTCTTCCGCCTATCTCGGATTGAGTCTTGGGAGAAACCAGGAGTGAAACCCAGACACCCCGATCCAAGAAACACTCGCCAACTTCCCAAGGTATTAGTATGTAGTTCCTAAGAGAACCATGACTGGAAACATTTATCAATAGCACCCCAATAAAATCTCTAAAATATCATTTCAAAATCTAAATAATTAGATTTTGAAGGTTGGAAAATGGTAAGTAAACCAAGACCTTTGATTTTCACACCTGATGCACTCGGTTCTGAAACCAAAATTGCAACATTTGTTACATTTCAGCTGGTGCCGTTCGCTTTCACACTGCACTGTGTCAAACGTTTCAAACCCTGCTGAAGGAAACACAAAAACCTCTGAAGATGATATGAGGGCAACTTCCTTTTTTACGAAATGCAAACAAAAATGGAGTTAGTGGTTCTCATACTTCTGTTTAGCAACATCATGAGCCTTTTTCTAGACTTGCACGTTTGCTTTAGTTGTATTTACCCAAAATGCCCTGCTCTATAGTTTGATTCCAGATTTTGGAGTAGACTCCAGGTCTACATACATGGTGGTGGTAGGAGTTTGTCCTGCAATTGGTGGCTCACCAGTTCCATTTCTGATCTGCCCACATTCATCATTTGTGTCTCTGGGCAAGACCCTTCACACTTCGTGCAAAAATTGCAAACTCACTTCTGTCAGATTGCCCCAGAACAGCTGTAGCTACAATCCAGTAGCTTGTCATCATCAGCTTGTGAATGTGCACTTTGAGATTTCAATTGAAGACATACAGGGAGTTATAATTAAAATTATTATTACTACATTTGAAGCACACTACAGTTTATTTCAAATGAACCAAGACCTAGGTTTTTAGGTGGATCACAGTTCACTTTTTTGGCCCGCATCAGAGTTTGAGTGCGCATTTTCACCTCCCCAAATGAACCGGACTTTCTAGTCAAACAAGAGTTCAATTAAAGCGGACTTTAGCCCTGGTGCATTCACACCACTGCTGGTGTGAATGCACCCTTATCCACAGCAAGTCTGAACAGTGCCCAGATTACGACCAACCCAACTCCAATCAAATCCATCTAACCTTTCCTCACCTTGACTCAACGCTAAAAACTCCCACCTTGAAGCACAAACTAACCCTCAACCCAGAGTTAGCAATCTACCGGTTAGAAATCAACTGGCTAAATTTGGCCTTGGAAGGTCATCAGATTATTCCAGAAATCTACAACAAAATCTTTGATCAGTGTACCCTCTAGTCATAAAATGCATGCTTCTTTGTTGAAGCAGGTCTGAGGATTTGTATGTCTATATACACGTATGCAGAAGGGGTTCCTATGAAAAACATTAGACAAACGCTGCTGTATTTACTCCTCAGGCTGGGAGGAGATCCTCACAAGAAAAACACACACTTCATCTCCAGACCTACTCCCTTGTTTGAGGATTTAACCGAATCCCACAGCAGCTCTAAAAGAGTGTGTGTTTTAGAGTTGTTGGTTTGTAAATCAGCCGACACTCCTCAACCGGCTAATCTCTATGGGATGCAGAAACCGCAAAAACAAAACCCCAGTGAAGAAGGAGTTGAGGTCATGAGTAAGGTGGCGTAAGTGTGAGGAGGAGGCACTATAAGTCGATGTGTGTAGATGTGCGTGTTTTATCACTGTGGTTAAGCCAACTAACTCCACATAGCTCCATGGCGATTACATGACACAGAGGCCGGCTGGCTAAGATTTGCATTCATTTCCCCAGAGCAGCAGCAACCGCAGATAAAATTCACATGCTGCAGCAAAACCATCACCCATCATTTATCTTACCACCCCTGCATTTTAAACACTTCTCAACTTGTTGATAAAGCGAGTTTAAAGTTGAAGACAGGAGTTCCAAGTACGATCTTCAAGTACCTTCAACTAACCTTGCTGTAGGTGTGTATTACCCTCAACTGTGAGGAAGCGACTGAATGACAGAGAGACCTGAACCATCTCCTAATTACACCAGTGACGCAGGATGGAGAGACAGGCAGAGAAAGAGATAGAAGGAGGATTACGTGGAGCGTCCATTTGCTGGAAGAGGATCACAGTTCTCCTGTGCGGGCACGTTTGTAAAACTGTCTACCACAGTGCAGTGTCACTGCAGCACTAATTCAATCAATCTTCTTATTTGTTGGTGTGTGATAAAGACAGAGAGAAAGAGGGTGGTAAAGGAAAGCAGGAAAGAGAGGGCTGGAGGGTAATTACTGGCACTTCCTGCTGCTCTCTAATTGGCCATCTGCTTTGCCACGGGGCAGGCCCATAGCCGTCTTACATTAGCTGCGAAGGATGGAGAGAACTCCACATACTCACACACATGCATATACACCCCTTTATCAGCCACACAAAGTTGACAGTTCAACTGAAGGCTCGTGAATTCAGCTCAGTCTGTTTTGGGTGAGTTTGATCCAAGCTGTTAGGACGAGGAAATGCTGTCAAAACAGCTGAGGAAACACGATGTTAATGTGGCGGTCATTCAGGGATGAGGTTTGGCATTCTCTCTAAAGATAGCTGCACTGGTCCTGATTTGCCTAAACAAAAATACATGCATCTACGTTCGATTTGTGTGCGCCAGGTTTAAGAGAAGTACTGCTTCAAGATGCAAACACTAAAGACAGAAAAAAAAATCATTGCAATGCAAAATATCTCCACTCAACAAACATTTTATTCTAACTAGTGATGCACCAATCGATCGTCTCAATTATAGCATCAAAACTGTAAATCTGTAGACGCCTAAAAATGTAAATTCTACATCTCACCTCGTTACTCTTCTTGTCAGACTTGATTTGAGTCTTGTTACATTTGTAAACCTTGCTGAAGGCTAGTTTCACAAACCATTCTTCATCACTCCCCCCACCCACAAAGCTGACTTGCCTAAATGAAAGTCAGGCGATGCGGGTCTGTCACGACCTCGCCTAGCGAGTCAGTGGTGAAACTGAGGCAGGCTGAATTTTTATGCCATCAAATCATGCATTCATCAGTTTATCCTACAAAAGAGAAAGTGTCTAGTATCAGGCACATTTTGTAGAATCTGTACATCTCTGGTGATACTATTAATAAACACTAAGGACCTAATGGCTACACAAATCAGATGTACTCGGATACAAAGACCACTAATGAAAATTGGATAAAGAGAATTTGACAACATGAGCTGAAGGTTGAAACAACTCAAAAGTAATGAGAATCACTATAATGCTTTTCAGTAAAGCAACTAAACAGCATAAGAGTAGTAACTTTAGGACAAGAAAATAAATGTTCAATCTCACCCTCCCTCTCTGCCTCGGCAAACAGTTGCTGCAGACAATGCAGCAAGGACCCAGTTTCCAGTGTCACTTCAACAACTGAATTAGAGCATTCATTCTGCTCAGATGCTCACATTACACCTACGCTTTTTAGTGCCGCCATGTAAAAGTAACTAATGTACATGTAGGCAGGAGTCAGTTCATAATTCTCATGGTTTGATAACGTCCAATTAAAAGGCCACATTTTGATGGACTGCAAAGATACAAAACAACATTTTATAACAACATATTACTTTTATTTAAGTCAGAAAAACCAATCCAGCAATTATTTGACATGAACTCAATATAGTTAGATGTGAATATTTCTGGTGGAAGAAGAGAATTGAGTCACGCTTGCTTTGTAATCGCAGCACTTTGCGGCCCTTAGTCCCAACTGATCATCGTATTAATACCAGAGCCAAACCCAGTATTGGTTACCTGGTTAATTAGGCAACTAATAGCACTGCATTAATATAGAGCATCACAAATTTTACAAATAATAGTGTGTGCAGTATTGATATTACGAAGCACTGTTAAGTTTTTGCATGGAAAACTGGAAGCAGTGTAATAGACGAGAAAAATGAGTGATTAAGTAAACTTGCCAAAATCTTCAGATTTTCTAGTATTCATATCTGTCAAGTTTTGGACTTGAGGATTCGGGACACCGTCCCCTGCTGCTGTCGGAGCAGGGTTTTTGGGTGGGGCTGAGGGCGAGGGTGTGGGGAGGGAGGTGGGTTGGGTAACATAAGTAAATGTTGAGTAATTATGCTTAACTTTGCATATTCGCTCATATCTTGCAGAAATCTAAGGATCTAATGTTTCTAATCTTTGACGTCCATTTCTTTAAATGCAAAATCAATCTACTCAAGTAAGAGTAGCAATAAAAATATTAAGAAAGAAGCACAGTACAGTTAAACTGCTCTTATAAGTGCATTTTCCCCCAAAATGTTAACTCAAGTAAATGTAACTAGTACTGCCCACTTTTTCACTTAGAGAACAAAATGAGTAGCCTATTCTTGTTAACAAGCTTAACGTAATAACATTGGCTAATTATCATTTATCTAACATTATCTGCATTGAACAGCATTGGTCAACTCTGTCTGTTAGCTTGAAAGGAAAAACATGCAAAGATTTTTTTGCCTTTTGCTGGTTTGCTGCCATGATTCTAAGACACACCTGTGCAGCTCTGCACAGCAGCAGAGTGTCTCTGTTGCATTTAAAGGCGGCTCAGAAAAACACACCGAGACATGTTAACAATGGATTAAATAGTTGTAACGGGGCGTAATTACTCTAAAATGGGAAATTTATGAGAAAATCCTAACACGGGAACACGCAGGGACAGCGGGATAAAATACAGTAGTTTCCCGGACAAAAGGGGAGACTTGACAGGGACGAGTATGTCGTTGCCCTTCTATACTCCCAATGGTACTCCTTCTTTACCTCATTTCCCCTCCCCCTTCCTCAGATTACTGCAGTGTTTACCAGAGCTTTGACAGACTTACCCCACCAGGCCAAGCAAGAGGCCACACTCACCTCATAAGGGTAAAAAAAAAACAACCAAATCCTCCCAGGCAGAATGTTTTTGTTGCATGTATCCATTTGTAAAGCTGCTCATCTACAAAACTAAATCTGCAGATAGTAGAATTTATTATTACATTTCACTTTATCATGCTTCTTTGGAGAGAGGCATCACTGAACTATGCTTTTAAAATTCATCCTCTTCTCTAAGCAGACACACACACCTCCTCTTTACTTTCTGCCTCTGCAAAGAGCCCACAGCTTTTGCTGAGCTCTTACTTTTCATGGCTGGGACATTAATACTAGAAGCTGCACTATGTGGACACTTGATGGTACAGATGGAGCAATAATAGCATTACAAGCTCGCACCAAACAGACACGCACTATTAGCATCACTCTGTGCTCTCTTCGTCTCCTTCATGCAGACAAATACCATCACAGTCAACAACATGGCAAACAGGGAGGCGCCTATGGATACTGTGGGGTCTTAGTGGTTGATGAAGATACATTGAGGATAAGTGGATTAGCCTCAATACAAACCAATCTCCCTGCTCAGAAAGACCAGAGACGGGCAATGAGGGAGAGGTGAGAAGCTAATAAGAGAAGGCAGAAAAGAAGAACAAAGAGGCCCAGGTGTGTGTGAAAACTACGAGGAGATCTGGGTCTTTAATTTGCCAGATCCAAAACAGAAGAACGCAGAGAGATATTTCATCATCATTACGAACCACAACAGATGTCAGTGAACTTGCGTACGTACAATACACACACAGGACAATGTGAAAAGAGAGATCTTCTCAGACACCTGAAAATGTTTATGTCTGTCGTTTACTTTCGGATCTCGATGAGCCTGAATCGATTAATTGTACAACAGTGGTGCAATTGCATACTGGAGCAGCTACAGCAACTTATTCAATTAGGCGTTTCTAAAGAGCATCAATAAACGATTAAAAAGTTGCTGATAAGACCTGACAGCCAACAGCTTAATAAAATATGTCCTCTGCTGTTAGAACTGCAGTGACTTTGCCTTTAATCCGACAGCTGCAAACTGTATGAAATCTTAATGTGGACAAAGCAGCAACCACTTCATTATACTATTAATCTGCATTATTCAGACACTCATAAAATAATTTAATGTAAAAGTGTTTAGATCAGGTGCATCTTAAAAATAAGCCTTTTGCAATAAGCAATTAACTAATTAATCGCATGATTAACTATCCTCTTTATTAATGAGCTTGATTTGTTCCAATCTGATTAATGTTTTTGTAAGGAAAATTTTGTTTCCAAAGACATTATTATCCATTTTATTTATGGTTTCAGTAATAAGTGGTTTTTATTTTGGATTTTTAAAACATCTTCTGGTTGTAGTGTTAAATGTTATTGACACAAATCATAGGTTATTGGTCTTTGAAAGGGCAAGCTAGCATTATTATTATCAATATATCATTTAAAAGCAATGTTGTAATTTATCGCAATAATTACTGGGACAATTTATTGGCCAGCAACATTTCAAATCTTGAGTTACGGCCTATACAATCAAGAGGAAGACTGCTGACTCTACAGTTGTCCAGCAGACAGACACTCATACCCTCCATTAGGAGGATAAGCCAGAAAAGGTCGCTCCTGAAGAAGCTGCCTGTTCACATGGTGAAGTGTACACGCATACCAGTGGAAAGTTGAGCTGAAGGAAAACATGAAATAACAAAAATAGTACAAAACTGGGCTACAAATAATTATCTTAGTAATAGATTAAGCTATTGATTATTCTGACGATTAATTGGCACATTCCACAGACTTCTAATTTAAGCCTTTTTATACAATAAATACAAATAATTCAATTAAACATTTTATTGCCCAACAATGTAATAACAGCATTCCTTTAGTATGTAGCAAGGAATCCTTCTGCAGCTGGAAAATGCTTATAAACCTCAATATATAAAAAGCTGATCAATAACCAATAACCTGTTGACTACTTTTTGGATTAACAAGTTAATAATTGATAGCAAAAGGTGCTTAGTAGGAAAGAGGTTTTTTTAACAGAATTTGAACCAGGTGAAGCTCATAATTTGCAACCAGTTCTGGATATAACATATACAAACAAAGTTTTTCCTATGGTCTTAAATAAAAGACGTTTATATTTTTTGTGCAGTTTTGGCTTAATTTTTGCTCTTAATATACAGTAGAAATTGGCATTTAGTTTAGTCTTTATGCTTCTGATAATTAATCGATTGCTAAATTTGTTGTCTATTACTTCAATAATTGATTCATCACAATGAATCTGATGCATCGTTTCAGTCCTAGTGCAAAATAACAGATGACTGCAGTCTTTAGAAAACTGAAGAAAAGACTGAGGCTGGAGACGGTGCTTCATGAGTCAGCACACACATACAAAAGATCCAAGACTTGGCCTACAACTGTCACATTCCTTGTGTTTGCATTTAATTTGGAAACCAAATGAGTCTGGAGAAGGAGTGAAGAGGTACAGAATTCAGGTTGAAGTTTCCACAGACGGTACTGCTTTTTTTGCAGAGCCGTGTCATCGGCTCGTGTTGGTCCACTGTGCTTTATAAAGTTAAACGTCAGTGCAGCCGTTTACCAGAAAATCTTAGAGCACTTCATCCTTCCCTCTGCTGACGAGCTTTATGGAGATGCTGATTTCATTTTCCAGCAGGACTTGGCTCCGGTCCACGCTGTTAAAAGTACCAATACCTGGATTAACGAGCATGGTATCTGACCCAACAACACGGCCAAGCTGAAGGCTGCTGTAAAAGCAACCCGGGGTTCCTTAACACCTCAGCAGAGCCACAGGCTGATCACCTACATGCCACGCCGCCAAGATGCCATAATGCAAGCAAAAGGAGCCTTAACAATGTACTGAACTGACATTTTTTAATGTGGCCTCTTTTAAAAATTCCTCAGTTTTTTAATAGACTTGAAACATATTCTATTTCATGAGAAATAGATTTTTTTTTTGCCATAATAACCAAAACCAACATTTGAAATATATCACTCTATGCAATGGATAATGTCTGAGTTTCACTTTTAGAATTGAATCTCTGAAATGAATAAATTATATTCTAATTTATGTAGGTGTACCTGCAAAGACACTTTCACTTTTGTTTTTTTTAAATGAGCAGCCATTTGTTTAACAAAACAAATTCTTAACATTTAAAGCCAACAAATCAAATCAAGCAAACAAATCAAATCAAGCATGCACATTATTTGAGTGTGTGAGTGTGTGTGTGTGTGTGTGTGTTTAAGTATGGCATATGGGGGGTATGCCATACCTCTTGCAGAAAGCTTCTTAGTGTTGATGATTTTTGCAGCATACTCCTGTCCTGATGACTTCTTTACACACCTACGCACCACTGAAAAAGCTCCCCTGCGAACAAAGGGCACAAACAACCAAAGATTAGTTCCTTTTCAAACGCGCTCCCCTCACACGTTCAACAAAGTGTGACATTTGAAGCGGCGCTTCAGCCTAGTTACAGTGGTTTGTTTTTGAATGTTCCCCCTCACTTGCTCACACACTTTTTTTATTTTTTATTTTTACACAGTCATTGCTATCGGGGCCTCAGAGTAGAGGAGATGAAATGGTGAGATAAATGAACAAATATAATCACATTTGTTAAAATCTGCTGCAATTCTTTCAACGTTTTAAAAAACTAACCAGGAAAAAAAACAAACAACCACCTTAAACTCAGTTTTCAAAAGCAAACATAACACGGGTATAAATATTCCCAAACACAAAAGCTTAAATTTCCCTCAGGGTCAGAAAAAGGTCTGCATGTATTTTGGAAAAAAATTACAGAAGCCTGTGATCAGCAAGTTTTCCAGCTTTCCTGTCGTATGAAGGCAACTTTCATTATTCCTAATGACGAGCGACCCGCTGCTACTTTCTGCTGCACTCTGCTCGGATCTTCAATTATTTAACAGCAAATGAGAGGTGGCAGGTGACACAAGTACAAGTGAGTCCCTTGATAGTAATAGACTGCGGCAGAACAAAAAATAAATAAATATAAAATGCATTAACATGATGATCGCTGAGACAAAAGCAGAGTCAAGTCCGGGGGAGAATCAGAGGCCAGCGGAGGCCAGATCCACTTTGGGCGATGTGTAGGTGTGCACACTGGCTGCGCTATTGGTGCCATTGATTTATCTCAATTACAGGGGCAGAGTGGAAATGGCAGCTGCAAATTAAGGACAGTATATCTTTATAGGAGCAATGTCCTCCTCCTGCCGTTGCTGATGATTTAGGTAAAAGAAAAGGGGAGACACCTTGCACTAGTAGCCTGATTTGCTTTTTATTGTTTGAAAGTCTGTTAGCATTTAGGTTTTGTGACCTGAAGAGTTTTGGCAGCTTGAAATCCAACGTTTTGCATCAATCATCATCATCTCCTCCCAAGTTGTCTGGAGATGCACCAATCAGCCAACCAGAGATCATTACAGGCAGATTATTCCTTTGACTGGCTTTGGCTGATGACTGGCTGGTGAAATACTGGAAATACTAAACAAAAAACAAAATCTGAGTCAACCCCAAGGTGGAACCTGCTTTTCAAACCTCAAAGTAAGCAAGAAATTGGTATGAAGAAATTGTTTAAAGAAACTGGGAAGGAAATATTTTCCGTTTAGAATCAGGCTTAAATTCTTTTAAACAAGATTGTACAAAGAAAAACTGCAGTCCAACAATAGCCATGTGAGTCTTTAGTAATATGAATGACACTTTGTAGTTTCAAGACGTAGTAGATGAGTAGCTGTAGCACTACAATGTCAAAGAGGCGACAGGTAAAAAGTAGGTGCCATTCACTGGTATACGCATGGAGTCACATGTACAATTTTTGTAAGGATTCTGACAAAAGACACAAGAACTTAAAAGTTTCTGAAATGATTCCATTTTGTTAATTATTTTGTTTGCATTTCAGACCAACTGATCACTGGATCAGTGGCTCTTCAAAATGTACTAGTATTGTTTATTACTGGTAAAGTTTTACTTTGTCCTAAAATGCAGCAACTTTAGCCTGGAAGGTACGGACATACTGGTTAGTGAGAATCACTTCCTTTTGTTAGCAAACCTCTTAATGAAGATTTCACCATAAATAATTATCAATTAAAAAAATAAATTGTATTAGAAACTGTGATTTAGCCTCACATGAAGAGCTAAAATCAGCAAATACTTGAGACGTCGTACTTTCAACAATCTTCCTTGTTACCTCTCATGGAAGTTCAGCCAATCAGCACCAATAAAATATAAACAGTGTCCAAAATATCTCCGATGGCAAGGTTTCCCCCAGAAAACTTGCTAAGCCTGGTGGTCGGATGCTTGGCAATGATTCATGCTGCGGTTTTGAGTTTAGAAAAAGTGTTGAAAGTTGACAAGAAATTTTAAAATATCACTTGATAATTATGTGTGTTTTTGTTGGGGTTTTTTTTTCCTGATTTTTAACAAAACAATGAGAACCATACATAGACATTCAAGTCATACTTGAGACAGTACTTTGGAGAAAAATACTGTGTTGTTTTGAAAATTGGAAGATTAATATCTGAACACCAACTATAAACTCTTAAAGATGCAAACATTTAAAAAGAAAACTGAAATAAATAAGCAATGCTAAGCCTGGTGACCCACCAGGCTTATAATAGGGGAAATCCTGAATGGTAACACATTTGATGCTTTAAAATTTCTGTAATATTTGTGGTGACCAGATGAAACATTACTGGAAAGCTCTTTCCAGACATAGCAGGCATGTAGAGCATGCCTCGCTTAGGGAACAATGGCTGCACTGCAAGTATCGAGGCAGACTGAAATAAACAAGACATCACCAGCTTAATGTGAATTAATAAAGGAAAAGAGCCAATATTTATCAATACTCTCTAACAAATTGTGATTATTGTATCACTAAGGATTTTTATCCCTCTTGTCTAAGGACGCCAAGTGAAAAACACCAATCTATTGTCAAATTTCTCAGTAGTTGTCAAAAAATAAGACAGTTTTCCATAATTATGGATAATTTTGGTCAATTAGACTTCTTTTATTAGCAATAAAAATGTTTAACATGCCATTATGCCCAAGATAAGTCGGATTTTACAAAGTTAGTAATCACTCCTGGGATGTTAAGCTTTTCATCATTCACAATTTTCCACAGTTAAACCTGATTACTGAGTGTAGCACAATATCTTTAATTCTTTCCCAACACTGTGTCCTTTCACTCTCATCTTGGATAACTTCATCCATATTCCAGTTTCACAACAAGGCTTCGTGATTTGGCCACAAATGTAACATAAAGAGCCTGACAGCGCAGAACCAGCAAATACCAGCAGTTAGTTTTTAATGGAGCATAGTTTACACCACGTCCCATTTTGCAATTCCTCGCCAACTCTGCTTTATGACGGCCTCGTTCTGAGGCTCATTGATGTAAAAATTGTGAGTTGGACGGTGTTTAAATAACAAGTGGGCATCTATGGAGGTGAAAATTGCACCAAATAAATAACTTGGTGGCTTCTTGCTACACGTTAAAATGTATTCACAGCTAAAATGACTGTCAATTTACATTACTGGCTTTATTTAATCACAATTTTATTAGTTTTAGCATCAGACACTGTGAACACACATTAAGTGTGAGAGTAGAGGGAAGTGAACGCCTATCTAACAGGCCAGGCACATTACTGAGATGCAAAAATTTGCAAATTAAAATACAATATGCTATCAAATATTGCAGTTTGAGGCGTTTTTGCAATTCAACTTACTTTGCTGCTCTAATCTCAACATTCCCCGAAAAATTATCTCACAAAAGTCCAGAATAGGAACACCAATGCTTCAAGTTTGACAAAGTCTAGGTTTCAGACAGAAAGCAGTTGTTGACATAGTCTGCTCACAAACTACTCATCAGGATGGACAACACCAAATGCAAAGGCCTTAAAGAAACCCAACACTTGTAAAAAAAAAAAAATAAAACCCAGAATCTAAGAAGTATGAAATGATAAGTCAGCATTTCATTTTCTTGTAGTCTATGAGCGCTAAGCTAAAGGAATATTAAGCAGGGGTTTATTTGATGACAAAAACCTTGCTTGAATACTCTGAAATGAACCAAAGTCATGTTCCAAAAAGAACAACTTACTTTATACATGAGCACACGGTTAGCAGAAGTGTACCAATCGATGGGCCACTGAACATAATCAGCCGATTTCCGTGAAAATGTATGGGATCGTGATCATCGCTCACTAAAACCGACCACCAGTATCTCACTTCGCAGCTTAGCTCCTCTTTCCTTCACACTGCGCAATCGCAAATCCTAAGCAATGTGTAGAAATATAACGCTCCGAGAGTGAACAGGGGAAAATACCTCAGGGCTGAAGAACGTCAAAATGCATCTACACAACAAATTTAATATTTAAAAAAGAAAAAACATTTGACGAAGTTTGGCTATATCAAGGCTCACTGCAGATAAATAAGACATCCGGGGCGATCACTCTGCCAGTACAGCAGCACACAACTACCTCACACTCGCCTGGACCAGAAAGCTAAACAAATAACCCGAAAAATAATTTAAGTCTTCAAGCAGGCGGTGAAAAATCCTGGGTTCTGCTCTCGCTTCTGGACCGCCGCCACGCACTACTGGTAGCAGACAGGGCATTTCTGCTCCACCCCGCAGTGAACTCTCACACTGAACGTCTGCTTATAGCTGCAGCATGTAAACAAAAAAGAAAATATATATTTTTGACATAAAATGTTCGCTATGTACTAACATGAGACAGATAATCTCTTGGGGAAAGAATCGATCTCCTCTGTTTCCTCCCTGTGTTCTGCAGAATTACTACGCCACTCAGAACCAGCATTAATCAGCTGGCCAATCAGAACCAGCATTAATCAGCTGGCCAATCAGAACCAGCATTAATCAGAACCAGTACAGAATAATTAGCAGTGCATTAGTTTTGATTTAGTAACTCAGGATTGTTTATTTTGATGCAACCTGCATTTAACATTAATGTTTCCCCTTTTTCCTGACATTATTTATTTGTGATATTTATTTGACTAATGTATAATTTTTGGTACAGAGAACCTTAATGTTAAATATTATTTTACTAATTGCAGGTTTTTCAGTTGTCATTTTGTCAGAATAGCTGCTGTATTGTGTCTTCAAGTATTTTGTATGTTTTATGTCTAAATTAGGTGAATTTATTGCCAGATCAGATAGTGTCTTTTTTACATAACATGAAAAAATAACCGCCGTCAGTATTTCAGGATTTAATGGTAAGGTTTACTTTAAAAAAAACAACAACAACAAAAAACAGAAAAAAATTGAATATTTTGTTTCAAGACAAAATGTTCCTCTGTTGATATTTTCATGAGGAAAATCTAATTTTTGAACAAGAGTAATGCTGCAAATAAATTACCAGCCATTTAACCACTTCGCTACTAATAAAAATTGTAAGTTATTCAACAAAAAAAGAACAATGTAAATTAAGGGAATAGATCTCACTGCAGAATTTCAGCATTTAAAACAATTGAATTTAACCAACATAGAATCAAGTGAAAATCTTAGTGCTCTTTCAGATGATGTAGTTTTGACATGCAACACTGTGAAAACTTTGCAGACTTGGATCATTTTAGATTAATGTTGTAATTGATTCCCTCAACCGTAATCATAATCAGTCTGATGTACTTTTTATGAAGTGATGTTTTAGTTTAGTCGCAAATCTTTGTTTACATTTTATTTTGTAGTATATAGAAAACAAAATGTTATCCTAAAAATCAAACAATACCTTGAAAAACATGAATTTGCCAAGAATAAAAGTATGATTTGTCAACAAAAGATACTTGACAGTAGCTCCATACAAGTAATCACTCCTGTCAAATTTAATGCATCTTGTATTTAGATTTTAAAAATAGTGACAAACAGTAGTGAAGCCCCCTTAAGGGTGAGGTCTGTAGGTCAAAGTCCGATTCAACATTTACCAGAGGCAATAAAATTCCCAATTGGTTAAGTATTTGGGTCACATAATTCAGTGTTACAGTCATCACAATACCGAGAAAACACAGCCCTGCCTCCTGCCCGGTAAAGGGCCACAACAGCGGAGAAGCAGCTGTATGACGGATCCATAAGGAGAAACCGTTTATTGACAACTGATGGTCAGCTCGGTGTCGGTCGGTGTATTGACAGTTTTCGCAAACCAGCAACGAATAACTTCCTGATCTAACAATTCAGGGGTACGTAGCCAAACTCAATGTGGTTACAGAAATTCTTCTAGGGGGGAAACTATGAACAGTGGCAGGCCTAGTTAGCCGCAGGTACACCGAGCTGTCAGACTGTAGCGGACCTAAGCGGGCCGGTTAAATGTCAGAGGGCTGCGGCTCTGGAGTCTCCCGGGGCCCCGCTGGCGGCTCCAGCAGACCAGAAAATAGCGGCTGGCGAACACGGAAGGGCGAACAGCTGTCACTGCACCATCCTCTGTGTCACTACCTCGTCTTTAGAGGGGAAACAGTAGCGGGCTAACTCGGCTAGTTTATCAATATCAGCCATTGTAGCTCGTCCGTTACTGCGGGAGATGCTAGTTCAGTTAGCCGACAGCGAGCGGCTGCTTTAGCCCGCGACAATAAGCACCCCTGCTCTAAAACACACAAACAAACCACCAAAACTCGCCCAATGCGCATTTTGAGCCAGATATCACCTGCTAAGCTGGCTAAACAGAAATAATGTTCAAGCGAGGCTGCTGCTGGTGCTGCTGCTGCGGGGGTGGGGGACAAAACGACAAGCCAAACACGATGCTGCTTACTTCCCGAGCTCCTCGTACAGCTGGTACTCGTCGGTGAACCGGGTGGAAGTAGCGGTGGTCGCCATGGTTGGAGCCGCGAGAGAGAAAGAGGGGTGGGGAGCCCTAGCCTTGGGCGGAGGGGGGGGGATTCGACGGCGGCTGGCTCTCGTACGGGGGAGGGGGGTCCGAGAGGAGGGTAGCCTAGTCTCCGATACTGGAGTACCTTTCTGACAGGCAGGCAAGACTGAAAAGAGAGGAGAGAGGCGAGCAGATACGGAAAGGGAGGGGTCGGAGGAGGAGTGATGATGATGATGTGTGTGTATGTGTGTGTCGTAAAAAGGAAAAAAGAAGGAGAAATTCTCGCGAGAATAGGCACGTGCAGCATGAGCCCAGTGCCTCCAGTTCTAATGAAGTCATTGAAAACGTGGGTAGCTGTGAAATGTTTGCTTCACTTCAGTCATTTAGATGAAATAATAAAGAAGAGAGAGTCTTAATAAATTCCTCCCGAAAGGGGAAAGATGGTGCAGACGACTGGCTGTTTGGAGAGCCAGCTCTGCTCATGCATGCTCCAGATAAACCAAAGAAGATCCCAACAGCATTTTACTGCACTGGCTGGGATACACCCAACCCCTGGGAGACACAGCTCACTGCAGCAGACACATACTTACAGACAGGTTATGAAACGAGCACGGTTCAGGGCAAAAAATACAGAAGAACATGCTTTTCCTCATGATCGTTTGTACAACTTATAACAAATTAAGCTTCATGCATTTTCTCCCAACATATTCACATTATTAGGAGCACTGTTTGCACAAATAGAGCTGATCGCATTTAATCCATCCCAGCTGTGGAAAACATTACTTAGTGATGTTCAAACTGTTTGCTAGAATGGAAGAAAGGCAGGGAAATTAAGGTCATTTGTATGTGACTAGTTGGAAAAGGAAAGCAGCAATTGTGTGGACAAGCAGCCTTTAATCAGAGGACAATACGCAGACTGGTTTGAGTTGATGGAAAGACAACAGTGGGTCAAACAGCCACTCCTTCCAACAAAGACATGCAAAAAACCACCTTGGAAAACACAACCAAACAAACTCTGAAGCAGCTTATTCCTGTCAGCGGGAAACATGAAACAAGTAAAAGAAAATTCATATGGACAATAACAGATTGGAAAAATGTTCCCTGATCTAAATGAGTCTTAATTTTAGCTGTAAAAACAACATGCTAGAGTCAGAATTTGGAATAATATAGAAACTTTCAGAGTTGGTCAGACTGGGGATGTTCCAGGTGTGACCAATAACTGATCAACACCAGAACCACTTAGGAGCACAACATCTGTATTTTCGAAATGATCCACAAAAGACAGAAACTATTTTTTCTTGAAGGCCTTGCTATGTTAAATATATACACTCGTTACCTCCCTGTGGGAACAACCAATCACTAGGCAGGGTTGGGTCTGCGCCTGCAGAAACCTGCCATTAGCTCCTTGGTGTTCTGTTGATCAGGAGGTGGTTCCACTGGCACCAATCCACAAAGTCCAGAGTCCAATATCTGTACTCTGAGTCGTCCTCGCCTTGTTTTCATGTTTCAATTTCAGCTGCACTAAACCCAATCCAGGCCTTCAGAACCCATCCGAGCATTGAATTTATGCTGAGAACATAAATTATGTGGATGTGCCACAACATTCTCCATCTGAACAGAAACAAAAGTTATTATCTTTGCATCGAAAGAGGAATGATCTAGAATCAACACACAGCTTCAGTTATTACAGCTGGAAATTAGCAATCAGGTCCAAAATCTGGCCGTAGTGACGGACTCAGGCCTGAACCTTCAGAGCCACATAAAGACGACTACAAAGTCAGCCTTTATTACCTGAAAAACATTTTCCAGCATTAAAGAAATTCATCCATGCGTTTATCTTTAGCTGCACTGATTACTGCAACAGTGTTTTCACAGGTTTGTCTAAAAAGTCGATCCTCCAACTGCAGCTGCTGGTGTTCTGACTAAAACCAGGAAGATGGAGCACGTCACCCAGTTCTGAAGTCCTTCCACTAGCTCCACGTATCTCTAAGAATAGACTTTAAAATACTGATGTTACTTTATAAATCACTGAAAAACGTATCACTAAAATACATTAAAGGCTTGCTGTTGTCATTTCCAGACCAGAACCAAACATGGAGAATAGCATTCAGCTTTTATTCTCCACTAATCTGGAACAAACTTTCAAAATAGCTGAAACACTGAGTTCATTTAAATCACCTGTTTCAAATAGTTGCCAACTGGAACATCGATCGGTATTTTTAATGCACTTGCTTGATGCTTTTGATGATTTCATTTGACATAAGCAGCTATCTTGGAAGATTAAAATAAATTCGGGTCCATTTAGCACTTTGTTATGTCTGAAAAATCGTTTGTTTTCACTCCACTGTCGCCACATGCTTGCTCAGGAAGATAAATTAGTCTTTTTGCCAAATGACATTTTATAATCAACTGAATCTGAGCGTGTTTTATCACAATATAGATTAGATTAAACTGCATGTATGTGAATCTGACTGTATGATTGGACTGAGTTGGACTCTAACCGGAGTAATTTCAATTAAATTTGGAGTCAAAATGATTCTATATAACTGGATATGACCTGATGATGTTACAAGGAAAATGCGTGGAAAAGAAATATCGAAGCAACATTTCAAGACATCACCCAGGATGTTAAAGCTTGAGAGCTGTTTTCCAAATAGGTACGACTTCAAATTTGTTAAGTTCTTTACACAATTGCTGTTTTTGAGCCATGCTTGCATCTAAGCAGAATTTAAAATTCATGTTTGCACAAAATTAAAATATTTCATAAAAAATCTCGGCGTACTGAAAAGAATAGTGACCTTCAGCTCGACTGCATTGTTGGGTCTGGTGTCGCTCACCTTCCAATGTCTAGACAGGCATTTTTTTCCTTCCACTCAACTTTCTGCGCACTCTGAATAGCCAACATCTAGTGGAGGGTATTTGTGAACGTTTGCCAGACCGTGCATAGCATTCTGCATTAAAAATTTCTTTATCTAAATTAATGATTAATTGATGACATTTTACTTTATTCCAATCCACCTGGCTAAACTGTGACACAAAAGAACAACCCCACACAGTTTACGTGTCTATTGAATAAATATGAAAGGTTTATCTGACTTTACCTCGTAACTGAGAGCGTGCGCTTGTAGGTAAATAAAAGGGACAGGAAGGGGCAGTGGGAACATTGCGACCGCTATATCAAGTTTCCACTGACAGGCGTGTACCTATGTTTTTTTCCACAGACTGAGGGCTGTTAGCTTGGCGGCGCTAAAAGATGGTGTCACACAGATCCAGAGTGCCTCACTAAATGTTTAATGTGGCATGAGTGGGAGGCCATCAGAGGACAGGCGGGTGGGGCTGCAGGCAGCTATAGAGCTGGAGAGTTACAGTTAGAGGCTCAGAGTGTGTGTGTGTGTGTGTGTGTAGGGGGGTGTGGGTGTGGGTGTGTGTGGGTGTGTGTGTGTGTGTGTGTGGCTGCCTGCTCAGCACTCCAGCCCAGAGGTGGGACAGCAAACAGCTCTGACAGCAAGACAGAGAAAGAGAGAAAGAGAAAAAAGGAGCATAATAGTGATTTCACTTGAAAATCTTTCTGCGTGGTTGTCAGCGTGGGAACATAAAACAGTGAAAAGTTCAGATATTGCGAGGTAGTATTTGCTGAATCTATGATGAGGAGTAGCGAAAGGAGGCCAGCATGTGTGTGTGTGTGTGTGTGTGTGTGTGTGTGTGAGATTGCGTGTGTTTGTCAGTGTGCAAGACAAATGAGCACTGCAACGCAGGCTACACTGGCCCTTTCCTGCCCTCCTTTTCCTACGTGCTAACCCTGCTGCCTCTCCTCCTCTTCCTCCACAGCCTCCACAGGACTTATATAATTGTGAACTCCTCAGCCTTTGTTATCTCACACCGACCACACACCACTACGCCTTGCCCAGTTCAGAAGAAACACAAGAGCAGAGGAGGGAACGAGGAGTGAGAAGGATTTAATTTAAGAGAAATTATGTGATTTTTTTTTTTTCCAGCAAGTGTGAGGCTTATTCTTTGTATCGCGTTACTGCACCCAGACCGTGATGGTGGCTCAAATATACAGCATCCATTAAATGTTGTAAATGTAAATGTTGTGCTCTTGCATGTGTCGTTGCACATTCTCCCATTGAGTTTATTCAAAACACCCATGTTTACTGACGCAATCTATAATTCTGTTTTATACTTTCTAGAATGATTTTTAATTAGTTATCCACTACTTCATGTTTCTGGGGTTTAAATCTCAAACAAGTAGTTACCTTTCTATCATAACCAGACCTCAGGTCTTCTGGTTCTGGTGTGCTCTGCATCCTCAGAACCAGAACCAATCGAGGAGAAGCAGCTTTCAGCTTCTGTGCACCACAAATCTGGAACAAACGTCCAAAAAACTGTAAAACAGCTGAAACACCGACTTCCTTTAAATGTCGACTAAAACCCAACTGTTTAGAGTTGAACTTGAAACGTAATCAATTACAAATTTAATGATGGGACTTGACTTAATGTCATGTTTTGATTGTTGATTCTATGCTGCATGACTTTGTGTTTTTGTGTTTATGATGTAAAGCACTTTGAAATGCCTTGCTGCTGACATGTGCTATACAAATAAAATTTGATTGATTAAAACATGATAAAATCAATAAAGAAGGCAAACTCTACCTTCCTTAATCCCCATGGAAAACCTTTGGGGATCATGCAATTTGTGAAATATTACAAGAGAAGTGACGCTCTCTTGCTACAAGGGAGTTATGCAAAGCATCAACAGCAAAAAAAAAAAAAAAAAAAAAATTAAATAAACAAATGTATTAAATAATTATAGCTTTCTAAATATCTTCAATCTGATATTAACCTACTGCAATAAAAAATGAAGTTACTTTGAGAAACTGTAAGCAGCTCTGCCACCAGCTGATGTTAGCTTCCCTCCTCATTCTGTAATGGAAAACCTGGCAGATACTTATGTTGCCATCACTTATTGTTCCCATGCCACTCCACATTTAAAAACAAAACACCCACTGTCTGTAAAATAGCATGAAGCAGCCTGTTCTACAACAAACTGTTGTGCTGAGAGCTCAGACAAAAGGCAGATCATTTAAACCCAGTGAACAAAAGATTGTGCTCACATTTTTCTGGCCTGTTTCATTCGGAGCATCTTAAAGTGCTGAAATGATTAATTGGATTAATCATGATTACTGAAACTAATTTAATAACTGATTAATCCTTAACAGGAAGAAAAAAAACTTAAAAAAAAAAAAAAAAAAAGGCAATTTACAGAAAAATAAAACATGTCCAGAGCAATTACCAATCCAAAGTTGTAAAAATATATTTTTACATTTTGCATTTAAGATGAAAACATTTTGTCTGTAAATATAATAAACTCCTCAAGTGGCACCGTGTTAGCTTCACCCAGTTTAAATTAACCAAATGGATGATGCAATGTTGTTGCATTTTAGGCAATAAAATGTTTATTTTTTTATTTAAAAATAATTTCACTCATTGGTTTATTTTATTTTTAACACATTTCTGATATTGTATAAAAAATTCTTAAGTGGTTATATTAAAAAAATCTGTGCAATGTGTAAAAAACTTTTATCCGATTTTAACAATATATAGGACATAAGTTATAATAAATGAGTTATAACTTCAACTTGTTTCTGTATTGTTTACTTAAAACAATCCTCTAAAAGTTATTTGTAAGTTAGTTTTGTCTCATTTCAAGTGTATTAAGATATTTTCACAAAAAACGAGACCAAACAACTTTGTAGGATTTTGTTTATTACATTTTTTTTCCTTTTTTTTTCTTTTTGCAGAGCTTAAATGTTATGTTTCAGTAGCAACAAACTCCAAATGTCTCCAGTAAACATAAGTTTGTGAAATTAGAGTCTCAGCAGCTTTGATACATTCAGGTCAGACTTCTTCCTTTGTTGTGACTAATGAGGATGACGACGCCATCTGTTACATCACGACAACTTACAGGGCGGCCGGGGCCAACAGTTGAGTCATGACACTCCCATTCTCCGCAGCTTTGGAGCAACAATCCGACTGAATGTCGGGCGGAGGGTAGAGTGAGTGAGTAACGCCGCCTCTCATCCGTCAGCTCCTGTTGTCGTGACGCCCTGCAGCCACAAGCCTCTGACCCCTGACCCCCAGATGCTCAACGAGTTTGTCGTGACTGACCGCCGCAGCAACTTCGTGTCAACTTGTGTGGCTGCACAGAGGCAAAAAAAAAAAAAAAAAAAGCAAGGCATTGCTGATTAAATGCCAGAGTGCTCAGTCAGCTCGGACAGGAATGAATAAATGATGGCCGGCTTTTCTAACATCGCAGCAGAAATCAGACACATTCTCAGCTCCCCGTCTTGATAAATGCAGAAATCCGTCTACTTATGTCAACCGCTGGCTTTTCTTGTGTACATAAACCAAAAAGAACCGTAGATCCTGCTCATAAAATCATATTTTGTACAGCTAAGAAGCCAGAAGAAATCCCATTTGCAATATGTGGTGAGTCATCTAGAAGCAGGGCCGGCCCAACCCTTTTTGGGGCCCTCAGCAGATTTTTATTTGGGGACCCCCCCCAGACCAACAGGTCGACACCAGATGATTCATTCAGCTTACATTGTACTAGTGTTGCTATGGCTATTCATTTTAATCAGACAGGAGTAGCACATTTTTAAAAAAATCAGAATTTTGAAATGCAGAGTGATATTTAAATGTTTCAAAGTTATTTTAACTATTTGAATCAAACCCTGAATTTACAATAAACAAGTTAAAAAGTATAATTTCTCCATTCCATTTGCATACTAACAATAAAAATATAGAAATTGTCTCCATGTGTAACAGCATTGAGTCTGTATAAAATTTTTAATAAAGCAAAACAGTCTAATTTTTGTAAAAAAAATAATTATTGTCGAACTTTTGGGGGGTTTATTGTCATCTCTCTCTTGCCCTCGCTTTCTTTTATTTTTTGTAACGCTACCATCTGTTCAGCTCATTCTTTTCAGGTCGTTCCTGAAACTTTCTGTGGAAAAAAATTATAATATTACAGAGAAAAATATCTTGATATGAGAAAGGTTGCAGTTTGTCACAACAGATGCAGAGAAAACCAGACGACTAAACCTTGAGGTTTGCTGCCACGTAGTGTTCAGATGGCAGAATTGCAGTGATGAAGTGTTTGGCCTCATGATTGCTGAATTAACTTTTATTTTTAAATTCTGTCTTAAAGGAAAATTTCACTGATTGGAAAACAGTCTTTGAGAACTAAAGGAGAAAAGAATTAAGTCTTTTTAATGCAGTAATTTAAATAATTTGAGTAACTTGATGATATGGAAATCTGTAGTAAAAATGTTCTTCCTGCTCTGCAGGTTATTTTATTTTTCAAAAATCCTTTCTAATAGTGATCCTGATCTCCCTTTCATTTTATACCTCCCTGTATAAAATGTGCAGAAACTCAGTTAGCACTGATGGGAACCCAGTTTGTTTTCATCAAGCTGATGCTTTAAATTGTTCTTTAAAATGAATCTTTAGTTGTAGTTTAATCTCATGTTAGGATAGCATTTTCTTCAACTAGTTCCACAAAATGCTTGTGCTTGATTAGGCTCTGGGAAATAAAACACATGAACATTTTTTTTTTTTATATAACCGTTGATTTAAGGATGAAATCACTTAATGTGTGATGTTCACAATGTACCTTGAATTAAGGTACATTGTGAACTGCAGCTCAAATAACTGCAGTTTAATCATGACTTAATAAAGATTTTCAATTTGATAAATGCACTGATGATTCCTTTGCAATCAAAGACGAGATGGAACTAAATACGTTTTAATTCTCGATTTTTTTTACCCTAATTTTTGCTTCATTTATCGTCTGAAAATAATTTTATCTGATATTGATAAAGAACAAATTATATGTTTAGTTAAATTAAAGCAATACCAACAGAACTAAATCAATGTTGTCACTGTAAATATGTAACAACAGTTCCTGTGAATTCACTCATTGCATAGATTTCTTTCCCTTTCTGCTTTAGGCTCACTTGGCTGAATTTGGACTTTTACTTAAGAATAAAAGTTCCTTTTCCTTCATTGGTCATACAGTAAACAAATTGTCACATTGAAGCATAGTTTACTGAACTTCATTTCGTTTTCTAGCAAACGAAAGTGCTGTGGTTTGCTCATTCTCCCTCTGCAGTCCCAGACTCACTGACTGGCAGACTATTGAGACATTTCCTGTTTTCTTCTCTCTCGTTTACATGCAAACATTAGCATGAGACAGTAGCTACTGTTATTGTTAAAGCTGCTAAACAATCTCTTTTGATATCATTAAGAATCGTCTGTATTCATGTTGTGAAGGGAAGTTTGTCAGATTTTGTGACTTACTGGGAGAAAACGACTGAAAAAGTGTCAGAGGAGGTGAAATGTATTAGCTCAGTACGAGAAACATGGAGGAAAAGGCTGAAGATGGAGCAGTTAAAGACTGTAGAGGTAAGGATGATGTTTTGTAAGAAAAACAACTCAGAATGTCTTAAAAAAATTTTTTTGGTTCAGGTCGACTCAGTTGTGAAAAAGTCTCCTTAAAGATTTTGATTGTTTTTTAAATGTTTCAGATCACCAAAGAAATGTTTATCGTCGGACAAAAGTAACCAAAGGAAAAATATTTAAAGTTTTCATATTTTATTGTTGTCCAAAACAACATGGCTATAGCTAATCACTGCAACAACCTTATCAAGTATTTCTGGCTTCTAGTGCAAATATCTTAATACACTTGAAATAAAACAAAACTAATTTATAGACAATCTTTCAGCAATATATAGGAGCTTGTCTTAACTCAATAATTTCTTAATATTCATGAAAAAGCGGCGTGACCTTTAACATGCATCTCACGCTGAAATTAAAATGTAACTGTAAAGAAGAATGAGCCAAAATGTCTCTAAAAAGTGAAGAAAGCAGATCAGCAAAACCAGTGACCAAGTTTAGGATACAGCTGCAGTCAAGTTGGTTTGGACAGTTTTTTCATTAATAAATGAATTATTAATTTAAAAACAGCTTTTCTATTTATTCAAGACACCTTTGTCTGGAATTAGCATTTGTTTGAAGAAGTGCAACAAAAAGAGAGACCAAAATAAATCTGTGTAGAAGCACATTTAGCTGAAAACCAGATACAGATGTGCAAAGTCATTTTTATTAAGACCTCCACGCCAACATGCTGAATTTACTGAATTTGTTTGACCCTTTGAGCCTTTAAAGTGTCACTAAATGTTTGGAGTTTAATTATTCACTGTGTCTTTTTTTGGAATTTCCTCAGTTCAGGCTGAAATTCATCATTTCCAGCCCAGCTTCACTGCTCAAGGCGGCAGCAATGTGGTGGCTCCTTCCATCGTTGGCTCCATCATTGGCAGCATTAACATAAATATATCAATGGACAAAGGTAGGCATACTTGAAGTCATATTAACTATACTTCAGTAAAGGAGTATTTTACATTGCAGTATTTTAATGTTTTCTCTTAATGTTGTATTTATTTTGTTCTGCAGAATCAAATGATGTCTTCAAAGAATCTCTGAACCAAGACGTTGCAGGCAGTTGCAATGCTGAGCAGAACGAAAGTAAGCACTTCCTCTTCCTCAATGTAAATGCAAAGTGGTTGAGCAACATCCTAAAGACACGATGAATAACCTTGTACCATTTTCCTCAGATAAATTAGCCGAATGCCAACAGAAAGTGAAAGCGACTATGAGGAGGAAGTTCAGTCATTTGCATGAAGGGATTGGAACGGATGCAAATAAAATGTCTCTCAATCAGATCTACACGGAGCTCTACATCACTGAGGGCGGATGTGGCGTGGTTAACAAAGAGCACGAAGTGAGACAGATAGAGACTGCATCGAAGAGATCTGTAGCCCAGGACAAGTTAATCCACTGCAATCGTCTGTTTGAGTGTCAACCCGGAGGCGAACGGCACATAAGAACCGTGGTCACCAGGGGAGTCGCTGGTATTGGAAAAACTGTATCGGCCAATAAGTTTGCTCTCGACTGGGCAGAGGAGAAGGCAAACACAAAGATAGATTTTGTGTTTTCCCTCTCCTTTCGAGAGCTGAACTTAATGAAAAAGACTGCTCTTAGTCTGGTGGAGCTCCTCTGTGTGTTTTTCCCCGAAATAAAAGACACAGAAATCCTTAACAAGCCTGAAAGCACAATCCTCTTCATCCTGGATGGCCTGGATGAGAGTCGGCTGTCGCTGGACTTTCAGAAAAGTGAAATATTGTCAGACGTTACAAAGCCAAGCACAGTTTCTGCGATTCTCACAAACCTGATCAGGGGATGTCTGCTTCCCTCGGCTCTCGTTTGGATCACATCTCGACCAGTAGCTTCAGCTCAGATCCCAGTTGAGTACATTGATCTGGTCACCGAGGTGCGGGGATTTAACGACTCACAGAAAGAAGAGTACTTCAGGAGGAAGATTGCTGACGAAACCGTAGCAAATCGGGTGATCGCGCACGTGAAATCCTGCAGAAGTCTTCACATCATGTGCCACTTACCAATCTTCTGCTGGATGGCAGCAAGTGTTCTTGAGAAGAACCTGGCGAATAAAGACAGCAGAGAGACACCGAGGAGTCTCACACAGATGTACATCCACTTCTTGTACCTCTATGTGGAGAAAATGAAGAAAAGAGTGGGAAGAAGATACTCCACTACTGACTGTGTGAGAACTAACCTCCTTGCTTTGGGTAAACTTGCTTTCAAAGAACTGGAGAAGGGTCACCCGATCTTCTACGAGAGTGACCTGGTCCTTAATGGCATCAACGTCACAGAGGCCTCCATGTTTTCAGGCGTCTACACACAGATCTTCAACGAGGAGATGACAGTGTGTGAAGAGAAGATGTTCTGCTTTGTGCATTTAAGCGTTCAAGAATTCTTTGCAGCGCTGTACGTCTACCTCACATTCCACAACGAAAACAACAACGTTTTGGTCAAGAAGTCATCTGTGTCACGCCGTTTAATGTCTCGAGACTCATCAGAGATCATCCTCTACAAAGAAGCTGTAGAAAAGGCGCTGCGGTGTGAAAATGGGCATTTTGACATCTTTTTGCGCTTCCTTTTGGGCCTGTCACTGGAGTCCAATCAAACGTTGCTGAAGCATCTAATGACCAACAACAGAACTCATCAAAGAACCAGAACTGAAATCATTCAACACATAAAGGGGAGGATCAGAGACAGCCAGTCTCCTGAAAGGTGCTTCAATCTCTTTCACTGTCTGAATGAGCTGAATGACCAGTCTCTTGTGGAGGAAGTTCAGGACATCTTCAGCTCGGGCATTTTGAACCAAGCCACCCTTTCACCTGCCCAGTGGGCCACACTGATCTTTGTATTGCTGACCTCAGAAGAAGAGCTTAATGTGTTTGATCTCAGTAACTACATGAGGTCAGAGGAGGGGCTCCTGAGACTAATGCCTGTTGTGAAAACAGTCCAAGTGGCAAAGTAAGTCCTTTGGTACGATCTTTTTAGTTCAGATTGAGACTTTCCAAACACTCACTTTAATACATGCTATTGTGGTACTTAAAAGTTACAAACGCTTTAGAAATAACTATACTTTTACATAGAATAGATAGAAAACTGCTTTGCAAGATCTTTATTATCCTGACACTAATCCCTAGGCTTCACTTGTTAACATCAGACATGATGGTGTTCAGGCAATACGGCTGACAAAGTAAGCAAACTCAAGAGACTCCAAAACAGATGGGAGGCTGATTGTGTATTACAGCAAAACTGAAAAAACCTACTTTGAAAAAGTATATAGAGAGTAGAAAATAATGGACTAAACACATCTCCTTGAGGAGCACCAGTGATTAGTTAAGCAGAGTGCCATATCTTAAAAGTTAATACGAACTTTCTGCAGAGTTAATGATCAGTTTTTTCTTAATTCTGGATGTTGTGTTTTAAGATGGGGAAAAGCAATGGGCCAAGCACAAAACCTTGAGGAATCCCAGTACTCAGCATGACTGCACTTTTTTTTTTCCTGGATTGAACTTACTGGAGAGCCTCTGTCAGTCAAGTTACTGTACATCACTGTATTTATCTGCTACAATGTCGTCAAATACGGACACAGTTCTCACATGTTTTTCTTTTTTTTTTTTTGGTCCAGTCTGAAAGCATGCAACCTCACAGCGATGTGCTGTGAAAATCTGGCCAGTGGCATCAGCTCATCCCAACTTAGAGAGCTGGACCTGAGTAACAACAACCTGACAGATGCAGGACTGAAGCAACTCTCTGACGGGCTAAAGAGCAGCCAGCTGGAGACACTGAGGTCAAAATCCAACATGCCTGCTCCACAGATAGATGCAAGTGACACTATATGTGGGTTTAACTTTTGTCTTTGTATTTTTTTTTTTTTGTTTGCTTAGATTAAGAAGCTGCAACCTAACAGAGGACAGCTCGGTTACTATAGCATCAGTCATCAGCTCCTCCGTCTGCCGCCTAAAAGTCCTGGATCTTACCGACAACGACTTTCAGGACGATGGAGTGAGAACGTTCTCGGTTGGACTGGGGAGTTCGTACTGCAAACTGGAGCAGCTTCGGTAAAACACGCAATACTTCCTCAGTAAAGAAATGGCTCTCTGTTGCTGCCGTTGCTGCCGTGCGAGTCATTTTGATGAAATATAACTTTGTCAAAGTTTGTCAGGATGCAGAGTGACAGAAGAGGGCTGCACGTTCCTGGCATCTGCACTGAACTCATCCCATCTGAAAGAGCTCGACTTGAGCTACAACCATCCAGGAAACTCTGGGCTGATGCTGCTTTCAGCTCTGCTGGAGGACCCGCGCTGCACACTGCAGGCGCTCAGGTAAGAAAGCTTCGGTCTGCCAGTTCAGTCAAAAACTTTACATTCGCTCTTTGCAAACATATTCATAAACTTGTGATCTACTCACATTTTCTCACTTTATGCTCATAAAGTGTTTTCTGTAGAAATGCTGTATGTAAATCAATTTTATATGCTTAACAAAATTGATAATTATGTAAAGCAAACAAAATTATGCTTTAAATATGTATGTATTTAATGTCAAATGTTAATTAACAACAAGTAATTGCTGTTAATTAACAATTACTTAAGACAAATTAAAATTAATAAATGTTAATTAACAATTAACATTGTGAGCAATTATTAAATGTTAATGCCACTTAAAATTTGTTAATAATTAACTATTTTTGTTCATTTACATTGTGAACAATTGTTAATTGTTAATTAGAATGGAAAAAGTGCCAACTACCACCATCTAAACTAACAGTCCAGGCAGTAATGTAATTTTTAAATTTGAAATGATTGATAATTTGAGGAGTGACGTGGTACTTCAATAGACTTTTTACCAAATCCTTTTTTTATCTTACTTGAGTCATTTTTTTTTTTTGGACAGCTACTTTTACTTTAAGTTGAGTAAAAATATGTTGAAGTATCACTACTCCTACTTGAGTACAATTTTTAGTTACTCTACCCACCTCGGCTCCAAACCCAAAAGCACCAAGATAACATTTAGCAACCTGTTCTAGTGTGGAGCAATGCGGTGAATCCAGGATCCAACCTGGTCTGAGAAAATGTAAGTAGCCAACATATTCGATTATTTTTTTGCTTGACTCATATAAATGGTTAATTCTTTTTTCCCTTATTTTCCTGTCAGACCTTAAGAAGCTGACCCTGGACCCAAACACAGCCCACAGGGATCTTTCTCTTTCCAATGGAAACCAGAAAGCAACACGCTGGACCAAGAACTCGTATCCGGATCACCCGGACAGGTTCGACTACTGGACCCAGGTGCTGTGCACGGAGGGCCTGACTGGGCGCTGCTACTGGGAGGTGGAGTGGGTCGGGAGGGTCTGCATCGGTGTGGCCTACAGACGGATGCTGAGGAAAGGAGAGAGCAATGACTGCTGGTTGGGCCGCAACGACGTCTCCTGGGGCCTGAACTGCAACAGAAACAGCTACCGGATTCTGCATGGCAGCATGAACGACGTTGTTCCAGCGACACCCGACTCCAATAAAGTAGGAGTTTACCTGGACTGGGCGGCTGGGTCGCTGTCCTTCTTCAGGGTCTCCTGTGGTGACCGGACTCTCCTCCACACCTTCCACACCACCTTCACCGAACCCGTCTACCCCGGCTTCCATCTTGGATGGGTCGACTCCACCATACTGTTATACTAATCCAGACGTTTAAATCAAACACATCAACTGCTTCCTGAGCCAAGAACTGAAATGTTTGATGTCTTTTTGTGTTGTAAAGTTTAACGAAAATGTGTTTATTACATTAGAACTGAGCATTAAAAAAACAAATCAAAGACTGTGAGTTTAAACCGCCGTTTTGCCATTTTGCTTTAAATTGAAATGTCAAAAGAAGTTGTGCAAATATGAATTATAAATCACATTAAGTACTGTGCGATAAACTGCAATTTTATTTTACTTTCATACAGCTGAATAATTACTTGATTAATCAATTATTTAAGCAATCGTGAACTAATTTATCATTCAGTTAATCGTTAACTGGGGTATACAATCTCAACAAGATCCTCAGAGCAGTAAGAATGTTAAAAAATTCAACATTTTGACATTTAAGAGTTAAATCTTTGTCTGTAAATATGTTTGCATTTGTAGCTTCAACTGGTTCAAATACAATAAGAAAAATATATTGATCACCTTTTGAAATGATTGAAGTGTCAACTTCTTTTGACATTTTAGATTAAGCAAATAAAAAGTAAAGATGCTAACATCCTTTGCCACAAATGATCAAGTTACATGAATAAAATGATTTACAAAAGGAATTTAATTTGCTTACTGATACCCAAAATATTTTAATATTGTGTAGAAAATGTTTAATCAGATTGTAGCGATTTTTTCTAATTCGGTTGTCAGAGTAATTGATGACTAAAATAGTCGTTAGTTGCAGCTTTACTTCCATACTAAATAAAAAAATCCTCCAAAAGAAGCAGTTTATCTACAAAGTGCCAAAGTTTGTCATTAATAACTTTATGAGAACTTAAAAATGGCACTTTTTTTTTTTTTTTGCAATTTCTAAAATTGTCTTGTGAAAAGAAGAGGATCAGAATTTCCGATTTCACTTTAAACAATCATTTTATTAGCAGTCCCAGGAGGCAATGGAAAAACAAAAAGAGGAAGAAAAAAAATGGAGGAACAGAAATTAAGATTACAGTAAAGATGGCGGGTCGATCAGAACCGGCGAACATAAAAGACAGAACAGAGGGCTGAACACGCACAC
This sequence comes from Poeciliopsis retropinna, assembly GCA_010277075.1. Taxonomy (NCBI): domain Eukaryota; kingdom Metazoa; phylum Chordata; class Actinopteri; order Cyprinodontiformes; family Poeciliidae; genus Poeciliopsis; species Poeciliopsis retropinna. The sequence goes on from VMRM01000023.1 coordinate 1,831,249, forward strand.
ACTGGACACAAAAATCACATCGTTAAAACAGAACAGAAAGTGATAAATGAGTTGATGCTAAAGATCGTGTGTATTGGCTGATCCCTCTGTTCCCCGTGAGAAATTCACCAGGACCGACCCCACATTCACACACACACACACACACACCACACAGAAACATATCAAAAATCCCATCTCTCGAGTAAATCGACTTTTAAATCTCAGTTGATCATGTCAAGAAAAACCACGACACCCCGGCTGCTCTGCCAGGTCTTTAAAATTGTTATTTTCTATTAATTCTGTACACGTCATATATTTTATTTACACACTGAAAAGCTCAGCAGCTGCTCAGTGCGGATACGAGTGAAAACTGGCTCATCTGCCGTCAGTTCTCTGCTCGCTTCTTTCAGCCGGAGAATCTTTTCACACCCGGCCGGCGCCTCCGATCCGGTTATAAAGTCTGCAGCGTTGCACGTCAGTACTCCTAAAGCTTCCTTCACATTTGAATTAAAAAGCAACTAAGACTTTTCAGATCGACCTGTTTGTTTTTGATGCTGCGCAGAAACAAAACGTGATCAGAAGTGCACATCTTGTTTGCGTCAGATTTCGGAGCCACATTTAAAACTGATTATTTGCTGAGATCTTTCAGTTTAATCTGATATTTGATTTGAATTGAAATCATTTTTGTGTCAGTTTAAGTTCAGATGATGCAACAGTGGCTAATTTAAAAAAAAAAAAAAAAAAAAAAGGCGGCTAATCCCCCCCGCCTCACACACACACACACACACACACACACACACACAAACGGATTGGAGCAGCATGGGGGACTAAGGCCATGATTAAGGTGGATAGGAGACATCTAGAACAGCATTTATTTAGTTTTATTTCCATACATAGATGTCTATCACTGTATCGGGACTCAATCATATATAAAAAAAAGTTCTGCTATCCGAGTCGCTCAAGCCCTCCCCAACCAAAAAAAAGAAAATCCTTTCAGTGCTATTAATGCAGACAGTACAACTACAGTTATCAAGCTTTCTTTCATCATCAGTCTGTTGCATACATAGTTGTTCTCTTGTGTTTACGTTCTTCCTCGCCGGCTGCGCTCTGGATGTGCAGGAGCAGCAGATTGGAGGCAGAGTAAATCTTTTCCGTCTCTCACTCACACACAAACGATCGTACAAGATCTGATCTGCGAGCCGGACCTTGGCTGACGAGACAGCAAGGAGAGTTTTATTTTGTAAGATTAAAAAAAAAAAAGAAAAAAAAAAAAAATCATTTGCAGGGTGAAAGGTGACTGGAGGGTGGGGGTTTGGGAGGAGGAATTTGTGAAAGGTGGGAATCTCCGGGCCCTTAGCTCAGAAGCTGGCGGATCTCCTTGTGCATGTGACACAGGAAGTCGACGTACGATGCTCCGCCGCTGGCGCTCTTATCCTCCACGAGGAAGTGCTTGAACGTCAACTCGGCTCGGTCTTCCTGTTTTACCACAATCAGCTGAGAAAGAGAGACAGAGAGAGAGGCAGGGTGAGCAGGGTTTAGGGCGCCTCCTGGTGGGGTCACTGGGAACTGTGCAACTGATTCAAGGCGAGATTCAGAATTTTAACTATTATTGACAACTGAAGGGAGCTGAGAGTAGAGATAGTAAAAGAAAGAGACTGACAAAGAAAGAGAGAGACTGACAGAAAGAAAGGGACAAAGAAAGAAAGAAAAAGAGAAAGAAACAAGGAAAGAAAGAAGGAGACACTGTTTTTCTGTCATAACTTTCTCTGTTCTCTGTGTTTTCTGGATGGCAGCCATATTGGATTCTGAACTCAGAGCTGCTTTCTATCCTCAAACTTTCCAAGCTGGAATTATCTTTCATGTAGTGTCATTCTCTTAACTTAGTGTTTTTAATGAACAAGTATGTCTTGCACTCAGCGATTACTGTGTTTGTCTTGTAGCTTTGTGTTTTTGGAGTATTTATGTCTCAAATACTGTCTGCTCATCTTGTGCAACCATTGGATCCAAAAAGATTGAAAAGTGCTTTAATAATAATAATAATAATAATGAGGAGGCTTGCCTTCATGTATCGTGATCGCTGCGCTCTGAATGAGTCGACGACTTCTCTTAGTCTTTGTGAGAACGGATTGTCCAGAACCGGCAGATTGGTCTGAAACAGAAAACGAGTTCAGAACTACATGAAAACAAAACTCAGGAGAAAGTCAACAAATCTCTAACATAAAAGCTAATCATAACATAAACTATTAATCTCTGATGCGCTTTAGGGAGCTCAGTGTGAATAAACTATTTGCAGTCACACAAGAATTAAAACTGATCATAAATCTGATCCTCATTACAGAACTTATCGCCTTTTGTTGACTTATATGTTCTGTATTTAAAACACTTGGGGATTAGGATTAAACACTGTTATGACAGCAACAGATGAGAAGATTAAGTACATATGAGTCTGTGACTTACAGTCCATTATAGAGATTTTAGTTTCCTATGCCTCAAAAATGCAGTTCATTTGATTTATTTGGGCAGGACATTAAGCAACATTTCTGATTTATGGCAGCATAAATATGCAGGAATTAGCACCATAGCTACATTTCAACCTGAGTCCCAAAACAAGTAATCAGAAAAAACAAAACACACAGGACAGAACAAAGTTCACATAGTTCTATTAGTAGTAATATAAAAAAAAATAAAATAAAACAAAAGAAATGATATAAAAACAGGATAAAAGATGCAGAGGAAGACATTAAAGCAACCAATGCTCAAGTTTCTTTTCTAAAAGTTGCATAGTTTTCCCTTCTCTCTGCTCGGCGCCACTTTCTGGCTAAAATATGTTTCAGTCTGGATTTTATTTTATTATCCAGACTGTTCGATAAAACCACGACATCGGAGTTGGCCCGTTTCCTCTCACCATGTTGGGATCAATCTGGCTGAAGCTCGGCGTGCCGAAGATGTTGAGCAGCAGCTCCTGCTGAACGCTGGCTCCCACCCACAGGAAGAGGTGGAGCCCCGTCTCCATCAGGTAAATGCCGCCTTTAGACAGCCGCTCCTCTGAGTCTCTCACCGCCACCGGCAAAGATCCGCTTTCCAGCTTCATCTGGAAAAATCCAGGAGAGACGCAGAAACACGATGAGCGGGATTATTAGAGATTACTGAGGAACTGGAGATGGATGGTCAGCAACTCATTTACATTTATTGCTTTTAGGAGTATTTCTTAATGCTTTTTACTTTGACTTGAATACATTTATTATGAAGTTTGGTCCAACTTCATTAAAAGGTGTGGATAATTTCACTGAATGAAAAACAAACATGTTTGAGCCAAAAATTGCCTGCAGTTTCTGTTAGTTTCAAGTTTTATACTGAAAGAAACTTGATTTGGAAAATTTTCTTTTCTCTATTTTTTCTACTTCTATGAATTATTTTTTCCTGGCCTGATTAATTCTTTAAGGTTAAATGATTGATAATTTTATGAGTGACGTTTTCATTTCTTGGACAACTATAAAAATATGTTGAAATAGTGCTACTTTTACTCCTGTACCCAGCTCTGGATGCAAGTTATTTATTAATCAGTTGATATAAAGTTAATTGATCTCATTGATCAACTAACAATTATTTAACAAGCGTCCGCTTCCGTTTTCTTTTGTATCAGGAGGACCGACCGTCTTTCCATAACATAAAGATCTAATTTTTTTTTTAAAAATTTAATATGCTGAATTAAGAAAAATAAATAAATAAAATACATTTTAACATTTTGTGTCAGCTCTATTAAATCCTGAAGGAATAGATAGAAAATTGTGGTTCTCTCATATTTTAAACTTAGATGTGTTATGGTTTCTGAATAGACAAAAGATGAAAATAATAAAATATGTGAAACATTTCATTCCCTATGAACAAAGAGAGATTTATGCAGAAGTACCAACTGTGGTTGAAGGAATCGTAGACCATTATAAAGCTGTCATTAACGATTATTTTAGTAATCGATTATTCTGACAATAATGGCAGATTATGAACATTTTTCATTCAAACACTTTAGCTTATTTTATACAGTGTTAAAAATACATAAGTAAATGCAAAATAAAGCATAAAGCAAAGGATGGATCTAAAAAAAACAAAAAACAAACAAAAAAAAAACTAATGACATGTAAAAAGGTCTTTCTGCCAGACGTATCAATAAAGTGCTGGGCTGATCTGTTGATTATTTTTTTGGATCAACCAAATAATAATTGGATATAACAGAAAGTGTTCAATATATGCTCAAAATGTGTATATTTCTGTAAAGCTTAGCGACTCATCGGTTAGTTGACCATTACTCCAATAATTGATTCATCACGATTAATTGTTTCCGCTCCAGAGAAGATCTTTGTGCGAGCGCGTCTGCGGTCTCACCACCGGCAGCAGGCGGGGGTAGAAGAAGACGTGTGTCTCTGCGACGTCCATGCAGCCGATCAGCTGCTTGAGGTAAGCTCTGTCGTCCAACGAGACGTCGGCTCCCGGCAGCAGGACGTCGCTCTTCATCACGCAGTTCAGGTAAACGGGGAGGAGCTTCATGCACTCCGGCAGGATGAGCTGGAAAAAAAACACAAACACACACACATCTTTAAACAACAAAGTGATTATTAACAGATTATTAGTGAGGATGTAGAAATGTCAAACTAAAGACGAGGATTAGAGGCGTTGATGTTTGCTGAACCTGGGAAAGAACCTTCAAATTGAAATAAAACAAAAAGGAGAATGAATAGTTAATACATCCATGTTAGTACCTGACCAGCAGATGATGGACTGGCACAGTTCTTCCTATAACAGGCCAGAATCTGAGCGCACTGGTTGACCAGAGTGTCCCTTACAGACTTGGTGGGATTGTTCGCAACACCCCTGAAAGCTGCGAGACACAAAAACACACAATTACCCAACCTGAGTATGATCAGCCTTTTGATTCAGAGCCTTTAGAAAGGTAAGATCAAAATGGATTCTTGGTCTCACCATATTTGGCAAAGTAGTTGATGATTGTGTCGGTCTCACAGTTGCGGTAGAGATCGGCCAGCTGCGCGCAGCAGTTCACCGCCATGTTGTGGATGCGCAGGCGCCTCTGACCGCTGCAGCTGGTGTACAGAACGGCACACTGCAGGCAGACGGAGATAAAAACAAAAAAACACATTATTTCATCATGACAACAACTGAGAGGTTCACCAACCCAGTTTTTTTTTTTTTTTAAACGTGCAATTATTTTAGCTAACAGAAACAAACACTTGAAATAGTCTGTCATAAACCGATGTTTTACTTTTTGAAATACTGAAATAAATCCACTTTTGCTCAGAGGTTCACTCTGACCCATCCTCTCACCTGCATCAGCGCTCCCGTCTCCTCACTGAGCTTGTCGTCATGCTTGAACTCAACAGTGATGGCCTTGTCACAGTCCAGCCCCGCCAGCTCTACATCCGTGGTGTTGTTCATGTAGAACGATCCAAAGAAATCTGTGGCCCGGATCCCTGCAGCACAACGACAATGTATTAAATTAAAAGGCTTCGTCCAGCGTGTTGAAGGTCTGGCTTGATTTAGATTTGGTTATTACCTGTGCTTGTCCGGACTCTCATCACGGCGTCAAACCCGACTTGTTTCTGAACGTCTCGCCTCAAGTCGTTCAGGAATCGCTCTTGATCTGCCTGAGCCTGAGATGATGAGGACAAAATTTACACTACAGGGTTAAAAAAATGTTTGTGGAGGAAATCAAACTCCAACAAAACGCCGTCAATAAAGTTTATTTGTAGAGCTTTACATCATAAAAACACAAAATCAAACAACACACAGTCAACAATTGAAACATTACATTTTGTCAAGTGCCATCATCACACATCAAAATGTTGATTAATGTTTAATTTATAATGTTCAAAAGCAACTCTACACAGGAGGGTTTTCAGTTTAGGTTTACATTCAGTATTTTAAAGTCTATGTTCTGAGCTCCATCTTCCTTGGTTTAGTCAGAATGTCAACGTTCTGTGTCAGCAGCAGCAGAAGGATCTTTTTTTTTCTGAATATGAACGATCAGATTTTATCTGTACATCACTTTACTACTGAGCCAATGTGACTTCCATTAATCAGGTAATAAAAACGGGTAAAAAAAAAAAAGATAGATAAAGTTAAAGCATTGGTAGAAACATAATGTCACAGTGCTACTGTGTGCTAAAAGAAATAGTTTTTTTAGCCAAGCTTTAAACAAAAATACGTTTTTGATTAATTCTATAGTTTTTGGACCAGCTCCAGCAAATAAGCAGCTACCCTACTGTTTGGACAAAGTGGTGATTTGAATCATTTAGATATTTTCTCACCTGAAAATATGTGTATTTGTAAATGGAGCCTCCAGTGGAGACGGGAACCACTCCTAACGTTGCCACATCCACGTATTGATTAGGGAAGAGGAAAAGATCCACGCAGCAGCCCTGAGCGACACACTCCTTGGCCAGGTTGTTGTAGACTCCGACCTGCGGCTGAAACAGAGTCTGTGGACAAAAGCAGAGTTGGTGTGAAGCGACAGGCTTTATGGCTAAAGCCCAAACTTCCTCCGGGATTTACTTGCGTTTACCTTTTCCTTGTCAGTCCCGAGTAGCTTCTTATCTTCTCTGTTTTTCAGTTTTCCAGGAGCTTCTGCGATGGGCAGAGAGGTGTGAAACACAAACAGCTTCCCGGCACAGTCAGCCGCCTGAGAACACAACACACAACCTGTGACACTCTGACACCTCAAGAAAAATCAAATGAAATAAATTATATATATATATATATATATATATATATATATATATATATTTATGAAACATTTTATTATTTAATTGCATATTTCAGAATTTTATGATGTATTTATTTATTGATATATTTTATGATTTAATTATTTAGTGGTAAATGTAATTATTTAATGTTTTTTTTATATCAATTTATGATACATTTAATTAATTAATAGGTGATTTATATGTATGGTTCATGGTGTATTCATTTAATTTTGTCACTCCTAGCCCTCCATATATTTATAGCTCTTTGGTTGAGATGACCGTTATTAACCTGCCAAAACACACAGAAACATGGAGGCGGTAGGAAAGCATTATCTTTGTTTGCAGGTTATAACATCGTTACTAACCGATTATATTAATTAATGTTTTCCTGCCCTGCGGTCCTGATAACAACGTGTTTACCTTTAATGCTTCCAGTCCCGCCTGGATGACGGGTCCAAAGACTGTCTCCGTCTCTCTGGTGTCAGCAAACATCTCTGGGATCTGATCCAACAAACTGAAAAGCACAAAGAGCACATCAGTAAGAACGGTGTAACACACACACACACACACTGACACACACGTTAGCGTGTTTGTTTGCGTCGAGGTCGCCCACCTCTCGATGACTTGTCTGCTTTCGTTCACGTTCACCAGGAAGCCGTCGAGCAGCGGCACAAACATGTCCGACACGTCCGACACCACCAGCATCTGGGGCTGGGCGAGGGTCGACTTCACATTGTAGAAATGCAACACCTTGTTGTAGGTGACGAAACCAACCCGAATCACAGAATCCACCTCCGGGTTTTGCCTGGATACAGAGAAGTGAAGCGTCTAAACTATGGCTGTTGTAAACAAATATTTTAGTAATCAAGCAATCGATTGATTACTCTCACAATTAATCGAATAATTGGATAAAAAAAATTATAAAATAAAATACTGGTAAATCTAACATAAAAGCAGTTACTATCAAATACCAACATCAGTCCAATTGTTCATATTTGAACTTCCCTAACAATAGTTAAGAAAATTAACTTGTAATAATAACAGCTCACTTTCTAAGGTAACCTGAAGAAAAGTTATCAAAAATCTGAAATTATATTCAATTTAATAATAAAGAGGCAGGCTCACAAATACGCTTATATTTTAAAAAATGCCTATAATCCAGCTATTCGTTTATGTTTCATATCCAGTCAATTTATTAGATGAACTCTGACCTTGCCAAAACATTTATAACTTTTCTATTCATGTTGGCGACAGAATGTGGCTCCTTAGTTGTCACAGAAACTCATCTAGCAGCTCATCTAGCAACTCTGTACCACCATAGTTAGACTATAAGCATCAACTATACAACAGCCGCCCGCAGTGTTCAGTCTATCCGCTCACCTGGATAAATATACCTGCAGCGCTCTGAACACCACCACCAGGCGGCAGCTGCCAGTTATTTTAAGGATTCTTTTTTCCCCCCCCGATAAACAATAAAAGCCCGGACATTATCATGAATCAATAAAATCCTCCCACAGCGAACTTGAAAATGCTGCTAACATTTAGCTTTCATCAAGAACTCAGGCAGAAGTGAGAGCGCTGGGCAGTGTGAGTAATAAACCGGCCAGAACACGGTGCGCTAAATAATTAAAGATAATTTAACAAAGCTTTGAGGCAGATACATTTTCCTCAAGGAATTTTTGAGATACACGAATCACTCGAGGAATCCTTTCAGCCCTAGCCTAAACAAACTTTCCATTCCCATCTGACCAGGCTTTAGTTCTGCAGCTGGACTGGGTTTGGATACCTGGGCAGAAGATCCAGCAGACTCTTGAGCTCGTTACAGACGATGCTGACCATCCCGCTCTTCACCGCGTTGTAGGACACGTCGATGAGGAAGATGAAGGCCGGAGGCTGAGGAAGCTTGTTGTTCTGTTGAAGACAAACAGCTTTAAAAAATAACTGAATAATAAACACGTACTTATTCATCAAGGTTCGTACACTTTTCCTAAACTTAAAGCACTTTAAGCATTTTCATGGTAGGTTTTCACATTTTTCCAGCATCACACTTTGGAGACAAGAACAATACAATAGAAATAAAAAAGGAAGCTCTAAAATTACTGTTATTAATAAAGTCTTGTGATAGTATTCTTCATTGTGAAGAGGGGACAACGTGAACTAAAATATTACAAAATTTCATGTTTTAAAATGTCTCTCACAAACAAAATGCAAAATTGACAAAGAAATCCCCCAATTTCAGTAAAGTTACCTAACATATAATATATAAGCAAACTTTTATTTCAATGACACAAATCAATAATTCACTAAGCCATCAGAAATAATAAATATTCATTACATTGGAACAATCCAAATACATTGCATTAAGGTAAATGACCTTCCAGCACAAATTAGATACTTTAACACAAAACAAAGTTACAAAAATGTTTTCTAGAATTTAGCAAATAGAAATAATTTTGGTTATTCTAAGACCTAAAACAATAAACGTTTAGTCTGATTTAACTTCAGACAGTGAGAAAAAAAATGTCTCCCTTTTAATGAGGTGTATGGAAATATCTCGTTTCAACTGCAAATAATATTTTCCCAATTTAGCAAACTAAATTAGCAAACGCAGTATGAACAGGGTTTCCCTCAGTGTATTGTAAGCCTGGCGGGCCACCAGGCTTGACTTTTAGCCCCACCAGGTTATTAATTTATTTATGTTTTTTTATGTTTGTATCTTTGTAGTTGGTGTTCATATATCAATCTTCCAATAACACATAATTATTAAATTATATTTTGAAATTTCCTTTCAACTTTAATAATCTCTTAACTCAAAAACGACGGGCCGCTGGATGAACGCGGGGCGCCCCGACCGCCAGGCTTAGCAAGATCTGGGGGAAACCTTGATGAATATCAAGCACATTAAAGGACTTTATACATAAATTAAGCCCTTTCCAAACCTTGAAAACACCTAATTGAAATTCAAGAATTCTCAAGAATTTTAAGCACTTTAATAAACGCTAAATAATTACTGACTTTCTTGCAATCTGCGAGTTGGCAGTTAAAACACATTTCATGTGTTTTGAGAAGAGATTCATACCTTGCAATAGTCAACAGTTGCCAGGAACTCGTAGAGCCCAGCGACAGCTCCGGCCGATCATAGCAGTCCACTCTCTTCCCGGTGTGATCCAGATGCTGGAAGTAATGTGGAGGCACTGCGGGATACGATCGTAGCCACAACCATGAGCTCAGCGCAGCCAGCGTCAGAAAAAAACATTTCTGAAACATGCCTACCCTCTGTGACACAGCTGCAGAAGCCACACTGGAAGCGGCGACCTCCCTCTATGAACTGCATGTACGGACACATGTAGGCCTTGCATCGGTTGCAGCGGATCGGACCGGCCTCGCCGTGGTCCACCACGTACGGAGGGGCCTGAGAAGACAATCAGCAACATGTTATTCATTTTCCTGAGGCGAGCAAGATTCATTCAGACGAGGACGAAACACAAGACTTGTTTCCCAGAATCCCAGAAACTGTTTTTGCCAAATTATGTAACCTAAAACTAATCCAGATGGACACTGGAGCTAAAATAGTAAAAAATAAAAAAAACTCTCAGACTGACACGCCAACCTCTGCAGCTGTCAAACGGATTATCTCGACAGACAGAACTAATCTTACCAAATCCAGCTGACTGCAAACTGTTACAGCAGGTGATGGAGCAACATTTTAAAACCAACATCTGACAGAGAGAGCAAAACTGAGAGAGAGGGTTGGGAGGGAACAGGGCTTTGGGGTAACTAGGTTATAAAAACTACCTGCGGTTTTTCCTTTCAGTGCCTTGATTAAGAACAACAAGTTTGATGCTTGCTGTGTACAGATCCGTTTAAAATGAGATCTATTGGTTTATGTGAGTAAACAACAGTGTAAGACTCCATCATGTAATAAAATCAGGCTCCAAACAGTAATAAAACCATGTTTATAGCCACTTTTTCTGATTAAAGAAAATGATAAAGCTAAGTTTGTGCTTTAGGTGAAGAGCTAGAGCACTATAGCAGCTTTTAAAATTCAGGCCACTAGATGTTACAGATCACACATGCACTTTTGACCGTTAGTTTTCATCTCACCGTAAACAGTGTACCCAGTTCTCATGCAACACATAACACATCTCTGGAAGACATTAAGAGACCATTGAACTGAACACATTGAAAACATCCCAGTTATTCCACCAAATATTGATTTCTAAATTCTTCCTGAGTTACAGCATTAGTATTGATTTCAAAGCACTCATCCTGTTTGTTCTGAACCTTTAATTTGATCTACAAGCCAGATTTTAAACCTTTTATTATAAAGTTTGAGAAGCTGATGGGAAATAAAAAATAAAAAAAAAGAAGGAAAGTAAAAGAGGAGACACACACACCTCATTGGGGGGCAGCGTGGCGAGGGGCTTGATGACAGCAGCCAGGGGGACCTGCGACTGCTTGGCCATGTCTGACGTACAAGGCATGTTGTAGGCCGTACAGCGGACAAACCTGGGACTGGCATTTCCTGCGACACAGAACATCTTACTGTTAATCACTGCAAAACCAAGCAATAACATGACTTATTATTAAAACTTTCTGTCAGTTCTGTTGGTAGATTAAGCTGGGTAAAAAGCTCTCATATCTTTTAAAAGAACAAAAACAGGGAAAACATAACATGGAATGTTATTTACCTTGATCTTTGACCTGAAAGTTGGTTGTGACCAGAGGCGGAGCCTGACCTCTGACCCCTGTTGTGAATGGCTCATTGGTCTTAGCCTTGTCGTCTTCTATTACCTGGATCTAAAATAAAACAGAGTGTGTGAGAGGATTTATTTTGTGTCATTAACATGAAAGTGACACGTTTTCCCAGTTCAGACGTCATGAAATCGAACTGAAAAATGTTCAAACATCCATGCAGTAAGAGACTTTCACATGCACAATGAAAACCTTCACAGGACAGCAGAGGAATGGAACCGGTTTGTGCTCAAGCTGCTCTCAGAAAAAGGACAAGATGAGGAGAAGTTAAATGAAGTCTCGAGGAAATATTTATTCTCAAAGACATGACTTTTAATGCAACAAGTCAGAGGAGGGTCAAAGGGCAAAGGCAGCATGCACGGCAAGAAAAGAGACTCAAGAGAAGGGGTTATTTAAAAGTTTCACAATGCACAAAAAAAAAATGCTCTCGAGCTCCTAACAACAAAACGTGTCGACTTAAAACACGGAGAAATAGCGAAAGTTGTTTGATGTAAAAATATAAAACATAATTCACTGAGAAGAAAGTTTGACATTTAAGAAAAAATAGAAATAATCATAATAAAATGAGAGCTAAAGAAATGAAAATGACACTGAGAGTACTTTATGAGACACAAAATCGTCCAATCATATTCCTTAAAAAGATTCTTTAGGGTCACCATGGTAACCAGTGGTAAACCGCTTTCACATGTAGTTTTGCTGGATGCTGCCTTTACTCATATTTTACTCATTTAGGTAACGATCCAACAGTGAATCCACCATTCTCACAAAAGCAAGGCGTCCCTTTAAATTTTGTTCAGTTCAGGTTTGTTTTTGTTGCCTACAAATACCTGGAGATAACTTTCAGAACAAATCAGATACCTAAATTTATCAGATTTATTTAACTAAAGAAAAAAAAAAGCAGAATATTATATGTTGCTGCAATTCTGCTTTTTAAAAAGCAACACAAGTACAAAGAGCTGATAAAGGTTAGTCAGGCTATCAGCAGAGCAGTCAGCCTGCAGTCAGCCGTTTGGGAATAAAGTCCCTTCATCATGCCTATGAATCATGGATCTTGTAGTTTTAATCTTTATTCCTCAGCCAGAACTACAACTTAGAAAGGACAACGTTACAAATACATTACAAATGAAGAACAAAATTTGAGATATTTGACTTTTAAGGTAATTTAAGAGTTTTCAAGGTGGAACTTAAGTACTATAATAAAAATTAGGACATAATTGGACCTTTTTAAAAGGTCAAGAATTAACTTCTTAGGTAGAGTTTTAATATAATGAAAAATGCAACATTTAATTTTAAATTTAAAAATTATATTTAACACTCAAAAGCAAAGATGTGCATACATCATCAGGACTTTTAAAAACCTATAATTGAGATGATTGGCTTGATAACTAACACAAAATCTAAAACAAAAAATTCATGTTTAGGACTTTTTGATGCCTAAATCTGAAACAGAACTTTTTAAGATTAAATCTTAGACTTATAATGAAAGACATGTGGAAATATTTAAGAGTCTTTCAAACTGGAAAATGGTTTTTAAAAATGTAAACTGGTATCTTATCCAAACATCCGACTTGACGTAAATGTAAACAAAGCCACTAAAATTTTTCAGCTCATATTCTTTCATCAGGTTTGATCTTTAGCTGCAACCCTGTAGCTAATCAAAACAAAAGAAACACATCAGTGTCAAAAACCCCACAACGACTACCACTGACTTTGAGGAGGTAGGAGAACCAACAGGAGGAGGAAAGGGATTGTTGCAATCAAACATTTAGGAGAACATGAGGAAGAGGAGAGGACAGGCACACAGAAACTTACTGGGCTGGGGATAGCATCTGGATCTATTCTATGTCTTGATTTCTGCACAGCCGGCATGTCAGACGCTTGCTTTACAATCAAAGGTTTGTCCGGCAAATTGTGCAAAACAGAACAAAATAAATACATACAAAAAGTGAAGAGATAAAAAAAATACAAAAGAAGTGTAAGAAGAAAAGCCACAGCAAGACTTATCTCATTCAGGCAGAACTGTTAACACAGCAGTATCTGCTAAATGTTAGTCCAAGTGTAGAAACATGCTAAGCATCAACATACGTCACAAAAGCTTTAAACCGTGAGAAGAGGTTAGACTTTTGAAGTCGTAGAGTATTTTTTCTAAACATCCAATAAATGTTCATTAATTAGTGACAATTTGATGGCCATGTCTTACTAAGCTAATAGATATTTTTAATTGCTAGATCTAAAATACACAAAGTTTTCAACAAATCTGAGCAACGCAAATATATCTAAATCAACAAATGTTGCTCAACCAAATGATTGAAAAGATGAGACAACTGCACACATTTCTGTTCTGTCTGAACTTTACCAAAAAGTAAAAAGCGTGACTGAATAATATTTAATGTCTACAGAAAAACAATTGCATGAGAACATCAACACAATCAATAAATCATAAATTTAAAGTAGAGAAGGACCAAGATGTAAGGCAGTGACTGGAAGGGGGCAGTTTTATGCTGGACCAGTCTGGATCAATGCCCAAAAATTCAGAAACTAACGCTCTACGTGTACGCTTGAGCAAATTGTGCTAACAGTAACACTCTTCAGTGAGGAGGTGATGAGGGAAGAACGCTGTTGCGTAGGAACAGGAAGGCTAGCTTAGTACAGACAAGTTGTTTCGTTTAATCCGTTTCAGGTTTCTACTTCTGTCACTGAAGATTTGGAAATGTTGGCAGAAAAAGTTCCCAAAGTGAAACCAGTTCAGAAAGTTTTAATTGTGAAAAATAAATGAAACATTTACATTCAAGCAAAAGGCGTATTTTGTTTGCTCACCGGGCTGGGAATTGCATCCGGATCAAGTCTCTTCTGTGGAGCAGGAGCAGAGGTGGGAGCCGGTGCCGGGGCCCCATAGTTTGGTTGTCCAGGATACGGACCTGCATATCCAGGCTGGGGGCTTCTGGCCTGGCCAAACGCACCTGACGCAAAAACACAAAACAGCTCAGCTTCCAGACAAACCAAACCGTTTTTGTTTGACTAAATGGTTGAGTTCCCACCATTTTGTTGAGGAGGGTATCCTGTCTGCATGCCAGGCTGACCAGGGGGCTGATGCAAGGGCCCTTGAGGCCCCTGTTGACCCGGTGGACCCTGTGGTCCTGGAGGCAGGTGGTTGCTCTGTCCCACAGATGTTGGAGGCATCTGAGCCCTGGGAGGCGGCGGTCCTGAGTGGTACGGTGACGGCTGGGCTGCAGGGGGCTGCTGTGGCTGAGACATGGGGGGGTACTGACCCGAGGCCACTGAGGTGGGGGGAGGACCAGGCGGCGGAAAAGACCCTGGCTGAGAGGAAGGCGGTATCAGCTGAGGTGGAAAGGAGCCTTGAACCATCGGAGGCAGGCCGCCAGCAAAGCCAGGTTGGCTACCAGGTGGAGGTGCTGATGGCAAAGAGGGCGGAGCAGCAGGGAAGGGCGGCTGCGGCTGGGACACCGGCGCAGCCTGGGGGCGAGTCGGGGGACCCGAAAAAGAAGAGGGGGGGAAAGTCTGCTGGGAGGGAGGAGGTGGAGCAGAAGACGTGAACTGCTGCTGGGAGGTGGGGGGACGAGACGAGTCGAACGGCTGCTGCGAGGAAGGTGGAGGGACGCCGTAGTATTGCTGAGAAGCTGCAGGAACGCCTGGAGGTGGAGGCTGGGTGGGAGCAGAAGAAGCGGGAGGTGGAGCCTGGGTGTAGGAGGGCTGGGGTGGGGCAGAGTAGGTACTGATGGGGGGCTGGGAGCTGTGAGGAGGAGCTGATGGGAGGGAGACATGGAGACACTGGTTAGAATTAAAGCTGCAAATAATTATTTTAGTAATAGATAATTCTGAACGAAAGTGAATATATTTACATTCAAGCAGTTTTTCCATTTAACTGCTTAAATCAGTTTAAACACAATATTAGAAACACATTCAAAGATGTAAATAAATGAATAATTAAACTCCTTCTTTAAGTACGAAAATAAAACATTGTAAAATCACTTAGTGGTAATACTCAACATCATCACATCACATAAATCAAATCCATTTAAACGTACCATATCCTGGCCCTGCAGGGGTTGGTGGCCCGGACGTGATCTGCATCCCAGTCATCTGACTGGTGACCTGTTGCATGGTGGGTGGAGGTCCGTAGTGTTGCGGATAGGAAGGGTGCGTCCCAGTCATGTTCATATGTCCCTGGCTGTATGGCTGGGCGGCAGCAGGCCTGCAAATGCACAGAAGACATAAGTGGAGGTGGAGGCTGGCTACAAGTTCTGCTCTGCTGATGGAGAATCACAGAAGCACATGATGAAAAATACCTTAACTAAATTAATGACAACAGAGTAAAAACACCAGTTATTTGTAACTCTAATACATCATGGAGAAAATATGCAAACTGCTCTCACTATTCTTCTATGTCAAGTAGAATAAGATAAGACGATAATATTTAAAGCAATAGACAAGTAATCAATAGCAATAGAAAATACATCAGAATGTTCAATAATTCACTGAATTCTGATCTTGAACCGCACAGCATTCTGGGAGATGTAGGCAGAGGAAAGGCTTTAGCCTCTCAGTCTTTCACATCCAGCGAAGCAAGATTGGTGGCATCAACAAACTAACTTCATCTTTGGTTACCTAGCAACAACCTGTTGAGTTACATAGCAACAGTTTCATGTGTGGTCACCATGATTCATAACTACTTAAAAACGAAAAAGATCGGTGTGAGGAAAAATCAAAATTTGTCAGTATTTTGAAAATATAAAACTAATCAATACCTACTGATGTGAAATGCTTATATTGTGATATGTATTTCAACCGTATTTCCCAATGATGCCAAACACAGCATCTTTTGATAATAATTTATTTAAAAAGTTAAAAATGTCTTTGCACTAGTAATATAACTAAACATCTGCAGGTTTACATAAATCTCCTGCAGAATATCTTGAAATAAATCTTGTAGCTCCGGATCTAAAGCTGCTCTGTGATGCTTTGGTACCAACGTTGGATTTTCCTGGAGCGGTGCCAGTCAGGACATTAATATCCAAACATCATGGGCTCATTTCACCAAGTAACACTACCTCATTGTGCATTTCAACTTTCAAACAATAAAAATTAAAGAACCTGAAACACTTACTTTTATTCTTTCTTTGTGCATTTTAGATTGTATCTGAATAAGCTAAATCATTTTCTAACATCTTTCCAAATGAGATCTTCTCATGTTTCAGTCGCAGTGCATCTATTAAGTGGAAGACAGAGAAATGTGGTGCATTTGAGGAAATTGGAAAAATGATTGCTTTCAAGCACTTTCTTGTCTCAAAACCGTCACTGAATGAGCAGCAAATGAAAAAAACGTGCACAAAGTGATGCCGAAAATGATTGGTCATAAATCTGGTTTTATTTGGAAGTAAATAAAAAACAAAATGAATATAAAAACATTACTTTTATAAAGTTTGAAGTTCATGCTGTCCAACCGAGTTGAAATGAGGCCTCAGCATGCTGCTATTTTTGTTGCAGCAGCCTTTTAAATGCGTTGCATTGCGCTCACTCCACAGCGGGCATCAAGAGTTAAAAAGCCTGACAAATTCTGATGTTGGAGTTGTCTGAGAAGTTGCTCAGTTGACAACAGTGGAGTGACTATTATTAACCGCACATGTCCAGACTTGACCAGAAAAAAATGGCTGGTTTTCGTAGATAAGGTCAGCTTCAGAGTATCAGTCGATCATCAACCTCCCAAAATGAAGGAAATCTGTGCACAACAAGGGCTTATATAGATGCTGTGAAGTCGGAAAATTGTAACTACTGTCACATTTTCACGACCTCGTCTAAATACAAAAAGTTTTAAAAGTTACCTGGGTGGTGCCTGTGTCATAGGTGGGGGTCCATTCTGCATGTCCCCCTGACTGTGGCTGTACTGGTTATACTGTTGAGGGGCTGAGACAGGAGGTGGTGCAGAGGTGGGAGGACCCCGAGCCTGACCTGAAGAAAAAAACACCCAAGATCATCAACATGTACTGATAACAGCAGAATGGAAAAGTACTGAACTTGTCTACACTTTGTCACATTAAAATCAGAAACTTTGCTGGATTTTACTGGAATCTTATGTGATGGACCAACACAGCTTTGTGCATAACTGTAAAGTGGAAGAAAAACGAGAAAAGTGAGGTGGGCATTTCACCTTAGCTGAAAGGTAAATAGAGTATTATTCAGGGAAACAGCCAAAAGTCAAAACTTTTAGTCTTGTCCTCCACAAATCTGATCTTTGTGGAAGAGCTGCAAAAACTAAAAGGAATGTGGAAAAAAAAAAAAAAAAAAAAACTTCAAATCAACCTGAATCTACAATGTCCACCCTGAAACATGGTGGCGCTAGCGAGGCCTGTCACGGTAACAAAGTTTGCTAGGCAATTAATTGTCCCAAAAATGATTCCGATAAACGATAATATTGTTGTTTTGAGACCATTTTCAAGTCATATAATGATAATGTCAAAATAATGCAAGTACATAACCTCAAAGGTCAATAAACTTTAATTTCAAGAACATTTAACAGTGGAACTGGAAGTTATTTCAAATATTTAAAGTAAATAAACAAAACTCCCCCCCAAAATAAAATGAATACTGAAATCTCTGTAATCAAAAATGGCACATTGAGACCAAAGCTTCAGATAAATTAACCTTTTTTTTTGTTAAAAATTAAGTTTGATTAAAATATTATACAAAAATAAGAATGTCTGCTTTTGTATCAGAACAAATATATAAAAATTTAGGAAGCTTAAGGATTATCATCTAGAGAACATTCAATGTTCTCTAGAAATGATTCATCATATAAAACATTCCTATTTGCCAAGTTATGTTAATATGAGGGGCTGCAGATGATAATAAATTAAGGCCAAAATTCCCATCACTAGCGGAAAGACCTTAAAATATAATAGAGTTTCTCTTCAGATTATTTCAATCTGATTGTCTTTATTATTTTGTTTAGAAAGACTGGAAAAAAAATTCTTGTCTCAATTTGTCCCATTATCAATCAAAAATAGTGCCAAAAGATAAATATGACAAAAAGCCACAGAGATGATAGTTTCCAAACCATGTAACATTAAAATAACATTCCAAGATTTTGATTTTGGGGTCAGAAGCTCAGGCTTCACTTTAAAAGTGGGTCAAACAACATTTTAGGCCAAACTAGAGTAAAAATAACCACTAGACATTTACCATTTATGAGATGTAAGTTTGTCCAGTAAAAAGCAACAGGAAAATAAGAACCCAAGTTAAAAAACTACAGAGATTTAATATATACTGAACTAAATAAGAGGAGGAAAATAAGAAAAGAAAGAAGATGTTTTAGACACAGCGGTGATTTGATGTTTTCAGGATGTGTGAAGTGAGAAAGAACTGAGGGGTTACCTAAGTCAAGAGGAGAGGAGAGGTCAGAGACTGGGTTGGCTGCCACAGCCTTAGAGGGAAAGCTTGTGAAAGGAGAATAACCTGAAATACAAGAAAATAGGGATAGGGAGAAAATACAGAGACACAGAGCGATGTGTGAAGGTAAATGAAGTAATGAAAGGGCAGCTCAGATATAGATTAGTTTGCACAGGTGATGAGATTTTCACATCTGAAAAGCGTGAACCGTTTAAAGTTGATTACAATTGTGCAGCTGTTGATCTGGATGCTTCTGTTCACCTTGTGGAGGAACGCCAGGCTGATAGGCTGAAGTGGGGCCGTTGTAAGGTGCATAAGGGGCAGGGTATCCTCCGTCCAGGGGGGCGTAGCCGGGCTGAGTGTAGCCGGGCTGGGGCTGGCCGTAGGGAGAGGCCATTGGAGTGTGCTGGTTTACATTCATCTTCAGTTCATCCCTAAAGCTTGATCAAACAGTGACAGAATTACAACACTATATCTAACACCATCATAGCTTTTAACCTGATTATGAAGATGAGAATGAGGAAAGTGCAGTGGAAGCTGGGAATCAAAAATTTGACATTTTTCCAACAAGTAAATGCATCACAATGTTCTCACTGCAGTCTTCAGTCTGAAGGTTGCCACCAAGAATACATGCATCAAAGTTAGCCATTTTTAGCATTAGTGAGGAGTTTTCACCCTTAGCAGGCTTTTTAACAGCAAAATGTATTTTATATTAAATGCTGTGGCAGGACTCTGGTTAGCATAGGACTGAACTGGTTAGCATAGGACTTAACTGGTTAGCATAGGACTGAACTGGTTAGCATAGAACTGAACTGGTTAGCATAGAACTGAACTGGTTAGCATAGAACTGAACTGGTTAGCATAGGACTGTTGATATCAACAGAGGGGCTGAATATGAAGAAATCCCAGATTATGTTTTTCAGAATATAAACACAAAGACTGAGGTTTTTGATTTGCTCTCCATGCAAACTCCACTAATATGACGCTGAAGACAGTTTTAAATGTCCGTTTTGCAACAATTTGGTCTTTGTTGATCAATCTTAGTAAAAATTAATCATCTGTCTTCTTTCAACTGAACTAGCAAACTGAAACCCTTGTCTAAAGAATTATTTATTTGCTGTTGTGGGTTGAAGGTGTGAGAATTTTAAATAACATAAACTCAAAATGTTGCTTCTTGTTATCTGTTTATTTTTCCTGATGGTAGTGTTATAACTTTCATTTTCTTAAATCAGTCTTTTAGATAATGCTTTCAGCTATCTTTATTCCAACAATTCAAATGATCTGATACCAAAGTAGATGCTTAATTACCTTGTGCAAAGCCTGGTTTCTATCAAAACTTGGAAATAGTTTTATCTCAATTTCTGAATGTGACCGTATTGTTTACATTGAAAAAAAGAAAACAAAAACAAGTAGAGGTTGAATGTCATCATTCAGCAGAGGCGCTTCGCTGTCAGTGTTTTTAATGGTGATGATATATTCTACATTAACATTTTACCTTTGGGCAAATCTAACGAGAGAAAAATAGAACATTAATAAAAAATTGATTCAACATTTCACTAAATATTCTTTGAGGTAAAGCAATTTTGCTATTTTCAGTCTCAACTTTTCATATTATTGTAATTTAATTACATATAAATATGAGTGCTAATAAAAAGGTAAGAAACATGTCTCTGAAGTAAGAAATATATTTTGATAACATTTCAGATTAAATGATTAGATGTTTTGCCATTAAAGTGTCAAAAAGATTGCTCACACTCCAACTAAGTTAAACTCTCTTTTCATAACAATATTTCCAGGTTCTTTGATCACATGCAGACAATTTAAATGTCCCTCTGACTTTCAGGTTTGAAATCATGGCAGCATGAAGTTCATGAAACTTCATGCTGCCATGAAAGGCAGAACTCAAAGTTCTGCCTTTGAGTCTTTCAGAAAACTGAAAGACTCAAAGTCTTTCAGTTTCAGAAAACTGAAAGACTCAAAGGCAGATTTAACAATTACTGGCACTTTCTCTTAATCAAATCTTGTGAGAAACACCAGATCTTGTCTCTCTGCTCAACAACACTGACGGATCCTGATCATTTGAATTTGACTGTTTCAGATCAAATCCACTACTAGCAGATGTGTCCAGCTGAGCTACTTCTTATACACTCAAGTTTCTAGATGTAGGCCTAACTTATCACACAAACATGAGTATCATCTAACAAACATGGGCTAAACGAGAGGAGTCTTTGAATTATTCAACAGAGAAGGGGCCACGATGAGAAATACAATCGCTGTCTAGTAGTCAGGTCCGCTAAAAGAACCCAATCTCCTGCTTCAACAGGCCAATTAAGATACACCGGGCTAAAGTTAAACAAAAACAACTTAATACCTCAGTTAAATGATACTACATAAGTCCTGTACTGCCGCAAAACCCGAGGACGAGGTAGCACCGCCGCATCAACTTTAGCTGATTAGTAGCTACTAGCTGTAGCATAGTAAAATACCACTGAAAGTTTGGAAAACAATGATTCAAACATAGAGTTGCTACCAAGTGTGAGTTAGAAGAGTGGCAAAAATACGAGACGTTGGTAAATAACAACAATGTTTAGCTCCTGAATACGTGAGTGCTAATTCAGCATGCTAATGTTAGCAAGAGGCCAGATTGAATCATGACAGCACAGGTGCTTGAATCAGCTGAGATCGAATCGCCACAGCCTGCCGTGGAAAGCTAATGCTAGCCCCGCTGCCATATGATGCTAGCCGAAAGCGACGCTAAATAACCTCCAGTTACTTCTCAGAAAGCTGCTAGCCGCGTCTCTTAGCATCGGTTAGCATAGCTTAGCGTCGGCAGACGTAGCGAAACCGAGCTCCCCGTGTCAAAAGCGGGTGAGAGTGTCAGACATGGAGCCGCATCACAACAAAACCTACCTCGGTAGAGGTGTAAATAGTAAGGCAGTCCGTTGTTCGTGGGAAACGGAGAAGCCCTGTGGCCGACTGAACTCGAAGCCGTCCCGGGGTGTTGCTCACTAATCCCTTCTTGGGAGCAGAAGCGGACATTCAGCGGAACTGCTGCAACGCTGTGCCACGTCCACATCCGGACGACGTACGACGACTTCCTCTACGTTCCTCTTTCCCCGGCTCTTTTCCCGTGAACGGAATCGCTTGGTTCGATTCTGTGGAGGACCACAACTGGCATAATTAAAAATAGATGCGGAAATCTACATTTTCTGTTGTTCCTTTTCCTTACACATGCGATTCACATTTTGTGAATTATGTTGTGTTTTTCCAATACCAGATAGAATACAAATTTAAAGTGCAACCATTGCATATGGTTATTGCAGTGTAGGATCTATAATCCTGTGGCAGTGAAAGTTTGGTTGTGTTTATTTGTTTTTGTACACTGCAGCAATAAGGCAAGTCAAAGTGCTTTACATGCTGAAAAACAAAATAAAATCGGAAACAATGCAGTGAATGAGTGATTTTTAATTTATTTAACCAGTTGGTCATCAAATAATTTGTTATCCACACACAGCAAAACAACTTGTCTGACAAAAGTAACTTGACTGACAAGGTACAGGCATTTACAGCAAATGAAATTAAACTATCCCTTCATAAAACTTCATATATATATATATATATATATTTTTTTTAATTCCCTTCTCACCCATCGCGGGTGGTTCTAATCCTCTGAGCTCGGGTCCTCTACCAGAGGCCTGGGAGCTTGAGGGTTCTGCAGTATCTTTGCTGTGCCTAGAACTGCACATTTCTGGACTGAGATGTCTGATGTTGTTCCTGGGATGTGTTGTAGCCACTGCTGCTGGGGTGACTACCCCGAGGGCCCTGATGACCACAGGCAGCACTGTGGTCTTCACCTTCCAAGCCCTCTCCAGTTCCTCCCTGAGGCCCTGGTATTTCTCCAGTTTCTCCTGCTCCTTTTTCCTGATGTTGCAGTCACTCGGTTTTGCTACATCCACCACAACGGCCTCCCACAGTCCAAAAACATGACTGTTAGGTTAATTGGTCTTTCCAAATTCTCCCTAGGTGTGAGTGTGTGTGTGTGTGTGTGTGTGTGTGTGGTGTGTGGGTGTGTGTGTGTGTGTGTGTGTGTGTGTATAGTTGTTTGTCCTGTCTGTCTCTGTGTTGCTCTGAGACAGACTGGTGACCTATCCAGTGTGGGGTGACCCCGCCTCTCACCCGAGACGGGCTGGAGGTAGGCACCAGCAACTCTCGACCCCATTAGGGACAAGGGTGAACACAAAATGGATGGATGGACATTACTTGCATTATTTTGTAATGAACCAAAGAATAAAATTTCACGATAATATATTTAATAAACAGTGGATTTGTATTAATAATGCATATGGCATATAGTTGTTTGCATATATAGTTGTTTTCATATATAGTTGTTTGCAGAAGCAGCATACAGGAAAGTGATGTAAAGTTGAAAAGAGACAATTTTTGATGTACTAGTTAATAATTGAAGGAAACACCAAATAAATGGCTTTTTAGTTGATATTTACTCTGTTTTTCATCATTTTTTTGCAGTTTTCTAGGAGTTTGTTCCAGATCAGATGAGGATAAAAAACTGAATCCTGCTCCTTCATGTTCGGTTCTGATTCTGTGGATGCAAAGTGGACTTCAGCCAGAAGACCCGAGTACTCAGGGCCTGCAAGTGTTTCAGTGTATTATTTTGTGTTTTGTACATTTATCGACTGAAGTTTTTATCCATTTTGATTTACGAAATACCTCAAGCACAGCTAGATTAGATGAAGAACTTGTGTAAAAAGCAGCTTTCAAGTGTTGCAACACTTGTTTTGTTAAATTTAAACCAATTTAAGTCAGTCTAAGATGGACTGGGCTATTGTAAAACAAATATGTTTTGATATACAGTAGAACCGACTGTACTTCCGTGCCACTGCACATTCTACTATAATAAAAATTTAATTTTAAATTCAGTAGATAATTTATTTTCCCCTTCCTTTCATTGAAAATGATCCTGTAGGGAAAACGAGCAGAAATCTGCTCCACTGCTCCTCGACAGACTGGCTGTGTTGAGGAGGTCAGGGCTGGTGGTTATTTCTGGAGTGTATATCAGCAAGCATCCCCTCCTGCATGTGTTGCTTGAGACTGACGTGGCAAGTGTCACAGGAGGATGACGGTCACCAACTCTCACACGCTGACCTCCCCCCAACCCACCACCCCAACGCTGCATTCCAGTATTAGCAGTGAAAGGGTGGGGTGATCTGGAGAACGATCAGAGAGAGTGTCTGATACCTCCAGAGTGTGAGGAACTGAGGAAGAAGAGAACAGACCCCCCCACACACATTCATATACACTCGGTCTGCTGAGATGGTAGCAGAGGAGATCTTGGTCTGTCTCTCAGGAGGAGCTCCATGGGGGTTCAGGCTTCAAGGAGGAGCGGAGCTGCAAAAGCCTCTACAGGTGGCAAAGGTACAGAGATCAAACAACAAGTTCAATGTGCGAAGCTGGTTTTGTGATTTTCAAACATTTACACTTTAAACTAAGATGGTAAAGAAAAGAGGCATGTTTTTCACTGTTATTAATTAGCATTTGTACAATAATTTCACCATCTCTTCAATGATGTAGCAGCAACATATCAATTGGAGCATGTTTAAGTTTGTTTATACAGTTGTGCAATGGCAAATTATCTATCTATCTATCTATCTATCTATCTATCTATCTATCTATCTATCTATCTATCTATCTATCTATCTATCTATCTATCTATCTATCTATCTATCTATCTATCTATCTATCTATCTATCTATCTATCTATCTATCTATCTATCTATCTATCTATCTATCTATCTATCTATCTATCTATCAGAAGTGCAATGTTCTGCTGCAGATTAACTTTTATCCTGCCTCCTATTTCACACAGCAGTGTTTGGCCAAGGTCCAGTTTAATTTAAACTTCAGCTGTTGTACAATTGTGTTGTGGGACAGGGAACTGCTGGAGCACAGCTTTCTGAGGAGGGTTATGTTGCCTATACAGATGGAGAGAAGCATAAAAAATGAGAAAAGACTTTTCCAAAGAAGACACTCTTTTATACGTAGCTTCAGCCCGAATCTTTCCAAAGATTTTCCTGTATATTTTGCATCAAATTTGTGGACACAGAATTCGTCTCCTTTCTGGTTTGATTGAAATGTGAAATAGAAATTCCTCTAGCAGCTTACAGAGTTGGTCTGTCACATTCACACGTTTTGCTGGACAATAAATTGTCCCGGAACTTAATGCGATAAACGATAATATTGTTGTGTTGAGAACATTTTCAAGTAATATTACAGTAATGCAATAACACATTCTCAAAGACCAATATACTTTAAATTTTAATGAACATTTAAACACTCAAACTGAGATATATATTAAATATACAAAATAAAAATAAAACGGCAGAAACAAGAAATGAGATAAATGATGAAGTCTCTAAACAAAACTATCCTTCAAAAAAAAGGGATAGTTGAGACCAAAACACAAAACTGAAGACTTTTATCATTCAGTTTTTGATAAAGAGAGAAAAATGATAAATCAAGCAAATGAAAATTATTGAGTTTCTTTTAATTTATCATGCGATTAATTGATTTATTGTGACAGGCCTATTGCAAAATCTTGATATCAGTTTCATTCAAAATGATTTGAAGATTGAACAAAACGACTGAGAAAAAAAATATATGTATATAAACTCCTAAATTTGAGGAAAGTAGCAAAAAAATCTTTCTAAATTTAATTCCTATAAGTTATTTCTAATTCTGATTTACAACAGGCAAAGTTTAGTCTGATTTACTGTAACATCAGATTTAGTTTGGTGTTAGCGTCACATCTAAATTGTAGCCAACAAGATTTATTTCAGGTCCGTTGTCTACAACTTTACACTTAAGTAAATTATGGAAATTATTCAGATCAAAATTACCACTGAGTACTTTTAAAGAGTGCCAAAGCTCGAGGGTCATTGAGCTAATGAGCAGAGTTATCCCTGGAAGCAGGAATCTGACCTCGCTGACCCTGATGACAAAAGCCGACCAATCAGTGGTTAGATCTCCAAACTTCTCAAATTTAGACGTGTCAGCTCAGAAACCAAATTTATCTGTGCAGACGGTATTTTCAGGCTGACAAAATCACCTTAATTTGAAGTTAGATGTGTGTGTTTCCTCTTGCTGTGTGTGCTATGTGTGGTCAGGCATACCTCAGATAAACCCGGCTGAGAACGGAGCCCAAACGGATCAGAATAGCTCGTTTGAGAGCAGCTGGAAGCTGAGGATGAAAAAAGCCAGACCTCTTGTTCTCACCTACACACACACACACACACACACACACACCTACACACACAAACACACACTCAGTATCTTTCCTAAGCTTTTTATTTGAACAATCTTCACTTTTGAGAGCAAAGTGTTTTCCTTCGCAACAGAACCCGTCTCTCTCTGTCTAGGAATGTTTTTGATTTTTTTGAATCAGTTCTTATTTTGGAAATGTGGGCGGGGCATATGGTGAGTGACAGACATGCCCCCCTTGCTGCACGCAGCTGTTCAAATTCCCATTTTTATGATGTGTGCTCGTACATTTACCTTTAAAACCAAATGGAAAAACTGGGCCAAGAGGCAGCCTTCTCAGGATGGTAAACACTTCAAGTGGGTGCTTGAATGATCAACATTTTTCACTTTCAGCAGCCATGATAAGGTGTGTGTTTTAGTGTGTGTGTGTGAGTGCGAGGGAACAGATGGGACGACCTTATCGTCTACTTTTAGCTCCAAGTGTGACAGGAATGCTCACCATCTCATCTAAACTCACTATCACCCCCACACACACCACCTCTAAAAACGTACTTCCTGAGGGTTTGATGACATCATCGACCTCAAGCTGTCACTTATGATAAAACTGCTCAATAGATTCAATCATTTTCCTTCAGTACCTGGCTTTTAGGCTTATTGTTTCTGTGACAAAAATCCAACGCACATCAATGCCATAATCACTACGGTTTAAAAAAAAGTAACAATCTCAGTGACAAAGTGCTGTCAAAATGGATGCTTCCCAGGAAGATTGGAGGCTCATATTGTTTCATGCATTTCTTGTCAAATGACAATTTTGCAAGACTAATGTTTTGTCATCACCGATAAAGAGGAAGTGTGCATCCATTAGGACAATGTGACATTGTCTATGTCACATGTTCAAATACCTGTTCATATTGTTGTACTTATGGAAGAATGTATAGAAATGGTCAAATTGGGTATATTTAGGCACCAATATAAGCAAAGAAGCGATTTAAGTGATAAAAGAGTTGATCCAAATAGGGAAACGCTTTATTTATTTGTAGTTCAAACACCCAGTTTTCAGTCCTCACCTGAGACTGTTCAAAGCTGCTACACCTTCCCCTTCTCCTCATCAAAAGGACTGAGCTAATGTTAAGCTCCTAAGTAGCATGTCTCCTACATAAATCCACCTCAAGGTTTTTCAGGCTGCTTCTGCCAGTAAAAGACCTCTGGAAATACCAAAAGCCACTCCAGAAACTGCAGTAAACTCGTTTCTTTCTTTAGGTACGCAAGCGCAGCAAAGCCTGCCGAGCCGGACTGAAGGAGCAAGATGAGCTGGTTGCTATTGGTGACCAGATGTGTACAGATCTCACACATGCTCAGGCCATGAGCCTAGTAGATAAAGAGACTTCCACACTGACCCTAAAAGTTAGAAGGTCAGAACACGGACAGTTATTTTAATTTATACAGGCAAACAATAAGACCAAGTTTTGTCTTAATATTTGTTTTATTCCAGGAACCTCTCTGGATTCCTCTCTCGACCTTGTTCTGCTCGCTCCATTTCACCTCAATCGTCCATGAGGGTTCTGTCTCCTCCTGCCACCCTCCTGAACAACAGTTCCTCCTTTCTCTCACCCGCTGAGAGAATGTTATCCAGAGGCATCACTTCCCCCCCGGACAGCGAGGCGTACTACGGTGAAACAGACAGCGACGCAGACACACATTCGCAAACGCATCAACGACGCCAACGGCGAGCATCTCCTCATGCTCGCTCACCTTCACGTTACGACAATCAAGAAGAGGAGACTTCTGAGATGAGCGGGTAAGAGAAGAACCAGAAGAGAAACTCCAAGACTTTTACTATTAACACTACTGCAAGAACCCAAAATCATACCAAGCCGGTCTAGTTTTTGGAGAAAATATTGAAGTACCCTTGAAATAAGACAAAACTAACTCACAAGTAACTTGTTTGAGCTTCACATCATGTTATAATGTCATTTCCTGGAGTATTTATTTGATTCTTTCATGCATGTTTGAGAAACCCTTTAATCTCCATGGCAACCATTCAGTTGTGCAAAACACCTGGGTGGAGAAAGCCCCGCCTTCGAGGCACAGCTTCTCCTCTGAGCTGCAATTTCCAAGTTTTTGTGCTTCTGTCCCACAGAGCAGACCTGCCCCGCGACTTGTGATGACTTCCTGAAGGCGGAGTGTTGGAAAGAGAGGGACTTTCTTAAAGAGACAGAAGCCAAATTTTAAGGCCTTGATTTATAAAACCATATTTAAAATATACACCAGGGGTCCCCAAAGTCGGTCCTGGAGGGCCGGCATCCTGCATGTTTTAGTTCTCTCCTTGGTGGTAGTGACAACCTTTTCAGAATGTCAATGTTCAGATTGACATTCTGTTGGCAGATTGTGAAGTAACGTTCTGCATCTGTGTTTGATCCGAGGTATGAAAGCGCTACAGATGCAGGACTTACCACCCAGTGGCAGCCTCAGGGTCTCACCAGCGTCCCTCGCAGAGAGTTTATCTACCTGCCCAACCCAGAGGAGAGATACACATCCGCTCAGACCCTGACCCCTCGCACCCTCACCCCGACCACTGATCAGGGCCCAGTGGACGCAGAGGGAGAGGGCGACAGCGGCTTCCAGGAGACAGGGGCCTACATTACACCAGCCTGCCCTCCTTTGGTGTCTCCTGAACGGGCCAAAGAGGCCCTGAAGTTGGGCTCCGGTCATCATCTGGTGCCCATGGTGGGACCGCAGCTCAGCCCAGTGAGCGACGAACTCTCCACCAGCTACATGGACAAAGCTAGACAGGCCAGTGAGTATTATCCTAATGCAATTTGCTTTGCACAAATAAACATGTTTCAGGTTTATTTTAGATTTTGTGAAGATTTTACTCAGTACAGAACATAGAAATGTTAAAACCAGAATGTTCAGGAAATATGACTTGAGTATCTTCTTCATCTGGATAAAACCTGACTAAAGGTTTCGTACATCCATCTGTTATTTTAGTTTATTTTGTGCAAATAAAGTACAGATCAAATAAGAAACTAATAATAATGATAACAGTGCAGGGATATGCAGAGGTGCATTGGAGTTATTTAAAATCATCTGTCTGTCCGTCCGTCTGTCTGCAATAAAATAACCCAATATTCTTTAATGTTGCTGCTCCAGTCCTTCTGCTCCCCTGCTCTGCAGATCCTAAAATACAGTATAATTTTCTCCATCCTGCTAATTTCATTTTATTTATTTAATTTCCCTGGAGCTTTTGTTCTGCTTTAGCTTTCTTGAGACTTATCTCTGAGTTTGTTCAGAACAGCATGTTTAGGATTTTACTATTCAGCTGTAAATAACATCAGATAGACCACATTACAAAGAAAGTTCAAAAGATAAACATAATGTTGTTATGTTTTAAATGTTTTGTTAGATCGCCCTCTAGTGGCCATCGCCTCTTCCTGTCCAATCGTTTAAATTTGCATGTTGGAGCAATGAAGTGAGATTCACCAGACACCAGCAGAGGGATTCTCCACATTCCCCCCTCATCCTCTGCTGGAAGTATTCTGGATATTTGCCTCGGTGACTGTATTTATAGCTGCTGAGGCTTTGTGATTCAGAGAGCAGAGCCCTGATTTATAGACCAGCTTAATGTGCATATATGTGGACAGTGTGTGAATAATTGCTTGTATGCACATAAATAGAGATGCAAATGTGTTTCTGTTCACTTAAATCTATTCAGGAGAGATGATGTAGAGTGATTATTTGAGTTTTATTTTATTTAATGTGAAATTCTAGCTGTCTGAGAGTTCGGGGCAGGCAATGCAATTACAGGGAAGTGTTGATGAAATTCCCCAAAAGTAAACTTTGTTATTGTGACAATGTCTCTGTGATAGACTGGTGACCAGATGTCCAGGGTTTACCTGCCACTCAAATGGGTATTTGCACAGGATGAACATAACATTAAATAGTTGCTTCAGTTTTTTTGGTTTCATTTTGCTGAAAGATCAGCAAAAATAATGCAGTAGCAATAGAACTTTTAATTCTGACAAGCTTTCTCAAGACTGGAACTTCTCTGCTGAAGATCATCAGCAGAAGTGTTTTCATTTCATAAATATTTTTTTTGCTGAACTTCTTCTTGAACCTGTAAAGTGTTATTTCCACCTCCTTGGTTTGAATCATAATTTCAGCCGAGCTGACAGCTGATTAAACTGAATAACTATGCACTTACGGGGTTCCTGTTCCTGGAGGGAATGCTGCTGCAATGAACGATCTGTCATCGGGTGCAAGAGCCCAAAGACGTGAATAACTTTAACGCAGGCTGAGGGCTTTACTACAGGACAAACGGTGGCAGCGCCACCAGAGATCTGCCCTTTCTCCTGTTACAAACACACACAGTGACTTTAGATCCGAGATCATTGACTCTGTTGCTCCAGAGGTTTGTGTCTTTGTGTACAACTGCAATGACTTACTGCTAACCTTTCGGTCATACGCTACGTGTCAAACAGTCATATATAAACAGTGATCTAAATATGTGGTGAGGGGTCTCCCGCTCTTTGTGTGTGTGTTTAGGACCGAGAGCAGACAGGTGTTTGAAGCCTGTCAGACAGGAATAGAGGGTTGACATCATGTGTTGCTTTGGGTCGCTGAAAACAGACAAAGGTCTTTACATGGGCTGAGCTCTCAGAACAGGAGACAGCGACTAAACGGGTCTCCACTCAGAGCTGATTTGGACTCTGTTGGGGTGTGTGTGGGAGGGTCCGAGGGACACACACTCACACACTTAGTGGTGAAATGAGGGACCGCACATCTCCTGTAGGTTCAGACAAAGGTGGACTCAGGGTTCCACACACCGTTTACGCAGGTAAGACTCATTATACCCTTGACTGACTTTCTTTTTTGGAGGCAAAATTTTGATTATTTATTTAAAAAAAAGAAATGTTTGTTGTTGTAATCTGTGAAGATCCTGTGATCAAATAAGCTTCTACCAAGACAATGTAGGAGCGACATGTCCTATGTCTTATTTAAAAGTTGCAAACAATAAATTAATGTGATTAACTTAATTATTTCAGTCCTCTTGTTAGATCGATTCTTGGGACAAGTGTGGAGGATTTTAAAGCATCAACACCAGTTTCCAATTCCATTTATTACTTAGACACAATTATTTTTGTTCTTATATTTTGGAAATTTATCATATTCCCCTGCACTGACTGGAATCAAGTATTGACCCACATCAAACGTTTTGCTGACACGGTAAAGATAAACATCTTATTTATTTTACAATTAGCTGGTCTAATAAATCAAAGTATTTGCCTCTGTTCATTTTTTTTTAATTTTTCTTTTTCTTTTTTTGTCTGTCTTCACTGCACAGACATAATCTTACCAAGTGTTTTTGCTCTAGTTTCTGCTACAGATATCCTAGTCAGCTTGAAATAAGACAAGACAGCAAGATATCTGTGCTTGTTTTAGGTACAAAAATAACTTCATATTAATTTAAAAAGTACTAGTTCCAGTGTCAGAATTTTCCTCTTATTGCAACACATTGTTTTCTATTTCATAAGTGAAATCATCTGCCAATGAGACTTGTACTTTTTCTTAGTTTTGTCCTATTTAAAGTGTGCTTAGATATGTGTACTTGAAACTAGACCTTAAAATACTTGGTAAGAGTTTGTGTTTTGCAGTGTTTTACATGGTCAAGCAAATATAAATAATGAACATAACCTGAGTAAAAACAAAATGCTGTTTTCAAATGATGGGCTCATTGTTTAAGAGACGAAAGCTCTTTGTGTCAAAAAGTATTTTCCCTTAAACCTAATGTGTCGTTCTGCTGTTTTTGTGCTGAATGTTTACTAATTCAGTCACACTGAGGCATTTTTCATCACAAATGGCCTGTTTAAAATTAACCCACGACATCTTAATTAAATGAACTTTCAGACTTTGACTAGGCCAATCCAAAGCCTTCGTTTTGTTTATGTTTTTTTGACTTGGTCTTGTGCTGGTTCACTTCAGATGGCTGTCTTGCTGAATAAACTCAGGGCTCCATGAATGGCCAGACATCCTTATATGTTGAAGCATTTTGCAGGATTCTTCCTCAAAATGCTTAAATTAATAAAAGATTAGTGGTTCTGTCAACTGCGCCAAATTAGTAGCCAGAGGTGGGAAGTAACCACCTTTACTTAATTACATTTACTTTTTGAAAAAAATGACTTTTGGGAGTAGCTTATCTATTTTTAGAAATGTTACTATGGAGAAATATGCCTGCAGTGCCTCAGATGTTATTCTGATGAGAGTTGAGTTTTCCTTTGGAGTAA
The DNA here is from genome assembly GCA_010277075.1 of Poeciliopsis retropinna. NCBI lineage: Eukaryota > Metazoa > Chordata > Actinopteri > Cyprinodontiformes > Poeciliidae > Poeciliopsis > Poeciliopsis retropinna. Next base: position 1,863,698 of record VMRM01000023.1, read on the forward strand.
TTATTATAGGACTTTAAAGGTCCACATCTGTTCCATCACTTCCAGATAAGTCAATAATGAATTTCACTGTGGTTCACTTCAGTCTGGACGCCTTAGAAATGACTTGTAACTCTTTCCAGACTATTAGACATCACTGACGTAGGATCTCATCTGTCCTTGGATTTCTTTGAAGCAGATTAAGTTTTTGTTTTATTTTTGGCCTCCTTAATGTTGTCAGAAAGGTTCTTCTCAAATCCTTTAATTCTAACGGTCATGTAGAAATCAAAACAAAGGAGGCAGTTGCATTTTCACATAAATCTAGCATTTTTTCCCTTAATAAATGAAGCTTTCAATTGAAAACGTTATCTTTGCCTGATATTAATATTTGTTTGATGATCTCAAAGACTTCAGTATGACATAAAAACAAATATTATGAGAGGGGGCAACATATTTCTGTACTTTTCTGCCTTTCAATGATGTGTCACTCAAAATATATGCATGCTCAAGATCAGCCAAAACAGTGAAATATTTAAAACTGCACTTGAATTGTGTAGGAATTCATAAAAAAATTAAAAAATGAAAAATAAGATTGTAATTCTGTAATTTCAGAGGACAGCACATTTTCTGAAATCTACAGTTAGAAAACTCTTTCTACTCTGTCTTAAAACTTACATTGATCCGTCCTTCAACATGTTCCCAAAACTAATAACTGATTATCCAAACACCGAGAGGAATATGTAAGCATATGGACACAATCTGGGAAGCAGATAGATTGTGATCTAATCTTCCCAGAGTGTGACTCAACATTGGAATTCTTTGATCTAAATCCACAACACGCTCTCCTGTCAGTCACTGCGAATGCTCATCCCAGCTCCTAGCTGTGATGACACTGACTGAATCAGCAGGTAGAGAGAACTATCACACTGTTTTGCTTCCTTTATTTGTTGCCCGCTCCTTGTTTTGTATCAATCAGAACTCCCATTACTGCTTCTCCCCTGCGTTTCTGCTCGTTTCAGCAGATTTACTTTTGTCTCTCGCTTATTTTTTGCTTCCTGTCTTGCAGAGTTGCAGCGCGGAGAGAGCGTGGTGGAGAAACAGGTGAAAGAAGCCCGGACTAAATGCCGCTCCATTGCATCTTTGCTGACTGACGCTCCCAATCCCAATTCGAAAGGGGTTCTTATGTTCAAGAAAAGGAGGCAAAGAGCCAAGAAGTACACACTGACCTGCTTTGGGAAGGCTGAAGGAGACAGAGGAGGCGAAACAGAAGGGGAAACAGGAGGGGAGACAGAAGAGGAAGGAGGAAGCTCAGTTTTAAGTGGCTCTGAGGTTGAGGAAGAAGGATTGTCTGCGTCTTTTGACTCTACGTGGGATTCAGGTTATCTCGATCTGCTAGACAGGAGAAGCTCTGCCTGCCCGTCAACCACACCAACTACCCCAACAACACCAAACGCCAACCACAGCGCAGAGGTGGACCACTCAGCTCATCTGACACCAGGACGTTTGCCTTCTGTGAATCAAAGCTTAGGGTTGGACATCTTCAGTTTGGAGAGTTCAGCCAGCGGCAGCTTCACAAAACAACCCATCAGTAACCAAATGTCTCCTCCAGCTGTGGCTTTGACCATCGGGGGTTCAGTTGCCGTAAGCCAGGCGAGTGTCGTTCTGAGCCCACCCTCAGAGACACCCATACAAAGTCAAAATGGGTTCCACAACAACTCTAATAACACAGCCCACTCTGATTTTGGTCCAAGCCCCAGCATGGACTCAATCAGTAACTCCAGTTTTAATCCTAATCCCAGCTTTCTGAACCGCACTGCACGGCCCTTCACCCCAGGCTCAACCCCAAATCGTGCGTCTGTGACCTCTGTGATGTTTCGACCTCCGCAGCCCAAACCCACACCACTAACTATGGCTCCCAAGCCCATTTCAGCAGTGTCCACAATGACAATCCCACCAACCCAACCTCCTCCAGGGCCAGATGCAAGACGAGCGGTGTCCAGCACCTCTCTATACATCCCTCCAAGGAATAACAACAGTAAATCTTCCCCTTCACTTTACTCTCCTCCGCCAGCTCTTTCTTCGTCTTTCTCTCAACCTCCTTCAACATGTTTCTCTCTTCCTTCGGCACATGCTCCTGCCTCAAACCCATTTTCACCGTCTACAGATCAGTGTTGTCCAATACACCCATCAATTGCTAAACCTTACCTTTGTTCTCCTGCTCCTACTAATCTACCTCCACACATTTCATCTCTGAATCCATCTTCTGAGTTAGCTAAGGACTCATTCCCTGCACCTCCTCTCCCTCAGCCATCTTCATCTCCTTCTATCCACCCAATAATCAACGTAACCGATGCAGCTTCCCCAACAGGGCCTCCCCAAGCACCTGTCAATGACTCAATGGCCACAAGAGAGCAACGCATTTCCGTCCCAGCCACTCGCACCGGCATCCTTCATGATGCACGCCGTCGTAGCAACAAGAAGCCAATGTTCAGCGCACTGCAAAGCAAAGATGTTTCTCCAAACCCAGACTTGCTGTCGATGGTGCAGAACATGGATGATCGTTGCGTAGGAAGAACCCCATGTGTTGAGTCTGGAGTAGTGCCAAGTGGGGAGGCGGGTCATGAGTCAGGACCTGAGGAGGACTGGCTTCGACTTGGTGCAGAAGCTTGTAACTTCATGCAGGTGCAGCGAGGACCAAAGGCCCCTGCTGTGGCTCCTAAACCACAGACCCCCCAGGTTCTGCAGCTGGCTGGAAAAGGAGGTCAGCTTTTTGCCCGCAGACAGAACAGGATGGATCGGTATGTTGTTGAGCGTTCTCCATCTGTTGCTGCTGCACCTTACTCTCCTGCTCAGACCAGGGAGCCCTCACCCACACCTTCCCTTCCTGCCACATGGAAGTACTCACCTAACATTCGCGCCCCACCTCCGATCAACTACAACCCCCTACTGTCTCCATCCTGCCCTCCGAAGGCCCAGAAGAAACCCGAGGTAGCAAAGTTAGGGTCAAACAGATCCAAAGGGCACAAAGCAGGCATCAAACCTGTTGACATAATGAGTCACCAACCGTACCAGCTTAACTCCTCCCTGTTCAGATATGGAGGCGGAGTTCCCCAGGATCCTTCCAACACTAATCAGCAGAGAGGTGGTCCTCAAAAGACAGCACGGGTCTACGAGGTAAAGAGGTTCTCAACACCCCCGCCAACTGCCACAGGATCCACACCAAAAGTTATTGTACCTCGATCAGCCTCAACACTTGGAGAACCACTAAGGTACTCTGATGAGTTTACCCTTCCCATTGCTGGAGTAATGCCCCATGAACCCCACCAGACTCCACCACAGCCTTTTCAGCATCAGTGGGCCTCCTCCCCTGTGCCTCCTGCCCCCACTGCGCCTCTTCCTCAGCTCCCAACCTTCTCCTCACCTCCGGTTTCAATCCCACCTCCGCAGGCCAACAGGAGTTTCAAGAGCGCCCCAGATCTAAGTCCTATGAGTCCCAGTAATGCCTCTTACCAGTCACCCAGCGGCTCCCAGCCTCCCAGGGTCCCCAGGCCTCGGTTCAGCACTTCTAACTTGGGCTTGCAACCTTGCATATGGCGTCCTGGATCCACCACACACTAAACAGATCCTCATCGGGACATGAGAAATAAAAACTGTGGGGAAATGGAGAAATAATTTAAAACCTTCTGGAGTCACAGTGTCTGTTTGCTTTGAATTCACATGTGTCACATTTAATTAATTACCCAGTTCATGTTTGAGTCTCCTGGTGAAAATTAATTTAACGGTGACCTATTGTGCTTCCTTGACCACGTTACAAAACATGTTCATTACATAAAATCATTCTTATATATGATAAGAATGATTATCAAGTATAAGTCTTTTGAAAAGGTTTGTTTTCCAGACACCGAAAAATTATCTATTTTTGTCCAGAAATTGGCTGGGTGGATTTTTTTAAGCACTTGGACTATTTTTAGCAATGGAAGTGCAAAAACATACAAAATGTAAATTTTGCACAATGGGTTCCCTTTAAAAAAACAAACAAAAAAAAACACTCCTCAACAATAGAAATCATTGATGTTTGTTAGAGAAATCTGAAGCAAAGTTTTGTAAACAAAATGCAGAATGATTTGAGTTTAATGACTAAAAAAGTGTAATAGAGGATGTGAATTGATGGATATGATTTAAGAGAGAGGTGGCAGAAAATGGGAAAAGATGTCCGGAAACAGAGATAAGAAATGTTCCAAAAAATGCTGATTGGGTGCTTAATCTTCCACATCCAACCTGTTGCTATCACACAATAGCACATTTAAATAAATTCTCATATAGTTGACATTAAATATTATAGATAGTTTAAAGTATATAAGTTGGATCCTTGATCTTTGTGTGCTTTGTTGTAGCGGAAAACCTTTTGCTGCACTTGGTTGTTGACATAGAACGTGAAATACAGTATATAAGTACAACATGTCTGCTTAGCTGTGATTCTTTTTCACAGAAACATGAGGTTGAATAAAAATAGACATGACTCACCTCAGCTGTCACTCTGTCTCTCCTTGTGTCACCCGCGTCGTCAACACCCACCCCTACACTGACCTGCACTGCACCACACCCATTTGTTTCTCAATTTTTAGCCTCTTTAAGGCATTTTATGACTCTTTTGCAGATCAATTTAAACTGACTCTTTGCTCATAAGTATAGTCTAGGCATTAAGAAACAATTTTAATCGAGTCCCAACTTTTACCACACGGAGGCGCTGTAGGATTTGTCATCAAGGTATGTTGCACTATTATAGTTTAATATTTTCTAACATGGTTTGCTTCAGATTTTACAGTCTCAGATTCTCACCAGCTCTACAGCTTTGGTTATTTTCCTGTCTTAGTTGAGCTCTAAATGCATCTTTCTAGACTTCCAAGTAAATACTTCCAAAAAAGTATTTACACCCCTACAACTCCACATTTGCATTGTGCAATTGTACAAGGACAACTTCAAAGAATACTCATAAAATTTTATATAACAGATGATTTATACTTATAAAAGAAAAAAGGGGAATATAAGGAGTACAAAATATGGTTGTCCTTTTTTTTTTTTTTTACACAAAAACAATCATTGGACCTTAGGGTTACTTTTACTTTCATTTCCATCCCTATTTTCTTCATCCTTCTCTACCATAAACTGGTAGCGATGGATGTGCTTGGTAAAGAAAAGCGTCCCACCAGCATGATGCTGCCACCACCACGTTTCAAATTAAGTTGTCATGGTAAACAAATGTAAATAAGATAAGTTTAATGAACTTTATTAAATTACTTAATACAAATGAATGGTTTCAGTGGTTTGCAACAAGAAGCTGTAGATCTTCTACAGGTCTATTGTGGAGAGGTTCATCTGCTTTGGTTGAGGTAGCAGCATCAGACCCAGGGACTTGGAAAGGCTCGACAACTTGATGAAGAAGTTGTTCTGTTCTGGGGAGATGATGGAACATTGTGATCTCCCACCTAAGTTAAGGTTTACACTTACACGAGAAATTAGCTGCAGACAGATTCACAATTGTACAACTATGCGTCTTTGTAAAGCAGGAGTGGAGCCTTCTGCACAATCAGCAAGAATCCAGAAAGTGGTTTCTGAATGGTAAGACAACAACAAAGCACTTGTCTTTTAAAGCATTCATTGTTCAGCTCAGACAGCAGTAAAATTCAGCTGCCCAAATGTACTGGAGCCCCACTCGGGTTGATCGCTAATGAGGCAAAGCCCGATTGTGACTTGACTATCAAAAAACAGAAACATATTGCCAAATAACATTTTATTTATTTTTTTTTTAAGTCAATTGCTGTTTTAAGAAGCAGTTGAGACCCAAACAGAAGAACAAAAACATCCAAAATGTGGATTTTACATAATAGGTCAACATTAAGACTAAATACTCTTGCAAGACTACGACAAAAATGAAGCAAAGTAGACTTTTCTTTAGTTTGTTTTGCCCTTTATGTTTAATTTTTCCCTCCAAAATTGACCTACATCTTAAAGCAGCTTAATGTCATCCATCTAATGGCCTTGGAGCTGGGAAACCCAGTATGTAAAAGGATCTAACCTTTAACCCTTGAGTGCGATCAGTTGACAGTAAGGGGCTATCGCTCGGCGCTAACTTTAGTCCTGTCCAGATATGATGGTAAGCTTGACTGCTCTGCAACTCAAAGAGGAAACACACGTGAAAATGAAATTCTTCGTGATGACATTTATGCCTTTTTTTATTTAGAAGTTATTCCAGAATCCTGGAGAATATAAATGATTAAAATGACCATTCAGCTCTTTATTCTAACCCTTCTGCTAAAAGTTTATTAAACTAATCTAATTCTTTTAGCTTAAAATAAAAAAGATCATTGACACACACACACACACACACACACCACACACACACACACACACACACTCAAACAACCCATTTCGCCTATTTTTGGAGCTGTTAATCTCAAACTGTTTGGCTTGGTGCTAAACTCTTAATTCTGATGGCTTTTCGAATGTGATTGGAGCACAGAGGAAGTGCCACCTCAGATGGTCCTCACACATCCTGTCACTATTTCTAGGTCAACAGGATTGTGTGTTTTGGGTCAGGGGTCAAAGGAGGAAAAATGTCCATAAGTAGTGGTCATTTTCCCTAATTCATACACTGAAAATAACGTGATAAAATATGAGAAATGATCAAATGTTTCTTTTTTATTCAACTCATTGTGGTTATGTTCATACTCTAGAGAAACAGGAATTCATGTATAAATTGGAATTTGATGGGAAGCCTGATCAATTTAAAACCAAATTCAATTCACCGAAATTCTTAGGCGGGCAAAATCTGCAGCAGCCATAATTTCTTTTAACACGAATACAAATGAAATTAATTCCAGCCTGAATTTATCTGCAGTAATGGAGACATAAAGGCAAAAATCAGAAAGAATTGTAAAAAAAAAAAAAACCCAACAGATTTTGGATATGAAATAAACTGAGTGAATTTAGAAAAAATGAGAAAGGAGTAAGACAGAAACAACAAGCATAGAGCGCATCATCCAAAGGATAGTGAAAAAAATGGGATGCATACAATAAAGAAAAGGAAGAGGTATTACTGGAGCAAAGAGGCAGTTAGTTTAATTAATTGAATGTGTGGCAGCAATGTGGGGAGCATGACAGGAGAAGCTGAGGGAAAATGACTGAATGAAACAGACAGGAATAGTTGGACTACAGAAACTAACAAAACATTGGATGTTTCATGAATTTTCAAAACTTCAAGAAGAAATATTGTTTATCTGAAGACTTTTTACACATCCAAGGCACTGAAATGTTTAGTTCAAGCCACTCATTAGCTAATTTGGCAATATGCTTACCATATCTTTGAGTTCCTGACTGGTGTTTTGAGAAGTTGCTTCAATATTTCCAGATAATACTTTTCCCCATGAATGATTCTATCTTATTCTACGAAGCGCAGCAGTCCCTCCTGCAGCACAGCAACATGATGCTGCCACTTCTGTACCTCCCATTTTGGATGGTCATCCTGGGAGGCTTCCACTTTTTTTCTTCCGATTTAATAATTATCGTTATGGAAAGACAATTCAGTTTCAGTTTAATCAGAGTCCATGTCGACCTGCCTCCAAAAACTAAGACCTCTTTTCCTGTGTGAATTTGCAAACTGTAATCTGGCAATGTAATGTTGTTGTTGGCAAAATGAATTTTTCCTAGTTTAAATGACTGTTTAGTTCATGTCTGAGTTTAAAATCAACATGTCACTTGTTGATATCAAAGGTTTTGAATAAAAAGGATTAAAAAGAAAAAGATTGTATGTTTTACAGTCTGCCCTTCTCTCAAAAGTCATTAATCTAAAAAATAAGCAACAAAGCGTCAATCATTTATCTATATCAATACATCTTTAAACACTAACCAGGGAATATCTATTTAAAATTAAATAAATGACAAAGAAAGAAGATATATTTGCAACGTTACAGAACTCTGGCTGAGAGCGTATTGTTTTATTATTTTGTTAAAAGTAAAAATTGATCCTCTCTCTTTGATTTGAGTGTTGCACAGATTTATATCATAAACTGGAACATTGCATTTGATTAGTTCAAACTTTTTTAAAATTTCAAACAAATTCTAAAAACAATAGAATTTCCATAATTCCTCCTCAAATTATAAATACTATTTCTTTGAATAATTTTTCTTGCAAATACACTATGCATTTAAAACTTAACTTGCAGAATACACACACATTCTGCAGAAGAACAAAAACACTGCTTTAGACTGCTGTCTAAAGCAGTGTTTACAATCGTCTGGTTTCAACTCTAATCGCAACAAAGAAATAATAATTTGAAGTCCCCCTCCCCCGTCAATATACCTCTTACCCCCGCCTGCTCTGAACCCGGCCCGGTGGTCCATAGCACAGGGAGAACCCGGCTGATTGGGTTTCAGTCTCTGCAGAGCAAAGAAGACGACGGGCAGTACAATACAAGGTCTGGGAATCTAGATTCCTGTTGGTCTGGGACCTGGATCTTCCTCCTGCGGAGACCCGACGTCTCACAGGTAAGACACAAGAAACATGAAGGTGTGTGGCAGTAACGGTGAACGCCCAAAAGATATATTTGTTTCTACGTAATGCAAAAAGTGCTGTCTGCAAAGCAAAAACAGCTTCTCGTGCAAATATCTTAGTTGTCTTGAAATAAGAAAAAAACTAACTTACAAGTAACTTATCAGCAAAACATAGAAGCCTCTTTTAAGTAAATAAATCCTTAATATTGATGATAAACCACTAGTTCCTCTAATGAGAAGAAAACTTTCCCAAATTATAAGTAAAATAATCTGGAATTGGAACTAGTACTTCTTCATTTCAGTAATTACTTAAAACTAGCTTCTGTGCTTTTTTGGTAAGTTACTTCCAAGTCACTTTTGTCTTATTTCAAGACAAGAATATTGGCGCTAGGAACAAAAATACTTGATAAAATTTGGTGTTTTTGCAGTGTGGATCTAAATGATCAGATAATTCAGCATGTTTATGATGCTTGGAAGCAGATTTTAGCATCTCAGTTTTAGAGTTTTAGAAGAGAATCTAAAAGTAAGTAATAGCTGCGTTATCATGACTGGTTTAATGTATTTTGAAGCAGAGCTCTGTTATTTTAACCAAATGAGATGTTGACTGGGATGTTTTTCACCTCGTCTTTCACTGTGAGGAATGCGGCCCTCTGCGGTGGAGTTTTTAGTCTGCGCAGATGGATGTATCTGGGAATGTGCTGACTGATGCCCTTCCTCCCCAGCTGTCTCCTGCAGATTTATCTGGAGCTAAAACCGGCCGGTTAAGGGGGACAGGAGCGCCTCTTCTCTTTGGAGGTGCTGGTAACTGGACCCACAGGGGCCCTGGCGTTCAGCTCCTGTAGCCAGCGCCGCCGCTGGCTCCTTGTTGGCCTGAAAAAAACACCTGTAATCTCTAGCTTTTAATCAGCCCCCACCGGCTCGCATTAATCGCAGGGGAGAAGCTGTCTGAGTGCAAATCCAGGAGTGTTTTTGTGTGCTGTACAACACGGACTCATAAAAATAGCTCACAGGACAGAGTACGCAGCGAGGAAATGAGCTTCAATTACAGAGCATGAAAAGCAATTACATTAACTGCTTCTCTGTAGACAGACCCTTCTGCTTCTTCTCGCGCGCTGGGACTCACCCCCAGCTTTGCATAATTGCTTTCGACCTGTTGAACTGACAGCGACATACCGCTGGAACCGCGTCTGAGCGGTTAGTCAAAGAGAGATGCAGAGCCGCCACCTCGAATTAATGTCCTCAAGGAGACGCGTGGGGCTGGGTGCCTTGTTTGAAGGGAGCTTCCCTTGATTAAGGGACCCTCTGAAAATCTGCAGGGAACCGCAACCAACTGAGGCTCATGTGCAACTTCATTATTCTCAGACGGTCAGCAAACCTTTACTAGATTAGATTTCTCTCCCTCTTGTTTCTCTTTCTGTGAGGCTCTAAACTATTAAACTATGCCTTACATCCAATGGTGCCCCCAGAAAATTTGTCATGGGGTGACCGGACGAGGGCAGTAAAAGTTTTAGGAGGACGAAACTTAAACTAAATTTTATTGTTTTATTTATTTATTTATGATTTCATTGAAAAAGATGACTCTGTTTGCTTTTCTGTGACATGAACATGATTATCTGGGGGGGGGGGATGAGATGGTCAGCATTTTTCTAGACTTACTTCCAACCTCTTGGGGGCGCCACTGCTTACATCTCAAACATTTGACCCACTATTATCAATATTAGAGAGCTATTGTTATTGATTCGACAAGAAATTATCTTATTGAGAAAAACAGAACTAGGGTAAAATAAATTGCTCTGTTGAAGATATAAATTATTAAATGAAAATAAGAAAAATGAAGCTCAACACTCAAAGCTTAAAGCAGAGAGTTCATCAGATTTTTTGCACATAATTATTCTTAGATAATGATATTTCAGTCTGGTCAGTTCTGCCTATTTTTAGGACGTCTTGTCACTTTAGATCCAAATAATATGCTGCTGGCCACGCCTCCCAACTCAATGTTTACACTAACACATGAAAGTGACTGCAAACAAATCCGCAATCATACAACCCTACATCATTGAAAAGCAAAAGTAGTGCCTCCTGCACAACCAACAATAATGCAGCAAGTGGTTTCTAAATGGTAAGTCAATAATAAAACACTTGCCTTTTCCAGCAGCCATTGTGCAGCAAATACAGCAGTAAAACCAAATGACCAAATGTGCAGGAGCTTCGTTTGGTTTGCTTGGTGGTCAGCTGGGCTCGACTGGGGTTGCTAGGTAACAGCTCAATGTGACGTAACAATCTGTAACTTTTTTAAACAGTTAATTTTCTAGATTCTTAAGTTCTTGGTCTGCTTTAAGAAGCAGAAATGGACGGACAAAACATGCTAAATGTATCTATCTATTTGTCTCTGTCTGTCTGTCTGTCTGTCTATCACACGAAATCTTACAATTTCTTTTGCCTAGTTTCTGGTGCAAATATCTTAATACTCTTAAAATAAGACAAAACTAACTCACAAGTAACTTATAATCAATATATAGGAGCTTGTTTTAGATCAATAATTCCAAAATATTGATTAAAAATTTTTTAATTGGTTCCACTGAAATTTTGTCACAACAATGAAATGTTTCCATGTTATAAGTTAAATAAACTGCCGGGGAAACTAGCACTTTTTGTTAATTTGTGATTGTAGAAGAATTATTGACTTAAAAAATGTATGTCTATATCTTGATGAAAAGTTACTTGCAAGTTAGTTTAGTTTTATTGCAAGTGTACTAAGATATTTGCACTAAAACTTAGTCAAAAAAAAAGAAAAAAAAAAAAACTTTTGCATTTTGTATCCATCTATCTATGCATCCCGAGTTTCGCTATTTGTAAATAAATTTCTGAAACTAAATACCCTTTCACTGATATTCTGATTCAGGGAGATGCACCCGACATTTGATCTAAAAAAGAAAAACAAACAGAATGTCAAAAACGTTGCTCTGCTTTGTCTTTCAGCTATGCCTCTGTCAAGCTCTGCCCCTTCTAACAAGAGGATGAAGGCCAGCAAGATCATCACTGACCTTTCCCACATCAGTCAGACTGGTAAAGCCTGCGGCCGTCACATAGAGCAAACAGTCATGCATTTAAACATGCTGCTTAATCGGGACGCTTTAAAAAATCCTCCTTTACCTGCTGCGACTTCATTACACGCCCGACTGAAGAACAAATCTTCTGCATTCGTTTGCCGTCTGCCCTGTCAGCATGTTGCAGAGCGAACTGCGTGGGTGTAAATCTTTGTATGAGGTTGCATGATGCTGTGATTAAACACACACACACACACCTATGTGTTCTGGTGGTAACAGGATAGCCAACATGCATGTGGAATCTCCTGGAGGGTTGCGGGTCGTTATCGGATGGCAAGGCGGCCACAAATCTGTCACCATAACAGACAACACATAATAGCACATGGAGACTCATCTTATTAGTGTGAACATATGTTCAAGTTGCATCCCGATCGCAATCACATTAAGCTGTAAAACTATAGCAAAAAAAAAAAAAAGTTAACAGTCGGTCAAACTGAATTTAGCATTCCCCTGCTAATATTAGATCTATTTCTACTTGCTGTGCTCTGCTTTGTTCAGCCACATTGGCTGTGTTTGGTGGTTTATTCCTGTATTGGGTCCAAAATGACTCAGAAGTTTCCCATACTGCAGGAATGGTTCTTCAGAAACAGAATGTTTAATGCAGCTCTTTCTGCCAGACCCACCAGTGGGTCCATCTGTTCAAACTCAAGCTGTGCAGCCTTCAAATGCTTCAAACACAAAGTGCATTATTTCTATTAGGGGAAACACCAAGATTTTTATTTTTATTTTTTCTAATTGTACTGGGTAAATCTTTATGAGGCTTTTTTTTTAAAGAGATATTTATGGTTATGTCACCTGAAAAAGATGGACTTTCAAAGTACTCTGCCTACCCTAATGCTGATTTTTGGTCAGTTTTTTTTTAATTATGTAACCTCAAAACAACTTTGGTCCACATCCTCCTGCTGCAGGTGCTCTATCAGATGCACAAAGGTGTGTGACTGACAAGTGAATTGTCTGAGGGGTGAACAGCAGCTCTGCCATCTGGGATCAGCTGGGATCACTAGAGGATACAAATGTGTTAACTAATGATAAGTGGATGCACTCACTGGGGTTTTTTTTCTCCTCTAGTTATTAAATTAGCAAAGATCTGAGGTAAACGTAGCTCGTCGGACTTACACAACACATCAATCTCTATGTATTTGATGCAAACCTTCAAAAAGACTTGAAATAATTCAAAACTAACTCAGAAGCAGCTTTTTAGCAAAATAAAGGAGCTTGTTTTAAGCAAACAATTCCTTCAAATTGATGAAAAATGACTAGTTCCACTGGCAAGTTATTTCACTTAAGACATTTTTCATTATAAGTCAAATAATTTTCCAGCGAAAATAGTAATTTTTCACCAATATAAAAGGAGTTGTTTGCTTCAAGCAATCTTCTATATTTTGCTGAAAAGTTACTCATTAGTCAGTTTTGTCTTATTTCAAATGTGCTAAAAAAGAAAAAAAGAGAACAACAATAAATCAAGCAAATAAAATTATTATTAATTTATCATGCGATTAACTAATTTATTGTTTATTGTGACAGGCCTATGAGCTTATATATTTGCACTAGAAACATACTTGGTATTTATTTATTTATGCAGTGGATTCTGAAGTACAATCTGCAGTCTGAATGGATGGACCGCTTTGCACCCATGGTGACATCTGCCATTCAACAATCTGTCGAGGTCTCTCCCTGTTTGTCTCATTTTTTTCCGGTTCCGGTCCGTCTGCTGTCCCATCTGCAGCTGCATCTGTATCCCACCGGTTTGTTTTCAGTCAGTCGTTCGGCAGCTAATCCTGCTTATCCCTTATTTTGCTCCAGTTAATCCCGACACATCTCTCCATCATCCCCTCTGCCTTTTGCGTCACATAACTCTCTCCCGCTGTCTGCTGTCCGTCTGTCCGGTTTCCTCCCAGTCGGCGCTACTTTCTCGTTCTTCTCAATCAACACTAATAAATACCCCCGTGGGAGTCTTGGCTCTGCTCGGCATCCTCAATATTTCTTTTCCATACATACAAACTTAACACACAACAGCCGGCACAAGCCTGATTTATGACGCGCCGCTAACAGCCCTCCGCGGCTCTGCAATGCCAACTTTCAGCTTTATAGATGAGTCCGCGTGAGAGAGGAAGGCGGGAGGACGGGGGTTTGCGGCTGCACTCCAGGTGTTATGAGTGATATCAGGGTTTACATGGAGGATGAGGAGCGCGCTTTTATGAGGAGTAAAATCCATCACGCCTCTCCATGGAGAGTCGCAGAGAGGAGAGTTGTGAGGAATTCCCTTCACAAACAACCACAAAGAAGCTGCTCTGACATTCCCCCGCCGCACTCTTGTTCTATAATGCCTTGACCTACTGACCCCTAAAACGCCCCGGAGGCAGGAGACCACACAACAGGTTCACACTCCAGGTTACTACTGAGAGTACAGCCAAGTACAGCCTACTGCTGAAAACACATTTATTGATGGCGAGTGCCCTCACTAAAGTCCTGTAGCTATATTTATAGTTTTAACTTTTGCAAAAGTAAATTACTATTGATACTGGATGGAAAACTGATCAAGACTGCAGCATAAAACAAGTCATGAATTATCTTCAAAATTAAACACTTCATAATTTATATTTTAAATAACAGCGAAACTAGTTTCCACATAACTGATGGGATTGAATGTGTAACAAAAAAGGAGCATTGTTTACCTTTAAAAATTAAAATAAAATACATAAATACAATAAAAATGTGACTTTGTTATTGGTTGAAATATAAATATGTGGGTGTCACATAATTTAATCTATCTAATGTTTACAAATTAAATATTTGATAAAAGGTAAGGTGAGGTATTTATATGGCACATTTTCAACAACAAGGCAGTTCAAATTGTTTCACATGAATTAGAAGGAAACACAAATAAAACGAACCAAATTAAAGACAAAAAGACAAATAAAAACATAGGCGGTTTCCCATGTTTAGTAAGAATAAGTAGTCTGTAATTTATAAGCTGATGGGGCTTTCTCTGGATTCTACATCTGATAAAATTAGATGCTGGTTCTCCATGTGTGTTTCGATAAATTAGTAATCTCTAAATTTGTTATTGATTTGCAATCTAACAGGAGTTTATCTAGTTTAATGCTAAATGTTGATCTAAAGTAATGACTAGTTTCTACTCATAGAAACTAATATGAGTTTCTCTGGATTCTAAGTTTGTTCTAATTCTTGAGGATTAATTTAACCTTTTTCAAATAAAAGTCATACAATCCAAGCGTTAATATTTCAGAATATTTCTCTTTTTAAACTTCACACTTTCCAAAAAGTTAGAGCAAAAGCATTCTGCAGAGTTACTCTATTTATTTGAAAATTTCTAATCTTTTAAGTTGAAATCTAATTCAGAATTAAACAAAAACGTTCAAATCTGCTGATTGCATACGTACGTTTTACCCAGAGATCACTATTTTTCTCATCCCCGCAGAGGATGAGCTGGACCCGGACGCTGCCAAATTCGACCTGGGCACCAAGATCAAGACGCCGAAGGACGTGATGCTGGAGGAGCTTTCCCTGATGAAGAACAAGGGCTCCAAGATGTTCAGGATGAGGCAGCAGAGAGTTGAGAGGTTCATCGTGACCAATGAGAACATGGTGGGGCTTCAAACATGGAATGGGCCTCCTCTTGTGTTGAGTTCAGGAGCTTCTATCGGCTGTTTCTGTCTTCCAGCAGAACCTCCAGAATCTGCTGATGTCTCCGCCCGTTGTTCCCACCAAAACCAGAGAAGCCAAAAGAAAAAAGTAGGTTCAGACTGCAGCAAATTATTATTTCAGTTATCAATGAATTAAATGATTAATCGGACAAAAGAGGAACACATTCAGCAGGTTTTTCTTTTAACCACTTAATGCTACTTTATACAATACCAGAAATTTTGGAAATAAATAACTCAATTCCTTTTTTTAAATAAGAAAATAAACATTTTATTTCCTAAAATGCAGTAACATAGTATTTCTTTAGTGAATTTGAACAGGGTAAAACTAAAACTACGCCACTTGAGGAGTTCTAGGTAAAACATATTTGTAGACAAATGTTTTTTTGTTGTTTTTTATCTTAAATGCAGAATATGTATATTTTTATACAGTTTTGACTTAAATACTGCTTTGAATATTTTTCTTTTTTTTGGAAAATGGCCTATTTCTGATTCTATTACTAACATTGTTTCAATAACTGATCCATCACGATTAATCCAATTCAGTCCTAGTTCGGATATATGAGTGTTTCACTCTTAAATTTTTTTTTTTTTACTGCATATGTTATTTCTAAACTTTGAAAATCTTAGAGCTGGAAGAGGCAGTAAATAATCTGGAAAAGGCAAAGAGGAGGAAGGAATATGTCCGCACCTACATATCGCCATGGGAACGAGCCATGACAGACGAGGAACTGAGAGCCACCATGAAGCCTTGTATGCCAGGACCCATCCATATTCACCCAGACCTGCCGCAGTACAAAAGCTTTAACAGGTACAAACATGATCTAAAATAAACCACCAGGGCTAAAGGTCGTTTAGCCGTTTCATATAAAAATTATTCTGCATTTTAACTGTCAGAGGACGTAAAAACATGCAAAGGTTTCAACGTACACGGTTTCAAAAATGTGCAAGATCCCAAAAATGGAAAAAAAAAAAAGAAGATTTAAAGTGAAACATCAAAAAATGAGTCATATTGACAATTAAAGCTCTCAGCTACTGAAACCTCAAAATTTTGTTTTTGAAAAAAAAAAGAAATAAAACCACAAAAACGCTGTCTAGTAGAGAAATATGGTCTACACAATCATCAAGACATTTGTTCAGAGTGCTATATTCAAGCATATTAATGGGAAGCTTAGTGAAAGAAAAATGAATAAAAAGGTGCAAAGTAACAGCAATAACTGCCTGGACTGGATTGTGAAG
The DNA here is from genome assembly GCA_010277075.1 of Poeciliopsis retropinna. Lineage (NCBI taxonomy): Eukaryota > Metazoa > Chordata > Actinopteri > Cyprinodontiformes > Poeciliidae > Poeciliopsis > Poeciliopsis retropinna. The sequence continues at coordinate 1,880,235 of VMRM01000023.1, forward strand.
CAAAGTTAATTTAGTTTAGTTTAGTTCGCAAGCAAAGTTGGGCAGTAACTAATTACATTTACTTGAATACCTTTTTGGAAAAACTTTACTTTTAGGAAAATGTTTGCTGTACTGACATGTCACTACTCTCCAGTGAAAGGTTTGCATATTTTACCCACTGTGAGTAATTTCACTGAATGAAGAAACAGCTTAATAATGAACCAAATATTCACCAGACATAGACGCACACCTGTGTCACCAACTTATGGATTTTTAACTTTTTCATTAAAAGTTTATAAGTTTTATATGGAAAGAAATTGATTTTTAAACATTTTTCTTTTTCCAGATTTTGTTACTTTGTAATTATGTTATTTTTAAGATTTATTTTCATTTATTTTGGTCCTTAAAATCCAAAAAAATGTCTACTTAACTTCCTATTTTCAGTACTTGAGTCGCCTTTTTACCAAATACCTTCTCACTCCTGCCTCAGTGATTTCTTGGTAGCGACTTTTCACTTCAAACAGGGTAAACAAATGTTGTAGTGCTACTCTTGGGATAAGACACCCACCTCTGTTCAAACTTTAGCTGAATTCAGAACATAAAAAGTCTGACGTAAACTAATGTAACTACTTCTCGTACCAGAAACAACGTCTTCATCTTTCCTCTCTCTCTCTTCCCAGGACGGCGCTGCCGTACGGCGGCTTCGAAAAGGCGTCCAAGCTCCTGACCTTCGAGCTCCCGGAGGTCAGCGCTGCCGGTGAGGAGCAGGAGCCTCTCCCGACCCTTCAGGCCGACATCCGCTCAAGACCCTCGTTCAACCGCACCCCCGTCGGCTGGGTCTGCAGCGACGGCAGCAGCGACCTCCACGTCCAGCCGGACGTGGAGGTCGCCTACGACGGCGAGACGGACGACCTGTGAAGACGCGTCAGTATATTTACAGTCCAAGACTTCATCACACACAAAGAAAGCTCTTCTGGGATTCATGTTCCTGCTGAGGTGCATCTATTAAACACACAACTTTAACTGACTGGAAACAGAAATTGTGAGCCTTTTGTGCCTCTTACACTCGTCACTGTTAATCAGGTAATGTCAGACCTGGGAGAATAGCAGTAGATTTGCATGGTGCAATTTTAAAATAACGTAAATATGCAATAAATGTCGCCCTTTACTGAATGTCTGGTTTCTGTTCTTCATATAAAGTCACGAGAACTAGTTTTAAGTCAATAATTTCTTAATACTGATGAAAAGGTTTTAAATATAAGTGAAATAATCAGTAAAACTACTCAGTGCCTATTTTAAGCTCTTTTCAGAATGAGCTGTTTTAGAGCGTCTTGTCACTTTAAATCCAGATAAACCGCTGCTGGATATGGTTCCACAACTGACACATAAAAATGGCTGCAAACACATGTGCAATGACACAACCTTACATATTTGAAAAGCAGAAGTAGAGCCTCCTGCACAACCAACAAGAATGAAGCAAGTTGTTTCTAAACGGTAAGTCAACTCAGAACAGACACTGTACAGCACGTTCAGCAGTAAATTAAGCGGACTAAACTTGCAGTAGCGCTGTTTGGGTTGCTAGGTAACGGGACTGGGCTTGGCTGGGGTTGCTAGGTAACTGCGCAGTACCATTTGATATTGATATTTTTGAAACTGCACTTTTTCCAGACCCCAAAAAACATTCAATTGTTGCCCAAAAATGTCTGGGTATTTTTTTTTTCAATCAGTTAACGCTCAAAAAATGTGCAAAATGTGAACTTTGTGTAACAGGTCCCATTTAAGTCTGAATTATGATTGTGATTGCACGTGTCCCTCTCAAGTGACATTAAATTTAGTTCTTTTTTTTTACGTTTAAAGAGTTGGAAGACCTCACACTAGAAATAAGGAGGCCTCAGGGAGCAATGTTTGACTTTCACCGCAGCAGTATTCTCCCGTCAGCTAATAATGAAGAAAAGAAACGATGTCCTTTAGTGTCTTCCAGGCTCCCTGGTGGTCCGGCAGATTTCCAGCATCGGTCACCTCTGCTGCTGGTGTCAGCACAACGCTCAGTGATTCAGACAGATAATTAAACCAAGACCTCAGGTACAGCTGCCTCTCTAAAGCAAAGAGCTTATGATTTTTACGACTAAAAAACTATAAGAAGCACCTTAATATTCATCCCCATCTAAATAATATCCATTGTGGTCTATTGCCTTAGACATCAGTGAACAAACAGCATAATGAGGATCAAGCAACACAGCAGACAGGACAAAGGGAGAAGTTAGTTTGTTAGATTTGATAAGAAAATGGACGGAGTCAAAAATGGACCAATCCTGGAAGCGAAAACAGCGTTAAAAGCCTCCCGGTCAAAGTTTGGCACCCAAAATCAACATTCACTCTCCATCAAGTCAGATTTAACTGAAGCTATTTCACCATAAGGATGAGAAAAATAATTTTAATCTGTGATAAAATATGTAGTGATGTTCAAGTTGTACAGTTCAAGTCTCATTTAAGGCAGTAAGACATTTTGGGTTCCTTCTTGGTGGATTTTATTTTATATCTGCCATATTTACACTTTCATTTCTTCTTCTTTAGTTTTAAATTTCACCTCTTCTGTCATATTATATATATATATATATATATAATATATATATATATATATATATATATATATATTTTTTTTTAATCCTTATAGTCTCTTAATCAGAACAGTATTTTTCAAGAATCTAAATAGTTTTTTCTTTGCATGAACTTTGTTTAACTGAATAACCACACAAATTCTCAGTAACTTGCAAACATGAGTACGATTAGTAATGTCATTTAAAAACTTAACAGCAGAAAAGGTTTGCAAAGTAAAATATTTCATAAAATGCAGCTCTAAAGGTTAATTTAAAGACAATAAACAATAGTGTACAAGAACAAAGGTACGAACATTGGTGCGTATAAACAAAGAAACAAAAATAATTGAGATTATTTTGCTAGTTTGTATATTTAGCTTTTTTTTTTTTAGTAATAATTTTCTTTTAAGTTTGTTTTATGTTAGCAATAAGCTCTCCCTGAAATTAAATATCAGTCTGTAGAGAAGACAGCTAAAATACGACAGAAATTAAACCATCTTAAATGCCATCTTGTCTCTTCTTTCACCATCTATATTTACATTTACTTATGCTACCTAGAGACGCAACAACTGTAAAAACATATGCTTGGACGTAAACTGGAGCCTGATGCTTCTGATGTGCAGCAAAGTTACAACAAAAATGTTTAAACTAAAACTATGATTAATTTTAAATTAAAAAGAGTCAATTATGAGTGGCTGCACAGTGGCGCAGCACTGTTGCTGTCTCCCTGTGCATGAGTAGATTCTCTCCAGGTACTCCGGCCACAGTCCAAAAACATGACTGGTCTCTCTAAATTCCCCCTAGATATGTGTGTGTGTGTGTGTGCATATGGTTGTTTTGTCCTGTCTGTCTCTGTGTTGCCCTGCGACAGACTGGTGACCTGTCCAGGGTGACCCCGCCTCTCGCCCAGAGCGGAGAGGCACCAGCACCTCCCGACCCCCACTAGGGACAAGGGTGAACAGAAAATGGATGGATAAATTATAAGTATGTTTAAAGTACAAGTGGTCAGTAAGTACAATCTTAGCCAGTTTATCACATACTCCAAATGTGCTGCATGTGGAATCTCAGCTAAAGGTAGAGTTACACAATCCTGGTCAATTTTATTTTATAAAACATATTGAAATCTGTATTTCCTCCCACTAAACAGTCATGCCCTATTGTGTTACATTACATAAAATCCCAATAAAATCTACTAACGTTTGTGGATGATCACCTGTAAAGTTTATAACATTTGTTTCCAATCTTCTGTAAGGTCCATTTGTTATGGCTGTGCAAAACATTTTCTCCCACACCTTCAGCTACATTCAGTCTGCGCCACCATGACCTCTCACCTGCTCTGTGAATAATTTGTGGCTGTAAGTGGCGCTGGCTCGTCTCCAGGTACAGATATGAAGCAGATGTCTTCAGCGTGTCGCTGCCAGCAGGTTACAGCTGAGTGAGGAGAGGAAAACCTGCAGAAGAAGAGAAGACAGGTAAGAAGGCCAGGGGGGGGGGCATGACATCATCAGCACAGGAGAGCGCGGGTCACACATTATGGCAGGCTGTTGTGATATTTAATCAATGCCCCATCTTATGCATATATCTTAATTTAACATTCAAAATTAGATTCGATCAAGTCCTTAATGATTACTGGTGATTACTAATGTTTTGTTTGTAATGCTACAAAATGTAGAAAACTTCCATTGTTATGAATATTTCAATATTCTGTCATTCATGATTCTTATCACTTTGCTTTTTCTAGATGAAAAACATCAAGTCTTCTCCTTATACATTCTGATAGTTCCATAATTTATAAGAATCACTGAAGCTTTCATAACAGCCCATAAAAAGAGACCATATCCAACCTTTTAGCTCTTCTGTACGTGCAACAGGGACGCTCTGGAAAATCACTTTGACAACTGTGACCTTATGCAATCAAGTTATTTGGTCATTCAATTTAACAATATATGAACCCAGAGTGGATTTCTGATTTGCAGGGAATAAACTGAGCTGGAAGTATACAGGGGGATCCTGGAACAAAAGCTGAGGATTAATCAAACAGAGATGTGACTCGGTGAGTTTAGTCAGTAAAGTGGAAAAAGGTTTATGTTTTGGTATTATTAGAAAAAAATATAAAAAATATTTAACTTTTTTAGTCACTTGTTATTCTCATAATGAGTTGTGAAACCTCAATGTTGCAATGCTGTGGAAAAGTTACACAACAATGTGTAACTTTTTGTCATATTTGTCACATAAATGTCTTGAATTGTAAAAACCCTAATGTTTTCCAAATGTTTGAGGAAACACACACACACACACACACACACACACAAAACGGTTTTCAAATGATCATTGGTAAATGGAAGAAAACTATCCAAACCAACATGGCTGTACGTGAACACAGAGGTGCTTCTACTCTGTTAAATCAGCAGTATTGATCGCAATTAATCACATCAACACCATAACAAATTACTGCATAAACATGACATTTACCAGGGTTATGTATATTTTGAGAACAGATGTTGGTGCTCAGCCTGACTCCCCCAAGTCAACCAAATAAAATCCAAGTTTAAATCCTGCTTGTAAAAGTTAAGTGGAACCACACCGGGGATAAAATAATACCAAAAATCTATTTTAAAAGAAAACTGTAAACCAAAAAGTAAAAAATGGCTCATTTGGAAAAAAAAAAGTCTTGAAATATTATATGAATCTGAGGTTTTGCTTTTATACGATAGAGTATTACAAAAAATTCATTAAAAAAATGACAAAAAATATATATATGAAAATATAATAATAATGTCAAAGTATTATGAGAATGAAGTCACAATATTTCAGTTTTACTCTGGTAATATTACAACTTTATTCTTATACAATTGGCTTCATTTTCAAAACAGTGACTTTATTCTCTGAATTTTATGATTTTATTCTCATAATTTAGTTTTATTTGTTGAGTGTGTCCCTAATACTCTGTCATACTGTCAGATTTAAACCACATTTTGTCTGAAAAATGATTTGCAGTTTTTGCACTTTTACTTTTAAGATACTTTTTACTTTTAGATTTGTTTTCATTCATTGGTTGCACTGCAAAGGAACAGTTTCACCAAATAAAATTCAATGTTTGAAAAATCCTCCGATATGTGAACATTTCTCAGATTTACTCCTCCCTCATGTTCTGTTCATGTTCTGTACCTTTGACCTTCTGCAGGAAATCAGGTTTTTAACCTTAGAAACCCTTTATTATATGATAAATCACCTTGCCATAATTGCCATCGTCCTTGTTTTTGGCCGGGAGGCGGCGCCGTCGAGCTAAACTAATCCGCAACAATCGCGCTACGTCACTCTGTCAGGCTCAGCCGGTGACAGCAGTTGGCTCGGTATCGCGAGAGCGGCGTAGCGCGACCGCAGCGCTGGATGGCGCTGGTGGTGGACGGAGGAAGGAGGGGGGATAGATGCGCCCACGACTCGCCCTCTCTTCCGTCTGATCACACGGTAGGACACGCGATCGGACGAGGGCTGGCGGCGACAGCAGCCGGGGTGAGTAGGAACTGCTCGGCGTGTTCTGCACGGGCTCAGATGGACCGGACCGGTCTCACATCCGGACCACAGGGGACAGAGTAGGTGTGTGTGTGTGTGTGTGTGTGTGTCTTTATGCGCTTTGGATCACATCTCCCAGATGTGTGTGATGTGCTCCAGATGTGCGCTCTGAGGCCGGCTGTCATTTTGTCCCTCCATCATCATCATCATCATCATCATCATCATGATAATATGTCAGCATCATCATCATCATCATCGTCACCAGCATGGTTCAGTTTGTATCTGCTCTCAGTTTCATTATTCTATCAGGTGGTGTATGTGTGTGTGTGTGTGTGTGTGGTCATCCTGGGACCACATCAGGCTTCAAATCAGTTACAGGTGTTAATAGTTCAGGCTGTCCCGTCCCATAACTCACGTGGCCGCGCGTCCCTGCGTGTTTTGAGGTTTGGACCGTGTTTGTCGGACTGTTCGCGGACTTGTTGATGACGTCCGGGCGGGAGACCCCAACCAGCCAGCCAGCCAGCCAGCCAACATCCTCTTGTTGAGACGGATTCACGCTTCGCTCTCATCACCTCCTCCTCCTCCTCTTCCTCCTCCTCCTCTCATAGTGATTTAAAGTTGCGGGCTTTGATCCGCCTGATTGATGACTTTGGCTCAGCCAATAGCGTCATCACGTTATCGGGACGGCGGCACAGCCTTGTGCCGCGTGCGCGCACACACGTGAGTTCTGTGAATAAATAAATAAAAATGCCATAAAAAAAAAAAAAAAAAAAAAAACACCGGGGGGAAACATATCGCCAGCATTTCGTTCCGTTTCGTACGCAGCGTGGGGGCTTTAACCGAGAGGCGTCCCCACGACACGAGCGACACAAACACGTGAGGACACGCAACACCTTCGCCCTTCAAACTGAGCTCAAATGTCGCCTCGACATTTAGGTTTAAATTCCCGTCAGTTTTTGTGTTTTTTTTTTTTGGAAATGAAGCAGAAATTAGCCGAACTGTGAGAGAAATAAGGCGCAGAGCAGAAAGTGTTGATTTGAGTTCCCGTGTTTTATCTCTCAACCTTCACAGCGCGAAGTGGTTGAAGATAAATAACGAGGGCTTTGAAAGTGAAAAGTGTGGCTGGGATTGTATTGCAGAGCATTAGTTGGGTATTCGGATACTGAATTATTTGCCCATTCCTTTGTATCCAGGTGAAATACAATCTGTGAAAATCATTTTTACGTCCTGTCACTAATTCTCACTTTGTTTTTGGTATGGACTTTGACTGGGCCACTCCAGCACAGAGTATATGATCCAAAGCTTTGTTCTTGTTGTTTTTTGTTTAGATATCCATGTTATCAATGTTAGTTATTTTGTCTCAACTTTCTTAGTTCCTTCTTGCATCCTGTTCTGTGAATTTTGGTTTTGGCTCTAAAGTTGGTCTTAAAGTCAAGTTTATTGTAAACTTAATCATTGCATCTTACCTACCACAATAACTAATGATGAAACGCTGTTTTTCTTCATGTTTTTTCTCAATATGGTTACTTTCACACTCAATTCAGATTTTTGTCTTTTTTGCCTTAATGCGACCTGACAGTCTGAATAACACAGATCGTTTTTTTTGCTTTGTTTTGTTTTTGAATGCCTTGTGGATATCCCATATATGTTTTAAACATAACTTTATTGTAGAAACTACAAAATCTTACAAGCACACATAGTTCTTACACAGTATCTTGAGTGACTAGTAGCAGTCAATGAAGAAAATAGAGCCAAAGAGGTTACAGAATGACATGCAAGCCATATGACACAGTAGGTGATTAATATTAGAAAACAAAATAAACTTATATCGTAATAAACTGAACAGCTGGAATTATTGTACGGGGTCTTAATCATTAAATGGATAAATGTCAAAAACCAAACGGGACATTATGCTACTTCAGCCCCTGCTGTTTGGATGAAGGTGAAGTTGGTTGCCAATTGCAGCTTCCAATTCGGGGAAATGGCTAAAGGGCGATTCCACCTAATTTTTCACTACCGTCAGCATCGTTAGCTAAAAAAAACTACATCACCCAGACTCTTCAAACCTGGACTAGATCATTCTCAACTAATAGCAGACTATTTAAAACCAAGTATGGGATTTGTCAAACCTTTCTCTGAAACTTCAATAAAGAGCAGTTCTAGTGTGATCCAGATGCATAAAAATCCCTTTGAAGTCTCACAAATCCCACACTTGGTTTCAAATATTGTGCTATTAGTAGAGAATAATCTAGAGAGTTTTTCATTTTGTTACTGTGTTATTTTAAAAATATGGTAAAATACTGGCAGTTTTGGTTTCCAGAACTTTACTGAATAAAGACGGTAAAGTTCTGGCAACCACAGCTGCCAGTGTTTTACCGTAAATTAGAGCTGTTATTTATTTATTTTTTTACATTATAGTCAAAGACCGGATTAAAATCTGACTATTATGCTGTGGAATGACAGTAAACATGTAAATGACGCAATAAACCCTCCAGTTTAGACTGAAAATTGATTAAAGCAGTTCAACAAATAGAATAAAGTAAAACATTTTTGACCCAATTCGCTCTTCCTCATGACCATTCCTGAACTCCAGTTTCCCAACTAATTTAATATAATAGCTTCACTCACACCAAATACTCAGTTTAATAATCTGAAAAGATTACAGCTGAATAGGGGAGTGTCTAGTTATTTAAAAAGAGAAGTTTGTCTTTGTTATGAGACAAATGTTGGCATGTTTCATGCTGCCCATCAAACATCAAGTTGTGGTTTCTATAATTTATAAGGATCTCCGAAGCTTTCGCCACATCCAGCCTTTCAGCTCATCGTGTAGCAGAGATGCACTGCAGGATCTTTTTTTGACAACTGTGTCCTTGTTCATTTATCTGCTATTTTAACGTTAGCATTATGCAGAAGCCGACACGGTCTGCTGTTGTGGGACCACGAGAGGGATAAATTGAAGGAAGCTGCATGTCTGAACCTGTGCGACGCTTCACAGACGACAATCATGGGAATTATTCGTCGCAGACCCCCAGCTATAAAATGAAACATTTCAAAGCAAAGGATATTGAATTTTCTTACATTCACTAATTGGCTTATGTCCTCGGAGTGTTTGTCATGCGCCGCTCATGTGTGACTGATCCCAAATTGAGTCTCCGGGCCGTTTGTTGACATTTGAGGTGGGCTGAGGTGTTTCGGACTTTGTGGCGCGGGTCCAGCTGCCGTCCGTGGGATGATACGCAAACGGTAAAGGCATTCTCATATAGCATTTCTCCTCTGACCTTTAAAGCCAGCAGGGATGCAGCTTCTTTTTCTTGTAATTTATACGCTTTGACATGTTTCTGTTCATTCAGCCTAATGCTCGGACCACTTCTTTATTCTTATATGTTTGCTGCTTTCTCTCTAACTACTAGTTCGTTAGTTCATCTTTTACCTTGACTGTCACATTTTAATTTATTTTATTTATTCTTCCCCTTTCCTCATTTTAATGTCTTGTGTTCTATTTTATTTTATTTAGCTGCATTTTCTTTTTTAATTTTTCTTTCTTTATTTCCTTTCCCTCACTATTTTCCTTCCCTTCCCTTTCCTTTCCTTTCTTTCTTTTCCTTTCCTTACCTTGTTTCCTTACCTCTTTTTGGAAACTCTCTTCTCTCCTTTTCCTCGTCTTTCCTCTTCTTTCTTCTCCTCTCCCTCTACACTGACCCAAACTGGGAGAACCTCATGTTTCCCAGCATGCATTGTAAATAAGGATGGTTATGCAATAGCCTAATATTAAGCACATTTCCATGCCTGTTTTTGTGTTTCCTGCTAACAGGATTAGCGGTGGGCATGTGACATGGGCATGACGGGTTGCATATAGGCTACACTGTGCACGCATACCCACAGCTCGGGTGAGGAGTCGCTCATGTGCTTCAGTGTTGCAGAGTCTCAGCAGGAACATGACCTTGAAGCCAAACCCTTTGTACAAACATGTAGCCGGCTGCACGTGAGGCACAAACGTAACTTTTCATACCAGTTCAAGTATTAAAACTGAGGGATGAAAGGATGAGAGGCACAGAGGAGAGGACGCACTCTGGGCTCTCCCTATTGTCAACCGAGGCTATTTGAAGTTACACATAACCCAGTTATGGGGAAACCATGTGTGTGCACGCACAAGAGAGCATGGATGTCTGGAAACTGGACGGAAACAGACAAAGATGATTGGTAGACAAGGTAGGGAATGAGAAACTAAAGAAGTGGACATAAGAGAGACTAAAATTCAGTTTTTTCAACTTTTCCAAATTGTAAAAAATGTGTAGTATGGCTGCATGAGTGGGAGGGAGACAGCGTGAGAGACAGGCCATTGTCCTGGGGGACAATATCAGCTCTTTGTACAGCTTGTTTCACACTGGTGTCACCGTCACAAGTCACACTGACACACAGCAGGAACGGTGGAAGGCAGAGGCAGTATCATCCAAAATGGTGTCAGATTATTTCCAGCTAACTCTGAGGTCAGTCGTTGAGTCGGTGAATATGTTCTTCTCCGCGAAGCAATGCGATACAGGAGGAAACGGGTCACTGCTGTTCGCCCTGGACCTGCAGGGAGCGGAAATAATGAAAACAAATACTTGGGCCTCTCATTGAATTCACTGAGATTCATTCAAGTAAAAAAAAATGAGAAAGATTTATTTCTGTTCATTTTGACAATTGTAACTTTGAAAAAAGATTTTACTTGGAAATTTAAATCCAATTAAGGCCGAAACAATTAATTGGAGTAACTGTTTGATATAATCGACCAGTAATTTAGTAATTTAGTAATCGATAAGTCGCTAACCCTAAAAAAGAGAATTTCCTGGGAAAAAAACAACACAGAGCAGCAATTAAGCATAAATTAATATGTACATTTTGCATTTAAGATACAAAAACTTTATTTACCTTTAAATATAGAAGTCCATAAGGGGTTCAAGTTCAGTTAAAATACATTTCCTATTAGGCACCTTTTGCTATCTAGTTGTTAATCAGTTAATCCAAACAATGATCACCAGATCAGTCTTTCACTGAGGTGATGTTAAGTTTGGTTCTTGAGGTATTTCAGGATACTTCATGCCTCCCTTTGCTGACAAGCTTTATGGAGATACTAATGTATTTTTCCAGCAGGTCTTGGCATCTGCCCATGGAGGATTGTCAAAAGGAAGGTGAGAGACACCAGTCCCAACAGTGCAGATGACTGAAGGCCGTCATTAAAGGCGACTTATTATGCTTCCTTGAACAGATTAGGATCGTCCTGTGGGCTGTACGAAATCTCATTTTTTAGATAATGAGATTTTAGTCTGTTCAGTTCTGTTTGTTCAGAGCTCTTTTCAGATTGATTAGGGCCTCTGTCACTTTAAATCCAAATAAGCTGCTGCTGGCCACGCCCCCCCTCCCCCCACCGCTCATGAAGCAGATACACAATTATACAACCATGCACCTTAGTAGTAATAGTAAGTAAAACCTCATAAACAGCCAACAAGAACGCAGAAATAGGTTTCTGGATGGTAAATCAACAACAAAACTATTGTCTATTCCAGCAGCCTTGTACAGCAAGAAAGCCAGCTGATCAAATGTGCTGGAGACCCAGTCAGGTTGCTAGGTGACAGGCAGAGCCTAAAATATGAATTTATTGCCAAAAAACAGCCGCATATCTTTTTAAGCAGTTGAGGCCCAAATGGAAGTAAAAACTAATGTGAAATATATATTTTTCATAAAGCAAACAGCAGAGTGCAAAGTTTATTAGCTCCATTTGTTGATGCTGTACTTCATGTGAAACAAGCCCTAAATAAGCAGTGAGTGCCTGTGCTGTACACTTCATTTGGCTGACATTTCTGTGCTGAAAATCCTTCTTCTTTGGTCTCCTTTTTTAAAAATTGAATTACTGAAATAAATTATCTTTTGAGTCATATTCTAATTTATTGAGGTCACATTTGAAGTTGTGTTTAAATATGCAACACCAGAACATCACAGTTTGGTCCTGTCACTCAACAGTCACCTTTTTTTTTTCTTTTTTTTTTCTTGGGACCAGAGGTGATAATCCCTGCAGCACACTTGGAAAACTCAGTTCCTACTATGTCTGCCACTGTCTTATTATGCTAATACCACCAGTTCAAACTGCAAGTGTTCACTGAATTTTGACTGTATTTCTTACATCTTGACTCTGGATCCCTCTCATAATAAGGCGGATTTATAGTTTTAGAAAATAAAATCCAAAAACTGAAGTTAAAACATTAAGAAACGTTTGCAGCATTAATCTTGTTAAGGTGTTTTGTAATTATTTATTTGGCCATGCTGCTTCCTATTTTATAATTTATGTTAAAATGGGAGATATGAAATTAGTTCACTGGTCGCAGCATCGCATCTGTTTGCATAAAAATGTTTGTAGAGTAAAAAAAGCAAAATTTTCAGCTGAAATGTAAAGAACTGCAGAGATAAACATCTCTCAAGGAATCTATGCTGGAAAAACACAAAATTGAAGTATTTATATTGTAGTTTCTTGTGCAAATATTTAGTTCTGTCTTATTTTAAATATACTGACTTACAAGTAACCTTTTAGCATGATATAGGAATAAACAATTATTTAATATTGACGAAAAAGTAGCTACTAGTTATAAGTGAAATAGTCTCCCAGTGGAACAAGACATTTAGACTTATGATGTGGAAAAAATATTTTATTCCACTGGCAACTTTTTTTTACTTAGGGCCAAGAATTAGGGCCAGTGAGAAAAAAAAGATACTGACTTTAATCTCAGGAAAAAAAAGTCAGAATTCTGAGATTAAAGTTTTATTTTTCAATGGCCCTAACCCTCCTCAGTATATCTGCACTAGAAAGTGGACCAAAAGTACCTTTTTTTTGTTTTTTGTTTTTACAGGATACTGCATGTGTGTGAGCTGGTAAGACTTTCCTCTTTATATTCTACTGATCTGAATTCTGCTTGAAGCTGCTGTGGATTTGTCAAAAAGCCTTTGGCAGCGATCTAAACCCAAAGCAGACTTGATGGAGGCTGAACTGAGGCGTCGTAAACCAAAACAGACTTCTGTAGCAGCGTACTTTTTCCAGGATGTTTCTCCTCCTGTTAGACTCCAGACAGACGCTCCTTTCATCGCCCCTCCCTCATATTTCATAAAAAAAATAATAAAAAAATGCAACTCCTGCAGAAATCATTGTGCTGAAGAAAGCAGGTGTGAACTGTAAATGTTACAAAAGTCTGGACTAAACTGTCTTCAAGTTATCGCTGTATAATCATGTCATGTTTTTAGAAAATACGAAGAAATTCGAAAACCTTCTGTGCATGAAAATGTTTTTACGCATCGTCAAACTGCACTGAGGTGTACGTCACCGTTTGGCCCCACCAGTTCGGTGTTTGCTTCATAATTGCTTGATTTGATAAAAACTTAGCCACGCACACATAGACAGGAATGTTGGGAGCGAACGGGGGTAAATCACAATGCTGTGCAGCATTTGCCCTTTTCAGTTTTCCTTATTTTAGCTTTCTTCTTACAAAAATATAAGTGTAAAAAAGCGTTTTCAAATAGATCAATAACGACATATATCACGATAGACATAATAAATATTATATTCTGTTCAATAATTTCACTGAACTCTAATAAAGATTAATTTAAATAATTATTTCAAGTTTATTTTGTAATTCCAGCCACATTTGCTCAGTTCTGGTAAGTTTTAACTCAGGTTAAGATAAGTAGGTTGTTTAGTTTTTATTTTATATTAATATGATCAAATCCATGCGTGGAAATGCCATAAACTTTCTCCAGCTAAACAGAAACAAAACTGAAGTTTTGATCTTTGGATGTAAAGAGGAGCAACGTGCAGCTACAAATTCAAAATCTGGGTCTAGAGATGAACTCTGACCTCTGAACCTTCAGAGTCACATAAAGATAATTACAAAGTCAGCCTTCTTCTAATCTTCCAGGAATAAAGGACTGATTTATTCCTGAGGTCATTAGAGTGACCTCACAGCAAAACTCATTTACATTTTGGGCCAATAGAAAAAATCTGAATGTTCTTAAAGGGCCGGTCGTGCCATATTGATAAAACCAATTAAACTATTCAAATATCAATAAATAGCAGTTCCTCCAGGATTTTGTGATTGTTTTAGTGGGTTTTTGCTGTCAGATTTGCAGATTGTGGAATTTTTATAATCTTTGCTGTAAAATGTGACTTTTTATGACTTGACATCAAGTAAGGCTGAGGCAGCAGGCATTTAATGCTTTTGACTCATTTTGAGAACATTTTCAGCAAAATCAGAAGAAAGTGATTTGTTGATTTTCTGTGCATTTTGCAGTTTAAAAAAAAAAACACACAAAAAAACAAAAACTTATTGATGTAATTTAGAGTCTAGATATAAAACTACGAGGGGCCAGATTTGGCAACATGCAGCGGTCCCTGATTCATTTTTGAGGTTAGAGGGTCATGGGGCGTTTCATGACCTCTGTTACACACTTTGAATGTCAGGTGCGTGCACTTGTTCAACTGATAAGATGGCAGCTGTCAATCAATTCAGCGGGTTTGTCGCAGTTTACAGTAAACATCCCTCACCTGGAGGACAAAGTGTTTGGGTTTTCCATGCGCTGCGGTCAGAGAGATTTGGTGGAAAATGATCAGGAAATAAATGTCGTCAGTGAGGAACATGCAGCTTTACACAGAGCATTTAGAAGGCGGAATGGACTTTATAACATTTTCCAAACTGGAGTCTGGAAAAATGTAAAAGAGGATAAATGCCTCATGAACAGCTGAGTACAGAGATGGACGGTATTAAACACCATGTTTGTATGAAGGTTTTGACATCGTTACACACACGCACACACAAAGCTCATAAACCGGCAAACCGCCAGAAGCACGCACAAGACAAAAAGCTCTGGCAGGATCCAATCCACCGCTCTCTGCACTACAGGAGGATTCAAACTCCTCCTTCATTTTTAGCTGACAGGAAAAAGCGCCAAGCCGCCAAATTTGCAAAAGTAAACTGACCAATAACATTTATGCTTTGTGCAAACCTCCAGGACTCACGGACTGCGACAAGACGTTTTAGCAATAAAACGTAAATAGTATTAGTAAAGCGGGTTAGATAATAATAACAATCAAAAAAAAAATCAAAAATGATGCTGTTCTGTTTTACTTAAAAGAAAATCTCAAGGATCTCATGTGCGGACACGCGACACAACTAACCCTAAACGGACCTGGGCCCCAACGCCATTAGAGAGAAAACATGGTCACAGTTCTAATAAATGGTGACTAATACAGAAATCTCATGTAATTTTTAGGCAGAACTGGTTCATACCTGGACCGGATCAGAGTCAGACCGGTTCATGATTTCAACCCGACCAGAACCTGCCGCTGGGTGACTGTTCTGATCTGGAGCCCTCGATTTGGTCCAGATCTCAGTGCTGTAGGTTTTATCTGTACCTTTGTCTGCGTACACAGAGAAATGTCAGTCACAGATTGTCAGAGTTGTGCAGCCTGTGTGAATGTCTGGCGGAACCAGCGGACAGGCAGGGCAGGGCCGTAAAGTGTTGGGGGGTTAATGGCCCCCTTACGGTATTCTAGAAAGAAACACACTGAAGAAGCTCAGTGGCTGATTTCTACAGGTTAGGCCATCCGGACACACAAAGTGGATCAAAGCAGAGCGTGAATGTACGGCCGGCGTCGTCTCCACGATGTGTGACTGCTGTCTGGGTTCCGTCCCGAGCCGTCCAGAGCAGGATCAGGGAATGTGATTGACTTGTGCCTTGACTCACTCTGGCTTCCAGGAAGTCTGCTACATCAGTACACATCATCATCATCACTCGCCAGCCCAGCGTGCAGCAGTGTTTCGCGTGTGCTCTCTCAACCAGTTCATCATAGTGTGTCTCTCTGTTAAATCACATGGTTCAGCTTTTCCCCCGCATGCCTGCTGCTTGGCCTATTTCCATGGTAACTAGCCGAAGATGTGGGGACACGCGTGCAACACATATGCATACACACACACACACACGCACACACACACACACGCACACACTACGCAGTCCACATCAACAGCAGTTGTGAGACCTCGCCACTGCGATCTTGGTTGTGTGTGGTTGTAGGGTGCAGTCAGAGACAGGAAGTGTGATCACACACTCTGCATAGGCTCAGTGGGGAACACAGCCATGCACACGCACACACACACACACACACCACACACACACACTGCTGAGACAGAGGCTGGGGATATGGTACTGTGGAGGAAAAATGGCACACAGGGGCATGCCAACCAAATCCCACCATAAACCTCACAATTCAGATAGATAGATAGATAGATAGATAGATAGATAGATAGATAGATAGATAGATAGATAGATAGATAGATAGATAGTTGGAGTACCTGCAGCATCCCTGTGGCCTTTGGCCTTTCTCCAGGATGATGCTGTGGTGTTAATGCAGCCCAGCTATCAGACAAGGGAGCTTTGCCAAAAGCAGGGAAGCTGTAAAGTCAGGAAGCATGGAAAGAAGAGTGGTGGGGGGACTGCGGCTCTATTACTGCCCTGCGATATTATGCAAATTCAGTCGTGTTCATGATTTTATCATCACACTAAAGTTCAGAGGCCTTAGCATGCTTGAATTGCCATAAGCTCCTCATTTGGTCCCTGTGCACAGATTAATATGTGACATAACAGACAAAAGCATCCAAAGTGAATCGCTGTCCATGGAGGCTGATGGAGACAGTGTGAGCATCGGTCCTGAAGGTTCAGTACCATTCAGATAACTGAGCTTAAGATTTGACTAGGACTCGTAGTCTTGGCCTTAATCCTCATCTTTATCTTATGTTATTAGGGCTGAAAGTACTGGGGTCCAAGAAAAGGAAGATGTTTTCCCCTGGGTCTCCAGCTACTGGAATTAGCCGCTACCAGACACCCAACAGATGTTCTTTTGTTGGTCCACTTTAGATTTTCCATTCAGAGCTGCTGTGGGAACTCGGGTATGTTCCTGTTTGCTTGATGTTTTGAGTCCTAACAGATTGGTTTTTTGTGTCTTCCAGATAAAGTGAAAGAGGGGAAGAAACCACAGGGATTCCCACATGGGAGCAGCACTGCTGTCAGAGCCGCTTTTATCCGAGAGAATCTGCCAAATCATTCTTTGGAAACGCTCTCATGGCTTCAAACGCAGACTTATAAACCAGCTAAAAACAGACAAACGACGCCATCACTGGCAAATATAAGAGGACCGCTTTAAAAAAAGAAAAACACGGCAGGACAGTGGGAGGGTTGTATGGGGGCCAGATCCCTATCCAAGACATCTTACATCTCTTCAGTCCACAGACTTCCTTCCACCCCTCCTTCCGTTTCCTCCTGCTCTGCCTTTCTCCCATTCTCCATCTTTCACTCTCATGGGAGTGACATAGAGGCTGTCGCCTGGTCTCCTGCCCCGCCCCTTTTCTGCGTCCCTGTGGGAACGGGGACGTCCAGGTAGTGATGTCGTGGAAGAGGAACTACTTTGCCTCTGGTGGTGGAGCGACCGGCGGGATGCAGGGGCTGGTGACCCCGAGAACCATGACCTCCATCGCGCCAAGCAAAGGTCTGAGCAACGAGCCGGGACAAAACAGCTGCTTCCTCAACAGTGCTCTGCAGGTGAGTTGGGTGAACTCACAAACGCAGACCAACTTTAATCTAAAAGCATAGGATAATTCTCAGGAATGAGCTGTGTTAGGGCCTCTTGTCTCTTTAAATCCAGATAATATGCTGCTGGCCACACTCCTCCAGCGCAGCATTTACACTCACACGTAAAAATGGCTGCAAACAGATGTGCATTTATACAATTGTGTATCTTTGAAAAGCAGAAGTAGAGCCTCCTGCACAACCAACAAGAATGCAGCAAGTGGTTTCTGGGTTGTAAGTCAATAACAAAACACTTGTGTTTTCCAACAGCCATTATGCAGCACTAAAACCAGCTCACCAAATGCTTGTGTTGCTAGGTAACCAGACTGAGCTTGGCTGGGGTTGTTTGGTAATGGTGAAGACTTAACCCATTTAATCCCAAATTTTTTTCCTGCAAAATAAGGGCATGCATTTCAATCCTTGGTCCTCCCTAACACCTGATATTTATAAATTATTACATTTTATGTTGGTCATGTTAGTGAAAATGTAGGTTTTATATTCAATTGTTGCCAGTGGGAAACTGAATAGTCTAAATTACACAAATCTGTCCTATTTATACACCATAGGAGACGTCATTTTGATCATTTTGAGGTTCCTTCAGGCCTAGAAAATCTAAAACATCTTATAGTTCAAGCTGTGTGGGAACAGCAAGACATATAGAATAAGCAGCAAAGCTACAGACACAAATAGCATGGTGCTGTATTATGCTAGAGGCAACAATTGTTGCCACACTTACATTCACTTATGAAAATTGGATACAATTTTCTTTATATATCAGTAGAAGACACTTGAAAGAACATATGTACAAAATATTTTATTTATATATTTTTATTGAAATATTTTACTGACCTTCTCTTGTGACACACATTTGCCTCCAGTATTACAGGCAGGAAGTAAAGAGGTCTGGTCCTGTGACCTTTCACACTAGGAGCATGAAATTGATATTGGTTAAAGTAGTCAGTCTATTATTTAATTAAAAACTTCAATTAGCTGCTAAAAGTTCAAACAATTCTTTTACAGCTCCCACAAGTTAGAAAAATGTCTGGCAGCAACTGTTGCTGGTGGGGTTAAACGGGTTGGGAAGTTTTTGAAACAGCTCGTTTTTCAGACACCAAAAAACATTAACTTGTTGTGAAAAAACAGCCGGGTGTTTCTTGTTTTTTTTTCTGGATATTTTAAGTGATATTAACACATAACTATGAAGTTTCTATTTTTCTGTCTTTTCAATATTTAGCTTTTTTTTTTGGTGTTCTTATCAACTGTCTGCACAGGAAGAGACACATTCTTGTCTGTTCTTTTGGACTGAAATGATTAATTAGATTAATCGCGATAAATCGATTATTGACTAATTTAGTCACTAACTGTTCATTGCATTCAGACTAAAAAAGCATTTGTTGAACAAAGTAAAAGAGCAGTAAGTAAACCAACCTATACAAACCTACACCGAATAATCAATAATCGACAGATTAATTGACAACTAAAATAATCATTAGTTCTTGCACTACTATCCAGGCTTTGTCAGATCAGATGATAGTCAGATATGAACTGCAATTTTCAAGTTTTACCACTCAGTTGGATTTATGTCTGAACTTTGACTAGGCCATTTTTGCACTTTAATCTGAACTACTTCAGTGTTTGATTGTATGTTTCGTGTCGTTGTCCTGCTGGAAGTTGAACTTTTAGCCCAATCTTCAGCTCCATCTGTCTCCATATTAACTCTGTGCATCCCAGCATCCCAGCATCATGATGCTGCCACCGCCTTATTTTAGAGTTATGAAGGTGTGTTCAAGTTGATTTGCAGTGTTTTCCAGTGTTTATCGAAACCACTTTCCCCAAAGGAATCACAGTCTGGTTGTCATTAATGTGCGAGGGTTCATCTTGAGTTCAAAATCAAAAGAAAACCAAGACAGCCAAAGGTTTTCTGCTCTCCAGTTTTAAAAATGTTAAATACGATTTGAAAGAGAGTGACATGGAGCGGAGATAATCTGAGCCGAATACCAAATCTGTCTGAAACCTTTACAATTCAAAGAGACGTTTTGCGTTATTCCTGCAAAATAAATTTTGCTGCAAAATCTGCATTAATTAGATCCAGTTTTAAAAATACTTTATTTGTCTAATAAAACATGAAACTGTAAAACTCATAAATACTTAATCTTATTTCTTTTTAAAAGGTTTTTAAACAAAGAGAAATATAAACCGGATGGTAATGTATTCATAAGCAATCATTTTAAATAAACGCGCTGTTTTCAAAAACACACACACAATCAAATCCACCAAAGATTTAGGGTTAGGGTTTGATGTGTTACATTGGTCCAGTCAAGACTTGAAAACTGATGTTTTCTTTCCTCCTTTTTTCACATTTTTATTTTGTGCATATTATGAAACAAATTTAATGCATTCCCTTCTTTTTCTCAACCTTGACTCTGTTGATTTGTTAAATAAAATCCAGGCGGAGTCTGTGGTTGAAATGTGACAAAACGTGATAAAGTTAAAGCAGTACAAACGCTTCCACAAAGCACCGTGCCGCATTTTAAAGGTATTTTATTTACTGCGCTAATATGCACGGCGCTGACTGACGGCTTATTCGTCAAAGTTGTGCAGCCCTGCCCATCTGCCCCTAAAACACTGCAGCAAACTGCAATCAGAAGAGTAGCAGACACAGGATTATGGGGCAGCGGAGCCGCGTTTTAGTGGCGCTCGGCTCGAGCTGACCTCAGCGTGGACGTCCACAGTGTCTATGCAGAGATGCTAACTCTGCACTGCTTACACATACATAGAAAGAAAAAAAAAAGACAATCTTGCCTCCTACCAAGACTTCCAGCTGGCTCACACTACATTACACTACACACACACACACCTACACACACACACACACACTGAAATGCCTCTTGACTGTTGGCTTGAAAGAGAGAGAGGGAAGATGGGAGAGAGGTTGGAGTAAGCTGAAGAGGGATTGGGCAGAAGCTTAGGGAGAGTTGATGAGAACAGAGGGGTGTAGATGCAAAGAGTAAAAGTTGCAGACTGCAGAGAGGAGGAGAAGAAGAAGGAGGGATGAGGAGTATACAGTATGAAAAAGACGAGGAGAGGACTTCAGGGGATACTGCTACGAGGAAGAGAGGAAACAAAGACTCCAGCAAGGTAAGAGGGAAAAGGCTTGAGCAGAAAGGGTGAAGAGACAAAGTGGAGGACAAAATGAAGAAACATGCAAAGCAGCTCCAGCAGAGTGAGAATTGGGCCATTTCAAGGACACATATGGATGCTAACACACACACACGCACCCCCCCCCACACACACACACACACACACACACACGGAGGGGACAGCATGCTTAGCTGGACACAGATGAGCGGGGATAAACTGAGGGACAGAACTAAACTGCTTTTGGCAAGGCTTTCATTGTGTGTGTGTGTGTGTGTGTGTGTGTGTGTTCATGCTTTTTTTCTCGTGCTATGGCTCAGTGTGCCGGTTTTTAATTCGTTAATCTTGGAATTTTGTTCACTTCTATAAAAGTTAAAGAGTGCCTAAGCCACCTGCTAAATGGTGAAGAGAATAAATTTACTGTTAAATGTCCAGAAAGGGCTTGATTTGGTCAAAAGGAGACCAATGCAAATAGCAGGGCAGTGACAATAGAGCTGCCTCATAAAACCTGAAGATGCATCCATTGAGTTTGAGATTCTGAAGAATAGGATGAGACAAGACTGTACTGGTATTTCTTGTTAAAACAAGGAATAATCATCTTTTTTGTTGTTTTCACAAAGAATCCAGGTAAAACACTAAATCCAATACCTGACAACAGAAAAAACAGCAATATTTTGGAGCTTCTTTAAACCGAGATAAAATGAGGAGGCAACAAGGCCTTGTGACCTTAAACTCTGCAGTATAGAAGCTGAAAAATGCAAAAACTGCTAAGTAACTTTTGATATGAGGAATAAATGACTGAATTGGATGAAAATAATTTCAGGCTGAAATATTGTTTCACACAAGGGCAGCACCTGTCTGAAGTTATTTCCAAGACTGACGTTGAAAACGTGAAAGGAAAAATCCTTCATCTCAGTATGAGTCAAACACTGACAGGCGCTGATGAATACTGAAGAAATAACATTTTTGCAAACTTTGCCATACTTCCTTCATTGCGTAAAATGATTCAGTCCTGTTGGGTCAGGCTTTGCAGTGTAATTTCTGCCACAAAGCAGAAGTTCTACAATGATCTTAAATAGTGTTTTAAGAATCGCTGATCAGTCCAAGCAGGTCCGGTTATTGTTAGACCGGACCTGCCGGACCTGCAGAGTCAATAGCAACTGATGGGTAGTTATTCTCACAACATTTATGTCTGTCGCCATTTCTTTTTTTTTCCTGAGTTTTAAAAGTATTTAAAAGTGATGACGGCTTTGTTAGTACTTTTGTGATTTTGGAACTACTTCTTCTGTTGCTTCAAAATGAAAGCTTGAAACAAAAATGCACCCAGAGTAGCAAATCTAAAGCACTTTCCTTCATTTCCATGGCACTTTAATTTAGCTTAGCTCCCAGATTAACTCTCATGCTAATGTCAAAATATTTCCTAGCGGATACTAAAAAATATTTTGAATTTTCAACATGGCGAGATTAGAACTGCAGACATTTCCTTTCATACGTTTCCTTCGGTTTATTATCTTTTTCATGAGATGCAGAAAAATGCTGCATTGCTCGTAGTATTCTGAACACAACCAATCTTATTGTGAAGCTGGTCCCAAATGTTGCTTCCTGCTTCCAGTCAGCTGGCTGAAAGAAGGCAACCAGTTTGTTTTGCCACGTTTACAAGAAACGGGCCAAAAAAAATGATCATGAACGGTGAAGATTTTTCGACCAAAGGAATGCTGTTTCAGCCAAAACTATTTTTAAAAAACAACATGCTGGCAGCAAGAGCAGACAAACTGACTTATTAACCAGCTCGTTTGGCTCTGAAAAGAGCAGAACAGAAACTATACCACAAACTACTTAAATGCTATATTAATCAGTATTTCAGTTTATCCCCCTTAAATCTTTTGCTTTTTTCTTTTAAACTTTCTTTTTCTGTTAATTATAATAAAATTAACTAGCAGGTACTAGAAAATCTCTGCCATAAAACGCTCTACCACAAATGGATTTAGTGCAAATGTAAGACTCTCTGCGGCCCACTGGGACCCCCCTGGGCCAGGAAGTTAACCCAGTTCTGCTGCAGTGGAGCCGCTGTGAGGCAGCAGCAGCATCGGCAGCACCAACATCAGCAGCAGCAGCAGCAGCAGCAGAGAAGTTTTCTCTCTGGGAATCTGAGGAAAAATAACTACCAGGTAAAATCTACATTTGTGCGTTTATCCCTCGTGGTTGATGTCTCTTCAGCAGCGGTTGGGTGGGGGGCGGGGCAAACCCTCCACGGGTCACCAGTTCGTTGCAGAAGCCACCTACATGCTCAGCAGTTTTTCATTTAATGTAGGCAAAAGTGCAATAGCCAGAAGACGTGTGTTGTGAAGTTGGCGAAACACGTGGGCTTTACTGATCAGGCAGAAATGTTTAATTTCTGTTTAATTCTTTGCTTCACGCACTGAATTAATCTATTATCATTTTTTTCTCTGCAGGGTTTTGTGCAGCATTTTATGCACTAAATGAACTGATTAAAAGTTTAGCTGTCATGCGATTAACACCTTGGTGGCTGTGCTTGAAATCCTTTTTCTTCAGTTGTATTGATGCAGTTGAATGACAGGAAATGTAAGATAAGGCATCAGCGGAGCAGAGGATAGCAGAATGCTTCAAAGTCATTTATATAACGCTGCAGTCGCCTGCATTGAAGAAAAAAAAATACTACAGTGTAGGTAACTTTCCACTATGTGACAAAGCAAAATGGTTTAGTGTTGATTATGGCTCATTGGTTTGCTCCAGGAGAGGCCAGGCGCTGGGGAAGCTTATCTTTGCTGATGCTAGCGGATGAAGAGCATTTATTTTATCACTGGTCTAACACAGACTAACAACCCTGCACAACTATCAGACGGTTGAGTCACCAATCAACCCAACAGCACATCTTTTAATAATGGGAAGAAGTGCAACTTAACAGAAAAAGCCCCGGCAGATCCAAAGGGGGCTACCCTAACACCGTTTTCTCATGACTAATTTAATAGTTTGCAGCATATTTCCATTGTTCTTGCATCACTGCATGCGACGCCTTGCAAACTCATTTCGCTTTTTTTTTTTTGCATATTTTTATGGGTAAAGCCACAAACTTTACAGTGTTCTATTTGGGATTTTAGGTGGAACACCAAAACAAAGTAGTGCATTGTTGCATTGGAAGGATGTGATAAATGGGTAAAACATTCTTAACAAAAAGAAAGTCCGAAAAAGTGTGTTGTGCATTTGCATTTAGCGCCTCTGAGTCAGTACTTTAGTTTGGACTGATTAGAGCTGCAGGTCCTTTGAGAAATCCAGACTGTGAATTTTACTTTGAAAAGTAGGCTAAGCTGAGTCAGATTAATTTGAGAGCATCCATCAATGCTGATTTTCCTGAAACCATTACAGAAGTTCTCAGTGGTATTTAGGTTATCTTGACTTGGACTGGGCCGGTCTCAGATCTGAGTTGATCTGAGACATTTCATGGGATTGCAGTATCGCTGGAAGGTGAACTTTGACTCCGAGTCTCAAATCTTTTGCGGTCTCTGTTTTAAAGGAGACTTATTGAGCAAAATTTACTTTTTGCATGTTATTTTTTAGTTTCACTTGGATCTTTACTGCTTCCAAAATCCATTGTAAGCACTTACAAAACTATAGAGTCGTTTTTTTTTCACAATAAGTTTATGTCTTTTGGTGCCTGGAAAATGAGTGGTTTCACAACTGACATATTCGACATGCGTTGGAACCCCAGCAAATCCCAGCCCTGTTACCGAGCAACCCCAGACTAGCATCAGAGCACACAGAGCGGTATGCGCTGTACAATGGCGGCTGGAAAACACAAGTGTTTTGTTGTTGACTTACCATTCAGAAACCATGTGCTGGATTCTTGTTAGTTGTGCAGGATGCTCCGCGTATGCGTTTCAAAAATGTACGGTTGTGTAGTAGCGCATCTGTTTGCGGTTATTCTCACATGTAAGTGTAAACGTAGAGTTAGGGCGCCTGGCCAGCAGCATCTCATTTAGATATAAAGAGACAAGACGCCCTAAAACAGCTCAATCTGAAAGGAGCTCAAAAGAATGTCACTATTTAAGAATAATTTTGTGTAAAAAATATACAGGAACTATGGCATGAAAACTGGCAGGAGGTTTTTATTTGTGAAATATAAACTTTGGAAAATTACTACGTTGTTATATTACTTAATAAAAATAATAAGAACAAAAAATGTCTGAATGTTTGTGGTTCTCATGTTAGGAAATGTTGAAAATTTTAACTCTTGTGGATACTTTTTCAGTCATTTGAAGCTGTTTTTGCAATACTTTATATCACAAGAAATATGCCATATTGTCATTAGATTGTGAAGGAAGATGGATGAGAGTTAAATTTTCCAGCATGGAGATTGAAGAACAGAAGTTTTTGTTGTTTTAATTTTCTCAACAACTGATTTAATCTTTACTTTGAATAAATTCACCTTTAACATCGACCTTTCCTGCTATTTAAACCTCACTGCTTCAGTAAAAGCTCATATAAAATGAACGAGCTGGAAACTGAAGCCCTGGCTGTGGCACAGACAGCAGCATCCTTTAGTAATCAGAATGCAGTGAATAGAGTCGCCGCTACTACATGAGGTAATGTGAGAGCAGAACAGTAGGAACAGGACATGCAGGGCAGAGGTCAGCGGCGGATGGCGGCATCAGGCAGGTGTTGTATTGCAGGTCAGGATAAAGATTTACTTTGTGCAGGAATCGAGGCGGCTTGTTTGGGTTTGTTGCAACACTTATAGTTCCCATCATGAAGGATTGCGGCGACGTATTCTTCGTAAAAAGTTTTTCTCTCACATTAAAAATTAGGTTTATAATATTTCTATATCATTTTAAACTGTAGCAGCAGAGTGTTTTAGTTTGACTCGATGAGAAGAGAGTCTATTTAAAGAAAATGTATCTTGTGTTAGTACTAACATTACAGATAACCCATTTTAATTTGTTTTTAAATGCAACAGTCAGGGTTTTCCCCAGTGTATTATAAGCCTGGCGGGCCACCAGAGAGTAATATGCTCCCTCTCTCTAAGGGAGAGTCCAGACACCCTACGGAGAAAACCTGTTTCGGCTGCTTGGATCCGCCCAGAATGGTCAGATACAAACGGGGAGGGGACCCTGGGAATCTGATCCCACCACAACAGAAACGTCCAAAACTTTGATAAACATTAAACACAGACTGGGTTCAAATCTATCCCAGCATTACCGCTATAAATAGAAAATATTCACTTCTAGGACTGACACCTCCTAGAACGCCTAAAGAACTTCAGAGAAGCAGATTAAAGAAAATTTATATTTTTATGTTTTCATGGCTCTTCAGTATAAACAATTATATTATCTGCATAGAAGTGTGCATTCGCCAGATGTAAATGTTTATTTAAATAAATAGAAAACGTGACTGGCCTCAAAAATAACCCATGAGCAACACTTGTGTTCACCTCCACAGCTGACAATTTGTATCTCAGACCGGGTTCTGCAATGTGGTTCAAAAACCGATAGATACAGCCATTAAAGCAGAAAATGATGACAGCTATTAGCCAATGTGTCTGTAATATCCCCAACGGGGAAATTTGTATCACAGCCAGCAGAAAATACATTCATCAACAATAAATACAATGAATTAGTATGATAAAAAAAAACATGACAATATAGACATAAGAACTATTTTGACAAAAGAAAAAAATACGTAAAATGAAACATTTAAAACAGGGGTGTGAGACAGACTCATTTTTATTTTGGGCCTCAAGATGCAAGATCAAGATCAAGAATGTCCTCAAAGGGCCGGTTGTGGCAGAATGTATTGATAAAACCAAATAACAATCTGTGAAATTGTTGTAAAATAACCATGTCTGCATTTGATTATTACTTCTTAATGAAATATATTGAGCATTTTTTCACACTGATCAGTCCCTCCAGGATTTAATGATTATCTTTATGACATTTTGCAATCAAAATTATTGTTTTTGTGGAGCTACTTCCAAGAAATTTTACAAAATGTTTGTGCTTATAGTAAATGTTACTTGCCAAATGGAGTATGAAATTCTGCAGCCTGCAGGTGGGATTTATTATCATTTAAACTCAATATTTTTGAGCATTGTGGAAAATTTGCAATAAACTTAAAATTAGCACAAAAAAGTATGGGGAAATGCTGGTTTTGTGTCTCAAAAAACTGGGAGGACTGACTGATGTAAGTTTGCAACACACAGATAAAAATTGCTCTAGTTTGATTGATAAAGTAATATTTGCTCACACAACTGTAATCTTGAAGGTTCCCTATGCCGTATAAAAAGTTATCGCGGGTCGGGTTCGGCTTCCAGGCCTCGAGTTTGACATGTGATCCAAGAAGTTGGTAACAGCAGGTAAAAATGAATTCTTAAATTTGTTGGTGCTGCAGCTTTTGAAAGCAAATCTGCGTCCTGAGGGGAAACTCTGCGAACAGGGGGTTGTTGGGTTCAGCTGAAATTGCCTGAGCTTTCTTCAGGGATCTGTTTTTGTGCAGAGCGGAGATGTTGCTCGTGTGACGTGACGTCATTCTTATTCAAAAATTAATCTTTTAAGTTATTCCAGTTGTGTAGCTGTTAATGACTGTCTTAAAACAGGCAAATCACATTTTAACAAGATATAGTATTAATAAATAGAGAAGAGGCAATTAGAGAAGGAAAGATTTCTAAAGAGAGGGAGGTGCAGAGATGGTGCACTATCCTCGCGCTTGCTGCATTGCTGTGCACGAACACGATGGAATACGCTACAGTCAGAGGAGGAGTTCAAATAACCAAGAGGAAGCAATTGAACATATAGGACTGAGGTCAGCATGCGGTCTGTCATCTGCTGCTTCCTAACCCGTGTCACTCAGGCCGAAAAACACTCTGCGCTCGTGTCTCTTTAACTACATGCCTGTAATTTACCAATCTCAGTCTAAGCCTTAGGGACACTGAAGCGTCAATATTATCTTTCAGCTGACTAAATGAATGTGCTAATGGCTCTTTCCTTTTGATTTTGCACCAGAGAGACAAAGAAGGACACTCTTCTTTCACTTTCTCTCCCCCTTGTTGCTGAAGATCAAGAAAGCAGGAGAGGACACTGTGCAGAAAGATGAATTTGTTTAATTTTGTGATATTTCGAGCAGAAATGTCCCCGACAAGAATTGCTGATATTAAAAAAATAAGTAAATAATAATAAATAAATTTAAAAAAAAGCATCCTTGAAGCTGAGACTGAATACAATTTATAACATTCAGCTCAATCCTTAATTTGTGTCGTTCGCTGCGGTACCCGCGTCACATAATCAGCAACCGTTCCCCCTCTGGGAAGATTAAACTAATCGAGCCCAATCAAGAAAGCTCTGCGCACAAGCAGATGAATGGGGCTGAGGTTGCCATGGTGATACCTGAGCCCGACAGCAGAGAGGTAACAGAAGGGTTCCTCGCAGCAGCTGTAACGGCCTGTTTGAGCTCAAATGTCAACCAGAAATATCAGAGCAGCCTCAGCACTGTGAAACCAACACGCAGCCATGTGGAAAGTTTGCTCCTATTTTTGCATCGGAAAGTGAACATCACACCAGCCCAGTTTTGCTGATTTCCACACAGTTTATTTAATATGAATTAGTTTCCTCTCACTGTATTCACCTGCACAGCATAAAGGGTTTTGTTGGCTGTAAGATCTGATTCTGATGCTTGTTTAACATTTATTGCTCCAGTTTTGTTAAAAACATTTTTTTTTTAAATAAAACCCACTGGAAGTGAGTTGAAGGGATTCTGGGGTTTTGACAATAAAAGCTGCATCAGCAGAGATTTAGCATTGGAAAACTGGGTTTTATTCCCACTGTTGTCCAGGAATAAAGCAAGAACAGGATAATTAAACACATTATGGAAAAATAGACCTACATTGATTATCAATATGAACGTTACAAAATAAAGAAAAAAATCCAAAGAGTTAAAGGTGGGGGAAAAAAATGACTAAAAAAACATGGTTCTTCCTCCAAATATTGATTCCTGAACTCTTCCTGAGTTAGTATTGTTGTTTCTTTGCATTATTTGAGGTCAGAAAGCACTGCGTCTGTCTGGTTATTTTAACCATTTCTCATTTTCTGCATATAAATTTTCCCTGGAATTTCAGAGACATGTTACCAGTAGTTCATAAAATAAAAGAATAACGTTCATTTTATTCAAACGTATAAAAAGTAAAATCAGAGAAACTGATCATTTCAAGAGGTCTGTTAATTTTTTTAAGAGACTCCTTAAAATCGCTTTGTTTTGCACTTAAGATAAAAACACCTAAAACTCGTCATATGACAAAGTTTTAGCTTCACTTGGTTTAAATTTACTGCATTTCAATGTTTATTGTCTTATTTTTAAAAAATAATTGAAATATTTATTTTCATCTTTTAATGTATTTCTAATATTGTATAAAAACACTTAAGTGGTTAAATGAAAGATCTGTAGAATGTGTAATATTTTTAAATGCGATTAGTCGTCAGAATAATCAATAGATTCATTTAAACTAAAATAATTGGTAGTTGCTGCCCTGGTTTGTATTTACCAACGTTTCAGAGAACTGGGCAACCCGGCTGTTAGATATATTTTGGATTAAGGGAGAAAAAAGTTTTTTGTTAGAAGAACAAAAAACTTTTGTCCTTCTAACAAAAAAAGGTTGGCACAAAAGTTCTTCTAAACTTTGGTTTTGAAGAACTTTCTAAACTTTAGAAATATATTTTTTTAGAAAAAACAACATTTTTTTCAGCTTTAAAAAAATTCAGTTTTTTAAACTGCAAAAACTGAATTTTTGCTGTTTATAAAGTTTCTGCAAATCAGATACTTTAAAATCATCGCCTCGTTTGGAAGAATGAGGTGAAATACATACTTTCCTGGAACAAGATGAGGTGTGGAGGATTCTGAAAAAATATGACAATTTGCTAACACATCAAGGTTTAAACTAAATTTTTGTTAAATTAGTTGGTGCTCATTTATATTTTCTTTGTCATATAACAAAGAGACAACTCCCTTAAATTTAAAGTAAGTACTGCTCTTGTACACATACTTTCCTTAGTGATGTTTCAGCGCCTCTAATTAATTTTTCTGATTGCCGTGCACCTGCAGATATAATCAGACTGAATGTGATGTTACCGTGGAAACTGTGAGCCTTTCATGTAATCAAACCAAAGATGACAAACCGTTCCAACAGGCAGCTATTTAGGAAACTCCTCCAGGTGGTTATTTTGGGTAGACCATCATCCTTTTGAATGAAAGGATGTTTTAACAGCGGTTTTAATGGACTGTCTGTACTAGAGCAGCACTCAGGTCTGACAGGATTTGTGTGTTTCCCACAAATTTAACCCTCAGCAATGTTTTTCTGACTATTCATTCCTGCTCATTCTCCACAGGAAGATATTTAAAGACTCAATCTGTTTGTGAATTAAAATCTCAGTCCAGGTCAAACAAGTGTGCCTTCCTTTCATCGGTTTTTGTGGGATAAAGTATTATATCTCAACTGGATAAGTTGAATAGAATAAAAAAATGAGCGTGTGTTTTTGTTTTCCAGGTCTTGTGGCATCTTGACATCTTTAGGAGAAGCTTTCGGCAGCTGACCACTCATAAGTGCATGGAGGACTCATGCATCTTCTGCGCTCTAAAGGTACAAACAGCAACTCCTGTTTTTCTAACTAATTTTAGTATGTTGTTTTTTCTGTAAAAATCAAAACCAGTCCGTTTTTTTTTTTACAATGTTTATTTGTTATCTGCTGCCTGTAATTAACATGGAATGGCATTTGAATTTAATCAGGGAAAAACACAATTACTTTGTGTAAATGTCCTGAAGAAGAGTGTAGTACAATATTGATTGTGCATACAGTAATATTGGGCTTTTACAGATGCCGTAGTTCTGGTTCTGCGCATGCGCGCATGGGATAAGCGTTCTGGCGCTGGGGTTTAACGCGTTACTGCTCTGTATGCTAGCGGCTAACGATTATTAAACCAAGATATCAGGAAAATCAACGGGACTCTTTATTACAACAACACACAACAAAGGGAAATATTTTCATAAAAGAGCCGGACACGGTGCTTCCACTCCAGCGATGATTATCTAAGGAGGAAGTTCTATAGCTAGCGCAAGCGCTCGACTCCCCCTGCTGGTTGAATCTGACCTCTGCATCACCCAAATCCATTTTCAGTCCAAACTGGTGGCAAAGCATAAAGCCTCTTAACATCCAAAAAGAGTAAATGTACCTCTAAATGGCAAATAACCAAATTTCAATCCGTCACATTTGCTCATTTATGGCAATAAATTGTGTGAAACCGTGAAAGAAAATACATGTTTAAAAAGTGTTGATCTTCTCTTCAAAAACGGAATTTACTTTGTATAACTTAGCCGTGTCACTAACCCAAAACACATAAAGTCATTTATTTAAAAGACCATTCACTCAGAAAAATACAACAGTATCTCTGTTCTGCTTATAAATTAATTATATTCTGTGATACTCTTCTTCATTTCTGCTGGTCGAAGCTCAGATTTAGTGTTATCCAAGTCATGGGAATTTGATAAACTTGCACTGTCTTAAAACTGACCCATCAGGCAGAGATATTCTCACAGTCATTGTAATATGAGCAACAAAAAAAAAAAAAAATAAATAATCACTTGATATATCATATAATGTGAGGAAGGATATACTGTTCTGTTTCATAATCAATTTATTTATCTTCTTTTGGTTTTTTATTTGAATCCATATTTTTCTTTTAACTTCACTGACAGATTAAGCACCACAAAATGTGGACTAGAAACCCATCATCTCCTTTAGTCCATTTTTATCAAAAAAGTGAGACAAGTGTCTCAAATTATGTTATCAATCAAAAATATTTTTTTTCTGCTTTTATGTGTTGTTGAAAATCATTCATGTCCTTCTTAATAATCAATGAAAAATATATTTATTGAAATGAATGCAAACAGACTCTTTTCACATGCCAAACATGGAAGAAATGTTTTGTTACAGGTAAAATAATCTGCCACTGCAACTAGTACTTTTTAAAACTAATGTTAATGCATTATTGACTTCAAACAAGATGCTATACCTTGTTACTTCAAGTTAGTTTTGTTTTATTTCAAGTGAACTAAAACTAAGCCAAAAATACTTAAGATTTTGTGATTTTTAGTTTACAGAGTCAGAGCTTTATAGAAACAACTATCTCCATCACATTGTTTAAAGAAATATTGTACAAATTGAATCGGTTTCAGAAACATTTTCACATGAACCCAAGCTGATTGGCCCCTGAATGTTGTATTAAGCATGCCAAACCCATAGGGGGCAGTGTAGCGCAAATCTCAAATCTATGTCAGCTAATGAGATTGCTTCAAAACAACCACGACTTCCGGTTAGGAATTAAACATGGCGCCAGGACATTCATTTGTGTTGACAGAAATGTAGGTTGAACTACTTTTGAATAGGTATCAAGTTAAAGCAACTATCTAGATATATCGGTGCATTATTTGTCACAGGCTGTAATGGTTGGCACTTTAAATATGTTTTCCTATGAACACATGCAAACATAAATATGGAGTTTTCTCAAATCTTCACTTTGGTATAAGTTTTTATAGATAATTGTTTTTAGTGGTATAAAGCTTTTGTGTGTATGAAAGGAAAAATTGCATAAAAAATATATTTTCCCCAAACATCAGGCTATATGTGGATTAGGCCTCAGTTGTCCTTGATCATTTTACACACAAATGTTGATCAGAACCTAAATAAATGGTTAGATTGTAGTACAACAGTTTAACTATTATTTCAGGCAATAAAAATAATTCAGTTTAATAATAGTTAAACTGAGTTATGTGTGAGATTGGTGTACTTTTGTCTAGCTTGCATATTCATATTTATTGCGCTGAATTGTTATTTCTATAAATGCACCAGTGCTGGAACATAAATGGACTCCAATACTGGAAGTCTGTCACAAAATGATCCGTCTCTTTGGGAGCAAACTATAAAGAATGGTTTAAAAGTTTCGCACAGTCCTTTGGTAGCCTGGCATCTTAGCAGTCCAGAAGATGAAGATCTGTAACCTCCTGCCTCCCTCCTAATGACCAGGCTTAATGCAGCCCCGCTCCGGCCATTTGTTGCATCAGCGCCATTATACATGTGTCTCATCCTGAAAGTGTGCGATGCGGCCCGGTGTTGATGCGCGCGCTTCACGCGCCGCTCCGTCTCCAGCGCCTCGCTGTAATTAATTGGCCCTGCTGAAATCGCTGAGCCAGCACATCCCACGCTGGGGCACTGAAATAAGGAAACGCGCACAAATCTCACTTTGCACTCCAGCCACGCACCTCAGGATCCTCCCGCTCGCGCCGCACACGTACAGGATTTGTAGCGCGCCGCGCCAGTCAGCTGTGGGTGCAGAAATGAAAGGTGGTGTCCCGTATTTTCCTGTCAGGTTTCATTAACCGTCCTGCCAGCTATCCGCTGCAACGCTGCTCCCCACAGTCTGCTTGGAGTTGATTAAAGCATCCGAATAAACCGAGGCAGACATTCACCAAATTAGCTTCAATGGAGTGTTAAATTTTTTTTTTTAAACAACTCCTCTAAAGATGCAGCAATAAAATTAAGGTTATGTTTTACTTTACTTTAGGTTGATTTGCAGCAGATGAAGGCTGCATCGTGTAGTGGAGATAAGTTCAGAGGACGCCGGTAGCTATCCCTCAAAGAAAATCACTGCAACAATTTATCTCTTTCAGCAGCAAAACACTTTCACATTTACACACACGCACACTTGGATGCAGATACCTAAGAACGCGCTGCAATAACCAGGAAGAAAAATAAAATAAAATAAAAAAAGTGAGAAAAGGGAATGAAAGAATGGAAAACTGGAGGAAAGAAGGGAGAAAATGAATGAACACGGGAGTGGATGCTGATTGTTTCTGTTTTCACACGCTGACATGTGCACACACACTCAAACACACATCTCTAACTCACTCACTCCTCCCTCCATCCTCTCTCTCTCTCTCTCTCTGTAGGGTCTATTCCCCCTCCATTCTCCTTGGCGCAATGCTGCAGTCAGCACACACACCATATCACACACATATACACAATATTGCTCACACTTTCCCTTTTCGTCCTCTCTCTCTCTTTCTCTCTCTCTCTTCCTTTCTGTCGTTCGCACACACACAAACACACACAAACACACACACACTCCTCTCCGTCAGCAGCACGACTGCATTACCTTTGCCGTTGCCAACACTCGACTTGCTCTCACTCTGATGAAGCCCATTGTTTGAGAACATTTTCACACCGTTATCATCGCAGCCATTTTGGTGAACTGCTTCCCGAATGCCACCTGAAATCAGATCTACTGAACTTATAATGAAGGACATAAACCATTAGGAATATGCTAGAATTAACATATCATGATTCCCCCCCCACTTAAAAATAGCGATTAAAGCAAAAACACATTACTAAACATTTCAACATGGACATACTTTTAGCAGGGTTTCTACACAAATTTAAAACTTTTAAAGATAATTTTGAGTGAAATTTAAGACCTTTACCTCCAAAGAAGTAAAGGCCAACTGGCGATAAATTTGCACGCAAAATAATAAAAAAAACAAGCTAGCTAGCGAGGGTATGCTAGCGGCGAGTGTGACCAAAGTTTTGCCTGACTGAAAAGTTCTGCAAGAAAAATAAAAGTAATTAAATCGTTCAGTCAAGACAAAATTTTAAGATCTGTAACTAATATATTAAAGGCTAACTTACATTTTAAAATGTTATTTTAAGGATGCAAAGACACCCTGTTCTAGAGACGGCATTATCAAAATATAAATGCAATTATCATTTAACTAGATTCATCTCAGTAGTTCTGCAGGGAGTTCAGATCAGGCCAGTTTTCAATCAGGGGACATTGATGTGACAGTCATTGGCATAGGTTTTGGTGTCTTTAGCTGTGTTGACAAGTGCTGAATCATTATTGAAAACATAATCAGCATTTTCATAAGGTTTGTCAACAAAAGGAAGCATGAAGTCCTCCAAAGAGTCCTTGTCGATGTCTGACTCTGGAGTTGATTAAACACAACAGAAGACAGGATGGCTCCCAAAATCACCTAATGGTGCAAATTAAACACTGGATCTCAAGCAACTTGGATTCTCTTCCTCCAGACTTGAATTTTGAAATAAAATTTATTTTCAATCCAGGAATGCAACTTGTGCTGGGCAGGAAAATATTTACAATATAGGAAGAAAAAATTACAAACAAATCCTAAAGGCTGCCTTAAAAATTCAGTTGTATAAGCAATATACTGAATTTTTTTATTTAATAAATAGATTTGAAAGAAAAATAAACATTTCAATGTAAAGTCACATTTTAAGGAAATGTAATTCAGGTTTGTTGCTTCAGTTTGATTTTCTTTTACCTCTGGTTGATGAACTAAAATGGACCCACTGTGGATAGAAACAGATAGTGACAAACTGTGACTGTGTGTGAATATTCTTCTCTTGATATAGTGTTTTTAAACGTCCTCAGGACACAGGGGAGACCTGCTGCTTTTCAGTCCAGCCGTCTCATCAGCGACTGAATCCACCACTGCGACTGAAAACCAGCAGAGGACCAACCGCTGTTTGGATACGTCAAGCCAAATTAGGTTTATTTCTGTCCCAGGCTTTCTCAAAATAAAAAAAAAAAATAAAAATAAAATAAATAAATGAATGCATGCTTTTTCCAGCAAAATCTCTTCCTAACTAAGAAGTAGGTCATTTTTATCCGTAGGCAGAAAGTTGATTACACTTTTATCTCTCCGTGTTTTGGTGCTGCAGCCCTCCATCCAGCTGAAGTCAAATTCACTCGTCGCTGGTACCTGTGTTCAGAAACGTAATTTCTCTCTTTTTTTTTTGCTAGCAACACTGCACTATCAGCACCAATATTGCAATTTTAGCTATCTTAAATACATCTAAACTCAAATAGAAATTTATTCAATTCAATCTAGTTTAGTCCAGCTGATGTCAATCCAGTTGAATATTATTTATTGAATTTGATTCAATTTAGTCCATTTAAATCAAGTTCAATTTATTCAGTTTACTTATTTAAGTGAGTTAAGTTTAGTTAAATTCTGCTCTGTTCAGTTAGTTGAGTTTAGTCCAGTCAAAATCAGAGATTTTCTTTTCTTTTTTTTTTTTTTTTTTTTTTTTTTTTTACAATTTACAGTTGAAACCAATTATACTCAGTCTGATTTGGTTTTCAGACCATTAACATGAAGTCCTGGAATGATGTAACTCCTCCAACTTTGTTAGTTTTGAAAATATTTTGTAGACACCTTCTGATGTCCAAAATATTCGAATTTGCACAGATTATAGAAATAACAAAAAATGCAGTAAGGCTGTAAGGAAGAGAGTGTCAGGTGTACTTCATGTAGAAGCAGTGTTTTTGTTCCATATCTAATCAGTGAAGCTTGCAAAAAGAAGCATATATTTTTATGGATTGGTTTTGCAGACTGCCAGGTCTCTCCATGATGTCCTTCACATTGGATGCTGCCCTCAAAACATACTTCAGTGGCCTAGCTTTCTCTGTTAGCCACCTGGTTTGGTTTCTAATTCATTGCTACAAAGCTCTCTCTGAGCTGCTTTATTTTGTTTGAGCAAAATGCCATTTTTTATTTACATGTTGTGATATTGAAGCCTCGGTAGTGTTTGTTTTATCCCTGTCAGAAAGTGTTGTGCAGCACTTTAGCTCTTGATAGGTTCACAAGTTTTCTTACTTCTTTTTTATGGGTCATTTAGAATAACTTGGTGATCCAGGAAAATGCATTGACAGTTTTTTCGCTGTTTTTGTTCTAGCTCCAACAATGCAGAGGCGTTTCAGGAGCAGCGTTATAGTGCGAAATAGTTTATATTTGCTGCAGCAGATGAAAAATTAATGGATTCTTTATATTTGTGTGCATTTGCAGAGTATCTTTGCTCAGTTCCAGTTCAGCAGCGAGCGCGTTCTGCCGTCAGACGCACTGCGGAGCGCGCTGGCCAAGACTTTCCAAGATGAGCAGAGGTTTCAGCTAGGCATTATGGATGACGCTGCCGAGTGCTTTGTGAGTCTGCAGCAGCAACATGGCATCACATATGCACACAGTGATTTTTTTGTTAGTTCATTTAATATACATATAAGTATATTTTCATAACCAACAGACTAATTCAAGGAAAAGAAACATCCTCAATTCCACTCTGTTTTTTTTTTGTTTTATCTTAGCATGTACATTGAAAATCCTTTGTACTCCGGTCCAAATGCATGAAGTATATTAGCCCTCTTGATGACTTTGTGAGTGCATTGGGATCATAAATGATTTTTTTCCAAAACACTCAAAAGTTTTTTTTTCACACTGCAGAGTTTTGAGGAAAGAGATTAATTTAATACAATTTCCAATGTGGAAAAAGTGAAGCACTGTGAATGTTTTCAGTATGCAGAGTAAGAACATTTCTATGGAAGTCAATAAAAAGTTTATTTTTTGAGTATCTTAAACTGTAAAACTTAGTAAAAAATATTATAGATAAAGTATTTATCCTTTTAGTTCTGTGTGGAGCGGTTCCTAACATTCTGCAGATCAAAATATTATTTTTATAGCTGTAACATCTTTAAACTTCCTTTGTGCTACTGGTTTCTTCCAGGGAATTTCAGTTGTTTTCTCCACTCTTTGCCCTCTGTGTGTGTGTGTTTTATGTGTGCTTCTGAGAGGTGCTGTCTGATCGATTGGTAGTAAATGTGTTCAGTCAGGGAATCCGTCGGCTTCTTATGAAATATAGATGCTGCTCCCACGGTCAGATTAACAAGAGCACCAGCAGAGAGGAGCAATCAAACCCACACACACACACCCCGACACACACACACACACTCACTACATGTAGCACTCTTAAAACCACACGGCTCATATGTGTAAACTTTGTTTCTCAGGAGAATCTGCTGATGCGTATCCACTTCCACATCAGCGCGGAGAGCAGGGAGGACATCTGCACAGCCAAACACTGCATACCACACCAGAAGTTTGCCATGACTTTGTTTGAACAGGCAAGTAATTAAAATAGAAGCGATTGTTCATACGGAAACCCAAAGCTAATATTTTGCTTTCTAGACAATCCTACCACCAACTTGACCCATATATTTGTTCAAATATTTAAGAACTCATTGTCATTTTGCCTTCGACTGATTTAATATGTATTATCAGATCTCCTGTGCCTCAGAATAGCATCAGATTGTGACTTTACTCAACACTGGTCATTTAAACCTTGAGGGAAGGAAAACTGTAATTTAATGCATTCATCTCAACAAGGGGTCACGTTTGGGGTAACCATTTAAAAATATAACTCTTTTTCACTTTAAGTATATTTCCAGTGGGGCTGTCAGCACGTGCAGCTTAAGTAATCAAAACTTAGTCCATAAATTATGGTGTGAGTAATAAAGTGCAATAGCACAGAGAATAACTATAAAATATACAATAAAGAATCGTTAACAGTCAAAGCTGGTAGATGTTTCCAAAGACTTTCACTGTCTCTGCAGCAAAAGGTGGTTTTATAAAAAAACTGACTTCAGAAAAGTCTGGAATTTGATTTGAACATTTTTCTGATCTGGAAAATTATGGAAAAATGTGTATTTCAAGAGATTGTTCAATACCTGATTGTGTAAAACTTGTGTGTCAAATTCAAGGTCCGGGGGCCAAATCTGGTCCGCTGCAGCTTTTCAGGGGGCCCTTTTGACTCCAGATTGCATCAATAAGTTCTTCCAGTTCTTCACAAATCTGCAAAATGCACACAAAATAAACAAATCTCCACTTTTTTCTGATTTTATTGTAAATTTTCTCTGAATTGGTCAAAACATAAAGTTGAAGTGACAGCTGCCTCAACCTTACGTGATGTCAAGTCATAGTCAGTAATAGACACGGCGAGTAATAAAAAGTCACATTCAACATCATATATTACCGCAAATATTGTAAAAATTCCTAACAGACATCTCTAGACTGGCACCACAAAATCTGCAGATTTGACAGCAAAAAACCACTAAAACAATCACAAAATCCTGAAGGAACAGCTATTGTTTGATATTTTAATAGTTTAATTGGGTTTATCAATATATTCTGGCATGACCGGCCGTTTAAGAACATTCAGATTTTGATATTTGCCAAAATGAAAATGAGTTTGACACCCCTGATCTGAGACATTCAACCATCTAATGAAATACATAGAAGTATGAGCTTTGGATAAAATCAGAAAAAGGCTTCAGGCAAATAAATACTTTAATAAAGACTTTCAGCCAGTTGCCTCGGCTGATTTCTAACATCTTCAAAAAATAATTCAAGGACGTTTTTTAGTTTTCAACTTTTTCACCCAAAATTTCACATTTAAGCTAGTATTTGTTTGTTTGGGTTCTTTTAAAGATTTTTGTGGGAAATCATGCATCTGGACCTCCGCTGGTCTGACTTACACGTGCAAATCCAGTCTTCCAATTTCTTTACCACAGCAAAGATTCAGTGACAAGATGGGAATCTGGACTTTGTTGGCTTGAATCGTTTCTTCATCCGATTAAACAGAAACGGCTCTGCACAGCAAGCTCTGGCCCTTGTTTAGATCTAGAACATGCTTGGAGGAAGAAAAAATAAGAAACCCTAAATCATTATGTGATTTAACATTTGATGGCCCCTAACGAGAAAATAATTATCAGAGAAAACGATGTCCTGTAATGAATCCCAGGATGTGTTTCTTCTTACAGTGTGTGTGCAGCAGCTGTGGAGCCTCTTCGGACCCCCTGCCCTTCATTCAGATGGTTCATTACATCTCCACCACGTCCCTCTGGTAAGTCCACATTACACACACACACACACACACACACACACACACACATGCGGGTGAATACACACGGTGCAGTAAACCTGGAAGCAAGCTGAGGCTTAATCATGGCAGTAAAAGAAGGTACAGCGCGTTCTTCACTTCTCTGCATGAGCCCCGGCCGAACGCGGAGAGAAAGCACACATGAACATGTATGCGCATACATCATGCGCGTGCTCATGCGTATGCAGGAGCAGGTGAGCGTGTGCAAACGAATCCCAAATGTGAACGAAGGAACGTCCAGGCAAGTCCTCACACAGTCAAGTGTGTGTGTTACATTAAAATCTCCCACGCTCCAAGTTAATGAAATAAGAAACTTGGTAGCAATCAATCAGTTGCAGCCAGGGAGTAACAAAAATCTATAAGTAAAACAGCGGAGCAGAACCACCAAATGAGAAAATGAAACAAAACATCCATATCTATCCGTTTGGTAAATAATCGAAGCAGGAATGCAGGGTGAAAATACAAGTAAACAGGTAGCTCAAGCACAATGGAGCAGCCTCCCCCGTTTGTGCCTGTTAACACCGCCAGGCTATTTTTAACCTCACTGAGGCCTGCTGTTTACGGCCTAGAAAGCAAAAAAGTCAGCATAAGTAAGATAATCCAGGGGTGACAAAAAATAGAGAGGAAGATATGTGGTTCAAGCACGGCTCAGGCATAAGTAAACAGAAATAAGAACGTCCTCTTGGCTGTGGCGTGGCATTTTCCTGCTTCCCCTAAAAGAGAGCAAAGCTTTAATTCAGCAGTGGGAGGGAAGGGGAAGGAAGGAGAGATTAAGATGGTTTTTAAATTTGTGTTATTATTATGATACCTACAAAGCTCTGAGATGTGGACGAGAGCCTATAGGGCAGTTTTAAGAAGCCTTAAATTAATTACATTAACTACATTAATCACAGGTCTTAAATGTTTTAGTGACAGGACTATTTAATCTCAAATATTCTCAGTAGTTTATTTTTTTCTGTTTGTCTGACAGAACAGTCTCACGTTTGTGTTACATTCAGACGACTTTATTATTTTCGGTGACTCAAACCGGTTGAGGCTACCGCTAACTAGCTGCTAACAATCCCTTGCTAGCCAGCTAGCTTTTTGCAAATATCATCTTTGCCACTGTGGGAAAAAAAAAAAAAAAATTAGCACTACTGCTACACAAAATATTACATTTCCTTTTGTAAATTTCTAAGATCTAAAATTTAACTCATAATGGTCTTAAAAAGGTGTTATATTTGAGTTGGTGAGTCAAACCTGTAGCTTCACATTCACAGAGATAAATGATGTATGGATGAGTTTATAATCAGAGGACTTGAAAACAGATACCAACTGTCAGGTTTCTCATGTTTAAGTTCTGTTAGCTCTTTTCAGTTAAGGTATTTTAAAAGATCACTTTGAATTAAAAGGAGATTTTATATGAGGTCAAACTTTAGATGTGGAAACTGAAAATCACTAGTTTTAGTTTAGCCGTCTTCCTGTTATCCGCTGAAAGTCTTGCCTAAATGAACTGCTGACATGTAGAAAAGTTGTTTTCTCTTTAAACATCTTACATCTCTGTGATGAATCTCACTTCCTTATAAGCGCTGGCACTGCAAAGAGTATTGTTATCAATGTGGTGCGTTCACCGACCTGTAGAAGATCCAAAATTGGAATTCTCAACTTTTGGTCACAAATCGGGGCTGATTAAACTGAAAATTTAAACGATTTTAAGATTCTGGCCTTATTCTAAGAATTTATTTTTTTATTCTCTTGGAATGTATTTTTGTTATTTTCTCTGCAAAAATGCAAAATCTTACCAAGTATTTTTGATGTTGTTTCTAATCCAAATATCCCAGCACACTTGAAATAAGAGAAAACTAACCTGCAAGTAAAATTGTTGAAAATATTCAATTTCACATATAGGTTCAACAATGTTGGTTTTAAGTCTTCAGCAGCAAAGTGTGTGATCTTTTCCTTTCGCCTTTTCTCTCCTGTGTGTCAAACGCTGCAGTAACCAGGCGGTGAGGATGCTGGAGTGCAGAGAGAAACCAACACCGGACATGTTTGGAGAGCTGCTCCGCAACGCCAGCAACATGGGAGACCTCCGCAACTGCCCCGTGAGAGCACAAACACTTTACACATGCACTATGATATCACACATTAACATTAACATCTGTTTTGGCCTTCCCACTTAAGCTTATCTTTAAAAAAGTAACATTTTTAAAACAAAATGAATTAATTTCTAATCAATTGAATAGAGAATCAATCTATGCCACCGTATCACAATAATTAGACAATATTAATGAGCCCGACATCTGGCAGTCATCAGGTACGTGGAGAATCGTGCGTGGAAATGACCTAAGATTACTTGTGAGAACATTTTATTTACACCGCAAGTGGCTTAGCAATGATAAACACTGCATTTAAAAGTGTGTATCTGGAAATGAAGTGTTTACTTTTGGTAATCAGAGCTGTACTCTGAGCAGGAATGGCTGCACACTTCAGATCAGTGCTTTGTGTGTCACGAATCAGATGTTTTCTAAAGCCAGAATCGTCTCCTTTTAAAGCATGAGAGCTTTCTGAAAGCAAACAGAGGTTTTATAACCGCAGAGATGAGATCAGTAAAGGTGAGGATCTTGAATGTTGAAGCCAGAGAACATTAATAAAGCTGAAGTGCCTCTTAAAATCTAAGTGCTTCAACTTGAAGAGAGTCATTTCTGATCAACAGACTTGATGCAAAACTGTTACTTGTAATTGAGGTATTTTTCATTTCTTATAATAGTTGTTTGCACAACAGATCTTTTTGCGTGTTGCCTTAGCATTTTTATTTACCTTAGGTGATCAATATGCTCTGAACTTGTTAATTTTTAACCTTTTTATGCGTCAGGAAATTGTCGCAGTGATTTGGTGTTTAGGTTATATAATTTAATTTAAGTTTATTTGATAGGGACAGACACACATCGACACAGACAAACTGAACAGAACAGCGGTCCCATGTCTGGGTCAAAGTGCAATAGCAACAGCTAATTCCCAGGACTTGTCCCGAGATGGGCTTTTAAAAAGTACCTCTAAAAAATTTAAGTGATAATCACTTAAAATAGCCCAACATAATGTTGACAACATATAACCATAACCAGAGTTTTGTTTGTTTTTGGAACGTACTAAAACTGGCTACGGACTTTAAATCAACAGGAAGTGAGTTCCAAACTACAGATCCTCTCACGGACAGAGCACTTTGAGCAAAAGTGGTTCTTCGAAGGGGGCCTTATGGTTTCCATCTGAAGCCGCACTAGTAGATCTGCTGTTGTCTCTGTATGCAATCACTTAATGACTTAATAATTATAAAATAATTTCAATATTAACCTTTAAGTGCACAGTAATTACTTATTAAAAAAGAAGAAATGAAAACAGAAACATGTTTCCTTGCTTCTAGAACCATATTTAACATAGAAAACATGACATACTAATGGAGCAATCATACAGGAAACAGCTGGTATATTACATGCGTACT
Organism: Poeciliopsis retropinna; assembly: GCA_010277075.1. Taxonomy (NCBI): domain Eukaryota; kingdom Metazoa; phylum Chordata; class Actinopteri; order Cyprinodontiformes; family Poeciliidae; genus Poeciliopsis; species Poeciliopsis retropinna. Next base: position 1,923,413 of record VMRM01000023.1, read on the forward strand.
GATAGAAGAGATAATTGTCTAAATCAGTTTCTTAAACGGTGGTGCCTGCGCGCCCCCTGGTGGTCCGCTAGGTACTGCATGTAAAGGACCGTTGATTTGCCGTAACGTTAACTCAAAGTGCTCCACTGCAGCTAGCTTACTAAAGAGCTGTGTTTAAAACGGATAAGCGACCCAGACGGGTCTCTCAAAAGAAAAACTGAAGATACCGGAGGAAAGAAAACAACGTATATGATCGGAGGAAGCGAAGTCATACTTGCTGAAGGTTTTGACGTGTCGTTCACGAGCGACTCGGTTCAAAGCCGTGAAAGGTAGGGACTTCCGGGTCAGTTAGCAAGAACTGTTCTGTGTTTTTATGACTTTGCCAGCTATTGTTATTTTTATTCAATTAAAAACAGTTCAGTTAAATTATTAAAATACAGTACATACAAATGATAGAAATGGGTGGATAATTTTTATATTTAACAGTGCAGAAGAGGATTTTTTGTTTTTGCCAAAGCGACTAAAGTCTATTTTTAAATTACAAATAGTCCTAAAATGTTATTAATGCTATTAACAGCTTCTTTTTTTATTTCCATGTGTTTGAAAACTTAAGAGTACACACGTTCAGAATCCGTAAATAACAAAAAAAAAAAAAAAAACATGCCGGTCACATTAAAAAACAGCAGCAAAAACACTGATCTAAATCATCAAAGAAACTCAAATAATCACACCTCCACCACCGTGCTTTCTGGGTGGTTTGACTTGTTTGTGTTGATGTTGTTTTTTCCACACTGTCCATTAAGGCCAACGTCTGTTCTTTATGTTTTATCTGAACAATTATGTTGTTCCAGATGTGTTGTGATTCATTTACAATAGATGCAACTTTGTTATTTTTTGGGGGTTTTGGGTTTTTTTTTTACATATTTTTGTTAAATAATGTTGAATCTGGTGTGTGTTTTTGCACATTTGAAATTTCATTAGAAGGATTATAATTTTGCATAGAATAGGTTGTCATTAGTTTTTCTTATTTTATCATAGCTTGCTTTTATAAGGAAGTAAAACCAGACTAAATACATTAGCAGTCATACAGTGTAAAACATTGCCATAAAAATATGCTTTTGTCCCTTTAAATGCTCACTGTTAACGTTCATTAGATAAAATTAGTGCATGGACACATTAATCTAATGGACAAATTAAAAAGATGATGAGTTTCCATAATTAGTTTCATAATTTCTTTGTTTTCCTCTTCTCTCTTGATGACTGCGTGTTTCATAACATGCACTTCATTTGCATTTTCTTTTCATTTTCTCCATTAAATTCTATTACTGGAGATATTCTCCACACTAATCCATAGTTATCAGTTTCTCACAGTAAGAGATCATGTTTAGGTGTTAAGTTGGAGATCAGTTTAAGGGGAGAAAATGAGTTGTTCAATTTGGATAGAACACAATGGACCAACACCAACAAATGACCACCAGTGGACTTGAAGCAACGTGGATTTTATAACTCTCCGCTCTTCCTCCAAACTCTGAGATCTTGATTTCCACATGAAATGCAAACTTATTTCATTAGTTTCATAAGTCATTGTAAAAAAATTTATCTTTAAAATAATAATTTCCAATTCCAGTTTCAGCTTAATTTGTCTGGCAGATGGTCTCAGATTTTTCTAGAATACTTTGTACACAGAAGAGTTCATGTTCGGCTCAATTACTGTGGGGAGACAACCCCTCCATCACTGTGTTTCATAGCTGGCATGAGGTGTTTCTGCAGATATGTTGGGGGGTTTTTTCTCTTCATTATGATCAGACATCTTTACTTTTCTCTTGTCTCTACATTGTGCTAGAGGTTTTGGTTATTCAGGTGCAACTTTTTTAACCGTCATCATGTTTTATGTGGTAACTGAGGCCTGTAGAGTCTGCCATGGAGCTTTTGAGGCTTTTGCTGCTTCTCTGAACATTGCATGTCCTGAAGTCGGAGTACATATGTGTGTGATGCCTGTTGATGCACAGACTCCAGGTGCAGTACGCACCTTGTGAATCTCCCACAAATTATTGAATGGGCTTTGCTTCACAAGCCCATCAAAACTCCACCATAGTTTTTTCTTCAACTCAACTTTTCGTTGGTATGGTTGGATAGAACAGCCAAGCTAACTCCTCATGTGACAGTCACTCCAGTTTCTGCACCAACACAATAATATTTTGTGTTGCAATATTCACCTTTGGGAAGTTAAACTTTAAATGTTCAGTAGCTGTAAGCCAAAATTTTCAAAGTTATCAGAAATAAGCCATTTTTTCACTTCTTGACTCTCTGAAATCTATTACTTTTCAGTGATATACTAATTTACATAATTAGTATATAAAAAAAGCTACATCTTTTTTTATTATACATAAAAGTCTGCATAAGAACAATCATCCTTTCTTTGAGTTTATTCAGGAGATGGTTTTTAAACTCCGAGTGAGAAAGCAGTGAAGTTATCATCAGACCAAATAAGTGTCTCAAAAGCTGTTCCTAATTGTGTCTGACCTCTGAGCGTTGCACATGCTCAGTCGGCATCGCAAACGTAACGGCAATTTGCAGCCAACTATTATGTGTGAAATGAGAAGCCGTGGCGGTCTGTGCCCTGCATGATAATGGCGTCGGCAAGCTGCCTTTGTGAGAAAAGGTTCATAATCTACCTAAATAGCTGGTGTACTTACACCATGTCTCATCAGCAGGACACGGGAAAGAGCAGTTCTCCTTCTTATTTCTCCGAGATTCGGAGCCATGACTGAAAGGGAGGAAAACAGGTGAAAGCAAAAATAAGATTTAAAAATTCATCCAAGCTGGATCTGTCACCTGAACCTGTGAAAACCCACACAGGATGTGTTTTTATTTATTTTTTTTTTTATGTTGGATTCAGACCTACATCAGCAGTCTGCTTGACTGTCAGCAGACTGATAAAAGTGAGATTGTCTTATTTTATGGAGCTTTTTGGGTTGTCAGGAACCACAGCGTCTCTATTCCCTTTGAAGGATGCAACAATCAGCATTCTGGAAAGCGATGGGATCATTTGACAAACAGCCCTGTTATGTAACCCGCCGACGTCTGGAAAATTCTGCATATCGAAAGGTCTGCAAGAGCAACACTTTTCTTTTATTGCTGTTAGTTTTTTTTTTTTGTGCGCACTGATTAATTTACTCAAAAAAACAGAATGCTGCTGGGTGACTGTTCTAGCAAATTTTCATCGGGGAAACACTGAATTTTATCTGTTAATCGAGTTTTTGGTATTTGAAGGTGTCATTTTTGGAAAATCTGCATTTCTTTTCCCCAAAAATGCACTCACTGGGTTTCCATAGTTAAGAGTGATGTCAGTGCATCCAGGGCAGCCATTTTGTTTTACAGCTTCTATTTGTTTGGACATTGAATTCAGGTCATCTCTGCAAAGAAGTATTTTAAATAATTAAAATTTATATGACGAGTCAAAATATCACGAGAGTAAAGTCGAAATATTAGAAGAATGAAGTAGTAGTTTCAATAGAACTGACAAAAAATTAAGCATCTATTGATGTTATGCTATGGTGTTAGTTTTACACTTTTTTTTTAACACATCAGCATCAATTTATTACTAGTAGCATGACTTTGAAATGATTGTGCAGACGGCTGAGGGGGTAACGTTAGATCTGGGTAACATTCAAGCCTTTTTCTCATTAACCCCTCCTGAGTGAATGTAGCAGCGACGGTCCAGACAAATTTGCAGTACCGTAATTCTGCGACACTTTGCGCTATCTGGAAAATTCCAACAGTTGATGAAAGGGGAGATGTTGCGCTTTCCAGCCAATATTGAGTTATTACGCTAATTTCACTCCGCTGTAGCAGGAAGTGAAATTAATCCGGGGGGTGCTCTTTTAATATATGGTAAATTACAAAAATGACTTGCAATATATTGAGAGTTCCAGTGGTTACAGATAAATGGGCAAAAATATTTACTTTTTGAAAACACTTCAAAAAGAGAGAAAAAAAGAGGATAATCAACTAAAATCAGATCTGGCGTGAAAAAGTCAGAAATGTTATTTGTAGGTCATATCGCCCAGCCCGACCGATAGAAGAGTGAGGCTGTGTGCCGACCTTGCATCCTGGACACACAGATAGCCTCTGTCCCGGCGCTGTGCCGCTCGGCTGCCGCCCTCCGGCCTGTGTTTGTGTCTCACTCTGGGAAGTGAAACGCAGAGGCTGGCAAAATACCTTCCTGCCATCGCCGGTGCCAGTGCAGGACGGCTCTCTGCCCACAGAGGGAGCGTTCTGAGCGGGACTGTGCTTAATGTGTGTGTGAGTACTGCGTTTGGCCGAGGATCTGGACACCGGGGTGTTCTCAGGCTGTTTCCGAGTCCGCTTTCCCTGCCCTGTGTGCGTGCTCATGTGTGTGTGTGTGTGTGCGTGCAGGCTTTTATTTCAGGATGTGTGTGTTTGTACCAGCTCTGCGGTGGGTCATGACTCAAAGGAAGGATTCAGAACACACGGTTCTGAACTCAACAGAAGGCCCGAGGGACAAATACAACTCAGCGAAGCACTTTTTTTTTTTTTACCCCTCTGTCGTTCTCTCTTACAATCCGTTCATTATCTCTTTTCTCCTGCCTTCATCTCCGCTCCCCTTTCTCTTACTGTTAGCTTATTTCCTGTGTGCATCTCCATGCATACTTCTGTTAAATACGGCCAAATAAAAAAATTATTTGGAAGATCTGATTTGGCGGTAAGAAATCTAAAACAAAATCAGATAACTCATTTTGAAAGTATTTAAAGCTATTATTTAAACACAGAAAATCAACTTATGGGAAGTAGCGTCAGTCATTGTTTTCCTTCAAATTGGTCTCAAGGCACATGTGTATAAATAAAAACATCATAAAAAGTCATTTTTCTTAGTACTTCAATTAGTTAAGTTTAAGTGTGTATCACATTTCAGCAACAAGGAAGTTCAAAATGCTTTAAATTGTTAAAACATCAATTATTAAACAAGCAATGCACATTACATTTAGTCACATTTATCAAACAAATATGAATCAAATATCCTGATCAATGTTCCAATCTAACTCTGTTTAGTCTTGATTTAAAGGAACTCAGCTTTTCGACAGCTTTTCCAGATCAGTTTCTAGTGGAGCATAGAAACTGGAAGCTGCGTCTCTGTGTTTGGTTCTGGTTAAACAAATGAAGCTCATACCTTCTAAACCCCAGTGGAAGCCTGTGTGCTGTTCACACCAGGCATGATGGGTCACTTGATCTGAACCAGAGTAAATCTGGACTCATCAGTTCCCATGACCTTCTGTTTAACAAAACATTTAAGTGATCACCGCCCCCAGTATCCTTCCAGATTTTAATAATGCATTGGACAGTTCTCTATCCAATTTCAGTTTTTTCTTTAATCGACTTATATGTTTTTTGTGCTTGATGCCAGTGATTTGACTGTTCTGGACAACATGGTTGTTTAAGAAATTAATAGCTACTCATTGCAGCGGTTGCAGCTAAAAGATACGCCCATGCAGTGAGGGATTTGCTTGGTCAAATGCAGGTGGTGACTTTTATTTGGCCAGGCAGTATATGGTAGGTTTGCTAAAAATCATGTTTTACTGGTTTTATGTAATATATATACTTTTTAAGAAACTGAAATTTTTGTCTTTGATTAACATATTCTCCAAATATATCACTCTGCGTCTACAGACTCTATGAGTTTCAACCTTTATTTCTGTTTTGATAGTAAAGTTTTTTTCAATGCTCCTGCATCTACAAAAAGTACAAGCCTTCTTTTTTACCGTGATAAATGAATCCTTTCTCTCTTCGTCGCAGAGTAACTGTGGGGAGGTGCTGCGTATCCGCCGGGTTCTAATGAACTCACCAGAAATCGTGTCCATCGGGCTGGTGTGGGACTCGGACCACTCTGACCTAGCAGAGGACGTCATCCACAGCCTGGGAACCTGCCTGCGTCTGGGAGATGTAAGAGGCTCACACAGCATGTTGCACACGTTTTGTTCTCTCCAATAACTATTAACGTAATGCCCATGTGGCCACATAAGCAAATGCACTTATGTGCAAGCTGATAGATACATGTGTGTAATACTACAGTAGAAATGCAAAAACACTGCAATTTGTGAATGTGAGTCAGGTATGTTAACGTCTGCAGCTGTAGGTTTAAGGCTGTGTTTGTGTTTGACTGCAGTAGAAATGAACCATCTAAGTTTTAGCTGCTTTACAATCTGCAAACAGCTTTCTGTGTCAAGATACTGGATGAGAATGAAATTGTATTACAAAAATAGTCAATATTTTAAAAGAATAAAGCCATATGATAATAAAATTAAAATAATACAAGATCAATAATATGAGAATAAAGTTGTGCTATTATGACTTCATTCTCGTATTATTTTCTCTTACATGTTTTTTTCTTGTATGTTTGTGAGCATAAAGTTTAGGAAAATTATTTTCTTTATCAATCATTAGCAGTAGCAACCTTTTTGTCTAACACAAAATATTTTCTCATCTTTCATACAACACATGTTGCATTAGCTCAGTCTTTCTCAATTCCGGTCTTCACGCCCCCCTGCCCTACATGTTTTAGGTGTTTCCTTTTTGCTACACACCTGGATTGAATATGTGGGAGATTAACAGGCTTCTGTAACACTTGATGGTCATGCAATCATTTGAATCAGCTGTTCTGGAACAGAGGTACATCTAAAACATGCAGAGCAGGGGGCCCTGAGGACTGGAATTGAGAAACGCTGCATTAGCTTTAGGTACATTTTTAGGGTAAAAAAAATGTGCAAAACTAGCTCCAGATGTTTTTTTTTTTTTTTTTTTTTTTTTTTTTAGAATTTCAGTGGCAAAACAGTTTTTGCTCTTAGAATGGTATTTTAGATTATTGTGGAGAGCAGCTATAAACCCTCATGAGAGAAACTGAATGCTGTCACCATTTCTGATGATATTCGGTGCTCCAAATCATCATTCTTTTAAGTTTTATCTGTGTCCATATTTCTCTATTTCTGTCTAATAATTTAATATAACTACCGTAAACTATATTACTAAGCAAAGCTGAAAAGGAAAGGATTTAAAATGATGATAAATGTTCTTTTAAAGCTGTGCTATGGGTTGTGAGAGAACCAAACTGTAGAGATTTAAGTATATCTCTGTGCTTCTCTAAAATGGATTTCACTTTCTGATAAAGTAAGCAAGAACTTTATCCCGTTGATAAAAAAAAAGCAAAAGATTGATAAAAATAAATAAATAAATACTGGATGGCAATGAAATTAATGTCACATATGGCAGCAAAAATGAACACTTGGTGGGATTTATTGCAAAACACAAAAGACTTTAGAAACAGTCAAGTTTTAAGCCGGTAACATAAGGTTTATAAATAATTATAGTTTTTTATTCTGAAGCTAGATCAGTCAAACTTTTGAACAGGAGGTATTTTGTGCAAATTAGTTTTTCTGCTTATAGTAAAAGCGAGCAGCACAAACATTTAAGAAAACAAAACACACTTAAATCTTTAAAGGTTATGTTTATTTGAAACTAATATATTTTCTTTTTTACACTGTTTTTCAGTCTGAGGCTGATTGGTTGTTCTGATTTATAAACTCTACTAAGCTAATAGGCAACTGAATGATCATAACCTACAAATATAGACACAAATGTAAAAATCATGCTGCAGCTGGTGTTCAAGAGTCTCCCTGTATGACAACCTTGAGTAAAAATACCACGCTTTCACAATACCATGCTATTTACACAGATGTAAAAGAAAAACATGCAATGTGATTTAATTGCTTTTATTTGAAATAAAAAACAACAATTATTCCCACCGATGCTGAGATAGTCAATAACAGCCAAATTATTGTATAGACTGGATAAAGGTGCTGTTCTCTTCTCTCAGGCAGCTGACTGGCAGTGTGTGGCAATTGGAGACAGTGCTTTTTACACTGTGTGACTGTTTTAATCCCATATTATACATTGTAATATGGGAAACATGTCTTGTTCAACTGGCAGGTTATTTCACATATAGCTAGTACTTTTTCATCAGTAGGAAATTACTGACTTAAAACAAGCTCCTATGTTTGTGCTTAAAAGTTACTTGTGAGTTTGTCTTATTTCAAGTGTAGTAAGGCATGCCCTAGAAACAAGACTAAAAACACTTGGTAAGATTTTGTGTTTTTTTCAGTGCATAAAGCACATACATTGATAAATAAATACACAGATTTTAAGTCCTGGATGTGCAGGGTCAGTCTCTTTAAACCAACTGGAAAACTGGCGAATGAAGAAACATGCAGAAAAACGCCGGAATTTTAAACATCTTTTTTTTTCCTGTGGGTTTTTACTCCGCTCTCAAACACCCACTCACCTCGCATGTTTGACCTCTGATACTCCGTGTCATACCTGAGTAATGCTGATGCATTTTAATGCAGCCGCAACGTCTCCAGCAGCATTCTGAAATGATATGTATGAATAATGGATTAGTCAACATGAATATGTGTTTTAGTGAGTCAAGTTTTTTTCCTCCTCCTTCATATTCTGTCTCTTCTCCCTTCCCTCGTTTTCATCCTGCGGTTACGGGATGAAACCTAGCAGTTGGGTACAAATCTGAGGAATCATCTATTGAATTTCTCTCTTATGTTTAGCAGTTAAAAGGGAATCCATCTGCCTCTCGTTTCCCTTCTCCTCCCACCACAGCCTGCCTGTCTTCTGCACCTGTTTCCCAAAAACACTTCTATGCTCTTTTATTCTTTAGATTGGATCGTTTTGCATCTGAAACAAATAGTCTACCGTATTAAATAGATTTTTGATTACCCATTATTACTATGAGTCATCTAGCAAAAAGAAGGAGAAAGCATTCTGGGTGCAGCTGGTAAAGTCTTAGCTCCACTCTGTTCTTGCAAAGTGACTTCTCCAGGGTTTGCCAGGAAAAAGATTGATTTGCACTGTGAAAATTATTTTTTGACCTTTCAAGCACTAATGAGTTGCAGAACTGAAGCTTGCAGCCTGTGTATTCAGGCTATATGAAAGTACTATTAAAAGCTACTAACCAGACTTTTGTGAAGTCAATGGAACTGGAGGTGAACGAGTTTCAGCTTGAGGCCTTTATCAGAGCAACAAAGTACGACGGCATCAGGGCCATTGTAGATTTGCCAAAGTAACTCTGAAATTTTTTGATTAATCCATCAATTTTCTAGAAAGAAATCAGAAAATGTCCAATTTTTTTTTATTTTTAGGAACTTTCACAGATTAATCTCAAAGTTTCTGGAGTTTTTTTGGGTTCAAATGTACTCCTTTTTTTCTGTCTACAGTGGCCATAATTTGCCGTTGTACCAGATCGTTTGTGTTAAAATATGGAAGTACCATACAAAAAAAATTCAAACGAACCATTCACCAATTCACAAATAAACTTGCTGACCAGTCCTCTTTCAGGAGGATGGTAAATGCTGACTGATGCAGTCAAATAGGCTCTGGGCTGACCCTCTTCAGATTTAAAGGGGGGAATTACCTCATAGATCTAAAACTAGTTCATATCCGGAGGTAAAAAGGAAAGTGCAAATACATATAGCAATCACAAGAACTCTAAATTACACTTTTAATGCAAATAAGATTTTCAACCTTTTGGATAGAGTCTCACTGCAGTAGATGCAGATAAAATGACCAAAGATCCTAAAATTCTTAGAGAATGATAGATGTGATGCAATGATATGCCATGCCTATTCCCAATTTTGAAATGTTTATCTGCATACCAATGGTAGACTGTGTCTGTTTGTGAAGAACAGACTGCTGTTCTTTGCCATTGCACCTTCATTTAGCGTGAGAGGCTGTTTTAGCACCTTTTCTCTTCTGTCTTTGTCAACATACCACGAGCATTAGCCTTCGACACTCACGTTTGTTTTGGTTATATTTACCCAGAATGCTCTGTGCTGTAGTTCACTTCCTGCTTTTGTAGCGGTCTCTGGTCACTTGCATTCAAACCGCGCCAGTGTTCACTTAAACCGACCCGAGATTCACTTTTTTGGTCTGCATCAGAGTTGGATTGTGCAAACAAAGCGGACTTTCTAGACAAACCAACTAGACTTTAGTTAAAGAGTACTAAACAGGACTGGTGTGAATGCACCCAAAGCGTGCAGCACAAAGTAGTGCATATTTGTGAGTGGAAGGAAAAAAAGGACACACAACTTCAGAAGGTCATGTTCCAGTTACACGCATCCACTCTGCTTTAAAAGCTGCAGCTTGCGTCGTTTTGCACAGTTCAGTTTTCGTACAGTTTACAAGAAACTTCTCAGATGCAATCCATCTATTAGGTGAGCAAAATGTCCTTGTTTTCATATTAACTCCTGTCCCCCCAACCCCTCACTGCCACCCCTCCTGCTACGGCACACCTCTCCCCTGATGTCCCCCCTCCCTTCCTGTCTGCTCCCTCCTGCTCCTCCTCTTCCTCTATCTCTCTCCGTAGTTGTTCTACCGTGTGACAGAGGAAAGGGCTCGCCAGGCGGAGCTCTACTTGGTGGGCATGGTGTGCTACTACGGCAAGCATTACTCCACCTTCTTCTTCCAGACCAAGATACGCAAGTGGATGTACTTTGACGACGCCCACGTCAAAGAGGTGAGACCGTTTTTGTCTTTCTTTGGGGAGGGTGTTCTCATGGTGCAGAGTGAGGAGGCTGCACAGTACGGCATCTGCTGCATCCTCAGCAGAGCCAGTGAGAGCAGAAAGGACAGAAACTCTGCTGTGTCTTAGTTGGAGTGCTGCATGGCCCGGCTTTTTGCTTTACCGAGGAACCTGAGAGGAAAAAATGGTGGTGGAGTTTTATTTTGGGGATTTATTTTAAGCTTAGCTTTTGTAGTCTAGGCTTTGCACCTGTTCTAATATTTTGCGGGTTAATTCGAGCAAGAGTTGTAGCGCAAATGGAGACATCCTTGACTCTTTTATCAGTCACACTTCACACTGTTTATTGCATTAGATAATTGAGGTAATGACAGAGTGTGACATTATGATTAAATCTGCCTGGACACACGTCAGCACAGACTCTGTTTGACCTTCTAATTTTCGCTTTTGCACAAAGTTCTACTCGAATGCAGACAGATGTATTCCTACCTTATCTATGTCTGTCTCTCCTTTGGCGCATATGCTCCCCTGCTGCATCTCCAGATCGGCCCAAAGTGGAAGGACGTAGTGTCTCGCTGTATTAAAGGCCACTACCAGCCCCTGCTGCTGCTCTACGCTGACCCCCGTGGGACGCCAGTGATACTGCAGGAGAGCCCCAACCCTTGTACTGGCTCCAACCCACAGCTGGAGCTCCAGCACTGCAGCAGCAAGGCTGGTTACGACAGTGAGGACTCAGGTACAGCAAAGACTAACACCCTGCTCCACATCGGGTGGGATTATTTAGCCTGTATCAGCTGCTTGCATAAGATGATTCAGCTGTAAATGCTCTGACCTTCAGTGCTATAGTCTAACCTCTGCATGTGTTTCCTGCTGGAGGCTGGGCTTGTTTGACTGGAAACAGACGGTCGGTGTGCAGTAGTACCTGAAAGTGGTGGTCTCTCCTTTGTCTTTCAGGGCGGGAGCCATCGATATCCAGCGACACGCGCACCGACTCTTCAACGGACAGCTCGAGCCACCGCACGTCCCGCAGCCGACCCCTGCACCAGTCCACGGGCAGCCGGCTCTCCAGCGAATCCCAGACCACAGTGGTCTGTAACTACGACTCGCCGCCGCTCGGTGCTGACGCTGGAGGTAAAACTACAAAGATAGAGGCATGTTATCTCTCTCAGAATCTCTTTGTATTTGTACTCAGTATCTTTTGGGTTAAAATCTCATCATCCATAGAAATCATTTGCTCTTATAATAATTTCAAGACTCACCCTATTGACTCTAGAGTCAGGAGATCTTCCACTTTTTCCCATTTTGTGATTTTACAAACACAAACTTTACTGTACTTCACTTATGTGGTAGTCTAACACAAAGTAATGCATTTTGGTTTTTCAGTTTTTCAAGGTGACCAGTTATGCTTCCTTGAACAAGTTAGGATGACTCTTTACAAAACATGTTCATTACATTATTTTGCACAAAATTATTCCTACATGATGAGATTTTAGTCTGCTCAGTTCTGTCAGGCCTTCTGTCACTTTAAATCCAAACAAGATGCTGCTGGCCACATCCTCCAACACTTTTAAGTAAAAATGGCTGCAAACAGATGCGCAATTATACAACCTTATATCTTTGAAAAGCATTGGTAGAGCTTCCTGCACAACCAAAAAGAATACACCCAGCGGTTTCTGGATGGTGAGTCAACAACAAAACACTTTGCCAGCATCCATTGTAACAGAAGTAAAACCAGATGACCAAACGTGTTGGAGCTCATAAGAGCTCATTTTCAAGACACCGAAAACAAAAACGTTTTGTCAAAAAATGGCTGGGTATTTTTTTTTCTTAAGCACTTGGGCTGTTTTTAGAAGCAGTTAAGACCCAAATGGAAGTATGAAAATGTGCTAAATGTCAATTTTGCATAATAGGTCCCCTTTAGCAGAAAAATCACATTACTATGTAGTGCAGTTGCTCTGTTGTTTTATTAAAATACATCAAGGTTTCAAGTTGTAATGTGAGAAAATGGAAAAAAGTCTTTAAAAAAAGTTATTAATATTTTAGCATTCTGTGCATGACAATTTGAATAAGCTGCTGTTAACATATTGCAATAACACACACTGCATTGTGGATTTAGTTAAGAGCAAACAAAGGTCAGATTGTGTTCTTCTTCTTCTCTATCGTCACTGCAGATTCTTCTGGTTGTGTAGCTCATTGGTGTAAATTCCCACATTTATTTGCACTGCTGCCTGCATAATTACTCCCTGTGGGATAAATAAAACTCTTATTGGTTTTATTTGCTCCTCCTTCCCTCCCTTTTCTCCCACGCTCAGAGTCAGCAGTGGAGGCTCCAACCTGCCACCCCTCTCCTCCCCTGCAGGAGACGGCAGTCTTCCTCCTGTCTTCACGCAGGCCCCTCACCTCCTCCTCCTCATCCTCTCGCCCCCTTTCCTCCTCGTCTTCTTCGGGAGTCGGGGGCTGCGAGGGCGGGGCTGGGGGCCCCCACTGGGAGGATGAAAGCACGAGCAGTGAGAGCAAATCCAGGTAAGGCAAGACTATTTTGATTTAATTCTTACGCCTAATCTCGGGTTTTTCACTATCTCTCTGGGATCAGAGCCTCGCTGTTGCTTCTGTGCTTTGGGACTAAAATGCTCTGCATAGAAACAACATTTTCTCTATTGTGATATTTTCTATTTGATTTGCATGTCTTTAACAATCATAAAAAAACACTATAAAAGTGTTAAATTGTTCAATTTAAGATATTTTACCATCACAATGGGTATTAAAAGATTTTTGTGATGCAATAGGATGAGACCAAAGTAAATCATTTTAAATTTTTCTACATGTAATGTGACATTTATCCTTGGAATTTCTACTGAAAGGCAAACAAATGTAAGTTATAAACTTACAACATGCTAAAGTACCTTTTAAATTAATTTCAGCGTTCAGTACACTTCTGTTTTCCTTGCATCGGCTATCAATTATATTACATCTAATTAACCAGAAATACAGTTCAACTGTATTTGTAGGACACGGTCCTGAAATGTGAACATGTAGAGCAGTTGCTGCCAAAGTTTTTAAAAAGGAGGTACAAAGTTATGATTCTTCTCCCATTTTTTGGACCTAAAGAAAACTTCCTGCAGCTAAGCAGATTTACAAAGACTAAATCAAATCTTATTGTACTTTTTTTTTTTTTTTTTTTTTTGCAAGAGAGCAGAAAATAAATATGATAAAAATAGCTTAATTTTATTCAAACAAAAAACTTTTCAGATGCTTAGAGTGTGATTTATGCTGAGGAAGAGAAAGTTAGTTTTTTTAAAATAATAACACACCTTAAACCTTTCCTGTAGCTAGGCAACAAGTAATACTTGAAATGTTCTAAAAATAAAGCACATATGTGTGAAGCCGTGCACTCTAAACATGAGCCAGTCTGAGTTGATCATAATTTGATGTTTTTCTGCAAATATTTAAAAACAAACATTTATGATCTTGGTTTTGTGTCAAGTGGAAAAGCAATAATTATTACTCCTGCTGCTAAAATAATACAAAATCTTGGATATTCAATCCATATCCAGTCACTTTCTTCCAACAAGAAACTGAGATACTTAAACATGAACCATGGCCTCAGACATACTGAATATAACAATTTTTATTTTTGTTATCTATAACATTTATTGACTGTTTTCACCTTGAATATTTTAAATTGAATATGCCGTCTTCTGTTAGCAACAAGGTAACGACAACATCCAGTAGCTAAAGCCTTGATTTGTGGAAAGATGGCTTTTGTTTTCATAATGCTGCAGATCTGAACAGAAATCATAAGTTATATGTACTCATTATGGTACTAAAAATAGCAAATAACTGCTAAGTAATATGTTATGGCTGTCTCAATTACTTTTTTATGATAATTCAAAGTTCATAGCATAACTAAATCATACATTTTTCAACAGCAAATCTTTTCTGCCTCCTCAGTTTGTCTGGTTAATTATTTGATAGTTTAATATATTTGATGCAATACTTCATTTTCATCTTAAAAGTTGCATTGACATGTAATATAACATGATTATATTAATTTAAACATAGGGCAGTAAAGATGTTTTCACCTTCAAATGTATGCTTTTTGTTGTATGATGATTAAATATCTCAAATATTTCTTCGTGGCTTTGCAGTGACCTGTATCAAAATGTCTTGAAAAGCAAGAAATGAAGCAAACAAATAAATAAAGTTACAGTCCAATGATATGTGAAAATGTCCAACATATCCAACATATGGCTCTTTTTATGAAGTAAATGCTGTTCTGCTGCTTGTTCTCTGCAGTTTAATTACCTCCTCCTCACTGCCCACGCCTGCATTAGCATTTGGATTCTGAATATAGATGTGAACTTTGAGTCTCTCTTCAAATATGCACTCATACTCATCAGGTTTTATGTAATTCCTCAATTCTTTGAACCATATTAATGAAGCAGTATTGCATAAATGCTTTTTAATGCTTAAAGATTATGCTCACGAGTTCCTACATGGCCCGGAAAAGTCTGAAATGTGATTGATATATTTTTCATCCGTCCAAACATGCATACCAGATAAGCCAGAAGTTAGAACCTTGACACAGCTTGACATATGAAAAGTCTTAACTGTAATAGTTTTTACTTTTACCTCATTTGTCTTCAGTTTGACACAAGTGATTTCCAGTTTGTAGAAAGACATAAATTCATTTCCTAATTGAGACAAGGACTGTTTGCAAAAAATAAGGATCCAACATTTCTAGGTGCTTTTTGGGGTTGCGAAAGCATCAGCTTACATTTTGAAAAGCATGTAGAAAATGTACATAAGGAAGATTATTTCCTTTGTTTGTCAGAGAATGCTTTGACCTACGAACTGTGTAACTCATTGCATTTTCTACAGAGTCCATAATTCTTGTGATTTCTGTCCCGGTTGTTCTTTTTAACAAACAAATTTTTCTAACAGAACCCTTAGATTAAACCTCACACTTCTAATCATCCACATCGTTTGCTCTAGTTCCTCTGGAAGCCGCTACCGGCCAACCTGGAGGCCCAGGAGAGAGGCCCTGAACATCGACAGCATCTTCACCCGAAAAAGAGACTCCCAGCTGGGCTACTGTGCTGCACCCGGCCCGTCTCTCCCCGCTGAGCCCCAGCAGCCTCTCCCCTTTGTGGGAGCTGCCACACAACCTGGACTGGAGGAAGTGGAACGGAGGGAGACCGGGGAGGTCGGGTTTGGGCTGGTTGGGCAGCCCAGGTCTTCAAGCGGTGGGCGGACTATGGGTCCTCCTGCTCCTCCACCTCTGAGAGGGGTGGAGCACCAGCCACGTCTGATCCAGAGAATGGAGAGTGGCTACGAAAGCAGCGAGAGGAACAGCAGCAGCCCTGACAGGTACGACACGTACAAATACCAATTACTGTCACTGGCTCTCAGCTACTGTTGTCCATCATATTTCCCTCTTGTGGATTCCCTTGCTTCTTTTCTGTCCAATTGCAATTTATCAACATGAAACATAAATGTGACATTAACAAGAACAAATGATCCAAAAGAGGTGCTCCGTAACAAACAATTAAACCCCAAACACATTAATCTGCTTGAATTGTCTCATTTATCAGCATTTTCCCCTTTTACGCTGCATTTCTTACTATATTCACCCTTTCTGCCTCCCAACAGGGAGGTGGGGCAACAAAAACGGGTGCTGATGTCTGGACCTTCATGGCGTTCGGTGCCCAAGTCAAAAAGCAGTGGTGCTATTATGCAGGAGCTGCCACATCCCTGCTGGGTCAGCAGCTCTGACACAGGTCTGCCTTCATACACGCAGTTACACACAGCTTCTTTAGGTGCAACCAGTTGTTTATTTAATGTTATTCTGTTCTCAGGCTCTGGGCGCAGTGAGCTGGATGAGCTGCAGGAGGAGGTGGCGAGGAGAGCCCGGCAGCAGGAGCAGCAGAAGCGGAAGGAGGCGGAGCGGGAGGCAGCCAAGGGGTTCAACCCCAGACCCAGCAAGTTCATGGACCTGGACCAGCTCCAACACCAGGGTACGGATGAAACAAAGATTAGAGCATGGCTCAACTTTTCTGTACATACAGTTGACCTATTATGCTTCCTTGAACAGGTTAGCATAGATCTCTGGGTGGTACAAAACATTTTTTGCTCAAAATTATTCTTGGATAATGGGATTTTAGTCTGGTCAGATTTAGCTATTTTGAGTTCCTGTCATTGTGAGCTATTTTAGAGGCTCTTGTCTCTTTAAATCCAAATAAGCTGCTGTTAGCCACTCCCCTTAACTCAACATTTACATTCCCACGTGAAAATGACTCCAAACAGTTGTGTAATTACAATACAACCACAGATTTTTGAACAGTGCAACCAACAAGAATGTAGCAAGTGGTTTCTTGATGGTGAGTCAACAACAAAACACTTGTCTTTTCCAGCAGCATTGTACAGCGCACACAGCTGTGAAACCAGCTGACCAAATGTGCTGGAGCTACGCTTGGGTTGCTAGGTAATGGCGCAGTACCCATGAATTGTAACTTAACAATCGGGAAGCTTTTGAAATGGCTGATTTTCCAGACACCAAAAAATCTAAACTTATTGCTGAACAACGGCTGGATGTTTGTTTGTCTTTTAAGCGCTTGAACTGTTTTTAGAAGCAGGTGTTCCCCAAATGGAAGTAGAAAAACATGCAAATTGTGAATTTTGTATAGTAGGTCCACTTTAAGTAAGTACTCTGTAAGTACCCCAGGTGGACGGTAAGTACATTGCAGTAAGTCACCACAAAACGCTATCAGTGAGCTGCAAAAGGATTTTTTCACCATAAATGGATGATTTCAAACTCTCTTCTTATCCTGATTTGTAAATGCGCCATAAATTTGTAAATGCAGCATACAACAGAAAGTTATTGCTGCCACCGAGAGAAGAAGGCTAAAAGTTGGATATTTTCAGAAAAAAATTAAATAAGTTAGGGGAAGCAAGTATAAAAATCTATCTTAAATTTTACATCTCTGCAGATATGCTATAAATAACACTGTATGGTTGGTCTACTCCATTACCATTTGGCTCCACATAGGTACACTGTTATGTAATGACCCTGTATGCTGCAAAAAAGTAAATAATCACAAAGTTATGTTGTAAGTAATCACCCCAAAGGTACCTTACTGGTACCCTAAAAACACTCTGAAGTACCCCACATATTCATACATTTGTACCCAATAAGCACTTCTTTAATGTCCTTTAAATAGCCGGTAAGTACGATGTGTAGGAAACACGATCTCTCATTTTCTGGTGTGCTTTATGTTCAGACCTAAATCGAGACAATTAATCAAGATAGAAAAATGCACTTTAAGATGTGGTCACCTGTTGTCTGGTAAGCCGTCAGAGTGACTTGTTTGACTTTCGTCTGGAGCCTCATTTTTGGGCTCCATGTGTCTCTTTGTGGTATTTTTGCTTTTTCCATGTAGCCAAAAAGAATCAAACTAGGTGTGAGCATTTATTTATCATTTGTCATGATGAATTTCTTATCATAAAAAAAAAAATTTATTGTTGTATGAATAAATCAATGAATTCCAATTAATGAAGTTTAACCTTCTACAAAAATATTGACAGGATTATTAATTTGAGTATTTTCTCTACTGTTTGTTCAATTAGAGCATCAATAACTTTGAAATTTTGTTTAAATATAAATCACGTTTCTTTATGTGCCCGGTGTCGTAAAGAATCATATAACAAATGGATATGTTATTCAGCAACTTTATTTGTATTTGTGGGGCCAGGACTGCTGTGTGATGCAGTCACAGCCATATACCTTCTTACTAAAAGAATACAGAGTTTTTATCATCACAAAATTTCAAGATAAAACTCGAAGTCTACATCGCCCATCCCTAAAGAAAACTACAGTCAATAATTTTTAGCTAATTGCTACAAGACCTTTAATGACCAGAAAAGTGTTCAAATATTGTCTTTATTATTCATATTTCAAATCCCATTTAATTTCAAATCCCCAATTTCTCAATCAAGTTATACAAAATACTAACTGTCCTTCCAAATAGTGCACCAACCCTCTGTGGAAAACAAGGCCCTCAGTGTGCGATTCATGGCTTCAGTAATTTTACGTTCTTGGGTAAACTTCCATCAAATCAGAGAGGAATGATAAACAACTTATTGCAATAGTGGTATAATTTCCTTTGTGACCCAGGAGGACACAACGATTCCAGCGTAATAATAGCCACTCTGTTAATTTACTTTGAACTCAGGAACCACAAAGTTGTAAGAAAAATGTGGTGGTATCGATTTGAAGGGATTTACCAAGTGGAAAGAATGTACAACCTGATGCAGAAAGATAATGCATTGTAAAACACAGTTGGGTAAGTTAATGTTGTTTTATTGATTTTGATACTTTACTTTTAAATCAATTACTCAGGCTACGCCTTGAACATTTGGTGTTGCAGTGCATGCTTTACATAGACTGATTCAATTACCTTCATAATAATCAAAATCAATTGTATGTTGTTCCAGGAAACAATGTACATTAAGCTTAAAAGCATAAAGAAATTAATATATAAATTTAATATGTAAAAATTGTAAATGATATCCAATAAAATACAGTAAAAAAAATGGTTAGCATCTAGGCCATTTATATTCCTTACTGATTCACTAAATCAAAAGAAATCGAATTTAAATAAAAAAATCTGTAACCCTAATTCGAAGCTGCACTACTGATTTAATGCTAATGCTAATACTTAGCTTTGATTTAATAAGAAAACGTAGAGATAAAGTCAGTTTACAGGCCTAACTTTGGGATTTATCAGACAACCACAGTATGTTAAGCATCTTACTTGAGGTCCAACTTGCTGTTTAAGTTCTTACAAAAATGGCCTTGGTTTCCACATTTTATGTGAACTTAAAACTGATATTTTTACCAACACTTTCCAAAGTGCTCAGTTTTTGGGCTTGCCAATTTGATAAATGAGAATTCAAGGGTAAAAGAGGATTTAAGTTTGAATACTATGATACTTAATTAATTAAATACTTAATGTACACTAGAAACCACAGCCATTATTTGCTAAAGAGCTAAAACCACTACTTGTTTTAGCTCTGTCCTGTTCTTAGAGCCATTAAATCAAATTAGAAATACCCATTAGGAAGGTTTATCCATCCATCCATCCATCCATTTTCTTTTCACCCTTGAGGGAAGCTGGAGAACCCATGCATGCACAGGGAGAACATGCAACTCTGTGCAGAGAGACCCCAGGCTGGGAATTGAACCCAGGACCTTCTTGCTGCAAGGCAACAGTGCTACCAACTGCACCACTGTGCAGCCCCTTAGGAAGGTTTATTGAAAGTAAAAGGCAAACAGTATGAAATAAAATTAGCAACAATAGTTTTAGATATTGCCCTGGATAAATCTCTCCTTCTTTGCCTGAAATGTTGGGGTTTCTAAATCAGATCCCGACTCCATTATCATTATTTTCTCCCAGTGTTTGCAGTGTGTTTAATACAGGGGTCGGTCACTCCTCATTGACATCGAAATAGCAACAGAAATCTCATTGAGGGCTGTCCAGGTTATGACAGTCCAGTGTCATAACTCTACTTTGATCACTTGTTCTGCTCTCAAATTATTGCCTCCCTGAGCCGTATTAAATTTTACCACTGGACTTTCCTGAAACTACCTTCCTTTGTATTATGGCATCATTGATGTTCATGTTTGTTCACAACATTTGGTTATTTCTGGCTGTAAATCCTGCTGGAGATAAAAACGAGTAAATATCAGTTTTAAAGAGTGAAGCAGTATTTTATCATGTTAATAAAAAATCATTTAATGATTAAAAACTATAAAACCACTAAAAAAAACTATTAAAAAAAACTATACCTGGTTTTTGTATGTGTTTTAGATGTTAAAACTATATTAAAACATCTTTTTTAATTGGGATGGTATAATTAGGCCTGTTATGATAACAACTTTTACTGAAGGATAAATTCAGTCAAAGTGATTACTTTTATTTTCAAAAATGTAAGATTAGATAGATTTCAAAAATATATTCCAACGGGTCATCAGTGTAACCGTCGTTTCTCACCTTGTAAATTTGAGTCTTGGTGTCTTAACCATTTTAATCATATAAAACTTACAACAGCTTAAGATTTACTTAATACATTCCTGTTTGTTATGTCTGTCCTACTGCGGGTGCAGTAGTGTGTTCAGGCATATGCACCTGGTACTATACACACACACACACACCCACGCACACACACACACTACAGTTCAGGACAGGCAGCCTTAATGAATGGAAAGGACAAGTTGTGAACAAACGGATGGCATTCCTATCAGCGCGGTTATGTAACAGAATTCGCGTTCGACACATCCGTATCGACTGAGCCAGACGTTAATCTAATATCATACTTTAAGGGACGGCAGAGCCAATCATCAAGCGTCCATTATTCCTCCCTTAGAAGCAAGGATGTTAAAATGCCACAGTCCTGCAGCAGCAATGCATCAACGGGACGACACCGGCCAGTAAACCACTCAAATCAACAGACGGGCTGCAGATTAATAGCATTTACGTTGGTGTTGGGTTCACTTTTTCCATGCAAATTAGCAAATTGCAAAACAAATCTAATGTTTATTGTTTAAATTTTAAAATTTTGATTTTTTTAAAAAAAAAGTGGATTCATTAAGGCAAAGTTTATTTGTATTGCATGATTCAAATTAAATTCTTAACAGGAAAAAAAAAGCACTAAATATAAACAATATATATACAAAAACAGAAAAACATTTTAACATGTAGATAACTAAGATGAGAAAGATGATTTATAGCTTTTCCTGACAAATATCTATTTATACATTTAAATGATCTAACCTACTGAAAAAGCATGCACAAGTTTCACCATGTCCTCATTTATCAGGAAAGCCTTTAACCTGGCAGCAAATTAGATATGGGAGTTGACTGATTTAATATTAGACTTTATTTAACCTTTATTCAATAAAAAATGTCTCCGTGAGATTAAAAATCTCTCTTTGAGGAGAGACTTGGCCAAGAGCGGCAGCAACACACTGACAGTTACAACTCTAAACTACAGAAATCAAAACCAATTAAAATACAACATGGATAATAAAGGAAGAACAATAACAAAGAGCAAACATACCCATTGAAGTAAAAAGAAGACTAATGTGGTTACTCTTATTTTCAGAAATATAAGATTAGATAGGTTTCAAAAATATATTCCAACGGGTCATCAGTGCATTTAGGTAAGAAATAAGGGGAGCATGTTGATCCTGAAAACCAGTATTCTCATAATGGGTCCCTGAGGATCTCCAAATGGGATTTATTCACTTAATTTATTAGTGCCAAATGACAAATGCGAGTTACCGTTTAATAAGGAAGATCTATAATATCTAGATTAGTCGGTATGTAATGAGATCCAGTGAAATTAAAACAGAAGCTTTGGATGCATCAAACATAAAGTCATACGTCTTGATTTTCTTACAATCTCAGTTCTGTGGTTTAGTTTTAAACCTTACTTAGATTCACTTTTCCTCCTACCAGTCTCTCAAACTTTGCGACACAAATCGCTGCATGGCTAAGAAATGATTACCTGCATTAAAAAACATAAAGTCGGTTACTCACATTACTGCCTGCATACATTTGTTGCGTTAGCATGTTCACTTGGCTGAGGCTGTGGCGTATTCGGATCTGCTCTGACAGATTTGAATTACAATTTCTGGACACTAATACTGCTGTATCATGAGAAAAAAATATTCTAGAATACTTTATAGGGGATAAAAAGTTCCAGCTAGAATTTCAAAGACCTCTACATTACCAAATTGCTGACTCATGCACTCTATATCATTGCTTATTTTTCACAATGGCGTTAAATTCAGAGTGGCTCACTGAGAAAGAAGCAGTGGGTTTTTTTTGTGACGCTTTTCTTTTATATGCCTTCTCTTGGCACATAAAAGCCAAGATCTGAATGGTTATGTACTACTAACCATTCAGATTAGTAGTAGTTAAGGAGATTTCATGTTTTTCCTCCATATTAATACTATTCAACATAAACAGTGAAACGTTTATCTTTCCTTAGACTCCTAAGACATCTTTTTGGTAAACCACAGTAAAAATATTTGTATTCATTATTCATTATTGAGTCTGATTTGTAGTACGTCTTTATCCGAAGCTGAAATGTTCATTTGGAACAAACTACTGCACTGCTGCTAAATTAATTTAAAATGAACCAGAATCTGAGCAACTGCTAAATGTTTTATCTGCGGCTTCAGAGCAAAATAAGCACTAACTGCTATGTCTGCAGACAGCACAGCTTTAGGCTCAGTAAGAGTTTCAGCTTACATGTCTTTGATCACTGATGTTTGTGGGCTTGTTAGATGAAAACATGCCATGCCAGCTAACATTTCTATTCAAGATAAGTCCAAATAGGCTCTCAGTAAGGGAGTGTACATTGCAAAAACACAAAATCTTCCCAAGTATCTTTGGATAAGTCATAAGTGAAGTAACCTGCTAATAGAAATAATCCTTTTTTTAATCAACATTGACTAAAAACCAGCTGAAAAATTGCCTGCAAGTTAGGTTTGCCTTGTTTTAGGTGATATTTGAACTAGAAACAGCACAGAAAATCCTTGGCAGGGTTCGGTGTTTTTGCAGTGTAGTGCATGTAGGCTCCCAACCCTCTAAAAGACAAACTTTCCTTCTTCTGCACTTTTTTTTCTCTGTCTCCGTTGTTTTCTCATCCTAACCTTCTTCCACTACTTTTATGCTCTCTTTACATTTTCGCTGCCACTCTGTCGTTATATCTCTCTGTCTTTTGTCCCTTTTATCTCCCCCTTGTTGTTAACACCCTCAGCTGTGCTCAGACCCCTGCATGAGGCTAACGCTCATAGTGGATTGGCTGTAGCTGCGTGCATGAGGAGCACTGGTGGCCCAATCAAACGCAGGCAGGAACAGGAAATGGAACGGGACACGGGAAACGCCCACCCACAGGGGCCTAGCAGGTACCACAACTGTCCCTCACCCCCCACACACCTTATGTGTCCGCAGCGGTGCCTGTATAAAAATCCCCCTGTTTCCTCAGCTCAAACTGACCCTCTGTGTATCTCAACTCGTTGTTGGGTGTTCTCCATTAGTTCTGGCTGACCTGTGTTGTTGTGACCCCCACCCAAACGCCTCCAGCTGTTTGTGTGTCTCAATGTGTGTTCTCAAGCACACATTTGTTACTTTACAGAAGAACTTCTTGTCCCCTTTGTGTATTTGTTGCAATGCAGTAAAAAGCTTTGCTGCTTTGCTGTGTTTTTCCGTTGAGAATGAAAACTGAGTCGGTGTTGCTCTCTGCGTCTCTGTGCTTCACTTCTTCTTCTGCATTGTTGTTTGTGTGCGCTCCCAAGGCTTCCCTCTGCTCTTTCAGCGCTGCTGACCCTTCCTCCTCTGAACTGTAACGCCGCAGTCTGTCACTGTGCTTCTGTCCCGCAGCTGCAGTCAAACATCCTGTGCTGTGGTTTGTTTTCTTCATCTTTGATGCTAACTGTGTTTCAGTATTTCAGTCTGGTTGTTTCTCATTGTTTTAGTTTAAGAGGTGAACAAAATGTTATCAGATATACTGTATGTCAGTTGATCATCTATGAAATTAAAAGCTTTCAAAGTAGACATTATATTTGCTCATAGAGTTAAAAAAAAAAAAAAAAAGCAATTAGGAAAAAGTTTTTTTTGTTTGTTTGTTTTTGCTAAATTACCACAAATATAATTAAAAAGGGCATTTTCAGATTCTGAGCTATCTGTCCTTTTTTGATCATTTGCATCCAGAGTCCAAATCATACTTTTAACATCTTAAAATGTTCATCATTAATGTTCCTTTAGGCTTTCTATGTTTTTTTGGACTTTGGCTGCTTTTTTTGTTGTTGTCATTTTTAGTCCAGTATCTGATCATATTCCTGTGAATGTTACCTTATTTGTTAGGCCATTGATTCTCTCAGATGTTTATAAATAATTATTTTATCCAACTACATTTAACATCTAGTAATGATTCTTTCAGTGAGCTGTCATTAATTGTTTACAGCAGGAGCAGATCCCAGAATCATCTGTTTACGATTAGCATGGATAAAGATGCAATTATTACTAAAACAGCAGCAAAGTGTAGAAGATTGTTGCCTCTGTCTCGTAACAAGTTGCCAACATTTCCAATTCAAGCACGTTCTGTAACAAACACTGGAGGCTGTAAGAGGATATAACCAGGTGACTTGCTGTACCTCTTTTATCCTTCCTGTAATCTTCTGAAAGTTTTGCTCTTTCTTGCTCTCCACATAAATTGGGGAAGTCTTGACATCTGACTGAGCCTGAAAACAGAAGAAAGCTCAGAATTAAAATCATCAAAGTAGCTGCTAGCATAAAGAGCTAACAAGTGCGTTAGCTACTTCCGAGTCTGCATGCGTCTACAATGAACTTTACCTTTGCCTTCTTTTACATTCAATCGCTTTTTCTGAAGTTAATCGAGCCATGGTGCAGGACTACAAAAATAGTTTCCCTAAGGGTGCTCATGAAAATGTATTAGGCATCTTCCTTTGCTCTGAGCCAAATTAACTTTCTGTAATCACATCGGTGGAAATAAAGCCTGGATGTGCTAACTTGTTAATATTGATTTTAGTCTGCATTTCATTACAGCTCTGTTTAGACTGTAGTGAAACTTTCTGGAAAAAAAATAGGGACTCCATCTGTTACCAGTGGAACTGGAGGGAAGGAGTAGGTGGAAGTAAAGCTCTCAGCACTCAGCCTTTTTTATTACCTTCCTCCTCTCCTCTATTGATCAACATAAGCCTCTGATTTATAGCTTGCTGCTGCAGAGCCTTCTTCGTAATTACAAGGGCTTGAAAAGCGACATAAGCGTTAATGTGGGGGATGGGGGCGCTCACGCTCTTGAAGACACATAGGCCATGTGACGCCAAAATAAAACAATCACATTTACGGACTTGCTTTTCACACATACTCTAATGCACTCCATGCAAGGATAAAACCTTTCTCTGCACATTCGCTAATGTTCGACTCTTTACAAACATTTCCCTGGTCTTTACTTGCTTGTGAGCATATTTCAACCTCACAGTTTTGTGAGTAATTTAGGCATAGAGAGGATCTTAAACTTTTTGATTGGCATTTATTACATATATTTGAACAGCAGACACAGATAAAAACCAATATTGAGCCAAAATCACTGACATTTATATTCTTTATATATCTAATGCTTAAGTAACATCTAGAAAGATGTACCAAAAATCCTTAAATAGACTCAAATGTCCCTTTTTTGTCTCAAAGGACTTATCAGATTGTCACTTAACTTACAACTTATCTGCAAACATTTCCTGCAGTAGGTTACTTCAGTTTTCAACGGCTTTTAAATATCATGCATACATAAACCAGAACTTAACTCCTTGTTGGCAAAAACAAGGTTGAGCTGGAAATTAGTAAAATTAAAAATGGTGTCGCTCAGACTACTTTAATCCTCTCTATAAATTAATAAAATATTTAATAAAAGAGTTGATTACTTTGCAGTGAAATTGGTTGTCATGACAACAGCACGGTTTAGTGGGAAAGAAAAGTCAAATTGCGTTTTTCCACTAACGACGTTTCATCTCCTTTTAGTGGATGATAAGAATGGAGAGTGTTTTTCATTTGAAGCCTGTTCCAAATTAAATCTATGATCATTAACAAAGATTACAAAGTGTGACAGAGAAAATGGTAGTTCAGTCCAGAACCAGGGTTATTCTGAACCAGAATGACAAGTTTTTAGTTTTTTAGTTTTTTTTTTGTTTTTTTTGTCCTTTTCAGTGTTTCCTGTCTTTGAAGACAGGACTCTCCATTTTGTTTTGTATTTTGTTTGGCTTTAAACTTCATATTTCATTCATTTCATTCTTGTCTTTTTTTCGGCTTTAAAGCAAAAACTACTTGATTAGGGCTGAAGCGATTAATCAGATCAATCGTGAGGAATCCATTATTGAAATAATCAACATGTTTAGTAAGTGATTAATTGTTAACTGGAGTATACAAGCGCAGAAAAACAACATATTCAGAGCAGTATCTAAGCCAAAACTGTACAAAAATATCTGGTTTTTTTTGTTTTTTTGCACATTAAAGACAAAATCATCTTTGTCTGAAAATTTATTTTACCCAAAACTCCTCAAGCGGCATGGATTCATCTTCACATAAATAAAATATTAAATGTCAAATGTTAAAAAAGGATTTAAATGATTTGTTTAGTTTCATCTTTTAATGTATATCTAGTACTGCATAAAAAAGGCTTAAGTGGTTGAATGAAAAATCTGTAGATTGTCAATTCAGTAATGCTTTAATCATCAGAATGATCAGTAGATTAATCGCTAACTAAAATTCACAATCAGGCAGGAGGACTGGGCAGAAAATGAGCAAAAAAGCAGCCGAAGTAAAGAGAAAAACTTTGAAAAACCTTCATAACTCCTGGGGAAGTATTGATTAACGCCTCTGTAAAGGACTGCAAGCCTGGAAGTAATGCATGAAGAAATTATAGGTACTTTAAAACTCTGGCAGGGTGTTGAAGATCAAATGCTTTAAACATCAGTGAAAGCAAATCAATAAAGTAATAATATCTGGTGATGGTTCAAAGTTTAGAGCAGCAGAAACTTCGTTAATTATCATGTTGGTTTATGTAGATTTGTGCTTTAATAAAGTGGAATCTGCTGTTAGGGTTTCTCTGAACACACTGATCCATCAGCTAGTGCTTCATAAACAGCACGGCTCATTGCGGCAGGCGGCATCATCACCGTGTGTTTGGTTCTGTAAGTGTGTGTTTGTGCTTGTTTACCCCGCTGTTGTGACCTTCCCTCGATGCAGTAACTCACCTGACGTCAAAGCTGCTTGGTTTTTTCTGTTTTATTTTTTTCTCCTCCTCCTGCTCTGAGTTGTCTGACTGGAGCCCCTCCCCTCTCTTGTGTGCTCCAGTGAACAGTCTGGCTCGATCCAAGTACTGCTGACATCCGATCAGGAGGAGGCAGAGGATGAGTCGACGAGCAGCAGGGCCGGTCCTCAGGGTCAGAACCCGCTCCCGCCTCCTCCGCCTTACCGCCCCCCTCCCCTTCGACCCACACTCACCCTCAGCATCAGTCACCCCTGCAGCCCATCCGTTCAGGGTGAGGAGAAGGAGGAGGAGGAGGGCAGGTGCGCTGGTGAGGAAGGTGAGGATGGGAGTGAGGGGACGGGGGTGAGGCTGTGCGAGTTACTGCAGGCCGGGGGAGTGAGTGTCCGACCCCTGGGAAAGCACTTAGCCATCTCTCTACCCTCACTTCCTCTTCGTCTCTGGGATACACACACCGCACACGCCTCACACTCCTCACACAACCCCCCTCCGCCCCCGTCGCCCCCTCCGGAAACTTATGGGCAGAGGAAACCCCTGACCCCGCTCTGGCAGCCGCCCCGCCCACATTCCCCCAATGGAGAGTGGCAGCAGCACGCCGTCCTCACCGATGGAAGCACGCGTCACTGGTCCTCCTGGAGCCTGGACCGCCCGGACGCCGTGGTAACACCATATGACACGCCCCCGGACCGGTGCTTTCCCATCAGGCCGCAGAACCCTGGTCAGAGCTGCAGCTACAGTTGTCAGTCTTCTCCAGGGCACTACAGCTCCCAGCATGCCCCAGGGCAGCACGGCGATCTCTGCTGTGACCGTGAAGAGGCTGAGCTGTCCGAGCTGGACTCCCTTTACCAGGCCAGTCTGCAGGCTGGAAGATCAGGTACACACACACACACACACCCGTACACACACACACACACACACACACACCTGCAGACGCATAGTGGTTTCATACATTTACTCAGAAGTTGGTAGAGAAGCCAAATATTGTACTCAAGTAAGAGTAGCAATACTTCAACATATTTTTACTCAGGTAAAAATAAAAATGACCCTCCCAGCAAATTACTCAATTAAAAGTAAAAACGTATTTGGCAGAATTGGGTTGTAACAAGTTACAATTTTACTTGAGGAACCTTCTGGAAAAACTGTAGGAATAGTTTTTACTTTGACTTGAGTAATATTATTATAAAGTATCTTATAATATCGCTACTTTTACTTGAGTAAAATGTCTGTATGGTCTACCCACAGACATTTGGGTCTGTGGGTAGACCAAGTTTAATTTGACCAAATATTTATCAGACACACACCTGCAGCTTTTGTTAAAGTTTTTTAAGTTTTATATTGAAAGAAATTGATTTAGGAAGAACTGTTACTGCTACTATTACTTGTATTGTTTCTTATTTTTGGAGATGACAGTTTGATTTAGATGAAAAGTAGATGAACAAATAATGGCTCTGACCTGAAAAATGTAGAAAATTTGTGGTGTGTGTAAAAAAAATTAAAAAATAAAATAAAATAAAAATATATATATATATATTTTACTTCTTCTCCACTTGGTCTACTTGGTTCAAATATCTAGCTGGAATTACCGCAAGACGTTGCTGATGACTATAAAAAGTGTATGATGTAAGCAGCTAATAGATAGTCTGTCCAACTATTAGTGACTGGATACACATGTGAGGCGATGTGCATAATTTTTAGTAATTAATTTGTGACAATCTGAATTAAATTTATTGTTTCAAATTTGAAACAAATAAATTTAAAGTTGTGCGTTATCATTTTTCCACCTGAGGGAAAAAAAAGACTTCAACTACATTTTAAAATCCCCAAATGAACATGACAGTGATGGCAGCCACTAATGTTTTATTTATCCTTTACCCTTTTTTTTTGTTTTACAAATGTGTCATCTTCAGACATAGAAATGTAAATAAGTGTCGTGACCTAAAAAAAGCCTCATGAATCTCAGTCTTGAACAGTATAGTTTTTAACATCTAGTAGTAAACTGTGAGGCTTTTGGACAGACCTCTGTGGATCTCTACAAATAACAAAGTTGTAATTGTTCCCCTGAAGGGCTCAATCTGTGAGTTGGGTCATGCGCAGCCTGCTCATCTGTGCACACGAGAAATGATTCTCCTCACTTCAAACTTCACTGTGAAAAACCTCAACCTCATGTTGAGGTTTTGCATTTACTTCCTGGAAACCTTTTCTCTCCAAAAATCCAGAAGTTATACCACTAACATTTTGCTGCGACCTTTATTAATGTAAGCATGGCTAGAATATCAGTAGAAGACTTCATGTTGCATGAGTGGAGATTTAATTAAATAAGACCTGGATTTAATTACAGCACCTCATCAACTTTGTGGTGAGGCGTCTTAAAACTGGAGTTTTAAGACTTCAGTTTAAATTGTGAGGATTTTGGCCTCATTAAAGTCAAAGCTTTAATGTTGGTAGGAATTATTCATGGTTTTTGCAGACTACATATTTATTGACTGACCACTGTAGAAATATTGACCGCATATTCTTTTAAACACTTTGTTTATGTTTTAGAAACAGAAAAAAGTGGATATTTGAGTTATAAAAAGTGGAATATTTCCATGAATAAATGTACAGGAAGGCTGCTCTCTAAATGATATTAACATATTCATGTCGAAACTTTGAAACTAGTTCATATTTTTTCAGGGTTGCCTTCATTGATTTGATTCGCTTCTGATTTAGGAGATGAACATTTCAAGTTTTGTGAACTGGCACTGATTACAGGAACCATCTGATAAATGACATTCTTGTCATGAAATAAATTCCACTGTACATCCAGCCACAACTGATAAGATTTTTTTTAAAAACCGAACAAAACAACAAAACAGTGGCAAAAGCTTCCAGGATTGAAATGTCTGTTCTGTGCTGCCTTGGTCTGAACATTTTTTGCGTATAGTGACTCACTTTGGGCAGTGACTCATATTCGACACTGACAGATGGAGTTCAATTTTTGAACATAATTAGGTTTAAAATGGATGGGCTGTATGCTAAACTCTTCATTTTGAATCGCACTATTTAACTGATCTAAAGTTACAGTTTCTTTCTGATAAAGATGAAAGAACTTTTAATGACTTTTTCTTAGTTAAGTGGCTTCATTTTCCCAGTTTCCTATCAGAGCAAGATGAGAAAATAAAAACACAGTGGTAACCATGTAATTATGGCTGGTGGAATAGATTACATTTCCTACAGTAAGTCTTTTTAAGAATGCACAAAAATGATAAAGATAACTCTGTTTTGTTTTGAGTTTTTTTAAAATAAGAATATAAACATTTTATTGCTTAACAAACAACATTTGAACCGGGTGAAACTTAAACTTCTTGTCACTTGAGTATTTTTGGGTAAAACATATTTAATTACAAAGGAGTTTTCACCCTTAATGCAAAATGTAAATGTATTTCTACAGTTTTGGCTCAATTACTGCTCCGAGTATGTTTGTTTGTTTTTTCTACAAATAGCCTTTTTTGAGTTCTGTATTCGCCAACTAACGATTAACCGATCACTAAATTAGTCCATGATTATTTCAGTAATGAATTTATCACAATTATTTGTTTCATCTGCATGTTTGCAGGCTGCAGCCCATCTGAGAGGCTGATATCCAGGATGGGAGGGCAGACCCGTTCCAAGACCCCCAACGCAGACATGGAGAGGAGTGTGTACGGGGCGGACAGCACCAGCACCCCCACCTACCTCAACAAGGCAAAACCTGCTTAATGATTTTTTTTTTTTTTTTTTTTGCAGAATCTCGTCACGTGTTCATGGGTCATCAGTCAGAGACAATAAGGGACGTTTTGTCTCCCTCTCCTTCTTTGCAGCCAGTGATGTTGCGGGATCCACGTTTGGGGGCGGAGCCTGATGATGGGGAGAACCAGAGGCGAATCGGACGCAGCCTGAGCGGCACGGTAGTGACCTCCCGCCGCAGCCGCCTCACTACAACCCGCAGCTTTGTGAGTAGGGTTTCCAGTGCTCTGCTGCCTTCTTGTGGCCTTGTTCTTAACTGCATCTGCCTGATGTCCCGTGGTCACGTTTCACGCATTGCTTGTCCCTGTGCTTTTCTCCCCCCCTTCACTGTCTGTCTCATTTCTTCCTGTTCTCCTGTTTCCAATCTGCCCCCCTGCTTTCTGCGTCTCCTCTGTCTCTCTCTAAGGTGAAGCAGGCTGATGTCAGTGCCTCTCCTTGCTTACTTCCTCTCTTCTGAGTCCCTGTTGCTATTCCACTACCATCACTTCCTCCATCCTCATAACCAACACCTCTTCATCACCACTTCCCTTCACTGCTTCACAGGTAAACTCTGCTTCTTTAGAGCAGCTTACTGCTCATGTTTTGGCTCTGCTGCTTTGTGTGCCACATAAATTGGAAGTGAGCGACTTAAATGAATCATGTGAGAGTAACCAAATAAGGGCCATTTGTTAGATCTCAGATTGAATTTGTTTCATGGCTTTGGGCATTCTAGACTAATCCACCACTAAAGCAGCATAGTTTTAATTTGCACTTATCATGACTTTATCATGGGAATGTTCTCTAATTTCCTTCGACTGTCAGGTGCTAAAGATTATTTTGGCCTTTGGGAAAGACTAAGAAGTGTATTTTTTTAAGTTCAACAAAACAAATATTATTTATTGTAAGAATAGGAAGACAAAATCTACAAATACACTGTGTTTGTAGACCCAGAACCAGTAAAACATCTGGATAAATTTGAATATTGTTGAATATTTCATCAACTCACAAAGTGAAGTTCTTGTAATACACACACAGTGATGGATTACAAGTGGTTAAGATTTTTATGGTTTTCAGCTGAGAACACCTACCATTACCACATAAAACCAAAGGAAACATGGATTTTAAGACAGAAATCTTTTGTTATACCCTCCACACTCATGAGGAAAGCAGCTGACAGGACAGTCGCCCAGCATACTGTCTTTGCCTCCATCCATAACAAAGGTAGCTCATAAAAGGTCAGTGCTAAAAACAAAACTAGCTCTTCATAGAGTGCTCCATTGTATTTTTGAGTTAAAAAATGCTTAAAATTGACAGGAAATTTGAAAATATCACTTGATAATTATGTGTTATTGGAAGATTTGAAGATTAATACCGGAACACTAACAATAAAGTCTTTAAAAATGCAAGCATTTTAAAAAGACTTAAATAAATAAGCAATGCTAAGCCTGGCGGGGGCACAAGTAAAGCCTGGTGGCCCGCCAGGCTTATGATACACTGGGGGAAACCCTGTAGTGCTGTGTTCAAACTTATTGACGGAAAATTATATTTTGTTATTTTAGGAAAATAACAAAATATACAAAGCAGAAATTTGTCTGTATGTGTGTGTGAATAACCATGAACACACATACTATAAAAAGAAAGAACACTTCAAACGTGACCAGAAGCATTCACATTTAACTGTTTGAAACAAGTCAAATTAAAATCAAAGCAGGACAGAAGAGATGAGTAAAACATAAAAATTAAACTAACGTAAACAACATGTTGAAATAAAAATATGAATAAAATCCATTTGAAGAACCTCTGAGAGCATCAATGTCACTTCAGTTTATTCATTTCAACAACTGCAGTAAGAGCTGTTTTCACCTTCACATCATGTTATAATGTTATTCCTTCATCAAAGACATACCTGAAGCGTTGCTTTCGTTCCTTCATGCATGCTTGAGAAATCCTTTAGTGTCCATGGCAACTATTCAGCTGTGCAAAACGCCTTGTTGGACCTAGCTACGCCTCCAAGGCGCAGCTCCTCCTCCAAGCTTCTGCTTTACAGCTTTACAGAGCAGCCCTCCCCCACTCAGCTCCTTCAGCAAACTGCACATCTGCTGAACTCATTATACCAGCTACTTCTTAGTGAATTCTAGTAAAACATTGTTAAAGGGTTAATAGAGGAGCAATGTCATAATAACTTCCTAAAGGCGTAATTTCCCGAAATGCTGGAGTTTTTAAAGAGACAGATGCCCAATTTTAAAACGTTAAATTACCGAGTCCAATGTCTTTTAAGCTTTATTGATATATGTAGTATTTTTACAACAACTGATGGTTGCTAGTTGTTGATTGTGCTATAAAGTATGTGGCTGGAAAATACATAATACTACCTATTTACAATGTCCTGCATTTAGGGACTAAAAATGTCTAACTGAAGGGAAGAAGCTGAAAACAATCTTTTAAGACGGAGGAGACTATCTGCTGTACCTGGTAATATAAAGAGGTGCAACTGATTGTTGTGTTTCTCCAATCTGATGAAGGGCATCTTCTAAAGATTCAAAAGTACAAAATGTTTCCATTTTTCAACTCGTGGTATCATTTTGATCAGGAGTGTTCTTCTCCAAGGTATTGTTTATTTCCCTAACCTGTAGTTCTTCCTTTCCCTTCCTGTCCAGGAGCTGTCAGGCAGCGCTGGAAGTTTCTGGCTGTGTCTGACGGGGGTCAAGCTGTCCTCGGACCAGAGCCCCGCCCTGCTTCACTGATATCCGGCCCCGCCTTCCTCTGAAACCTCCCCATGATGCAGCAGTGTCGAGGTCCCAGGCGGCGTCGCCTCGACTGACCTGGGATCGGCTCAGGACCATGGTCTCGACGGCCGTCCTGCTCCAGCACATTCTCCTTCGAAACAAACACATGCACGCACACATCTGCACTGACGTCGAGCCTCCCTCCGCGCCTGAAGCTCCCCACTTTACTTGCCTTCCCTCCCTACTTACTCTGTCTATGCAGTCACTCTGACCCCTTAAACTACAACCTCCCTTTCTTTCCCGGGACTGTTTCTCATCTCCCTGCGGGTTTTTTTAGGAGGATTCCCAACGTCCAACTTGGACAAACTCGTCCTCCGCCCCAACAGGACCTTTCAGCTCAATGGGAGACTCCAACCAAGTAGCCACGCCTCTTCCTCTTTCTTCATGGGCATTTTCCCGTCGGACGCACATGTATCTGAACTGCCATATTTTTGCTCTCGTTTTCTTGCTGGGTTTCCTTGAGGTTTTTGTTTTCCCTCCTGAGACTGAACTCTGATAACTAAACATGTACAGAAAAACACATGTATGAAACCTGTATGTTAATTAATAAGACCTTATGGAATGTTGATAATTAACAAATCTTGCTAAACTAAAAGTGGTACTTCCTCATGTCTTTCAAATAGCAGTGGAGTGCACTTCACAAGTGTCTAGCTGGAGTTTCCGTCCCTAAAACACTCCCAAAACTCGCCCCCTTTTCCCCTCACCCAAAAAGAAACTGCTTGCTGACTTAATGACGGCTCTCCCGCTTCTACTGGGAGATTTAACGAGAAAAGCGCTTCCTGTTACTTTGGTCTTTGCTTTCTTTTGCTTTTCTTTGTTCTGAAAGGGAAGCAGTAGCACCACAACCGAGGAGAGTCGAGAAAGGAAGACAAGAGAGAGAAAGAGAGGAATGTAGGTTAGGAGACCTGCCTCTTCTGGGCTTTTTATCAATGAACGCGGATGATTCAAGTGCACTTTGCAGGGAAGAAGTGCACTTTTAATCGAAGGCTGATGGAGAGAAAGAGAGAAGTCCTTTTGGTTTTGTTTTACTTCAAGGCCTCAGGTGAACTTCAGTGGCACTTATAAATTCCCACTTTTATGATTTCTGACGCTGGTTTCGAGACCCAGATGGGAGCAAAAACGGCACATCTTCAGCCTGATACAGTTAACGTGTCTGATAGAGTATGCTTTATATGATAAATATGTATTAGAGGTATATTTTCAGCCAGTGAGCTATCTTCTTCAGAGATGTCAACCATTACTCTGTGGTGTGAACATTTAAATCCTTTCCCTCACAAATGAGTAGCATTCTGACATGTGTAGTCAGTTTATTATATGCTTTATTATATATATATATATATTATATATATATATATAATATATATATATATATATATATATATTTATATATATATATATATATATATTTATATATATTTATATATATATATATATAATATATATATATATATATATATTTATATATATATATTATATATATATATATATATATTTATATATATAAACTGGCCAATGTAAAGTTTTGCAAGAATTTCCTGACATTGATTGATCGTTGTAACAAAAACCAAAGGTTGGCACTTAGCTTGTTGTTTTTCATTGTTCATTTAGGTTGTTGTTGTTGTTGTTGATTGTTATTGATTGTTATTTTTATTTGGGTTGTGGATGTGGAAGAATGTAGCCAATTGTAGCGCATGAGTCCGCTATGCAAATCAACCTTCCCTCACAGTCCTGTGTCAGAGACAGTCAGGAAGTAGACCCACCCGCCCACAAGGGGGCGCTCACACGGACAAAAGACGACAATTAGGAGGAGAGCTCTGTGTGTTTTAATGCTGCTGGTGATCTTTGTTGTTCCGCATCGACATGCTAACGTGCGTTGCAACGAGTGGACAGAGGCTATGAAAGCGAATGAATGTAAAGTGGAATGTGTGTTTCTGAGTGACGGCTGGAGGCAGAAGAGGAGTGGGCAGCCGCTGGAGGCGGGTTTTTACGTGGGTATGTGTAGACTGAGCGTGTGTCAGTGTTGGTCGGGAAAAGAGGGATCCTGTATTTTTGCAATAAAGTTATTACCAATGCCCTCCCGCAGGGGGCGTAACCACCGTAACGTGTCATCATTATTTAAAAACTGTTGGGGAAACAAAATAGGGCTACAATTATAATCAATTCATCAGATAAAAAAAATATATATATATCACATTCAGTTGTGTTAATCACCTCAAGCCTTCTTATACATTATTAGAAATCAATTAAAACAGGAATGTTGAGCTCATTTTGATTTTGGATCAAGACCATGAATGTCCTCAAAGTGCTGGAGGTGGAAGAATGTATTGATACCCAATAATAAACTGATAGAATATCAATGCATTCAATGTGGATTTCTGTAAATTAAATAATGTTGAAATTCTTTACACTTTGATTTAATTTGGCAGTCTACGGATACAAATTGCTTTGATTTCAACAATAAAATAATATTCAAGTATGTTAACAGTTATTTATGTGTTTGGAGGACCACATAAAAGATTGTGGCGGGCCAGATTTGATCCCTGGACCTTGAGTTTGACAATGACATTAAAAGATCCAGATAACTGATTTGATTCCTTTTTTAAATATGTTTTCCAGATGTGAGTTGGCTTGAATCAATACAATTGAACTAAAAACTGAGGCAGTGACCCCTGGTGGACTACTGTTGTTCAGACACTTAAAACCAACAATCCCAGTTTATGCATATTTCACACAAGTGCACAAAGTTATAAGCAATGATGCCTAATTTCACTAACTTCTATACTATGGACCTACATTTATTTATGTGCTATATTTAAGTTAATTATATGTACTTGTGCTGCGTTCAGGTTGCCTCCAAAGTGAGTTTCAAACTGGGAATGAAAGCAGAAAACAGCTGAATTTGTTTATAGCAATGCAAATCGATTATAATATTTCTGTTTTTTATATTTTCAATTGCAGGTTTCCAGAAAAACCGAATGCTAAAAATGTGTAAGAAGGTGCTTTTAAAATGTGTACTCTTGGGTTTTTTCCTCTAAGAGATTAGTTTCTCCTGCTTGAATTGGACAGGATAAATGTTACAATATGAAGGTTTTTCAATGATTTAT
The DNA here is from genome assembly GCA_010277075.1 of Poeciliopsis retropinna. Classification (NCBI taxonomy): domain Eukaryota; kingdom Metazoa; phylum Chordata; class Actinopteri; order Cyprinodontiformes; family Poeciliidae; genus Poeciliopsis; species Poeciliopsis retropinna. The sequence continues at coordinate 1,960,477 of VMRM01000023.1, forward strand.
TCTGGTCTCATTCCAAAAACTGAAATAACTAAAAAACCAATGAACATTTCAATTACATTTTAATCTATCAGACTGAAAACAAAATGTAGTTTGGTTTCAAGTAACGCTACAGAAAAGAAAGCAGGAAATATCCAATATTTTATTATCCAGTCTGATAATCCTAATAGAAAACAGAAAACAGCAATAAATTAATACACCCTGCTATTTGTCAGAAGGGGGATTGAGAAAAATCCAAAGAGATTTGTCAAAATCGATTATCCTGTTACAAGGTCAACAGAAAATCATAAAAACAAGCAAGTCAGGCATGAGGAAACCATGGAAACGCCTCACTGAACTGAGATCTTAACCAGACACATCTGTGCTTTGAGGAGACAAAGAAAACCTCAGTAGTGAAGAGGAACTGCAGGCATGTTTAGGTGTGAAATTAAAGTCTTATTTTGATGACTTTCAGTTCAAGATTGATGTTGTTTTCAGCATGCTTTTGTTGATTATTTTCACTTATTGGGAATTCTCTAAAAAGAAAAAGAAACATTTTTGTACAAATCAAATGATTTGCAGAAAAACTTTTTTTTTTCTTACCTCCATCACTTCCGGCTGTAACAAGCTGCAGACAAAAGAAGCTCCAGCAAAAACAGATAATCCAGAAAAGGTATAGAACCAGTAAGACATGGGTACACAATGAAAACAATCCAGTGCCAGAATGGGAAATGGACAAATGGTTGAGTGTTTCCCCCAGTCTGTCTCAAAAGACAGAAGCATATTGCATGCATATTTCATTGAGTTCTCAGTAGTAACACGTTTAAAAATGTTCCACCAGATTTAAATGAATGCATCGTGTAATAGAAAATTTCATTTTTAGCTTTAGTTCATCTTTGATGGAAATGCTGACCTGGCAATTGTCTTAAAGGACTGACATGTGGAATGGAGTTTGTACCCTAGCTTGATCCTCCACCCATGAGTAATTGACAAAGAAGAATTAGAAGTTTCTCCTGAAATCCTTACCGGCTCTCTTCCCTGTCATAAAATTGTCCCCTCCAAGACTTTAGGGATAGTTCATGAGGTTTGTCTTGTGGTCCATCTGGCAGTAGAGATAAGATCAGACTTTGGGTGGGTTTCTTCCTTGCTGTGACGAAAAACTATGTGCTGTTCAGGGCTCTTCTCTTGACTGCGTTCAGTGATACGGGTCTTCGACCGCTTTTGCCTTTGACAAAGATTAATCTTTCTCTTATTATTGAAACAGATTCTCATTCCTTGATAAAATATTCTATAACCATCGTTAATCGATTCTGTAGAACCTGCTGGGGATCGAATCGTTGGAAGCGGGTGTCCTGGACTTACAGCCCAATCACTCCTGAGGAATGGGTAAGGGAACCACTGATCTATATAACTTACTTGAATTATTACCGACTTTCAATGCTCATTTCTAGAACTTGCTTGAGTCTTTTCTGGAAATTATTGAGTGATTTCCAAACTTGCCGTGTACCTGCCTAGTGGTTTTATGCTACTTTCCTGGAAATTACAGAATAATCTCCTGAAAGTACTTTATCGGAACCTGTAAGAAACACTAAATACAGAATGCGCATTTTATTTTTCAAGTTTTATACAGTACTTTCCCAGAACCTAGAAGGTATTTTCTGAAATGTACAGTTCTTTCTTTAAAATTATGTGACATCTTTTTGGAAAATTTAAGATTTAGTTTTTTCTGAAAAGCTTTTTCAGAGGGTTTACAGAGCTTTCCGAAATGTACAGAGCACCTTCTGTGAATCTATAAAAGTACTTTCTCCCTGTTGAACTGCACAAGACACTGTACTGGAACTTTCAATGAACTTTCTGAAACCTTTTGATTTGTTACCCAGAGACTTGCATGGTACATCCCAGAACTTATAAGATACGCTTTTACAATTTACTTACATTTTAGAAAGTTATATCATTTTTCTGACATTTTAAAGGTACTTTCTAAAACTTACAGGTATTTTCATTGTACTTTCTGAAACTCGAGAAAGAACTTTCAATGTATTTTCTAGGGCTACTTTTGATTAATTTAAATTTTATTTTTAAAAAACATACATAATGGCTAGTTTCCAGAAACTTATGGAGTACATCCTGGTACTTTTAATGAATACTTAAAATAAATTAAAAAAAAAAAATTTTTCACAAATATATATTTAAATTTAAAATTTGTAATTTTTTTTATTTATTTTTTTTTTCCAATTTGCAAATAATTTTTTTCATTTACCACTAGATGTCAGCAGTGACAAACTGGCATGTGCATCATGCAGTGCAGTGAATATCTGGCTCTAATTCGCAAAGCCATCAAACACATTGACTGTTCCCAAACATATTCTCAGAAACACATGGTGAGGCTTTGCAGAAACCCAGACAGCCTTTTGTTGTCTCACTTTATCGTCTAAGTTGAAGAGACAATCAAAAGTTTGTAGAGCTTTTGTTAAGACAGCAGAAGACAGACATCCCTGCAGAGCAGAGCGAAGAAATAGAGATGGATCAATAACCATTAACTTTCAGATACACACACCTCTCTCTGTTTCTGTCTCTGGTGCACGGGGAACACGTTTGATGCTTCTTTTATGTGCATGTAGGTGTGACTGTGTGTGTTTCGGCTGTCCAGGTGGCCCAAAATAGCTTTTTTGATGTCCTGTTCACTCATTTAAATTGCCCCTAAACTGGCCCAGCTGCAGTAACATGCCTCTTATTAAAATGCATGGGGTCCACCCATCCTGTGAGCGCTGGCGACAGTGACATCACCTCAGCAGATTGCAGGAGATTCCTGCAGAATGACTGAGGGCCTTAAATAGGACGGCACTGCAGAATTTATCATGGAGATTCACAGAGTGTGTGTTCAACATGCAGAGGATTTCTGCTGGACAATGCAGGACTATAGCTGACCAGTTAATGAGTGCAGCGTTTTAAACCTGCGTGGAGGTTAAAAAAGATGGAAACACTCACTGTTTGAATGAGACGCGGTGTTTCTCTAATTAAAATCCCAATAATAGAATTATTCCCTATCTCATTAAACGGTAGTTGCTAAGAGAAATCTTGTTTTCTGAACGTGTCCTTGGGCTACAGCAGCACATTTGAGTGACCCTCGGTGAGACCTATCAGTTTATTTCAGCTGAATAGAGCTGTACCAATTTACCCAAGCACATTTAAGCAAAAGTTAACGGCGCTTTTAGACTCGGAACAAAAGTATTTATAAAAGCTACGGCATATGGAAAACCAGCCGTGACCAGTTTCAGAGCAAAAAGTCGACTAAACTGAAATACCTTGACCATCTGCTCATCATAGTCCCAATAGAACAAAAATACTGAAGCTTAATTCAGTTCATTTCTGCTTTATATTCTGTTACATATGAATTCACAACACATGGAAGTTTATGAAAAATAAAAGAAATAATCTCCTTTTAACAGAAAGTAGTTCCCTCCTAACTTATAAACCACAAACGATAAAAACTTTTACATTAAATAGATTCATTGCATAGAGGCATATCCTAGATGCTAATTCTGATGGTTTACAGCAAATAAAACCCCAAAAACTCAGTTTCTAACAACATTACATAAGAAAATGTTGATGTCATTATTCTTGAACTTTTCTATGCTTAGTTCTTTCCTTATTTAGACATTTATTTCCATGTAGAACCTTTAATTGTAAATCACGGGTGTCTCTTTCACACAGACATTTTGTTTAACTTTCATTTTTGACTGATCAGGATTGCTGGTCGTTTGTTCTCTTTGCCTTTTTTTGCTGTCTGCGACGTTTGGTACCAACCTTGTATCAATTTGTAACCACCAAGGGGACGTCTCTACGTGCTTTAATAACAAACGGTTTAATTTTCTAGACTCTTAGACTCCTGGAAGGAAAATTGGCTGTTTGATTCCAAGTATATCAATCATATCTATCAGCAGGGGGTCATGTAGAGCAGTTCAGGTTTGAGCAGGGGTAGATTGTCTGTAACATTTTTATTAGAAACAACTCAACCAAGCAGGAATAAGAGCAACAGTAACTGGAATATAGTGAGGAACAGATGATTCAGATAACACTAAAAAATAAATTCAATAAAAATGTTTAAGAGCATTTATTGTTTAGATTTATGAAGCTCCAGGTCCAGGGAGAATTGGTAATTCTCCTTTACTGTTTTTATTTTGTTCAAACAGTGGTTACCGTTGACAAAAACAAACAAGAAAACGTAACAAATAAATAAAATCAGGATTTTTCCCCCCCTCCCCTCTGTTTGTAAGATTTTCTCAATACATGAAGGTTCTCAGACCTTAAAAGCTTAAAAACTGTCAAGTTAACCCAACATGTATGTTTTTCTACTGTGGGAGGAAACCATAACGCCTGGAGAAAAGTCAGGAAGATCCAAACTGAAATAAAATGACCTTCATTTTATGAGGCAGCTGCTTTCACCACATATCGCTGTATAATCTTAAAAACAAAAGCATGAACAGTAAACAGAGTTTCTGTGGGAAAAAACAAAGTTGCTAATCTTTCACAATGAAGGCACTGAAAGGAAGTGGGTCAAAGATAACCGTCCTGGTGATTCACTTTCAGGGCACACAGTGTCTTTTCAACATTCAGTTCGCTGGGGAGAAAACACACTCAATTTTTATGTCAAATGCATTCCCTTCACTCGCGAACGCTGCTCTCAGGGGGAGTGAATGAAGGAATCTGAACAGAACCAATGTTATTACAACTGGTGACCCGCTAGACACCGAAATGAAAACACTGAAATAAAAGCTGGCTGGAAAGAAAAGCTTCTTCGTCCAACTTTTCCAGGACACAACCTCCCTTCTCTCCTTGTTTCTACAGAGAGTCACGTTGATTCTTAATGGAGCGACTCAAATTGGGTTTTAGGAAAAGTCAACATGAATATGAACATGAACTGAAAAATTGTCCCGACGAGTTGAAGGAAATCCAAGAGCAATCAGTTCCTGGGTTTGATTTTAGCTTCTGGTTTGATGTCAACATTCACTGTCAAAATATTTCCTCAAGAGCCAAAACTATCAGCTGCTTCTTCTTTAGGAGAGGTCAGAAGGTCACCAAAGTAGGTCAGATGTGGCAACAAATGATTGGTCTGTGAGTTTCTGAATGATATTTGATAGCAGTCCAAGCTGCTTTGTGGTTATCATCTGTGAGAACTTTGTGAATTTTTCCACTAAACACCAATCGCCCTGATGTCAGCAAAACAGACAAATGAAAAAACAGTTTGAACTACTGCAGAGGTGAAAAGGACAAATACCAGATCCCAGATTTAGCTGACAAAGCAGCTCCATGGATTGGAAACTCCCTTCAGAGAAAGGATGATCCTCCAGAATCATGTAATAACTCCCTGAAAACCCAGATCAAATCAGGCCTGTAATACAGGAACACATTGTGCACTGCGTCATGTGTGGTCCACTGACACCCTAAAGGCAGGAAAGCAAAGCTGTTTGTTTCCATGGCTGTTTTTGATGCCATTTATAACCAGCAGGACTTGCACCGTGCAACTACATGCCAGGAGAATTTGAGCAGCTGTAAATATATTGTGCCTTTTTTTTCACTGGCCTCTTGGCTTTCTGATTAATCTGTTCCCTGTCTGGCTTCAAATTAGATGGACCACCATGGTAGGGTCGAGTTATGTCATATCTGTTCATGTCCAGAGCTATGTGGGATGGTCAACGCTTGGAATATTGTCTGACCATTAAAGTTGACCTATCATGCTTTCGTGGATAGGCTAGGATGTATTGGCTATACAAAGCATGTTCATTACACTTTATTGTGCAAAATTATTCAGGTTTTAGTCTGGTCAGTTCTGCGTATTTGAGCACCTTTCAGAATGAGCTGTTTTAGGGTGTCCTGTCACTTTAAATCCAAATAATTTTCTGCTGGCCACGTGTCCCCAAGTCAATGTTTACGCTCGCAAGCGGTTGTATAATTGCGAGCTGCAATTATACAACCGCACATCTTTAAAAAGCAGAAGTAGAGCCTCCTGCACATCCACTAAGAATGCAACAAAAAAAAACAGTTGTCTGTTTGGTCAGCTGACCAAACATGCTGGTGACCAAGACCAGCTGACCAAACATGCTGGTGACCAAGACCAGCTGACCAAACATGCTGGAGTTTAGCTGGGGTTGCTAGGTGACAGGCTGGGCTGGAATGGGGTTGCTCAGTAATGTTCCCGTGCCCACGGTTTGTGTCTGAACATTCGGAAGGTTTTTGAAATGGCTCATTTTCCAGATACCAAAAAACATTGAAATTATTGCCTGAAAATGACTGCATGCTTTTCTTAAAGAGTGTGGGATGTTTTTAGTAGCAATTGAAGCCCAGGAAAACAGATTTCCTTCTAGGATTGCCCTATTATTAGCTCTATTAATCTTCCCTGTCACTGCTGAAGAAAAGCATCCTCACACGATGCCAAGTTACACCACGGAGATGCAGCTTTAAGGACGATGTGTAGTGTTAAAATTTCCAACACACTCTGGATTTTGTAGAGGCCTAGATTTGTATTTTTGGTGACAAGAGCATCTTCTCGTCACCAAAGGCAAGAAGATTCTTGTCTTTGGTCTTTGGTGACAAATGATCCATGTGGTGTGGATAATTTGTTTGCAACCAATAGCTAACTGGACTTTTCCTGGTTTTCTTTTGATAACGTCTTCATCCCATCAGTCTTCCAGAAAGGGCTTGTGTTAGTCGAGAGTTCAGAAGTTGTTGACATATTCTTCCTTCTGAGTTGAGGATCTCTGCAGCTCCTCCAGAGTTACAAGGCGCTAACTGGCTGCTAGTTGGTTTGCAAGTCCTCCCAAACGTGCAGTAATTTACTAACAACCGAGTGCTCTATATTTTACTTTGGGGTGTCAGATATAAGGTCAAGATACAAGGAAATTCCACTTTTTAGATTTTTAATGGTACAAAAAAACTGGAAAACTTTGTAACTATTTAAAGAACATTTTCTTCTGTTAAATCTGATGGTAAAGAGATTAGTAAATCAAGTTTATGCATCGGATTATAAAATGCACTCAGCTGCAGAGGGAAGAGTAAATCGAACTCTCTGGAGGTTTAATTATTTCCTATTGATCCTCTGAAGGGTCTCCACGGAGCACATTAGATAGCAAGATTTGATAGTGAGGAATGACTTCCCTTACATTTTTAAATCTCTTTGACAAATTTATTAAGTCTTCTGCTGTGTTCAGACAAATCTGAGCCCCAAAGCAGAACCTAATTAAATTACTTAGAAGAATAATCCCTCGTAGTCGCTTCTATCTACACACAGATTATTATTTTTTTTAACAAGGTATTTAAATGTGATTTGTTAAGCTTCAAAATTAAAAACTTTGTTAAAGCAAGAACTTATTTCACCCTGTAATTACTTCAGGTCTAATTGTATAAACACTTTTTTTTTAAAAGTTGGAATAAAACAATGAAAGCCTTGCAGAAACACAAAAAACAAATTGTTCTCGTCTAACAATCATGTCCTTTCACAGGAGGGGCAACAGAGCTTCTGCAAAAGCCTTTGCAGTGTTTTACTGACTTTAAAAAGCAATTTGTTTTCACACAAAAAATTTCAAATGGTTGCATCTTTTTCTGATGAAGAAGCAGTAAACATCTTGGGTATTTTTAACATCTTGAAAGGACAAGATCCAATTCCTTCATTGTTAAATGAGTCATTCCACATCCACAAGAATGGTAAGGCACATAAGGTCATTGCAAAAAAGCTGGGTATTTAAAGTGCATCAGAATATAAAAATGAAAAGTTTAGTGGAAGGAAAAAATGTGCACCAGGAGTACTTACACTCTGGAGGAATATGAAGCAGTTCTAATTAAAGAGATTGAGGAGATTCTCATGGCCTGCACTGCAGTTGGAGTCAATTAACACACATGAACATATACATGTGTGTTCATGTACATGTGCACACACCACTTTCTTGGTGCAAAGTGGCTACTGGCATCAAAAATATCTTACTGAGGATGTTTTCGGTTTCTTCCTGTGTGAACCACAGTAGTTTGTTGTACCGAATGACTGTCCAAACACTTCATGATCTCGAATGAGATTAATAAAAAAAAACACCAACAGCTAGCAACAGTTAGCTTTTGTAAAAAAAAAAAAAAAAAAAAGACTCAGTGCTAAATTTAGAAGATTTTTGATAAATGAAAATGAGTTTGACACCACTGGTCTAAACAGCTGCATTTAAACTGTCTATAACTTTTTACCAATGAGATGACTTCTGGGGACAGTTGTTTGAATAGAAACGCATGCCACACTTTTCAGATTGTCTATTAGACATGTGAAAGCCCTTCTTCTATTAGCTGCACTTTAAAAACTGACAGTCCCCTTATGCACATATTTTATCTCTGAAATGTCACTTATGAGTTTCCTTTCTATGCACAGAACATTGTGTTTTTCGGTGTTTCACTTGTAGTTATAAATTCTCTTTGTTTTCTTAAACTTTGTGAAATTTGTGGTTGCAATGTAGGTGAAATCTAAGCTTCTGTGATCTATATTTAACAAAGCAACTTTCCAGTTGTTGCATTTTGAATAACTGAATATTTGTCACTAATTCTTCTGTCTTCTTCCTCGTCTGATATGTTTGTAAATTAATAATTTCTAGTTTACAAAAGGGAAGACTCCTCTTTGGGAAACATAAATATTGTTCACGTCCTGGTCCTTTGTCAGAAATCTCAGCATTTTTCTAAAGTGTAAAAAATGTCTCATTTTTTCGACAAACTAATTTCCTCCCCTCCATCCTTTTGTTTCTGCCTCTCTCCTCCTCCGGAGTTTCTCTCCGATGGAGGCTGCAGGTCGTGTCTGAGGCGCGCGCTCCCCGCCTCGTAGCGGGGCTCGGTCCTGCACGTGCTGCGGTCTCACGTGCGGCGCGGCGGCAGCCTGACGATCACGCTCCCCGTCAGAGACTCATCGTGAGCTAAAAATAGCAGCCGTGGGGAGGAGGGACAAGACGGCAGAGGAGAGAAATAGAAACTTTCGGGTTATTTTTAACCACCCACACTGCCTGTGTGCGTGACTTCTTCCATTTGCTCTCTGTAAAAACCCCTCTGCCGCTGAGCATTTCTATTTCAGTCACGGCTTCTCCTTCGTGGGTTTTCGAACTTCACTTTAAGGGAGTTAAACCGGGAGTCGCATCGACGAATCCACCTCCAGTCAGGCGTGGGCTTCCCGCAACTGAAAATCACACAGACACTGTAGTTGTGAATGAGTGCGTGTCGTCCAGGAGCTAAACTATGTAGCTGTCGTGGCGACGTAGCTAACAGCACTGTTACCATGCCAACCGCCGCTCACAAGCTTCCCTGCACGTGCACGAGCTCATTCAGTTTCAGTACAGCAACGGTTTCTGTGTGAGTTTTAAGTTTAACGGCAGTAAAAACAGAAAAATAGAATCTGCACAATATGTGAAATCCCAATTATCACTGCAGAAATAATATTTGGCAGGATAACATTGGACGTGTCATACATTCATGCTCTGGATAGAAATTTGGGCAGTTGTAGCTGAGGTGCTAAAGCTAACAGAGAGTGGTGGTAAAAAAAAAAAAAAAAACTATTATTAATACTATTATCGCAACTGAATGTTTTAAAGCAGTAGACTACCACATTAAATCCCAACAGTATACATTGAAGTTTGTGGTTGTACTGTCTCAAAAGAAAAGCAATCAGCTGATAGCTGCCTTACAAATGTAAGCAAAACGTTGTCAATATTCCACTAATGTCAAAAAAGCACAATTTCACAATTGTAGGGTTTCAATTAAAAAAGAAAATCAATTAAATTCACAGGGATTAAGTTGTTCATGTGATAAGTCATCAAAAAGCATGCTGTGCCATGATTCCTGTTGTCTTTTTTATGAGTTGTGCCAGTGGCAATATCCCATATTTAAACATGTGACTTGAGTAAAGTAAAAAAAAAAAGTGTTTCCATTATAGTTTTGTAAAATAAACAAATTTTGATAAGCCCCCCAAAAGAAACCATCTTATGTTAGCCCAAAAATTTTTAGATTTTTTTTTTTTTTCAAAATAAAGCAATTTATTTTCAATAAGTCAAATTGCTCAACTATATGAACAATGGAGACGCAGCTGCTGGAATCAGAGACTTTGTCTCCGTCACAAAGCTTCATAAGAAAAATTTCTGTGGTGTTTTGATGCATCTCTGCTCCAACACACCTGAATCAAATGATTACCAGGCATCTGCAGAGGGAACTCAGTCATTTGGTTCAGGTGTAGAACCAAGACAGGATTGCATCTAAAACTTGCCGGACAGGAGTTCTGGAGGACTGAGTTTAAACTGGCACTTAGCATTTAGCACGTGGCTATCCTGCAGTGCTAAATGCACTGCAGGATAGCCTTGCAAATTATACCAAATAGTGTTGGTATGACAACACTATTTGTCATACCAACAAATAGTGTTGGTATGACACTATTTGTATGAAGCACAACTTTCAATAGTACAATTCACTATTTCCACCTTCTTACACAAAATGCAAATGTATGGACCACTTATCTTTAATTTCTTTATGCATTATTTAAAATACTAACACATGGTGTGAATTTTATGTCAAAGAAGATATTAAAAATGAATCAAACTATATTTAATCCTGTTTAATCGTGCATGTTTTGGGTGTTTTCCTTCTGCCACACACCTGGCTTAAACGATTAACCCTTGACATCATGCTGAGCAAGTGACCTATTCATTTAAAGCAGGTGGGCTGCAGCAGAGACATCCAACACATCAAGTGTTCCCTGAGGAACAGGACTGAGAACCACTAATCTAAACAGAAGATAAACAAACAGAATAATGCCTCAAAATATAAAGACCAAAACCAAAAATTCAGACAATTCAATGCTGTTACAGAATTACATAATACATACATTTCATTGCAATAAATCATGGTTGTTAAATGTAGTCCAACTGAATTGAAATCAAACCTGAGTCTTTGATTTGTGCTTTTTCTCCACAAGATAAGGAGCAAGGCGGACGATGCCTGCGGAGATGAGAGAGCTTAGTACAATTCACTTTAACAGTTGGAGATGTTGTTTTGGCAGCAATTTGGCTGCAATCATCATCATCTTATGAGAACCTGGTTACAGCCCTCCTTCAATAACATAAGAGACAATTTCAGAAGGAATCCTTAGAGAGCTGTTGGTATGACACTATTTGTATGAAGCACAACTTTAAGAGGTTCGATGAGTCCAGTTGATAGTCTGTGTCTGCTGTGATGAAAATGGTGGAATGAAGCACTGCACATTTCAAAAGCTGCAAAAAGCTCTCCATGCTAAAAACACAGACTCTCCTGAACAACAGGCTTCTGTCTGAAAAGAAGTCCACAAAATTAATAATTTTGAACGTCAGGAGAGGATTTGTTTTTAAGACAAATGTGAGTTTTTCTCTTCTTCCATGGTTTCTCATTTTTTATGAGATTTTCCAGAATGTTACCATTTTACATAACACCCTGGTTTTCTAATAAAGCTTCTTGCTCCTGACAAAAAAGTTTCACTTAACACAACTCACAGTTTTATTAAGCACAGCAAACAAGGCATCAGTTCTAGCTGTAGCCAGTGACATAATTTAGCTAAAATGAATAACAAGGGGCATAAATCATCAATAAAGCCTGTAAAGTCATAATAATACATAATGTCCACTTTCAGTGCAAAGAGAATGCATCAACAGTGTGCTGCATTGCTAGACAAAAAAATAAAGGGAAAAGTTGATCACATTACTAGACCCAAACACAGTAATGAATTGCAGATGGATGGACGGTGCAGTATTAGGGCCGGAATTAAGATAAAACGATGACTACCTCCTTGTTGGAAGATCAACAGGGACCTTGTGTTCCACCAAAGATTAAACAGAGAACACAAGTCTGGGCAAAAACAATTTGGTTTCCTTGTCGTCTAAACCTGGAAGGACGCTTATCCATCCAGCATCTTTACTTTTAAGTGTCACAATTTTTGTGTCACTAAATAAACAAAAATAATTCAGACTAATTTTTGACAGGGTTTGAGACCGATTTATGAATCTTCACTTAACGTACCTACACAGGTTTGAAAAAGCTTTGGCGGGCTCCCATTCTTTGGACAAACTCGTTTTCACATAAAGCAAAACTAATCCGCCTGAATCCGGAAACAGCCCCGTTTGAAATTTTGAACCGGGAAAATGTTTGACAGACACTTGAGCTGGGATGGATATGATTAGTGAGGCAGGAACACTGCGTGTGCTCCCAAGACGAACCGCGCCAGTTTGAGCCGAAACCAAAAAGTAAGCTATTGGTTGCTGGCATGTCAACAAGAACTCTACCGTGGGACGATGTCTTCTCTCTTGACTTATATTGTTTACAATCTAGTAAAGAGGCGAGAGCTCTAAACTTGTGGCTTGTTTGTTATTGGCAACAACAATGGCAGCTGCTTCCAAGATGGCTGTCAGTTACGAAGTTCCCTGACATGTGATGTCACATGTGAACTCCTGTTTCCTGCGAACTTCCCCTGATCACTGCTCCACTGTGTGAACAGGATCTAGACCATTCCTGGTCGAAGGCTGGTGGTTCTGGAAATGTCAGTGTCTTACCCTTTTTTCAGGTGATGAGGTTTACTGCAGCACATAAAAGAAACAGAAAACATGTTCAAGACTCAAATGACAATAACTCATATTTTTGATGTGTTTTTTGATGAATAACAAAAAGAAAGCTCTGGCAGTCTAAGTACTTGATTTGGATTCTTCGTAAGAAACAAACATGGAGGAGCTTTGTTAGGCTTTTATTGCACGTCAAATCTGGAACAAACTTCCTAAAAAGTGTCAAACAGCTGAAACCTTTAAATGAAGACTTAAAAACCTGCGTTTAGAGTCGCATTTATTCATAATAAATGTAACACTAACCAACATATCTGATGTATATTGATGATTTTAACAATGGCACTTGATAAAAAGGAATGTCTGTTACTGGTTTTCACAGTTGCTGAAACTGTGTACTTTTGATATTTTTATGTTCAGATGATGTAAAGCGCCTTGAACTGCCCTGTCGCTGAAATGTGCTTTCCAAATAAATTTGACAGATTGATTGTAACCGTTTATGGTTTTTACCAAGCATGAACAAACTCAGAACTTGCCGAAGAGGTTAGATATCACTTCTTTCTTATGGATGTGTTGAATTCCCCACAGAAGAGCTAAAGCATGTCAATAGGAAGAGGAATGTCTGAGTTTCTTTTTCAAGATCTCTTCCGTCTGTAGCTTGACCTTGGATTAGTGAAAGTCACTGTATGGATGTTTGTCTGACCTTTGTTTCTCTTTTTAATGCTTCTTTCTATTGTTCTATTGTATATCTCACATCCATATCTTTTGACGTTTATCATCCTCCCTCTCACTCTTCAGGTATTACATTTGATGGAAAATGTGAGACCAGATTACAGTGGCTGCTAATCAATATCACCAATATAGGGCTTTTTTATGCTTAGCTCCACCAATATTTCGCTAAGCCTCTACCTTCGTCTTTCATTTCTTCACTTTCTACCTCTTCATTCCATCATTTTGCATTCTCCTTGAGATTTCAGGTATTTGCCATCATTTCTCAGTCCTATCCATTTGTCTCCTTGATGTTCTGCTCTCTTTCAAATATCTACTTTGTCTTTTTCCCCTCCAACATCTCATATCTTTTATCTTTATCCGCAGGGATCAGTTGGCTTAGCTGTTCCCTGTCATTTGTGTAACACCCTCAGCCAGAGGATACAAAATTATTATTTTACTGAAGCCATGGCCTAAAATCTTATCAAAACGGATTACTAATGGTATTTTAATGCCACACAGTATGAGTAGACATGTCAGGTGGCTCCAAAAAGTCAATGTGATCATTAAAAACTAGAATTCAACACCACGAGTTGAATTAGGAAACCTAAAAAGTGAGAGTGTTGTGCTTTCATAATATTTTATGAATAATTCTTTTCATTTCCTGTCTTCCCTTTAGTTTAAGCCTGTGTTGGTTAGAGTTGAACATAATCAGATAAGTCGGCTGGTTACTAAAAATCAGATAATTTCCAGCTTGATTTTGTTTTCTTTTTTTAATCAGAGAAGGCACTATGAGTAAATAAAATCAGGTCAAGCTGTCAACAACACTGTTTTGTGTGGACGTTGAGGGCTCAACTTCCACATCTGGATTTTTAAATTCAAGTAAGTGAACATGCAGTGATGTAGGAAACTCTTTAAGAGTTAAAATTTGTTTTCTATGACATATCAGAATATGACTGCGCTTTCATTCAGTAAGAGAGAGAGAGGGAGAGAGAGAGACTTAAAACATAAACAACAAAGCTGCTGCTGCTTCTGCATTTCAGATTTAGAAATCTTGGTAACAATCTACATGCTCTGGGGAATACATAAATACAAATATTGCTCTTTGGCATCTTATTTTAGGAATTACCGCATGTGTTGCATATAGTATTTCCACTTTATGGAAGAAGATTAGGAACACACAAAAAAAGGATTGTAGCTTTAATGCAGATGGGGATTTGAGAGCAACCGGCTTCATCGACTGAGATGTGAGTTGTGCAGGAGGAGAACTAACTTTCTGGAGGAACATGTCAGATTTAAGTGATGCTTTATGTGGCTGATTAAAGTCAGAATTTGGAGAGAGAATTTAACTATTTTGTCTTCAGTTTCCATAATCCTCTTTTACACTAAAAATAGTTTAAAAAGGCAACTTTGTAGTGATTTAGATTTTTAGAACCTGGGATTTTCTGCACAATCCCAGGTTTAACTCTGCTTCTGATACAAGAGTTAAACTCTCACAGCGTAAAGACTTAATGAGATGTTGTTCCTGCATCTAATTATAAATACTCAATAGATTATAATATTGAAAAGTTTAAAAAGTGATTACCTTATTGGGGAAAGCATTTTTTTTTTTTTGGTTCTGTTAGATGGACTTGACTTACAGCTAATGAAAACCCAAAATTGAGTTTCTCTGTGAATTATAATATTATTTCAGTTGAAGTTATAACCTTGGCCAGTTTCTGACCAGATCACATAATGGTTGTGGGTTACCACACAAAAGACATTAATCTCAAATGATGTGTCGAGGACAAGCTGCAAGAAAAGAATCGCCTGTTTCTCTATTACAACCTTGGGAGAGAAAAGAAATAATCTGTCTTTTTCTTACATTCATGTGCTTCGATAAAATATTCTGTCGGCTTCTTTGTCGTTGCTCAAGACTGTCTTGACTCACGGCCTCCTTGTGGATTGTGTCAATGACTCTGTTGGACAGCTGTCAACTTAATATTATAGGACATTGCATGGCAATAATATTTCTATGTTACCAATCCTTCTTTTTGGCTTTATGTTAAATTCTAGAAACTGCGTTAGGAGTTATAATCAGCAAAACTCATCAGAAAGTAAAACACAAGCTGCACTTTTTGAATTTAATCTCTTAGATAATTTATTTTTTACGATAATATGATTTATTGACATGCAGCTATGCTGAAGCTTTTAAAGAGAAACCAGAATGAATCATAGTCCAAGGTTTCACCCAGAAAACTTGCTAAGCCCGGGGAGTCAGTCATCCAGCAGTCTGTTGTGTTTTTGAGTTAAAAAATGTTTAAAGTTGACAGGAAATTTGAAAATATCACTTGATAATTATGTGCTATCGAAAGATTGGAAAATTACTATCTGAACATCAACAATAAAGTCTTTAAAAAGATGCAAACATTTTAAAAAGAATTAAATAAATAAGCAATGCTCAGCCTGGTGGAGGCACAAGTAAAGCCTGGTGGCCCGCCAGGCTTATAATACACTGGAGGAAACCCTGTAGTTGGATAAAACAATAATATAATTATTGTAATTATTGTCAAAGTATTCTAAATACCTTTTGTCTCAAAGCTGTTTCCACTACATTTTGAAAAATAATAATTTTCATAACATTTTATAGGACTGAAAAAAGAAAAAAGAAATGCACATATTGTCATTCCTTCAGATAAGTTATACATCTTCATTCGACAAATGACATCACGTTCTCTTTTGATGGTCTCATCATCCTGAGGCTGCCAGGAGTCGGTGACACTTCCAGCTGGCTGCTTGCATCAGATAACTCTTTCTGCTTTCAAACACTTTTGCTCTGTTGCGGTTTGGATGTAAAACTGCCAATCAGCCACAACATGAGCTGGATGCACACAGAAAGGGCAGACAGAGCTGCTGGTTCACCAGTAGATGAGAAACAGAGGGTCATAGCTGCTAGTTATGTTTAAATTTTGTATAAAATTTGTTGCTGTCTTGACTCACTGTGGTCTTCAGGCTCAACGTCAGCCCCACCTATGACTGACAATCTACTACTACGGCTTTTTTGTGAATTTATTGTAGACATTTGAGACCAAACTATTGAGACAGAGACACAAGTTTCTCTTGAGTTTTTGTTAAAGAAATTACAGCAATTTATTGAAGTTATTCCCACTCTTTCAGTGAAAATATTGAACATAACAAACTTGGAAGAGGTTTTGATTTGTTGTTTGAATCACCCAATCAGATGTCAAGGTCTCGCCCCCCACTGAGTTTGATGGGCGAAGTTTGAAGGTTTAAATTAATTCATGATGTGATTCAACACAGGAACATACAAAAATGTATAAATTCATGAAATAATTGCATCTAATTTTTAAAATAAAATCAACACATTTAATTGAGGCACATATAATTACTTCTCTATTTAATACATTTTGTCTGCTTTTATTTCCGGTTTAAGTTATTGCGTATTAAGGCCATAGTAAGAAAAAATAAAGACATCAAATTATGAGAATAGAGTGGTATGAGAATAAAGTTGACATAAAACAAGAATAAAGTCATAATATTTCAAGAATAAAGTCAAAATATTATGACTTTATTCTCACAATCCTCATGATATCTTTATTATTTCAACTTTATTCACATAATATTTAAACTTTTTTCTCTTGTGACTTTATTCTTGGAATATTGTAACTTTATTACTTTATTCTTGTAAGTTTACTTTCTTGGCATGGCCCTAACACTCATTTAAATGACTGTTTTATAAGTTATTCTATCAATAGATCTATAGATTAATAGCAACAGATGGGTGAAGGATGTCGAGGAATCCCTGCTGGACTTGCTGCCCCTGCAGCATAAACTTATTTAACTTTACTGCTCAGTGCCAGAACGTCTGTGATCATCTTCAAATTATTTCACCAGCAAATGAATTCAGGACTTGTACAATATCCAGCATTTCCATAGATAACCCAAAACGATATATGTTATGACTCTTAGCTGTTTTTCTATCAGTGGCAGTAAGTTATGGATTTGGACCCTGCAGGCAGGTTTTATCCCTCATCTTTATCTGAGTCACTACCACTCCCAGTTACCACTTTCTATTAGGAGAGAGATTTATCTCTCTGCCTTGATCCTTCATCTTCCTCCCATCTTTGCTGACCAGCTGAAGTGGCCTCATCTCAAAATATTAATTGAATGAACAGTAGGCACCATCAGGACTGGACATGAGTCCCTCAGCAGCACACAGACCTCACACAGAGACTTACTGTGTCCTAAGTAATCTCAAAACATCTTTGTTTAGGGAGGACGCAGTGGTGACGTCTCGTAAAACAGACGTAAAAGACTCTTTGTGACGTCTTCTCTTAAATTACAAACTAATAATTGGCTATCTTTCTTTTCTTGCTTTCTGATATTCCTCTTTAATGGTCAGATTTGCTCAAAGGGATTCAGGGTTTCTGGCAGACTTCGCCCACGCATTATCTCAACTTGTCGCATAACGATGCACGAGGAACCTTCAGTGTCACGGTTCTAAGGCGAGGGACGATCTTTCACTTCATTTCAGCAGTCACTGAACTCCCTTCACGCCACACCAGATGAGAAGTTTAGGGTTGCTTAATATCTGCGTTTGGAGGATGTATTTGAGGTGGAGGTTGAAGTCAGATCAGCACTAACTTCAGTTAAAAAGTAGAAACTGTAACTTAGAATTTTCTCAAAGTTTTTCAGTTGTTCTGTCACTGTTTGGTTCAATCTCAAAGAACCCAGCAGCATAGAGAGAGTAAAGTTATCACAGAGTAAAGTTTACGTCCTGACTTGCAAAAGAGTTCACACCCTTTGAACTTCAGTTTTCCGGTGTAGTCATAGATTCCCTATTGGATTTAGGATTGTGCTTTGATAATCTAACATCTAATCCATTATAGCATCTTTCCTTTTTTACTTTCCAATGTGTCATTCTAACTATATGTTATCGTTTATGATTTTTAGCTCAACTTTCCATACGAGATATTCCTCTTTAATCATCAGCTTTGCCCAAGAGGATTCAGGATTCTGGCAGACTACATCCATACGTAGCATCTCAATGCTAGCATTCTAGCATGTATGTTACAATGCTAGGCCATTCTAGCATCTAAATATCCATTTGATCTAATCAAGGACTGCACAATATTGAATAAAACTGACATTGCAATTTTTTTTCTAACCATTTTGATATGGCGATATGACTTTTCAGCAGATGACTTTAATTACATGTTATGTTGCAATCTTATTGACAATTGACCTACACTGATCTTAACTCTTTTTGTGGTTTTTGTCACTATTTGAGAGTAACTTTGATTATCAGGGCTGTACAGTATTAAAAAATATTCCAACAGCGATGTTAGTTACCATATTTGCCTTTCGTCGTCTCTCCTCTCGTTCTCATGTGTGCATCTCTGTCACTCTGTGACCTTTAGCATTTTGAGGCAATGTTATTGTCCAATGTGAGCATCTGCTGTGGTGAGACTGTCCACCTGGTGAAATATTGCATTAGCATGAAAAATGCAAGTTCATAACATGTGGAATGTGGTAGATAATTATTGCACTCCACAGTGTCCTTTGAAAAGTTTCAGACAGTGATAAATTTGATGCTACATTCAGCGTTTCCCCCTGTGTATTAAAAGCCTGGCGGGCCACCAGACTTCACTTGTGTCCCCACCAGCATTAGCATTATTTATTTATAATTTAAAAAAAAATGTTTGCATGTTTTAGACTTTGTAGTTGGTGTTCAGATATTAATCTTCCAATAACACATAATTATCCAGTGATATTTTCAAATTTAACTCAAAAACATGGCGGGCTGCTGAATGAATGACTGCTGAGCGCCCAACCTCTGGGCTTAGCAAGTTTTCTGGGGGAAACCTTGTTACATTGCAGCCCTGATCTACACCATCCTTTTAGCTCTGGTTAATATCACAGTTTTCCACAGAAAACTTGCTAAGTCTGGTGCTCAGGATGCTACAGCAGTCATTCAGCCACCCTCATTGTTTTAGATTTAAAAAAATGTTTAAAGTTGACAGAAATTTTGTAAATATCATTTGATAGTTATGCATTTTTGGAAGACTGGAAGATTAATACCTAAACACCACCTGTAAAGGTTTTTTTTAAAAAAGGCTAATCATTAAAAAAAAACAAAAAAAAACCTAATAAATTAACAATGCTAAGCCTGGTGGGGGCACAGGTAAAGCCTGGTGGCCCGCCAGGCTTATAATACACTGAGGGAAACCCTGTATATCTTTACGGTTGTTGTCCTGCCATGTATTATTGTATTTGCATGCAGATGTTTAGTTTCCTGCTACAGAGAACACCTTATTTCAAATGTTTGTTTTGCTTCCTTTTTGTCATGTAGAAAACTTTAAACATTACTTCTTAATGTTTATGCCTTTCATCTTTCCACTCTTCAATAAAAGTCAGATTACCATCAGAGCAAAGAGGGCTAAATACATATGTATGCCACATTTTCACACAAAAAGTATTAAATCTCAAGTCCCTGCCTTCCACTTCACAGTCAAAGGACACTTTTTGTTAATCATCGACATTAATAAAGATAAAACGCACTGAAATTTGTAGTTTCAATATTGTAACGTGCGGAAAGGTTCAAGGGGCAGCGATGATTCAGCAAAGGGTTTCTTCATTATGGAGTTCTTTTAGAACACATAATTTGCTCTGAAGTTTAAATTTCGCTTTAAATCTTACTTATAGCCGAGTCCATCTCCACTCTGAGTCACTCCTGAGTCAACCTCAGAAAAATCAGTCCCAAGCAACATTTAAATGTTAACAGGCAGAGGTGTTGATTTGCTATTGAAAAAGACAGCCTTACCTTTAGAATCAATGCAAGCTGAGGTTCAACAAACCTTTTAATATCAGGATATTAAAATAAAAAAACGCAGTTCGGATCAAGTAACTGATATACTTTTAACATAAGTAATAAGGTGAGAGTGAGAGTAGTGATACTTCATAACAACATTACTCAAGTACACACTATAGTGTGTTACTCAATAATTAACAATTTATTAATTTATTAGTAAATTGTATTCAACACACTATAGTGTGTACTTACTCAAGTACACACTATAGTGTGTACTTGAGTAATGTACACACTATAGTGTGTACATTATAGTGTGTACAAGTACACACTATAGTGTGTACTTGAGTAATGTACACACTATAGTGTGTTGAATAACACACTATAGTGTGTTAAAAAAGTTGAATAACTTTTTTCCAAAAAGTTATTCAAGTAAATATGAAAAGGATGCATAAAAAGATGGAATATTTTATCTTATCTGACATGCTATCTTTAGTGTTATTTAAACCTGAGCCAAAACACATTGATCTGATTTGTAATATGGAGACCTCGTTTAACAAATTGTTCTTTAAAAATAACACAGTAGATCGCCTTTAAACTGGGAGTTTTTGATTTACCGAACAACTAATTGCAAATTGTTTGCCCAGCCTGATATTAATGCCTCACAGTAAAAAAGGTTAAAGTGTCTGCTTTAAAAGTTGTGAGGCATGGCTGCACACTGAGATCATTTAACTACATTAACCTCTCTGAGTCAGTTATAATTTTTCTTCTCTTTCCTCAGTATTTTTTTTGTGTGATTTTAATCCACTCCTGAATAGTCTGAGTCACCATCTGAGATGTTTTAAAGTTTGATTTGCAACGTAACGTCTGGAAAAGCACAAAAAATGCCATTGATTCTTTGCGGCTCTACCTGCAGCCGTCATCTGATTTGATTTTTTTTCTCTCTTTTGTCCACATCCACCTCCACACAGCAGGATTTTGTACCGGGATGCTGTCAGTTTTGTAATGGCTGACTTCTGTGTCCCTGCCGTCAATCACTTCAAACAGCTCTTGACCTTCATTTTGTTGCCTGTGCCATCTTCACGGAAAGGGGAATGTCTGTTACTTCAAGGCTTCCTTTGTGAGCTCTCAATTACTCTCACACCTTCTCATCCGAAACCAGAGAGAAAGATACTCTGTTGCATCCCTGCTTACCTCAAATTTGAATGGCATATCAGTGTAATTACTTTTTATAGATTAATCCATTCTACATACTGGATTTTTTTTTTTTTTTTAAACGTCAGCCATCACTGAGAGTTGATAAATAAGCTCATTGGTGGGTGGTAGGGTTTCACAGTGGCTGCAAATAATAAAAGTGTGAAACGTGTCACACTCCTTCCTGTGTCAAAGTAAGAGCTGCAGTCGGACCCCAGAGGATCGGCGGGGTGCCGATGAGGTTACGGTCTGTGCAGTGGAGTCTGGATGTGAGTGAGAAGGAGTAAAACCACTGCAGACGCTGCACATATTATGAAGTAGACTCACTGGCCACTTCACTAGTTATAGTGTTCGATTGTTTGGTAAAACAAATAGTGAATCAGTAATCACTTGGCAACAACTCCAAGCGTTTAGGAATCTAAACAGGGGGAAGATGACTTTCTGAAGTTTACACCAAGCATGCGATTGGAGGATGTGAGTGCCTTTTGCATTTATGTGGATAAAAATGAGCTACATTTGTGCACCAGAGAGAACATATTTGCACAAAGTCATTCTTATGGTGCGTTCACACCAAATGCGTTTGGAGCGTCACATTCAAAGTCTACGTGGAGCGTTTGGCACTCGACACATTAAACGCTTTAAAAGGTTCAAATCTTTTAAAGCGCCAGACGCTCAAAACACGCTGCAACGGACCTCCATGTGCCTCCACACAACACGTTTGTTGTGAACGCACCATAAGGTTGTTTTTTCACCTGATGGTTCAATGATTCATATCAACTGGGGACCAAAATTGCAAGATTTGCTACATTTTCAGCTAGTGTGGTTCGCTTTCACACTGCATTCTGTCAAACAAGCCAATACCCGAAAAAGTTGTTTACCGTCCTCGCATGACCTTGCACCAAGAATTACTGAATGAAATGACATGAAAATGTAAAAACATAAGTACCATCAGATTTTAGCGGTTGTAGGATTGTTCTTTTGTCTTTGGCTAAAGACCAGGAGCTGTTTCTCGAGGGCTGATGTGAATCCACCTATAGATAGTTAGATTATATTCAAATCAGTTCTCCCCCTGAACTCTTGTGTTTACACAATGTTTTACAATTATTAATCTTTAGTATTTGTGCTTAAAGCAACTGAGCACGATTGTAATCCTCTACCCAAAGAGTTGGCCAAAAACTGGTTGCCAGCCATAAACATTTCTTTAACTTTTATTGATCTGGTGTTTTAAGCTGTGACTGGTCGAACTCCCTACTGCAGTTGTGTTGTTGTGGTGGTAGCAACTGGATAATAAACACAAACCATAAATGCAGAATTTGTTTCAGAGATGATTTTGTTTGTCCCAAAAAGACACAGGAGAACAAATAGTTGCATTTGTTACTTTCATACAGAAATACTTCTTACCTTGTATTCCTGCTCGTGAAAACATACCGTGCCGATGATTCTTTCTGCTTTGATTGAGTTGTGTTCATCAGTCCCACCCGGGCTTTATGTGTGGAAGGAGATTTTGTTTTGTTTCGCTGCCATAGTTGTCAGAAAAGAAAATGGAATAAGCTGTGATTTTTAAATCGTGAGGAAGTTTGAAAAGTCTGTTGTTGCTTCTAACAAGCTGATTTCTTTCATCGCCAATTTAGAATTTAGATACCTGTGCCAAACGTCTGGATTGTGTTGTCTGTAAGTCGCACCTGTGAGTGCTGTCTTCTCTCACTCCTTTGCATTTCATAATTGCGCCAAAACATGAATAAAATGCCTCCACTGCAGTGGATGTACGAGTGTATTTTTTGATGTAGAAAAAAAATGTCAGTCCTTCACATCACAAGAAAAGATCTTCTGAGCTTAAAGTTTGGCAAAATGTGAAAATCCACAAGATCCAAATAGCACCTGAATAAGACCCAGAAGAGATTTCTCCTTTTGTTTTCTACCACAAATGTTAAATATTTTATTGACAGTGAGGCTAAAAACAGAAGGAAAGCATCCAGAGGCTCTGACCAAAAGAAGCATCGGCCTTCTACCCATTAGGACATGGACAAAAGTATCAGTAATTCCTTTTCAAATGCTGTGCGGTCAGCACTTTTCTCCAGTGTCTTGTAAAAATGTTCACACTCCTCGAATTAGTTCACATGATGTCAAATTACAGCCACAAACTTTAATGGATTCTGTTGGGATTTATTATGCAAAACAGTCCAGGGATATCATGTGGAAGAAAAATGCTACATGGGTTTAAACTGTTTTGCTTAAATACGAATCTTAATAGTGTGGCTGGTACCTGTGCTGGGCTCTGAGGTTACAGAGTCCATGGGAGTATTTCTCTTCCAAGGCAGAAACGTCCTTATTTGCAGACTCACTCCATCTCAGTCAGGTTGAACTGAAAACATTTTTAAACTTTAATTTTCAAGCCATGCCGCATAATATCAAATGGATTAAGGTTTGGACTTTGACTGGGACGTGGTAACACAGTAATATTCTTTCATCTAAAGCAGCATGTTGAACTCAGTTCCTTAAGAGCCAGTGTTGTTTATGTCTTAAACCTTTCCGTCTCACACACCTGAACTAATTTACCTTCTCAGCAAGTCTTCATGCAACTTTAGACACTAATCTGGTGTCCAAACACCAAATTTTGTGAAAACGTTTCACATATCTGAACTGTTCACTGTGATCCTTTCGTCTGTCTTAAGTTTTGATTTTTAGAGTTTTATTTGTAAGGCTAATTTAAAGCCATGTCCTCTTCCATTTCACAAAGATGCTACTAGTGTTTGTAATAATGTGACCAAATGTAAAAACCTCCCAGGTGTATGAATATTTTTGAAAGGTACCTTTAGGACGATGTTTTTTGTAAATTTATCACATCGTTAAAATGTGCCTGTTGGACTGAATCAGAGATCATGTCAACTTTTAGCTGCCGTGACTCAGAAACTGGGAATTACCAGCTGTTTGTTGTAAAACTGGTTATTTTGGAGCAACTCCAGCTCCGAGAGCGGCTTTTTGGTGTCAGCCTCCACCTTCTGCCTCTGCCAGATGTTTTACATAACCAGAGTAATCACAAGAAACTCAGCAGCAACCTGCCGCAGTTTGGCCTCACTGTTCAACAATCAACAATGGACTGAAAGTTTTAATGTAGAGCGAAATGACTGTGCTTTAGAAATCCACCACGGATTTCTAAAGTTTGAACTTCAGTCCGCGTTTTCGAACCAGACTGAGGACGACATTCAGAAAAATGTCGGATTCAGCTTTTATTTGTGGCCTATAATTAGTGCATGATCCCTAAAATCCCAAATAACTGAACCAATCCCTCACACTGCTTTGCATGTGATGAATATACAGTAGCTATTGCATGAAAATCTGTCCTAATTCAAGGTTCTAACAGCACTGTCCAACAGTCTGATTAGCTTTGTGCAATACTTTAATCAGATTGAATAACAAATCTGAAAATACAGTTTTAACATAAAAACAAGTTTTAAAGAAAACAGCTGCAAGTAAAGATAAATAAGCTGCAAATATATATATTTTTTGTAAAAGCAGTGCTTTGATAAATTTTTTTCTACATTTACTCTGATGTGAAAAATGTATTCTCTTTGCCTTAGGGTTTGATGCCCTGGAGGGAAATAATTGAGTGACCTCATGAAGAACAGAGGGAAACATGCAGATTGTGTAGTGAGGGAACAAATTAGAGAAAATTATGAATAACTATTCAAGGTTCTCCCAGACAACTTGCCACACCCGGTGGTTGGACATTCATCCAGCGGCCTGCCGTGTTTTTGAGTTAAAAAAATGATTCAAGTTGAGAGAAAATTTCAAAATATCATTTAATAGTTAAACTTCACTCAGGTCGTGCAATGTTGTCTTACTTCACAGCTTTTGCTTCTGAATAAAATAAGATATAATTAAATCGACGAGTGAACAGAAAGTATATATAATAATATATATAAAGTATAATCTGTCACAAGATTAAAAAAAAAAAAAAAAAACATATTTAAAATTGCTCCCTGCAGTGTAGCTAAACATTAATAACAATATGTTTTTCGATATTCTCCATAGATGGCGTGCATTTTCTTATGCCACGCTATAAATCTTTTGCAGCAGCTTTCTGTACGCATGCAGCTCACCGGGGATCTGGGGAAGTCCCCGGCACTGACCCATCCGTTTTCACTGGCAGCTCCTTGGCTTTCTGTAAGTCGCTGAAGCTGAAGCTGAAGATGAAGGAAGACCATGAATACAAAGTAAACTTCCTGACTTTTTTTTCCCTCATTAACATGTCTCACCACTACAACAAAACGTTAGAATACACTTAAAACTCATGTCAACTGACAGGTAATGACTCATTTGAGCTGTTCCGGTGTTTGTTTTGGATTATGCTTAGGTCTTATTTGACGCTCTTTGGATTTGGTTGGCATAAATTGAACATAATTAAAATACAAGATGTTCTCTTCAACATCAGCCCCTGGCAAAACGCGGGCCTAATTCCTCCACTCACACCCAGTTGTGTTAGCTTCAACTTGTGCGTCTCTTCTTCACGCTCTGTTTGTGACGACAGGCAGAATAAAAATCGATGTCCTGCTGCCATCCACAACGATAAAATTATCATAAAGTCTTGAAAAGTTAAAGTCATTTAAAGTGGATGACAGGAGATGCATGAAACTATCCCTGGATTTGGAAAATAAGGACATATACGTTGCTAAACTTGTAAATCATTTTGAGATGATTGTATAATTTTTCTTACTTTTTTAAAATTGCATATACTAATTCATATTAGTATATAGTAAAATGATCTGTAACATGTCCTAAAGGTTATTAAACCTAACATCAAGTTTGCAGACATACTATTGAATATACAGTATTATTAAACATGAACATTAAACATTTTTTCTTCCTTATGTTGTAAAAAGGAAAGTAGCTTCCATGTGCTACTAATTAAAACTCAACAGGTGTCGGGCTAATTAAATAATAACCTTTGTGAAATGCTGAGCTGATGCACATGGAAGGAAAAACACCAAAAACGACGTTACAGAAGCGATTGGTGCTGCTTGTCAACCAGTTTCAAATAACTTGAAGTCTGTTGTGAATCAAAGAGAAGTTAAGAAGTTATTCATAAGTAGAAAAATTTGAAGGCCTGTTACCTTCCCGAAAAAAACATTTATGCAAATTCCCTCCGAGGGCAGTGTGTGAACTCCTCAAAGACATTGCAAAAAACCCCAACAGCTTTCTCTCCATTAGCATGTTAAATGTTGAGTTCATGGAAGTACAGCTGCAAAAGGACTGAACAGGATGTTTACAGAGTAAAATCTGATAAAGAATAACTTTTACATTGAACATCAAGATTTCACTTGGTGTCCCTTTATTTTAAGCCGACTAAATAAAAGAACTGGCTGTAGTGACGTTCAGATGAAACAGACAGGAAATGGAAGAAAACATGCAGCAAATTTCCACCATTCAGGAATTAAAACCAGAAAAACCTGATACCATAAACAGCTCAAATACTGTAGTTTAATGAATGTTTGAAATACCTTTCTTTCTAAAAATTAATTTGGTAGTTCTGGATGTTTGATATTGGTAAAAAAAAAAAAAAGAACAAAAACAACTGACTGGTGTGTTGGAAGTAAAGAAAGCGGTGAACAAACAAATGCCTGCAAACATCTGTGAACTGAAGTAAAGCTGTGAAAAGAGGAATGGACCGAAATTCCCCAACAGCGAACATAGACGCTGATAGATTCATGACTTCTGAGATTTATCGCTGCTGCTCTTTGTTTTACAAGCTACTGAATCATGAGGGTGAACTTAGTTCTTCCCCACACTTTCTTCTGCGTGCGTGTGTGTGTGTGTGTGTGTGTGTTGGGGAGCAAAGGCTTTTCCTTCAATACAGAATCACACAGTAGATTATTTTTGATGTTGATTTTTATCAGAAACCAAAAGGAATTAAAAAGGTGGTGGATGAGAACTGATATGGTGGTGGATTACACATCAAGCCGTTTTTAGAACCGAGTAAAGACCAGAGGATGTTTATTATGTCCTGATCCAAAGGTCACAGAGAGGAGTAATTATTAAGAACGTAATTAGTTTTGCTATTTAAATCCTCTCACTTTCCCCCAAAATGTTTGGTTATTCTCTCACAGAGAAAAACGGAAAACAAATTTACATTCAACAAACTTAAACTTAATGGCATCAATGTGGCTTTCTGATTAAGCTTTAGGACATTTTCTCACAACACAAACGTCCACGTTTGATGTCCAGATAGACATCATTTCTAAAGTGACTCAAAACCACAATTACAGACCGAAGCTAAAACATCATTGTGGATTCAGACAGTTTACGAAGGCATCAAACATGCCAGACGGATATCTGCAATTCAACCAATAAGGTATGAATTGCATTTGGGGAGAAGTGTCTTGCAGGAAATGAATGATTGGTTATTTTAGACTGTCATGCTTTCATCAAAGAAAAGTCTGAAACACTAATCCGGTTCGTTGCCTCAACAGAGACGAACTCTGTATATAAAACATCTAGTGGCTGTGTGAGTCTTTATGATTTGCAGCTTTACATTAACTTGAATTATCAACTTTTTCCATTGACTTATGTATTTTAAAACCAGAAATGATGTTTTGTCTCCAAAGAGATCAGGTCAACTCATTTCACCCGCACCATGAACTCAAACCTTCACCCAGATGCATCAGCAGCCGTTTCTCAGAAAATAGGCCTTTTATATTTTTACACCCATTTATTTATTTATCCTTCATCACCAAGGCAACCGCTGCAATATTTTGATGTTGCAGCAACAAAATGACAGTATAAAGTCATGTAATGCCTCTTCTTCTAACAAATAGTCATCCAAATTCATATTGTTATAATGTGTTTGAAATAAATGAAACTTAATATGTCATAATTATCATTTTAAAAATTGAGGGGTAAAAACAGATCATAACTGGATTTTTTTTTCAGATGACAGACCAAAAAAAATCAAGCAGTTATTTGTCTAAATGTCAAAGGCTTTGTTTGTGCCTCAACAAAAGCAATGGAGATAAGAGAGAGAGATGTCAGTCACAGGTTCAGCATGAATGTCTGGTGGGATCGGATGATTTCTGGGCAGTGCCGTAAAGTACGGGGGGCAAGTGAGGCCTGTGGCACTTCACTCAACAGAATAACAATAGATACAAGGGTTGAAGATTCTCTGACTTTTTAATAGCTGTTATTTTGTAGTCCTTTACGTCCTGTTCTATAAATGCAACCTGCTCAATATGGGAAAGAAAAGAGAACATTTGAGAACATTTTGTTCAGATAAAGCAAAACGTGAACTGGCTACAAGAAAATAGCCACTGGCCTAAAGTTGTCCAGTTCTACAGTGAGAGGAGTAATTAAACTGTTTAAATGATTTTTTGTTGTTGTTTTTGTCCATATGAGGACAAAATTGGTTATTGGTAATGGAAATCAATAACTTTATATACAATACCGTCATAAAGCCTTTCTACTAAAGTCTATATTGAAACGTTAGTAATAGCAGAGCATCTATTAAATGTCTAAACTGTGGTTAAGAAAAGGAACCTACATCTGCTCTAAAATTTCATTTATTTCTTCATGTTTTTCTATCCTCTGCTAAGATTTCTCTTGTCCTGTTCATAACTTCTCCCCAAGGCCCAACAAATCAAAACCATACAACCAAGAGATTATTAAAAAAGAAACTAGAGCCATAATGGGTTGGCGACAGCAAACGAGTCTGATTCAAAAACAGAAAAATGTTCTGAGCCACCAAACAATCCAAAAATGTCCTGCATTTGAATGAGACCCAGTTTGTTGGGATCATTTCACACCTTATGCATGTTAGTTTTACACCTTATGCATGTTGGTTAATGTTTCTGAATTGTTGGCTCTGATTTGTTGAACATGCCTTGAAATGACATGTGAAATGTCAAGTGGCGTGCTAATTATACACCGTGTCATATCAAATTAAAAGCTCTGACAATGCCCTCACAGCTGTTAACTCTCGCTGTAATAACGGACACAAAATGGCATAAAGGCCTCTCAATGGATAGGAAAAATCAGTGGAGTCGAGGTAACAACCTTTTCTGAAAACAAAAAGGAAAAAAAAAGTCCGTCACGAGGCAGGACAGTCATCAGAAAGTGTCACTTTTTTCGGCATGAAGCTGCCTCTTGTCTCAATATCCTTTAAAAAGTGACGTTTCACCAGAACCTCTGAAATCAGAACGAGACGCTGATCTTTATTTTATCAGGCAGAACCAGCTCACACTGTTGTAAATGAGCCAGACACCCTGTCTACTTTTAAAGGGCAGGATCAAAACCTTCCTTTACCGTGTTTTCTCTCTCAGATATATCCATGGTGCCGTAGGCTCAGACTTAACTCCCTTTACCCTCCATTTGTTTTATTTCCAGTCTTTGCTACCAATAAATTTGCTTCGTCTTTCTGGGTTCTTTCTCGGTACTTCTGACCAAGAGCAACTGCTTGACTTTGCCTCTCGACCGACGCGTTCCCAAATTTCAAAGGTTAAAGTCACTACACTGGAAAAAGAAGAGAAGCAGCAAAATGTCGCTCTTGTAGGCAAGAATTGCTCCTTAGGTGGTTTATGAAGCACGATGGGGTGTTAGGGCAAAACGAAGAAAAAAATTCCAAGTAAAAAAAAAAAAAAAAAATTATTTACGTCATAAAGTTTAGTCTTAAAATTATACAAACTCAGTCATTGTAATACGAGAATGAAGTCATAGTAACACGAGACTACAGTCGAAAAATACAAGAATAAACTTGTATTATGAGAAAAAAGTATTACTACAACTTTATTCTGGTAATAATGTGGCTTCATTCCACTGTAATGAAGTCCAGAAGTAGTTTGCACCATTTTTACATTTGGGAGAAGCTCAGCATGAAACAACCAGAACCGCCGCGCTGCAAAATGGTGTCCTCGTTTTCGATGCCGTCACAGAAACAGAGTTCTCTTTCTTTTCACCTCGACTAAAAATGCTTCATCAAACTTGAAAATAAAGAGAATTTGTGTTTCCGAGGAAACGGTGCGAAGTCTTAAAGAACCAGTGTCTGTTTCTCCAGTTCCCTTCTTAGTCAGAGGGCAGCCGACGGCGTCTGTACATTTAAATTAAATCACGTTAAAGTCGATCTCGTCGAATTAATGGAAACTAAATTATGTATGTTATGTATTTCTGCCAACAGCCTGTTCTCCAGTGTCAGACAAAAGAACTTCAAACTTGATTAGTGTTATTGGTATTCTCTGCACCCGCTGATGCTCTGGTGAAGAGCGAATGTTTGAACCCAAATGGTGTTGAAGAGGATTCTGTTTCCACTGAATCACCTAACAGCATTTAAGAGTAACCAATTATGCATCCTTGACCAGGTCAGGGTGAGTCTATGGTCTATGCAAAACATGTTAATTACATTTTTTGTACAAAGTCATTCTTAGATAATGACCTTTCAGTCTGGTCAGTTCTGCCTATTATGAGCTTGTTTCAGAATGAACTGCTTTACGGCCTCTTGTCACAGTCGATCCAAATAATTCAACATTTACACTCACACATGAAAATGAATTCAAACAGACTCACGAATACACAACTGTACACCTGTGAAAAGCAGAAGTGGAGCCTCCTGCGCAACCATCAAGAATGCAGCAAGCAGTTTCTAAATGGTAAGCCAACCATTCAGGAGCTCAGGTTAGGTTGCTAGGTGACAGGCTGAGCATGGCTGAGGTTGCTAGGTAACGACATTGATGTTGTTACAGAGTGAGTATTGAACAGTTAGAAATGCTTCCAGAGGTCATTAAAGGTCAACCAGCTCCCCTTCTTCAAATCAGACAAAGTTGCTGTCAATCAACTTGACTCCAGTTGTGCAGCTTTGGCCTTGAAGATATTAATGAAAATGTAAAGGTCATCCAGCTCCACTACATTTACAAAATCAAAATGACCTTCCAACTTTCATTAATGTCTTCAAAGCCAAAGCAGCACAAGCAAAAATGTTGCAGCACAAATGTAGTCGAGTTGATTGACACCAATTCTGCCTGATTTGAAGAAGGTGGTTGACCTTTCCCGACCTCTGGAAACATTTCTTACTATCTTTAAAATGATAGCTGCAGAAATGCTTGGCAAAGTTTTGTCTGATTTGAAGAAGGTGAGAGAGCCAGCCAGCTTCACTCAGGTCAAAAACCTTTAACATTTTGCCAAAAAGTGGCTTGGTGTTTGTTTTTAAGCAGTTTGGTTGTTTTTAGAAGCTCTTGAGACCCAAATGGAGGAACAAAACATGTAAAATGTGATTTTTTTTTTGTTTGTTTGTTTGTTTTGAACAATGGGTTCCATTAAAGAGATCTCATTTGGGCTTCAGCTGAGTCATTCCTCCAGGCTTTGGTTTGTTCAGCCACAAATATTTGTGTGTTTTCTTTGTGTCAACATGTATTCTCTGATGAAAGTTGTTCTATCAGCTTCTTGCACCATCCCAGTGGATACATGGTGTTTATTGACATGTGTAACGACAAGCAAACATTAAACATCCTGCACAAAATGAACAAGTCGTTCCTGAAGGAGCTCGGCCCAGTTGGGGAAAACCTGGACAGCCCAGACCAGGAATCAGGAACGACGAGTGAAAGGACAGGAAGGATCATTCCACACAGAGTGGCATTGTTTTCTTCTTTGTATTAGTTGTTCTGTTTGTATAATGCTTGTTAAGTCCAGACCCAGATTCTGATCCTCTTAATATCAGCCAGAACGCGGCATCATGGGACCAGTTACACTGCGGGTCTCACTGCTGCCAGAGGGCCGCTTTGTGAAAAACGTCTTAACAAATACACAGCAGCAATGCAGGAAGGACGGGTTTGTTAGTTAAAGTGACGTGAATGAAAAACGAAACAAACCTCAATCTGTTTGACTGATGATTGTTGTGACAGAAGCGTAAAACATGGCAGCGACACACTGCAAGATCTCATCTTTGAATTCCTGTTTTAACACAGAGACAGAAACTGATTTCCCACTGGGTTAAAGTTAATCCATGGTTAGTTTTCTGGACCCAAGTCATCATGACTTGGGTCCAGAATTTAAAGCAGCAATAGAGACATTTCCACACTGCCTTACAAAATGATCCCCATCACTTTTCCTCACTTTGTCTCATTACAACCTGAAATTTTCAAGGATTTAGTGAATTACATATGAAATGTAGATGTGTTTAAGGACAAAATGCAGACAGGATATTGGGAGGTTTAACTACGGAAGCAGAAAACTTACAGATCTTGCATAAGGAAAGCTGGACATGCAACCAACCAGTCAAGAACGATGGAAACCAGTGAGTTTCTACTACTGGTAGGAGAGTGGAGAGTGACACTGAATGCAGGTTAACTAATCAGGGGAATGTGGAACAGCTCGGAGCAGAAGCTCTGAGGACGCAGCCTTCATCCTGCATGGTTCTGATGTTCCTCTGCTCCAACACAGCTGATTTAACGGCTGGATTATCTCATCAGTAAATCATGAGGGTTGTTTCCAGAGACCTTGTAATGCAACATAGAATTGACCATTAGCTAAAACAATCATATTCGTGTGTATGTAAGAAAACAAACAAACAAAAAAACACTTTTCAAAATTTATTTTCCCCAAAAAACATATTGAAAAAAAAAAAAAGTCCTTCCTCTTCACAATTGTCTGTAACAAAATCATTTACATTGTGGTAGCTACGATGGGTATAAATACTTTTGCAAAACTGTGCTTGCTTTAAACTTGACCTGTAAGCTTCATGAGAGATTTTGAGCTTTTGAGAGACAAAAAGTGAGCTGACGTTTTGGATGGATTGATGTAAGTCGGGGTTAATGTGCAAAAACAACAAAAAACAGATAAATGGAAGCAGGCTATGAGTTTGTGACTTCGAACAACACCCAGCAGGATGGTCACGCTTACATTCTTGAACATCCCTCTGCCGCTGCAGACAATCAGCCATTATAGTCGAGCTCCAAGCGTCTCGAGTCTTTCCTCTATTCAAATGCAGGGCAGATCGCTCACAGCTAAATGTCATCTCGGCTCCGTCGAGGTGAAACGAGCAGCTGAGTTTTCAGCCGGCGGTCGGGGCCGCGGTGTGTTCCTGGTTAGTGTCCTTGCCTCCTTCAGTTGTACCTCCAGCGATCCTTTGTTCCCTTTAAGAACAACTGGGAAACATCAGTGGCGAAATGATTCTCTGACTCTTAAATTAGTAGATTATTGGCCTTTCTGTCCAACAGAGGGGCTTGAGCATGTTGAATTGAATACATTTTCTGCTGTTGCTTTCTAATTCATTTGTTGTAGGCAACAAAACATGTTTTTAGTTTAACTAAAAACAAAAACACTGAAATGTGTATAAAATTACCACATATTTGGTGATATGTGATAATTACCAAATGTGGTGACCATTTGCATATTAAAGTTGAGTGAATATGTGTGTGTGTGTGTGTGTGTGTGTGTGTGTGGGGGGGTGTGTGCGTGTGTGTGTGTGTGTGTCTGCTACTTTGTCATTTGGCTTTATGTGCAAATCTGGCACAAACTTCTAAAAAACAGTAAAGCAACTGAAACACTGAGTTCCTTTAAATCTAGATTGAAAGCTCACCTGTTTTAGATTTGCTAATGAGCCACAATAAATGAAACACTCACCAACATTTTGATGGGTATCAATGTTTCATTTTTGTATTTTTGTGTTTTTATGATGTAAAGCCCTTTGAACTGCCTTGTTTCTGAAATGTTCCATACAAATCAACTTGATTGACTGATTGATGTGTCAGTGTGTAGTTACACACACACAAAAAAAACCCACATTTGTAATTTGTGTCGTTTTGTTCTTAAAATTAGAACCTGTCTTCGTTGCGTTTCACCTAGTCCATGTTTCAGGAAAAGATTTGTGCTTTTCCACATTGAAGCCCAAAATGAGTCGTTTTCCGCATGACGTTTTGTTCTGAACATGTCAGTCCGTTCCCATCTTCAGGACATTTTATGCTTCTTATGATTTGGTTGTGTTTTCTTTACGCAATAATCTTTTTTTCAGGTAGAACAAGGAGCTCTCTGTAAATCCACCTCCTCCTGAAAGGATCAACTTGGGCTTTTTGAAGGAATATTGTTTCCTTTAATGGCAGGAAAAATATCTCCTTGAGTTTCTTGGAAAAGACAGAAAAAAGAAAAAAAAAAGAATAGACTGTGCAATGTAGCAACAAATTTGCTTAAACTCTAGCTTTAATGATATTAAGCTATGTAATCTTTAAAGTTTAATCAGTAATACTTTTATAACAAATTTATGTCAGTTCATGATTTCTTGGTTAATGTCAACTTTGTATTAAGTGTCATAATTTACCAAATAACACTTTATGACAACAGTCAAAAATATTCATGAAGACTTACTCATGTTTATGACGTGTTATATCATGTTTATGACGATGTCATGACAGTCTTATTCACAACCCGTCAAATAAAGTGTTGCCGACATTTCTAAGCTGTGAGAGTGATGTGTAGAATTAGTCTGCATTGAAAATAAGACTAATAAGACTTCTGAATAGGAAACTCCTGTTTCCTTTCCCATGTCCACTTAGAGTCACTGATTTTTAGAAAGAGACGACATGGAAACAATATCTTGCGTTCTGCATTTCTGTTAATACCGCCTTCACTCTGTCATCCCTTTTCCAACTCTCTTCCTTCACCATCTCTGTCATTGTGTGGGATTAGAATATTCGATGCACATCCTCTCAAAATCTGTCTAAATCAAGCCTGAAGTACAAACTCTAATCCTTCCTCTACAATCCATTTCTTAAGCTGCGACGTTGCACCTCAGATGCGTCTCAAACTTATCACAAGTGTTTCCTTTAAACATTTTCATAAACTTTTGCCATGTTTATGACATACTTGAGTAGATTGTGTTGGGATTTAAGTTATCAGGTTAACCCAAAAGTTGCCAGATTAATTGATCAGATGTTTATAGAGTTTGGGATATTTCTTTAAACCACTTCTTACCTTGGTGGTGTATCAGCAGATTGGACATAAATGTGCAGCATACTTTTCAGATGATTTTTTTTTTCTCTTGATGATGGATCCACAGATTAATGGGGACGTTTGTTAATTGATCAGCAGCGTTTGGACAATCAGACATGAAAATGTGGCACAAATCAAGGAAGAACTGTTGATTTCTTCAAAGACCAAAGGAACAAACAAAGAGGGACAAAGGTTACATCTATTTGCGCACACACCACAGGGACCCACTAACACAGTCTGAGGATTCCCCGGAGCGGGGAGAGGATGAGAAAAGGAGGGAGAGACAGAGGAAGAGAGAGAGAGAGAGAGACAGAGCGCAGTGTTTCCCACCGCTGCACAGCTGTTGTACTCCAGTTTCTCTGAGGAGGATGTAGGAGCCGGATGGAGAGGATGACCGGCCGCTCGGACTCCTAAAACCACCTCAGACAAGCTCAAAACATCTCAGATAAACTTCTCTTGCACATTCAGAGGCTCTCCGTTGTTTGCTCCGCGGATGGACTCCAGACTCCATATCGGACCGGTGGTTCCGACACCGGACCCGACCGGCAGCGCGCCTTGGAACATCAGCTCCATCAACCCGCACCGGCTCATGGAGGTGTCTCCGGTGGCCCCAGCTGTAAGTGTCCGTTTCCAGTCTCCAGCCGATTTGAACGCAACAGCTGTCTGCGTGACCGCGGAGCTGCTGCGCGCCTCTGAAATGCGCATCAGGATCTGATCCAAGCTGGAAGGGAACTGGGGGGAAAATGCTGCCTATTGATAACGTTTTCTACCGTCTTGTCAAATGTTTCCATGTTCTGACGTGGATATTATTGCAAGAACATGATGATAATTTAAAGGGATCACAGAACGTGGAGCTGTGAGTGGATGAATGGGATACTTGAATGATTGACGGATCTTCCTTTTCATTCATAACCGCAGCTGAATGGAGGCAGGATGCTGTTGGTTCCTCCATGTCTTGGAAAAAAAAAAAAGAAAAAAGAAAAAAACAAACAAAACAAACTGTCATGTCTGCGTGCAGTTACGCGTGACTTACGTTCCCAAAGAGCGCATTTCCACACACAGTGTACCTGAAGGTACAGCCACAGAGCCATTCATTTATTTATTTATTTATTTTGTCATACTTTCGTGCTTTTCTGAGTTTATAATTGCCTGCAATTGTTTTGTCTGCTCTAATGATAACCTGTTGGTTGTCTGCATGTCCAAAGAGATCAGTGAGACAATACAAGTCTGATAATCATTGATGATCATTTGGAAGCATAAAGATGTGAAACAGGGATGAGAAATTGCATATTGTCTTAATGTTTTTGGTCAATTTGAACCATTCTGCTAATAACTCTCCATTACTTCCAGCTATGAATGTAAAACTTTAACCCGTAGCCCTTCAAACATAATCATTTTTATCTATTCATATTTAAAACATTAATAAACGTTTTCAATTTAAACTTTTTACATTAAATTCAAACGCGGATTTGAGTTCAAGGAACAAAAAGTGTTGAGTTTTCGGAATAAATCCGTCAAGCTGACTTTTATTTTGTTTTTGTAATGAACTCCTGTTAATCCATATTATCATATTGTCTTAATACTGAACTACATAGTTTTGAGTTTGATTTCTTCCTGTTATTCAGAGGAGTTTTAATAATGTTTTGCCATAAATCTGCATTTTAAAAATGTTGTAGATTTATGGCAAAACATAAATTAATGTTTTGGATTTTTGTAATTTGCACAGTGTAGTGAGTAAATGCCAGGAAACGTTACATATCTGAATGAAGAGCACAAGGTGTGCTTTTAAATGTCATAATATATGTTAAATGATGCAGCAAGAGATGTGGAAGGCAGTAATTTAAACATTATTTCAGAGTAAAATATGCGCATACATCACATGTCGGCCTGTAATTCCTGAATGTCATTAATTTCACTACTGATTATTTGAAGAAAAGCTCGTTTATAAGACTAGAGTCTCAAACTACGAGTGTAGGTGGAGCCACAAGCCTTTCAGTCACAATCTTTAGTCAAGTCTGAAGTTTTTTGTTTTTCACAGCAACTTGAGACCTCGTCTCTCCATCTGTGTCTGACGTTTTCAGAATATACCGACTACAGAGGGAGATTTTGAAGCACTTTGGCAGCAGACGATCTGTTTTTCAGGGTCTGCTGTTAAAAAAAAAAGTTGCTTTTTGACACCAATAAAAACTATTTCAAAACAAGAACTCATTTTGCCTTGATCAAGGGTCATAACCTCACACATTTCCTAAAATCTGACAGGTCCAAATGCAGATTAAAATCCAAATAGTCGGAAGCAGAGAATAACACAAAGTTTTCATTGGGGTATATGTGAGGTGTGGGCATTTTTTTTAACCATTCATGGCCATGATCCATGAAAATACTTGACTACAACTCAAAATACACCATGGTTTAAGTTCATGGGTTCACAATTGTTTGTTTACATGAGAGAAATGAAAGCAGGAAGCAACCAAACAGTAATGTGTCTCTGTGAAGAGGAGATCTGAAAGGCAAACTGACCAGGAGCCAAATACGAAATGGGAACTTAACATTAGTCGAGTCCCCAAATCTTTGCTTTTTCTGAATTTGGATTCTTTATCTTTTGGGATAAAATATTACAATTTTAACACACACCAATCTGGCATAATATTTTGCTTCCAAAAGCAACACATGGTCTCCTTCTTCTTTCTTTCTTTCTTTCTTTCTTCCCATGATGCATCCTGGCGCCACGTTTTCCCCCATTTAACCCGAGTACGCAGCTCCAGCTGTGAAAGAAAGCCAGAGACACCTTTTACTTTCTTACCTGTTCTGGTTTCCACAAACCCATTGTTGGTGTTTTAGGTGGTGGAGACTGTCATGATTTTGTGATAATTTTGTCGGCTCCCGTTGCTGAATGACTTTAAAGTCGATCAATAGATCGCTCCATTCGTTACGCTGGTCAACGACTAAAGAATTGTCTGTGGTTTTTCAACCGTTCTACAGTCATTTTGATAGGCTGAATTCAAAGATCATGTTGGTTTTCCTCAATCGGGTCAACTTTCTGAACCAAGCTACATATTAGTTTGGGATGCAGTCGTGATGGCTGATTACTGTTGGACTCTGGAGAGAGACATTTCTGCTGCCGCTCGAAGAAACAGAAGTTAATCCCCTGAATTTTGCACAACGAAGACGTAATGTTCAATTTACACGAACTTACCATTACCTGTGTTTATTACTCAATTTTTTAACAACATTTTTTTTCTCCTAAAACCTTCTTTGGATGAGAAATCTTAACGGAAATGAACTGATAATGTCACAAAAATGTCATCAATTTAGTCAGAAGATCTGACCAATCGGGTCTTGTTTTTAATCTAAACCAAATTAGAATAAAAACCTGACTCGATTGAGAAAAATGGATGGCAGTTTTGTATTCAGTGGTGCAAAACAGTCCTAATTCAGTTAAAAAAAAACAAAAAACAAAGACAACTTCCAAAAATGTTTTTTTGTAACCAGTGTTTTTACTTCTCTAAACAACGAGCTGCTGTCACTGTTCTTCTTCTGCGTATGCAGGGTGTCTTGAAGTCTTAAACCGTTCACACAGAAGTCTGATTGTGGTCACTTTTAGTTAGTAGTTTGAAAGACAAGGCAAGATAAAAAAAAAAGAAGCAAAACTCCAAACGGAGCATCAAGACCTGCTGAGTGAACGTAGCAAGAAACAATCTGCTTCCAAAATGTGACTCAAGATGAATTCTTAAAACCAGCGTTAACGCCTTCAGCAATCAGCCTGCCTGCAGGATCGGGCAATGCTGGCCAGCCTTCAGTCCCCATTAGCAACAATTAACCTTTGACCTTGCCGTTGGTTCAACACTGTTCCTTTTCTTAGCAGCAGCAGACTGGGAACTCCCCTTAAGAGCTGCAGTTTCAGAGACACTCTGACTATTCTGGCTTTCACAATTCGGCTCCTTTGACTTGAATCTTTATGGATTCCCATTTTCCTGCTTCAACACATTAAATTTGATGACATAATAAACTTTATTAAGCATTGATAAAGTTCACTTACTAATAGGTACTCTAATGTTATTCATATCACCTCTTAATGGTCATAATGTGACCAATGATTGGTGTATTTTTATAGACTAAATAAAGACAAAATAGTCCTAGAAAATATGTCCATGATATTTATTATTAGACCAATAAGAGAAAATATCAAATGTTTGCTGAGCAGGAGCCCAGATACACATCAGATAGGAAAAATATGAGACAGATTTAATTTTTAGAGAGATAGAGGTTTAATCGCTGCAGCTTCTTTAAGGACAAGTTTATATATTTTCCCTTTCAGGCCGGACTCTATCCACAGAGCAAAAAGAGAGTTTTTCAAAAAGAGAGTCAAAATCTATGTTACTGAAATTTTGTATTTTTTAGCATTTGAACACATTTCCCAATCTAACGACTAAAAAATTGACTTGAACTTGAGGTCTGGGACTTGAGTCTTATGAGTAATCTTTCATGTAATCAGAGTCAAACAGTGAATGGCTGCAAGAGCTGATCAAAAAATTCTGGTTACCCATCATTAATTTTGAATTTAAAGGGGACCTCTTGTTCAAAATTTCCATTTTTAATCCTTTTTTTTGTGTCTGAAAAATGAGCCATTTCAAAAACCTCCAGAATGTGATGTCACAAATCAGCAGACACATCCCTGTTACCTAGCAACCCCAGCAGAGCCCAGCTCTGTTACCTAGCAACCCAAGTGGAGCTCCAGCTCTTTTGGTCAGCTGGTTTGGTCGTTGTATGCGCTGCTTAACTGGTGCTGGAAAAGTGTTTAGTTGACTTACCATCCAAAAAAACCGCTTGCAACATTCTTGTTGGCTGTGCAGAAGGCTATACTTATGCTTTTCAAAAATGTATGGTTGTGAAATTGTGCATCTGTTTGCAGCCATTTTCATGTGTGAGTGTAAATGTTGAGTTGGGGGCGTAGCTAGGAAGAACTGACCAGACTAAAATCTCACTTTCAAAGAATGATTCCCTACAAAAAATGCTTTGTGTTGTTCATAAACTTATTCTAACCTGATTAAAGAAGCATATAGGTCACATTTAAAACATGGATGTGGAGTCAAAATGTAATTTCTGCCCAATTCGATTAACCCACGGTTACCAGTTCGTTAATGAATCAGCTCATTTCTGGAAAACTTCAGTCTTTTCTTTCTGCCGTACAGGTTGGCTAATTTAGGCCTTGCTTTCAAGGAGTGGCTGATTCTGTGGTCATTGGGAGAGCAGCTCATACACTATTCATTACCCTTAATGAGACAAATGAAGAAAATGGGAGATTAATATATGGGGAGAACAGAAACAGGAGGGAAACTGCAGAGATGGCCATAACATCCATTCTGAACAACATAGTTATTCTTTAAAAGAATAAAATAATGACAAAAAACCCCCCAAACATTTATCAGACCACCACTTGGCTGGTACTCCAGAATTTCCCCTCTGAGGAACAACAAAGGATATTTCTGTTTTATTCAAACAGTACAGGCTAATAGGTTTCTTAAAAATTTCCATTTTCACCCCTTTATCTTTATTCCTCTACGTCTGCATTCCTCCCAATTCAAACAAGCAACCCAGACTGAATGAGTGCATCAGTCAGAGGGACCTCTAGTGGTTTTGTTAGGAAGTGCATGAAAAGTTATTGATAGATTTGTTCAAAAACAAATAAGGATGTGTAATATGTGATTATTCAAATTTAGCTGTAAAGTCTTTTAACATCATTTACTAGTGGTGCACTTTCTTTTGAAGTTGGCAGCTCCTCGACTTACAAACGTGTGAACGTTAAATGTTTCTCCAGTCAGAGTCCAGCATTTGTGTCATTTGAAGCTTTTCAAACAGCAACTGGAAGCAAAAGAGTCCAAAAGACTGTTATCACAAAGTGTCGTTTGCTCTTTTAATGCAAACTTGACACTTTTAGCAGACTTTTCATTCAGTATTATGTCAGTCTTATGGACATCCTTTCAAATAAAGTGTTGCATTGCTCCTTAATTCATTTTTTGGGGGTTGTTGTCATCAGTATTCAACAGGCATGGAGGTGAACTCGTCATGTTAGAAACAATTGAAAATGTGAGATTTTAACTGAGCTGAGGAAGTCAAACAAAATCTTGACTTTGTGTACGTCCTACTCAGAAGTTATTTTCTCCCATCAGTCTTAAAGATGATCTGGAGATCTCTGAGATATTAACCACATATTTGTTGGCACCGCCTCATTTCACTCCTGCCAGAAATCCCAGAATTTTATCGGATTAGCTATCTGAACAGTTTTAATTTAAATGTGTGAATCAAAACACTACTGTGAGCGTTGACATGAGTGAAAATCAATTATAGATGTGATTTTCCAAGCAGGCAGTTACATGATTACAAGCAACGAGAAACAGCCTGAAAATGTAAGTTTTCTGAGAGGATGTGAGCAATGGCTTCTTGAGCTAAAGTCGTGTTCGAATGTCTCCGGGAGAAATTTTTATTTGCATAGTTATTAGATTGCAACACTGAGGTTTTAGAAAGACAGATTTGTCACTGACAGCTCATCAGAAAGGGATGGAACCGCCAACATTTTTCAGATGAGAAAAAAAGAAGCAGTAATGTGAATAAATACAAGAGAGAGAAGATCTTAGAGGAAATTATGGTGCAGCTGATTGATAGACGTTCACTTGGTTTCATGTTTTTCTATTTTAAATCAATCAGGGGTGAACTTCATGGCGTCCTTTAGATCGTCTTCCATTTGACCTTCATCTTAAGATTACATTTGGTCTCTTTTTGGTCAGCATTGGTTCTGGTTTGGAGATTTGGCATTCTGGGTCAATTGCTAAAACTTGTACTTTGACCTTAACAGGGGCAAGTTTAGAGGTTGTTCTGGTTTTGTGACCTTCAGGTTGAATCGTTGATGAGCTCTTGGAGTAATTTTAGTTCATTTCTCCGATTGTGGATGATGAATCTCAGGCTGGTTACCCGTGTGCCAAAGTTTTAGGGTGTTTTCACACCTGATAGTCCAGTAGAGTCAGTTTGATTGGGGACCAGAATTGCAACATTTGCTCCATTTTCAGCTGTTGTGGTTTGCGTTTTCACTGCACTGAGTTAAATGATGCAAACCCTTTGAAAAACCTGTCCCTCCCATTCCCTTTGGTGGTGCCACACCAAAAACAACTGAAGGAAACAACTCAAAAACCACAGAAGAAGACACTGAGCTCAACTTCTTTTTTCATGAAATGTAAATAAAATGGAGAAGAGTCAGATTTTAGCAGTAATAGGGGTTTTCTCTTTTGTTGTTGGTAAAAGAGCACAAACCATTACCCTCTCACATCTTTGTTTTTGTTGTATTTACCCAGAATGCCATGCTTTTTAGTCCACTTCCTGATTTTGGAACAGTTTATGGTCCACTTCTCATTCACATATGCATTCGAACTGCACCAGAGTTCACTTCAACCTGACCGTATCGTTGGTTTTAGGTGGACCAGAGTTCGATTACGAATTCACGCCTTCCCCAGATGAACCGGACTTTACAGACAAGTGGACTAGAGCTTGACTAAATCGCACTAAACCGGACGGGAGTGAATGCTTATTTAGAAATAACTAAATAACTAAATAATTTCCAGATTTTTAGACGTCAGTGACTTTTTGTGTTGACAGTTAATTATTTGGATGATGTTGTATCTTGAGATCTTTTAACTAGTTGCTAACTAATTGTTAACTTTTTTGCATTTCATCTAGTAGATTAAACAATAATTTGACAGCAGCTATGTGTATGTACTCATATTACCTCTGTTTGATAAAAAAAATTGTTTAATGATCTGAATTATTTCAGTTTGATACAAAAAAACCAAAAAATCTGGACATAATGGGTATGTACTTTTTCACAGAACTATATCTCACAAAAACAATACCCTCAAACTAAAATACCATCATCTTTGCATCACCTTTAGCAAATCAGTCTATTCATTAGTGTAATTATTCAGCTGTGTTGTTCTGCGTTTTCAGGAGTCAAAATAGTATCTGAGAGACAACAGACTGTGATAATGAGGCCAAGCTGTCTAAATAAATCAGAATATAATCATGAGTGTTCTCAATTAGGAATGTCCCTTCAGCTATACAGCTGGGTCAAAATATTTACATATGCAAGAAAAAGACAATCAACACTTAAGTCTAGACAGAATATGACCATTTTTGGTTAATTAGGGAAAATTATGTCTATTTATTTACTACCAGATCGACAAAGAGAGTGACTGTAGATTACGATTTCAATCCCTGTAAATGATTTGGGGAAGCTGAGGTGACGATGTCATGGCTTTAAAGCTTCTGACAACTTTTAAAGCAGGAATTTGACTTTTTTTTTTCACCTTCAGTCGTGTTACAATGTTATTCCCTCTTCAGAAACACACCTGCAGCGTTGCTTTGACTCATTCACGGTTGTTTGAGAAGTCCTTGAACAAACACTGGGATTTTTTTCATGAGGCTGTCTTGTGGTATTCGGCCAAAATGACGAACGTTACATTTGAGCAAATAGGGCGTCGTTTGCAAACCTGGGAGCACCATCCCAGCTGTGAAGTATGAGAGAGGCAGCATCATGATGTGGGGCTGTTTTGCTGCAGGAGAGACTGATGAAAACATGTGAAAATGTTGAGGCAACATTTCAAAACACCATCTAGTTCAGTTTATGTCACAACAAATGTCATCTCAATACAATTTACAAAAAAAAAAAAAGTAATTTTTTTTTCAATTGAATTACACATTCCAATTGACCATAGCATTATTTTTTTTTTTTCAATAAAAATCAAAGTGTTTGGAAATATTTGCAATATTTGCGCTTATTTATGTCAGCAAATGTGACTTTTTATTTCTTGCTGTATAGATCATGGACTATAATCTGATGTCAGCTGTTTAGTACAAGTAGGAAAGTCTTTGACAATTTTGACAATTTTTCTGAAAAATCTCCAGTGAACTCCCAATTGTGCGTTAGTGCAAAAAAAGTGAGTGGATTTGTTGATTTTGTGTGAATTTCTACCGTAATTGTCAAGAAACTGGAGGGACTGACAGATATAATTTGGGAGTAAACAGATAAAAACTGCGTTGAGTTTATTGAGAGCACAATATTTAGTGTTCAGTCTAGAACCTAGAGGGTCACATCAAAAGCTATGGCGGTGTAAAAATGTAAATGTTACCACTGATCTCAGTCCCAAAAGGCAGGGAGGGCAGCGAACCTTACAGCAGTTCTGTCTGAAACAATTTGTTAAAATTTCAGAAAACTACAGTGAGAAATGTATGGAGTTAAACACAAAAGATTTGACGCATTTAAATTATATTAAATACTACGAAAATGTATG
Source organism: Poeciliopsis retropinna (assembly GCA_010277075.1). Lineage (NCBI taxonomy): Eukaryota > Metazoa > Chordata > Actinopteri > Cyprinodontiformes > Poeciliidae > Poeciliopsis > Poeciliopsis retropinna. Next base: position 2,005,041 of record VMRM01000023.1, read on the forward strand.
TAAACTTTTGAATCTAAAGGAAATTTTAAAAATCTCTAAGTATTCCTTTATAAGATTGGTTTCTAGTTTATGTTTGCTTTGTCAATATTAATCTTCACCATCTTTCTTATCTTATTTGTTTATCCTTATCTGTTTTTAATGTCACTGCATTAAACGTCAACCAGACCATTTATATTCAAATTACAAGAGGCAAACCCCCCGCCCCCAGAAAAAATAGAAGGACATTACTTCCCACTTTTTTCTTCAAATCCCACAGAAAACAGAGAGGATTTCACCCTTTCCGCTGCGTCTGCCGTGTGATCGGAGTTAATCTGGTCCTTAACTGCAGGAGCCGAGGCAACAGGAAAGAGGAAGTGGAGGTAGAGCAGAGAGAGAAAGAGATTTTTAGTGGAAAAGCTAGGAAATCATCTGGAAAACCAAAAGATAAAGAGCTCAAGCAGGGCGAGTAGTTTATATTCCACACACAGAAACAACATAAATTTAAAACTTGTTCTTTCTTTCTCTACAAACATTCCAGTGACCTTTTCACTCCCCTGGCTTACACAACCTGCTACTAAATGCCCTCTTTCCGCTGAATGATGGTAAAACTCGAGAGAAGTAGGACTGCTGAAACAGATGTCAAACGCAGAAATCATGGCGAATGCATCCAGGATTAAACAGAAAATCTGCGTGTGTGTGTGTGTGTGTGTGTGTGGGGGTGTGTGGGTGTGTGTGTGTGTGGTGTGTGTGGTGTGTGTTCCCGTTAAACACCGGGCCCAGCTCAGGTAGTCTTGGTGATGATGTGTGACTGACTGTATGTGTGGGAGGCTGAGCATCTGCCTGAAACCAGCTCAGTGAAAGAGAAAGAATATAACATTGTGACGCCTTCAGGTGCAGCGACTCAGCTGGAAAAAGCAACTTCCTGTCAGAGGGCAGTCCTGCACTGAAAGATATTTACACTTTTCTGGGGATATTACTGTTTTTAAGCTTATTAAAAACAGTAATATGGTATAAATAAATGTTATAAATGTTTTTTCTAAATGTGAAGTGACATAAAGTTGGTAGAAACAACGCCTTGCTGCTCTACGCATTCAAATTCTCCCAGACCTTACTGCGATAAACAATACTATTATTGTTTTGAGACCATTTTCAATTAATATAGTAATGCAAGAACACATTGTCAAGGATCAATAAACTTTAAATTCCAATAAACATTTAAACACTGGAACTGGGAGACCTTGGAAATATCCCAAATAAAGAAAGAAAAAACAGAACAACAAATAAAATAAAGTCTGAAGTTTATGTAAACAATCTTATCTGTCAAAAAAAGGGATAGTTGAGCTCAGAGCACCAGACTGAAGACTTTTATCATTCAGAGAAAATGATAAATCAAGCATTATTGAACGATTAGTTAATTTGCCTATAATTCATTATCACTTTAAGAAAGAAAATTGCTGGGTTTTTGGGTAACACTTTATTTGATGGGTGTTCACAAGCCTGACATGACACCAGTCATGACGATGAAGAAGTTTTTACGACTGTCGTCATTCGCTCGGTAAATAATGACACTTTTAATGCAAAGTTGAATTAAAACATGTATTAAAATGATCAACTTTGCATTAAAAGCGTCATTATTTACGGAAGCACCCTCCGATGGTGCATTGGTAACTCCATGCAGAAAGACGCCGGGCCGGGAATCGAACCCAGGACTTTCTAGCTGCAGAGTGGCAGTCCTACCAACTGCACCTCTCACTATCACTTTATATGTCCTTAAATCTCTGGTTTCTCTTTGTGCAGAACCAGGACGCCATCGTCCCGGCCCACGCGTTTCCGACGGTAAACGTCCCCGCACACGCCCACTACACCATAGGCGTCGTCATCCTGGCTGTAGGAATCACAGGCATGCTGGGAAACTTCCTGGTCATTTACGCTTTCTGCAGGTATTCAAGGCTTTTTCATCCCTGATGAATATTGTCCAATGAACTAATAATTAAAGCTGCATTTCAACCACTCTGTGTGTATGTGTGTGTGTGTGCGTGTGAGCAGAAGTCGGAGCCTTCGGACACCGTCCAACATCTTCATAATCAACCTGGCAGTCACAGACTTCCTGATGTGTCTCACCCAGACGCCCATCTTCTTCATCACCAGCATGCATAAACACTGGATCTTTGGGAAAAAAGGTGATGTTTGGTTATGACGCTCTCAGAAATTCATCTTTTATTTTCAGCAGCATAAAAGAATGAAGAGCAATCCAACTGGACAGTACATTTAATCATTTTGGGATCAATTAAAATGAAGCTTTTCAGCCAATATGATTATGTTGGAAGCCTTTCAAAATAAAATCCTAAAGTCACTGATTGTAGGTAAGCTCATAATTGGAGAGTAGTAGGAGAAAGAAACAGTAAAATCTTGTAAAATATGAATTTTTTTAAAGGAATTCTCTGTAAATTTGTGAGAAATTAATTTCTTAGCATATGAGTTTCTATGGAAAAAACGGGTATAAAGAATCAGTTTCTCAGGTTTTAGTATGAGATGCATAAAATAATTATACAAAATGTATCACTTCATAGAAATGACATAATATTTTAATCTAAAACTTAAGAAGATCCACCAGATAAACTTGAAACACAAAATAAGATTTTATTTTAAAAGTGTATGTGAGAGCAATATCGCAAAAATATTATATTATATTATATTATATTATATTATATTATATTATATTATATTATATTATATTATATTATATTATATTATATTATATTATATTAATATCCTGTACTTTTAACAAGGAAATTCAAAATTACAATATCATCACAAATTTTCTACAGTTCTGGAAAAAAATTAAGAGACCACTTTAAATGGTCAGTGTCTCTAATTTTACTTTTTATAGTTTTTATTCTATGAACTACTGACATGTCTCTGAAATTCAAACAAAAATGTTATATTCATTTGCAGAAAATGAGAAATTGTCAAAAAAAAAAAAAAAGTGAAAAAAATCCAGAGCTTTCAGACCTCAAATAATGCAAATAAAACAAGTTTATATTCATTTAGAAACAACAAAACTAATGTTTTAACTCAGGAGGATTTCAGAAATCAATATTTGGTTGAATTACCAGGAGGTTTTCACTGGGGTTCAGTGCATCAATGTATCTAAATGTAAGTAAAATATAAAACATTTTCATCTACAGGCAACCAGACCCACCCACACTTAAAGATAAAAATGAATGAATCAATAAAAAAGATTTACATGAATAAAACGTGAAGTTTGTTCTGGAACAACAACTTCTCACTGTCTCGTATCGTTTAGCATTTTGTTTGTGTTCCAGCCATCATGGAGTGTAAGACTGTATCACAAAGAGCCGTGATTAATGCTGACATTTTCCATTGAATCTGTAAATGCCATTTCCATATTTGTGATATTGGGGCATCTCTGCAAGGATCCTCAGATTAGTAATGGGATTTTAGTTGTCAAACTGTCTTCCTGTTCTGTGATCCTCCACAAAATCCAACGTAAAGCTGATAAAGGACCAAAAATGTATTCAAAAAGTATTTACATGGTGAAATGATGCAACACAGATCTGGTATTGTTAATAGTTCTGTTTTAGAACCAGTAAGAAACTGGTTTTAACCATGGAAAAAAACTCTATGTAAGAAAAACTTTTAACATTTAGATAAAAAAAAACAACAACAATTTTGAACTCAGTTTCATCTGTGCAATTTTCACTTCTTGTGTCAAATTCAAAAGACAAGAATGCACTGCGAGTACATTCAGTCCGAAACGCAAAGAGTGCATTTTTATTTCAAAGTTAAATAAGACGAACAAAACTGAGAGGAGATTTAAAGTGAAAACATGAAGGCCAGCAGCATGTTCTATTAACCTTCTCCTTTTCAGTCTGACCTGATTTAATGAATATTCTCCAGACTAACCAAGAAACCAGATCCATCTGGCTCAGATGGATCTCAATTAGAAGTATAATTGTTGAGAATATATTGTGATGTTGCTCATTAAACACATTTAAGCACTTGTTTGGCCTTGATGCATTTCTGAACTGCTTCAGGATCTTTAATAACCTCTGCAGGAATCTATCAGGTATCTGTCCTTCTGAAAATACAAATGTGTTTAAATACCATCTTCTTCTTAATTACCAGATTCAACCTTCCAGATGTAAGTAAGGTTCTTTTCAATCAACCATGTTGGAGTGTTTAAAGCTGCTTTGAACATTTTCCTCTTCAGTTTTCATTTCCACCCCGCAGGACTATAAATCACAATTTAAGCGCAGCACTGTAAAACATTTGAAAATAAAACTCCACCTGCTGAAAATGCAATTTATGTCAACAATAAAATTGTGTTCAAATCTTTGTGCTTTTTTTTATTTCTTTACACAATTCTCCTCTTCATTAGGCTTAATTTTATGTTTGTCTTTATTTTAAACCCTACAAAGTAGAAATAAAAATGTGGCTTTTTAAAAAATAACACAAAATATTTGTCTACAAATGTGGACAAATGTGGTTTTTCATCAAAAAGTTTTGTGACATTTGCAGTTTTATTTTTGCCTGGTTTGTGTTAAAAACAAACAACTCTTTATGCTGTAAAGATCGCAAACCCCCCAGATGGAGGAATAAGTAAACAGAACATGATATGAGAAAAAGTCACAGTTTAAAGCAGTAAATCCTCAGTGCTGCGATTTATTCCAACATATTCTCTTCTGTTGCCCTCCTCTCCTCCCAGGGTGTGAACTGTACGCTTTCTGTGGCGCGCTGTTTGGCATCTGCAGCATGATGACACTGATGGTGATCGCAGTGGACCGGTACGTTGTCATCACCCGGCCGCTGGCCTCTCTGGGAGTCATGTCTCACAGGAAAGCTCTGTGCTTCGTGGCCGCAGCCTGGCTCTACTCCGTGGGCTGGAGCCTTCCCCCGTTCTTCGGCTGGAGTGAGTAGAAACAGACAAACGGCTGAAAACGTTTCCTCTGAAACCTGGAGAAGAAACAGGATGAAGCTACAGGGAACTGTTTAGATCATAATGAACAAGTTGTCTATCTATCTATCTATCTATCTATCTATCTATCTATCTATCTATCTATCTATCTATCTATCTATCTATCTATCTATCTATCTATCTATCTATCTATCTATCTATCTATCTATCTATCTATCTATCTATCTATCTATCTATCTATCTATCTATCTATCTATCTATCTATCTATCTATCTATCTATCTTTTTATACATTATTTTATCTATCTGTATATTTATCAAAATTTTTAGGTCTCTATTTTTTTTAATCTAATTTTTTATTTGTGAAAATAAAAATATAGACATTTCTTTTACTTTTAGACACTGGGCATACAGAATCCATCCATAAATAGTTGGAAAAAAAAATCAATCAATTATTCAATCAACCAAGTTCATTTGTTTATCAAATTTCAGCTTTACATCATAAAATCACTAAACCTTTAATGTTCAGGAAGTGGCACATCAAAGGCAAAATGCGTCGAACTTAAAGTTCTTGAAAATAATGAATCTGATCAAATAGAAACCAAAACGGTGTTTTTCCTCTCACAGGTGCCTACGTCCCTGAGGGCCTGATGACTTCCTGCTCTTGGGACTACATGACCTTTACCCCTTCGGTGCGCTCCTACACCATGTTGCTCTTTACTTTTGTCTTCTTCATTCCTCTCTTCATCATCATCTTCTGCTACTGCGGCATCTTCAGAGCCATCCGCCACACGACACGGTTGGTACATCTGCATTTCTTCACGGTCCGCACCAACATGCTCCCGCAGAGGACAAACCCCTGTTTGGATTACTCAAAAGATACAGCACAAACCTTTCATTTTGTGTGTGGCCGGCAGAGCGATAACAAAGATCAACTGTGAGGGAAGAAGAGACTCTGCAAAGAGGTTCCATAAAATGAGGAGTGAATGGAAAATGGCTAAAATCGCCTTAATCGTCATTTTGCTGTTTGTCATCTCCTGGGCTCCGTACTCCTGTGCAGCCCTCACTGCATTTGCAGGGTAAGTGCACATTTCTGCTTAAGAGAAATTATTTACCATGTAGCAGGACTCAGACTCAGTGAAGCATTACATTTGTGGTGGGGTTTTTTTGTTGTTGTTTTTATAATAAATCAGTCTGGAGATCAATTTAAGATGTGAAATGTCAGTAAAGCTGCTTCATGCGTCTTACTGTTTTATACTGACTGTCATTGTAAAAAGCAGTATCAGTAAGTTCAAAGATATTTCCATAAATATTAAGTCAAGATAATGCACTTCTTAAAATATTTGCTGAAGTCTCAAGGTTTTGCCTGATCACCTTTTTTCTCATTACACGTAAATCTTCTAGATTCAGTAAAAGGTAGCGTCATCCAGAACATTTTTTAAGACATTAAAGTTACAGCAACATTAACTTTATCAAGCTCTTTCTTCTGTGTATTGATTAGCTTGGTTCTGCCTTGTTTAAAGAAATTGCATAAAGCAGGTATTTTATCGTTCCAAACAAATAAAATGCCAAAACCCTTCCCTATTTATTAATTTATTCATCCAAATAAATTTGTAAAAGAACACTGGGAGGATTTACGATACGTTCGATATCTGAGCAAAAAAAACATTAAAATCACTGCAACAGCAAGATAATGCTCCCTACGGTTAACCTTTAACACCCTGTCACATGAAATAAATGAAGCTCTGTTGTTTTCCAGCAGGTCTGGAACTGCTCAAACATTACTGGGCTGCAGCAAATTTAGAAAATCTGCAGCTTTCATCACAAAACTACGTGCACATTCATCTACACACGGACATTTCCTGACGATTTGAAACCTCCCAATAAATACGGAGAGTTTCTGCAAGAACCTTGATGAGTTTTAGTACTAATGTGATACCAGCAGCATAAGAAAATGAATATATGTGGTTTTCTGTGTTGCCACAAATCATGCTGCTCAACACCGTCTCTGTTTTTGTTTCTTTTAATCTCTAAATACAATGTCACGGTTTCTCTCAGACATTGGTGTGGCTACATTTTTAATTTGAACCTGAAGAACCAACGGCTTTCCCTTTGTCTCCAAGTGTACTAGTACATGCGCAATTCGGAGGTGTGTGCTCCAAATCAGGAAACAAATTGGAGAGGGAGAGAAGCTGACACCCCACCCACGTGAAAAATTGGTTAGTGCTCCATTACTGCAGGTTTGTGCCGTTAAGGTTTTTGTTTGTGCTGTTTTGGTTTCGGAGAAATTAAAAGTTATTTTTTAGGTCATCCAGAGGTCATCATTCCCCCCCTCCATCTCGCTCCAAAACAAACCTACCACTGGGCTACTTTTTTATTGCAGGTTTGTGCTGTTAAAGTATTTCGTTTCCGCTGGAGTTAATTATTGTGGCGAGAGCTTAAAATATGGGTGAGAAAGATAATATCACCTTCTAAAAACATGACTTGAAATGAGACAAATTCCTTCCTGTTCTGAATCTTTATTGAAGTGCAAAACAAAACAGCTGCAAAATCTGCCAAATTCAACTTACACGATTAACACATGAAATGAAAAACTGCTGCTCTGTGGTGCTGATGTCCAGCGCAGACCGTCGACGCCATCGGTTTAGGTGGAGTCAGTTATTTCCTGAAGAAAAATTTTTAAATATCTCAAAAACGAAAGCTGCATAAATGACTGTTTCACTAACCTGCACTCCGACTATTTGGTGGATTTTTTTCATGTGGGTGAGAATGTAAGCAGACAGCAGCTGTAATGTCAAATATTACAGTAAGTTTGGTTATTTGGAGCATCATGAGTAGCTTTTAGTCTTGGCATAAGTCTGATTTATTTATTTCATTCATTGTGTTGATTTCAGTTTAATCACTGATAACTTAAATTATTACTTTAAAATGTACGCACCCTACAAATACAAACTCACAAACACACACACACACACACACACACACACACACACACACACACACACACACTTTCTCTGAAATGTACAAACTACAACCTCTTTAGTTTTTGTTCCTTTTGCTTCTTTTCTTTTGATAATTCTCATCTCTTTCTTCGCCTCCAAATTGTCCTGCATTTTTTTCTCTTGTTGCTGAGAAAAATGCTTTTATTTTCAAAAGAAAGCAAGAAAGAAAATTATTGCAAAAAAGGTCAAATTTATCTTTTTTGGGGGGTGTAAATTCTTTAGTGAAACAGGATCCTGTTTTGTCCAATTTACAAACACAAAGGAATCATGTTTGTTGTTGTTTTTTTTTTTTTATTTTGCTTGAAATTGTTTTTGTGATTGCATTTCAGGTCAGGAGAAATGACTCACCAACAGAGCAAGGAAATTATTATCTTAGCCACATCCTCACTAAAGAATTCAACTATTATTTTCCCCTCTCAACAAAACTGTTTGGCTTATAAATGTCAGGCAGTCGGATAAATAAAAAAGTTGATACAACGTATGAAAACGTGAAAAGGACCATAGTTTATGTTATAGTTATGTAAAAGGTTTCAGGTCTTTTGCTCTTTTTAATAACTCCCATCACTCTCTTGGTCCTCATTTCCTTCTCTCATTTTTCTCCCTGTCGCCTCTCGCGTCTCATCCGTCTCTCTCCCAGCTACGCCGACTTACTGACTCCTTACATGAATTCAGTTCCTGCTGTGATCGCCAAAGCTTCAGCCATTCACAACCCCATCATATACGCCATCACGCATCCGAAATACAGGTAGGATGTGACTCCGTGCTGTTCCTCTTCCTCGGAATGCACGAAGATTATAAAACAGAAATACGACTGAGCTTTAAGGTTTCTTTTGTTTTGTTTTGAATTTTTAACTAAGAAAGTTCTGCGCGTCTGTTTGAGTGCAGCACAATTAAACGGCTATTTTTTCTAGTCATGAGGGAAACGTTTTAGTTCCACACTGAGAAAAGAAAAATTATTTACAAAATGATTCATCGTGGTTTTCATTCATTTAAAACATTATCGATAGTTACAATAAGAGAAATAAAAACATGCTTAGCTGTCATTTTCAGTTTCGGAAAATGGCATTTTGCAAAAATTCACATTTGCCACAGTACTTGATAAAAATAACAAATTGCCTGTTTTATTAACTAATGTAACTACATAACTTTCAATCCCATTTCGTTTATCTGTAGTTACAATCTTGCTGCATATATGAAGCTGGTTGACGTGTGTCAGAAAAAGATCATGAGATGCTGGTTGTCAGATTTAATGAAGACCTGATGAACTGGATATAATATTGAATTCAACACTGTAGTTTCAGGGAACATAAGGTTGTAGTTCTGCAGGTTCTTTTTTTTTTTTTTTTTTCAGCAACAATGATTGGTTGCTAAAAAGTGCAGAAAAGAGGCTTTAAAATACAAATACATTTTCATCTTTTCTCAATTTACAGTCATAGTTCCCACGTAGCTTCAGTTTTTGGAAAGCTCACAAATGTAAAAATTAGTCAATTTTATCAATGATAAAATAATCAAGCTTGTCATAATTTAGAAACAATCAGCTGTAACTTTGTCAAAAATGTTCTTCTACATTTTCTGGATTCTTTGTTTGACAGTTGCAAACATGCTTTCTTGCAGCTTCGCTAAAGCTAAATATTCTAAAGCATAACTTCACAAGTTGCATTGGATTTCTCATAAAATTACTGCTTTATTCTCGTTATATTTACTGTATTCTTTTAACATTATGACTTTATTCTTGCAATTTAAAAATAAATCTTAGCCTGGGATTAATATTCCATTATATTTTACCTTAATTCAAAGTCCAAATAAACAGAAGCATTTAAGCAAAAATGAATATAAGCCTGAAGCGCACTGACGAAACCATGGAAACCCAAGGAGTGCTTTGGTGGAAGAAAAAAAAAATACAGATTTTCCAAAAATGAAATCTTCAAAAACAAAAAAATTCTGTACCTAAGTTTCATCTTTACGCCTGGACATTTTTGCTTATTTTAATTGTACGCAGTCTTTTAAATGTCCTGTGAGTAAATATATATTTACCCATCTATCCATAACAACTGGAACTTTGAATATCTAGCAAGTTATTTTTGCAATTTACTACCTATCAGCGCAACGTCTCTCCTTTTAGAAACCGCTGGAATTTTTCAGATAGCTATCTGGTAGAGTGTGGTAGAATCTACCACAATCTACCACACTTTCTACCACAGTGTGGTAGAATCACTGTACTGAAAATTTGTGTGGATCGCCGGCGCTCCGTTCGGTCTGGAAGGGTCAGTCGATAAAATCGACTTTTGTCCTTAAAGTAAAGTTGCTGCTTCTTATCTGCGTCTCTTTCTGACTCAGATCGGCCATCAGCAGATACGTGCCGTATCTGGGCATGTTGCTGTGCATCACCGGCAGGGACCGCTACAGCAGCAGCAGCCTGCAGTCCACACGCCGATCGACGCTGACCAGCCAATCAGAGTGCAAAGGCACCGGCAGGCACCGCACCTCGTCCCAGTCCGAGAGCGAATCAGTGAGTGTACCTCATGTCTCATCTGGTATGTCGGTCTCACTCCTCCATCCACAACGCCTTCCAGCCGTGAGTCGCTCATTTCGGGTCCGAATCGTCACAGGCGCACTTCTCGGACACCGAGGAGGACGGCTCGTCTAGGACGCCTGCCGGCCGCCTCTTGTCCGCTGACGTCAAACAGGTGCGCCATGCCAGCCAGAGGTCAAAGGTGAGTGGTCACAGCGCAGGAGTGTTTGAGAGAACCGCTGCCCTCAACCCCACTGACCCGGCCATTTGTCATCTTTCACAGCTCACCGTGAGTACATGAGGATGACTCATTTCCACACAGAGCACATTAAATATACATGTTCTATCACCTAGAACACACATTCTGCAGGTCGAAAGGCAAACGTCTCTAGTTTAGTTGAGTTTTGGATCATATCTGTGGTTTCAGGTTCTTTTATTGAAAATATGTGCTTTATTTTTGTCATTATGTCAAAGTTCATTTAGATTTAGCTCAACTGAAAAGCGAGTTCATGTTGGCTGAAGGAGAAATAATGTGCAAAAATCAACATTTTTCTCAATTTTCTACTTTCTTTTGAGTTTCTACCACTTCTAAAAACAGCCCAACCACTTAAAAAAAACACCCAGACATTTTTTGGCAATAAGTTAGTAAGTTAAGCAATACGTTTTTTTGGTGTCTGGTAAATGAGCCATTTCAAAAACCTTCCATATCAGTAGGCACTGCCCGTTACCTGGCAACCCCAGCAAAATTCAGTCCTTTGCCTAACAACCCAACCAGAGTTCCAGCAGATTTAGTTTTTCCTGCTGAATGCGCCGTACAATGGCTGCTGGAAAAGACGAGTGTTTGATTGTTGACTTACCATTCAGAAACCCTTTGCTGCATTCTTGTTGTTTGTGCAACTGTTCAAAGTTGTACAGTTGTATAATAGCGCATCTGTTTGCAGCCGTTTTCATGCGTTTCGTGTAAACACTGATTTTGGGAGGAGAGGCCAGGAGCAGCTCATTTGGATTTAAAGTGACAAGAGGCCCTAAAACATCTCAATCGAAAAGGAGCTCAAAACAGGCAGAATGCTTATCAAAAATTGTGATGAACGAGTTTTGTATCCTAACCTGTTCATAGAAGCATAATAGGTCACTTTTAAAGTCAGTAGATGGTATTTTTTCTTCTTGAAACCATCAAGGAATAGTTTTAGGAGCTCTATTTTGTCTTTGTACCTAATTTTAGATTAATGAGAAAATCTTACACTCAAGACTAAGAACAAATCTTAGACTATCTTTGTTAAGCAGTCTTCACTTTCTTGAGAAATACTCAACATCTCATTAAACGGCTCCTTTTTGCCCTTACTGAGAAGTCTGGTCAGCGACTCTAAGCACTTGGATGATAAAGACATTAAATGTTCATTGGTACATACAGAGTGGCTGCATACCTCAGCATGAAATCAAATAATTGCAGTGTAACCCTGCCTGTTTGGTTAATTTGTGAATTCACCTATTTGTGAATTATTTTTGGGAGGAAACTCCAAAATGTTTGCGGTTCACAGATTTAAAAAAAATGTTATAGAGCAAATAAAATGCAGTTTGGAAGCTGAAATATTTAGACATCATGCTACTTGACATGCTATTTGTTGGCATTTGCAAAACAGCCTGACATTTTCCTTGACCCTGATTCACTGAACCCCCAAGAGCAGGAATAAGGAAGATCATGAATGTTAGATTCTATGCTAACACAGTTTACACTGCACATGTTGATGCATCTTAAGGTATATTTGGTTTCTGAACTTGTTCATGGATTCTAGCATTTTCCTGGTGAGTCATTGTTGTGACCTTTGAGTAGCCACATGTGAAATTGTGCAAATGTAGAGCAACACAAACTCAGGAGTTCAACAAGCTTGTATTCTTGCAACATCCAAGCGGAGCTTAATGGACTGTGAAATCACCCAGATCACAGAATTGCTTAAAAGTGCTAAAACAAATAGAAAATTGACTCCAAAACTCATCCCCTGTAGACCTGTTTATGTCTTAGAAGCAGAAAGTCAGATCTAGGTTAGAGCGCCGGCGCTTCAGGGCCAGAGTCATCAGAGCCACAGTGTGCGAATGCGTGTATAGCTGTCAGAAATGCTACATCATCCTCTGCAACAAGGAGGGAAACAGAAACAATCTCCAAAATATCACAGAGCCCCACCAGCGAGGGTCGCCTCAGCAGGCCTGGACCCATGTGCGTTTTTATGCACCATTACCTGGAGAAAGGTCACCAGCAGGGGGACATCTGTTCACAACATGTGGAGGAGTTAGCTTGAAGTGAGATGACTAAAGTGGATCTCAGCTGCTGGTCATGGCCGCCCAGTTTGGGGTACCAGCAGGAATTATTACCAGAAGGTTAAGATTTTAACCTCAGCAGTTCAGTTTTACTGCTGAATTTAAGGTGAACAATGTTGTCTTTTAAAAGTCAAATTACTTTTAACTCTCTACTACCTAATTTCAAATGTTTATCTGGATATTTTTGCTTATTTTAGTTGTACATAGTTCTTTACATGTACTGTGAGTAAATATATTTGCTCATTTATCCATAACAACTAGAACTTTCAATATCTAGCAAGTTATTTTTGTATTTTACCATCTATTAAAAGAGTGTTTCATCAGATTAATCTCACTCCCTGCTGTTGCGGCGGTGAAATTACCGTAATAACCCGACATTGGCTGGAAAGTGCAACGTCTCCCCTTTGGAATTTTCCAGACATGTTGCAGAATTACGCCACTGCAAGTTTGGCTACGTTCGGTCTGAAAGGGTTAAACCTCACTGCTTGCTCAAGCTTAATTCATAAGTACTTCCCAAAAACCAGAATATTCCTCCAGAGGTTGAATTCTGATCCATTTTCAAAGAGTTATGCAGCAGATGTGACCACCAACAGGGCATAGATCTACATCCGCTCAGACCTAAAAGTGTTTTGGCATTCGCCTTAAAAATAAGGAGTTGCAGCCATCTATGAAGCATATTTATATATAATATATTTAAATAGGTTTGATTTAAATAATTCTAATAAGCATTAAATTCAATTTGCATTCCTGCTTATGCAAATAACAGTATTTGAGTGGGTGGTTCTGATGATATTATTATTTATACATTGCTTGCTATGTTATTCATCTTCACTCTGCATTATCCCCTCAACTCTTTAAATCCCCTGAAGTAAAAACTTTTGAGAATCTGATAATATCCAATAATTTATCTGTACAAACCAGCATTTTATGACTTGGTTTTTAAAACAGATTAACAATATCTGCTGCAGAAACTTAATTTTGTTGGTTTAAGTTCAACAAAAGGTTGTTACTCAATTAGTAGCATTTAGTTAAGACTGCTCAGTTTGTGTGATTCTTAAAAGAGAAAAAGATGGAGAATTAGAACCAGAATACGTTTTTTTGTTTGTTTTTAACATGAGAATAGAGTTGCAAAAATGGGAGAATTAAGTAATAATTTAGTATTTTTCTGTAATTTGTTTGAGAACACTATGCCAAACTGCTTTGAGGAATACTGAGTTTCTTGTAAAGTTATAGTTGGAATCGGTTTTATAAATTAACAGCCGCAGGACTTTGAAACAATTGTTTAAGCCACTCAAAAAAACAAACAAGTCAGATCTTCATAACTCCATTGAAACATTTTTCTCTTCAAACATCCACAGGCTAACTTTAACAACTTTTAACAATATTTAGAGCAAACGAAAGAGGTTCGTTTTCTGTAAATGAAACGAACCAATCCGGTTATTTTGTCTTTCTGAGATAAAACCTTTCAAGCAGAATAAAAACTCATCAGAGGCTCCACCTCTGAATTTACTTCTTGAACCTCAGAGCCACATCCTGAGAAATGATTCAATCAAAGTACCTGGAAAAAAATGGTGGAACACGACATATACAGAGAATTTCTGTCCGTCTGTAATCGTGTGTAAAACAGAAGAAAGTGCGAATAACCTATTTAGATTGTCACACGCAGATTCACAGATGGGCTGGCTGCCATTCAGGTCAGGTTTACCAAGAAGTCCATTGCAGAGAGACTGAGCGCTAATCCAGTAATCTGGGACTTTCAGTTTTAATCCACAGTGTGCATGATGTGATCTGATGTTTCAGCATACGGCAGATGAAGGCACCTGGTTCTTTAATCGCCACAGCAGATGACGAGGATACATTTTTTTCTTTGAATTCAAAATCCGGATTGTCATTTCACAAATTCACAAACATCTAAAGTTTTTTTTTGTTTTGTTTTTGTTTTTATAGATTCACATTAAAAATTCACATTTTGCACATTTTTGTACTTCCATTTGGATCTCAGCTGCTTCTAAAAACATCCCAGGCATTTAGAAAAACACAAAAACACCCAGCTGGGTTTTTTTTTTAATTATTTATTTCTGTAAAAGGAGCCGTTTCAAAAGCTTTCTGAATTTAATGTAATCAGTTCCTGGGATTGCTAGCAAACGTGCTCGCAAACGTGCTAGCAACCCCAGCACGTTTGGACAGCTGGTTTTATCACTGTATGCGCCGTACAATGGCTGCTGTTTTAGGCGAGTGTTTTATTGTTGACTTACCATCCAGAAGCCACTTTCTGCATCCGTGTTTGTTGCACAGCAGGTTCCACTTCTGCTTTTCAAAGACGAAAGGTTGTATAAAAGCACTTCTGTTTGCAGCCACTTTTACATGCGAGTGCAAACGTTGAATTGGGCGTGGCCAGCAGCAGCTTATTTGGATTAAAAGTGAAAGGGACCTCTAAAACGTCTCATTTTGAAAGGAACTGAAAATAGACTGAAATCTCATTATCTAAGAGGAATTTTGTGCAAAAAAATGTCATGAACATGTTTTATATCCTAACTTGTTCAAGGAAGCAAAGTAGGTCTTAGGAGAGACGACAGTAGAATAATATCTGCTACAAACCCAAACAGGTCAGTTTACAAATCAGATCAACACCTTCGCTGGGAAACAGAAGTGTGAGAAAAGGTTGTTTGGGGTCAGTGCAGACACCTGAGTCCACTGAGGCTTACAGCTGCTGAGAAAACGGACAGCAGAGGCGTTTTGATCACCTGGTGAGGAGAGGATTCTGTCTCAGAAATCTGCTCTGTGTGTTTGAGATTCAGCCAAAGGTTTTTATCACAACATGGCATAAAAAATGTCTGGTCCTGGTTAATCTGATTGTAATCAGGCCTGGGTTTGACTGAAACAACTCATGAATTAACAAGGCAATTAACCCAGAGCCTTGCTGGTTTTGATAGTTTTTCTCCCTAAATAAAATTAACAATTCTAGAGCTGCTCCTTGTATGTATTCAGGTTATCTGTCTTATATTTACATTTTGTAATCACCTTAAAAATGTCAGTGTGGTTAAAGAGCAGAAACATAAAAAAATCTGTGAATTCACAACCCAATATTTGTTCACCAACCTTTAAGGAATATATTTGGAAATAAATACCATTTGTTATCACTCATAATAGGGAAATATTTTAAGCTGGAGGTTTAAAGTACATGACTCAACAGGGGCTACAGATGGCTAACTGTAACTCATTTGTGTACATTTATGTTAATGTTTGCCTTTTAAATGAATATTTTCATTATTTTGTCTCCCGTTTCTCTCCACTCTGCTTTTTTTCTGTAAATTGCCATTACTTTATACCATTTTTGTGCTTTTAGGATCCTCATCCTGCTGCTGTAACACAGATGTAGCAAAGTTCAGATGGCAGCTAAAAGTGTCAATTGTCAAATTGAAGCTAAAACTGCAGTAGCATTGTATTAGTTTAGTAAAAAAAAAAAAAAAGAAAAAGAAAAAGTGAAGCAAACCAGCAGCCCAGCAGGCAACAAGGAACAAACTACAGTGACAGTAAAACTACTGACATTTTACCTTTCAGATTCCACTCAGGAAGGCTGCAGTATGTTTTGTTTGTCAGTAGGTGGCGACATTGTCAACAAATTCAAATTTCAAAAGAGGAAGCTTCTCAGCACGGCTAAAGCAGATCTGGGTCACATAATCCAACACAGATATTGTAGCTGGTGTTTCTTTTCCTTTCAGTTGCTTTTTCAATCTAATGGAAAGAAAGTCAAGAAAAAGCAAAAAAATAAAATAAAAAAATGTTGAAATTCAGTGTTGGGGTTTCTATCAAATAACATCAGTATGGACATCTGGAGAATGGGACTCTGGTTATTTATTTTTAGTTATCTTTGGGTGTCTACTCCACATATAAGCACCAAAAAACATAATTTTTTGTATATATATTTTTTTAAAAGCATTAAAACAAATCTTATGAGTGTAAATGTTGTTTAAACTTGTTCTGGCAGATATTTGTGTTTTGTGTGGATTCAGCCAAACAAACAAAACATCTGAAATGAGGCGGAAATAAAGCAAACTACTCAACATAAAAAGCAAGAAAAGCAAGATAAGACCTTGTTCAAAACAAACAAAATGCTCCCAGATTCTCTTGCATCATGACATGAACACAGTAAACATAATTTCTCTTCATCAGCAGAATATTTAATGGCAGGCAACTATCCTTTCTTTGAACAAAAGGAGCCGCACGGTTCGCCTGGGAGTGCTGTTTCCAACATTTCAAAGTGTTTTGTGATGGCAGACAGGAAAGGAAACACAAAAATGGAAAACACAACTGTGACAAATTGCTCACATTTTTTCCCTCCTCCTCCTTGTGATATTGCTACAGTCCATAACATGTTATGACCCTCACATCTTTTTTTTTTTTTTTTTTCAATTAAACCCAAAGTTTGTTGTTGAGAGACATTTTTGAGTGGCATCTGATAATGTAAAAATTTGTTCAGAGAAATTTTATACTTCTCCAGCATAATGAGTGATACACCTCTCCAGACATTTGTAGCTCTCTTTACAGAAAATAACACGAATAAAGTAAAATATGAGGAAATATACATGGCAAATTGTACAGCTGAAGCAAACTGTACTTAATTTGTTTGAGTTATTTCAGCACAAAAGTTGCTTGAGTTCCTATTGTACAGGAATAGAAACTTATCGGCTGCGTGTGAAAGAATATGTACACAGGATTCACTAATAAATGCAACCAAAAATCTATTACAAATTGACGTGTCAAACTGCTTGTAGATGTTTAGGTCATTTTTTAGGAGCAGTGCTGGTCAGAGTGTCTCAAATATGTCAAAAGAAAAACAATATATTTTATAAATATGACATAAAACAGCTTTAATTCAAACATAGAAAGAATTAATCTCTTTTTACAAGTTATAGAGCAATAACAAATATCTTTATTTCCTTTTATTAATGCATGTTGACTGACTCGTAACGTGTTTTCTAAACTCTATGCAAGTTTTGGCTCCAGCGAAAGAATTCAAATGAAGAAATATGAGGAAAGTCCTGCTTCAGTTATTTATGTCATGAAACAACAAAACTGCATTTCTTTAGTTTTCCATTTTAACAGACTTGTTTGTTTTCCAGTTAAAAATTATTAAAAATAACAACAACAAAAAACACCCATAATTTTTGCATCATCACCAAAACCGAGATCCTCAAGACTTTTTTGAGTAAACTTTTTATATATATTATATTTGCTGTAAGTGAGAATCTGTGAGTTGAAACATTTTGACCATCGCATGCTGATCTTCCCAAAATGAAGCAGGTTTCTGTTTGATCCTGACATGGAGCTACAGAAGATGATTTGACACTGAAACTGTTTTTTTATTTGCGTGCTGTTCAGACTCTGACGGAGCCTGAAGACATCTGCATGCTGGAGATGAGCCGGCAGCCGACCGGCCATCTGCCTGCTACTGTAAGAATCCACTAATTGTTCATTACAGACATTAAAATAACTAAATCTTCAACAGATTCATGTTGTTTCTGCTCACACAGCGGTGATAATCGGATATAGTTTAACTTTTGTTTTTGTCTCTGTCTTGATAAATTCCCGTGTTTTCATTTCATATTTTACATTTCATGGTTGCATGCAAATTTATTTAATTCATGCTTTGTTTTATCGCATAACAGCACATTAAAAATGAAGATTAAATGTTTTATTTGACAATATTATTTTATGTAATACAGTTGTTTGTTAGTACAGAAATTAAATTTAGAGTATGTTGTTGTATGAGCTGTAAATACATGCTGTTCTGTTTGCAAGAAAATGCTTAGGCATTAAATTTCTTCTTTTAAAAATCCATTGACATGACTAATTTATATAAGAATAACTCTGACACTTTTTAAAATTATTTTCAATAATTAACTGCATGCACTTGATTCATGAGAACAAAAAAAAAACATTTTAAAGACACTATGTCTTTTTTATTTTCTCTTCATTTATTCCAACCAGTCCTTACATTTCTGCTGTTTATATTAAAATGTTCTAACTGCTGCTGCAAAAAAAAAAAAAAAATTCATGGAGTACTTTTAGTTTCTGGAACTAAGACAAACACTAACTTACAAGTAACTTTCAGGAAGAAATATAAGATTATTGTAAGTCAGTAAATCCTTAATATGGATGAAATATGGAGCTAGTACTTTTCATTCTTAAGAAATTATTCTCTTAAAACAAGTCTTTGTAAGATTTTTGTGCTAATCAAACACTTAGTTACAAATAAGGTTTCAATATTAGTTTAAGTGAATTAATTACATGTGAAACTTTTCTTCAGATGTTTAAAATGCATTAAAATGTGACCTGGTTTTCTGTCTTTTCAGGGTTTTTAATTTATTAAGTTTCAATCGAATCATACAAAAGGTGTAAAGGTGCAGAATTCAACCATTTCTGCACCTTGACATCTTTTTTCTTCCCCTCACTGCATGAACACAGAATCTTACCAAGTACTTTTTGTCTAATTTCTAGTGCAAATATCTTTGTACACTTGAAATGACACAAAACAAACTTACAAGTAACTTTTCTGCAAAATACAGGAGCTTGTTTTAAGTAAATAATTCCTTAATATTGATGAAAAAGTTATAGTTTCATTGGCAGATTATTTCACATATAACAAGACATTTTCCCCTGGTTATAAGTACATTTTTCTGCCAATGAAACTAGAACTTTTCCTTCAGTATTAACAAATTATTTACTTCAAAAAAGCCTCAATTTCTTGCTAAAAAAAATTGTAAGTTAGTTCTGCCTTAATTCAAATGTGATATTTGCACTAGAAACTAGACTTGGTAAGATTTTTTTTGCAGTGTAATCACCTCCTCTCATTTCTAAAGCTAAGTTTACTTAATCCTCCTTCTCTCTTCCTCCACAGCTGGACAGCATGATGAGGGAGCCCGGACCGAAGACTGTGTCCAAGAACCCGTCGTCCGTCATCGTCACCTCCATATCCACCCCGTCCATCCTGCACAGTCCTCCCGGTTTCCACGGCAACCTCAAAGTTGCCAAAACCGTCACTCCGGTTAGTAAGGAGCTGCTCAACATCGCCAGACTGGAGACGACGGCGTTACCGTGAACATCTTGCAGTAAAAGTCTAGTACTGTGTCACCGCGTCTCCCTTCTGAGGAGTTTCTGTACCAGCATGCTGTCTGATCGTTACAGTTCCCATTCGCATGCAATGAAATTATGTGAGCCTGAATTCCCAGAAAATTTAGGTGATGTGAGTTTGAGCCGGTCTGAATGAATCGATGCTATATATGTTTAAAAGTCACTAAACTCGCCGTCTTGCTGTTGAAACTCTTTAAAGAGACGCCGAGGATTTCCCGCCCAGCTGTTACTGCAACCTTCAGTATTAAAGTCATGTTTTTGAGACGCCCTGCAAACAAGGTTTGTGGGCGTCGCCGTGTTGAATTTCCCACTTCGAACTAGAACGCCGTTAACCTCGGGAGTGACGTCAAATCCACATCCCAATTCAAGGTAGCAGGAATCAGCTGCCAGTTACTCGTCTTAACAGAGCAGTTAAACAAACAGATTACCATCACCTGCTTGGACAGTGTTCACCTTAAAGGTGTCTAATTTCATATCAAACTTCAGAAAAAATACAAATTAAAGGAGATTTTAATCAAAGTTATAGTAAACATTCATTTACAAGAAGTAGCTATAATCTTATAATGGAAAATGTACAGGAATATTCAATAAATTGAAATTATTATAAAATTAAAATGTTTTAAATACCTCAATTCACCAAATGAATATATAATTAATCTAAGTACAGATTAATTATCTACAGATTGAGGTTTTAAGCTTTTATTTCTGTTACAGTTAATGAAGATTTGAATGTTACATCAGACCATTAATAATTAATTTAATACAGAAATATAGGCTTAAAGAAAAGTATGTTCAATATCTGCTTAAATCTGACAGAAAACCCTCTTCAGAACTAATTTATTTAATTTGCTGCATCATTCTGTGATTTTATAGAGATACTTTTGTTCCTATGTCTAACTCAAAGCATCTAGTTTATAATATTTCTCTTTGTTTTATTGTTTTTCTTAGTTTTGATTATTTCTGTGCATCATTTTGCACACATTGGCCCGATTGCAGGAAGGTGGTTTTCATATCATTAAAGATGATTTACCTCAAAGCAGAAAGGAACAAAATAGCCTTAAAATCACTGTGTCAAGGATTGTGAAAAATGTTATTTAAACATGGAGTTATTTAACGAGTGATGTATTTCTCTAACAGTTTTATTTTTTTCAGATTATTTTACCTGTATATAAACTGAGTGGCTGTTCAAAGTTTGTTCTTGTAGAGTTTTTTGATAGGAAACATAATTTGGTAAATAAAAATCTGAAATCCTACTATAAGTTTTGCATACAGTTCATGACCTGAACTTTATATGAATTTTCTAGCTATGTACTTAAATATTAATGTTAAAATATGCAGTATTTCCGTAAAAAATAAGAAAAAAATCATGTAATTTCCAAAAGCGATTAATGTTCTCAAAACAAACTTTTATTTGGTTTAATTCTGATCAGTTTTAGTTTCACATTTTTTCTACAGAGAAATAATTAAATATGTACTTTAAATTCATATTTAAAAAGTTTAGGTGGCGTCATACAAGCACAAAAATAGTCTGAACTAATATTAAGAGAAAGATAATATGTTAATGACAAAATATCAAATATAAAATGAAGATAAGAATATTTTAAAAACACTACAACTGTAATACGAACGGTACTTTAACTGTAAAACAAATAAATGAAGATAAAACATAAATGTCAATTTATTTAATAATGAAATATGAAATTGTGGCAAGGCTTACTCAAAAAGTAACACTGACAGTATTGGCATAAAAATTTAATTAAAGTAAATAAATTCGAAATACAATAGAGCTAAGCAGAAATAAACTTGAATTTTCCACATAGATTAGTCAAAGTACACAAGATAAAATTCAAGTGAAAGGCCGTTTTAAAAAGTACGCTTGTTCGTCTTCTCGAAGCCTCAGATGTTTCTTCCTGTTAAAGTGGAGTTTTCCTCTCCACTGTCGCCACTTGGATTGGATTGAATTGGTTTTTTTCCAAGCGCCTTCAGATGACATTTGGTGTGAAGCGGCACTAAATAAGCAGAGAGAGAACATTTCACAGCAAACATCCACGTAAAACCAGTTTTTATTGCTGCGTTTTGTCAAACAAACTAACATTTTAACAAAATCAACTCTTGGCTTAAACTGTTAATGTTTAAGGCTCAATGATGAATTCGGTACATTAAAATGTGAAAGTGCTTTTTATTAATGCCCCAATAACTTTAAGGCCTTAAAACTCCTTGAAGTGTTGAAAACGTATTGTGCACACATTTCTTTTCTAAGCCAATCATAATTTCCTTTTGCACTTTTTGTGCAGCTACTTTGGCTCCAGAATGTAAATGTGTGCCAACAGATACGGAAAAGTTCCCATTAAGATAAATTTTGACAGGTTTGGATTGAAACTGTATATCTGCCTTCTCTGTGAGACCAAACTTGTGTTATTACCTAAATGGAAAAATGTATTTTTTTTTTTTACGTTTAGGTTTTTGGTAACACTTTAATTGAAGGAGTGTCATAAACGTGATACGTTATGAACATGAAGGAGTCTTCGTAAATGCTCTTGACTGTTGTCAAAAAGTGTCATTCGGTAAATAATGACACTTTTATTTTGCATTAAAAGAGTCATTATTTACTGAATAATGCAAATTTGATACTTTTAATAAATTTTTATTGCAATGGCTGCCTGTTTCTTATCGAATAGATTTTAAGATTCTTTTAACAACTGATAAAGTTTTAAAGCTCCTCCTTATCGTCAGGATCTTTTCGAAATTTCATTCTGTGT
The DNA here is from genome assembly GCA_010277075.1 of Poeciliopsis retropinna. Classification (NCBI taxonomy): domain Eukaryota; kingdom Metazoa; phylum Chordata; class Actinopteri; order Cyprinodontiformes; family Poeciliidae; genus Poeciliopsis; species Poeciliopsis retropinna. Next base: position 2,027,678 of record VMRM01000023.1, read on the forward strand.
CAAGAACTTGAAGGTCAAATAATCAGCTGCTACAGAAAGTTCTGCTCCTATTCTCTGGAATAATCTACCTTTCCAGATTAGATCTGCCCCACATCCTGGATCATTTTAAATCACTTCTTAAAGCTCATTTTTATTCTTTGGCATTCAGTTGAGGCCTGACAGAAGGCCTGAGGCTCTTCTCTTATCTTAACAATATATAGAGATTTTTTTTTTTCTTGTATTATTTCTCTTTTTCTTTTCATCAACTTAATTTATTTGGTGCAGTTTTACACCTGTTTTTAAATGCTATGTAATACTATATAGTGTACCTTTGCATTAAAAGGTACACTAAAACATTTATGAAGAGTTAATCATGTTCATAACAGGAATTACATCATGTTGATGACAGTCTTATGCAAACCCCTTAAAATAAAGAGTTACATAGTTTTCTTTCTTTTCAGTTTAGGTTCAACATTTCAAAGCTTTTTATCTCCACTGATGTACATTTACATGGACGTCTTTGACTATGATTGTACTGTAATTGTTTTCTTGATACCCGACAATAAAATCAGATATTATATTGACACTGTGGTAAAACAATGATAGGAATTTTATCCCACTTGTTGCTTTTTTTTAGCCTTTTATCAAAATAAAAATGTAAAAATTCTAATATAAAAATAAAAATATAAAAAAGAAAAGCATATATTATGAGCATTACTGGTAAATTATTGTCAGATTAGGTATTGGTATTTTAATGTGTTGAATTTAAATTCTGCTTTACTGAAGTGATGATTTCTGTGATTTTGTTGTCTTTGTATAAAATGTTTGTGTTTCTATTTATTTTTTTATAAAACGAAAATGATGCCAAACTCTGCAGTGTTGTTGGAGTCTTTATGTAGGTTTTCATATTCTTCATATTGTTTATAAAAAGCAGCGGCGCTTTCTGATACGGGCCATTTGGGCGGTTACCCAGGGCATCATCAGAGTGGGGGGGTCAAAGTAAGTGCTCTGTTGGTTTTATGTTTGCACGTCTTTGGGTTGTTGATGCTGACAACCCAAAGAACTATTATCTTCTTTGGCTACCAGCACAACTTTTTGTCTTTTAATTTGGCGTTTTACTTTTAATTTCAGACAATATAATGCACCTTCCATAACATTTTAGAGCTTGTTGCAATCTCTACGACTAAGAAAAGAGAAATTAAATCACAAGGATACGTCGAAACAATGAGAATAAAATCATAATACAACCAGAATAAAGTGTTAATAATTTAAAACATAAAGCGATATTACCAGAATAATGTAATAAGCTAATGCTGATGAGTTAATAGATTATTTTACTGCTTGTCAAATTAATACCAAAAATGTTTAACATTCCTCATTTTGCTGCAGTTGCTTTTATGCGTCGAAGTTCTCATATTACAACTTTAGACTATATTATTGTAATTTTGGCTGCAGTAAAGACGACATGTGATGTTAAACAGCACGTTTCTGGAAAACAGAAGATTAGAAGCATGAGCAACACATACACGGATCTATACAAAATATTACAACTAAATATTCCTGAACATCTGAATATAAAGAGCTGAAAATCGAAAGCATCTAAAAATCTAATTTGTAACATCACACCTTTGCACAACCTTTGATTTTAAACATGTGGCTGCAGGTGACTGGCTCCCAGAAACATCTGGAGGTGACATTTAGAAAAGGGTAGCTTGAAACCACCCATTAAATAATCAAGCATTTTTTCCCTTCATTTAACCTTAACAGCTGTGGCTGACTGCTAATTAAATCGCTCCAAATGACACACACACAGATCCACGGCGAACAGAGGGCCGCGACAGTCTGCCGGGTTTGTTTCCAGGAAGTCAATTTGTTGTTTCCTCTCTCAAGCAGAATTAAACACGGAGCTGGAGAAAACAGCGGCGCACCAAAAACCTGATTACAGATAATAAGGTGCTGGCAGCGGGAAGCGATAGCAGTGAGAGAGGAAGAATGTGTTGCAGTAAGAGGGGTCTATATTAGCGACGTGAATCGGGCAGTGAAGCATTCTGGGGCTTCGTGTTACAGGCCTTATACGGGGCCCGGGCCCCCGTGTCTCTGTTGCTATGTCTCTGCTATTCTTAGCCTGTGTGTCCCTCAACCTCACCAACCCTGCAGGCAAGAAATCCTCCTTCATCTCAATTTTATGTTAAAAAGTAGCTTTTAAAGCTCCCAGTTCACACAGACTCGGTGTTTCTTGGTAGTTTTTGGTTTCAGGGTGAGACTCTGTTAATCTGGAGTGGCTCAGCTTTGCTTTGCACCCTGTTATCTGTGTGTGTGTGTGTGTGTGTATGTGTGTGTGTGTGTGTCTCAGAGGTTCACAGCACCTGACCCACCCACCTACCCACCACCACCACCACCACCACCACCGCCCCCCGTGGCCTTTGTCCTGAGAGCTGGACTCAGACAAGGAGGGACGGCTGTGAAGCCAGTAACGGGCGGTGGAGGATCCAGCAGCCACCAGGGGACTGAGGCCTGGGACGGAAAGGATAACCAACAGCGAGGCATAAGGGGGAAAAAGTGCGCTGACAGAAGGAGCCGTTAGCAGGAGGAGTGCTGACATCAAGCAGAAGATGAGTACGTACACAGTGACTCTGAACGGCCCGGCTCCGTACGGCTTCAGGCTACAGGGAGGAAAGGACTTCAACATGCCCCTCACCATCTCCAGGGTAAGAAGAGTTGGGAATGAAAAGAAAGCAACAAGTAAGGCGTGGTTAACAATTAACCGCAGCAAAGCATCTGGGATGTCCTATAAAACCTGGCCAGTCAAACTTGGTAACTTATAAAACCTACATTTTGTACATTTGTTGTGGTCTAAATGCATCTAAACGATTGGTCCAATTGGAAATAGGTCAAAGCTAAATCTGTCTCCTCTTATATTGTCCAGTACGTAATCTGGAACAAAGTTTTAAAGTTTGCCCTCATTTTATCCTTCACAGCTCACATTTCTGCACGTTATGCTCGCAGTAGGTGCATCGTGCGTGCAGAAAGGTGTGATTTGCGTATTAAGGAGGAGCCAGCCATCAGATTATGTAATGTTACCGTATGGGATGAAGACAGAGAGGCTCCGCTGTAATCTCAGGAGAGATTTCCAGAATAGAACATCACTTGTGAAAAGTCAGGAATAGTTTTACAGTGATGCCAACTTTCTGTGCAAAAAGTTAAATTAATTTCTAAAGCACATTTCAACACATTGCAGTTATGAAACGAGCAATAAATGTTACATTTTGTCAAAATCAATCATCAAGTACATCAAATATCAATCAATGTTTCAGTTACTATTAATCGAAGAGGACGGTCAGCAGGTGGAGTTTCAGCTATTTTGCAGTTTTCTGAAAGTTTGCTCCATTAGAGTGGAGCATATAAAGTAAATGCTGCTTCTCCGTACCGCTAATTAGCGCTGCAGCGATAATTAATACACACTAATGTGATGTCACTGGTCAAAATTGTAATGGTGATAAAATTCGCCCACATTTTCCTCACTGTTCTTTAACTTTACCTTCATCAGAACACCTGCACCACTTTCTGTTAGCATTAGCATCCTGGCCACCAAGATCTACATCAGGTGTTAGCATTAGCGGTAGAGAAGGCCCAGCTAACTGGATCATGCTAGAAATATAATAATCTATCAATTATTGCTTTCAAGCTACACACAATATTGTGAAACTGTAAACATTGATATTTTTATGATTATGATTTGATGTGTCGTTCGCCTAATCAACGATGATAAAAAATGTACATTTACGTTTAATTGAAAACTAAACCTCAAATTCAGATTAATTAAGCTTCATTTTGAACATTTAGTTTCTCATGATGTAATTAATGACATGCATTTTATAGTGTTTATTGTCAAATACTTCAAAATGCTCCGTTATTCCAGAGCTAAATGACAAATTGTACAGTTCGCTAGAGGATAGTGCTTTGTCTTAAATCAACAATGTACTAAAAATCAATATATTTATCAACTAGTTTGGTGTATTGTTGTTTTTTTTTACCTGTATTTCCCAGTCGTACAGCATGTGACTCTTCCTCTGCACCCTAAAAATATTAATTTGTTTTATTTATATTTTGAACTGTATCAAAAATATTTTCCCTATAGATCATCAGAGGGTTTCTAAGCCTGGCGGGCCACCAGGCTTTACATGCGCACCACCAGGCTACGCATTGCTTATTTACAACAAGGTAAATAAGCAATGCTTATTTATATGTATTTTAGGATTTGAAACATGCACTCTTTAATTAGGAACTGATTTCTGGGAAAGTTTTGAGCCAGGCTGTGGTGCATTTCATTTAGACATTTTTAAGGATGTTTACACTGGGAACAACACAGAAATACTTCTCCAAACTGAAAGGATGAGTAAAAAAAAAATAAAAAAAATAGAAAACTCATAATAATAACCTTTATTTAACCAGACAAAAAAAAATCTCTTCTAGATCTAAAATGTATTTATCAAGAGGCACCTGGTTAGATAACTGTATTGTTTACGCAACAATGCAATATTTCAATCAGAGAAATACGTTTGTTTAGTTTTAAAAACATCAAAGCATAAAATAACGAAAACAGCGAATAAATATGATGCAAATCTGAGAGTTACCTCTGCTGCCCCCCAGAGTATGGCGCCCTGGGTGGTGACCTTAACAAAAAAACACCACAGTAGCCTCAAATTCAGATTAAAGTTTAATTTGAGCAGGACTTTAGTCACTGTTTGGCATGTCTGCTGCCGTATGAGCAGCATTAGCTTTAAATAGCATGAGAGGAGAGATGGATGGAGGGGCGGGAAAGAAGTGAGGAGGCTAATGACAGCTTGTGTTACCTTTAGTAAGCTTAATTCCTCGCTGCTCGCCAGTTTCATGTTCGGCCTCTGGAGCTGCGCCTGCAGGCCAGATGGCTGAAGGAAGTGGGGAAATGAAGGTGGGACACTCACCTGTTCTCCTGTCTCCATTCTGCAGCTGCTGACATCTGTTTGTTTGTCCTCTGATCTCGGTCTTTGATGGATTTCATCGCTGGCCTTGCGACATTGAATCATTTTATCTGTGCTCTGCGTCCCTCCCTCTTGTTTGCAATGGACTCCTTCAGGTTAACATAACATAAAACACCGGGGCTTGACATGACGGCTCAGGGTGGCCTTACAGTTTGACGTAACTCTGCTGAGCTTGGATTTCCTTCTGCTTTTGCCAAGAACTAAGAAAGGAAAGAGACACTGGATTCCTTACATACTGTTAGCTAAAGCACAGAATCCGGTGCACAAACTGCTGATTTAATGCTGAAATATCTCATTTGGCATGTCTTAATCTTACACTGTAATGTTCCTGAGTGCATTTATAAGCTTTAATTAAATCAATTCTATTGTCACTGAGGATAGCTAATGAAATTAGCTAAAATATGGGACCATTTTGACTTTTGAAAGAGCACAGAACATTTGATATTAAGGCACAATAATTCAATATACAGTCAAGCATGTTTTATCATCTGCCCTGCTTTGACTTGGGCTCCAGTGGATATAAAGTAATGTCTTTATTTAATGTCTTTTTTTTCATTTTTCCTGTTTGTCACTGTCCACATGGATATAATTGCTGAAACTCAGAGAGTGAAAGAGGAGTGCAAAAAGCAGATCAAAGCAGAGGCTGCACAGCAGGATCAAGGGCATGTGATAATCATGAAGTTGAGCGAAAAGGTGGCTAGTTTTAGAAAAACATGGTTAAAATATGTATGTTTATATAAATCAGACAAGACTCTTTTACATGAATGTCAGTAGCAGGTGTTTGTGTGTCGGGCAATGGAAGCAGAGTCAATCACTACGAAGCCATAGGCATCAACAGCTTTGCTTATTTTTAACTCTTTAACGAGTCGACTGTAAGTCTAGACCAATACTGTACAGCTCTGAATTCACTTCAACTTTTTGCCCAAACTTTACGAATTATCCAATTCATTACACAACAGATTTATTCATTCAATCTGGCATAAAATCAGACTAAATATTTAGTGTTTTAGATCCATTTTAGGACAATTTCCAAAATAATTTAGAGTTATTTTGGAAATTAACTCAGCAAAAAGTTAATTTTTGCAAAAAATAATAGGATATTTTTGGTTTAAACAAATAGCCTTAGCGATTTGGGTCAAACATTTTGGCCAAATCACCAAAACTATTGCATTGTTATTATTATTATTGTATTGTTCTTGCAATAGTTTACTGGAATTTTGGCCCATTCCTTGTGACAGAACTGGTATAACTGAGTCAGCTCTGTCGGCCATCTTGCCGACAGATGGACTGTCGGCAAGATGAACTGTACAGCCCATGTCAGTACAGGACTTGTTTTATTTTCTATTATGGTGCCATTTTACCATGTGTGTTCAAAGCCCACATGCCGTAGAATGTGGGCTTTGAACACACTCTAGAGTTCAGGACTTGTATGATGGCTGCCCTGAACTGCTAATTTATTGGTTTTCTTATGAACAAGCTCTACTTGAACACCAATTTGTCCTCTTAGCTTCTGGGCTGATATCCTGAAATTTGGACCTATTTTGTGAAGCGCACCGGTCCCTCATGTGGCAAAAGACCCTGGAGTTATGGCTTTTTCCTCACTTAGTGGCTCTTCAGCCCATGTCAGTGCAGGACTTGTTTTATTTTGTATTATGGTGCCGTTTTACCAGCTCTGGCCCGTATTTCCTTCAGGTCTTTTGCTTTTGCTCTATGGTTGATTTTGGACATTTTGCACCAAAACTCATCCTGGGACAGTGAGTCCATCTCTGTCCTGAACACTTTGTGGCTGGACATTACCACTGTGTTTATATTTCCATGTAATTGTTGAAACAGATATGTTGCACCTTTAAGCAGCTGCAAATTGTACCCAAGTGTGACTTAAGCATTTTGAGATCCATGAGTCTCTTCCTGATATCTTAGTTCGTTTCTTTTGATTTTCACACTGTGAAGGATGAAGTCTTTTTGAGCTGAGGCGTTACAATACATCTACATAAAATACATAGACTATAAATGAACCAATAAGATGCTTACAATGCAGTGACATCACCATCTGACATTACCCAACTGGTTCAAAGCTTCTGACTCATAAAGTAATAAAGTTTTCTCATTTTTCTGGAACGTAACTTTGGTGAGCCTCTGTGATTTAAAACAGGACTCAACATAAATGTCAAATCCTAATAAAAAAATATTACTCCCAGTAAATTCAAGTGTAAAAAAAAAAAAATTATAACTGTATTCATGTTTCAGTTCTGCTACATTTACAATGAAGTAAATCAAGAAATTGACAAAAAAAAAAACAACTTGTGCACCAACCGAGACAATATATATTTATTCCTAAAATATCTTGATTGACACACGTCTCTCCATGAAGCATTTCGTGCTTAATTATTTAGTGTCTGATTTGTAGAAATACCAAAATACTACAAAAAGAGCATAAACAAAGCGCTTGTTTTTAATACTCAAACCCTCCAACAGAGGGCGTAAGGCAAGGATAGAGTTTTTAAGGGAAATATGAGCATTTTAAATAATGCTCAGACAAAACAATGTACCCGATGTTTAATCTGCTTTTCTAAACCTTCTTTCTCAGATAACTCCTGGCAGCAAGGCAGCAGGCGGCAGCCTGACCCAGGGCGACATCATCTCGTCAATCGACGGGGTCAACACCGATGGGATGAGCCACCTGGACGCCCAGAACAAGATCAAGTCAGCAATCAACAAACTTACGCTCACCATGCAGAAGTAAGCGAGCCTGCAAAACGAAAGCAACCGCTCAAACAAAAAGATGTGAAGGTAGAGCAATACCTTCAATGATAGAGAAATAACTTTAAATTTAAGAGAGAATTTAAAAGGTACTGTTGGTGTCTAATTTGGTACAACTTTTGGATTTTTAGGCCTTTTCTGCTGCTTGAGAAAACAGTTTTTCCAAATCAAATTGTGCTTTTGTCCTTTTTGAAATATGTAATTAAAAGCACAGCATGATTTCATTAATACAGAAATGACCTAAAGTGGCGATGAAGCTGCTGGTATGAGGTGAGGTAAAAACTGAAGAGAGAAAAATGGAACATGTGCTTTTAGTTCACTGTTGTTGCCAAGGACAGACATGAGAACGCTTCATTATCTTCATCGCCAATCACAACGCCAGCGCATCCACCAGGCTGGGAGAGGAAATTTTGCCTTTAAAAGAAATAGGAAGATGCTTGGAAACCAGATTTTTAGATTTATTAATTTAAATGAATTGTTTCTGTGTCCAATAGTGTTCATTTGAAAGCATTTTGTAACTTTTTTTCTTTGCTCTCTGACATCAGATCACTATTTACTGGTTTTGCTTTAGGTAAGTTATAATTAAACCCTTTAAACCAAATCCGCCATAGCTTTTATGTGGCCCTCTGGACTCCAAATTACACCAACAAGTCCCTCTAGTTTTTCACAATTCCACAAAATTCATACAAAACCAACAAACCCCCACATTTCTTCTGCAAATTCTTTTACAAATTGGTCAGAAACGTTGGGTTTAAGTGACTGCTGACTCAGCCGTGCTTGATATGAAGTCATAGTCCATGACACATTAGCACAAATATCATAAAAATTTCTTACAAATATTTCTAAATTAACACCACAAAATCCGATTTTAATTGGAAAAACCCCCCCACAAAAAACAATCATGAAATCCTGAATTAGTGTGTAAAGATGTTCAATATTTAGTTTTAAGAAACACAAATAAACAGCTATTTCTTAATTTTGTAACAGTCTAATGGGTTTTACCAGTACATTCTGGCACAACCGGCCCTTTAAGAACATTCTAATTGTTGATATGGCCAAAAATGTAACTGAGTTTGACGCCGCTGCTTTAAGCAGTGGGGAACGATGGCCACGTCTTTCTAAAGTTTACCATTAACGCGTTGCTTGTTTGTGTACCTGCACACTCCAGTTCATCATTTGGTTCCACGTTCAACTGTTCAGACATTTATATGTGCATATTCCCAACCACCATACTATTCAGGAAGAAGGCCTGTTTATGTCACAGAGCAGGTTATGTTCAAAAGCAAAAGACATTGGGAAGATCCAGGCAGAAGGTAGAAAACAATAATGAAAAGGAAATCCTGTCCCGACGCGGCCTGAAAAGCCGCTCAGAAAGGAAGAAGCCATAATATCACCATCAAACCTCTGAGTTAAGATTTACTTTGGATCTGATGTTTTTTCTAGTGTCCATTTCTAGTAATTAGAGGAGAACTGGCTTGCACTGGTTTTTGCCACTACCAATATGGAGGCGATCTTAGTGTACAGTATTCTTTTATGATTATGGATGTTGTGTGTCATATCCTTGAGGAGATTTAGTTCAACTAGAATCTAAATTAATATTTAATAATTAAAAACAAATGAAATGCTTATAAATCAATACAAAGGCCGACTAGATTTCAATAAAACTACAGATAAGTTTCAATTTTGCTTTTTTAAATACACGGTGAAGGTCTCAGTTGTTTTCAGATGTTTGCTAAAGCTGTTCCACAGGCAATAAAAAATGCTTAACTGTGAGTTTTTTACCTTTAAGTACTAACTAAATACTTTTTCAGATCATCTTTAGTATCTCGATGACTTAACTATATATAAACAGTTAAAACTGTTCAAGTTCTCCTCTCTTTTCTGCAGCTCAAACTTCCAAGAGTCAGACAGAGACGAGTTTCTCAGTCAAGTCAATAAATGTTTCATAAAACTTTTGTTACATTTGCAGATCCAGACGCCCTGTACCAGTTCCCACGGCAGCTCCAAGAATGGATTCACCGATGCCCGTCATCCCACACCAGAAGGTTCGCAATGAAAACAAAATGTTGTCAAGGAAAGAAACAGACAAATCAACAAGTAATGTTACAAACTGGGTTTGTGTCTTTGTGTCTGTCCATGTTGAGGAGAAAATCAGCGAACAAATCCATCCCATCAGACTCTTGGTGCCCTCTAGTGTTATAAATCTGTAGCGCACCTAGAAAAAGTACTGCAAGGAGGTCAGAGGTCAGCAAACACAAAGAGAAATCAAGTTGCTATAACTGGGATTCTTCTGTCTGCAAAGCTCGACTCGCTTCAGCTTTTTAAAGAAGCAAAACAAATTATTAAAAACAAAAAGCAATATATTTGTGGAGTAAAAAAATATGTTACCATCTGCAAGACCTGTAGCTGACCTTTGCTCACCTTTTCATTAAAATACAAAATGCAACGTTGAAAAAAAATGTAAGCAAGTAAAAAAGTAACTGAGAACCTTTAAGTAATTAAAACCGTCCCATTTTTGGTGCCTTAGCAAGACTTTAAAAACAATTTTACTCTTTAACCAGAAACTAAATTCTTCCAGTTAAACTCCACGTTCACTAATGAGATTAAATGCATAAAATAAGGAATTATGTTACCATTTCTGAACTAATAAAACTTCTGAGCTACGATTTAGTGCTTTTAATTGGATTAAGCTCCATCATTTTCGATGTAAATAAATAAAAAGCTTCTAAGTGAGTCTTTCCTCCTGAACTGGGGGTCTAACCTTTAGCTTGGAGTCTCAGACCAGTTTGTAATAATGATCCCAGTTTGACTCTGAACTTCTATCTGCTGCTATTCTGTTACCTGGTTTGAGGCCAGACGTGTTTATGTGTGCAATCTTGAAATAGCGTCACATGTGAGAGGTACGAACACTGGGACAAGAACAGGAACTTCACAGAACATTTTCTTCTCAAACGCCAGATCATGTCTGGGTCCAACTGGATGATGTCATTTCCTTCCACAGCAGCAGCAATTTCAAAACGCCGGCTGTAATAAACCGGTGCCGGCTCCAAGAGAATAAATATTTTCCACGTTGTATTTTGTTAAATTTAAAACTGCCCAGTTTATGATTAAAGCAAGTCACTAAGATCTTCCAGAAAATATTCAAGACGTATTCAGTGATGATAAAATAAGATTTAAAACATAAAACGTGCACACTACAAGGAAAACGAGTGTATCTATGTGCAGAGGAGATTTTTGGCGTAGGCTAAATATTGAATTGAATCACTGTGAGACTCAATTCAGTTTAAAATAAAACATAAAAAAGTGATTTTAATTGGCTATATGGAAGGATGGAGTTTGATGGCAGAGACGAAGTGAAATCAACTCCATTCTTACAAAGTTAGTTTTCAGTGGATCGATATCTGATGGCAACAATATCACTGCTGCAAAAGAAATTCTTCAGTGTTTTCTAATTTATGTATTTTGATATTCTTCTGTGTTCTTTAAATAAACAATAATGTGTAAAGCAACACATCAAAAGGCGCAGGATCAGTCATGAGTTCTTTCAGAACTGGACTTTGACTACGCCATTCCAACATAAATGTCTAAAAATTATTGTCCTCCTGCAAGACGGACCTCTTTCTGAGTCCTATCGTTCCCCCAGGACTTGCCCTGTTTTCAGATCCACCCGTCTTTATTAACAATTATAGGCTTCCTTGACAAAGAGCATCCCAAAGAATGATACTGCCAGCACCATGTTCCATCCTGTCTCCCACATGTTGTGGAAAACTGCAGCTGGGATGTGTTTTGTGCATCTTTTTGGAGCTTCTCAAAATAACTCCAGCTTTATCGAGCGTTTGACTAACAGCTGTCGGATGTCAGATTCTCCCGCCTCAGTGTTGAATCTCTTCAGCGAATCCAGAGTTTCTGCAGGCCTCCTGGATGCTTCTCTGGTTTATTTCTCCCCGACACGCCTGCTGTGGTCTTTGGTCTTCATGTCTGCTGTTTGTAATATTCTCCGACAAACCCATTGGTTCTTCACATAACAACTGGATTTACCTGGAGATGAAAAAACATGCAGGTGTTTAATAACTAGGCTACATCTAGACTTAATGTAGGGGTGTCACAGTAAAGGCAGCATGTCACAGTAATAATCATTAATGTTTTTGGAGGATAGTTTTGTTTATAATCCATTTTACTGATAATTTTGGTTGATGTTTTTGTTTTATGTTGGACTTTTTAATATATCTCCCTCTTCCAGTGTGGAGTGTTTTGCACAAAATTAAAGTTTATTAGCTTTTATTAGCAAACATGCATTATTATGCCATTATCCAAACATTACTTGAAAATGGCTTCAAAACAATATTATCATTTATCGCGATAATTTGTGGGACAATTTATCGTCCAGTAGTTGAACTTGTATTATTATGTCATTATCATTATATTATATTAGTTAAAAAATGGCCTCAAAACAAACAATACTACCATTTATTGCAATAATGTCTGGGACAAAATTTGTCATTATGACAGGCCGAGTGGCTAAAGACACTTTTACAATGTTTATTTATAAAATAGTTTTGAAAGCCAGGGGCCATTTTTATTCCACCTAGCAATTAACATGTACTTTGTTGTAGGTTTTTCTCAATAAAATAAAATACAAAAATGTTAGGTTGTAAGATTGTATGTCCAAAGTTCAGCTAAAACTTAGTTTTTGTTTTTTTAAGTGGGCCCTGTTGGACCTCCAGCATATCAAATCCAGATATCAGTCTCTGTTAATGTGCTTCCCTTCTGGAGCTGAGCTGGTTTACAGTGACAGCCAAAGGTACATCAGGCGTCAGGAATCAAGCCGGTGATCTCATTCATGCCAGTGGCCCCACCTCTCAGAGGACACACACACACACACACACACACTGATAGGTCGGAGCAGCTGTTGAGCTGGGTAATGGAACTTTCCACTCTGGTTTCAAACCATCATCCTGAATCCCCTGAATGCTAACCCCAAGATAGATAGGGCACCCCCAGTCTGCAGGGAAATGTCTCATGTATTGGATGTTTTCTACTGTACACACAGCAAACCCAAGTTCTGCATAGACCAATCAGTTAGGTTACCAAACCTTGCCAAAATCAGATAAACGCATTTGGTGCAAAGTGTTGCTTTTTGGGTGCTTGAGTATCTAAAATACTCAAAAAACTCAAAATAGAAACAATTAAATTGTCTAAGATGGATGTTTTCTCATGTAATAAATGCAAAATATAAAAGCTTGCAACCAGATTAGACAACTGATCTACCAATTACTGCATTATTCTGTGTAATATGGAGCTGAGGTCATAGGTCAGTGGACCATAAAGTACATTTTTGGTAGTTTGGCCAGGACATCTATATTTTGTTTTTCCTTTAGCATCCCAAACTTCTCAACATATGAAGTCATTTTCTTTCTTATCGTATTGATTTAACAGAAAACAATTACAATAAATTTGCTCAGGTTAAGTTTTTTTTTTTACAAGCTTTTAGAGTGGCCACTTATTAGGAAGATGTTGTTTACGATGCATTGAATTTGTTGTTTATGTAATTTCTGAGTATTATGGTGGGATTTGAGTTTTTAGATAGGCGATATTCTAAAAATCATCTTGAAAAAGCCGCCAGAACGTCAAATGTTTTTACAGCTAGACTAATAGTCACTTAGTGTTGTTAGCTTAATCGCCTTTAACATTACAGCATCCAATGTATTTCCAACATGGTAATTAAAATGAGAAAGTGTTTAATAATTGAAATAAATTTTTACAATGTTTTAAAAGCTTGCTAGTCGATGACACCAAATGCTAATTTTGCGTTTCTACTCTGAAGTAGCTGATGTGAGCTAAAAAGCTAAAGCACTTGTAGTAAATTTCAATTATAACATTCAATCTATTTCTAAGGAGTCACAATGTGTGTTAAACTAGGTCTCAAATTTAACAATAGCTACCTTAGCCATGACGCTAACAAGCTAACGAGAGACTAGTTAGCAATTAGCATTATGTTAGCTGTCTTTTTTCTCAAACAAAAACAGTGAAATACCTAACCAAGATACTTATTCAATTATTAAATACTTATTAAATATTTATTCAATTCAATTCTCATAGTTCCCTGATTTCTAAAGAAGTAACTCTTGCTGAAAATGTATTTAAAAATAAATCCATTTTATTTGCAGTAATAAAATGGAAAAATATAATGTGCCTTCTGTCTAAACAACATAGATATACTCTTATATTAAAATGTGATAAGATAAATGTGATATGAAAACAAATACATAAAAGGGGCTATTAGTGTTTTAATGTGATTAATAGACAAAATAAAATAGAAGAAATACTACATTTCGTTGATTCTGACTCCTACTAAACTCGTGACAGTTTATTAAGAGATAAATCCTTTGTGTCTCTTTGTCGGGGCACAGAGCATCTGCAGAATTAATTTCCAGTTCTGACATAAATGGATCTGGTACTTTGTGCTACGTTTGTGTATATTTCTGTCTGTTCTGTACTAAATGTGTCCTGCATCATGTGACTGAAACGCTTCTGTTCTTGTCAGTCATTCCTGGCGATAAAATAGGAGCAGAGAAACGTCACACTGATGATAAATGGCTGCTATTCTGACCTGAACATGGGATTACTGAAGAACATTGTTGAAAGCAAACATAATGTGATATTATTACCGTTACTGAATTTAACTTTCTGCTTTTTGTTTCTGTGTGTGTGTATGTTGCTTTGATGTGTTTCAGGTCATTGCCAACACAGCTGCAAAGTGAGTATCTGAGTATTTTTCTTATGGAAATGTTTATTTGTGTTTCTTTTCTTATGGAAAAAAATTACTCCACCCCTATACTTCTGCATGGGGGCGGAGACTGCCTCATGTCAATTCCTCACATTGCAGCCCAAAGTGACCCAATTCCGATTTTGTTTTTTATTTTATATATATATATATATATGTATATATACGTAATGTGACCTGTGTCTGATCTTTTCATGACAGTCTGAACAACACAGGTCGGATTTTTTTCGAATGCGACCAGGCCTCTCAGATATCCGATTCAAATGCGTCCAGGTGGACGTTACTGATACTCGATAAATATCACTATTCTGCGTCCTGGTATGCTCAAACGGGAAGAAAAACAACAACCACAACAACTAAAATGAGGATTCAGTTGTTAAAGTGCTTCTCCGGTTGGACAACAAACACTGTGCACTACTTCTTCTTCATGGTGGTTAGTAAAATACTGAGCACGTTGACGTTACCGTGCCCTTTACTGCACATGTGGGACACTTTCAGGTCGTTTGCAGTTCACACTGGAGAGCAGATACAGATTGCATTTATTTGAAAGTGTGAACAGTCACTGCAAGAAAAAAAATTCAGATTTGACTAAAAAAATCGGATTCGGGTCACTTCAGGATGCAGTGTGAACGTAGCTTAAGAATTAAAACGGTGAGCCTGAGTGTGTCTGTTGTGAAATCAAACTACTGGACCTGAGACGAACATGGAAGATGAACATGGGGTTGACGACCTCTTTGGTCAAATCATGACTAGTGACCTCGCGCGTCTTGAATTTCTGCCTCTGACCCGGATCTGTTTCCTGTTCCCACGCTTCCCTGTGGCCTGACAGCGTGGAGTACACCCCCAGCTTCAACCCCATCGCTTTGAAAGACTCTGCCTTGTCCACCCACAAACCCATCGAAGTGAGGGGCCCGGGCGGAAAGGCCACTATCGTTCACGCCCAGTACAACACACCAATCAGCATGTACTCGCAGGACGCCATCATGGACGCCATTGCTGGACAGTCGCAGGCCAAAGGACACGACAGGTGAGACTGGAAACCAGAATAAATTCATGGTTTCACCTCCCATTCTCAACTGACAATTTGATATTTTCATCACTTTCGGTTATTTCATCCAAACCAATGGAGGAGAAAATCGTATTTTAAGCTAAAAGCAGCAGATTTAGCAACATAAACACTGTTACATGATTTTAGTGTAGGCAACAATTTTATGCCTGGTTAGATTTAAAAGATTTAAACAAACCAAATCAGGAAAGTCTCTGACAGAAGAGAAAGTACTCTAAAATTAAACACAGAATATTAATCGATAGATATTCTCATAAATAACTAATTAAATATTGGAAAACAATCAAATGCATTCTGATTTGTTGAATTGTTGTTCAAGGGTGAATTGGCCCTGTAAGCCAAGCAGTGGTGCTTTTGAGCCCATAATATGCTCACATGCAGGTTTAAGACGAATATGTTTCTATACTATAATGTAAAAAAAAAAACAAAAAAAAAAACATGGTTTATGTGATAAAGATGCTTTCAGATTCCAGGAACGTTTTATTAGTTCCTGTAACTATTCGGCAGTTATCTTTCTATTGTTTATACACTACAGGAACTAAAGTCTATCTGAAATGTTCATATATTTTTTGTTTGTTTTTTCAGCAGAACCTTTACAACATGTTGTCTTGGCCGATATTGGTTCTCTGACTGGTTAGAAAAGTGTAGTTTAAGTCAAGTATTCTGTTTTCTGTGTATCGTTTTTGAGAATAAGTTAATGTTTAAAACTTCCTAATTGTTAAGTTACATTTGACAGGCACTGTGCCGTTACCTAGCAACCCCAGCCCATCACCTAGCAACACAAGTGGAACTCTAGCATAATTGGTCAGCTGGTTTTACTACTGTATGCTGTATAATGGCTGCTGGAGAAGACAAGGGCTTTGTTGTTGAGTTACTATCCAGAAACCACTTGCTGCATTCTTGTGGGTTGTGCAGAAGGCTCTTCTTCTGCTTTTCAAAGTTGTACAGTTGTATTATTACGCGTCTGTTGCAGCCATTTTCATGTGAGTCTAAATGTTGAGTTGGGGGCGTGGCCAGCAGCAGATTATTTAGATTTAAAGTGACAAGACAGCCTAAAGCATTGTGAAAGAAGCTAAAAATAGGTAGAAATGACTAGACCATAGAAGTATCGTAACATTTTTAAGGAAGAATAATAGGTTACCTTTCAGAAAGAACAGGCTTAAAAAGCCCAAAATTATGAGTTAAAGGGAGATGTTGACAAATAAAAAACCCTAAAATGGCATGTTAGGCACTCAGATTATAAATATGAGCGAGCCCTATAAACTTAGAGATATTTTGCATGTATAACATTTACATTTGAAAAGCGTGGCGGTGTAATATTGCCTCTCAAAGCCTATGCTGCTGCAAATATGCAAATAGTATGCCAACAGTAGATTGTTTGGCTTTTCTTTTCTGGCTAGCCAGTGCCTGTGCCATGTTCCTTTCACCCACTCTCCTCTGCTCATTCCATCCTACAAACCAACCCCACCTGTGATCTGTCCTCCACCCATTCCTCCCCAACCTCCCTTCCTGATCGTGACCCAGTGAGGAGGCCAGCTCTCCTTTGGCGTGAGTACAGCAGCGTCGCCTTTCCATTCTCCTCAGACTCATGGCTTCTAACAGCTTGTGCATTGCTCCAGATGCTTCACTTATATGCAGATATGTGCATTTATTTGGTAATTATGGGTTGTGCATCATTGTGTTTGAAGGACGAACCGTCTAACTGTGACTCTTTCATGAACTCGTTAATGTTGAGAAGTACTTCCAGGTACTTCGGGCAAAGTGTGAGACTGCAGCTTGTGTTGAAGATGTCCAGCATTACGTAATCTGGAACCTGCGATTTCATCTGAAAAGATGACAAAAACTGAAACTCACTTCCCTAACCCTCTGAGGAATGCAGTCATGTTGCCTTTAGTTCCCTTACTGCAGGTCCTCTATAAATATCTGTTAATAATAGAGGAGCAACATATGTATCTTTATGTCCACAAATTGGATCAAGTCGTGCTTCAGGAAATTTATTGTCCCTTAATAGCTTTTCAGTGACATCAGAGTTTTTAGAAAGAATGAATGAGACACAGAATGAAGTAATCAAGAGTTTAGTCTATCATATTTCCAAAATTAAAATGACAGTGAATATAAACATCATTAAATGTTTGACCTCACATCTTAGAAATGTACCAAATCAAAATTATAATAGACTATGTGATATATATTTCATTCTAAATACGATGTTTCAGATCATTTTTGTAGTTTAAATTCACACTTTTACTACTTATAACTAGTAATAAGAAACTCAATGTTATAACATAAAAAGTCACTTATTTCATAGTCATGGTTTTAAAAGTTTTAAATTATAACCAAATTTTCTGTACCATCATCCCAGCTTGAAAATAAATTATTTATATGTTATTTTTTTAAGTGGGTGAAATGGGCTTCCATAATATTTTAATATTTTCTTCAAATTGCTCATTTTTTTGCTCTCGTTGAACTTACTTTGTGTCTTACAATTATAAGTCCAAAGGTCAGAATTATAACTTTAAAAATTTCAATCTTGAATTTGTAGGTAAAAAAAAAATAAACATAAATTGTGCCATTTTTATTTTAAGTGGCAGGCATGTTCATATATCCAAAACTTTCTATGTGATTGATAACTTTTCAGTCTAATTTAAATTATAGCTCTGTGTCTCAAAATTCTAAATTATGACTTTTAATGTAAAAATGATGACTTATGAAATGCAACATTTAGCACGTTTATATTTTACTTTGTAAAAATAATATTCTAAAACAAACATATATGTTGTTACCGGTGTATGTTTTTATTTAATCTGTCACAGATGTAAAAATAGCTCATTAGTGCCCCCTAGTGGCGGTAGTTAACGTGTGCATCAAGAAGGCAGGACCAATTCCTTTAAAACGGTTCCTTCCAAATAAGAGAGACATTATAAACATGGGTATAAAATGTTTCCATTTGTGGCCTGAGTTTCCTCTCTGCCCTGCAGTGGAGCTCTCCCGATCAAGGAGCCTGTGGTGGACTGTGCATCTCCTGTGTACCAAGCCGTGATCCGGGCACCAGAGACAAACCAGGACATGTCTGAGTGGGCCCGCCGTGCCGCCAACCTGCAGTCGAAAAGCTTCAGGGTCCTGGCTCACATCACCGGCACTGAATACCGTCAGTATCAGGCTCACCGAACGTTTCCTCTGCCCTCTTTTTGGACGCTCTCGTTCGATTTTTCTGATTATTTCTCTACCTTTTTGTCATCACAGTGCAAGATCCAGATGAGGAGGCACTGCAGAAATCAAGGTAAAAGGTTCATCTACTTTTCTGGGAAGCAAAAGTTTTTGGATTTTCTTTAGGCTTTTGTCGTAAAAATAAAAATAAGAGTCCTGGAATGGTCCAGTCAAATACATTCGACATAAACAACTGTTATGTGAGAGCAAATTAAAATAAAATTAACTATAAAAAACAAACAAATACAAAAGAGAAAGAAAACAAATTAATTGTATGATTATGAAAAATACTCTACAAGAGAATATTAATATCCTTACCAGAAAACATAATATAATATGAAAGTAATGGTTGTTTTCCATCTTAAAGCTGTTTGAAATTAATTCTTATGATGTATCTTCAACACATTGTAATAGGAAATATTTGATTTAATGTTGGATGGTAAATTTCTTAGATATGTGCGATTTTACAATGTTTCTGCCCTCATTGTTAAATTTCTGCTAACTTTCCATCACTGAGGCTCATTCGATCACATTGTGTGTTAATTCCTCAGTATTTCAGTGTAATTCAGAAACGCAGAATGAATTTAACACATCAGGGTTTCCCTCAGTGTATTATAAGCCTGGCGGGCCACCAGGCTTTACTTGTGCCCCCGCCAGGCTTTGCACCGTTAATTCATCTTAGTTTTATTTTTAATTATTGTCTCTGTTTTTAGATTTTATAGTTGGTGTTTAGGTATTAATCTTCCATTCAAGTAATATTTTCAAATTTGCTGTTAACTCTAAACATTTTTTTTAACTCAAAAACACGGCGGCCGTCTGGATGGGCTTTCTGGGGTAAACTCTGGACACGATCAGTTTTCTAGACATTTATGGTTTGATTCAAAGAAATCGTTTTAGAAAACGTCCTTCAAATGCCCGCAAAAACCTGTGTTTTTGCGGGTCGAATGCGTTCTCAAAGGCAGAAGCTTGGCAGTTTCTCAGAGAACAATGCTAACGTAAGCTGCTTTGCTGCTTCTCCTGATGTGACCGCCTTGTCCTGTCGCCCTCGCCAACAGAGAGCGATTCGAGTCAGAGGTCAAAGGGCCGCGCTTCGCCAAGTTGAAGAACTGGCACCACGGATTGTCTGCACAGATCCTCAACGTCCAGGAATAAAGAGGAGGAGGAAATTCGAAGAGAGGGAAGAGTCGCAGGAGAAAGGAGGACATATAAACGTGGGAAGAGAGAACAGGAAGTATGAGAGGAAATGAACAAGAGGAGAAAAGTGAGCTATTGCTGTTGCCTAGATTAGTAGAAAGTGTATTAATGTTAGTACGAGAATGCTATGTGTTTATAAGTTAAAGTGTCAAATATATCTGTCTCCTATTTAGATCTGCTCTCATGATAGGTTCTTTCTTTTTTCATGTCCTGGTTATTGGGGAAGATGTACAACAGAAAACAAATATTGAAGTGAAACTGCAGAAATGTTTCCTTTTTTTTTTTTTTTTTTTTTGCTGCTGGAGATAAATCGTAGATGTATGGATTTAAAAAAAACTACATGAGCACGTTTGTCAGATGTGACAGCAAGAGGAATACACAGTTTATCTATATGCACAAGTACAGTATGTAAAAATGCACTCAGAAATGTACTGATATCAATGTGAATAAATGTTTTATTAAATCTACAGATGGTGCCGTGTTTTGGAATGACTTGAGGGAAGAAAAATTAATAACGTGATAGTCACTGGTGTGTAATCTGAAGAAAAAATTGATTTTTTTAAACATGTTTTCTAGTTCTTAGTAACCATGAGTAACAAAAAAATTGTGTAAATAAATAGATGGAACATTATTGCCATTTCCAGACTTTGTAGTCCAAATTTTGTGCGATTCCCTGCATCTGTCATCTGATGGATATTAAATAAGAAATATTTACATAAATAATAAATCTTATACAGCTCAGGTTTTCAGTGAGTTCCTGCCACTGAAAGACGGGAAAACTAAACCATGCAAGACACAAATCAGTTCTCCATTAAAAACTTGTAGGATTACAACAAAATCACTATTCCCTATGTGAATCATGGTGGTGGCAGCATCATGCTGTGGGGACACTCCTCTGAACTCGGGCCAGGGCAGCTGGAAAGAGACCAGCTAAAGGTTTTCGGACTGGGACTGATTCCAGTGTGAAAATGACTCAAAATATAAAAACAGAGTTTAAACAGAAAGGTTTCGATCAGAGGTGTCCAAAGTGTGGCGCAGGGGCCATTTGTGGCCCCCTGAAGGACTTCAAAGTGTCCCTCAGGATGAAATCTGGTGATTTGTAGCTGCAACTGCAACGAAAGGTGGTGCTGTAATGTCGTCACGCCACACTTTTCAGATTTTAATTTGCACGTTTAAAAACTCTGCATCGTTTTCTTCCGCTATTATGATCTACTTTAATTTTAATGTTAAAAAAAACATTAAGATGTGTGTTTTTAAGTGTGTCAAATGTTTAGGGGGTCAGAATAGTTTTGCAGGATCTGCTTACAGTTGAAGTCAAATAAAGTTTCTTGAGTGTTTCCACAATGCTGGTCACGATTAACGATGTATTAACTCAGAAAGCAGTCTGGAAGACTCGCTGCCCTTTTTCATCACTGAATCTGATGACATAAAACCTGATCCGCCGCTGCATCAGTGTCTGCAATCCTGCCGAGTCAGCAGAGGAAGGAGGAGGAGGAGGAGGAAGAGGAAGAGGAGGGAGCTGGCTGTGACTCATTCAGGTGGGGATGACGAAGCACTTTTCTATCTCTTCACAACAACAAAATGGCCGTGGGGGCTCGTCATCTTTGCATTAATAAGAAGTAACTTGTTGCAGTGAAGCTGGAAAGCTGATAGTGGAAGAGGAGGAAATGACATCACACGTCAGGATTACATGACAAAATGTCAGCTGGTCGTCCGGTTATATAACACGGGTTTGCATCCAGAGTCGGTCTGAAGGTGCAACCAGAGAGGCGGTTTCGGGGCGGGGATGCTGCAGAGGGGCGGGGGGGACGCTGCAGCATCCAGCCATCTCTCTTCCTCCTCCTCCTCCTCCTCCTCTCTCCATCTCGTCGGTATCTGCTCTCTCCTCCTCCCGTCTCTCCGTCAGTCTGCGCGCTGTGGTCCTGCTGTGCACCGCGATCAGCGCTCTGCCAACCAGAGGAGGAGCTAAAAGCAGACACGCGCACTCTGAGACATCCCACATCATCACCACCACCAGCACCATCATCATCATCATCATCATCATCATCATCTCTGCTGCACGCTCACTGTAAGCACCAGCCAGGCCTGTTCAGAGCAGGGGAGCCCAGCCGATCCGTCGCCCACAATGGATGTACTGATGAAAGGGTTCTCCATGGCCAAGGAGGGGGTGGTGGCCGCTGCAGAGAAGACCAAAGCAGGGATGGAGGAGGCAGCAGCCAAGACTAAAGAAGGGGTGATGTATGTAGGTACGTAGCCTGAAAAGGAAGAGGAGAGGAAGATGCGTTGGATGATGTGTAATAATTTATTTTGGTTTTCTATCTGGGTGAAAACAAGCGAGTGAAGCAGAGGGAGGAGGAGGGAGAGGTGAGCTCCTGTCAGGATACCGCTGCAGGACTGCTGCAGGACTCAGGGTGTGGGGCTGGAAAACAACGATGACAGAATCAGAAGGGGGGAAGAAGTTGCATCTGGACGGGAAGAGGTGGAAATCCTGCGTCTGATGGGCAGAAATCAAAAATAAATCAATTTGAGGGAAAGGAAAGCAGGGACACTGCGGAGTCCCAGGACGGCGCTGCAGGCTTTGGTAGCACAAATTCAAGATCAATCGAGGGAAACAGTGGGATGACAAAATCCTGAATGTCGCTTTATGAAATCGTCTTTAAACCAATTTTTAAACATTTATCAACCCCTCTCGCTGCTGTTCGCTGCAGTTTTAATTTTAGCTCCAGCAGAGACTGCGTCACATCTCAAGGTTACCACCTGAGAGGAGGAGGGGGGTCAGATAAGGAAGAGGGGGTGATAAAGCAGGAGGTGGGTAAGTGGGCCTCAGTTGTTGGCCGCAGTCCGTCCCTTCCGCATCGTCTCTGACGTCAGGTTGCTGCTGCAAAGTCTTAATGGTGGCGTCCGAAAGCAGGAGTCAATGTCAGGAGGTGAAAAAAAAAAGAAGAGCGGCTCTAACTCTGCGTTGTTTGTTATTTGTCTGAAAAATCATCTTTTAAAAGACAAGAACAGGATGCTGCAGATACTGGCGGGGGAAATAAAGGTGGATCTGAGCAGGGGGAGGAAAGATGAGGTCGCTGAAGTGAGAAGGGTCGATGGCTCTGATGAAGACGACAGTATCCGCCTGCAGTCCAGTGCACATGCATCAGCCTAAAAATAGACAGCAGCACAAGAGGTGGAGGTTGTTCATCTGGGTTATGTGGCTCTTTACCCAGAGCAGCACAGCCTTGAGGGCAGCTGAGAGCATCTGCTGGGATTTGTTTTGCAGTGTAAGTTCTGTAGCATCCCATCATACTTTAGCATTCCAGCCTTTTGTTTTCATTTTTATAGCAAGCTCTATACTTCTGTGTCACGTTATTGAAACTGAGAGTGAAACTGACAACGTGGCCAACTTTCTGAGTAATTTAGCTAATAATGATTTGATCAGTAGAGGAAAAGGCGGAGTATAAAAATTTCTTCCCCCGATGGTGAGTGAATTTCACACTTTTGATCCCAGTAAACATTCACTATTCACAGCGTATTTCAAAGATGTCAGGACTTCATGTGTGAAAAATACGGTTTATTTTCTCAATTTTCGACAATTGGGGAAAAAGTTACAGCAATATGAATCTACAGCTTTGCTTGATAAAGTCGCAGGTTTTGATTTTTTTAAGGAACTGGAACAGCATTTGATCATCTGCAGCTCAAAACCTTTAAATTATACTATAGGGAGTTCAATTAGATTTTATTGTTTTACATACATTAGTGCTTTTATTATCATTTTACTTTAAGACTTACATGCAAATGGCATTATAAATAAATCATTGCAATAGATTATTCTCCACCGAACATGACACTGTTTGAGATTTAATCTGTTCATTTGATTTGTGAAAACATAAAAACATTTTTAAAGATGAAAACTGCAAGAGCAGCCATTGGTTAACGAGGTCTGCATGCAGGACAAGTTTCTGTTTTAGTAAAACATCCAAATGTTAAGATGACTTTGTTTATTTGATTTGATTTATTTTTTCTTATTATGAATAATATGAATAAGCCTGAAAAGTTAAAAAAAAATAATTTCCAGAAAATGTTAAAGTCTCAATCTGTCTGTATTGTTCTCTCACAGGCGACATTATTCAAATTTTATTTTTCTAATAATCACGTTTTAGTGGATCGGTCGCAGCTTTCATCAAATCAGGGTCACTACAGAGCAAATCCTCTGCTGGGGGGGAAATAACGATTAGAGCTCCATACTTGCATGTTTGATATTAAAATTTCACAAAAATATTTCCTCTAATCCAAGCAATCTTCATTTATTCAGGCAAGACATAGATTGGGATTATCATTTGTGGCCGGGATTATTCCTTGCTCTGATCAGTCGAGTCCTGAGCGTCACCTTCTCCTGATGGTCAGTTGTTGTTTGGAATTTAAAAGCTCTGAATGTTTGTGCAGCTTGTTGTGCAGCGCAGGGACACACAGACAGCGCCGCTCCTGGGGCTCCTTCAGTTAAACTGAGTGAAAAGTGTCTGTTTCACTGCAGTGTGTGTGTGTGTGTGTGTGTGGTGTCCTGCAGTACTGCTCCGTACTCAGGCACGTGGATGGCGTACCTCGGAGAGCGTGCAGGACGAGCAGCAGGCGGGGGAGGGGCGACGTGGTGTTGATGCGTGAGGCAGCAAATCGCAGTTTCTGCATCTGTTCCGACGAGCCACAGAGAGAGGAGGCTCGGGCTGATGCTACTGACCATGACCTGCAGAGTTTCCTCTTCTTCTCTCTTATTTCAGTGTAGATATTTCCCCCCATCCGTCCGTCATTTCTGCAGATTATATAACTGGAGTTTAATCTATCTGGGATCAAGCTGCAGGGAGCACGGCGCCGGGGAGAGGAGGGTGGGGCAGGTTTTAATTGTTTGACGGTTTATTATTTATTAATAAATTGTTATTAAAGTCTAGACACGGCAGACTGGTCAGATGACACAAAATATTAACTTTTTGATCTAATATTATGTGTGGTGGAAAATTAAAGAGCATCACTCCGAGTAAACCATCTACCTGATACACGGTGGTAGCAGAATCATGCTGTGGAGATGTGTTTCTTCACTAGGGGCGGGAAAGAGAGTCAGAGTGGATGTGAAGATAGATGAAGTTAATACAGGACAATCCTGAAAGAAAAACATTTTGAAAATTAAGTTCAAATCCACCAAAATTCAATTTAATGCAAGAAAAATGTGCAAAGCTGTTAGAGGAAAAACCCCGAAGACCTTCAGCTGAACCAGCTGCTGGTTCACCTTAAAGAAAGAGTCACTTTAAAGAATATGTTGTATTCTTTACAACATACATCATAAGCACACCACACTTTTCAGATTACTTTGGTAAACAATATTGAAAATTAATTCTTCACACAATCATTAAAATACTCCCTTAACAGCTATAATATGGCAAAATGTGGAAAGATTGAAACACGTTTGCAAAGTCTCTTATTTTCATTTAATTTCTTCATTATTTTCAAATGAAACCAAGATGAAAACAAAAACAGAAATTGGAAAACAAAATTCTTTAATAGAAGAACAGAAAACTGAAATATGTCAATATGTGAAGGAATGTGATTTTTTGTTTTCTTTGGTCTGCAGGAAGCAAGACAAAGGAAGGAGTTGTGTCATCAGTAAACACAGGTAAGAAAACAAATGATAATGCACTGATCAGGCTTTTCTTAACCGGACTGATTTCCAGTTTAAGAACCACAAAATTAACTAATTAAATGCAACAAATATTGAGAATAAACAAAAAATATATATATTCTGCAGTTTGTTTAAATATAAGTGCATCAGAAAACAAAAGCTTTGAAACTGAATCCCTGTCACATATATATTTTAATATATTAAAAACAGAAGTTTAAAAACACAACAAGCAGCATTTAATCTACTGAGCTGATTATAATCAAGGCTGATTACTGGAAAGATCAGTGACACAAACTCTTAAATTAAAACTGAAGTTCCCATTCTCAAGAGTGTTTTCTGTCGTATTACACAAAGAAATGTTTTATAAGATAAAAATAAAAATAAAAAAAAAGCTTCAATGTTTCCATATTTCACAGAAAACCAGATTATAATCCAGATGAAGACGTCTCACCGTGTCGCCATCGCTCAGTAAATCAGGATTACCAGCCTTTTCATCCGTTAAATTTTAAATTGTTTAAATAATCTGAAAGATTTATCTGACTTGATTTAAACATGGAATAAAGAATGAGGAATGCAACTCTTATATATATATATATATATATATTTGTATACCATTTTGTTTCAAATATTGATATAAATAGATTAAAGTATTGAACAGAAATCTTGCAGCTCTTATTAGATTCAGATTCCATCCATGGATGCAGGCAGCTGAAAAGCTTCAGGTTCAACGATCATCTCATCCATTGAGACAATTTTGATTATTTATCTTTTTTTTTTGCAAACACTCAATAATTACTCTTTGGATTGTGAAGATGAACAATATTCCCTGTCCTGCGGCCTGTGATTGATATCCTGCTAACGAGAAGCCAACAGAAACCAGTTACAACTCTTAACTATTATTAAATGATCTGCACTGCGTTTAAAACGTTGTCCGTGGGAGTCTCGGTTGTCCCACTCATCCGCGTGGTTTCTCTCCGTGTCAGTGGCCAACAGGACCGTGGACCAGGCCAACATCGTGGGAGACACGGCGGTCGCCGGAGCCAACGAGGTGTCACAGGCGACCATCGAGGGCGTAGAGAACGTGGCTGCGTCAACCGGGATGGTCAGTCAGGTCGGTTACCATGGTGACGCTTAATAATTCGACAATACCAACTGCTGTTTGGTGTTTAGCCACCAGAGGGAGCTATTTGCATCATTGTGAGAACGCAGCGTTTATGAATGACTGCTTAGTATGGTGTGATTGTTTATTTAGATTGATTGCTAAACTTATTCTTGAAATATTTTTTTTGGAAAACAAAGACTGACTCTGAGTTTGTTTTATCCCACTGTAAATCTGAATCCATCTTAAACATAAAAACTTCACAGATTTTTTTCACTTCATCAGGTGAAACCCGGATGTTATTCTTACAAGTGTTTCTTCTGGCTAATTTAGATGATTATGCCCAAAAATTACGTAACATTACATAAGATCTATTTGAAAAGTTCT
The DNA here is from genome assembly GCA_010277075.1 of Poeciliopsis retropinna. Lineage (NCBI taxonomy): Eukaryota > Metazoa > Chordata > Actinopteri > Cyprinodontiformes > Poeciliidae > Poeciliopsis > Poeciliopsis retropinna. The sequence continues at coordinate 2,054,825 of VMRM01000023.1, forward strand.
TCGTAATGCAAAATGTTGCACAGGAGAGGATTACACGAGGCACAAAAGGTTGTTGCTCAGGGAATTGGTTCTTCACAGAGGTCTGGATCCAAGCATATCAAAGGAAAGTTAAATGGAAGGAAAACATTCTCCTTCAGGGATGCAAACTTTTGAAATTTAATCAGTGAAGTGAAAAATGCTTTTCAGGAATAATGTAATTTATTGTGATTAGACAGAGTCTAGTGAGTTTTCTTCCTCCACTCCTCCCTGTTTATCATTTGTGTGTAATATTGCACAAACACACTCTGCATTTTATGAGGGATTTTGTACTTTTGGATGCAAATCTGTGCTGTTATTTATTTAACCTGTGAACTCCTGACATCTGTTCACCCTTTCTTTGACTTTTCTGTTAACTTTTCTGTCAGACGTTAAATGTTTTCACATTTAACTCTTATGACTTTTGATCTTGAATGCAAGAAGTTATTTTATTTTATTTTTATTTCTTGTGGTGTCAGTGTCTCCTGTCTTTGTGCGTTGTTGTTCAGGTCAAATCGCCCCTTCGCCAATTTACCATTTCTTCATAATGTACACACAAATAAAAAAGTTTTGTACTCATGTACAAAATCACTTAGTGTTTGGTTCTGAACTATTGAAATGAATTGTGAATTTTAATAATCCAAATAAGTAGACGATTTTATTTATTCTTTATTTTACCTGAAATCATCTCAATAAGATCTAAAATGTCTTATTGGCCAAGACAACAACAAAATCGTTCCACTTTGAAAACACAAGATGAAATATGGATTAATTGGATTGTATTAATAGCATGATTAGAGCTTTATAAGCTCCAAAAATAAGAACTAAAACCAGAATCATTTACAAATCATATGAGCCTATAATATTTTCAACCAGGAATCTGAGTAGGTGTTTGAACTGTCTCTGTCGTTTTCATTTGTTGATTAAAGAGACACTTTTATAAATCTTTTTTCTCCCACTAAAAAAGATTGTTGAACTTACAAAGTACATTTCTTCTTAGAAAAAACCAAAATATTTGTAGACAGATAGCTGCCTAATCAAGGGCAAAAAAAAAATCAAGCAGAAGTTTACAAAATCCACAGAAAAGTGAAACTTGTGTCTGCGACATTTTAACACAATTTACTTAAATAATAAAGAAAAAGGAGCCAAATATGAACCCCGGAGGGACCTTTCTGAATTAGCAAAGATCAGGAGGACAGACAAAAACCGTAACAGTTTGTGTTTTACCAAACCTTCTAGTATCTGCCAGTTTACAGCATTATAGAAAAAAAAAAAAAAATCAATAGATTATTTTCATACCTGAAATTCTGGGAACAAAAACACCAACATTCAAAATGGTGAAAGGGCGAAATGACCAGAATTTGTTGTTGTTGTTCTCATTGTTTGTTTTATTTGTTTTTCTTTTTTATGCTGTTTGTGTCTCATCTGTGTTTCTCTGATAGGAGGAGCCTATATATGAGGTACAGCAACATGGGGGTTTTAGCTCTACCTGGTTCGGGTTTGGTTTGGGTGATAAGGAGTTAGCCCTGCATGCTAACTGATAGCTGCTGGTCTAATCTATTCATTTAAATCTAAGGTTTATTGCTGCTTGCAGCAGGTGAGCATCAGGAGGGATGGTTGGAAAGCTGCTGGTCACATTTTTGAAGGTTTGAAAGCAGATTGTTGCTCTTAATTTGTAAAGATTACAAAATATTCAGATTAACTGGAAGCAAATTACAACAAAAAGAAGAAAAATATATTTTTTAAAATGCCTTATAAAAGTATTCAAAGCCTCTGAACTCTGATTATGGCTCTAAAAAATTACTGACTGTAGACAGATGTACACCACACTTTTCAGATTCTTCTTTATGTAAGGCGAAAATGCATAAATACTTTCACCAAGTATTATATTCTACTTCTTTTACCTTCTTTCTGCTGCTCACTTTGGTGTAAGGCAACATTTTACTCAATTATACAAAATCTTTTCATTTCTAATCATTGTTTCTCCTCCAGCTGAGCAGATCAGGTAGTTAACGACACACAAAGTATTTCTTGATATTTTTTATGCCCCCTTTCAACTTTTGGTTTGCAAACTTAAAAACTATAACAAACTAACAGCCTAAAAATCCCTAAAGCATGTCGATTTGTTCCTCCCAGCATGTTTTTCCATTCAAACCAGTTTGTAGAGCGACATCAAAACTGAAACATTCGTTGACCCCGAGATCGTTGCACTGTCACTATCCCACTCTTTCATTGTGGCAGACAGTAATAATCAACTCCAAATGTTTTTTTTAAAAAGTTTTTTTTTTTTTTTTTTACAATTTATGCTGTTTTCTCCTCTGCAGGGAGAGTACGGAGGAATGGAGCAAGGAGGGGAAGGAGGAGAGGTAAGAAAACAAACCATGAAAGTATGAGCAACACTTCAGCCTCAACAGGAAGTCAGAGATAATTCATTTACATATAATCTACTAAATTATTTAGTTGGTTATTGTAAGGTCCAGTTTACAGAGTGAATAGAATAGAGTAGTCCTGCATTAAGTGGGGAGCAGAGTATCAAAGTATCCCTCCATTTAAATATGTAAAATCAAAATAACTGTATATTAATAAAGTGCCTCCTGATAAAATAAGGTCAAAATTAAGCAAAAACTTCATTTGAACTTATCTGAAGTTACTTTATTAATCAGAGATGTGAATCTTTCAGTATTTAGTGATTCGATTCCGATTTTTGTCGCAACTCAATTCAAAAACTATTTTTGAGAAATTTTATGCAAGACAATTCCTTCAGTTTATATTTAAACAAAAGTAGCTTTGAGCATCAAATTCTGCAACTAAAATGACCTCATCAGGTTAGCTTAGCTGCATGGCTTCCTCTTAAATAAAAATATATCAAATAATTATTTCGAAACGTTTCCAGTGGATGAGAGCCTTCAGATGTGGATGTGTGATGCAATATGTACTCGCAAATAGGAGGAACAAAGATGTACATCTCATTTTAAAATGCAGTTTTGAGCATTTAAAGTGATTCTGCATCTCTATTATTAATATTCAGTTGTTTATTTCAACACCTGAACTGTTTTTTTCTTTGCAATCATCAAAGTGTCACTAATTTGATTAAGGAATGAAGATCTAAAATGGAGAATTGTAGTTCTAGGAGGTTTAAAGCAAATAAAACATACCTCAAATTCTTAGTTTCTTGGTTTAATAGCTTTGTGTATGTTTAAGATAAACAACTTGAGGAAGAAAACAAAATCAGGAAGATGAGCGGAAATTCAGCCGGAAATATCTGAAACTGGAAATATCCGAAACGCTGATATGACTGTGAACACTTAACACTAGAATTAAAAAAAAAAAAAAAAAAAACGCCCCTAAAGTCAACAACTTTATGTTGAACATAGAATAGCCAAATGCTTTCTTGGAAAAAGTTTTATTTCTGATTGAGACAAACAATTTGGGACAATTAAAAGATGTTTGTTTGGAGGAAATGTTCTGACCAACGTGACAAAAAGTTTGGACACCCCTGATCTAAGATCTCTCCCTTTTTCTGTGCTCCTTCTGTAATATTTAAACAATTTACAGACTTATTGATAGAGATATATAAGTTGCACATCTTTTTATATGTGCTTTACATATTTTCCCCCATCTGTATCAACTGTGGAAGTTTTTTTTGGGACAAAAATTGAGAGAACTGAGAAGAAAAAGAGGATCACTGCAAAAACACAAACTTACAAAGTATTTTAAGTCTAGTTAGTTTCTAGTGGAAATGTATTACTACAGAAAAAATTAAGAAAACTAAATTACAAGTAACTTTTCAGCAATTATTGAAACTTGTCTTAAGTGAATATTTCCTTGATATTAATGAAAAAGTGGCAGATTCATTGGCATATTGTCTTTTTATGAGTAAATTTATCTGGAATCAGAACTTTTTTATCAATATTAAAGAATTATTTACTTAAAACGAGTTGCTATTGATCTTCCATGACCTTTGGAAACGTTTCTTAAAATTTTTAAAATGACAGCAGCACAAAAAACTTTTGCTGCACAAACGTTGACACCATTTTGTCTGATTTGAAGGTGTTTCTAGTGCAAATATCTTATTGCACTTGAAAAAACACAAAACTAACTTACAAGTAACTTTTCAGCATTAATAGGAACTCGTTTTAAGTAAATAATTCTTTAATATTGATTAAAAAGTTCTGATTCCAGATAAATTTACTCATAAAAAGACAATATGCCAATGAATGTGCCACCTTTTCATTAATATCAAGGAAATATTCACTTAATACAAGTTTCTACAACTGCTGAAAAGTTACTTCTAAGTTAGATTTCTTAATTCTGTCTGATTTGAAGACTTCACTCATCATCGACATCAGCCACTGATAAGGACGACTTTGTTAAAATAGGTGTTCGTTCATTTCATGTGATGCTTCCACTGTTCTCATTTCCAGGGGTACTAGTCTCCTTCCGGACCCTCCAGCTGCCCCTCGCCTTCCTCGCCTCGCCGTACCAGAATCCAGATATTCAGCATATTTTTTTGTGACTTTTCGGAACCAAAATCAGAACAGACTCTTCCAGACGCCGCCCCTCGGCTTTCCCCCTCACCGTCCAACCGCCCTGCAGCCCGCAGCGCCCCCCTCTGCCTCCCCGGCCTCACCTGTGTGTTCGTGTAGATGACCCCTCCGCCCCGTGTCGTTGCCACCCCGACTTGAGAAATTTCAGAAAATCACCCAAACACAAAAAGACACACCTCAAGAAGGTGCCAGCATGAGACACGCACATACAGAACATACTATAAATACCAGCAGACCACACACCGGGCAAACAAGAGATGCAGGAGATTACAACAGAGAAACCTGTCTTAATAGAAGAAAAAGAAGTCATTGTGAAACGGAAGGAGCTGCATGAGAGGTTGTGCGTGTGCTGCAGGCCGTGTGTCCGTGTTCAAGCTTGTGTGCATGTGTGTTCAGCAGGGATCCACGCATTAAAGAACCGTGCTTCAGTTTGTGGCAGTAGGATGCATGAGCTGACGTTCCCCGTGGTGTTTTCTCTCTCTATAGGGCGGCTGTTATGTGTTGCAAAACGCCGGCTTTGTGCGTATGTGTTCGCTTCAGCATTTAGAAAACAGGGTTAGCGCAGTAGAAGTGACGAGCAACGTGACGTTATGCATGAGCGTTTTCAGGTGTCTGTACGTGCCGTGATGTGTTTGTGTCCGCAAAGTCGGGGTAGGAAGGAAGAGGCGTTCAACAATCAGTTATTGTTCGTTTGGTTGGATTTGGGTGAAGAGGAAGAGTCCCTACAACAACAACAACTGGACAATCTGTCCCACCATTAATGTGCAAATGAAAACCAGAAAGTGTCAAACAATCACCGCCTGAACGCAGGAACTATTTTAGTTTTCACTTCTCTCTTGAAGCAGTTTCACACCTTGAAACCAGAACAACCCAAATATCAAACCAAAATGGAGGTTCTGGTCAGTAAGTCGTGTTGTTGTTCTGACTAAAGAATAAAAGCTGCTTCCAATGAACTGAACAAGTCTTTTGGATGAGAGGTAAGAAATTCTTTAAAAAAAAAACAGGAGAAGTCGTCCAGTTGCCTTTTGATTCAACACTTACAAATTTGCACCAATTGGACTTAAACATTTTCCAAAATAATTTAAATTCCAACACATCGAAAGCAACAAGAGGAAGTAAAAACAAAAACTACCACTATCTTAAATCTGTCCTCCAATGTTTCTGCAAAATATAATTATTTCAAGTTAAAACACAACAACAAAAGTTCTATTATTAGCATGGCGACTGGTTTTTGAGTGTTAATTTAATCGCCTTTACAGACAAATGAAATTTTTGTCAGGATATTAAAATCATTTTGGCAGAGGAAGGGGAAAAAAAATGCTCACTTCTAGATATAGATGTGCTTATTTCAACAGAAAATACTTTACGGAAAATGCTACAAATTAAAGAAAGAGGAATATTCATCTTTTCCCTCGTGTGCGAGTTGAGCTTTGAGAAACCAGTTTGCATGGAATGTGGGAAACATCCAGCTGAGTTTCTGTGTTCACCTAAACCACAGACACACCAGTGAGACCAGTTTGATGAAAAGGAGAGAATGAAGGCTTAAGTTTTGTTTTTAGCTAAGCTCTGTGTGGTTATCTATGCTGAATGTGTTCCCTCTCTGCTGTCTAGGCCAGTTGGATAGTCCCCCCCCCCGCTGAGCGTCACACCATCAGTCATCGCTTTAAGAGTGTGTGTGTGTGTGTTCAAGTAGAGGAGGTTCAGCCAGAAGAGTGTGTGTGCATTTTTTTTTTTTTTTTCTTACTTATACTTTGAGGTCAACTGAAATCGACGACTGCATGTTGCCTTACAGAACAATGACACGCCCATAAAAACGCACACAAACACTTCAGAGAAAAAGAAACACAAATCTCAACACAACTAACCTGAGTCACACACTGTGTTTAAGTTGGCATCACATCAAATTCGCTGATTTTATAAACCGTAAATGTGAAAATAAAAAAAAGGTTTTGTTGAAATCCAACAACGGCGTCGACGTCTTTATTTGGTGCGGAGGAATGAAAGGAAAGTCAACAGAGTTGAAGTATATTTAATTTGGAGCTGCAAGCAGAAATGCAGCAAATCATTTCTGGTAACAGTTTCCTTTGGGCAGGTCATTTCAAGCGGAGCTGTGTGGAGAGCTCCACTTGAAGTCTTGTACAAGGCCTAATCAAAGGCAACGTCATTGGATCAACTTGGTTTCACAAATCAAACAGCTTTAGTGTCCAAGAAAGAATAAAACATTCTACTGTGAGGGAAACTCAATTCTTACAATTAATATGCAAAATCTGGTTTATCTTTGCAATTTACTCAGAAAAATCCCAATTTTTGAATCTTGATAACTGGAAAATGAAGTGTAGAAATATCATTTTTCCAGACTTTGACATTTTCCTACTTTAGTGATCAAACTAGGGATGCACCGATTACAGATCTTTAAAAAGTCTGACCTTCTGATTCCGATTTTTGATGATTTGTCTAAAATGTTGCAAAATATAGCAAGAAACTCACGAGTTGGGAACAGAGGGGTTACCAACGGTGACCATGCAGACACAACCTGGAGCGTTTGTCAAAATCTCACAGCAGAACAAAAGAGGACAATGATCAATAAGATTGACTTCAGATGCAAGTATCAGCTAATCATCAATCTCCCAAAATTAAGAAAATCTATTGGTGCCCCCTAGATAATCAGAGTATCCACATGAAAACCTCATCGTTTGTACACGTTAAGCCTACATTAGCTGATTTTCTGGAAAGGTGTCGTAAAGAACTTTAAAGAAATCACTCGCCTTTTTAAGAACGTTTTATTTGTCGTTTCCAAAAAAAAAAACAAAAACAAAAATTGAATACAATAAAAATAAAAAGCAGTTTCCTCCAAAAAAACTTGTTGCAATAGGACGGTTAAACTGATGAGAACGAACATGGTGATCGCGATGTGCTCATCAAACCTCCTCTCCTCTCTAGTGGCGGCGGCTAGAAAAGCTCCGTTAAGCTAAAGCAACAAGGGAAGCAGAAATATGAAGGGGACAGTAAAAACATGTTTGAAAAACAAATCCTTAGAATTTAGAATCGCTAATCTTTTCACCAGAAAGATTAATACGACTAATCCGACTAATTCACATGGAGTTAAATCTAAATCCCTTTTAATCAACGTTAGACTGAAATGGTCGGCTCCCTTTGAGGTGCGACCTCTTCCTGAAATAAGGCATCAGAAATGGCTGCAACACCACGGTTACACATGCATTCAGCTACTACGATAGGAGCGCCGTGAACATGGCTGCCACAATATAAACGCCTACAGGGCTGCAGAGGGAGGGAAAGAGTCTTCTCTCTCTTTACAAACACTGATGTCTGCTCCAACCCCAAGAACAAGGCGACATCTTTACAGCTGCACAGATATCGCAGTGGAAATGTGAGCTTGTGTCAGCGCGTGTGGGTAGCTGCGGTAAACTGTGATATGTTCAGAAGGCTGTCTGAGGAGGTAGAGGGGAGCTGGAGAGGGATGACTAGCAGGAAGAGCGGAGGAACGGAGGACAGTGCAGGTTGGTGTTTATGTGAAGGTCAGCCCAGCTTCGTTGTAGACCTTGAAGACCTTCTCGATGGCGTTGACGTAGGCGGCCGTCCGCAGGTCCAGACCCAGGTTGTACTTGCTTGCTGTGCGCATGATTTGCTGCAAAGTCAGATGTTAGAAAAGCTCATTTATTTTTAAAATGAGAAAAACAAAATGCTCTAAAGTACTAGAATGTTTCTATTGATTAACTGATTTAAAACAAACAAATAAGCAGCTTTAGAAAAGAACATTTATTTGAAAATGTTGCTCTCTTGTCCTGGGAAACAGCAGATGGGACTCGCTAGAACATGTAGCTGAACTGATTCCTATACAGTTTTACTTCATAAATCAGGGATGTCCAGAGTGAGGCTCAAGGGCCACTTGTGGCCCTCGGAGTGACTTTATGTGGTCCACTAACAGAAATTTATATCAGGTTTTACTAATTTCAAATGACCCAAATGTTTTTTTTATAAAACAGAATAAATTTGTTCAGTCAAGCCAGAAAAACTTAAAAAACTAGATTAAATTTTTTTTAACATAAAATCCTTTTTAATGCATGTAAAATGAATAACATCCATTCTCTACATAATAAAAATAAACCAGGCTTCTTTTTTTTGCTTAATTTCATTATATTTTTGTTCATTTTGATTAGTTTTTTCCTACATGTTCTTGGCCTGCGAGTACGTTTGACTCACTTTAGCCCATGTAACAAAATGTTTGGACATCCCTGATACAAATGATTTGGACTCAAATCTCCAGATTCCTCAGTTCATTTCCAAGTTCACCAAAAATTTACAGCAGGTATTTCTATATTGTTGAGGCTATAAAACATGCAAGCTGGGGAAAGTAAACACACGCACACACAAAGACAATGTAAGGAGGCAAGAAAGCGCACTAGGAATACGGGAAGAAGGAATCCATCTTTACTCCAACTTTAAGTCACACTGGATTTACTGAACATTGGAAACTGAACCCTGTGTGGTCCAATAAACAAATTAATTAGTGGTATATTATTTAATGCAGCCTTAAATTATGTTTTAAAAAGTCTTCTTGCAATTCTTTACGGGTTTATGAAGCTGCAGCAAAGCGTTTCATTTAAAATCTGTTTTGTTTTTTAAGTTGAACTTTTAGTTCTAACTTCAGCCTTTGTAACTGTGGTGCCAAACTCACCCGGGCGGACCGCTCCATGGTGTAGGCCAGACCAGAGTGAACAATGTCCTTCTCTGAGGCGCCCTGCAAATTAGGATTATTAAACACTAAATCATGTAGAAACTTTGGAAACAAAACAAATGCATCAGTTTTTTTAAACCTAAAACATCATAATGAATGATTAGCTTGTTAGCTTGTGATGATGTGGCTGTTTTATGGAGACAGTATTTCAGGGTACAGATCTTTTAAAATATCTACGTTGCTTTAGCAGAGAAGACGTTACTCACAGCAATTCTGGCCTGGAAGTCAGCGGTGGGAACGATGGGGATGGGTCCTCCCTGCTTCCCAAACTTCCTTTCTAAACTCTCCTGCACAGACACTGGAGGAAAACGTGTTGATTAGTTTGAGTATTTTAAAATGCTTTAATAACAAGGATGGTATGTGAGACATGTTACAAAGGCTGGAAGGTAGAAATGACCAAAGATGCAGCAGACAAACAGAAGAGTACTTCGCTTGCTTCACAGGAGAAACATTTTTTCCACATTGTTCATTTTGAAACCTAAAATCAATACAAAGGTTGGTCATCTCATCTCTGGGATGACAGAGGTGAATCAAAATGTGGCACGGTGACACAAAGTGGAACATCTGGTCACCCAACCCAGGGCTGCATTTTTATAACAGTCATCGATTTCTGTATGAAAGCGTACCAGCAACACATATTTGCATTTTCTATCTGGAAATTCAAGGCAAACTGGTTCTACAAAGTACATTTTATTCTTCTCTGTCATTCATAGTGAAAACTTTACCTCTATATGATTGGCTGCTGTAAAATACAGGGAAGGTATAAATAAACAGAAAAGGGCAGGAAAAAACCCCAACACTGTGGAGCTACCGCCACCACTAGACTGGGTAAGCATTTTCCATTTAACATGTATAATTAACAGGTCTGCACCTGTGTTCTTGCTGTACAACACGGGTACAGACCAAATCAAGATAACCATAATTTAATAAGAACTTTCAGAACATTGAACCATTTAAAAAGTCATTATAATACAGCTAAATAAAATAAGTAACCAGTTTTGCTGTGAAAAAAAAAGAAAAATTATTAAAGGATGTGAAGGTTTTGAGTGAAACTTTCTCACCATACCAACGAAGCAACAGCAAAATATTAAACCACCGTTCTCTTCAGAACACAAACAATGATTATTTACCACAACATCAGTAAAGGTTCAAATTTAAATTGCTCATATGCAGTAACTTATATTCTGAAGTTTCTCTCTGTGTTTTCAGGAAACTACTGATACAGCTATTAGTCTGTTTTTCTTCACCACAAATTACTTGGAAACATAAAACAGTAAAAGATGGCCGAACAGGTAAGCAAAGCTAACTTTAAATGTGATCCAAAGCAGACGTAGATGTAATCTCTAACGGTTTGAAATGACTTAGTCCAAATGCATCATACACTATGTTGCATAGAAAACTAAACGGACTATTTTTAGCATGCCAAAGTACCACTTCACTTATAATACAAGTCTCACCTTTTTTTTCTTTTTTTAATGTAGATGCCTAAAAGATTCACAATTACTGGAACATCACAATTTCAGAGAAAAAAGGAACGGAAAGAACAAATGAAAAATGACCCGGAGAACCTGTTTACCACTCTGAGACAAGGAAAGGAAGACGAATACATGTTTTACACTCCGCATGTAGAGGAATGGCGCAAAACTATTACACAATCCTTCCCGAACGAAACTGTTGTTTGCTATAAATGGAACACAGAAGCAGGCACCATTATGTTACATCCTACAACTGGAGTATGTGTGATAAATGGCAACAAAAAGAAAAAAGATGCATTTTTCAGTTGGTTTCGAGAAAAGGTTGGTCTGAAGAATCGTGAAACTAACCTACCATGACAACGGCAGTGCTAAATACCGTATACAGTTTCTAGTCATTCTTATTCTAATGACTTTTGATGTAATATTCTACTGATCAGTCAACCCCTTTATATTTTTTCTCAACTTTTTCCCTGCCCCCCAACCATATTCTGGAGGTTATGTTAGGACTGCGGATCGTTTTGTACTCACTGAGAAGGTGGTAGTTGGAGTCTCTCTCGTACTTGAAGGTCAGTCTTCCATAGCTGACATGATTGAGATTCTTCAGCCACTCGAAATACGACACAGTCACACCACCAGCATTCAGGTACATGTCCTGCAAAGAAGAACATCATCATCATCATGTAGTCCTGATCGTTGTTACTTGTGAACAAAATGTCGTCTGCAACCAAAAATGTGCTTCAAAATTTGATTTCTGTTCAATAAAAATTTTTCCTGTGACATTATTGTCTGTGAATTATTTAAAACTACAAACAGGAGCTTTAAACAAAAACCCTTTGCTTTAAAATAAACACTTTACTCTTTATTTATTAAAGAGTAATAAATACTATTGTGAAAAAGTAACTTCATGAGTAGGTAACTCCCTCGTGTGTTTGTCTCTAAATTGTCTCTCAAGGCAGTGACTTGTGATTTGTTTGAATGTTTAAGCAGGGAAACATGAGAAGTGAATTAAAAAGGTGATGGGGTCCAGAGAAAGACAGTCGTCCATCTTAACTCAAACAAAACTAAAAATTGTAACCAAAGTCTTTTCTTTAATGTGTGCAGATAGAAACAATGTGACAGACACTCTTCTATAAAACGTGCACCAGTTAAATTTGACTTCATATATAAAGGCAACCATTTTTTTTTTTTCATTTTTTGTTTAATTTAAATAAAATATCTGTGGATTTGAAGTCTGCTCACAGGAATAACCATGACGTTGTTCTCCAGGAAGATCTTGTCTGCGTCTGGGGTGGTGGGTCCGTTGGCTCCCTCAGCAATGATCTGACGGAAACAAAAGTTCATCTATAATGTAAAACCAAAAGAAAACATCAAATATCGGCCACCTTCTGATAGTGGACTCAAGTGTTCACCTTCGCCTTAATCCGGCGGGCGTTGTTGCGCGTGAGCTGCTTTTCTCCAGCAGCAGGAATCAGGATGTGGCAGTCCGCCTCCAGGATGTTCCCATCGTAGGGCTTGGCTCCAGGGAAGCCCACAATGGTGCCATGTTGCTGTAAAGAAGGGAGAACAGATACACTTTAATGTCTATTCACATTACAAAAATAAATCTAAAGTAAAGCAAGGTAAGGCGCTGCTGCTGGTACCAGTTTGTAATCCTCCAGCTGCTTTGGGTCGATGCCGTCTGGGTTGCAGATGGCTCCATCAATTTCACCAACGCCCACGCACTTGGCACCGAACCGGTGCAGGTACCTCATGGAGTGGAGACCCACATTACCGAAACCCTGTGGAGAAAAATGATTAACTGACTGAAACAGAGTTATGATATAAAAAAAATATCAAATCAATTCTCTTCAACAGAAAACAAGCTTGAATCAGCCTAAATTCAAATACTAAATACTTTGGTGCCCTCTTGTGGCCAAAGTGGGTTCCAAATTGTTCTACTGCTTAATAGAGTTAGTATACAGTTCTTTAAAAGTACTGAGACTTATAAATACGTTTTTAAATTTAGCTTCCAGCTACAATATAAATATTTTTTTATACTGCATCTCAAACTGTTAGAATATCAGTGAAAAGTTGTTTCTTTTAATAATTTATCATCCGGCTCAACTGCATTGAAAGAGCCACAGATAACAGATGATAAATGACTAGTATCATCCAGAATCTATTTCAGTCATTCTGAATAGATTGTGTGCTGCTTAGCAGTTTTCAATCAAGTGTTTTCATAAAATTCAAACTTTTGTGCTCTTTTCTTCTGTTAGGAGGCGTTTGTTGTCCATCCAGCCTCTCTGCTGTACAGCCAGATGTTACTTTTTCTCAGCTTTGGATCAGTTATGTAACCACTGAGGAAGGTTTAGAGCTCTTCATGCTTCCTTTACAGAAATGCTGATCTCATTTTCCTGCAGCACTGGCACATTCCCACACTGCCAAAGGTTCCAATATGGCGACTCGTCAGGAGGAAGAGGAGAGACGCCACACCCACAGTATTTTATTTGAGAAATTGAATTTTGGGCATACAAAAGGCAAGAACATAATTCCCAAATTATATTAAAAAAGAGAAAATAAAGAATGAGAAAGAAAATCATTCACTTAACACAGTACAAGAGCTCTGCTCTGTTAATTCTCATGTTAAATCTCTAGGAAAACTAATCTAAGAGCGAAGTAATCCTTAGACACAAACAAGAGGATTAGGTTTTTAAAAAATCCACATCAGGATTCAGCTGTTGTCTCCATGACTTCACTCTCAGCAGCCTCCCTTCCATTATTCGTCACTGAAACAGCCTCTCTGCAAACGTCATCCTTCTTCACTGATGTTGTAAAAATAAAAATGGAAAAACTGTAGATTTTATCAACCAGATGATTGATATTTGAATGAATCCATAAGACTACATGGATAAAATAAAGCTGCAGCCACTCAGCAGACATTTTACTGAGTGAAATGCATCAGGGCGGCGTATCGTGTTGCACTGTTGTCTAGAGAACCCATAATTATAGAAAGCACTCTGGGAAAACAGCAGAGGCCATTGCTGAGAGGTTTTCTACCCATGTGTTGATGTTTAGTGGGTCTGTGTGTGAGAAACCCTCATTAGACAAATAAAAGTGGGAGAAAGCTGCTCTTTCACTGTTTGCATCTGCAGAAACTCCTCCTTTCACACGCCATACAACGGCGTGTGTCTCTGACACAGGGCTGAGTTTACTGAACGCATTTTAAACTTGATGACTTTTCAACCAAAGAACAGATTTCTAACTCAAATGAAGTTGCAGAAAAATGAAGAGGGAGGCTCCTCCTTCTATTTACTCATTCCTCTCTTACTGAGTCATCGTTTTCCATGAACAGAGAAGGGAAATGTCTGACTGTGGTTTTCAGCAAGCCACTGCCCTGCACAGGCATTCACTTAACCAGAAAGTTCCATTTTAAATAACATGAAGCAGCACAAGGTTGTAGAGAAGGAAGAAAAACATGTTTGTTTTTAAATCTTTTCACTAATGAAATCCTGGATGTTGCATTTGTGTTCAACCAACAAAACTTTGTAGAAACACTGTCCACTGATTCCATCTAGAGACTGAAACTTTTCCCCAGTCGGTAATGAACTAAAATCCAGCTCAGATTGGATGGAGAACATTGGTCTTGCTGTAGCATCTCATTTAAATTTAGGACTTTACTTTGACTAGACCACCTTGACACATAAAAACAGGCCAATTCAAAAGTGTAGTATATTACTGAACTTTCATTTCATTTTGCAACTAGTGATAGTTAATTTCATGAAACACATTATATAGATTAATCACACAGACAGATGTTTGAAGGTAAGCTTTCAAAAACTTTTCTGGTAGCACACTTTGGTGTTAAAAATATAAATGAAGTCACAAAAAAACCCTCTAAAAATGCTCCAGTTAATTTTTCTGGCATTTAGCAACTATAAATACGTTTGACAATGCTAATTAACCTAAATCAAGAAAAGTTTAGTCTGACTTAATTTCAAATGAGGAGAAAAAAAAAATGTATCTTTTTATTAGGTGCAAGAAAATATCTGGTTTCAACAGTAAACGATGTTTTCTAAATTTAGGCTTTTAATCAAACATTACATTTCACTTTATTACAAAACTGTGCAGTTTGAATATCAAGCACTTTCAAAACCTTGAACCACCAAATTGAAATTCAAGCATGTTGATAGATTTAAACGAACCCTAAAATTCAGAAATTCAGGTTTATGAATTTTGTTTCAACTTCCTTCATTCTGTACAGTTACCTAGAAATATGATTTTTGGTTAAGCCATAATGTTTATAGTTACCTCACCAGTACCACAAAACATCACAATAAAACTATAAGTCCATGTCGTCCACACTAACTTACAATAATAAAAAACGGTGAGCCTCAGTGTACCTGGATGACGAAAGTTTTGTCCTGGAAGCCCGGCGTGAGGCCCAGCATGCTCATGTAAGACGCCTCGTTGATGAAATTCTCGATCCCGTGGAAAACTCCACGCCCGGTGGCAGAGATGCGGCCGTGGATTCCTCCCTGACTGATGGGTTTTCCTGTCACACACGCATGAGCGTTGATGTCCTAAGAACACATGCAAGGAGGAGCCGATTACATTTCCTTTTTACACACAAACACAGCAGATATGGACCAAATGTTCCAGAAGTTGGAATGACAGGTGGAAACAGCAGTTTTTGGGATGTTTTTTTGCAGTTTGGGGATCCGCTCTGACTTGGGTGCCGCATGCTTGGCATACTGACGCTGCATTTCAATTTAATGCATGGCCATCTGTGCCGAAAGCATGAAGCTCAACAAACATCAATACAAGCTACCCACAATCCTCTGCTGTCAGCTACTCCGCCCAGGAATCTGTCACCTTTACAAACTCAGTCAAAGGGAAACTGGACCAAAGGGGACAGGAGTGCATTGGCTTAAAGGACAGGAAAGTTAAACAGTTTGTCATAATTCAAAGTTTAAAAGGTTTTGCTTGCTAATTGTTGCTTACAATTATTTTTGACATATTAATAAAAAGAGTGAGTGATCTCTATAAACTTTCCATGCTGAAATGTTAGAGAGAGAAAGGTTTAGGAACCTCCTTTCAGACAGCTGCCTCTAATCACTCTGGTTTTATTTTGCAACTTATTAGAAAAATATGTCATAATTCAGGAACAGTGTTATGAGGTTTGAAACTCAAACTCTTAAAATTATAAAGATGAACTTTCCTGTAATGCTGAATCATGAATAAATCTTTTTTTTTAAAATAAAGCATGTATTGTGGAAGATCAAATACTTATTGAATAGCTGCAAATTAAAGTTTGGGTGGCTTCAAGTATTTGACCTCTGACCTGAAACACTGCTGCTTACAGCTTCTAATATGCAAAAATTCCCATCATACAAAAACAAGATCAGTACTAGGAGAGCTCTAAAACTATCTGATGTGCTATTGTTTTCAAGTATTTAAGAAAGAAAAGGAAAACAGAAGATTTTCTTTGATTATTTCTAGTGAAACAGTGATAAACAGGAAACAGAAAAAGGCTCTGGCTTTGGTTTCAGAAGCTGCTATAAAGAAAAAAAGAAACAAAAAAAAAAAAAAAAGAGGAGGAATGTGTCTTTGGTGAGCTGGGAAGGGAGGGGCAGGAAATTAGCGCTCGTGGTTTACATGTGACTCATTTCTTGTTTTTAATCTAGCCTATTTTTAAAAGGCTTCCATCACTCTTCATTCAAGTCAGACCGGGTCGGTTGTACATGTTTGAGAACTCACAGTGTGCGCGATGGTGTTGGCGTAAGTGTCGGCGATCCAGGACATTTCCCTCTCTCCGGTGCTCATGTCTGGTGCTGGGACATCGATGCCAGGCCCTGGCGAACGGAGAGGAAGGAAGGAAAGGAGGGAGGGAGAAGTGGAGTTTCAGTAAATGGTGCAGGAAGACTCTGGTTCACAGAGAAAAGATGGCCTGTAAACTGCACAGTGAAAATGATCACATTTAAAACTGGATGCAGACAAATAACCAAGAACAAACGCTCTACTGTGTTTGAACTGAACATAGCAAATATTTGCCTGCATTCAGTGAAGCTGCGTAAAAGCAATCACCAGGCTGAACCGGCGCACCAGACTTGTTTGTATATGTTGAAGCTAAGGACATTTAAGAAGAAGAAAAACATATGCATGATTTTCTTCTTACCAATTCTTTCTTTTTGATTTGTTTTTCATGTTTGTTTGATTCTCTGTCTCACAGGTTTGTGATTTTCTCCACTTTGACCAAGTCAATTTATTTACCATACATGTCCACCTCATTAAATGTGACCATCAATGAAAACTCGATTCATTTTAGTAATTTTATTTCAAAAGTTAATTATTCAGTCTCTCCAGGGTGTTGCAATGTTTTTGTTATGATTGTTGTGGCCTAAAATTACTGATTTTAAGCACATTTTTCAAAAAGTTGCAGTTGTGACTGTTGTGACTTTTTTCAGATTTATTTTCGGTCTTATAAAAAAGTTGAGATTGCTCCACATAACTTTTCCTTTCCTTCTCTTTTTCTCAGCAAGTTATAATCCCTCCTGACTTGAGAAGCCCTTGCATCATCCTCCTTCTGCTGGCCTGTGGTCTAATGTCTCCTTCCTCACTCTTTGGTCAAAGATTTACTTTAAATATATAGAATGCAACAATGAGCACAATGTCTGCACCGAAATTAATGAGGATTGGGCTTATGTAAAACAGGTAATGATGTAAAACAGGTAATGATCTTGTAAAGTAGCTCATTATGGATTGGTTAGCTCATTAGCAACTGGATTGGCTAACTGTGCAGCATGTAACCAGGCAAATGTTCCCATTGAGCAACACATGCTTTCAAGAAACATAGAAAGTTATAGAGTAGAAGTGGATTGGTCAAAATTCAGTGATTGGTCAGATTTGCTGTAACGTTGCGATGACTGATGAAAATTGCAAGTCTGCGTAAGCCTGTTGCAATAAGAAATTAATAAATGAATCATGTGGTAAATTAAAAGGAGTTCAATAATTTCCTTTCTGGTTAATATGGTTTTGTTCATAGAGACATAATAATCCACTTTACTGATGGTTTTGAATGCAAGTGGTTTTTATTTCTATTTTATTTGTTGCTTTAGTTGTGTTTTATTATGGATATTTAAAATATAATCCAGTAATAGTATTCTTTAAAAAACAAAGCTTATCAGAGAGTGAACTTGTATCAAAATATTACCTGTAAATGGTCACTAAGCAAATCATCGATTATTACAATAATTAGAGGAACAATTTATTATCCAACAAAGAAAGTTATTATGACAGGCCTAAGTCCACTGAAAATTGGCAAATGATGAGTGAATTTGTAATAACAGTTGCAATCATAACTTACTGGAGGGACTGATTATTGGAAACCTAAATGGATGGAAGAAGATGCAAAACATCTGAAATGAACTGCAACTCAGAGCACAAAATCATCCTTTCAGGTGGAGATGATGGTTTTATTTCTCAGCAGGATTTAACATCCTTTTGACAGCAAACACTTTCAACTTTTATGACTAGGTTAATGTGCTTGATGGACCAGCAAATGGACCTGACATAAACCCCAACACAGAACCTCTGGAGTCAAAAGAAAGAGGAGACACCAGACTCAATGACGCAGCAGAGATAGAGACACATCTCCTCAAAGCCACGACACACTGAAGCAGTAACTCGTGCAAAAAGAGGTGAATTTACTAGGCAGCATCTTTAAGAATGAGCTTCTGTAAATATTCTGAAAATCTAATTGAGGTTTTTATAAAATTAAACAAAAATTTGAAACTTAAGACTTTATGCCGAATAAGCAGAGAGAGAGAAGAAAATTGAAATATTATTCATATCCTTTACACTAATATTTGAACTCAGTAAGTCTTATTCCAAAGCAAAAGATTTCAGAAACTTACCAATAAAACCCTTTTTGGCCAGTTCAATGGTGAACCTCCTGGTTATTTTCTCCAGCTCATTATCCTGCACAAAATGTCGCATTTACATCATTTCTAGCAAACAAACTGTAGTACTATAGGTGCTTTAGGTCACCAAGACACCAAGATTTGCTTATTTGAGTCTTCACCTGAGGAAGATTTTCACTTTTGTCTTGGACTGACATTGTGTTACACTGTCAACTTTGAGTTTCATGTTTCTAATGCAACATCATAACTCTTTGGCAAGTTTGTGGCACATATTTGAAAACGTGTGCCACATTTTCAAACAGTTCACTCCTTTTTCCATTTTTTCTTTGACAAATTTCTCAACTACA
Source organism: Poeciliopsis retropinna (assembly GCA_010277075.1). NCBI lineage: Eukaryota > Metazoa > Chordata > Actinopteri > Cyprinodontiformes > Poeciliidae > Poeciliopsis > Poeciliopsis retropinna. The sequence continues at coordinate 2,073,863 of VMRM01000023.1, forward strand.
TTGAAATTACTTCATCCTTTAAGAGTCACAACCCTGACACAGTTGCATACCAAAAGTTGTCAAATTTAAACACTTATTTCTCTATACATAAGAAAATGAAGTCTTAGCTGCCTTACAGAATAGTTCCTGGTGTTGATCTTTACTCCAGCTTTGGCACCTCCAAATGGCACATCTAAAAATCCAAAGAAAGTGTGTAAAGAGCAAGAAACAGAGCAGAGCAACTATGTACAGAGCAGCATAATTAATGCAACCAATTATGTAAAATTGCAGTGATGAAACATTAGCAAATTATGGAGCTTTAGGTGATGATTGACAGAGGTTAAACTTGAACTCTTACCAACGACAGCGCACTTGTAGGTCATCAAAGAGGCCAAGGCTTTCACCTCGTCCACAGACACGTCGGTGCTGTAACGGATACCTGGGTAAACATGACAACAAGGAGAAAGTTACAGAAAGAGCCACTACAAAGAGAAAACCTGACAACACAAACCATCGGTAGAGACGACCAATGTCAGTTCTTGTGCTTAATGAGAAGAAACTGTTTCGAAACTCCAAAACAAAAAAATGGGGTTTTTTTCCCCTGAAACTTTTCTTAAAAAAAGGGCAAACAGATTTGATAGGAGGCTATGAAGGCAGAACTCTACGCTATAATGATTACACAACACCAGATAGGGGTCAGAAATCAGTCAACACTTGAGTGTGCTTTGGTGCACGGGTGGAGATTGAGGGAACCAATCACAGGCCTCCGTTCCGAACCCATCCCTCAAGCTACAGTCGCCGCTTCCTGTTGTCTGGCGTTTACTATGTTACTATGGCAACAAGTGCCCTGTAATGAGGTCATACAAACCAGGGTGGATGTTTCCAACTACATCTTACTGGCACATTGCCTGTGTGAGTGTAATTTAACAGCAGCTACAAAAATAGCACAACCAGAGCGAAATCCAAGGACGTCCTGCATGAACAGGAGACAGCGCGTCGTTTTATCAGGATTAAAAGAGTTGATTATGTGTGGTCAGAACCAGAAAAGGCTTCAAGTAATTACATATTTATGTGTTCCTGCTGTGGGAGCCTATGTTTCCTCGTGTGTCATTACTGGAAAGCAGTTTAAAATCATAAGCATAAGAATGAAAAGGATCAAAAGCAAAGCACCAGCTCTCAGAGCGCAGCAGCTACAGCTCTCCCTCTTTCTTCTTTTCCATTCATCCAAAGATCAGCAGATCAGAGTCAAGCCAGAGGACAATTTAGAGCTCGCTGACCAAATTAAATAGCAGAAGTAGAAAAAAACATGGCACCCACACATCCAACCATCCGTTTATCCACCCAACACGCAGACCACCATCAAAACAGAAACCAAAACAGATCTGAAAATGCATTCTTCTAAAATAAAAACAGAATCTAGCTGTTAAAATATCTCATATAATAATTTAATGCTTCAGTACTTTGATGAAATTAATTTCTATAGTTAAGACTCTGACAGCTCAGCATATTTGTGTTGACTCCAACATTTTATCTACAGATTATTTGCAAAGGATTCTTCATTAAAAAAGAAAATTACAGACAAGCAAGACAGTCTTCATGCAAGTATAATACAACAACAGACTGTCTTCAGTCAGAGGCTTCTTCAGATATGATGCAACACAGATTGCAACAGGAGAGCCTTCATAAATGAAAGCAACTGAAATATTGCAACTTCATCAAAGGTCAAAATCTAACCAAGTCAGATTATGTTCCAGTTTTTGGTTCTCCAGACGGAGATTCGACACAGAAACCAAAACTCAAACAGAGAGCAAGAAGCAGTGGGTTTGAAGTCCTTACTTCAAACCCACTGCTTCTTGCAGTAAAACAAATTCACTTCTCTATGAGTTAAAACATTTCGTTTTCCTCTGGGATTAATGCAGTATTTTTTAATTAAACATAATTTCTCTATGTAGTGTTACTTTATGTGGGTTTTTTTTTTTTAATCACTACTGCTTCAGTATCACTTTTACCAAATGCAGTTATTAAATTATTAATTGTTTATTTCCCCCACCAATTATTATGAAAAAAATAATTTAATCTTGGGGAAATTAAAGTTTATGTTTCAGAGGGATTTTTTTTTTTTTTTACTTTTTCACATTGATTCTGTTCTTTTGGTTGTTTTTTTATTAAATCCCTGTTGAAAGATTGAAGGTCTTTCTTTTTATATCGTCTACAACTTTAGGTGTTGCTCATAGTTGTGCATGAAATGATATTTTATTTATCAAGGCATACTGTATCCAGATAAAGCTAAAATGCCGATATAATATCTTATTTTAAAAGGGTAACACTTTTTCCAGATCAACTTTGATTAAATTGGAAGTTGAGAGGAACTCAGGATTTTCTGGCTCTTTTGAATTTTGCCTTCTTCTGAATAGTGAAGAAAACAGGAGAAAAAATATTTAACATATATTCCCAACTTTTTTTGGAATAAACTAGCTTTGTAGCATTTACTGGTCAGAAAAATCTAATTCAGATGTTGCAGGACCGACCTGCTGATCCAATCCTGATCTTTGATGCGTTTCTTGATTTACTTTTTTTTTTTTCTTTTAGCAAACTGGAATAAACCCACTCATTGTGAGCAACAAATATAAAACATTGCACAGACTTATCGATTGATTATCATTTTCCAGCCCATGTAAAACTGAACATGCACCATCCAGATCCCTACAGGTCAGGTAAAAAGCAGCTTTGTCCAGTTTCACCGTGGACCTTAAAGGGGCGGCTGACTGCATGCATACACCTGCACTGACAAGCAAAAACAAGCTCTGCACTTTGTAATTTGCTCTGAACTTAGCCAAGGGTCTGCACAATGCATCAATCATTAAACCATATGAAAGATAACAACTGCTGCTTGTGTTCATGCTATCGCATCCCAATTTGATAATTGGGCGAACCAGAAACAATAAACTGTCGGCTACTTCAGGGGAGTAAAAAATAAATAAATAAATAAATCTTTATTTAGACGAGGCAGTCCCACATAAAGTACAAGATTTATTTCCAGTAGTAGTAGTTTAGTGATGGCAGGAACAAATGTTCTGTAAAAAAAAGAAAAAGTAATTATCTGACACCAAACTTCTCAAGTTTTAGGTCATTTTGTAAATCTTAGAAATTTAAAACAAATACAAATTTACTACAAAGCTAGCTTTAGAGTTTTGTAGTAGCAATTAAGTTTTACTACAGAATGTAGGCTTTGATACTTCAAAAAAAAATACGGAGGAAATTTTCTACACTGTCCAGATTTTCTGTTGTTCACTAAGAGTCTTGCTCTCTCTCGCTCTCTCACAGCCTGAATGAACCCCAGAAATGTCAACTTGTTGTAGAAAAAACAGTTTAAGATTTATTCTTACATCTCCATAGTTCCTTCAACTTTATTTTTGAACACATTTTGGTTATTAAAAATGGTAAACCAAGTTTTTAATCAAACTTCCTCAATAAATATAGTTATTGTTTGTTTTTTTTTGTGAAGACTCACTCTATGAGAAACAGCCTGAATAGATCACAGAAATGTGTCAACATGAGATCACATTTTTATATTTCCTCAAGCTTCATTTTTATACATCTCACTGATGCTGAACATGTCTAACTTCGGGTCTCCCAATGCTAAATGGCGTCAGAGTGGCCGGGTGACACTCATTATGGTATTTTACTGATCAAGATAACGCATTTTTGAGTTCCTGACCAATCAGTCAGTAGCCAAATTCTCTACATATCTCTAGCAAATCGGTGAGAAAGGAAAGTTAAAACTTCTTGGAATTGGTTCGACCTGCCTCTGCAACCATTAACTGTTAACTTACTGGCACATAGGATACAGAGAACCACATATTTTGCTTTAAAACAGCGGCCTTTTAATGTAAACCAGCTCACAGTAGGTTTTCACAATACAGATATATTCTAACGCCAATGATTTTACTTTGAGACACAGACAGAAGGTCTGCTATTCAAAAGGATCACCCATTACTGCTCAGTCATTTAGTAGAGAAAAACATTAGATCTCTGCCTTGTGGCATTAATGGTTAAATGGCAATTTAAAACAGTTTTGATACTAATGTTTTATAGAGTAAATCTAGGAAATTACAATGCTTTAGTTTCTCTCCCCAGCAATGATACTTTTACTCTGACTTTTCCCCGCCTCCCCTCCAGCAACTCTGCTGACAAATAGGAGCGCCTTTATAAACACCCACCCCCCATATGTCAGGTCTCTTCTTTCAATTAGTCCAGCTCAAATTACTGCTGCTTTGAAACTCAAAATTCAAACCACAAATATGGTTGTATATGTTTTGCATCCATGAGGCAAAACATATACAAACAGAGCCACTTCGATCACTAGCAGTACTTCACAGTGAGTCATGTGTTAACATGTTAACACATGACTCATCAGGCATTTCATTGATCCTATATTAATTACACCATAGTAATTAATATCATCATAGGGCCAGCATAAAAATATAAACTGGTATTAGCAACAAAACATACTGGTACAATAATCCAGGATGCTTGAAGTAAGAATACAGAAACACCTACATTTAGTTTAGCTTTCCAGTATTATATTAAGGCATAGTGATACAACAAGCTGATGTTAGCTGGTTTATCAATCAGGCTATTTGTTCCTGCATCAAGCCTGCAGCTAAACACAAGGGCTGCTCGCATTAGCTTAAAAAGGATGGCGCTTTAGTTTCCAAAGCATGACTCTCTCTGTTTTTCCAACTGGAAAACTTTCCAGGCAGCCAATTTTGACTTTCTTGTCAGAAGTGCAAATATGTGAGCTCTCTTTAGGCCAGCAGAGCAGCATTACTTTATGCTCTATGCAGCAGGACAAAACTCCAGAGACACTGGCATTTTGTTAAAAGGATTTTAAGCCGTTATGGAAATTTCTTTAGCAATAATGAGTTTTTAAAACCTCATTATACTTTGATACATGCAACTCATAACTGCTCACAACCTTAATATGTATCTGACTGAAAAGATTCAGTTGAAGATGTTGTCATCTTAATGTGCTTACTTAAAATCAGTTTCAAATAAAGTTGCAATGTAAAAGAGGGCTTTGGTAGTGTAACTCTGCTGCATGGTGAAGTTAGTATTTGGAAGACATTTTATCAGGAGGACAGTATATTTGCATTTATGAAAAAAAGAGGCTTAATATGTTATTTTGAAGACATTATCAATAAATATGTTACCACCTGTGTTTCTGCAGCTCACATTTTTATTCCAGTTGGTGGATTTATGACTACAATTTATTCACGACCAGCTGCTTAACTGCAGATGTGGGTGGAAGTTTTATAAATCCCCATTATTTGCCTTACAACACGCCCAGATTTCACTTTGTAATGTGTTTTATTTACTTTGTGTTGCAGATATAGCCTAAAAGTCAAATTTTGATCTGACAAATTAGGAATGTCTGATTTATCTGGAGTAGAAATTAATGTATGACCTGATCTGACATGAGAGCACATGCTTTTTCAACCTGAAAAACTGAAATCTGACATGCTAAACATGTAGTAAAAATCTAAATAATAGCAACAATTAATCCCCCCCCAAAAAGTATATTTTTTATGTATTGACGCCAGCGGTTGAGATTCTCACTGTTCAATTGCAGCAAAGTCAACTTTTTGGCTCAAAAAAGGAAATTATCAATAACATTAATATTTATTCCACCCACCGTAGATGAGTAGTTTTACAACAGCATACTTTTTTTTTAAACTCTAAGTAATATTATTTCAAAGAAAGACTTTAATTGAGTGCACTTCCTGGATACTCTATCCTCATTTTAAAGTGAGATTTCTTATATACGTTTATAAATACGGTTGTTCTACTGTCATTGTCATTCTGTTCACCCTGTTGTGCCATTTGAAGGTCAAGTCAATATACAGTAAATGGTAAATAGTCACTAGAAAAATGACTCCAAGATATATTTTACCTATTGTAAGTCATAAATTCTGAACTGACTGTATGAAATCTGCTCTAAAAAAAAAATTGAAGTTTCATGTTGTAAAAAATGTATTCTATCTGAATTTCTTATTTTGTAATGATCCAATTTGTTTTTACTTTTAATCTCCAAAATGACAGAAGTTGCACATTATGTTATATTTTTGTTTGTCTGATGACAATTTTTAGAAATTAAATAAGATGTTCAGATCAAATAGTTATTGTTGAAGTACTGCTACTCTTGCTTCAGTATATCTTTTATATATCTCTGGCTACAATTGTCATGGCAACATGTAAACAAATGTAGACATCACCATAGTTTTTAGTGATTCTGTTGTGGGATACAGCTTTTAATTTTAATATTAAGTGAAGAGTATAAATTACCCAAAAATGTCAAATTTAGAAACGTGGCAACAATGTTTAATCTACTTAGATGATCTTGGTATCATCTGAAATGTGTTTAATGCTCTTTAAAGCAGTTCCTATAACTTATTATATACATATTCAAACATGTTTATAATAGGAGTTAAAGTTCAAACTCATCTACAGCTTGTTGCAGCTCATATAAACAGAAAGGACACTGTAAACTATGACACCAAAGGGAAAACACTGCTAATTCTTCTAAAAACCACTATTGTGTTCACTTAAAATATATAAAATATGTCAATTTGTGAAGCACTATGATTGTGATGAAGTTTGTTGAAAAAGCTAACGTCACTGCTAGCTGATGCTACATAGCCTGCTAAGCTAGCCGTTAACAGCGCCTGAGGAAGAGCGGGTTCTGACTCGGTTCTTACCTCCTTTGCATGGTGTCCTGTGCTGGCTGTGTTGGGCGCGGTACCCCTCCACCACCTCCCACTCTCCGTTATCCCTCTTGATCGGAAACGACACGCTCAGGACGTGATTGCACGGCTTGATGATGCGCAGAATGCCGCGAACACGGTGCCTTTTCTGCTCGGAGCTCTCCCTGGTCTTCAGGTCCTCCACCAATTTGTCCTCAACGATAGTGGCACCGCGGTCAAAAAACCCTTCGACCATCTTGAAGAAGTTCGGGTCGTCGGGCTGCTCGGCCGCGTCGGCATAACGGCGGACCCGCATCAGCGACGACGACACCGGGAGAGCGGAGTCAACGCATCCCGAGGCCAGGGCACTTCCCGCAGAGCGGCTCAACAGCTCTCCGAAATAGCGATACATGACTGGAACAAGCTAACTGTGCAAACAAACTGCTAAAGAATTAAACAAAACAACGAGGACGATGGGGGCGACGGCAGGAAGGAAGGGGTTGAATGAAAAACACAGCAGCTCCGCACCGCGTCCCTTCGTCTCGCCGAGTGGGAAATGGCATGCTGTGAGTTTGCTTTAAAAGGCAGCGCGAGCCAGGGGTGAGGGCACCGCGAGACACACGCACGCGGAGCGCACGCTCGAGTCCACTGACAGCGCGCGCTCCCGATTTAAAAGAATCATAAATGCCCCAATCACCTACACCAAATTTACCAGGGGGGGGGGGAAGCTTCTTTTTAAAAGAGTGAACAAAACAAAACATTTCATTATTTATTACACAGGCTCAAACTTAAGGCCCGCGGGTCAAATCCTGCCTGCTGTAATTCTATTCTCGACAGACACATAAAATTAACTTTAAGATAACAGTTGTGTACTTAGATATTATTTTGCCAATCAAATCAAAACAGTTTTTGTTTATATAAGATCAGAGGTGAAAGTAAGCGGGTATGGTCGGGTACTGGGTACCACTAAAAGATTTAGCAGGGATACGCAGTACCTGCAAGAGAGGGGAGCGGCTGTCTGCGGTGAAAAAAAATCAGTGGGTGCACCCATTAATCAGCTGTAACTGATTCGTTTTTCTGGAACTAATCAGTTTCAGCACTTAATCAAACACAGTTTAAGTTAATCAATAGCTTTTTTCCCTCATTTTATATTGTTTCTGAGCTGTTAGTGTTATACTAGAGCAGGGGTACTCAATATGTCAATCGCAGATTTTGGGTGGATCTCGGCAGCAGGTGACAAACCAGTGCCAGGTAGTTGTCACTGTCCTGGTGCTACTTTCTCCTCTGAATAAGACCAAATAAATCAATGTGAAAAGGACTTTAATTTTAAGAAGTACAAATCAATGTTAGAGAAATTTTAGAGGCAGTATTGTGTAAAATAGTCTGCTATAATGAAAGCAGACAGTCTGGAGTTTTTGTCTCCAGACGAGACAAAAACTCGTCTGGAGTGGTGTCTTGATTGTTTCATGCATGTTGGAGAAATCCTTGAATCGCCCGTGACAACCATACAGCTGTGCAAAATGCCTGAGTGGACCTAGCACCATCTTCTAGGACGAAGCTTCTCCTCAGAGCTGCAGTTTCAGAGCTTCCACCTCACAGAGCAGCTCCTTCAGACTAGCCAGCAGCAATTAGCCAACAACTGGTGAAATTGTGCATCTGCTGAGCTCATTATACGAGCAACTTCTTGGTGAAACGTTGGTAAAATGTTGTTTTAAAAAAAGTTAATAGAGGAGCGATTTTGTAATGACTTCCTGAAGGCATAGGCGTTTCTTAAAGAGACAGAGTGCCAATTTAGGTGTTCAATTAAAAAGTCAAATTTCTTTCAAGTCATATTTGATACACATTTTCATAAACAAGTTATAGATTGTGCTATAAAAAGGCACTATGTGGTGGGAAAATACAAAATACTGCCCTTTAACCAGTTTGTTAATGGATGATTTTATTAATATATTCTGCCAAAACCAGCTCTTTAAGTGTAACACTCCGGGTTTAATATTTTAAACAGCCTCTCCACTGAGGCTGGTATATCAGTTTTCATCTGATATATCTGATGAAAACTGTGATTCTGTTTCAATATGGCTGAAGCTAAACGTTTAAGTGATTTTTGAAGTAGAAAACAAAATTTGTGCAAGGGACCCAAATGTTATGACTTTTGTGTCAGGGCATATCACCATAACGAACTGATTTAGTTCTAACTCTTTGGTACAGGGGCAAGTGTAAAAGATGTCAGCCAAGTCTGGACAATATGACTGAAAAAAATGTAAGGGTTTCATGTAAGCCAAAAGATAATAATTGATTAGGTTTTTTCTTTTAAATATCTAAAATTCTGCCTAACTGGTGACATGACCTTTTCTACTGTATCCATAACAAACAACACCGTTGTTTGTTATTTTGAAGCGGCTATGAAGCCTCAGTTAACAGTTAGCCCTAAAGTTCACCGTTACTCATCAGGTAACTCAACAAGTTGTTGCTAGGTAACCAAAGCTAACGAGATGGCAGTTTCATTTGCCTACATTGCCCACAATTCTGTGCAGTTCCGGCTCGGAGTTCGCTGAAATTACACAACATTCGTACTTTCTATTGATAATTATCACGTGTCTATCGCGAGTTACATTGTAATGTATTTAATAAAGTCTGCACTGCATCGTTTAACGTGACGTTCGCTGTTTTCATGCGTGCTTCCGGTCACTGATACCCGTTTGAAGTCATGAGTGAATGACTAGCAGCCACTGACTTTGGACGTAATCACCGTCTGAAGTGCGAGGTGGAGAAGAGTTTCACACCCGTTCCGATGCTTGAAAGTTAACATCCCCGGTCCTTGCTGAGCCCAGTGGGCCCGCAGCTGCCGAAGAAGGTCGCGGCTCCACGGCCAGATCAGAAACAGTTCCAGGATGAGGCGGGATCGTCGTGCCGCTGTTAGCAATGCTAACGTTTTGAGGTTCTGTTTCATCTCCGCTAAGAGGTTTTAAAAAGCCCGTAAGCTCGGGAATTTTCTACATCACCGTCTTTTCCTTTCCTTTCTTTTCTGCGCTCCGCTGTCATACTTCTTCTTCTTGAAATTAATTGGCAAGAAACGTTAGGTGAGAATTACCGCCACCAACTCCACTGTCATACGTTCGGTTGTCCGCCATAATGTGTAAATATTGACTGATGCCCCGCCCCTATGCGTAAGATGCGTCAAATTTGGACCAATAATAATCAAGGATCCATGATGGACGTTTTGCAAAACAAAATATTTTTCAAAGACGCTAAATATCCTCTTACCAGGGATAAAATTACTAATAATAAAAAACTAAAAGCAACTACAATTTTAATTTGAAGTTAAATATTTAGCTTATTAACTAAATATTTTGTTTGAAGTGTAATATTTAGCTTGCCAACTAAATCCATCCGTCCATTTTCTAACGCCCTTGTCCCCAGTGGGGTCAGGAGGTGCTGGTGCCTACCTCCAGCTGCGTCACCAGAGACAGACAGGACAAACAACCATGCACACACACACTCACACTTAGGGAGAATTTAGAGAGACCGAATAACCTGACAGTCATGTTTTTGGACTGTGAGAGGAAGCCGGCATACCTGGAGAGAACCCATGCATGCACAGGGAGAACATGCAAACTCTGTGCAGAAGGACCCCGGGCCGGGAATCGAACCCAGGACCTTCTTGCTGCAAGGCAACAGTGCTACCAACTGCACTTCTGTGCAGCTACAAACTAAATATCTATCTAAAATGTTAATTTTTTAATAACTAAACATAGTTAGCGAGATAAATTAAATATAATTGCTAATGGATACTCAGTTTGAAATGTTGATATCCATAAATTAGTAAATAAGACTTTAAAAATACACCTCCATTTTTGCTTTTATGATAGGCTAAATACTGCTTTTTGTCTGTAACTTTACAAAAAGGCACTTCATATTGAAGTGGCCTCCATATTACATGGTTGTTGATTAGAGGGACATCAATAGATGGACTAAGTCTCTCTTAGGAGACATGAAGGCTTGAATTTTTAACACTCATAAATCACATTTCACCATATTATTGAATATTACTCATGTTTCAGTGAATGATGAATAAGTGGATTTGGATAAAAGCAGAAAGCTTTTGCCCTCATTTATTAGCTTACTATTGAATGACCTGGTCCTTCATTAGCCAAGTCATTCATTAGCTTACTTAGAGCAACTACAGGGTAACAGTTTTGTACTTTGTGGTTTGAGCAAAGGGTCTCTGTGAGGCCTGCTGTCATCAGCACTTCCCTGATTTGTCGGGTGAATGACACAGCTAGATAGGATCTGCGGAGGTCCAGATCTCACTCACCAGTCATTAACTTTCTCCTTAGCACAAATGATTATTGAAGGAGCTAAACTGATGTCTGATTGTTGTAATGGCAAGAGACCTTCTGTCCTTTCTGACTGCATGGAGGACACACTGTTAGTTCTGGTCAAACACTTCAATTCTAATAACCGTGGCAGTCCTAAAGTTCATGAAATGTTGAATTTGAAACCATCAATGTTCATTGGAAAAGGTTACTGGCCTATAGATATTTTTCCTAACACACATTAGTGTTGATTTCTGTCCAAAACCTGCTTGAGGGACAACCAGTCCATGAGCTGATGGTGAGGGATCTGGGCAGGAAAGCTCTCCTGCAGCAGTCTGTATTACAGCATATATGAAGAAGCCTCTGACTAAAGACGGCTGGTGGTCTTAGTCTCTGGTGGTTTGTTTTTATGTAAAATCCTTTATAAATTTCTCACACAAGAAACTGTGTTTTTACTTGCAGCAACAAAAGCAAGAAATTGTTCCTTGTGTGAATAAAAGAGAAGTGATTGATGATACGTGCCATTTTTACAGAGTTAAAGCAAAGCTGATCTTTCCAGTAGTTAAGTAGATCAGTCAGTCAGCTTTTTAATTGGCTCTGGAGATATAATTGGAGGTGCTGCTAGATCAGTGTCATCTGTTTCGGCCTGCCTGTAATCATCCAGAAATAAAACATGGTGGCTTCACAAAGACACCGCTGAGCAGCAGCGTAACAGATAGTCCACGCATGCTGCTGAACACTGGGTTATTAATTCAGGCTGGAGCACAACCCCCCGTGGACAAGTCATCAACTGGTCAACATGGCGCTTAGTGCCGAGCGCGTCTGCATGAGGCCCTGACCTCAGACCTGCACCTGTGGACTCTGCCCACGCGATAAGATTAGATTTATTTCCTGGGATGCAAGAGCAAATATCAGTTCATGAGGCTGAACAGCAGAACAAGTGCACAATTACACAACACTGTATGAAACGCTTCGTGGCTCAGCTGGGACTTTTACATGCAGGCTTCAGATCCGTTTGAAGTTCATCTTTTATGTCTAGTCATTCATGTACGAACGAGTCTTTCATTAAATTAATGCAACAATGCTGGAGCTTATCTCCTGTCCAAGTGATCATAAACGTTATCGGCTCCAAAAGCTGATAACATGGCTTTACACGGAGATGAAACAATCACACAATTTACCTTTCTTATGAAAACCAGGAGAGAAAGTACACAGATTTCAGACGTTCATGTGTTTGTTTTTTCAAGCAGATAACTACACAGCAGTAAAGATAAGGCGAGGCACGACAAGCGGCATGTAAAGGGAGCGAGGGCTGAGCGCATCCTGCAGGGACGCAAAAAGATGCAACGATGTAGGAAAGCGTCAGGAAGACGTTTAAATGAATGCAACAGGATCTGGAATTTATAACAACCTGTATGGTTTTATTCAAGTTTGAATTCAGAAACCTTCGCAAAGTAATGGCTCATACAGCTCCATATATATGCATACACTGGCTCTCAGTTTTTAAATCCTCACCCTTCGTAGAAGCTACATCTGGTCAGGCGTTCTGTTTATCTGTGACATCAGGAGGATTGTACATCCTTAAAAAGTCTTTTAACCCCAAATCTGAAGAAATAGTTACTGTTTTCTCCACTGTTTGTTCAACGAGAATATCAATAAATATTAATACATTGAAAAATAGGATCAAATGCTGCTACTGCATGTAGTTAGTGATACAAGTCATACTTTCTATGCAGCATATTACAAATGGGAATGTTTCTCAAGAGCAATATTTGTGTTTGTGGCTATTTACCTAAACAACGATTAATAAATACTTGAGATAATCACGTTTATTGATATCGCAATAGTCTCACAATACATCGTGAGTCCATATCGCCCACCCAGAGATTAAAATGACTTTCCTTTGCTAACTGAGATGACATGTGTTTGTGTACTGGCTCTATATAAATAGCCTGCATTTATATAGAGATTTATCAAGTCAGAGGACTCCAAAGCAAATGATATGACATTCACACACTCATGGTGGTGAGCTACATTGTAGCCACAGCTGCCCTGAGGCAGAGTGACAGAAGTGAGGCTGTCAGACAAGCTGAAATTATTTATGTTAATCAAAACTCAATATAACTAGCAGAAAGCTTGAACTGATGAAGACTCTGACTGCTGAAAATGAACTAAAGCGGTTAAAGGATTTCCACAAATATGCAACCATATTTCAAAAGATGCCTCTGAAATGCAAAGCAAACAAAAACAAACTCCCCGAAAAATCCGTCAGAACGAGAGCCTCCTCCTTGTGTGCTCTGGTTTTAATCTTATCGCTCGTTTTCTCTCTCTGTTTTTCTCTCAGTGACACACTTTGATTGATCAGGGTTCACGTTAAAGGCTGAGCACCGTCCTCTGATTGGCCCACAGCCGGACAACTCCCACCCAGCCGGAGGGGTGTGATGGTGAGGGAGGGGGTCAGCATGAAAACAGGTGATGGGTTGTGTGAATGATAAAATAAAGGCCTGCTCAGCAGAATTATGCGCATGTTTAAAGTGGTTTAAAGCAGAAAGTGTCTTCCTGCTTGCTTAATAATGAGTTTTGTCTCACAATCTGCTCGTGTTGGCATTTTATTCTTTCAGTTTTACATCCTAAAGTCGTCAGTCACCGCTGCTTCCTCCACGTCTGTTGCGCCCCCCGTCCTTGTCACCATCAGGTCTTTTCGTGCACAAAACCTGCAAGAATCAGTTGAATTTCAGTTATTTCAGTGAAAACCCAACAAGAGTTTTGAGATAATTTAAATGCACCGAAATAACTGTACAATAAAATGTGGCTCAGATTAAGGTCCAAGAAGTTATTCCTTAAAAATAAAATAAAATAAAAGTCCTACCTGATGATTCTGCAAAAAATTTGCAAATGAGTCCAAAGCCTCTGAAGTAGGCGTGTCCAAACGGTTAGTCTCAAAATCATTTAGTCAAAAGTAATCACAAGGAAATAATTAAAACACTGAAATCACAGAATTTTTTTTTTTTTGTAAGATAAATTATGACATCCCCAGATTTTGCATTTTGTTACACAAAATGAAAGGTAAAAGTTTCAAGAATTAATTCAGAAGAGAATAATTCAGATCAGACTAGTTTAATAAATTAAATAAATGTTGATTTGGGGGCCAAAAAGTTGGCTTTCAGAAAAAGTCTCTGGATAAAAGTGTTGCTACTTATTATATTTTAAAAAATGGTTGAGAAAAGACAATTGATTTGTGTCAACTTAGCATTTTCCATTACAAGTAAATTATGTCAACAGTGATTACACCCGGAATAAAAATTGAGCTGCAGTTGGGGCCACAAAACTTAGTTCAAAGGCCACAAATGGCCCCCAGGCCACACTTTGGACACCCTTCCTCTAAAGAATTAAAGGACCAGACTTTTGTTGTTTTAGACGCCATTTCTGCTCAACACAATTTTTACTGCAGATTTTTAAAAATGAAGGCCGCATGTATAATTTTATGGCTTTACATGGCAGAATTACCTGCTGAGCAGCAAAAGCCAAAGGGCGAGAAGATTACCGTCACACGCCTCTAATGTGTAGTATTCTGTCAATAGTTGTGCAGATAATAAATCATTCATACCTACAAAAAAAAAACATTGTTAATTTAAAAAAGAGATGGCAAAATATAGCAAAAAAATAGAACAAATTTATTTACTATAAGTGCAGCTTAATAAACTAGAATATCAGCGACAGCTTTCTTTACTCCAGTAATTTTATTCACATAGCTTTATTACAAAGAATCCAATCAAAGCAGCAAATTCACAGAAAAACCTTTAAATAAATAATAGAAACCAGATGAAGCTCATCAGACGAATATATTGTTTATTCTGCATCCGGGTTCAGTAACTCCACCTGACCACTAGGTGGCGCTAGAACATTACAGTTCATGGTGCGTGACTCAATCCGGAGAGGTAAACTGCGCACTGACGCTTCTAAACTGAACTAAAACATCCATATAGGTTGAGTCTACGTCTAAAGCAAATATCATTCAAATCAAATATCATGAACAAGTCCGATGATTGATCAGTTATATCAATTCCATATTATCATTTGTTGATCACTCTCGAAGAATTCAAGATATTTGATTTAATGCCTTATTATTTTGTTCACAGTTCGTTTGCAATTAAAGACCCGGTTTCAAACTGAGACCGCTGGCGCCCTCTAGTGGGGAATCCCTAACCTCCATAATTATTACGGAGAAAAAAACAAAACTTACACATCAACATGAATTGTATGATAATTGAAACTCTTTATTTTCACAGTATTCACAGTACAAGAAAAAAAATATTTTAAAGGTATTTAAAATTGTTTATCTTTATTTTAAATCCTAAAAATAGAGACAAAGTGGTGGTTCTCTACAAATTACAAAAAAAAAGTCTAATGGAGATATTTTTCTAAATTTCATTGGATGTCTTTTTTTCAAAAAGTCATGTGACATTTTAGTTTTTCCTTTTTGCCTGAGAGCGAAACAGCTCTTTACGTTACAAAGGTTGCAGACCGCTGAGGCGAAAGGTTTGCACTAGAAGGTGCAACTTTAACCCAAAGGACAGCTTCAGATGATAAACGATTAAACCTTTAAGACCAAAATAAATAGGGAATTCTAAGGATTCCTCATTTGTTTCTGCTTTTCAACATAGTCAAATTCTGTATTCAGACTGACAAAAGAGACTTTGTGTTTTTTCCCCCGTTTTGTTTTGGTTATGTAAATATCGTTGCATCTGCTGATCTGTTTACTGAAGAGCTGCTACGCCGCTTATGATGAAGTCACATGAACAAATTTAAATCAGATGAGATGACAGTTTTATTTTACTGACAACAATCTTCATGCATTTCACTCTGAAGCTATTTTCTACTCTCTCTTCTGTTGTTTTTTTTTTTTTTGCACTGCAGCCGGTGACACTGAAACGCGGCGTGCATTCAGAGGTCGAGAGGTAAAAAGTTTACGCAGTTCCCACGAGAACTTTCCTGTCGACTGCCTCTATTCAGGAAGCTGCGGCTTCGACTTGCATGTACTCACATCTCCTGATCAGCAGAGTGCGTATCTGTGTGTGTGCGCCCTGCACGCAGCCCACGTGTCAGGTGGCCCAGCAGCCGACCCCATAGGAAGCACGGTCAAACCCAGGGAGGTCAAAGAAAGGTCAAACAGGCTGTTTTTGTCGACACGATTCGTGTAACTCCGCCCCGTCAACTGCCTGACAACCACAGTCTGCAGCAGCGATTATGAAACTACGGTACCAAACGGAGAAGTTGGAGGGTTATCTGCCTGAACCGCCGCTGAACTCAACAATACAACAGATTTCTGGAGGCACATCCCAGCTTTGCATCGAGATATCATAAGAAGCAGAACAAAGCACAAGTCGTTTCGGAAAGATAAAAGTTCAAATTTATTAAACATAAAATTAGGGAAAATAATACATTAAAAAAAAGAAAAAAAGCTAGTAGAGTTTTGGTCTCAGCAGATTTTTTTTTTCTTCAAACTCTGATTTCATCTCAAGTATCTCTGGAAAGTTTGATCCAAAGAGAGCTGGAGAGACGGCTCCTCCACTCCGCTGTGACACAGAGCAGATGTCGTTAAAGGCACAATTCAACTAATTTAAAGCTAATTTAAATTAAATTAGCTTAAAATTTTAGGCTAAATTTTAAGTTTACATTTTTTTTTGCATTCTTGACAAAGAATCCAAAAAAGAAAGATAAATAAAACTTTCTTTTTCTCAAAAAAAAAAGACTATAAAATGTATTTTTAGTATAGAAAAGTTATGTTTTGATCCAGAAAATTAAGTGGAAGCAGAATGGAAAGTTGAGTGGAAGGAGAAAATACACAACCAACAGCTAGACGCTAGTAAAGTTCTTTTTTCAAATAAAAATAACCTTTGATTTTCATTCAGAAATTGATGTTCAGTGTGAAGTTTAACCTTTCAGTAAAAATTTAAGGATCCAAAAGCAACACAGCAATCTACCAGCAGACTTTGACAAGATTTTAGGACAACTTGCAGTTGATTCATCTAAAATTTGTTTAGTTTTGTAAAAGTGGTGGGCTGGTTGACCTCTGGAAACATTTAATAATTCCTAATGTATAAAACATTTTTTCTTCACAAATGTAGCACAAACATTTGATAACAATTTCAGTTCATTTGAAAAATGAACTGAACTTCATGCAAATGGAGAGGACAGAGTGAATTTACTACTTTCTCTTTTGCCAGTAGATATTTTTCCACCACATCTTTTCCTTCCACTCAACTTTCCACTACAATGTTGTGTCATTCTTAACATTTGAAAATGAAAAAAAAAAATTGATTAGTCTTGGAAAGTCTTATATTTAAAAGTAATGTTGTCAGTATCTGTAAGCCACAGAAATTAACAGAAAAAGAATTAATCTATACACGCTTCAAGTTTTATTAGCTTTATGTTTTACACACACACCTGAGGATGTAGGTGACACTGAGGATGCAGAGCGGCTGGCTGGGGTTGGGTCTGGATCTGGACGGCTGGACGCCCGGGATGACAGCGCAGTGACTCTCCACCCAGACGTAACCTCCACTCCTCACCAGCATCCTGTATTGACCGCTGACCGACTGATTCTTCAGACACACTGCAGGATCAGGTCAGACAGTCACATAGGGTAGCTCTGTGTGTGTGTGTGTGTGTGTGTGTGTGGGTGTGTGTGTGTCAGGGCTTACGGTTCAGGTGGTTTTTGTTCAGGCAGGTTGTGTCCAGAGTGTGACAGAGATCGTAGATGGATCGGCCCAGCAGCTCCTCCGGCCGGTAGCCGAGAAGAGACGTCACTCTGCACAAACACAAAAGATTCATTTATTTCACAAAACAGAAACTTTCAGACGAACGCAGCATTTTTAAACATTTTTAATGAAAGATTTGGAACGAGGCATCAAAATTAGCAGTAAAAGGAAACATAGTTGCTTTTTCTACATTTTTAAATCCAGATTAGACATTAATGTGAAATGTCTTGAATTCTCTCAGATTATTTCTATAACATAAGACTGTTTATATAAAAATATTCTTCAATGTTGAATAATCATTAAAGATTATTTAACAGACAACTATGTGGATTATAATACCACAATGGTTGTGGTATTATAATTATAATTTACAGATTGCTTAATCTTTAATGATTAAATAATTATTTAATCATTTAAATTAAATGATTACTTTAATTCAATAAACTTTAAAGTTTAGAAAAAACAGTTTTTTCGAACTAAATAAATTATTTTTGTTGTATTTTTGTTTGAGCAGATTGAACTTTAAAAGGCTTTTTAAAAGTCTGACAATTTAACCTTAAACACCTTCAGCAGCTTCATTAATTTCATCCAGAAAAACTCGGACAAATTGACATGGATATGTGTTACATGTAACAATTTTACTTCCTTTTTAAACAATTTCATCACATCAGGAACTGACTAAGGAAATATTAGTTCTGCTTAATTACACAAGTATAATGACGCGCAAATCTAACATGAGATAACTGAGAAGTTTTAGTTTGGAAAGATGGTAACAGATTTTTATCAAAAACAGAAGGAAATATTTCTTCGGACTACTTCCAAGCTGCTACACTTTCTTTAGCCGTTTTGTTTTGCGTATTTATTGATTTATTTGTATTTATTAACAATCACGGTGTTCAGATTTCAGAATTTTACAGAAACACAAACTTTGCTTTATTTGAATGGGATTTTGTGTGATAGACCAACATGAAAAAGTGCATCAGAAAGAAAATTCATAAAATCATAATGATTTTATGAATTTATATTATTATATAATGTGGATTTCTTTCTCCCACATGAGCTGTGGACCTCTGCAGCTCCCTCAGAGCCACCAGAGACCTGGTGGACAGACATGTTTTTGGTAGGTTTGGAGTTGTGGTATTATTTATTTTAGAGTAACTCTGCATTAAAACTTTTAATTGGACCCATTTGTTGTGCTTTTGGTGATGCCTTCACAGACCAGATGAAGACTAAAACCCACTTTATATTTACTTCATTTACCAACTAGATGACATCTGATGGCTACTGGTTGTACTGGATTTTATTCAGGCTTATCAAATTAAAATGTTTGAATATAAATGCACAAAACAATCTGTTCAAAATGAAACTATTTTCCTTCTATTTTACAATGAACCCCTACTTTTGTAAATAAATAAATAAAATATTAAACATTTTGCTGAGTACTACTCATCAAAACATGCTGCTTGTTTCTACTGTTAATGATTGAGTTTTGCACATGCTCATTTTGCAGCTGTCGTATTTTTATTACTTTTCTCCTCATTGTCTCGTTTTCTGCTTGTTGCTAGAAAACTTACGTCATGTGAAATAAAGACTGGGCTGTGGGTTCAAGAAAAGCAACAATTGATTTAGAGAACATTAAAAAGTTTCCTACATTCTATTGACTTGAACTGAAAGGAACTGGAGTGGCTGGAGTTTTCTGTGTGGTTGCAGCATGACCAGCGTGTGTCACGTAGCCGACTGCTTCCCCTCTTCCACCTGTTGTTTTCACGCTGGAGGGAAATTCCTCTTAATTCTTGAACAAAATTGGAGGTTTGGAAAACAAAAAAAATCAGCTATTTCGGTGATTCATTGTAGATTTCCCCTGAGAACGAACATCTGTTGATCTGGACTCTTAATTTTATATTGCATATTAGTGTGAAAAATAACCAGTATTGTCGCAGAGATAAATTATTTCAAACGAAGAAAAAACTGAACTGCGGTTGATCACCTCCATCAGATGCTGCCCTGATGCAGCGAATCATCTGGAAACTGAATTAGGCATAATCATAAATATGAACGTAAATGAGAACTTTATACAAGTCTGTGTGGAGAAGCTATATATTGTCATTTTCACTTTGTGAACAGAGTTAATGACAAAATGAGGCAATAATTATTTACTGAATTAGAGAATAATTCAGGTAAGCTGAGGCACTTCATCAGTGCAGACAAAACATCTGCATAGCTTAGCATGAGGCTAAGCGAGGTCATTTAGAGGTGATCACAGCAATATTATGATTGATTTTTTTGAGATGCGATGGTAATTAACTTGAGTGAAAAAATGCATTTTAAGAAATTCCATTAAAGAAATTTAATGGGAATAATTTATGTAATGTTTTTTTCTGACCTTGTCAGAAAAAAAGGTCATTGAGATGAGACCATTTTCAAGTTAGTTACCCAAAACTAAACTGTTTCATGTATTTTTGAATTTGTTTACTTTTTCTTCTTGTTTTGGGTTTTTCAGCTTCATTTGCAGAAATATAGACGTAATAATAAAGAAAAAAAATGCTTTTGTGTATTTACTGAGTTTTAATGGAAATAATTAGTAATATCTAACTTTTATTAAATTAATATAAATAAACCATGATGTTTTTGCTATCCTTTCATCAAAACCTCATATAGTTGGTGGTTAGTTGGACCCACATCCAAAATTAACAGCTAATTTTTAACGAACTGCGATGTTTCTATGGGCAAAAAGCTTCAGACTGAGAAAGAAGTAATTATTTAAAGAAATATTCAGACTAGTATAACAGGATGTCTTGGTTCGTTAAAAGGACGTGATAATACGGTTATAAAGAGTCTTTAAACTAGTTGTTTTCAGACCTAGTCACAGCCTGACAGGTTCTGGTGAGGTTCAGAACTCCCATCTTATTCAAAGACGGTCACAGAAAAATAAACATAATAAAATATAGCAATACGGAACTGGACGAGTAAATGTGGAAGTAATTACAATCACAAATTTAGACAAATAAAAGTAGAACTACAGAAATAGAGCGAGACAGTATCCAAGAGATAAAACTAACCACCAAAATTTGACACACGAGACAGTTTAGCTTCTTCCTGTTAAATCTCAAGTTCACCGTAATTTACCATCTTAACCACTGTGAAGACAGAGGTTGCCACCAAGAGGTGGGTAGGACTTAGAACCACACAAAAAAAAAAACTAAATGCATTTTCAAACTCAATCAAAGCCAATCCTTGCTGGGCCTGTCACCATTACAAATTCTGCTGGATGGTAAATTATCCCAGAAGTTGCTGCCGTAAACGATAATGTTGTTGTTTTGAGACCATTTTCAAGTAATCATAATACAAGGACATATCCTGAAAGATCAACAAACTTTAAAATTCTGATGGACATTTACTACTGGGACTGGAAGGCATTTTAAATATCCAAAATAAATAAACAAAACAGAAACAACAAATAAAATGAATCATGGAGTCTCTAGAAACAAAACTGTCCTTCAAAATGTGATTAATTGATTTATTGATTATTGTGACAGGCCTAATCCTCGTATACCTGATTTATCTTAATCTGAACAAACACAAAATAATTCAATATTTGGGAGAATCTCAGACTTGTGGCATAACCTATCTTATATAAAATTAGTCATGTTTTTGTGAAAACTAATCTTGCTCTTCATATTTGTGCATCTTTTCTTATTTAATAATCAGTGTAAAGTGTAAATATAATGACACTTCTTATAGTGTGCAAAAGCAAAGCACTCATTCATACATAAGTTTTTTAAAAAGCTACATTTAATGTAATTTTTTTCCATTTAAGTCCTAAATTTGAATAGTAATGTTCTTTAAAGTTACTCAAACCTGCAGGAGGATTGTTGAAAACTGAGATCCTACAAACTGCGGCTAACGGCGGTGAGCTTATGCACCTCTGGTCGCAGTATGTGAACCTCATGTCCATGCTGTGCTGGCTGGTGAAGGTGTGTGTGCTGAGGAGCGTGTGTGAGAGCGGCAGAGGTCGGCAGGTCAGCAGCAGGCAGGACACCGAAGACGAGGTGGCGCACAGCTTCACTCTGCCCTGACAGTGGAGCACCTGGAGTCACGGAGAGCAGAGTTAACAGCAGCGCCAGAACCCGACTTCCTGGGTCTGAAGTCTTAACCTGCACCACTGACCTTCCAGGTGGTTGACTTGAGGTTCCCGACTCTTCCTCGGTGTGTCAGAGCACTTTTTATCCTCATGACAAAATCCCTCTTCTGGCTGCACCCAAGTTCTCCAGAAAAACAGATACACTAGAGCTTTACTTTTGAAAACTGACACCTTGTAAGTGAGTATTAAACCTACTTTTCATTAAGGCTACATTTCTGCATTAAAAATGGTTTATTTCATTGGTCTGATGTAATATTCTAATATTAAATATTATGTTTTCATTAACAGTAAGTGGAAAATCCTCATTGCTAAGAGAAATAAAGATTTTCAAACAACCATCTGTGTAAAATTAATTTATACATTGAAAAAAAACACGAAATCCTACAAAGTATTTTTTTTTTGTCTAGTTTCAAAAGCCGATGTTTTAACTTATATAAGTAACTTTTCAGCAAAACATAGGAGCTTGTTTTAGGTCAATAATTTCATAATATTGATAAAAAGTACCAGTTCAGTGGCAGGTTATTTCACCTATAACATGGGAAAAATATCTTGTTACGAGTGAAATAATCTGAGTGCCACTATTACTTTTTAAATTGATATTAAGGAATTATTTTCTTAAAACAAGCTCCTATATCTTGCTGAAAAGTTACCCGTAAGTTAGTTTTGTCTTAAGATATTAGGACTTGAAACTAGACCAACTATACTTGGTAAGATTTTGAGTTTTTGCAGCGTGTGATGAAGTTACTAGGTGATAAAGTTCCTGAAATAAACTGACGTCTCAATAATATTCTAGTTTATTGAATGTGTATTTAAAGGTAGGGCTCAATTTAAAAAGTGAAAATAGGTAGCGTCTTCACACACAAAGGGATGTATTTCAAGCATTTATTTCTGGTCGTTTTAATTATTATGACTTGCAGTTAACAAAAAGCCAGAATTCAACATCTTGAAAAAGTTAGAATATGAAATAAAAAATATGATTTCTGGACTAAACAATTATTGGAAGACTATCGAACAGTTGCGCTACATAAAATCAGACTCTACAAGTGGGACCTGCGGCTGTTCACAGAGAGCAATGTCCAACCAAGCATGCTGATGGAAAGTTGAGTGTAAGGAAAAACTGCAGTGGAAAGATAATTGTATTTTCATTGATATGCTTTAAAACACACCAACCTGCAGTCAGACGCAGGTTATGTCTGATTTCCTCATGATCACACGGGTGAGTGTACTCAAAGATGTTGTGCCCCATCAGCTCAGTCTGCCAGGAAACAAAGAGTTTAAAAAAGCCTTAAAGCAGAAAGTACCAGTAAAACTTCTTACCTGCAGACTGACCTGGCTCAGGCCCATGTACTTGCTGACGTTGTCCGACAAGAAGATCATGTCTCCCACGGTGGAGAGCACCATGAGAAATCCCTCCAGGATCTTCAGGTACATGCTGGTTTCATCCAACAGGTTCAATCCCTCCGTCTCTTTGCCCAACTCAAAGCGCCCCGCGCCCCGCGCCTCTCCCCCGTGGCGGTATCTCACGCCGAGTCCGAGCTCCATGTTTGACCCGGCAGTTTCTGTTTCGAATCCAGGAACAGAGATGAGTTTTTAGAAAGTTGTGCTGTGAATAATGCAAACGGCAGAGGAAAGGATGTGGTGTATTTTTGTAAATTTCACACATATGTGAGTCTGTTCCAGACGTGAACTAATACTTCCTCCGTCTGACACCTAACGCATTTCCTTTGTCAGTTTTTATTCTTCTAGCAAAGATTGCAGGCGGTAATAAATTATGAATCATGTATTTGTTCATTTGAACTGAAAGGGAATTTAGTCAGATTTTCTTTTCACAAACTCACAAGTCAATAAATATTTCTTAAAATTCATCCTTATTTCTGCACAGTTTGACTATTTGACCACAACAAATGTCTGATTTGCTTTTGAGGTTTTTTCACCTTTGAGCAGCGCCTGCATGCGTATGTAGCTGAGGGTGAGGCGGATGACGGAGGGTTTGTCCAGATGAGCTCTGACGGAGGGCTGGAGCGGCAGGAGGCGGGACAGATCAGCAAACACGTCCGACTCCACGCGCCGCCGCCGCCGGGCCGCTTCACGGCTGATCGCTCTGCACGTGGCAGAGACCAGGGGAAAAACTGAATCGAAGTACTTACATCAAAAAGAAATCACATTTCATACCATCAGTAAGAAATAATATTAGTAATAATAATATAGTAGGGGCAATCAGGGAAGAAACTATAAAGTATAAATAATTTAGTTGACAAAAAACTAACAGTTATTGCCATTGGATAAAGGGTAGTGAATTTGGCAACAAAATATTGTTGCTTGGTTACTGATTAACCACAGTAGGAAAATTAAGTTGATGTATAGTGGCAAACAGGGAAAAACTAATAAGTATAATATTATACAAAAAATATACATTATCATATATAGTAATGAAAAATATTAGTATATATATATACTATATGAAGAAATATAAAGTATAATATTTATATATAAAAAACATATACATATATTATTATATAATATGATATATATGCATATAATATATATGTATACTATTATATATATATATATATATATATATCATATATATATCATATAGTATATATATATATATATAATATATACTAATATATATATTATCATAATATATATATATATATATATATATATATATATATATTATATATATATATATATATATATATATATATATATATATATATATATATACCTACTGGTGCAGGTAAATAAATAGAAAAATAATAATAAAAACAATAACTAATTACAGAAATGTAAACAAAAATGGCAAAGAGAATAAAAAAACATTTAAATCATAAATACATCTGTGAAGTAAATGAAATGAAAATAAAAATCAAAGGTTGAGAATTTACTGAGTTAAAGTCATGTAATAGTGGTGTACAGAATATTTTTAACTTCTCGAATTTGCCTCATTATGCAAGTTAAATAACTAAACATGCTAAAACTCTGACACTGTCTGATTGAAAGTACAAAATGCTCACTTTGTGACTTTGTGACCTCGACTATAAAACTGCAGTGAATTTCTCAACAAGGGAGGAAGCGAATGAGACTTCTCTTTTATCCGATTTCAGGCTGGGTTCAGATCTTTGCCAACTTATTCTTGTTCTAATTTCCTCCAGATTTAAAAAGCAATCAGAAAATGAAAGGTTTACCGTCTCTTCTCCTTGTCGGCCGTCATTGCGTCCTGCGGAGTTCCCCGACTGGCGGCATGGCGATGATGCTGACAGAGGTTTCCCTGCAGCACAGATGAGTTGGCCTGGCTCCAGTGAGTGTCATCTCTTCCCTCCTGCATGCAAATAGTCAAGCAGGTCTCCAAAGACCGAGAGCTGTGATTGGTCGGCTGGCCAGGAAAAGCATCACCTGATCCCGTCCTTGTGCTCCTCCCTTTTCAGGCTTCAAACTTTCTTAGCATCCCTCAGATTTGTCTCCAAAATGCAACAGCATGAAATAACAGCAATAAAAAAGGAGCGAAAGAGGGGGGAAAAAAGCAGACAGAGTCGTCTGGGATGGATGTCGACAGCTCAGTGTTTTATTGGAATCAGACCAGACGGGGGACTAGCCCGGCTGTTGCACTACATTTTTGGCACAGAGTAAAAGATAAGAGTGACCAGGAACAGCCGTACCCCTGGGTGCACAAAGCGTCACTACACACTGACTCTACTGCACAGACAAGCAAACCGGCCCGTCTTCAGATCGCTGTACAAGAAACGCGACAAACCGTCCCTCTTTGTGTGTGCATGTGTGGTTCAGAGAAAGAGAGAGAGAGGGAGGAGGAAGAGGAGGAGAGGGCGAGCAAAGGGGAGAGTCAGTGAGTGCTGTGTGTTTGAAGTGAGAGGTAATACAGCTGCTGGTTCACCAAGTTTCCTAACAACCGGCTGTAACAGACCTATAATGGTATAGTTATAGTTTTACACATAAAGGTTTTTAATCCTCCAGATACACTTTACAATAATAATAATAATAATAATAATAATAATAATAATAATAATAATAATAATAATTAATATAATAATTAAAAAAGACAGCAATAAGAAAGAAAAGCCATTTTGAAAAACAAAAATAATAATAATAATAATAAAGCAAAAGTGAGAGCAGTTTTTGGCTGAGAGGGACAAAGAGAAGCAGGGAAAAGAGGAATTGCTGAAACGGAAGATGGGCGAAACATTGGTGGTTGCTATAGACACAGAAATGCAGAAAACAAAAAGTCGCGCACGATGTGGAGGAGATTAAAGTCCACACATTCATGCGCACAAAAATGTACATTCACAATACTTGGAGAAAAGAAAGAAAGAGAGAAAGAGAGAAAGAAAGAAAGAAAGAAGGAGAGAAGGAAAGGAAGAAACACATTCACACCGGCCGGCAGGTCTCTGAAACTTAACAGACGGATGAAACAGTTGGACACCGGAGTTTTTTTACTGCTACACAGGCTGCCTGTAACACTCTGCTCCACATAATTAGTTCAATAGCCTGTAACATTCACTGTACATACAGCGCCTTGTAAAAAGCATCCATGCCCCTGTTAGGTTTTCATACTTGTTTGTCATTTCACAACAATTTTAAACGTATTTCAGTGGGATTTTATGCGACAGACCAGAATAAAGCTACATCACTGCAAAGTAGAAACAAATGACAAATCACTTTCACAATATTTGACAGATAAAAATCAGAAATGTCATTCCCCTTTACTGTAATACGTCTAAACAAAGTACAGTATTCCAAGAAGTTTCCAAAAAGTAGAAACCACATTTAGGCAAGAAGGAAGCCATTGTTGAAGAAAAGTCAGAAGAATTTCTGTTTGCAGTTTTTACCATCACTACAAACCACATAGACAGCAACCTCTGTGCCCAAATTGTTCATTTTTGATATTTTTCTCCTGCACAACATCCTGAAAACAGTATCTCCATCATAAAACATAGTGGTGACAGCATGATGCTGTGGCACTGCATTGGATGGAGATAAAAATACTTAAAGAAAGCCAGTTTGAGGCTCTACAATACTTTATATTCCAGTACCAAGAGGTCTCTAAAGATGCAGTCAAAGCTGCACTGGTTTAGATTGAAGCCTATTCATGTCTTGAAACGGCCTAGTTAAAGTCTAGACCTAAAATTAAATGAGAATCAATAGCAAGACTTGAAGACATTCTCCCAGAAATAGGAATTAGCTTGAGCAAGAAGAAGAACGAGGGAAATTGTCAGCCTCTCAATGTGCAAATGTGCTATTTGTCATTCTGCTTCCAATTTACATTTATGGATTCATGTTGTGTTGGTTAATCACAGAAAATCAACATAAACTACATCAATATTTATGGCTGTCACCTGAAAATAAATGTGAATAAGTTAAAAAAAAACAAAAAAAAAGGCTATGAATGATTCTGCAAGGCGCCGTACGTAGGACAGAAGGACAGAGAGTGTGATAGTCAAAGCGATTTCACCCAAAATCCAACAGAACAAAACATCTTTAAAGAAAAAAAACAAACAATAAAATATATAGATAGTCATGGTATTGCACAAAAGGGTGTTTGGCCCTAACTGGTCCACAATAAGGACAGTAATAACACAGGAAGGGTGCTTGTCCATGCGTAACGACGCCCCCTTTAATAGCAGACGATACCGACACGATACAGCCACTCGACACAGGCTATGTACAAGCCTTCGCACCGCCGCTCCGTGTGTGTGTGTGCGCGTGTGTGTGTGTGTGTGTGTGTGTGTGAGAAAGAGAGAGAGCTGGTGCTGGTTAGAGAAGCAGTGTGAGTGTATCCATGTGTCTAAACAGAGTACATTTGTGTGAGAGCGGTGTGCGTGTTCATATTTATTTTCATAGTCATATTCATCATAAAACCCAGGCAACAAGAACGACACAATGCAAGTAAATAATTGCTCCAGAAAAGTAACAACAACCAAGAGCTTTAAAAGGAAAAGATTGACCGTGCGAATGAGTGACAGAGTGTGTATTCTGGTTCTGCCGAGTGTGAGCACGCCAGGCGTTATTGTTGTCTGACAGGTGTGTGTGTGTGTCTGTGTCTGTGTGTGTGTGGGTGTGTGTGCGCGTGTGGGTGTGTGTGTGTTAGGTCTACAGCTCCTCGGGGGCGGTATAGGAGAAGTTCTTGAACTCGTCCTGGTTGATCTGTTGGATGATGGCCTCGTTGGTCGGCGTCAGAACCGGGTCCTCCTTGGTGAAGTCCTGGTCGAAGTTATTCACATCTCGCTTGGTTTTCTGCAAGTGAAAAGACGCAAATTCTGAAGCTTTATAAAAACATGATGCTTATCACATTACACCACAGTGACACCTTCTGGCCAAAAAGACTAACTACACTTTACAGAAGACTTGAGTACCCACTCTAATTAGCTCTAAACAGCAGCAGCAGGAACACACACCCTCCTGCACCAATGTTAGCATAGATGTGTGAAAACCTTAAAAATAATTGGTTGCCATGGAGACTTGCCGTCTTGGTGTTGCAAGGAGTTAATGATGCATTCTAACAAGAATCCCAGAGGCACTGTTGCAATGCAAAACATTTGAGAAGCATTTAGTCATGGCTTCTAACTTCTACTCTTTAAGTCAAATAAATCTTGTGAGTTTTAGATCTTAAACTTAACAGTGGGAGTTTGTGAAACATAAGCCTACATTAGTAAGTTGTGCTAACTTTTTATTAGTTTTGTGTTACCTCAGAGTTGCGTAAAAGAGAGTTAGAAATAAAAAAAAAAGTAAGAAGAAATAAACGGGAATGGGGACTTTTGTATATTGTGAAGTAATTATTTGGTTTAAATTGCAATTGTATTAAGTTATAAAAGCTCACAATTCAAGATTAATGAGTAATCAATACTTATGAATAATGTTCAGGCAACTTGTCTAGTTGATAAAATTAAAAATTTTGATTTAAAACCAAAACTTTTTTTTTTGTTGCATTTTTCAAGGCAAGAAATCACAGGCCCACAGCAACACAGATCCTTCACCGTACCTAACAGTAGGGATGATGTGATTTATTCAAATGTACAGCCATTATTTGAGTGCAACATTAAGCATTTACTTAAAGAGTTTTTGTTAACTGTCCTGAAGTTGGCTCCAGTGTTTTTTTAGATCCACAAAATGAAAATTTTACTCAGATATCTTGGTGAGTTCAATTCACAATTTCCTGCCTTTACAGGTATATGTGCAGATACAGCTGCACATATACACAACACTACTATGACATCTATCCTGTTTTAACTTTGCTTAAAAAGCTTAAAGTCACACCACATTAAACCAGCTGTGTGTATTCACAGATAAAAATCTATTAGCTTCTAAGTGTGTGAGTTTCTTACAATCCGGGGTTTGAACGGCGGTTTCACTTTTCTCTGCTCCAGTAGAACCCAGTCGATTTCCCTGAAGAAGGAGTGGGTCTTGATGGCCTCCTCACAGCCCTGGGTCAGAACGCAGCCCAGACGCTTGGCCGGGTTCTTCGTCATGAACTGAAAACAAAAATGAATGATGAGGTGAAAATAAGATGGACATGTTGGAGGCAGATGAGATTGGATGGATGGATGGATGGATGGATGGATGGATGGATGGATGGATGGATGGATGGATGGATGGATGGATGGATGGATGGATGGATGGATGGATGGACAGGTGGTTGGATGGATGGATGGATGGATGGATGGACGGACGGACAGGTGGTTGGTTGGTTGGTTGGATGGATGGATGGATGGATGGATGGATGGATGGATGGATGGATGGATGGATGGATGGATGGATGGATGGATGGATGGATGGATGGACGGACGGACAGGTGGTTGGATGGATGGATGGATGGATGGATGGACGGACGGACAGGTGGTTGGTTGGTTGGCTGGATGGATGGATGGATGGATGGATGGATGGATGGATGGATGGATGGATGGATGGATGTTTGGTTGGTTGGATGGATGGATGGATGGATGGATGGATGGATGGATGGATGGATGGATGGATGGATGGATGGATGTCTGCTGAAACGCACCGATCTGAGGATGGACACGGCCTCCTTGCTGAGCCATACGGGATAGAGGACGTCGTCATGGAGAATCGACTCAAACAGGTCGTCTTCATTGTCGGCCTCGAACGGCGGCTGGCCGGCCATCATCTCGTACATCAGAACCCCCAGAGCCCACCAGTCCACAGAGGCTCCGTACTCGAGTTCTTGCAGGATCTGAAACCAGCAGAACTGATCAGCAAGACAGATACACACACCCGGAACATAAACTTGTTATGTTTATTACCTGCATTTTATTTACTTAGCTGTTTATTATTTTCTTCCATGACAGCTTATTTTCATCAGATTTGAAATGATCTGAATTAATCAATACTGCTGATGAATTTTTTCTTTAATCAAAAGTATTTTCTAAAAATAAAACTAAACAAAAAATAACTTCCCTAATAACTTAGTTCATCCAAATACTTATTTAAATATTTTAACGTCAGTTTGCAAATCATCCAGTCTGACTGCACTGACGCACAACGGGGTTCCTATCTCTTCGCAAAGTGAAAATGATAGTTTCTTCAGAATTAAATGTAAAAAATATTAATATTATATCATTATTGTTAAATAACAATAATATAATACTACTAATATTAGTAATTTTCAAGACACGGTAGCAATCCATAGAGGAATATTATTCTTTCTTGGCTAGCTCTGCTAACTTTAGCTCACCTCAGGAGCAATGTAGTCAGGTGTGCCGCAGAAGGTGGTGGTAGTGACTCCGTTGATGATGCCCTCCTTGCACATACCGAAGTCTGCTAGCTTGCAGTGTCCCTCTGCATCTAGGAGGATGTTATCCAACTTCAGGTCCCTGTGAGAGCAGGATGCAGACAGAGGGGGAGGGTCAGTGCCATCTGCTTCCTCCAAAGGTTGGAAGTCGTTGTGCAAACTAGTGTTTTTCAAAGTGACGGCCACCAGGTGGGGTACGAGGCGCCTCAGAAATTTGGAGGTAAGAAAAAAAAAAACTCATAAAATCTAACCTTTTTTCAATGTTTGTTATAAAATAAGAGTTCATAAGTTATTGAAATGTTATTTGCCATGTTCATCTTTCTAACTGGCTGCCATTCAAACTTATCGAGCTGTTTTGCTCCTCAAGCAAAAAACCCTAAGAACTCATGGCTTACTAAAATCAGAAGGCAAGATGCAGCATTTACGTATACTAAACAAATATAATAACCACTGAAAAGCGAATAAAAATGAGAAAGAAACATTCTAAAAGTCATTGTTTCCTTACATATTTTGTTGCATTGTCTGTGTGTTTGTAATGTTTCCCTGGCTAAAGGGAATGATGCCTGTAGGGGTGTCCGATACAATACAGATATTACAGCTTTGAGTATTCGCCTGATACAATATCATAACAAATAATACATACTTTGTTTAGTGTGGAACGGTAAAAAAAAAAAGGCTTGATCAAGTTATATTAATCAAACAGAGAACAATAATCAACAACAACACATATGAGCACAACCGACCTGTTTATTATATATATCAATAGGTCCTTATAGAAATGCTGGGGCAGGCTAAGTGCATCTGATATTTGACCAATTTTTGCCATGAATGTCAGATCGGGACAATTCTAGCTATTTTGGAAAAGTTTGGGAAGCTCTGGTGTAACATTCTTATCAGAACCATTTAGTGGGAATGTCTGGTGAAAGAAGTTCTTAAACTCTGTTTCACTCAAAATTATAAAAGTTTAAATGAAATTGATCAATCTCTTCGCCTCATGGTATGTAGGCTAAAAGTATTTACCGATAGATGACTCCATTCCTATGTAAAAACATCAGAGCAGACGTGACTTCGGCGGCGTAAAAACGAGAGCGAGGCTCATCGAACTTCCTGGATCTCTGAATCTGGAACATCAGGTCTCCTCCGTTCACATATTCCATCACAAAGAACAAACGATCCTGCACACAACAGAGGTAAGACAAAGACAAGCAGGTGATTTAAGATCGGATTTAATTTTAAATCTAACTGTTTTAGTGCACAGTTTTGTTGCACTCATACCCGTGTCTGGAAGCAGCAGTAGAGCTGGGTGAGGTAGGGGTGGTGGCGGGCGAGGGCCAGGATGCGCTTTTCTGTCATGGTGCAGTCTACGTCGTCGTCCTGAAGGATCACGTCCTTCTTCAAAACTTTAACGGCATAAACCTCGTCTGTCCCCTTCAGCTCCCCCAGCATCACCTGGTTAAAAAAAAATCATAACTCTGTTCAAGACTTAAAGAGTCAAATCTTTCAAATGGAGGATCAAATCTACAGCTAGAACTCAACCTGACTGAAATACAGGGTGGAAACTAAAGACAGCTGAGCAGAAACAAATGCCTGGAAAACCTCTGTGAACTGAAGCAAAGCTGCAACGATGATCCACCAAAAATGACGTGAGAAACCGATAAAGTCATAAGGAAAACAACTTCCGATTTATTGCGGCAGAAGGAGACGGTACAATCGACTGACTCATGTGGTGTACTTAGTTTTACCATTACTAGGCCTGTCGCGATAAACAATAAATCAATGAATCGCATGATAAATTTAAACTATCGACCTCATTTCAATTATCGGCTTTATCGTTTCTTCCGGCCTTTTTCTGTTGACGACTCTGCGGTGCTCTCTACCGACCCTCCCTTCCTCATTTCCTTGCTGTAATGTCCAGTGCACACTACACGATCTTAGAGCTGTCGGCTGATTGTCGGCTCATTTTCAAAACCTGAGAGACCACACATTAGCCCACAGAAATCCTAGGTATAACGGTTTGATCGGGTTCGATCGTGCCGTGTGGTGTCCAACAATGAGCACAAAATACTGGCTACAAGTCCAGTTAACTGATTGTAAAACCAGGCATTAATCAATGCTTTACTGCAATCTTCCTGTAATGCATGTGGCTAGCGTCAACGTAAAGTCCTGACTGAATGAAAATCATTATAACCTATTTATGTCACGTTAACGAAGAACGGCTGAAAAGTTACCGGGTTTATCAACTGCGGTAGTGATTTCACTCCAACTCCTCCGCTTGTCATTTCTATTTTCTTTGCATGAAATGTTGAATAAACATTAATTTTGTTTCCACGTATCATCTCCGTAGCGCCGTGTCAGCTGTTTGGGATTTCCTCCATAATATCCCCTCAGAAAGCACAAAGGGGAATCCCCGCTTGCTGATTGGCTACTTGTCACATTCAACAGGCTCCATTAACGCTCCCAGTCAGGGGCCACGACGATCTACCATAACACACCACAGGCTTGATGATCGGTTACGAAATCACAAGCGATAATCTTAGAACGTTGGACGTTCTAAGATTGTCCTATGGGGAAAATTGGGGCAAAAAATGGTGTAGTCTGAACTATTGCATCGATGTGTCCATCTTCTCTATTTAAATCTAATGATTACTGAAGGACAGAGTTCATAATCTGCACTCTTTTGGTTGAGTGCAGTATTTATTTCCACTTTGGCTTTCTGTTGTTTAGATTTTATTCAAGTGCATTTTTTGTTAATGGAGACTGAGAATCCATTTTATTTTTGTTTTTGGATGTTTTGTTTATTTTGTTTATCAGTTCCAGCATTAAGTGTTCTTTTGAAAACAAAGTGTTTCTATCTTTGGCAGGAAATCGCATGCATTGTTACATCATTTCTATTAAATCAGTGTAAAAAGGTCTTGAAACAATATTATCGTTTATCGCAATAATTTTTGAGACAATTAATCGTCCAGCAACATTTGTTATTGTGACAGGCCTAACCATTACTGGACATTTTTTCAGCTTTGGAAAATGTAATCTTACAATTACTTGGAATTAGGACTGGCTCTGATCTTCTGATGCTTACACTGCAAAAACATGTAAGTTTAAATCTTAATCTTAAATTTAAGTATTTTAGTGCAAATACCGTAGTGCATTTGAAATAAGATAAAACTAATGTACTTCCAGCAAGATATAGAAGATTGTTTAAAGTAGACAATCCCTGAATATTGATAAAAAATGTTCTACTAGTGGCAGAGCTGAAAGGACACCTGAAGGAAACACTCAGCTGCTGTGCTATCAACAAGAAGCCCGTTTTATTGGAGAATGATACAAACAACCATCCCCCTCAAACACCGTGACGCTGCTGCACCTTGCCAAAGCTGCCTTTGCCGAGGACTTTGATAAAGTTAAAGTCCTCCAGAGTCCTCCTCTGGGTCTGTCCGTTCTCCCTGGCCGCCGAGGAGGAGGACGAGGACGAGGAGTTGGTGGGGGAGGAAGATGTGAGTTGGGGTCTCTGCTCGTCGAGCGTCAACGATTCCTGCAGGCGCGTTAGCCCTGCCAAGTCTGTGGGTGTCATCAGAAAAGCCGATCAGACGTAAGCAAAAATAAAAACACCCTGCCTTCCTGTCTCCTTTTTTATTTAAGTTATATATACAGTTGGAATCAGACGCTTGTATGTAAACTTCTGATTTTGAAGACGTCAACAAATAAACCTCTTACATATTATTTCTCATTGTTGTGGCATTTAGCCACAACGATGAAATCATTTTGGTGATTCTGAATGACCTAAAACAAGTGAATCTTGTCCTGATTTAACTTCAGACAGTGAGGGAAAAAGGTGAATGTTATTAGTCAGTGTTATTATAATAATAATTATTATTATTATACTGGAGGAAACGCTTTGTTTTGTGGCTCATATTCAAATAAAAAAAACAAACAAGACTACTTCCACAAAGAGAAAGTTAACTTTCCACTTCTCAGCTTGCAGAGTGTGATAATGACTAACTGTGACAACCAAATGGTTGTGGGCGGTGCGGGATAATTCACGTCTAGTCCCTGTATGTTCATAAACACCTCTCTGTACTTATTTCTCAACATGAGCCACAATATTGTTGCTGGAATCAAATGAAAACCTCTAACGGGTTTATTAGCAAGTTAAAAAGCTTATCTTAAAATGGTTTTAATAAGCCAAGAACTTGATTTTCCTCAACATTTTGTGCGTGCGCAGAGTGTTACCTTGCTCTGAGGGGGAGGTGGGGACAGCTGGCTGGCTGAAGCTGTTGTCCTCCGTCTGAGAGAGCTCAGGCGGAGACTGGGGAGTGTCCTGCCCTGAGGTCAACTGGGAACAGAGACACACGACAAAATCATTCCTTCTGGCAGGGGTGTCACTTTGTGCTGCAGGTTGGTGGGGACACATTGTGGGGATGGCGCTGATGCACCCACAGTTTTGGAAAGCCTTTTTTGTGCTAAGAAAAAGGCCCAAACTTAAATGTGAAAGCCATACAGTCATATTTAATAAATTAGGATATGCGTCCTGATGGAGGCTTGTCAGATTAATACTACTTTTTGAAAATATCCTTTTAGCAGGTATTAAACATACTAAGAGCTATAAAAATGTCAAAACATCCATCTTCTAACGTCTTTCACTTGGTGGGGGAATTACAAAAAAGGATCTTTTCCTTCATATTCTGTTTTATGGAATGAGTCTATATGTATTGGCTCAGCTACAAAATTCAGTAATATTCTTTGTGAAGAATTATCACAATAATATATTTGCCTTTTGTTACCTGTTTAAAACATCAGCAACATTAGATTCCGTAAGCATTAAAATATTATCAGAGAATTTTACATAAACTGAATAAACTGTCAGATTAATTGGTCTTTTCTAATTCTCCCTAGGTGTGTGTGTGTGAGTGTGTGTGTGTGTGTATGGTTGTTTGTCCTGTTTGTTTCTGTGTTTCCCTGCGACAGACTGGCGACCTGACCAGGGTGACCCCGCCTCTCGCCCGGAACTTAGCTGGAGATAGACACCAGCAACTCCCGACCCCATTAGGGACAAGGGTGAAAGAAAATAGATGGATGGATGGATGAATAAACAACTTCTTTGGAGGCCAAATGAATCCTTGTCAGTGCAAACTTTGTATTTTTCATTTGGGATTCTGACTGCACAGCTGTCCCTCAACTGCCCGGCATAAAAACAAGATAATACTTTATTTATCACCTGTGAGGGGGACATTTTGTTTGTCCCAGCCCACCACACATCTTAAAATAACATCTTAAAATAAATAACTTACTCAGCCTTTCTTATCGGATTGTTAAACTTGTTGTACTTCTGAACTACACATAGCAGATGAGATATGATGCAAGATATTTCTTCGCTGTAAAGTAATACAGTAAGACAGGTTTTAATTCCTTTCCGTGTCTTTTCTGTCTCACCTTTCGTTCTGCAGATGTCCCTGCTTCTATACTCCTGAGAAGCACATAACGTGTACTAATGTCAGTGATGCCAGTGGAATCTGCTACAAAAAATGGATGTAGCAACATTATCTCTTATCCAGCTTCTACAAAATGTGGCTTAAATTAAAGCTAAGAAAAGCGCTGATGTTTGTAAAACGTGTATTTTCTCTGGACACAAATATATAAATAGTTTGGTTTCTGTCAGTTCTGACAAGATACAAGAGAGACTAATTTCTCTTTCATATTGGCCAATAATTTAATTTAATAGCCGCTCGAGGAGACATGGTTTAAAACGGATCAAACTTTGGCCCCTATGCTTTCTGAAATATTTCATCCTGTTTGAGGACTGCTTTGAATACCGCCGCATTCTACGAACAAATGATGCAATTAGTTCCATGGGGAGAAAACGAGTAGCTGTATTCTTCTTCTTTATTCCTCAGTTGTCAGCTGAATATCACATGCAGACCCATTGCCGTGGCAACCAACAGACAACAGCAGTTCCACAGAGCAGAAATTAAGTTCAAGTGTATTAGGAATCGACATAAACAAAACACACACACAAAAAAATATTTCCCACACACAAAAAAAAAAAGAATTCCAAAACGGAAAACTCAGTCCATTACTGTTTTATGTTTTTTGAGGTTTCCATTTTAACGGTAATTTTGCGATCATTAAGAAGTGGTTGGAAGTTGATTAGATCCACTTATTATATGTCAGAAAATGAGTGTGGGTCGTTTTATTTTGTATTAAGTGAACTGAAACACACCAATCTGCGCAGCACAGGTACATATTAAGGTTATCAAAGCCAAGCTGTAGCATAACTAACCTACTTTAGTTACTGTGTATATTTTCTTTAACTTTTTACTGACCTGTGAAATGTGATTCCCTTGGACCTCTTTATCTTGCTGTTGTAGCATTTGACAATTAATAGCAAAACATTGCATCTTTTTTTCAGATTCTTTGCTTGACTGTGTCATTTTCCTGACCACCGATATTCCTGACTCAATGCAGAGCAGTAGCGCACGCGGCGCACTGTCAAACAAGGTTTGAGCGTCAAGCAGGTCTGGTTTTCATTCAGTCTATGTGGAGCACTGGACAAGTTAGACGGGCTCGACGCTCAAAATGTTCCAAATGGTTCAAACTTTTGAGTTTTTTATATTTACCCTTTCTGTCCTGCCTCCTAAAACTAACTTCCCCTTGAGAATAAAAATGATGCCCTGTGTCTTATTTGGATGCCAGTAGAAAAACTTGTTTTGATTTTGAAGCCATTTGGAGGTGGATGTGCAAGTGTTGTTTGGTTCATAACCAAAATCCGTTTGAGCTTCAGGTCACAGACTGATGCCAGACAGTTTGCGACCTGAAGGTTTTCTGACAGACAAACAAATAAATGGCCTCCATCTATCACAGCTGGATGTTCCGCCAGAAGCAAAATAGCTCCAGACCATGATTGTATGACGTTCTTTCACATCTTCAAAAAGTTCAATTCTGTCAACAAAATATTTTCCCAAAGCTCTTTGGGAATCCTTAAGATGTTTTTTGGAAACAGAGAGAAGTGTTTTTTGTGTTCTGCTTTTGTCTCAAACCTCTTCAATAGCTGCTAACTCTGCCACAGTCTCTTTCTTATTGCTAAGTCAAGAACGTTGACCTTGTGCTCCAGTACCTCCCATGTTGTTCTGGGTTATTTCCGAACTGATTGTTTTTCTTTCCTTTCTTGGATTGCCTGAGATCAGGACATGACTTGTTGCTTTTTGAGATTCTGCAGGTCTGGACTTAATCAGGTTTAGGTGAAGAAATTGAACTCGGTCAAAGAAACATGTGCTTGATCACATTTAATTTGTGACTTAAAAATGGAAGAGAAATGTTTTTCACACAGGTCCAGGATTAATTTTATTGATTTTCCCCTCATTTTGGATTTGCTCAGGTCAAATTTGTCTGCTGATAAGACATGTTTGATGAAACATTATTGTGCAAAAGCAAAAGCAGAACTAGAAATATAAGAAACCACTCAAATTGTTTTTTAAAGGACAGGACTTTGCTGGAGAGTTCTTCAGTTTTAATAGTGGACCATCGAGTCATGATGGCTGCGGCTTCACATTGTGTCCAGTTACCTTCCTCCTGCGCTGTGCTGTGCTGGAGATTTTTTCAGGGGTGACTCCCATGTCGGCCAGCACCTTGGCAATTCCTCGGGCGTCTACCCCACAGTTAGGAGCTACATTGGTCTCACAGCGCCGGTGCACGTTCATCTTACACACTGCGAAAACAGCAGGAGGACATGCAAGGAAGTCAGGTTTGACCTGTTGGAAAAAAGGCTTTCTAGCTCCGATATTGGACTGGTGCCAGCAGTATATCTGTAATAACCTGTTTCATTTTATCAGTTAATATTTAGTTTAATTTTGCCTAATCAAATGTAAGCTTTAGTACACTTTCTGCTTGTCACCAACTCTAAATGCAGATAGGCTTTTTTAGAAAGTGTCCATTAGTTAAGCCACCAGCATCAACAGAATGAGTGACATGAACAGATAAAAGATGGCTAAAAAGACACTTTTCTCCCATTACAATATGCAACTGCAGTCACTCCAAAAGACACCAATCAGACACATAGTTTTTCAGCTGAAAAAAACTCTTGGCAAATGTTGTGTCACATCTTATTTTAATTGCACGCTTGCCAAAAATAAATATTTCCCTGTCGCATTTTAGAGGTGCTAGATGAGGTCCTGTCTCCAGTCATCACAGAACAGAACACTAAATTAAACCCATCTGTCCAGCACAATATTGTGCAGAACAGCACCGGATAAAACTACATCTCACTTTGTCTGATGTTAATAGATAAGAAAACTACTCAACAGGTCAACCTATTAATGTTGAAACAAGCAGAAAGAGTTGAGCTTTTCACATGTTGGGATGAGAAATATAGAGAATGCAACTATTTTCTTTATCCAAGTAAATGATTAATTGTCAGAGTAATCAATAGAAGAACATATTACTGGAATAATAACCAAACTGTTGAGACCTCTTTACATATTTTTTGTATCATGTGGTATTTCTACTTGAATGGTCAGCGGTCAATCGTACATGAATCAAACAGTAAACAGCTGCAGAA
This sequence comes from Poeciliopsis retropinna, assembly GCA_010277075.1. Lineage (NCBI taxonomy): Eukaryota > Metazoa > Chordata > Actinopteri > Cyprinodontiformes > Poeciliidae > Poeciliopsis > Poeciliopsis retropinna. The sequence continues at coordinate 2,113,118 of VMRM01000023.1, forward strand.
ACACTGAACTTATTCTCTGCTGCCTCAAAATGTTTTTCTTTAGAAACTCAAGGGTTTGTTTTTGTCCTCTGTCTTGTCCAAAAACTACATAAATGTATAATTCTCTTTCAGCCTCCTTAAAAGCTTAAGGAGGCTGAGTACATCACAAATTTACACAGCATGTGGAACCTTTCTGATATCAGCTTCTATAAACTGTAAATTAATTAAATAAAATCCACATTAAATCTATCAGCTCAAGTACTCCACTGCTAAACATAATTTAGCACGTTTGTACCTGGACCTGTCACAATAAACAATGAATTGATTAATCGCGTGATATATTAAACGAGTTCAATCATTTTCATGATTTATTGCTTTTCTCTTTTCTCTGCGTCTTCCAAAAACTGGATGACAAAAGGCTTCAGGTTGGTGCTTTGGCCTCAACTAGTCCTTTTTTGAAGGACAATGTTGTTTACAAAGACTTCATGATTCATTTCGTTTTGTTTTTTTTTTCTGTTGTTTATTTTGAATATTTAAAATGTCTTCCAGTTTTAAGGTTTAAAAGTTCGACCAAATTTAAAGTTTATTCATCTTTGAGAATGTGTTCTTGCGTTATTACACCTTTACCATCGTATTGCTTGAAGATTGTCTCAAAACAACAATATTGTGGTTTATCGCAATGTCTGGGACAAGTTATCGTGAAGTACAATGTGTGATAATGACAGGCCTATCAGTTCTCTGAAACTGATGGACTGTTCACAAAGTCCACACTGACAAAGCCTAAAGTACAAGATCTGAGACCAGAAGTGAGATTTAGGTACGTCCTAAGCATGCACTATTCCTAAAAATAGCAAAAAAAAATTACCCAACTTATACAAAACATAAAATCCCCACATAAAATATTAATTAATTTTAAAAGTAAAATTAAATTACTGCAAGCTACAGACAGCAAACAACTCTCTTTGAAGCTGATGGTTTGATCTGGGTTTTTGTTCTGACGCTTTTATTTAGACTTTTATTGAAAAGTTTTGTCTTTTTCCAGATGATAAATTTGCAGTTGAGTTGAAACTCACCTTTACACTGAAGGCCCTGTCTCATAAGGCCCCACAGCAGAGAGCCACAGTGGTCACAGAAGGTAGGCACCTTGTAGCTGTGGATACTGAACTTGTGGGGAATGTTAACACTGAACCCTTTTGAACCCACCTGCAGAGGGAGACACACCCACACAACACATTTAGTACACATACACTAGAGGAAGAGTGCACATGTTTGATGGATGCATTTTCTATTCATCTTTATTTAGCCTGCAAGAAGCAGAAAGAAGTGGGACATAGCCAAAACTTACACAAACACAAATATCAGCATAAATACAGTTGATATCAGATATTTACAATTAGACATCTTTTTTTTTTCTCCCTGTCCGACAAAATCCGGATAACTTTTTCTGTTTTATGAACTATTGCCAAAATAGTTGTTGTTATTTGCTGAACACTAAAACAATAAGAGAAATCTCTTGTACTTTTTTCTAATTCAGAAGTCCAGAATTTGATGTCTTGGCTTTGTAAACTTTTGGTTCACAACATGGAGGCACAACTGTGGGAGTATTTCAAGGTATTACAAGTGGCACAAACATTTTTTTTTTTTTTTTTTGTCACATTTTGGCATTTAAGAAGTAGATGGTCCTAACAGACAGACAAAGAGGGAGAAAAGACGTGCTTACAGCACATGTAAACACGTGGATCTAACTGCATGCGTTTGCACACATTTACCTCCTCGGCTGTGTCGTCCTGCTTCTTCATCCCAGCGCACGTGGTGATGATGAGCATGTGGCAGCGCTTGTGGACGACACAGGTACACACTGAAAGCACCAATGCATTGCAATCACTCTGTGATGTTGTAATTAAAGTTTGGCAGATACTGACTAATTAAAAAAATGGAAATGAGTTTAAAGACTCTGCTATTATTGAAGTTAAATGGTAACAATTGGATAAAGTGACTGTGATTTTTTATTTTTTATTTTAATATGACAAAATAAATATACTGCTCAAAAAAATAAAGGGAACACTTAAACAACACAATATAACTCCAAGTAAATCAAACTTCTGTGAAATCAAACTGTCCATCTACGATGTGTTATTTGAGTGTTCCCTTTATTTTTTTTGAGCAGTGTATATCTTAATTCTTCAAAACAATGTGAATTTATAGACAAATCTTAAAGTCTGGTATGTTTCTTATGAGATGCAATAGAAAATGCTGGAGTGACCAAAGTATTTTATGTGTCGCGCTGCAGTAACCCCACTGCCAGTCAGCTGGCTGACAGAAATTTGGAAATATTTCCAGTGAGGAAAAACATGGACAGTTAGAGTGTTAAACATACAGTTTTGTTAAAACTACAGGTATTAAGCTACAAGATCCTTCTGCTACCCAAGAAAATCAGTATACGTATTGAAAAGATTTAGATGCAAAAAGAACTTTTTAAACGAGCCGGTATCATGTAATTCCAGCTGGTTTGTTCGTCTACTTAGTTTTGTTTCTTCTGAAGATGCCAAAAATTGTTTTTGCACAGCTGGAAAATTCTGCTAACCAAAAACACTTATAATACCAAATCTGAACAAGACATTTTGCTCCAGTTTCTAGAGCAAATAACTTAGTTACACTTAAAATAAGACAAAATAACTTGGAAGTTACTTCTCAGCAAGACGTAGGAGCTTGTTTTAAGTAAAAGAAGGTTATATTTAAAATAATCTGGTCTTATTTTAAGTGTATCAAGATATTTGTACTAGACACTAAAGCAAAACTACTTGCTAACTACCAAATGCAACATATCGTCATTAGCATACAGCTAATGGCATTTGGTTCCCTAAGACAACCAAGATTCCTTCAGGCTGTTCAGATACTTAAGCCAAACTGTTTTTGATAAACATATAAAAAGTACTCTAATTAAAACACAGGAAGCTGTCAGAGAAGAGTTAAAGTTATTTATCTTTTCAGTGAGTAGATGTGAAACCCAGGAACCCCAGATTGAATTACTGATGAGGGCATTTAAACCTCATCGAATGCCAAATGACTTTCATGCTGGGGTTTCTAATTCCCACATAATTCTTGGGGGATTTGATGACTCTGGTGTGTCAGGTTCGAGTCTTTGCTGGTAAGAATTTCCACAAAAACTATCGCATGTTTGTTGCATTTCAAGCATTAAATAAGCATGTTGTTTTGCAGAAGAGTCCTGCTCTGCATTTTTTAAAGTGTTAAACATTTGGTGTAGTACTGCTATTGAATGGCTCCGGAACAAATCACACCCGTCACTCAGCAACATGTAATCCTCTCCCATGTTCTCCTGCTTCAATAATAAATAAAGTGCCATGTTACATGAGAAATTTGGACAGGGTCGGGGGAAAAGTACTCACTCTGACACTGGTATCCCTGCTTCCCCAGCACACCCCTATCAGATCACACACAAGAGCAATCAGCGTTATCAGCCAGGCGGGTTCAAAGAAACTCAACTTCTGATGCAAATGAGCTGCAACAGATGTGCTTTATGTGTTTCCTACCAGATAAAATCTCTGCAATGTGAGCAGTAGGTCGGTTGTCTCAGGTAGGTGGCCATGAACTTGTGTCCGTTGACTTGGTGGACGCGTCTTCGGACGGCTCCTTGTCGCCGGCGAGGACCGATCCTCTCGCGGAAAACCCTCTCCTCATTCTCGTTTGTCCCCGAGGCTGTCGATTAAACACACACACAATCGAGTTACAGGTTTTTGAAGGGCCACTTCCAAGTCAAGTCTCTGGTTTTTCACTTTATGTAGAAGTCAAAACTCTCAATTCATTCATTTTAAGTCAACTTTGGTTTTTGAGGGACAAATCCAAGTTAGGTCTCACATCTTTTGCTTCAAGTCCAAGTCAAGAGTCTAGCCTTTTGCCCCGAGTCGCAAGTCTTTTGCTTCTAGTCAAAGTCAAGGGCCAAGTCTATGAGGGGTCCAACTCATCCAAAACAAAGTGTCAAGATTTTCATTTCAGTGTCTTTAACTCTGTGCATAAAAGAAGTCTCAAGTATATGAGGAGGAAATCCCAGTCAGGTCTCAAGTGTTTCACTCCCAGCACAAGTCAAGTATCACCTTTTTTTAAAAGTCCAAGTCAGGTCTCAAGTCCCACTGAAGTATTTACTGAAACAATGACATAAACTGCTGTCAATAAGCTTGAAAATGAACTGGAGTAATAGTTTTTGGAATAACTTCACTTCAGCTTTATATGTCTCTTTAAAAAAAATTATATTGCCTTCTTTGGAGTTTTATGTTTAGGTCCCACCATCTAATATCTTCACTTAGTGTCATTTAGTGTCAGTAATGATATTTTGATTTTTATTATTATTGTCATACCGCCTTTGCTTGTTTGTGGAATGAAATTTGGACTCAGGTCCAGATTAAGAAATTTAATACACAAATCAAAAGAAATAAATAAACTATAAAGTAATTTATGTGATCTAAAGATATGCATACTAAAAAGTGTGTGTGTGTAAATAATTTGAGATGGTGCAGCTTGAGTTCAGCAGCCTGACGGTGGCGAATCAGACAAAATACATAAAATCCAAGTGGAAAAACACAGTTTGCTTTTTAATTGTAAAACTATAAAAATTTAAAATTAATCATTTTTATAACTTAGAATGTAAGTGTCGATTGAGCAATTTTAAAACTTGTGCAAAAACATAGCAAACAATATTGTTATACAGTATTAAGCTACAATACAATAAAGGCAAAATGCCTTTTAAAATGCATCTTTGTACAACTGTATTACATTTTTTTATATAATTGTGAGAGATAAAGATGTTGCAAAAAGTTATTTTGTTCTGAAATAATCCAAAAACATTTATTGCAGACATCAGCTTGAGGGACAGCCATGTGATCATTCATTTGCAGCTCACAAGAACAGATTGTTCTGAGCCATTGTTAGCACAGCTTCTGTGAACTTCCCAGGGCTATAAATCAAACGCACCCTTTCACAGGAGAATGTGCATCTTCATCAGAGGTGTACACTGTCTGTGCCTTACGTACTGGTTTAATTACATGAGAGAAAGACTCAAACACCATGCCACAGATCTGAGTCAATAGCCACGTTTATATGGACATAAGTAATCAGAATAAATAAAAATGTACCATGTTGAATAAAACTGTAATCTGGATGAGAGGAGTAGTTTATGCCGGTTCATAATCCGAATGCTGTGCATGTCATGATGATGTCATGTCATTTTGATGGAAACTGACTTGACTGCGCATGTGGGCCATATGTCAACTTGACGTAAGTCGGACTTCGGTGGTAAGACGATATATTGTGGAAGCAAAACTGGTCAGTTGATCTCTCATCCTGTAACGAAGGAAGACCGACAGCATACTACTTAGCCTGTAGCTTAATTAGTGAGCGCAGAAACGTCTCAACCGTTATCAGAGCCCGGCTCGGGTTCATTCTGGGAACTCAGGAGACAGAATGAAGGCACAACTGTGTTTGTTTGTTTTTATGTTCAGGACAGAGAAACACAACTTTTGTGGGTTTCTAGGAAATTTTACAATTCTGTCAGCTTTGTCAACCGTGTCACTGCTTCTATTTTGTATAAAGTCTGTTGTATGTTATTTAGGTTGGAATATATTCGAATGCGATCAAGTAATTCTACGGATCTGAACAGCTTTGTCACTTTATGAAAGCTTTTTTGTGACTTAAGTGCGACTTAAGTAAAAGTAAAGTGAAATATTTAGTGAGTCTTGAGTCTGCTTTTTTCTGGGAACTTAAAAAGTATGACTTGAGACTAGACAAAGTCTTCACTCTTTCTTTCTGAAACTTAACTACATCTCACAGACAGCTGTTTTTTTTGTTTGTTTTTCTGATGCTAAAACTGCCACTTGAGGAGTTTAGATTTACACATAAAAAAGGATTTATTTTTATCTTGCATGCAAGATGTATGTATTATGTGTAGTTTTGGCTGAATAGGTGCTCTAAGAAAATTGTTCATTTTGAGTCTGCATACTCTAGGTATGAATTAATCAATTACTAAGTCAGTTGACGATTGTTTCAATAATTCATTCATCACAATTAATGTGATAAATTCTTCCAGCTCTAACCTCAACACAAATATTTTCTCACAACTTAAATTTGACTCAAGCTCTCAGACTCGAGTCCTTATCTCTAATTCATCCACAAACTTTCTTCCAACCACTCTTTTTATTCTTAGCACAGCGGTTTGTACAAATCGGGATTTTGCATCATATTGCTCAGGATGTCTAATCCTTCAATGTCTTCTCTTCCTCCTCAGTCCTTCCTCCCTCTTTAAAAAAGACGCCCCACACCGACCGGAGGTCTAAACATATATATACGTGTGGAAAGCTATTTATACCGCCGCATGTGGGCACAAAAACGAAGGACAGCATATTAAAATACTCCTCCTCGATGAACAACATCCAACCAGTCCTTTTCACTTCCTCTCTGCATCTCCCCGATAGATAAATGCTTTCCAAGAGTAACCTTAAGACAAGAGAACCACCTCCACTCTAACTCCCACACACACGCCTTCCCTCGGCGCTCCTGTCCTAGTTAGCCTTTCTCTCACTCCGCCAGCTTCTCTCTCCGGGGTACGCTGTAGATGTGGTTACTGCTGAGCTTCTCCACAGTTCCATTACAGACAGGATGTCTAGGGAGTTTGTGCATGTGGATATGGGTGTAAATCTGTTTTTCTGTATCTGTGTGTGATGCACGTTGGTTGGAGGGGAGCAGCAGCTAAATAGTCCATTACGCAAATCATTTTGCTTTACATAATACATCGTCCATCTGTCTCGGACACACATACACGCTCGCACACACACGCACACACACACTGAGTAAGAGGAGAAGAAGCTTAACAACTGCTAAGAGTTAATGTCTTGGAGACGGCCGAACTCTGGGCCTGAAGAACAACCGGCTGGGAGACGGTCACCAAATAAATAGAAACACGAATGTCCAAATCTGACAAAAACAAGCAAGAAGCCGACAGCAACATCAAAGCAGCGGCTTGATAGAAACAAAATGGATTTTCAAAGGACAATGAATCTACAGTAAACCTTGTGATGCGGTTGTCTGATATTATCTGTATTCCCCGAACACCACACTTCATTACATGAGAAGAAACTATGTGCCACGTGATTGTAATAATAAAATGCCACAATGTGTCCCGTCAAAGTCAAGTCAATCTCACAGAGCTTGTGACTTTTCCCACAGATGTAAAGGTAGATTTTTTTAAACTCTTGAAACCTGGTCTCTATAATTGAGACTCTGATTTTAAAGCAAGACAAGGAGAATTTCAGACTTTCCTTTGTTGCATTGAGCTCACAAACTGAGATCATCAGACATGGTGACAATCAGCCCATCTGTTTGATCGAGACTTTTATATACACAGTGAGGGAAACACAAAGTGTTTTACAGAAACAAGAGGCTACAATAACAGGAAAAAAAACTTATACATGCATCATCGTTCATGGATGGATGGGTGGATGAATGTACAAATGGGGAGATGGACGGACGAATGGACCATCCAGCCATCTATCCTGCAACTTCACATTGTTTTCATTCTGAGCGACAACAACAGAAACAACAGAACTCTTGTTTTATTTAAGCAATTTTAATGTCAAAGTTTGCTCTTCAGTATTTGCTGTGAAAATACTGAAGCGCATTTTCATAGCATGCTCTTTTGCAGGATGTCAGAATATCTTCCCAGAGCTGCTGTTTTGATATGACCTGCATTCCACCCTCAGACCTTCTGCTTGAGGAAACTCCAAAGGTTCTCAATAGGGTCAGAGGTCAGAGGAGGATGGTGACCACACCATGAGTTTCTCCCCTTTTATGCCCATAGCAGCCAATGACACAGTGGTATTCCTGGCAGCATCAGATGGTTCATTGTCAGGCATGAAGATGATTTTGCTACTGAAGATCCGGCTCTTCTTTTTGAACCATGAAAGAAAGTGATCAGTCAGAAAGTCCATAAACTTTGCTGAGGTCATTTTCACATCTTCAGGGACTCTGAAGGGACCGACCAGCTCTCTCTCTCTCTCCCCATGATTTCGGCCCAAAGCATGACTCCACCACCTCCTTGCTGACGTCACAGCAGTGTTGGGACGTGGTGGCCGTCCACCACCAATCCACTACTACACCCATCTGGACCATCCAGGGCTGCACAGCCGTCATCAGTGAACAAGTCTGTTTGAAAATGAATCTTCATGTTCGGCTAATATTCGGCACTATGGTGGCTGAATATTAGGTTCATGCACCGCAAGCCTCTGGAGGATCATCCACGTTGAGGTTCCAGAGGCACCAGCAGCTTCAAATAACTGTTTGCTATATAAACAATCAAACAATAGTATGTACCACATTAAAGCTGTATAATGTGCCAAGATACAGCAGTCTGATTGGAAATCTGATTAAATCAACACAGGTCTTTAACAACAATGCATTATTATTCTAAGAAGAAAGATAACGCTAACCAATAAGCCAGCCAAATTACACACGATGAACAAAAGAAGAAAATGTTTCTGTAGTTTCATAAATATAAGTATTATCTTGACAATTTTATGCTACCCAAGAAAAGAAAAAGGTAAAGGTAAAATACAGCTTCTACATTTCTGCTGTGGTTTTAGAGACAACAGATATTTGGTGTTAGTAAAAATGAATCTTCAAAAGTCACATTTCAGAGTTTCTACGGAAATAATCTCAGAAATCCCTAACAATTTGTTTTGCTTGGGTTAAGTTCAAGTAACTGAGTGCATCACATCTGAAAAAAAAAAATCTCTGAATATTCTCAGTTTAAATGATATTATAGGAGTGTTCGTCCTTGGAACAACAGATGTAGTGGGACAGAGAGAAAAGTGGAGAAATAAAGGAGAAATAAGAAGCAGAGAAAGATGTCCTTCCAGTTTCTAAAGCTGCAGAGAACAGATTGCACCAGGGGAAAAAAATAAATCTGCTAAAAATACCACGTCTTCCTCTACTTCTCACCCTCCATCTCTGCAACCATTATTCCTTTCCACCAGCACACACACGCACTCACACGCATACACACACACACACACACACACACCACTTGTTTTTATCAGCATGCATTAACGTGACAAGCTCCTGAGCCGGCTGAACTGAAGAGAAAAAGTTCAGGAGTGGGCGGAGAGTGGGTTGTGAGGTCACCGCAGAGTGGCCAATCATCCATGTGGAGGGCAAGACATAGACGCTCAAGTCTGCTGCTGCTCCTGCAGTGTGAGTGTGCGTGTGTACTGGTGTGTGTGTGTGGTAATCCCTGGTTCAATATCACCCTCTATTTTAAGAATCTGCTCGGTTTCTCGTCTCCTGTCTTTGTCTGCATTTAAACAGAGATATCCTCTGCAGAAGCAATCTGCCGGGCCTCTCTGCTGCATTCTCATCTGGTCAGGTTATCCAAGCACCATCACAAAAAAAAAATAAAAATACACACACACAGACGCTGAGTGCAAGGCAGAGAACGTTTCTATTTATAACCAGGTGCAAGGATGCATGTGCGCGGGCAAAAACCGCTCTTATCGGGTGGCATGTGACCAAGGGAATTTGTGTGGACAGAGAGAGGCATTCTGGATGTCTACATGTTTATTTAATGGAAACGGAAGAGACAGAGAAAGGAGGAGTAATAAGGACGGATCGAGGAATGCTTTTTAGGAACGCACACATAAAAGGTGTGCGTCCTGTCATAAGTCCTGTCCTTCATGCAGTGAGCTGACGACTTTCCGGGTGTTTGTTATTTGTGTTATCCAGCAACCACTTGGGGGCAGCGGAAACAAGCCACGGCCACGAACGCAACATCACAAATGTAACATCACCTTTTGGCATTTTCCCCAGCGAATTTCTGCCAACTGCAAAGTTGCCCTTCTTCAAAATGGGAAACACAAGAGAACATGGCACTCAAATGAGGCAGATTTGTGCCCCTCTTCATTAGTAGATAGTTACATTTACTTGAGTAACTTTTTGGCAAAAAACAAGGTAATTTTGGGAGTATTTTTACAACAATGTACTTTTTACTCTTACTTGAGTAAAATATCCGGATGCTTTACCCAGTGTGGTAAAGCACATTGGGTGCAAGATGAACAAGCTTGTTTTAAACAAACATTCATCAGAAACACACCTGCAGTTTTTGTTAAAGTTTCATATGTTTTTTTATTGAACAAAATTCATCTGGAAAAATTATTATTTTGCCTAATTTTGTTATTTTGTAATTATTCACATGGATTATTTTTATCTTTAATATACCAAAATTTCCACATTACTTTATATTTTGGTCCGTCTGATGATATCATTTTTAAATATGAAATGGTTAATGTTTGGATCAATACTTGAAGAGCCTTTTTACCAAATACTTGTTTACTCTTACTTGAGTCATTTCTTGGACAGCTACTTTTTAGTTCTACTTGAATAAAAATATGTTAAAAATTATGTCCCCACAGTAAAAGTTATATATTTTATGGTCTTTTTCTTTAACACATCTTCACCAAGGGTATCGATAAGCAAATGGTGGAGGAAGTAAAATAAAACCATTGACTGTTTAAATAAACTACAAGCTGGTAATGTAACTGAAATATCAAGTTTGAAATGAATAATTAACCCTTTATGACTCAGTATTTACTGATGGGTTTATTAGCTATACAGTGGACAGGTTCCCACAAACAGGCAGAATTCAGCGCTGCTACATGTCTTTAATTTTATAGTATATTTATATGAATAAAATGTACATTTAGACCAGGCATAATTTATTGCTACATAAACAAAATGAGATCTAAATGAAAAGAAGTTATCACAAGAGACATTTATTTGTAATTATGAACCACATGGGACACATTTTGAGTGATGCTAGCCATGCAAACTGACAATTCCAATCAATTATTCAGACTGCAAACATAAAAGCCTGAATAATTGATTTTTATTTGCTTCTGAAATGGATTAAAACATATTATACTTTGCATCAGAGGGCTTTATAAGCAAGCTACTTTGTCCGTCACTTATTTGGATAACACACATTCAAAGAAGATTGTTACGCTGTCTCATTTACTGAAATTGACTAAATCCCTGCAGCTACTCAAAGAAAAGAGTTTAAATTCAGTCTCTCAATAACCAATTTAACACCTTTGAGTTAATTGGAGGCTCACCTGTGGATCTATTTTAAAGCCACACCTGAAATGAACTGCTTTCTTGTTTCGGAATCAGAAAGTCAAACGACATCAATGAAGATATCAGGAAGAGAATTGTGGAGCTGCAAAAGTCTGGGTCATCCTTGGGAACAATTTCTCGATGCATGGAGGTTAATCTGTTCAAACAATTATATCCGTCATAATAAAAATGCTCAACCATCATTATGCTTAAGGAGAAGACAGGTTCTTAATCTAAAAAGTACAAATCCACCTCAAGTACAAATCCACTTTTATTTACTTTTTCAGAAAATAAAAGATTTTCTGAAAAAGCAGCTGAAGCTGATAAGACAGTGAAACATGTCCGGTTCTGACATGGGCTGAAAGGCCACTCAGCGTTAAAGCCATTATTCCAAAAGAAACATAAAACAAAAAACACAGATTGTTACATTTGGAGGGAAAACGGGGAAACTTGTAAGTCCGAGAACCCCATCCCAAATGTCAGGCACGAAGGTGGCAACATCATGTTATAAGGTTGTTTTGCTGCAGGAGGAATTGGTGCATTTCGTAAAATAAATGACATAATGAGGACACAACATTACGTGTAAATACTGAAATAGTCATCTAAGAAGGTAGACCTCAGGGACAGTTGGGTTTTCCAGATGGACAATGACTCTAAGTGGATACAAAGTGACTAAACTGACCTAAAACAAGAGAATTTTGGTTGGATTTAACTTTAGACTGGAAGAAGAAAAGGAATGTGCGTGTTTTTGCTTGGTGCATACAAACTTCTGGTTTCAACTGAATGTATGTAATGTTTATTCTTCTTGAGGGAAAAATAAGACGCCTTTCCTGCTACAGAGAGAAGCAGGAGAGATGTGTGTGCGCAAGAGAGGAGTGCACACACATCCAAATTGTACAAACGCGAGACTGAAAGAAGTTTTTGGTTTGTGGTGGATATTAACATATAAATGTGTTGCTTTTATTCTGCTTGGAGGGAATTAAAATTTCGAAAGATAAACAGTACATTTTAAAATATTCCTAATAACGCGCCATGAGACTCACAACATGATCAGAAGAATTAGAATACATTCAGCGTATACTTTCTAAATATTCCCATCCGTTCTGGATTGCTCTTATAATTCCCACCAAAACACACAGTTACGAGAAGAAACACTGTTCTGGCAATATTAACTGTGTTGTGCTGCCTTTGTTTTGCACTAAAATGTCGCATTGCTGTGATCTTACCCTCGGTGGTGGATCCAGACAGATCAATGATCACGTAGACCTTCCCCTCCGGCTCCAAGTCGATCTGCGCAAAGACAAAGACGGGGGAGAAAACCAAAGTAAATCAGAGGGAGAAAAACGCAGCAGAACAGCGAGTGCAGCAGAAGGGGCTGTCCTCCAGCACAAACAAACACAACAACCCACACATAAGAGGTCATTATCTTCACCAGAATTACACTTCTCACCAGCACTCGTATCATTATCCCCATTAGCTCCATTGTCTTTATAACTGTTATTTCAGCATCATTACTGCTGCTATTCAATGCAAATCAGTATGTGATGTGTTAACTGGATTCTTTGAACTTCTCATTCACACCTTGTGTTTAAAAGCTCTCGCATTATATTGACTTTGGCCTGTGGTAAAAAAAAAAAAAAAAAAAAGAGCTGTCAGGTTTCAAACCAGAAGTGATAGAGTTGATTAAATTGAAGCCATTTCCACACATGTGCAGCAGCAGTTAGTCAGATAAAGCGGTTGAGCGTCCAAATCGAACTGCATAAAGTGTTTAATTCCCTGTACCAAAACACACAACGTTGTGCTGTTGTAACCTCTCTGTGCGTCTCCCTCAGAGAAAGCATAACGGCGATGGGCGAACGTCACTCCCATGATGCCTCACACGGTGCACAAATTACACAAAGGCAGAAAGAAAGTGTCAAACTGCAGACTCAAAAGCATTTTGTTGATAAATAAAAAGGGTAGTCAGCTTAAAAATCAATTACTAAAGAAGGAGACATTTATTGACACTTTTTCTTTCACAGCAAAGTTGTTCAGACATAGATGAAACAGTGGATACATTACAAAGTTTTTAAAACATTAACTCGATGAGATAATGTAGATGTTTTCATTTACTCTGTAAAACCTGGAACCACAAACAGTTGGTCTGACACTCAAAAATCTACTCTTCCTTCAGTGAACACACCGTACTTCACAGCTACCTGTTTACATGAATCACAATCTTCAGAGTGGAAGTTGATAATAAGGAAGCAAGACTCAAAGTTAGCTGTCTTCAGCCATGTGTTTGAAAAATAAGCCAGAGAAACCATCTCTGGTTAACCCAGGTTTCTTTTAAAAAAGAGAGAAGCCAGACTAGAGCAGATAACAGGAAGGTTTCCCTGTTGTATGCTTTTATCTTTCAGTCTATGTTTTCCATTAAAAATCCTGGATTTGGAACCGATACCTAGAGGATGTGATCAGCAAAATTCACCCAACTGTTACCAACTCACCAACTTTGTCGCAGCTTTTCAGACAAAGACAAAAAAAAAAAAATGTATAAATAGAAATATTCAGAAATCTAAAGACATAAAGACATGGAGTGGGCTCTTTAAAGTTCTGTGAAGTTCTTATTAAGTTAAAAAAAAAAAAAAAAACGTGGACAGACGTTGGTAACTTAAACTTTTGGAGTAAATCTTACAAGATTTGGTGTCTCTGCACAACTGGTAGTCTGATACAAAATGCTAAAGTTTACTCTGATCATTGTTGGATTTACAGCATACTGATGTGTCAGCAGTCACTTTGCCTAGTAACACAGACAGCTGAGTAAACAGCAACAAACTACACTGTGTCATTTAAAAGTAAAAATGTTTATGCCCACAAATGTAGCACTGTTTATATCTGTTTTAAATGTCTAAAATCAGCTAAAACCAAGAGGCAAACATGCCAGCTCATCAGATTGCACCACTCATTTTTTATTTTTTTTCTACTTTTGTACAAACCCATTGAAATATGTGATCTGTTTACTACACCTATAGGGGCTATAAATGTTAAAACTTCCCAGAAAAATCACATCAAATAACCTGAAATATCCCTTCAGGTATGGAGCTATGTTATCTGGAGACTATATATATAGAGACTGCATTAACACTGGTAATTGGTAATAGAGGATGATTAAAAAAGCTATCTGAAATTTCATAAAGGTTTTTTTTTTTGTTTGTTTGTTTTGGTTTAAAAGTAATTATGAAACTTAAATTGACATCTCTGCTAATATATAAAATATATTTTGAATCCTGGTTAATGTACTTCTTCAATTGAAACTGAAATCGGAGATTTGAGAGTGATATACTGTATATTTGCTTTTATAATGAGTGATACTTGGGTGTGTCAGACAGTTTATATGCCAAAAACGATAAAACACACAGTGAATAAAGTTAATTATTCAACAACAGATCTTTCTGTTACATTTTTACAACAGTTAAAAACATAAAAAGGCTGCTGTGTCGTAATCTCTGGAGTAATCTCTACTTACACGTGATCCAAGAAACTCAAAATAATAAAATCTTAATAGACAACCTGCATATAAAATGGAACACACAGTGCAATTACACAGTCCAGATACAATGTACATGCAATTACAGAGATTAGCAAGTATAACAGAGTGCTAAAGGGGCAGACGACTCAGGAAGGAGAGAGCTGAGGAGAGAGAGTGAGAAAGAGAGGCTTAAATCCTTCGTTAAGCTCTGGGACAGCAGCAGATCCCCTTATGCAACAGTCAGACACACACACACACACAGAGGCAGCAACACACACACACACGCAGAGGCAGCAACAAACACACACACACACTTCCATCAGGCAGTGGTGGACATGAGACAAAGAACAAATACTAAATGGACTCTTCTTTAAGAGTCTTTAAAGACTTCTTTATTCTCTCTCATCATAGGCAATTACTTGCAATCTATGCAGAAAATATACACTATCAAATGAAGATCTAAAAAATATAATAGGTAATCAAATACATAAATAAATAACTCACACACTTTTCTTTACTTTTCTTTAAGACTGCTTTTTTATGTAAAAGAATCAGCCTCAAATTAAACATACTGAAAGATACAGGTGATGTAAGGACAAGCATTCAAAAATCCTTTTGTTGTAAGTATAACGCATGACAACATGGGATTTGTGACCTATGAATGCCTCTGGATTCTTGATGTCTACCCTTGAAAATGATGTGCTAATCCCCAAATGTAACCTCTTGCATAACGACGCATCTCGGCAGGGATTTCAGCAGAAAGATGGACTCAGACTGATTTGGAACAGAGCGCAGCAAATGGACAGGACCATTATTGATTTAGTGCTCGGCTCCCGGGGTGACACGCCAGCCAAAAACTGCACATCATCACTGACGGCGGCCACTTGAATCATGTGGCGCCTTGAAGAGTGTTTTCTTCCATAACAGGAGGGTTAGTGCAGCGTTTTCCTGATGGAAACCTGAGTTTCATCTTCTTTTTTTCTCTTTGAAAGAATTAAAGCTTTAATATTATTTGTTATTTCAAAAAAAATTGGCTGCTGTTTCATTCCCATCAGACCAATTTTCCTGTAAAGTACTTTAACTGGATGTAAGTTAATTCCTGAACGTCAATCAGTTTAGACTGCCAAGCAACCAGGACCCATCCTAAGAACAGCTTAATTCAGGGATTAAAATACTAGGAATGCCAAAAAGCTGGAATCTTGTAGCTGGAATGAAATGTTAAAAATAGAAAATTTAGTTAAATGCCTGCAGTACAATATGTTCCAATAAAAACAAGAAACACTATAAAATTGCCATATGGAATGAAAAAGTTATAAAAGCTTTAAAAAGTTTTATCTATGTTTTCCGTTATTATGATACATATTAGTCTTTTATATCTGTACTTATAAAAGTGTGAGATTTAACCATGAAAGGTGCAGAAGAAACATTTCAGTGTAGTTGGATTAATAAAGTGATGCAAAAATGGGACAAAACCTTCAGCAGAAGAATTCCACCCTTGGTCAAAGTTCTACTTTTTTTACTTTTTTACTTCTGGGATTCTGGGATAATCTGTTTCTGTTGGAGCTGTCATAAACCAAGTCATGCTAAAATGTCCCCCAATCAGTTTACTCAGGATAAAGCAAACACAAACCATGTGGAGTGTCCTCAATCATTCCTTAAGCAGTTGACAGTAACTAGGACACCTGAACCTTAGTTACACAGGAACAATTAGAAGTTGGAAATGAAGCACAAACCACATTAACGCCTGTGATGAGTGATTAATCTACAGGATTTACCATGGCATGCAGCAATTAAAAATAAAATGGATATAAAAAATTCCAAGAGGTGATTTTATGTCAGAAAAGGTAAATACTTTATTCTTTTATGCTCACTAGAACTAGAACTGAGACTAGAGAGCAGGTGGTTTTAAAGCATTTTCAAAGGAGATTTCAACTTACAGCTGTCCGCAGACTGTTGTGATACCTAAACCCCGCTAATACTGGGGATCCACTGGAATCAAAAGTTATTCAGCGGTAGGAAAAACTACCTTTTTGTAACAAATGACAGAGCGTATGCTTTGTGTTTCCTTTATCTTGAGTAAACCCATTGGGGGACATTTTTTATTGTCATCTCTAAGCAGTAGCCATCAAAATGGACAGAAGAAATGCTGAGAATATCTCATTGTGTATTTAATAAATTATTACGTAATAACTGAGCAATACTACACGATATTGGCATGCCATTTCACTTCTGTTTGTTCTTCAGCTATAGAAAAACAATAAATGTTTTTTCTCATTTGAAATGTGTATCAATACCATGAAAAAACTGGGTATTTTTATAGTCATCAGAATGTCAAACTGTTCAATGCCGTGTATCTTGAGAATAAATTTTGGTGAAACGCTGTAGATTTTGCCAAGTCATTTTTTAAAATTATTATTATTATCTTAGTTGAAAAAACTAGAGAAAAAAGCTGAGGAAAAGTGAGTTATTCATTCATTTCCTGTAACTGATTAACAGTTTCAGCACCAATAAAATTCCAGGCACCTTGGTAGAAGATGGCATTTACCTCACCACCCTGTTAAATGGATTGTAGTGTGACTTAGATTTACCAGGTTGTGTGTGCAGACACACACATTCAACAAGGTTCCCCGCCCTGACAACAAAAAGATAGGAGGAGGGAGAGCAGAAAAATCTAGTTCGCCTCATTAATCTTGTTAGACCAATTAGGACACTGATACGAGCAGGGAGACTTCACAAACACACACCAAGAGAAGGACGTGTGTGGGCCAACTGAGTCCTCTTAATATTTAATGGCTCCAACACATTTACATATCAAAATCCAAACCTTTTCCAGACTCAAACTTCCAGGTGTTTTATCCTTTTGCTTGTTCGTGAATTTACTTGTCCAGTGTAGATCTGGTCCTGTGTAGGAGCTGAATTCCAATAGTCCAACAAAACATACACTAGATATGCTCTACTATTTATTAAATTCCTTTCATTTCAGTCTCTACGAATACCTTATAATAAAAAAAAGAAATCCTCTTAACACCACACCTGAGTCACTTTCCTTGGTGTCCTAAATGCAAAATCAGTGCAGCACAGACCTATATACGGGGGTTAAATATGGTTATGATAAAACTAAACTCATGGGAGGTTTTTCTACAATGAACAGACGGTAAGGATGGATAGATGGATGGAAAAACCAATATTTTTCCATACTTATCCATCCTTAGAAACCACTTAAATCAAACGTCATACTACTCCACATTTTTCCAGACTTGTGTGAACTTAATTTAAGCTGGACTTCAGAGCGAGGTTAACACACAAACCTAACTCTGTTACGTTCATTCAATCAGCCTGCTCTCACATATGACTGATATAATAAAAAAACACACAGGAGCCATATGCCACAACACAAAGAAGCACTCAACCAGGCAGACAGGGCACTCACTGCTTGTATTATATCAATACTATGTGGCTAACCCCCTCCCACTCTCAGTCCACCGAGTTCACTATCGCCATCCAACCAGACAGCTCTCTCTGTCTCTCTCAGGAGCGTTTAGTCTCTGTGACAACCTCCCACATCCATCTGTCAAATGACAAATTTGGGCTTTGAGAAAGCTGCCACACTTTTACACAACCAACATGTGTGTGTGTGTGTGTCCCTCTTTCTGTTGGCCAGCAACTCGAGCACACACAGGAGGCACGTGCTGAGTGAGACTGCATGACAGTCATGCATCTTTAATGTAACATCACAGACGGCTAATAATGTAAGAAGAGCTGGAGCTTTGTGCTGTTCGGGAGGGTGGAGACGAAGGGAGAGAATAAAGCTTGTCACCCGCCACAAGATATGGCTTCAACAACTCTGTAAAGTTCAACACCTTTCACAAAATTCAAACTTTGATGAAGTCTACAGTGATCATTGGTGACATGCAGACGCAGAAACAGCCGATGCTCAGCCAGTATTCGTCAGGGTTAGGGACCACAACCTAGCCCAAAAGGATAACATCTTTGAATACAAAAAACATTTAAGTGCCAATTTTAAGGCACTGGTACACACTAATGCACTTTTCTTTATTCCCACTCTTGGGGATACAGCCAATCAATGTCAAGCAAAATGAATGGTACTCCTGGAGCTGGCTGCTTTGCAATCAGTACCATGAAAGGTACTGGTTGCATTGCAATGCCTGCATTTCCTTTTCAATATTTTATATAGGCTACACAAAAATAAAAATAAAAAAAAATTCTCCAAATTTTCTGCAAACAAATAGGAGTTAGGTTCCATAGAAAAATACACAAGTAGGTGAACTCATGAGATCTGAACTGTGTGGAAGGACAAATATATATGATTTTAAAAAATGTTTACAAAAGTTTAGAAAAGCACCATGCATTTGTAATCAGTCCACTTTACTCTGATATCCCTAAATAAAATCCAGCAAATGTACTAAAGAGTCAACTTGAACCTTAAGAGTAAATTTTTATGTGTCATAAAAAACACTGTCTTAGGTGGTGGGAAGGGCAAACACTGCTTATCACCCTCATCACCATCCTCACAGTGATACTTAGTGGCAGCAGCATCATTCTGTGACTCTGCTTTTCCTCCATGTATCTTAATGACTTAATGTGTCTTAATGACCGCAGTATTCTCAACCCAGAAGAAAGATCACAAACCTCTTCGACTGTTATTTACTGAAAAGTTTGGGAAGTACTGGTTAGACCAAAGGAAAATAGCCCAACCAAAATCCAGAAATTAATACAGTTTTTTACCATCACTGAGCTTGAGTTGTTATTAAAAGGAAGAATGGTAGCGCAACTGGCAGTTAAGCATCAAATTGTAGCAACTGCAACCGCAGATAAAGATGGCACACCACACTTGTAAGATTTTTATTAGAAAAAGTTTAAAAACCATTAATTGGCCAGCACTTTAGGTTTCTCAGATAAAATCCCATAAAATTGAAGTCTGCTGTTGTAATGTAACAGATTGTGAAAAGCATGAATACATTTGCAAAAACCCATAGATTAATTAGAATGGACATTTCCAGTTACATCATTAAAGCCTGTTTAGTCATCTTAAAGATCACAAACAGTGCAGATGAGTGTGTGATATCCAGATGGACTGGCAGACGGTCTGATGAGCAGCCTCTGAGGATCAGCCAGTCACTGCCATCGGATGGAAACAGCCTTCAGAAAGATCCAAGTTGCATAAGGGAGCCTTGACTGGGGCTGCGTGATTGGAGGAAATTATCTAGTCATATAGTACTCATAGTTCTGCCAACACTAATGCAGTATGTGTCTACCACGTTTGATCATCTCGTACGATGAAAACATCAAAGAGGGAACTGTTTGGTGCCGAGATCTTTAAAACCAGCGACATAGAAATCAGCTGGTTGAACATTCAACTGGTATGTTTTCTCGACCTTAAATTTCCAAAAATATGCGAGGTACAATAAAATGTTCATTTTGAAATACTCAAAGATAGGAAAGGCAAAACAGAGACAAAAATAGCTGATCCATGATGTATTTACGCCACCTTGAAGTTCTGGGTTATGATTTAAAAGGAGTGTCTAAATTTCAACTTTTATTTTCAGTTTTAAAAACTACGATTAGTAAAGGTATTTCTGG
Organism: Poeciliopsis retropinna; assembly: GCA_010277075.1. Taxonomy (NCBI): domain Eukaryota; kingdom Metazoa; phylum Chordata; class Actinopteri; order Cyprinodontiformes; family Poeciliidae; genus Poeciliopsis; species Poeciliopsis retropinna. The sequence continues at coordinate 2,133,375 of VMRM01000023.1, forward strand.
CACATTTTCTTCTGCTACTTTGGCAGAATGAAGAAGAGCTCATAAATACTAATAACTCTTTAATTGCATAGAATAGCTTAGCCTTGTCACCTTCAATATTGCTACTTTAAGAAGACAAGAACTTTGGCAGAAATTATTTCACTTCAAATTATACCAATATCAATTTCTGATTTTCTTTCATTCCAATTTTCTTTCTGAGAACAACCAGAGGTAATGAATTACACAATTATGATCCTTTTGTGCACCAAAGCATATAGACATATCACTTCTATCATGTTTCTAACTAACTATAATCAAATCACATTCTTCTGTTTGTTAATGAGTTTACACACTGAAAAAGCTTGAGTTCACAGTTTTGATGCATTTGTTTCTTTCAGTATTTAACCAGCTGATCATTGGTCAGCAAGCAAGAGATTTCAATCACTTGGCCAGTGCAGTAATAGTTTCAGTGGTATGTGTTTTAAGACAAATGCAACATCTGGATATTTACAGGTTTTTCCATTTTTCTGGATGTCACAAAGTAAAAATCCTCAAAAAGTTATTCTCTCTATAATTTAACAGAATAACTCTACAAAGATTTATTTCTCTGAAATGTTATGGTGTAGTTTGTGAAAAACAGGGATGCCTATAATATTGATTCCACCTGCTCATTCCAGGCTCTTGGATTTCCTCCCAATCTTTACCTACAACTGAGAACACACATGAACCACCCTGCAGCATGCACATTCTCGGGCACCCAGCGATGACCTGCTTTGGCTGTGCTCGATTTTTTGTGTATGTGGTTATGAGTCTATTGTGAGCGGAGCGTGACAACAGTGCATCTTAAATCCAGGCTGTCCTACTTAACCAGTAGGTCAATAAGGGGAGTGTCTGATGATGTCACTGTCCGGCAACTTGCCATGTTGAGGGGATGGCGTCTTCGGGTCAGGTTTGAAAGTGAGTTAGAATGAAATACAGCTGGTGTGAAAGTAATAAAAAAAAGTATAGGAAGAGGTAACAAGGACATCCTGCTGTCCCAAATACAAAAATAATCTGTTGCTAGTCATTTTCAGTTTGAATTCTATCTTAACCAAGTCAGGATATTGCAATATTTTAGTACTTTTTGATTTAGCAGAGGAATGTCCATGTTGCTAAGCAACTTAAACTTTAGCTTTCGCTATATTTGGTTCAGGCTCTCAGTTCCTTCAAGGATCAGCAATGCCAGTGACTCGAACTTTTTTACGACTGAGACCCTCATGTTTAGGATAAAGATCGTTGGTGTGGGACAGCCCTCCCACACCAACGATCGAAATTCAAAGGCCAGATATGTTCGATGAAATTACAGGAAATGGGAATTCCTCAAATATCAAAGATGACCAAAGTTTAACTAAGCCTAATTTAACTGTAATATTTTGCCTCTTGTTTCTGTGATCAAACTCAAAAGAAACGGCTGGTATTCATAACATTAAAATGTTGCTCTTCAAGATGTCTTTCTAAGAGGTAGAAGTTAAAATTTCTAACCCCCTGAATTTCGTAGACCTTTCAACCTTCGGTTTTTGAGAAGATCTGACCTGCCGAGCAAAAGAGAGTTGCTACTACATCCTGGTAACACTTAGGTTCACCATTAGTCGGTCAGTAGTAAGAGCCAGTCAAACTCAAAATCTGTAGCAAGCCAACTTAACAGTTCATCTTAAAGCATAGACATTTATTACAGTCACACAATATTGCTACTGTTAAAAATAGCTAACTCGATTGAAACGTAACTCTGTATGTAAGTCTGGGTCTTTTCCACTTGGTAAGAAAAACTACACAGAAGAGTGGTAACAAAGCACAACCTAGACTTGCTCAGTAGTATGGTGCATTTGCTGGTCAACAACTGCAAATCTGAAGATCATCTGGTCTGGTCATCAGCTACTTAAAACTACGATATTAAAGAAAGAAAAACAATAAAATCTAATTTACTGTTTGTCTAAAACAGCTAAATAAGTTCAGGATTTAAATTCTGTCAAATATGTTTGGTATTGAGGTGTTGTCTGTATTAGCAAAACAGGAAAAAAAGATTTCCTCGTTTATTAGTTTTTAATTCATAAATATGGAAATTAACCTGGCTAGGGCCAATATAATGGTGATGGATTGTGGATCTTCTGATTTGGGTTGAGCATGTGTTATGTGCCGGTGAAAAGTGTCAAACTATCGATGCCTGACATCAGATCTGGCTCTGCAAGGTGGCGTTCCAGAGCCTGATCATCCTGTCTCAAAAGCCCACAGGTTTTGAAAGCCTCAGAGCTTTCAGCCTTCAGCAGGACATATTTATATATACACACAGCTTCATTCTACACCTCATCTCCAGCTTCCTTTACTTCATCAACCAGCCCCAGTTTAATCCATCTTCCTTTCATCTCCTCTAAAACTCTTGTCTTGCTCTTCCTCTGAGACCCCTTCCTACTTCTTTTAACACTTATGACGTAAATAGAAAAACATGTGTAAGACAATGTGTAAAGTTGCACCAACCAGACTTTTACTTGTTGATATGGATACCCATTGTTTTGAAAACTTAAAAGTTCGCTCTCATTTTTTATTCTGAAGGCTAACAAACTGCTGCAGGTTCTTGGATAGAGCTAGTTTTGAATCCAACAGAAAATTAATTAATAAATTAAAATAATTTTGTCATTAATGAGTGAAAACACTATGTTCCAAGATTATTGCTTAATTTCACTGAACTCAAAAGAAGTGTCATTGGTTTAAAGACCAAACCGAGTTAGTTCTTAGCTGTGATGCATTTAATAAATTAGGAGCAATATTTATTCAGTATTTCACCTATATATCAGTCTGATTTCACCAACTGATTGGTGCATTGCTATCAATAACTGCTGATAATACAGTTGAAAGAATATAAAATATAAACCTCCTTTTCTGACCAAACTACAAAGGTAAAATAAATTGGCTTAAATGTTTATAAGAGAGTTCATAAAAATGATCTGTTCATTTTGAGCAAGAACATCTGTTCTTAGATCGAGGTGCTTCATTAATGTTATGGCAGCACATCTGGGTGTTGTGTATAGTGTGAAAGTGAACAGTAAAAGCAGTGATAGTTTATCCGTGGCACTGTGAAAAAGCAGAAACACCATCAATATTCTCAATTAGAGTGAGGAGCTGCTTATATAGAGAGACACAAATTTAACAACATGCTCCGTAATTCCTTTTACCTTGTCTGCCAAAATGTTTTACTTTCTCCAAATTGAAATGTTCTAGTTTCAGATTTCAATATGGGTTGCTTTTAAAATATCTTTTCACACAGTCTCAGCTCCGTGATGTGACCGGACTTCCCTTACAAAAAAAATCCCATGAATTTCACATGTGACCACATGTGGTTCCCATTTTCCATGTGTGTTAAAGTATTTTGTTCATGTGATCCATGGTTTATTCAACATGGGATCACATGTGATCACATATTTCTCACATGTGCACCATATATGATTAGTTTTTTCTATGGGTGATTATGCTGAATATGTAATAAAAATAACATTATTATAACAAATAACATTATACGTTTAAAGTTCCGCTAAGTCTGTATGTCAGGTCTGTATGTCAGAAGGCCTGCGTGGCCCTCTGCAATAATATTTAGCTAAATATAATAATTTATCAACATAAACCAGTCTGGCTGCCGTCAGTCTAATAATGACTCTCAGTTTATGCTTCCATGTTGTTCAGACACTCGGTCCATGGTGAGGAGGAGGGGCTGATCTGTGCCTCTAACTATCAAATTATGGGCAAGAATATTTTTTCATAGACTGGTTTACGAAACTAATGAATAAAAACGTTAGAAAAACTGTTTCTATTTATATTTTCATAATTATTCTCGCAATAGCGGGACAAAACCCTCCTCACTCCTAAACACAGAAATGCTTCGGCTGCAGAGAAAACTTCTGACTTTAACTTAATCAGGCTGCTAAAGGACAGGCAGTTTGAGTCGGTCCCACCGACAGATAGAAAGAATGTCTGTCTTTATGTCAGACATCCCGAGATAAGACATGGTACTGCGACTGTCACTGTGAGTCGAGAGGCACCTCAAAGCCCCGGTACCACCCAGTACCACTCGGTACCACCTGGTACCATTTGGTACCACTTGCTGACTTTCTAAGGGCCCCTGAATGTCTGGAGGCCCCTACAAGCAGCTACTGAGTTTTCTTTGCCTTGATATCCCAGTCTTATAATTCTAGATCTCAGAGGTGCTAACATCAAACATTATACAGAGTTAACCCCTTTGAGCTTTTTTGATCTATAAATCAGTCTGCAGCCAAGTTGTTCTAGAGGTTAAATAGATATTATTAGGGCTTAATTAGTAAAATGGCAGCAAATTTACTTATTTCATAACTTGTGTACTAAACTAGTTTAAGCAAAAGTGAGGGGAGAAGACATGGGGCAAAGGCCAACTAGAAAAGCCAATTAAACCAACATAAATGGTCTCACTTGCTTTAAAGAGTTTTCAATGGAGGGCGTGGCCAGGGAGGCGCAGCAAAGTGACAGGTAACGCCGCTGCCATACCTCTGGCTGTAAATGCCAGTTTCGAACTGAGCTACACCAAACTTACTGGGATAGATCTTTATCCAGTCCGGACTGGAATCCATAAGAATCTTTGGTGGGCGTGGCCTCATTTATCTACAGCGCCCCCTAGAAGATTTTTAAAAAATTAGCCCTAAGCCATGCTTCAACGCAGACTTATGAAACTTAGTACCCATGTGTATCTTGTCAGGACCTACAAAAATACAAATAACTAATCTTGAATACAGTTTTGTCGTACGAGATCTTGCGATATTTTGTGACCACATGTGATTTTAGCACAAAACATTCCAAAATCACACATATACATGTGATTCACGTCTTTCACACATCAACTTGGGCCAACCCTGCATGAAGAGCCACTGCGATGCACATCTCTGAATCTACCTAGAATCTGCGTGGGATCTACCTGGAATCTACCTGGAATCCCCCAGGGGCCCCTATGCCAGTTCACCGATGCTTTGGGGACATTTTGATTCATTTAAGTGTGACATGTTTGGCTTTATGCTGTGGTTCAAACTATTGCTAAGGTATTTTCTCTGCTGTTTATTTTGTGAACTCTAAATGCTCTGGGCCGAATCTTCCGTTAACACTTGAGGTTCTGCAGTAACTTCTATTTGCAGCCGCTCCCTTACAAAAAAAAATCCCATGAAAATCACATGTGACCACATGTGATTTTACCACAAAACGTTCCAAAATCACACATATACATGTGCTTTCACATGTGATTCACATCTTTCACACATCAACAAATGTTTTCCTGTAAGTTTACAGCAAGGTTAGGTTGTTTTTTCTGTTATTAGAACAGCTGGAGCAAGCCATCCAACTTGAGCTCGTATGTACTGTATGGAGGAAGGTGTGAGCAGCATATACATAAGCATGATTGACAGCTTTAAGATCCTCCTTTTGGCTCTGATTAGTAGTTTCTGACAGAGACTAGTGTATTTCTACAAATAATAGTAGGCCTTCAGGAAAGAGGCAGAGGAACTTGACTTTTTTTTCACAGATTATTGTACTGACAGGCTGTGTTGTAGTTAAGACCACTTAAGACTAAGGCCTCCATACGTGGGTTGTGCTAAACGCCACCACAGCACGCCCCCCAACGGAGCTTACCTTTCTTTGAGCTTCTTTTCTAAGTGACGAAAAAAGTTAGACGTAGTCCCCCCCGTCTGTGAAAGCGAAACGCTGCTGACTTAGCTGTTACCATCGGATTTCTTATGATTTATGCAGCGCAATTCCATTACTGACGATTAGACAGACATCTTCTGCCACTCAAAGAAAACCACTGCGCATGTGCGAACGAGAGGTGGGGAGAAGGTGGAGGGAGTAACAGAAACAGGTACTTGCTTATTGCTTGTATTTTAATCTTTGCGTTTTGCATCCAGCGAAAACAAACATGATGACAAATAAACTGGACAGTGTGCGGTAAGTTTAGTGATATTTCCACAGTTGCAGTCTTGACTGGTCTTGAAATAAAATCCAGAGTCCTCAGCGCCCGAGACTGAGACAAGACCGAGACTAAATGCGGTCGAGACCAAGACCATCAAAAATTGGTCTCAAGACCGATCTCGAGTACAACAACACTGCTGTCAGGACATGTTGACATATTTCACAAATATGTAAAAAAAAAAAAAAAAAAAAAAAAAACATTTTTATAAAAGTTACCTACAGCAGCTTTAGTTTGTTTCTAACTTTTATTCTGGTGCCTTAAATACCCATAACCAGTTCTACTTTTTGCCATCTGTCCTGCATTTCAACTCTAACCCAACCATTCCCTCTCTCTGGTGTGTCGGTGGGTGAGATATTGTTTCCATGGGGACGGACTGTTGCTGTCGCCATGGGTACGGGCTCCACCGAGCATCTCAATTACTGAGTGGGACAATTAATAAGCATCAAAGCCTGGTTAATATTTCACCAGCGACTCAAAGCAGGTCCATGGGAGATGGTGAAGTGGCTGGAGACAAAAAGAGAACAAGAAGAGACCACAGAGAGATGACAAGACAAGGGTGAAAGTGAGAAAAAACAACAAATCTGAGGAGCTCGGGCTTCAGTAGACATCTGATGAGCAGGAAACAAACCATGTAATGGACTAGCCAGATGCTGTCTTCATAAAGCCCAAAAAACGTTAGAAATTTTCTGTTTCAAGCTGCAAGGTTTTCATCCAAATGTAGATTGAACAAAGGTATTTAACGTCAGGCTCAATTAGCCAATTTGATCAATCCTAGCCGCCTTTTGATCACATTTAGACAGCAATATAGGGCCTTACGTATATATCTTTCCATCTTTCCCTTTTCAGTCACATTTTGTTGTTTACCCTATTGGCAGTGTGTTATGGCGGGTAGGTTTTTTGGACTTTAGTTTCATTCATGTTTCTGTTAATTCATTTTCTTATTGTTTATGTTCTAATAGGTTGTTATTTTAGTTCATCCCTTTTGTTAGTTCAGTTATTCTCACTGGTTGTGCTTTGAATTTGCTTCTTTACATTTCTGTTACTGTTTAGATTTGGTTCAAGTTTCTATTTCGTTCTCTTTGCTTCTCCTCTTCTTCAGGCTGCCATTCTACTCTACTTACCTTAGATTTATGATGTTCACCTGATTCCCTGATTGTATTTAAGATTCCTGGTTTTCATTGTTCCCCACTGGCTCCTTCCATTGCACCCCGTGGCTTTGCATGTTTTAACCTTCTTTATTCTCCATTGTTCCTGGTGTTCTTTGTAAGCATCCTTTTATTTTTCCGTCCTTAAAATCTCCTTCAGCCGTAAACTTTCTGTACTTGCATCCTCTTTTGGAACCAAACGTTACACAGTGTCCTCCTTCCTTCCTTGTTTATTAGTGAAGTCTGTCCGTTTATGACATGTTGTATTAGTCTGCTGTGAGGATACATCCTAAGATGGCTGGACTGTGGTCACTGTGTGGTGTTTAAACAATGATTTGGTACTATGGAGCCCAAAATGTACCAAGAAAATGTGTCCTACACCATTACTCTACCACAATGTAGGATGGATGTATCCGTGCTAAGATCTGGCCCTAACCGTACTATCTGAATATCATAGTTAAAATCAAGATTCATCAAACCAAGCAACATTTTTCTAATATGTCGATATTTGATAAACCTGTGTGAGTTTACTGTTTTCGGGTAATACAAGCAGTACTCATTGTAGTCTTCTGCTGTTGTAGTCAAATTCCTGTAAGAGTTTGCATGTTGGATCTTCAATGGTGGTATCCCACACAAACTGTAACAAGTGGTTGTTTGAAGGACTGTTCCATTGGTATTATCTTGAACCAATCTGCTCACTGCCCTCTGACATCAAGGAACCTTTTTCCACATAACTGTAGATCACCAACAATGACGCCAGGCCTCTGAAATCCCTTTATTCCACCAATAAGATGTCATCATCATGTAGTTGCTTAAAATAGTAAAAAAAAATTAAAATTGACCATTACCAACTACATTGTTTGTCAATCTGTCAACTTGTGAAAAAACCCACTTAAAACAGCACCTCACTCCAGCTTTTGAGGTGCAACGATTTTCTGGCTATATAAAGGGTCAACCGCAGGGCAAGTACTTTTGATTTTTCAGAGTGAATGTGAAAGCACGATACACTCAACCAGACTCCAAACAACCATTTGCTCTGCTGTGACATTATTTGCTGACTGTACTCCAGTGTTATGACCACATACATAAATACTGAAGGCGATATCAGCTAAAATGTTCCCACACAACGAATGTATCAGTCAGTCTGGGCACACCTGACTAAGGAAGTTAATATTCAATATTAAGGAGACAGTAAGTGAAAAATAACAAAAAAGGTATAAGTTATTTTTTCTTATAAAAATACATGGCAGTATGACATATTATGGGTAAGATTATAAACGTTGTAAGTTTTAACATTTTAGCGGCATTATAAATACGATGCTTTTTGTTTTAAATAAAAGTAATTTGAAACAGTTATTTTAAAATTATGCGTAAATAACTTGAAAGCATGGTACGTTAACTCTAGCTCATCATGCCATGAGTTACAGGACTGAGCTGATGTAATCCTATAGTTATTTATCTTTGCAATAATTTAGCTACAGAAAAAGCTTCTCTATTATCAGCACAAATGTTTGAACATTTGAAAAGAAAAGCTTGACTGATCTGACTCAGACAAGCTATTAAACTTCTCCATCATCTCCCTCCTTGAGTCCTTCCCATCCCCACTTGGAGAGTGAAGAGCAAAAGAAGGTAAGAGCTTCAGGAGGAAGTAGATAAGAGGATTCTCAGGCACACATGAGTGGCAGGAAGGAGGAAGATGATGGCTAGAAGAGGAGAGGGGATAAGTGTAAGATGAGAAGGAATTTTTCCTGTTGGGGAGGGAGGAGAAAGGATGAGGGCGAAATGGAAGGCACGAGTGGTGAGTAATGGAGTAATGCAGGGAGGAGGGGAAGTTGGTGGGGCTGCGTCGCTCTGAGGCAGATGTATTGAAGCGCCGACTGGCAGATCAATAGGATGTGCTCAATCAACAGAGTGATCCATATGCTCTGACCTAACTTTAGGTGGCTGAGAGTTGAGATGCGTGCAAGTGTGAGTGCGCCTATTTATATATACGCTGACGTATGCTGACATAGTAAATGGTTTCCCTTTTGCTTTTTCCCAAACAAAGGGCCTCAGTCAGGTGGACATGCTGTCTCTAAAAGCCTTAAACAGAAATTACAATAAGGATTTTATAGTATCGCATCATAAGAAAGGCTTACTAAAGACTCCAATTTGACTTTAATTTGGTAGAATGATTTTTGTTCTCACATTAAATTACTGTAATAATACAATCAACTCGAGTTCATTTATCTAGAAAGTTTGGTTCATTTGGAGATGTGTGAATGCGCAATCAAATTTTGATGCAGTCCAAAAATGTGAACTCTAGTCCACCTCTGACACAGTTCAGTTAAAGTGAACGCTGATGCAGTTTGAATGCATATGTGACTGTCAAGCGGACCAGAAACCAGTGGACTATACTGCAGGGAATTCTGGGTACAAAACCAACACACCAGTTTGGCTAGTGGAGAAATGGCTAGCGAGTTTTATGAAAGACAAAAGAGAAATCCCACAGCTGCTAAATTTTGACGTTGCTCCATTTTTGTTTACATTTTGTGAAGAAGTACATTGCGCTCACGTCTTCCCCAGAGGTTTTCATGTAGTTTCTTTTAGTAGTTCTTGGTGCAGCGCCATCACAGGCGAGGAGGGGAACAGGTTCTTCAAAGGGTTGGGATAGTTTGACACAGTGCAGTGTGAAAGTGAACCGCACCAGCTGAAAATGCAACAAATGTTGCAGTATTGGTCCCCAATAAATCCGCATTGGTGTTATCCATCTACAGAAAATACATTGTAGAAAAATTATTACAATGTTACTGCTAGAACAATTAAACAGCACTTTTAATACAAGATTTTAAATCCAATAACTTGTTTTTTGTATCTATAATAATAGAGGCTGCAGAGTGGTGTATTACTAGCCATGTTGCATTGCACCAAGAAAGCCTTGGGTTTGATTCTTGGTCTGGGGGTCTTTCTGCATGGAGTTTGCATGTTCTCCCTGTGCATACATGGGTTCCCTCTGAGTACTCTGGCTTCACAGTCCAAAAATACAGCTTTTGGGTTAAATGGCACCTCAAAACTGCTCTTACGAGTGAGTGTGTGCGGTTGTTAGTCCTGTGTCTGTGGGGCTTGGCGTGGGCTAACAACTTATCCAGAGTGTGACATGCCTCTCGCATAATGACAGGCAACAGCAGACCTGCACGTACAGTATAGGCGGGTACAGTCAAGGGATGTTGTACGTTCAGAAAGCAAAATGAGCAGGAAGATTCAAGAGAAGAAAACTGATTACACTGACTGCTGGTTTTCAGCAGCATCTTGCAAATAATTACTATCAAAATCTGAGTTTGGAGCTTAAAAGCATGACTAAAAATACATTTAAAAAAAAAAACTCTTCGCCACATATAGATTGATGATAATGACTTGTTAGTTTGTTTTTTGTATTTTGAGAAGTTGCTTGCTTGACACAGCAACTTTTGCAATAACACGCTCTCACTACATTTTATCAGTAGATAGTTGAGGATACAGAGACGTATCCTTCACAGATGATCTCATTTCCAGCAGAATCTCTACTGGTACAGTTTATTAATCTTTATTTTAGGCCTTGTGGCAGTTTTACTGAAAGTTTCCTGACTGTTTTTCACATCATAAAATACTCTGCAGCAGAGGAGAACACAAAGAGATCCAGAGCAGCTATCTATAGGTGACAGATCTACAGCCACTATCTAGTTCTGCTCTCCATTTTTAAATGCAGGAAATGCATTAAACTTAAAGCCACAATAAAAAGATTAAACAGGAGAACATTAAATTAAGTATCAAGGTCAATACGGAAGCTTTATAGTAGCCTGCTGATGTTTGTTTGGGATCATTGCATTGCTGGAACTGTACCAGGGTTTCCCTACACTGTATTATAAGCCTGGCGGGCCACCAGACTTTACTTGTACCCCAACCAGGCTTAGCTTTGCTTATTTATCTTTTTAAAATATTTGCATTTTTTAAGACTTTATAGTTGGTGTTCGGGTATTCATTTTCCAGACTTTCAATAACACATAATTATCGTGTGAAATGTTCATATTTCCTGTGTACTTTAGACATTTTTTGACTCAATAACACGACAGGCTGCGGGGATGAATGACTGCCGAGCGCCCAACCACCAGACTTAGCAAGTTGTCTGGGGGAAACCTTGCTGTGTCAAAGTTTCTCAAATTGTCTTCAAAAGAAGCCTGCAATCCATCAAGACTAAACTTAGTCAAAAACTGGTGGAAGCAGCACCATGTTGAAGGTGTGTTTATATTGCTTCTAACCAAGGTCTGCAACAGGAAACCAATCAATTCAAAAAGTGCATCTCATCTTTTCTTCTCTTTTCTGCTGAGAAGATAAGAAGGAAGCATTTTATGCAAATATGTCTTTATTTACCTACAATTACTAAAGGTTTTTGCTTTGTTAAAGCCACACACTCTGGCTCCATTCTGCACTACAACATTTCCACAGGTGCAGATTAGAAAGATGATGGTTACATGTTGCACTTGTGGTTGTAAAAGTGTAAGAACAAGCGCAACAGCTGGGCCGGTGTTGCCAGTGCTTTTTGAGAGAGCTCGGTATGGATTTTTAGACTAATAAGAAGATAAAAACGAGAGGAAGACGTCTGAGAGGTGACGATAGAGAATGTGGGCCTTTCTTGCAAATTGTCACATTAAAATCATAAACTTTAATTATTAGGCATTTAGTTTGGATGTCACCAACACAAAGCAGGGCACAGCTATAAAGTAGGATGGTAAATGCCTTATGGTTTACAAATTCAAATCTTAAAAGTGTGGGATGGATATGAATTCACCCTCCTGAGTACATACATTGTTTGGAGCAGTTTTCTGCAGCTCCTCCAGAGATACCATGAGGCCTTTTGGATGCTTCTCTGATTAACGGCGTCTCATTTAAGGTGGGTACTGTCTCTATTTTCAGACGATGGACTGAACTGATCACTCTGAAACTGAGTTTAACGCTTGGATGCTGTTTTTTATTGACTGATTTATTGAACCTAAACCTGCTTTTAGCTGTTGATGTTGTCCGTTTACTACTATTCTCTAACAAACCTTTGAGCCCTTCACAGAACGAGAACTGAAAACGATTAATCGTGATTAATCGATTATTTCAATTACCTTTGACTAGCTTATTAATCAATTAATTGCTAATGAGAGTATACAGACTTAATACAGGCACTCTCCTGAACGAATAACAAACTCAGAAGAGTACTTACTTAAAACTATACGAAAAAAATCTAAACATTTTGCACTTATGTAAAAAAAAACAACAAAAAAAACTTCTTTGTTATGTTGCTCTACCCAATACTCCTCAAGTTTAGTAGTTTTAGCTTCACATGCATCAAAATCTGTAGAGAAAATCTTCAACTAAGTATCGTTAGCTATCATTTGTTAATTGGTTAATCCATAAACTGATCAACCCTACACTCTATTGGTGCTATGTCAAGCAGAAAGAGCTGAGCTTTTCAAATGTTTCTGTAAAAATGATTTTTTTTTTAGCTTCAGATTCATCTCTTGCTACAAATGATCAAGTGTACATGAAGGATTGCTGTTACTTATTATTTTCTCATTTTAAAAAAGCAATTCAATTATTTATTTGCTTATTTTTAACAAATTCCAAGTGCTGTATAAAATAAATTTAAGTGACTAAGCGAAAAATCTGCAGAATGCACCAATTTATTATCAGATTAATCGATTAATCGTCTGAAAAATCAAAAGAATAATCGATTACTGTAATAATGGCTAGTTGTAGCCATAACTCAGAGCTAGATTGCTGTACATTATTCACTAATTATTTATATCATTGGTAAATGACATATCACCATGCTCAGTTTTACATAGTCTACTAACAGCTATGAGATTTCTTAAAATTGGATGGAAGGAGAGGGAAGCCATTGCAGCTGATTGGTGTTGCAGTTTTGTTTTGTTTTTTCAAAACATTTGTGTACATTGTGTACCTGGGGGTACTTTCCACTACTACACAATGCATCAAACTATTATGCAAATAAAGCAGGCCCTGTTGTATTTTTGTTTTGTTGCAAACCATGATGTTCCTTTTGGGTTAGTGTGTAGTCATGCAAACCTGTAGCATTCATGCCACAGGCACACGCACTCAAGATAAGCATCTGCACGTACCCAGTCTTCGAAGTGCCTGGTTCCGTTCTGCAGCAGGTCCTCCAGCTGGATGGTGCAGTTGGCCACGAAGTCGTCATACCCGATGGGAGCATCGTGGAACACCGACAGCTCCAGACTGCGTCCCTCTCGGACTTCGGTGCAGAACTCCTGGTTCCAGGCCGGGCTGTTGGTCTTGGTTCTTGTGGCGGTCTGGCCCAGGCGGGTCTGGTCCAGGTTCAAGGCCAGGTAGGGGTCCAACAGGAAGGAGCCGCTCTTCCCCACGGCGTGACGCAATGCCCACGGGGTGGGCTTCAGGTCCACGGCTTCAACCACCCGAACCTTCAGCAGGCCGTTAAAGACGGGCATGGCTGCGGGCTGATGAGGTGTGTGTTCACAGAATGGATGGCAGTCTGTGTGTGTCTGTGTGTGTGCGTGGGGGGGTGTGTGTGTGTGTGTGTGTGCGGGTGTGTGCGTGTGTGTGTTTGGGTCTGGCTGTTCCCGCTCCAACACACACAATGTTTCCTTCCAATGAGCGGGGTCACTGCACAGTCCTGCTACATCCCATAATGCCGCTGGTTCCTTCACTCTAACACGACCATGTCAGAACATCGCAATACCCGCAATAACGGACTGAAAACACGCAGTTATTACCGCACACTGACTCCCCTCCGAGGCTGCCTGATGAACACTCTCCCACCCCGAGCGGTTGTTTGTTTATGTTCGAGCCCAAAATTCCCGTTTCCGCGGAAACAGGCCAGGGTTTAACGGCTGAAAACGGAGGAAACGCGGCGTAACCGTCCTCACGCGGGAGCTCCGCGGCGGTCCTGTGAGTGTCTCCGCCGGGTCACGGTGGGAGAGAGCGGGGGCAGCCGCGCCTTGCCATCCGGGATTGCTGCTCCGCGTCCAGCCCCGCCGCGGCTCGCTCTGTGGCTCGGTCCTCCTCTGGGGTAATCTCCAGGCTTCAATCTCCCACCACAGCGGCTGTTTGCGCTTAGTCTGTCAAAAGAGTGCGTTTTAATCCGCTCTATGCGGCGGTTTTCGGGTTCGGGAGCACCCCAGACACATCACGGAGCTCCGCTCCCGATCCGTTTTTTTCCTCCTTTCAGTCCCTGCGCGCGACCCTCGCTTCCCGTCCCCTCTCTCTCTCTCAATCCGTCAGTGAGCCGGTATGGCAAGCTGACTTACCATAAAATGTGTTGGCACAATGTAGTCCAAGTTAAAGCCGCTTGTTTTTTTGTTGTTGTTGTTTGTTTGTTTGTTTGTTTTTTTTACATATTTGTTAAAATAATCACTATGTTATCACAGAATGGTATGAGACAGATCATCTGTGGGAAAAAGTGACTCTTCTGCATAGACTAGAAACAATCAATCAGAGAAAGGAGGCGGGGTCTTAGCAGTGTCAATCACCAATCCTTGTGGCACTGCTCATCCCTCTTTACTCCCTCTTGCTCTCTGCTATGCTTCAGCTTGCACAGCTTGTCATTAACGCTCATGCTAGTTAGCAATGGCGGTGTTAACGGCAGATACACAGTTTTTCTGTAACGGTAAGTTGTTTATCCACCCTTAGCACATTTAGCAGCGCATTCACAAGCATGAGTGAAAACATTAAGACCTTCCTCCTGGCTCTGATTGGTTGCTTTAACCGATTTTTTCACAGATTATCTGTATCATACCATACTCTCAGGACTTGATGACAATTTTAATAAATATGTACAAAACATATTTGTTATCAGAGTTATGTACGGCAGCTTAAAAACAATAGGTATATTTTGAGTATATCAACTGGGTTTATTGATCTAAGTATCAATAGTATCAATAACAAGTTGAGTATTAGTATCTGGCAACTTCTGTCTTTACAATCATCATAAATAACTGAAATTATAATTATCCAGCTATCATTTAATAATTATTATTATTCAATGATAATAAATTTTAAAGTATGGGTATGCGTATTGGTATGGGTACACCTGTATTTACTAAGTATTGGATTAACTCTACACTTCTGTACCATTTGACTATAAGTTTGTATTGTACTGAAATGAAACTTCTCTGACATCTAAAATCTTCTCTTTTCATCAAAATGAACAAATTATAATATCGGTGACATGTTTTACAAGTAGTGACATTAAATCATTCACTAAATCCTGACATTTTGGCACCAAAGAACGCTGTTATTTGTATTACTATCAACTCCCTCTCGCTATCTTTCAACAACTTTCTTTTATTAAGTGCACAGTATTTCTTTTTTTTCTTATATTGTAAACGTCCCCTTACTGTACAGTCTCTTCAGTTTTTATCTTTCTTGCATTAGTTTGAATATTCATGCTTCTATGTAACTTGCACCCGAATTCCCCCAGTCGGGAACAATAATTGTAAAAAGAAAGCGTGCAGTTAGGATGCACCTTGAATAAATGATACAGTGGCTTGCCGTACCGGAAATGCAGGAAATGCGCAAAACGCGTCACAGGCGCTGCCGGACTCTTGCTAACCTCTTGTGTGTGCGTGCGAGTTCGCGCGCGCGTGTGCGTGGTCATTTGGAAAGAGGCGTTCAGGTTCAGGGGGGAGTGGAATTCACCCGCAGGCGTCGGTCGAGCGCGTGTGTGCTCCCGCGCGTGCGCTTGTGTGAAGGGCGCGTGCCATTACCAGACAGCCGAGTGGGCCAGTCAATCAGTCTGTCCTTATGCATGGTCACACACACACACCCGCACACACCCACACACACACACACACACACACAAGAAACACGTCAGATAGATCTATCTATCTATCTATCTATCTATCTATCTATCTATCTATCTATCTATCTATCTATCTATCTATCTATCTATCTATCTATCTATCTATCTATCTATCTATCTATCTATCTATCTATCTATCTATCTATCTAATGAAGTAGGATTTGTCCCTAAAATATTTTCCTTTTTGTTGTTTTTTTAAACTTAAATGTGCCAAATTATCAAATATTTCTTAATAGCAGATACATACTAACACGTAATAATCAAGTTTTTAAATTTATTTGCATGTGAAAAATGAATTCAAGCTAACTGACCATGTGAAAACAGATGATCACATTAAATGTCCTGTTTAATGAATAAACATATTTCTGTTGAATGGACGGCCACTTCAGTGATAACGCTTGAAATTACTAACTTTGAATTTTAAGTTGTCAACTCTTAAAACCACTTAATTCCCGTTTTCTGCACTTTAACTGTCACTGCATTAACTACATGGGACTGGCTGACCTAAACCATTGATTCACACCAGTTATACCAGCTGTACTTGTATTGGTTAAGGCTTAATACAACTTGTTGTGCATGACCATGCATACGCCTTTGTTCAATAAATAGCAGCCTGTTTAAAGATGTATTTAATAAAATGTCTATTTTTCTTAAACTTAGACCTATTAAATGTACATTAAGACATTGTTAATGTATTCTTTTTGGTATGCAAAGTTTGGACGTGATGAGGCACGTTTTAGATTTGTCATAAATGCGTAATAATATTATTATGACACTTTAACAAAGAATTAAAACCAAAGTAAACTAAGCTAATATATAAAAAAACTGCCATCTCACCCATGTCTCCTAAAGTACATGAAATGGCCTCTATAACATATTAATGTTTTATGTTCTTATCAGGTTTATAAACGTGTCAGTAATTTGTTTATTTTAATTCGCTATCAAATCAGTATATAATTCACTACTACGGGTCTGATAAAAATCACAATTTATTCCCTCAAAACATCAATCTTCATCATAATGCCCGGTCACCTGCACCACCTGCTGGCTGCAAGATGGTATTGCAGACGTGATGACGCAAACGTCTTGTGACGTCACCAGGTTCCGTGTTCAAGTGTCCCTCGGAAATTCAGATGAAATCCGGACGCGTTTTCAGCACTGCATCAGTTAAACAATGTTTTCTGTCTAAATCTCACCGTTTGGTGAGAAATACAATAAAATAAAACATAGAAAGTAACTATTAATAAGTATAAATTAATAATAATAGCAATTATTATTGTTTTTGTTGTTGATATCATTATTACTAGGTGCTGTTAATCAAAGCGCTGTACTAAAAATGTACAAATCAGAGAAAGCTCTAATTTAAATAATAAAAATTATAATTCCGAAGTTGGGAAAAGTAAAGTATCTTTTATCTTTTGTGTAACAAAGAAGCTCGGTATTTTCCCCTCCCACTGGGTGGCGCTGCAGTGTATTCCTACAAGATTTTGGATTTTTAAAGCAGATTGAAAATGACAAAAAACAAAACAGTAACAAATTAATTCTATCTTTTCTGAGGCACAAACATAACAACAACAACATTAACAACAACAATAACAATAATAATAATAAATATGAATATAGTCCTTTTCTGCTTCTCTTTATGTACTCAAAAAAGCAGAACAGGAACATTTTTAAAATAATTTGCTGGTAATTTAACTAATCACAAAACAGACAACAAAAGTTATGGTACACTTTTCCTTTTTTAAGCATCATATAACTTTTAAATATTTCAACATTATAAATTGATTATGTGTTTTATGCTGTTTTTGTCTTTTCCAGAAAATATGTAGTTATCAAATATTCATGTTAAAACCAAACAACTATTCAATAAAATCACACATTTAACATTTAGAAAACCCACAACTGCATGAGTTTCTTTTGTTTTTCCTCAATGATTTTTATAAAAGTATTATAAATTATCATGCTGTTGTGCATCATTAAATACTGCATCTGCATTTTCTGTTTTCAATAAACAAATATTTGCACTTGTGTATTAAGCCCAAATAAATAAATAAAAACAATTACAAGAATTAATTGAGGGATTAATTTTGATTGTTTAATGGTGTTTTAAATATAGTAGATTTCAGGTTCTGAGTATTTCTGTATTACTGAGTATTTCTGAGTATTTGTTTTGTTTTGTTTTTTATTTTGAATAAAAAAGTTGAACCTTGAAAATTTTAAAAATATGCTAGTTGAAAAATGCTCTTTGCTTTTCAACATATAAACAGTTTTCATTAAAAAAAAAAAGTACATTAGACATTTGTTCACACACATAATAAATGAATTCAAATGACCTTTTAAAATAAATAATTTTAATATAAAATACTAAAAACATTTTGTCGGCATCAAATTGAACATGGAGTAGGCCGCGGCACGGCTTCACACAGAGAACCTGAAATAGAGCTGAGGTAAAGGCGAAGAGGAAAACCAGCATTATGTCTAAAAACGCAAACAGGGAGGTAGGATTTAGTTATTGTAGTTGATTCCGACTCCAGGTTGTCTCTAAAAACTAGTTTCATTCAGGAAAACAACAACAAATGAGGTTCTGGCTCCCCAGCAGGTTGCAGTCCAAAAAGTTCCAGCTGCTGCAGACAGAGACCAGCAGGGGGGAGGGGGGGAGGTTCTACTCAGTGCTGCTCTAATTTGGATTGTCAGATGAACCCATTATCACTGGATGTGGTTGGAACAGAAAGTGGTCAAAGGTCATGAGATCTTTCTGGAAAGAACTACCAGCCAGAAAACGGAGGAAGCAGAAACAATGTTAACTGGTCAGACTGGCATAAAGTGATCGTAATGCTACAAGTATTCAAATCCCTCCGAAATACAACCACCAACCTTTCATGTGTTTCACTCCGAGTGTATTTGTAGAGCAAGAAACATTTTTTTTAAATGGCTTGCAATTCAGCTTGAAGCTAACATTACAAATCATCTTGAAAATATTGTCCCCTCGTGTGAAGGTAAGAGGCAGCATCATGCTGCGGGCTGCGCTCCATGTATGGAAGCTGGTCAGAGTTGATGAAGGTAAAAATAGAGAAAATCTGTTAGAGAAAAATCAACACTGCAGAGGTAAAAATCTCAATAAAATTCATATTAGTTTACGTTTTCAACTTGGCCAAATGTGAAAAGTTTAGCTCCTTGTCTCTCTGTTACCCCTCGACACACACTCACAGTCCACTAAAGGTCCCTTTAAAAATATAGATGTATGTATATATGTTGACCAAAAGTTTCAGACATCCAAGTCTGAGTCGCTGTCCGTCACTGAGAGGAAAGTTTCTCCGTCTGCCCGCTCCGCGCTGCCGTCTGGACTGCAGTCTCCTCCGCTCGGTGGACGAGAACCGTCTGTGCAGACGCGGTGATGCTGCAACCTGACGAGTTAAAAAAAAAAAACACACACACACACACACATCACAGAGAGATTAATGAGAAAATAAAATGGATCAAACTCACAGAGTTTAAATATCTATGCATATAATAACCGAGATTTAGTAACAGAAAATAAACTTTGCAGCAATGAGTGCAGCTTAACTCTCATCCAGCCAAAAACAAAAGGAACGGATGTGCGTTTTTACGCACGGATGGCGTCTTTACGCACCACCTCGTCCAGTCTGGCTGAAAAACGATTGACTTCAGAGCTGCAGTGATTTCTAAATGGTTTGCGGATATTTGCGTGACTCATAGCAATAGGATTGTTTATTTAAAGAAACGGAAATAAAGCCACCAGCCTGTTTTTAGCCGCCGCCGCGCGGTCCCTCTGTCTCCTGTTTTTAAACCAGTTCCCAACCTGGGTCGGCGTCAGTCCGGTAGCGTGAGCCAGCTCCCGTTTCTTCCCCGGGTTCGGGTACGGGTCCTGCAGGTACCACTCTCTCAGCAGCCCGCGCGTGCGCTCCTTGAAGCAGTGAGTCTTCTGCTCTCCGTCCCAGATGGTCCTCGGTAACGGGAACTTCTTTCTGACTCGGTACTTGTCGACGGGCCCCAGCGGCCGGCCCCGCAGCTTCTCCGCCTCGCGGTAGTGAGCCTCCAGCCACATGGCCTGCAGCTTCCCGTGTGAGGTGCGCGTAAAGCGGTGCGTCTCCAGGATGCGGTACAGCTCGCGGAAGCTCCCCGTGTGGAAGGCGACCACGGCGCGCGCCCGCCGCACGGACTCGTGCTCGGAGATGGAGTCGCGGCCGTCGGCAGTGACCGGCAGCGACCAGAGGAAGCGGGCCAGCCGCTCGATGTCCCCGGTCTCCTCCAAGGTCTCGCACACGCTGGCGATCTGCGTGGCGGAGAAGCAGAGTCCCGGGAGGGTCAGCGGAGGGGCGGCCGCCGGGGGCTCCTCTGGGGACCGGGAGCGGGGCAGGTGGGGCGGCCCGTCGGTAAAGTGGGGCAGGAGGAGCCGGGAGGCTGACAGAAAATCAAGCGGAGACCTGAAAACCATTTTAGTGTGACGCAAAAAAAAAAAAAAATAAATAAATAAAATAAAATAAACAAACGATGAACCCAAGAGGTTTCCTGGAACAGACTGAGAGAAATCTGCTAAAGTGTGACTATTTAGCTCACCTGGGAGTCAGGGACGGTCCCTGGATCTGATTTTTGATTGGACGCCAGGAGCTGATGGGGACCGTCAGTCAAACGCAGAGGATTTATCCCGCTTCTCATGCAGAGGCGGGGCTTACCACGCCTCTTTAAGGCTCATCTTTCAATTCAATACATAAAAAAGAAATCAAACCAAAAGATTCTATTTCTGCAAAACAAAAACACACATAGATAAAACGACACCACAGATGAGAATTGAAACCAACTGAAACACATTTTAAAGTTTATTTCTTTGTTTTATGCACCTGGTTTGCAGGAAATGAGAATAACAATTCAGTTTCTTTGAAAATTAAAGCATTAGATAAAGCCAATAAAAAGAACACAAGGGAAGGAGACAATTAGTGGCAGTAGCAGTGTACGGTATTAAACCGCTTTAATACTTTATTTGTGCATCTTTTTTCCTTCCACTAAACTTTTCATTCATTTGAATGCAGCACTCTGTGGCCACCCAGCTTTTTTAACAATGACGTTTGTGACCTTGTGAGATTTGTCACTCTAGTGCACATGTGTCAAACTCAAGGTCTGGGGGCCAAATCTGGCCCACTCTAGCTGGGCCCTCTAGGCTCCAAATTGCATCAATGAGACTCTGTAGTTTTTCCACAAATCCTCAAAATTCACACAAAATCAATAGATCCCCACATTTTTTCTGATTTCACTGCAAATATATTAGCACAAATATAAAAAATTCCTTGCCAATATTTTTAAATTAGCACCACAGAATATGTGATTTTGATTGCAAAAGT
This sequence comes from Poeciliopsis retropinna, assembly GCA_010277075.1. Lineage (NCBI taxonomy): Eukaryota > Metazoa > Chordata > Actinopteri > Cyprinodontiformes > Poeciliidae > Poeciliopsis > Poeciliopsis retropinna. The sequence goes on from VMRM01000023.1 coordinate 2,154,729, forward strand.
CACAAACAGTCATAAAATCCTGTTCATTAATATTTTAGCAGTTAAATGGGTTTCATCAAAACATTCTGGCTCAACCGGCTCTTTAACAACATTCAGATTTTTGACTGGGCCCAAAATGAAACCGAGGACGACACCGCTGCTCTAGCGCACATTTTTAACACCTAGAAATTCAGCTTTGAATACAATTTATTGCGGAGAAACTCCAGATGTTGTGAAAACTGAAGGACTGGTCAAAAACCAGAATTTTCTGGACAAGTCAACTTTTCAAATGTCTGTGACAAAATAAATAATAACAATAAAAGCACCTTAGAGATTAAATACACTAAAGATTACCAAGAGGTGAAAAATAAAAAGTTATTACACAAAAAAATAAAAACCCCTAAAATGAGGTGAATTAAAATCGCTGCTATCAGCCAAATTTCATCACCATCCAGTAAGCAGCTTGCATCATTAATACGGCGGCTGACCAGAAATCTCATCCACACCTGAAAGCGTATGTTTCTCTAAGTGTTCAGCCATCACTCTAATCACTTTATAATCACTTTCATATTCTCTAATATCCATCAATTTGGGGATTAGAACCAGGGACATGCAGCCTGGTGACATTAGTATAATATAATGTGGCATCTCCAACCCGCCTGCGCTGCACCGTGTGGTTTGGAGAGTGAATCCTCCATGATGTTCACATGTACAGAGAAAGCAGCTTCTTTTATTATATAAAAGTCCATTCCAAAAGCCGCATGAGGTAAACGTAAACTCGCTGATTGATTGTTGTGTGAACGAAACATTGTTTTTAAAAATCAATCTGCTGCCACACAAGCACTCACAATTCACTTGTGAAAAAGGGGGTCACCCCTCTTTAAAGGGTTAATGCCAATTTTCTCCCCAGACAGATGCGCCTCTTTAGCGGATTGAGTTGGCGCGTGCCATTTAAAAAAAAAAAAAATTATTTCTTCCTTTTCACCCTGGATTAATTAGAACAAGCGACGTTTACGACGACAACACGAAACAAAAAGCTGCTCCGGTTTGAATTCAGGAGTTCGCAGGTTCTCCCGACGTGTCGGTGAGGTTCTCACCGGGTGCTCCAGCTTCCTCCCTCAATTCAAAAACATGACTAAAGGTAAGTCTCAAATGTGCGACTTTGGCTGGATGTGATGACTTGGTCTCCATGGTAACCACTCGCAGACTAAAAGTAAATTCAAAGCAAATTATTATTGGATCTTTTTCTTTTTCTTCTCTTTTGCCTTTTCCCTTCTGATGTTTCATCATTTGTGATGAAAACCATCTGCATTCATTTAGTCTAGACATAGAAATCAACACAAGGAGTTACAGTTGTTTTTTTGTTTTACCCATTTTGGTTGCATCTGACAGTTTTTATTGTAATTCAGTGATTTTTCTTTTCTAGTTCTGGAGGCTAATAGGTAATAAGGTCTGTGTGCAGCTATAAAATCTGTCTGTATTTTGTCACAGGGCTGCAAATCCTGAGAGTGTAGAGTTTGTGCAAGAATGAATCGATTATTAAAATAATTGTGAACTGATTTAGTAAATGATTAATGATTAATTGGAGTTAACAGACGCAAAACGAGCCATTTGATGGAAAATCATCAGCAATTAAGCCAAACTGCACAATATATATATATATCAGAAAAAAATTAAGAGACCACTTAAAATGATCAGTTTCTCTGATTTTACTCTTTGTAGGTTTATGTTTGAGTAAAATGAACATTGTTCTTTTATTCTATGAACCTCTGACAACATGTCTCTGAAATTCCAAGCAAAGGTTCGTTTTATTTGCAGAAAATGAGAAAATAATAAAAAGGATGCAGCGCTTTCAGACCTCAAATAATGCAAAGAAAACATTAATATTCATTTAGAAACAACAAGACTATTGTTTTATCTCAGGAAGAGTTCAGAGGTCAGTATTTGGTGGAATAACCAACAGGGTTCAGTGCAGTGGGCTCAGTATTTATAAAACTTCTCAAGTGGCAGTTTTTGAACTAACCTGGGTCAAATTTATTAGAGGAATGCCGTGGTACTGCATTTTAGGCAATAAAATGTTTATTTTCTTGTTTATTTGCGTCATTTAACGTTTCTCTAAAAAGGTGGTTAAATGTAAAATCTGCAGAATGAATCGGGTAGTTGCAGCTCCAGCTCGATGTCAGCATAAATAAATCTCTTTTTGTTAGTTTTTGAGAAATCTGTGAGACTTGCTGACGTGAACATTGAATTACTTCCGCATATTCTTTGCAGCTTTCCTCCTCAGAGTACAAATTAAGAGAAGCTGGCTGGACTTTGCGCCTATAGGAGCTCCATGGATTAGTTCTCTTTGCGTCGCTCTTCTTCGCTGGCTCACACGTCGCGTCGCTCTGTCTGCCTCACTCGGAGAAGAAGAAAAGCATCTCCTGTCAAAGGAAAACTCAGCCTGCTCAGAGATCCTCCAGGCTGAAAGGACATTTATGCAATGAAAGCAGGAGGGACATGCCAAACATACTCAAGGTGTGCATGTTGCGGCAACTATGGGGATGTTTTAATGGTTATCGTTAATTCAGACACTTCTTTATTTAGTGCCGGGGTGGAGGAGGGAACACGGGTGGATGACACTTCCAGGACGGCTGGAGGAGAGACAAAGTGAATCTCTTTATCCCTTGTAAACAAAAGCCTGGCTCCTAATTAACCTCCCTGCTGACCTCCACAACTTAACACTAACCTCTTAAGCCTTGAAACTTTAACCCCTTTACCAGTCTCTTGGAAAAGACCATCCACCACCGTCCCACACACTAACCCCCTCCTGAAAGCCTCCTCCTCGTTAAGCTCCTAATCACTTCCTGAGTCTTTGTTGTGCTTCTGGGTTCTTGCACGGCTGCAGGAGAATCTGCCGGACAATGGCGGCCAAGTAAAGGAGGAGGCGGTGGGGGGAGGGGGTGAGTATTTTTTGAGACGGACGACGGGGCCGAGCTGATGCTCGGAGCTCGAGGAAGGCCGAGGGACGGCGCGGCGAGTCTCCTTCCTCGTGTGTGGTCAACGTCTGACCGCGTCCTGACCTTTGTCAAAGAGAGCCGAGGATGACAGGTACTCAAGTAACTGTACCTGAGTGACTAATCCCTCCGCCTGATTGGTTTGTAACTCAATACCCCATCCCCAAGCTAATCCCGCCGTTTTACCTCCAGGGTCCTCGTTTACAACCTGAGAGGTCACAAACACCTCGCCAGGTCCGGGACACAGATGTTCACAAATATGCAACCAGCTGGGCGGCACGAAACACAATAATCCCATAATTTGACTAATAATCACTCAGATGGGCGACTGGTTGAAGAATATGGAGCAGCTGGGACTGACGTAAAGGCTCCAATAACATAATTATCTTGTGTTTTGCTAGTGACACCTCTCCACTCAAAACGAGGCTTTTAATTAATCGTCCGGCTGAAATAAACAGAGGAATAAACAGCTGGAGCTCGAGGAAACAGCTGGCTGTCAGGTTTTTCTGTGGTGGCGCATATCTAATACAGCAACATCCTGCTGGAGGCCATGTTGGAGGAAGTGAAGCCATAAACGAGGAGAAGGAGAGGAAAAAGATTAGAGTTGTTTTCAGTTTTTCTTCCCCTGGAAAAAATGATCAGAGCTGAAATCGTCTCAGATGTAACCAGAACGAAACCAGTTATCGTATCGTTCATTTAGATGAAAATGTGCTATAAATAAAATTACCTTACCTTGTCATTTATCGTGATAAATGTAAGAATTTTGATTTATCGTTGTCACAATAAATTCCAAATAGTAATGTCTAAAACCACTTAAAACTGTGCCCAGCGTGAGCTTTTACTAATCTCTCCATTGTTTGTTCAATGAAAGCATCAATACCTGCGGATATTTTTGAAAATCCAGATTCAAATCACATTTCTTCTAAAACAAATCATTTTAGAAATGGGGAATATTTTTCAAGAGCACCATTTGTGTGTCATACAGTTACCTAAAAAAAAAGAAGAAATAACTATTTGTTATTGTCATTTTATTATCACATAAAATACCATAAAATATTGTGATAAGACTTTAAGTTCATATCGACCAGAGAATGATTAATTCACAAACAGCTCAACCTATCCATGCTTTTAAAAAAAAGGACAAACAGTGTCAAGATGTCGCAAAATACGAAACAAGGAGGAGCTAAAGTGACAAACATTCTTCAAAAATTGAAAAATTGATCTTCAAAGCTGCACAGATGCAAAAGTGTCTAAATAAACTAAATGAATCAGCGGTGAGAGTGATTTGGTGAAGGGGCAGAGAGCGACGTGGGGGAGGGGGCAGACTCCTGCCGTGTCTGGTGTGGTTGGGGGTAATCTGCTCTAATCTGCTGGATGTTAACCTATCTGAGCAGCAAGAGCCAGATTATCCCTCTAACAATGGCCGGTTGCTCATCTGCTAAAGTACTCCACTCAAAAATCATATGCTGAGAGACACAAACACCAGCAGAGCGTCGCCACAGAATTAGATTTCACAAAGTGCTCGACGTTAGGTGTCTCATTTGGCAAGTTGCCTTCTGAGATTCACAAAAACACGACAGACACCTTGGCAGAGTCACGCGTTCCCAGCTCCTCTCGCGCAAGGTGAAAGTCGCCGGTGCAAAAAGGTTTTACAGTGAAAAGACTCGAGTGGGCGGGAATGGACGAGCGAAGGGAGAGGAGATAAATGGAAAGAAAAACACCATTTGCATCTTTTTGCCTGCTAATAAAGGAATTCGGGTCACTCGGCTGGCGCAAGTTGTTCTGCTTGTGGGGGTCAGCCGGGTCAGGAGATACTGAAATGAAAAACCAATTGGACTGAATATCTTTAGTGGGAGGAAGGCTGCAAGTACAATAGCTGTAGAAAAGTAAGAATGTGAATATAGAAGAGCCAAACGAGGAGAATATAAATCAGGTTGTCGGTAAAGTCACCGTCTGAGGCGGATGAAGTTTTATAAATGGAGCAGGTGAAAGGTTGCGGCGAAATTCTTTCCAAATAGGAAAAGTGTAAAGAAATGAAACGGTCTGCATTTTCTATGTGCACATGTGCAGTTTATTCGTTCACTCCAGTGGAGAGCTCAGTGTCAGTTTTCTAAACTTGCAAGTTCTTCCTTGTCTTCAGTCCGAAGCATTAATGGAAGAAGTGCTGAAATAATTACACAAAATCTGAAGTACAAGAAAAATATAAATTATAGTCAAAAAATAAAATGTAACATTGTTAAAACAGATTCTGAGATATGAGCTAGTTCTAGGACTGGAGCACAGCTAGCCGGTACCAGAAGCTAGAATAGTAGCTTTTTAAATTTTTCATGAATCATTGCTTTTAATATTTTCTTATCACTGTAATTATCAATATTTTGAATATTGGTTTGTATGGAAATAACTAAAATATCACAGCTAAATGAATCTTTGTGGTCACTTTGCAGCACAGCTCAAAGAAAGTCAGAAAAGTGGGAAATGAAACATTTCTCAGCTAAAGTTGTGGGATTATTTAGCTCTGACTTACAGATTTGTGTGAAGTACCGATTTTGGCAAGACAAAATAAAATTAGCATAGCATAATAAAAGTTAGCAGCAGTGCTGCAGCACAGCCAACTCCTAAAGAAGTTAGAAAAGTGGTAAAGGAAAAGATATTCAGCTCTCCCTGGATTGAAAAGAATGTTTATGATCAACTTACTGATTTTTTTTTCCATCTGGATTTTTCCAGACATAAAAATAACTTGGCAACATAAAAGTTAGCATTAGCATGGCAGCGTAGCCTACAGCTAAAGAAGTTAGAAAAGCAATAAAACTACCATTCATGGTTTTAAAAGTTGATTATTTAGTGCCTCCTGGGATAGGATAAAGTTTTCATTAGTTTTCCTCCAGTTCCCATGCGAAAATACTTTTTTTTCCCAACATCTTTGAATCTTTTAATGATTATGTAACAAAGGATGAGAACCGAATCCTGAATTGAAATAGTTGGGATTCACATTCCAGAATAAATGACTGATTCTAACGTGTTTCTTCTGTCATCAAACATTAAAATTTCTCAATTCAACATCTGTTCTTATAGATTTTGCATAAATAAGTACTTTTGTATATCATATTTGCTCATTTCACATTTTTTTAATTGATCAGAATGTAAATATTATTTAATAAATTGCCTCTATGTTAATTAAAATCAAGATGGAGGTGAGATTTAAAAAAAAAATAAAAAAATAGTTGCAAAGAGTCATAACTGGCATAAAATGCAGCCAAAAATGACGCAATTTTGTCTCGTTTTTACAGGTCAGACTCACCGATTCAGTTATTTCCGTTTACCTCTCCTGCACAAATCATGCTATATCTTCCTGTGCTGTTTTGTAAGCGCTAGTTGAACATTCATTTGATAAAAAAAGGCACACTTTAGAGGTAGAAAATATAAAATAATCCCAGCATCTCATCAGCTGTTGAGGGGGAATTAGATCGCCGTCCCAAGCTGGCGTGTCTGATAAGGGAGAGCAGAGCTGTTCCTCTTAAACACAACTTGTTTTGTTTTCTCCTGTAGTTCCTGCGGGGAAACAAATTAAAGTGAAAGAGATTAAAGACGAACAAAACCTAAACACACTTTTACCAGGTCAGTGCCTCTGTATTGTTTTGTTACAAGCCGCAGCTTAAAGGCGGCTCAGCGCCCGCTCTCATCAAATTAAATTTGCCCGTCATGATATATTTGGATTGCTCATTCTCACTCCCAACACACCCCCCACAAATAATCCCACACCAGATTGAGAACACCTTTAAGACACGATGTGATTATGATTAGGGATTAGGATCAAATTATGACAGAGTGACAGATTAAACATAATATGCGTTTATGTGAGCAGAGCCGCGCACACACAAGTCAGAGCTCAAGTTTTCTGATCATTACGAGCAAAGCGACCTCAGTAAACCCACTTATGCTCCATACCAGTAGCTTTTATGACAGAAACATTCAATTATTTTTCTTTGACAATCAGAAACAAAATGCTGAATTCAGAATAACACATGGAAAAGTACAATAAACGTCTTGAAATGTTGAAATGGCTCATTTTCAGGACTTTTAAATCTTCTGTTCGGGAACTTGGATGTTTCATTTTCACAGCACTCTTTTTATTTTATTTTTATTTTTTACCTGAATCCTGAACATTACTTCAACTTTCAGTTCTCTTTTTGTTTCCTAACATTTACATAGATACAGCAGGATTAAAAGTTACACCTGAAGTTAATAAAAAAAAGATGAATTACAGATCACATTTTGTTCTGTTTTTGCTTTTCTGTCGTGCTCAACTGTTTCAGATCGTTAAAAGCAACTTTTATCATAACTGGCAATGAATCTTTTACATTTTATTTTCTAATTAATCTTCATCTTAATCAGTTTTCCAAAATGAGCAGCGTGTGTAAGGTCATGCTTTTTTCACACTTTTTCCTTTTACCAAGTTTGCCAAATATTTGGTTAGTCTTCCACATGATGTGCAGGTCAAAATGTTGCTGTATTATTATATTAACTTGTAACTTTTCTTAAAATCTCTGATCGTTAAAACTATTACCATGTAGTGACAGAATATTATGAGATAATCTTGCAGATTGAAGAAATGTCGCTCCAGATCAAAATCAACCAATCAGAGCAAGGAGGAGGGTCTTAGCGCTGTCAATCATCTCGTTTACTGGAGAAACAGCCTGTTATGAATCAGCACCTCTGATTGGTTGTTTCCAGTTAGGAGTACTGAAAGAAGGCGTCCATTTTTTTTTCATATACTGACATGACACTTAGCAACAGTTTCAACAAAATATGTGAAAAATATATATTTTTAGAAACGTTACATAGCTTTAAATTTCGACATAATTTTGAAATTTTTTCAAGAAACTGCAATTTGGGTTTTCATTAGCTGCAGCAAACAAAAATAAAGTCTTGATATGAATCACTGTGAGCAATGAAGTTTACATTTTTTATTTGATTTACTGATGCCAACTTTTCTCTAATTTTCATACTGATTGAACTTCCCAAAGGACATGTTCCTTCTTGCTTTCAAAAACACAACCACCGCCGCCGCTGTGTCCTTGGCAGGTATTTTATTTCATATATAGACGCTTTTCTGTAATCAAATGTGAGTGCAATCAAACAACAGCAATACAAACATTACCAATGCAGTCTGAGAACCAGGAACAGGGTTAAAACTGGGAGTTCACTCACTCTACATAGCGAGCAACTAGTAACCTCATAGGCAACATTTAAAAAAAAAAAAAAAAAAAAGAAAGAAAGAAAGCCTTTTCCTCCTCAGTCAGGATAGTCTGCTGCGTCTCAGACGACGTCGAGGAAGTCCAACCAGTGTTACAACAACCGCTCTTTCACTCCCCGCTCCTTCCCCACCATGATTATCGTCATCTTGTCCTAATTCGATCAGCAAAAAATAAAATCCGAATCAATTCTCGCGCAGCCAATCAGAGTCCAGAGAGCTTCCAGGTTCAGTCACCCTGGACCAATGGCTGTCCGCCGAGGATGATGACGATGATTAGAAAACCACATACAACCCAAGTCCTCATGCAGTGCCCTGCGCCTGCGGCACGTCATTTATACCTGCCACAGGTGGAAGTGATGCGGGCGAAAGGGTGTGTGTGTGTGTGTGTGTGTGAGAAAGACAGAGTGTTTTTTTTTCAATAGAGGGAAGAAGCAAAAGGGTGTTAGAGCACAAAAAAATGTGAAGAATTACATAAAGTCTTTATCCGTCGTGTGTGTCCTCTTGGCCCTCTCAGTTAAACACTCTCACATACACACACACACACGCAGACGTACACACACACACCCTCTCTCTCCGTCAAACACGCTTACAGAAAAAAAAACATGCGCACGATAGGTCCTCGTATCATTGTGACGTCAGATGTTCAACATTCAAGAAAACAAAAACAAAACCAATTCTCGCGCAGCCAATCAGAGTCCAGAGAGCTTCCAGGTTCAGTCACCCTGGACCAATGGCTGTCCGCCGAGGATGATGACGATGATTAGAAAACCACATACAACCCAAGTCCTCATGCAGTGCCCTGCGCCTGCGGCACGTCATTTATACCTGCCACAGGTGGAAGTGATGCGGGCGAAAGGGTGTGTGTGTGTGTGTGTGTGTGTGTGTGAGAAAGACAGAGTGTTTTTTTTTCAATAGAGGGAAGAAGCAAAAGGGTGTTAGAGCACAAAAAAATGTGAAGAATTACATAAAGTCTTTATCCGTCGTATGTGTCCTCTTGGCCCTCTCAGTTAAACACTCTCACATACACACACACACACGCAGACGTACACACACACACCCTCTCTCTCCGTCAAACACGCTTACAGAAAAAAAAACATGCGCACGATAGGTCCTCGTATCATTGTGACGTCAGATGTTCAACATTCAAGAAAACAAAAACAAAACAAAAAAATTCCAACGGTAAAAATCAGTTTCTACCGTCAAAACGCTTCAGTTTGTAAAATCTATACAATTTTTTTTTTCTTTTCTTTTTTTTTTTTTTTGTTGAAGAGTGATTCGGTTTTTCCTCCAAAGGGGGTTTCAAAGCAGTTATGCGTGTGTTCAGTTGTAGTTTTTTTTGTTGTTGTTGTTTTTGTCTCGCTTCTGCGAAAAAAAAAACCCACACACACACACACACACACACGCAAATGCACGACCAATACATACACACGCATTCCAGCACACACTGTATGTCGTCTTTTTAGTGGAGAAAGACACGGCGCGACGGAGAGACGAGCCTCCTCCTGGTGGACGCTCGGATCTCCGGGAAGAGACGGGAAAGGCGCTGACGCGGTTAATACGGGTCGTCCAGGTCGACGGCACTCTGGGTTCGGACCGAAAACAGAAAAAGACAGGAAGAAGAGACAAATGTTAGGTTTGTTACTGCAGCTGGGACTTATTCTACTAAACTCAACAACCTATTGTTTTGGGGTTTTTTCTACTTCCTATTTGGAGACGATCCCCCCAACACATCCAGAACCTCAGTTGACTCACCTGACAGAGAATCAGAACTGTCAGACTGGGGAAAGAAACGGGGCGGGACTGGAGGAAACTGGAGAGAGTTTTACGATCTAGGTGGTAGGAATGGAGAGCAGGCTACCGTTAAGTTTAAAGTATTTTTAAAGACATACCAGGGGAAACTACTAGGGTCACTGTAGATAGAAGAGAGAGAGAAAAAAAGAGTACATTTCTGCCAAAATTAAAAAATAAAGACAAAAAAATAAAAAAATCCTAGGAATTTTTTTTGTAAATTTTCTTAATTTTTCTCTGAAAAAATTCTCTGAAATTTCTCTGAAATTTTCCGGAAATTTCTGTTGGAGAAGTCAAAAAGTTGCAACAAATGTCTAGCAAATTTCCGAGTTTGAAGTCGAAAATTTGCTAGGAAAAAAAAAGAAAACTCAGAAAATTTGATATTTTTCTAGTATTTGTTTAAAGATTTTTTTTTTTTTAATGTGTGGAAATTTCTAAGTTTTAAAAAGTCAAATTTGCTACAATGTCAAAAGTCAACAATTTTCTAGAAAAAAATGTGATCTGAGAAACTCCAAACGAAATTTTGGAATTTGTCAGTTCCAAAAAGTTCCAGTTTTTTTATGCACAGAATCCGCAAATCTCGGTTTTGCAAGTAAAGAAATACTTGCAAAAGTATTTTGCAATACCTTTGCAAAAATAGTATTGCTGAAAAGTAATACTATTTTGCAAAACTAAGTGATAGTTCAATACCTTACTTGAATAAGTGAGGTATTGATACCTCACTTATTCAAATTATTTTTTGGCAAATCGCTACAACTGAGCTTAAGTACGTCCTAATTTTATTCATATTATTTTTTGGTATTTTCTGCCAGTTTTACAATTGTCTTAATATTTATAATTTTTTTTCCCCAAACTTAATCTAATTTTTTGTTGCATCATTTATCAGCCTGTGATGTTGTGAAGCACTTTGGACAGCTGAGGTTTTTGACATAAATCCATTTTGACTTGACTTCATCAGTATCAATCTAATAGTAACGATATTTGATGCTAAATATTGCTAAAAAAAATTTCCTAGCTTTTTTTGTTCTTGTCTTGTATTTTTTTGGGCAATACTAACCATTAAAGCACCTTTGGGAAAACAAACCAAATAAATCCATGTAGCCCTTTTTATAAATCTGGTTTGATGACAGTTGAACACGTTAAAACTACTAGTTAGTATTTTTTCTGTTTTTGCTTAAAAACTCAGAACTGCCATCATTTTCTGTCTTTACATGCAACCCAACAGTGTGGGTTTTAAATTAAGAATTACATCCCCCAATGCATCACACATTAGTGGAGAGAAAAGGAAAAAAAGCAAAAGTGAATCAAAATTGGTGAATCGGACCTAAAAAAAACAAGAAGCAGAAATCGTCTCAACAGAGAACAACGTAATAGTCTGAGTGTTTTCAGGTTTGAAGCATTAGGAATATTTTTTTGCTTTTCCATTTTGAATAAAAGCAGCAATTTTAGCCCGTATCTACTAGATACACACAGCCACACAAAACACGCATTTAAGTCACATTCAACTAGATAAGGAATCTGAAAAACACCAGTAAAACAGCGAGGGAATGGCCCTGCATCAAACCCTGAGTTATTTTCATCAAATTACTGAATTAGTCAAGATTCTGACACAGGACCACATATCTAACGCACTGATGCAAACACCCATTAAAATGTCAATAATCTGGAGCAGTGCATTTTGAATCTTTTTATTTGATAATTTTGTCATTCTTGCAGGACTCATTCGGTCCCACAATACAAACAACTGATTCATAAACACACGTACAGACAGTTTTAGCATAAATCTTGCCTCAGATTGCTAAGTGCTTTTGAGCGGATAATTGCAGTGCGTGCATTACCGGACAAACAATACTCCCCGACTAGCTGCATTTAAAGAAGAGTAAACATTTTAGATGAAGCGTCCAGTGCTGAAGAGTTGCAGAGGTGAAAGGCCTGCAGCGAAATATGCTTCATGGAGGAGTTACTGCATGCTTGTAATTATCTCGCACCGACCTAAAGCTATATTTCACGTGAATTTTATCTTCACATGTCAACATCGGCAGAGATTATATACATCTCCTTGGCTGTTTCATGTTAGCAGCCAGATTTATTAACCCGCCTTGGTAAAGATGTTTAAAAACTCTGAAGACTTCATCACACACTGACAAGTCTCTATTCATGCTGTATGTTGGTTTTTTTTTTATTAAGACTCATTGGTAAAATCTCTAAAAATTCTCCTCTATTTTATCCTTCTTTAAGTTGAACAGTTTCTAGGAACTTCTGTTTTTGTTGCACTGGGGAATAAATATGACGCGACACATTGTATTTTCTTCTAATGGCTGCCTGCACCGAGGGATGGATGGTAAGGAAAATTAAAATGAAAAAAAAAAAAAAAGGTATATAACCTCAAGAATGGCATCTTCTTGGAGTTCCCATGACAACCACCAAATGCTAACATATCATGCTAACATGAGAGGTTTGCTGTTGGGATGAGAATTAACCTCAGGCAGGTCTGCTTTGAAACGGGAAACCGAGTAGTAGAGTCATGCTAAGAAAATAAAAATAACAGAATAAAATTACAAGAGTAAAGTCCTATTATGAGAAGAAACTCATACAAGAATAAAGTTGTAGTATTAGAAGAATAAAGTTGTTATATTACAGAGAACTCTGACAGCGCGGTTGTAACACTGCTTTTCCACATTGGACTTCTACAAATACTACGACCTTATTCTGATAATATTACTTTATTCTTGCACTGTTACGACTTTATTCTCATATTTTGACTTTACGGTTTTCTTCTCGCAAGCTTCTGTGAATATTTTCTTAATGCGACTCAGTCATAGAAAATTAGCTCATGCTGATTGTTAAGTAAAGTGGGGATCTGTGATACTGCGGGTCTGTTTTTCCTTCTAAATAATCAGGTGGACTCCATTCCTCGTAAAGTGAAAATGTGTCATTCATTTGGTTTTTAAATCAGAATATTGGTCCAAAATCAGCCTTTTCCTCCAAAATCCTGTAAAAAAACCTGTGGGATGATTACAGAATATGAGAAAAGACCAAAGTTTCTGGATGATTGTTGTCATAAAATGGACTTAGTAGAAAACTAAGTGCTTTATTAAAATCTTTAAATCTTTTTAACACATATTTACCAAGGGCTGCTAATAAATGTGGAAGGCATTATATGTGTTGTAACTTGCAATTAAATTTTGTTCATTTTTTTGTCTTCTAACCAGGTATCTGCATTCACCCCCCATGTAGTTTGGATTAAGAGAAGGTCAAAGGTCGGTGAGGGCAGATAAGATCTACGAAACAGATTAAACGCATCTGCAAACAAATCGGTTTTCACGTTTTTTTCCACCTAAAGCTTTTGTTCGGACGCTCTGAGCTACATTTACTCCCTTCTTCATAAAAGAGTTTCATTTTCTGGTGTGCAAAGAGACAAACTGTGTTCTGAGTCAAAGATGGAGTGAGGGAAAGAGAAAGAGTGCAGAGGAAGAGGAGGAGGGAGGAAGAATGTCAGTCCAAAGTAAGCACTGGGAAGTTTCACTTTGAGTTCTACAATAACCAACATATGATGGTTAACTGGTTTCTACAAAAAAAAAAAAAAAGGAAACAGACTCATCTTTAAACGGTGGAGAGTTGGAAACAGAATTTGAGTACACAGAAAGGCTACTTTTATTGTAATACGATCATAAAATTGTTTAATTAATGAGAAAATGAACAAAGTAACGGCCAATCTGCCTAGTCAAGGTCTGTGGCTGGGGAAAGAGGAGTGAGGTCATCCCTGGAGGAGGGTGGATGATTGGCTGCGCGCTCAGTCAGAGGAGATATCGGGCTTTGGGGCATCTTGGCCGGCCTCCGCCTCCACAGCGGCGGGTGAGGGTGGGGGCGAACACGGGGAGTCGGTCTGCTCCTCTTCGTCGCCGTCGTCAGAGGTCCTCCTGATCTCCCCGGCTCCCTCGACAGTGCCCTCCCCTCGCAGGTGGTAGGCGGCCAGAGACTCCTCCAGCACTGTGCGATACTGCCCCCGGTGGTGGAGACGGAACTGCCGCAGAGCCTCCATCAGATGAGCTGCTGTGCTGCCACCTCCCTCCTCACTCTCCTCCTCATCCTCCTCCTCCTCTCCTCCCCCCTGAGGTGACACGCCAGCGTCAGACACTGCAGACAGCCTCCATGTTCAAACACATTAACGCATTCATTTCATCCAACAAGCAGGCACACAACAGCTGATTTAGTTGGGACTCGGTGTGGTGCTTTAGCTGGGAGAGGGGGCAGCCCGGAGGAAAGCAAAAGATTTTCCTCACACACACTTTTCATCAAAGTGAAGTCATCGATGTAATGATTGTACATGTGCATCAAAAAGTTCATTTGCAGTTCAATTCAAAAATCGAAAATAAGTTTCTTCTACTTTTCGTGCTAAAGCCGTTGTTGTTTATTTTTAATTGTATATAACATGAACTGGACGACTCAGAAAATGTATTGTAAATATTTGCATGCACTGCAAAAACAGAATATCTTACCAAGTATTTTTGGTCTAGTTTCTAGTGCAAATATCAACTAACTTAGAAGTAAGTTTTTAGCTGGATATAGAGGCTTTTTAAAACTAATAATTCCTTAATAATGTTGAAAAAGTACTTGTTGTGCTGGCAGATAAATTCATTTATAACCAGGGAAAAATTTCATATTCTAAGTGAAATAATCTGCCAATGGATCTAGTACTTTTGTATCAATGTTAAGGAATTATTTACTTAAAATAAACCTGTATATATTGTTAAAAATTTACTTTTAAGTTAATTTGTCTTATTTAAAGTATATTAAGACTTTTGCACTGGAAACAAGCCCAAAAATACTTGGTTAAGATTTTGTGTTTTTGCAGTGGGCAAGTGGATGTATATGTATAGTTTTCTCTGATACATTTTTACCAATTATGCCGTAAAAACACAAAATCTTACCAAGTAAATTTGGACTCAATTATAGCGCAAATATCTTGTTACACTTGAAATAAGTAAAAACGAACTTACAAGTATCTTTTCACCAAGATATTAAGGCTTGTTTTAAGTAAATAATCCCCTAATATTAATTAAAAAGTGCTTGTTCTAGTGGCAGGTAAATTTAACAAGACAATTTCCCATATTATAGGTGAAATAATCTGCCAATGGAAGAAGTATTTTTTTCAAGGAATTGTTTTCTTAAAACAAGCTTCTATATCTTGACGATAAGTTACTTTTAAATTAGTTTCTTAATTCAAGTTTACTACCATATTTACTAGAAACAAAAATAAAAATACTTTGTAAGAATATGTGTTTTTGCAGGAGAAGGGGTATAATATGCATTTTTTTTTTCCTTTTTATATGACTCAAAATAAAATAGCAAACTTCCAAGCTTCCATGTTGGCTATTCACAGAGCACTGTATCCAAGTATATTAATAGAAGGTTCAGTGAAAGGAAAAACTGAAGTAGAAAAAAGTGCACATGTAACAGGATTGTGAAGCAAAACCTAATCGAGTGTGGAAGAAAAGTAGGTTTTTGGGGAACCGAATTATCACCAGCTGCCGTTGGCCTTATAAACAAAAAAAAAAAAAAAAAAAAAAAAAAAAAGTCAGCGCAGCCGTTTGTCAGGAAACTTTAGAGAAGTCGATTGGGCAATAAACACGCCTGATCTAAACCCCAAAGATAATTTATGCATAAGAGGAAGATGAGTAATTCATTGTAGAGGCCAGACCTAAAACGTATTGTTTTTGTACACTGTCCAGCATTTTCCAAAATGGGTTTTCTTCCAATAAAACTCCCATTAATATTCTGCTCTAACAGTTTTCTACTCGATGCTACAACATAGCATTTCTGCATCAAACAAACAAAAAAAAAACTATATTTAAATGAATTTTGTGTTTTCTTTGGCTAAAAGTCAAAAGTTAGAATAACAGAAATAAATGTAATGTGTGAAGTAGATTATCAACATAAATGAATTTGTTTCACTAAATTAATTAAATGCACTACACAATGAATGTAGATTTTGCCTGTTGTATGTTGTTAATATAAAGTTGACCCAAACGACATCTAATTTTGCAAATTAAAAACCAGACCATCTTTTTATTTTTGCTTGTCTCTATATCACCATCAGAATACAAAAAAATATTAGAATCAAAACGCCAGAAGATAATTTAAACCTCATCTTGTCACACACCGACTCTTTCAGGAGAAAGAATCTGTCTTGGAAATATTTTCCGTCATTTTCATCCATTTTTTTTCCTTTCGATAGAAAACACACCTGGTCTAATGGCTCAGTGTTTGCCCATGTCTATTTCCTGGGTGAAGTCAATAACAGAGATATTGCTCCAATTAACTGATTACTTTCTTTGTTTCCCCTCACGGGAAGTACTGTTGGCTGCCATGTTTACCCATGTCTGCTTCCTACCTCTGCTTTTAATTCAACGTTCTCATAAAAAGCACTCCTGTGTTTAGTTGGTTACTTTTATCTGACACAGGCATTGCTGCACCACAGATTGCAGTCCTGCATGTTTTTTCCTGTCTTATTCCCTCTTTCAAGCACCCAGTGAAAAACTGCAGATAAAAGTTTATGCTGCACATTTCTTCCTGTTAGAAAAGAGGCTTCTTACTGTCACCACATGCTTTATGTTGATAAAAACACAACTGGCACTCTAACTGAATGAAGTAAGGTTTTTAGAAACTCATTTTCTTAAATATGCCACTTGTTTTCAGCGGAGTTGGTTTTAACTCATGGTGTACCAGTACACAAAAATCCATGTTCGATACATACTTTTGTTTTAAAGTCATAGTTTTGCATGTTTTTGGTTCGCATCAGTCCAGAGAAACAAAAACTGGTCATTACAAAACTGACAGGAGATTTGTTTTGACTACATAACAATAAAACCATTTGAAAATGGTCAGCAACGTTTAAGATTTCTTTTTAATACAACCGTGCAGACATTTGAGAATAAAACAAGTCGAAATCACTTTAGAGCTGTTTTGATAGTTAGACAGTTCAGTTTACTAGATGTTCTTAAATGGGCCGTAAAAACAAAGCTGTTGAGAAATCCCTTCTGGTCAGAGGGTCTAGAAACGGCACCAGTGAGTTGCTGCGTCTCGAGTCGGACGCCGTGCAGCGTTTTGGACGGGCTGAATGCTCCATGAAGCTGAATTTGGACTTTAGCTGATTCAAGAAGCGTACGCTGACAAAGTTGTGTTTCGGTTCACTTTCTTTCTCCGCTGGAGCTGCATGAAAATCCTTAATATTCCCAGATAGCTGAGCTGAACCTTAGCTAAATGATAGCTGTTTAGCTCAGAGAGGACTCTCTGTTTTGTTTTGGTGCAACTTTTTGCAATGTGCACTTAGTTCCACATACAAACGATGTTCTAAACAATAAAACGTATTTCCTAGGTACAGATAATTACCGAGCAGACACAGAACATTTTTAGCACAAATATCTGCACTGATACACCCCAGTAGAAGCACTTTCAGTTTATATCAAGACATTGCTTAGAATTTTTGTGTTTTGTGGACTTAGGTGAGAGCTAAAAGACTCTAAAGATGTTGTACTGGTCCGACAAGACTGATGATGGTGAACCAAACGGCAAAAACATTCAAAGTGTTCCCAACAACCGACCGTCAGCTCAGAGTGTCACGACCTTCATGTTGATTGTAAATGAAAGATTCAGAAGGTGTACAAAGGACTTTGTGCGCGTTTTGTTTCAATGTCGAACAGAAAAGTGAGACAGATGATTTAATTTCACCCGTTTTCGTTCAAATCTCAATCAGATTGCATCACAAACACACAGCACACACACAGATGGATGTCCTGTTTTGTGTGTGTGTGTGTTTGGAGGGTGTGGAGCTGGGAGGTAATTTAGAAAACATTAAACTCACCCCTTCCTCTTCTCTGTGAGGGTTCAGTTTGTTGTACACCGCCTCGATAACACTGCGTCTGCAAACAGAAAACAAGCACACACACACATCGGTCCCTGGGGAAGAGCCCAACATAATGCAGTCGCTGTTCATTTTTCACTAATGTGTATTGATTGAGAGGTTAATGGAAGTAAAACTCTCAGTTGAAAATGCGGCGCAGAGTCATTTTTGACCCATGTTCTGCTCAGAATGACAACCGCTTTGTTTATCTGCTTATCGCTTGGCTTTTTACCTAAATCATCAAGAAACGACAAACGTGCTGATGCAAAACCTTCAGTTTTAAACATCCTTTGAATTTTTTAAACACTTTTGTCATGTTGAAACCGCAGACTTCAATGCATGTTACTAGGATGTTTTGTGATAAACCGGCACAAGGTAGTGCTTAATTCTGAAGTGGAAGGCAAAGTGTTGGTTCAGGTGGGGAGAATATAGGTGCACACCACATTTCTCAGACTTTTATTCACAAAAGAAGTGGAAGATTGAACTGGAAGACATTTTCAATATCCAAAATAAAGAAATAAAACAATGTAAAACAAATAAAATGAATTATGAAGTCTTTGTCTTTCAAATAAGGGTTTGTTGAGACCAAAACACCAGACTGAAGACTTTCATGATTCAGTTTTTGGTAAAAAAGACTCAATTGAGTTTCTTCTGATTTATCATGCGATTAATTGGTTTATTGTTTATTGTGACAGGCCTATTCTACAGCATGTATTATTAACTGGATGCATTAGCAAAAATACATGCATATACGCTAGCTGGTGTTTTGAAAAGTCTAGATAATTCATTGTTTATTCATCAATTTGAGGACAAGTTTCTCAGTAATCCAACCTAAAACAGTCAAGGTTCCATCCATTCCTGATCTGCTGTGTGCGTTCATAACATGCAGTTCAGTTATATTTACTTGCTGGCCAGGCCTCCACCAGGCGGAAGGTTAGGGATGTTTTCTGAGGCAATGTTCCTTAGGACAGACACCAGGTCGGGGACTCCCTCCTCCCCACAGTTTCCCAGCAGCTCTGCAAGCAAAAGAAGCAGAATGGACACAGTAAGGCCAGATGTTGTGGCCATTTTACTGAGGTTATATCGCACAAGTCAGGAGTACGATTTAGCCCCCAGCAATTCCCTATGAAGGCTAATCAATCAATCAAACAATAAGCGAAAGAAATTGGTTTGTGCCACTCAAAAAAGTCTGTGTTAAATTGATGTTTAGAAAAATACTTGCTGCCAGTGAAGTTTGGTATCGTAGGCTGATTTTTTACTTATTTCTGTTTAAACACCATCAGCTCAAAATTTCTCAGCAGAATGTTCTTATTCGTTATCAGTAGGGCTGCAACGTTTCCTCCATTTGAGGAATTCCTGAAGTAATAATTGATTACCTCAATTATTACAATTCCTCAAGGAAAACCGATCTGCCTCGAATCTTTGTTAAAGTATGTTTTATTATCTAGCGCACCGTGTTCTGGCCGGGTCATTATTTGTGTTGGGCAGCGTTATCACGTCCGCCTATGTGTTATTGCCAAGTACTAGCAGCACAACGTCCAATTTTCAAGTTTGGTCTGGGTGGATTTTATTGATTGATGATAATGTCTGGGTTTTTGTTGTTTTTCAGGGGATGAATCCTCAAACTGACTGACGGGATGCTTGGAGTACGGCAGCCTCTCTCCTCCTAGACCTGCTGGTTCAGAGCGAACGGCGGGCAAGAGGTGAGCAGACGGGCTGAAACCTGCGGGCGGCTGCACTGCAGTTGATCAACGGACAAAATTCCCATTGCAACAAATGGGTGGCAATACATAGCTGGTAGATGTGTGTCTGTGTGTGACGAACGAAAGCAATTAAAGCAGTACTTTTTACTTAAAGTTTTTAAAATGTATTCAATTATGTGAATAGTCACTTTGTTGCTGTATTTTTTACGTCGATGATTGAGTGTAGAGTCAGCAATAGTTAGCAGAGTGGTTTAAAACATGTACAGTTTAAAATAACGTGCGTCTGTTTGAAATGCTGACCCTCAACACGCGTTTCTAGATATTTATCCAATTCTTCTTCTTTTTTCATGGCCTCCTCTGAGATCTTCGGCGCTCCGGGCAAACACACCAACACCACGCTCATGTTGTCTCTGCTTCCCTGCAGAAAACACAGACAGAGAGAAGACAACTCAGCTTCATGGCAAAGTTTGCACAATGCAAATGCAAACACAAAACTTTAATAACAGGGTTTTGGTTCACTGAACCCGGCGAGGAGTTTTCTCTGCTCGTACGGAAAATAAAACAAAGCAGAACCTGAGAATGTGAGGCAATAAACATCAGGAGACAAAATGTTCTGTCTAAGACACGAGTTAATCCAGTTTTTCCTAATTGCGATTTTGGCTTTTCACAGGTTATAAAAACAACAAAGACGAGATGCTCTTCTAAATGCTGTTTTGCAACGTTACTCTTGTTTTGTCTTGCCTCACAAATCCGACGTGGCTTCCTTCTTAGCAGTGGCATGCAGCGGCAACCCCTCCCTGAAGCCGGCGTTTAATCCGTGCCAGGCTGTGGCACGTTTTGAGAGCTACAATTAAATTTGCATGGAAGTGCCACGCTTTACTGTAACGACCATCATAAATGACTACAGCTGCATAAAATCTCCTATGAATTCAGTACAGACAGTTTAAAGAGGAGTGGCAAAAGCAAATGAGGTGGATTAGCAGTGATTGCAAACGACTGGGGTGGTGTGGAATATTGTCTCTAATGTCTGGATGTTCAGCTGTTAGCATGTCAGGACAGTCGTGAGAGCGTCGTACAGCAACAGTCTTCAGTCAGAAGCCTTTTCAGATTAGTTGCGACATTGACTGCTAGCAGAGATCCTTCCACCATCCACAATTCATTGAAAATACTTGGATCATACAAGTTAACATTTAATTTCCCGTTGGAATAAATGAAGCATTTTTGAGTAACAGAATTTGTTTTATTATTGAGCAAAACAATTTAGATTTTTTTTTTTTAATTTCACATCTTTTCCATTAACTTAATGAATTACACCGCAAAGACAGGAGGAACGAGAGAGGAACCATTCAGGCTTTCACTGGTCAATACCAAAAACTGTCAAATTTTCTTAGCCTCTTAAACAAAAATTATTTGTTTAAAGATTTATGATTAAGGTTGTAGTTTTGAATAAAACAAAAAATGAAGGTGTTGCAGAATTACCTGCATGTTTGTCAACTAGTTTACAGACCAAAAACAAGAATAAAAATGGGGATTTATTAGTTTTTACACCAGCTGATAATCAAACAAAAAAACATCAGAAATCTAGCCAACTTCTAGATTTGATTATTACACTTAATTATATCTCATATTTATGTCAACACTTAAATTATTTGAGATTAAGTTGCTTTTTTTTCTAAGGAGTTTCATTTTGTTTTTCTGTGAAAACCCAATTAAAAAAAAGAGGAAACTAGAAGAATCCTGTGGTTTTAAATGTTGCTCTTATGTCTTTTTTATATTACAGTTCTTAAAGATCAATGAGAATCAAAATGTGAGAGCTTTTCAAAAACCGGAAATCCTAACTTGTCGACAAAGTTTGAAAAAGTAAATGTTGATATGCTGTAGAGATGTGGACCGGTTATTTATTTTTTACCTGTAGTTTTATAATGAAAAGCTTCTGGGATGTCTTTCAATGTTTCAAAGTGTTCAAGATAATAAATACACAAACTAGACATCATCATAATTGTCTTTTTCAAGTCAAACAGCGACCGAAGATGGAGCCCAAAGGCAGCAAAAAAAAAAAAAACACAAAAAGAAACATCCAAAGGAGTCGACTTCTCACTGAATGACTCGGTGTGGTCACAGTAGATTTCT
The DNA here is from genome assembly GCA_010277075.1 of Poeciliopsis retropinna. NCBI lineage: Eukaryota > Metazoa > Chordata > Actinopteri > Cyprinodontiformes > Poeciliidae > Poeciliopsis > Poeciliopsis retropinna. Next base: position 2,176,482 of record VMRM01000023.1, read on the forward strand.
GAAGGTGTCCAGTTTCACATACATCACAAAAGGTAGCGACAGCAGAGCAGATTTATGCCTGTGTGGCTGATACTTAAGATAACCCATCCAGTAAGGTAAAAATGACTGGTCTGCTGTACGCTGGCTGCTTCTTGCAGAGCCCAGGACGCAACGCTAAAGACACGTGGACAGTGAAATGTCCAAGATGTGGACAGGAACGAGGAAGAACAGGAGCCAGTTGGTGTATATATTTTAAGCCTCCTCCCAGATAGCTCGGTTAATAAACAAACTGTTTATTTCCGGAAGATTCCCGTTTTTAGGATTATTAAATAAGGAGGTAAGGCCCGATGGAAACCTATGCAAATGATTTTCGACATAAACTTTTAACCCAAAACACTGACTTGTAAAAGAATTCATACTTTTCACTGGGGCTGAAACGATTCCTCGAGTGATTTGAGCAGCTCGATTATTAAAAATTTCTCAAGGAAAATTTCTCTGCCTTGAAGCTTTGTTAAATTAGGGATGCAAGCAATTAATAAATGTATGACTAATTGTCTATTAAAATGAGTTCCAATCAATTAAATCACTTCCGCTAAGACCTTCATTCAGAGTTGTAGTTTGGTCACCATACAGCAGAGGGTCATCCTTAAACAAAGCCAGTTACTACAGGAGTCAAGATGGCGGCGCCATACCAGAATAAGAAAGAGAAACAGTCCAAACAGAATCAAAATGCACTTTATGAGGTTTTTGAAATACAAAGACTCAACAATATTCTGAAGTTTCACCTTATTGGTGCTTCATGGCGGAGCATTGCAACATGATGGACACTATGCCAATATAAGCAAGGTTGATTTTAAGGGCTGTTAATGACGCAGTTTTAACATTTCCTCAAGACCAACCACTTACTGTTTCTGAGTGAATATGTATCTGATCATGAGAAATTGTTTCACATATTTTATCCTGTTCAGTTTTTACTTTCCTATTCAGCAATCTAAGTTGATGAATAGAGAAGTTGCTGTTTTGTTACATTTTATAAATATGTGTAAGTTTATTAGTGAGAGAATCGAAATTTTCAGCTTTTTTTGGTCAGTATTTAATACACCTGAGAACAAAAGTTTAAAAAAAAAAAAAAATTACTGATGTATTTTTTCAACTAACTGAACATATAAAAAATGTAGCTCTTTATGTAGATGGTGGGTCTTTTAGACCCAACAAGTCTTTTACTTTGTGCGCGGACTGATGCGGTCGCCCTGACCCCGTGTGCTTTTACCAGGTTTTTTTTGGTTTTGTTTGGTTTTGGAAATTGGTGGTCTGATGGGAAAAACCCCCCGCTTCCCTATTGACCCATTGTGATATTTTTTGCGCTGCTCTTGAGGCTTGTAAATCCAAATTAAAACTCTGCAACAAAAACAGTAAACAAAACGGAACAAAAACCAACCAAACCTACACATAAAGTGGATTACGGGGCTCTGTAACAAAAAATATTAATGATTAGAATATAAATGATCAAGCTCATAATAAGGCGATGAATTAATTGTTGAAGAGAAAGCAAAGCACTGTATTCAATAGGAGCAGATACTAATTATTAAAAATGTCTTACCTTATGAAGACAGGTGTCCACCACCGAGTTACAGATCTTTTCCAGGTCTTCACAAACCAATAGTCGTGATCGTACAAAATCGCACAGCTCTTCGTTGGACATGACGTCCCAGATTCCGTCGCACGCCAGAACCACAAACTCGTCTCCTTCGGCCGCCCGCTCCAACACGCACACCTCCGGCTCCGGGCTCACCAGCTGCTCCGTGGGGCCCTTACCATCCACACATTTGTAGTCGTAGTCCCCGAGAGCTCGTGACACTGCCAGGGAGCCGTTTACCCTCTGGATCATGACCGAGCCGCCGGCATTCTGGATGCGCTCCTTTTCACGGGGGTTGCAGGGCTTGTGGTCCTGAGTGGAGAAGCCCACCTTTCCGTCTCGACAACAGCACGGCCCGCGAGTCGCCGCAGTTAATGAAGTAGAGGTGAGTGGGGCTGAGCAGCACGCACACGGCTGTCGACCCGCTGCGGTCCAGGCCCTGCCGCAGGTCGGTGAAGTTGCGCATGTATTCGTCAATGTTCAGAAAGCCCGAGCGGATCCCGTCCTTCACGCCCTCCACGGACCCCGGCCCCGATCCGAACTCGGCGCCTCCCGACAGGATGTGCTCCAGCAGGTGCCCGGAGCAGTAGTTGGCGACCCGCGAGCCGGCGTGGCCGTCGTAAACGGCGAAGAAAGACCAGTCGGTGAGTCCATGGGGCAGGCCCACCACCGCCGTGTGGGCGTCCTCCATTTCCACCCGCCAGCCCTGCATGGAGCTCAGACCGTAGCGTAGCCCGTTTCCGTCGCCGTGGGCGCTGTGCTTCTCCGTCTTCGGCTTGTCCAGGAACGCACCCATCGCTGCCTACAACTGGAGAACGAAGCAGAAAAACGGTGAAAAAAACTTTTATACGATCACCTGCAAAGAAATGATTTAAAATCAGACTCAGTTTCACTGTTGTGCCATAAACATACATGAACAAAGCGATTACTTTAGCAATACATTATTCTGATGATTAACTGATTAAAAAATTAGCACATTCTCCAGATTTGTCTTTGACAAACTCTTTATACAATGTTTGAAAAAGATTATGCAAACAAATCATTCAAGTCCTTTCTTTAGAAAAAAAAAAGTAAACATTTTATTGCCAGAAATGCAATAATAATAAAGCATTCCTTTCATGTACGCTTGATTAATTGCAGCAAAGGATGAATCTGCAGCTACAAAAATACTTCCAACGTAAACAAGTGGAAAGCTCAGCCTTTTCTACTTGACTTAACATCAATACAGTGTTAAGTGCATTGATTATTTTTGGGATAATTGGCTAACAAGAGGAGATTTTTTTTTTATTATTATTATTATTATTTTTAACATAATTTGCACCTAGTGAAGCTGAAACTGCCTCTACAGTTTTGGGTATATTACAGACAAAGGTTCTTTTTATTTATATTTTTTATCTTAAATCAAAAATATGTATATCTTTCGTACAGCTTTGGCTTAATTGCTGTACTTTCCAGCAAATGGCCTTTTTTTGAGTCTGTATACTCCCGTTACTCGATTATGAAACTAATTGACAATTATTTCCATTATCGATTCGTCACAACTAATACGATGAATCGGTTCAGCGATATACAATTTTTAGACTGGTAGAATATCAAGTAGATATGTGCTTCAGTGAATTTCATGCATTGCTCTTATCCTAAATGCTGCTACTTCCCCATCTGAACATCACAGAATAAAATCTTTCTGCTCTGAACCGTCTAAACTGCTTAAAATTATTTACAATCCAAAAATTCTTATCCTTTAAATCACGCCTGCTTCGTGATTTATATATATTTTTTTGTGTTCTTAAATCACCCTCTAGGAGTGGCTTTCCGAAGAACATCACAGATTTTGTCTGGACACCTTTAGCCCTCGTGTCCTGTTCTCTGTCAAAATGATTGTGGATTTCTGGGCTCCGTTAAAGCAGATTCATGACTGGAAATGTTTCCACTGTGTGATTTATTGTCCAGGTATGTGACTTATATAATCATCTCGATGGTTAAAAAAAAAAAAAAAAAAGATTCTCAGTTATTACTTGAGGCAACTTCAGGGTTTTTAAAGAATTGAGGACAGCAGTGAACATGAACATTATGTTAATTAAGAAAGTTTTGTGATGATTTTTTTTAAAAGTTTCTTCAAGAAAATCCTTAAAAAGTTATCAGTACTTTGACAAATCTGTTGTAAACAAACTTTGCAACAAATATGATTTCTTGGTTTTCTATTTTAATCCATTTCTACATTATCATACATTTGTGTGTAGAATTTTTAGGAAAGAAGTTCATTTATACAATATGGATTAAAAGGTGGAAATGGTGAAGCGCTGTGAATTCCTTCCAGATGAACTGCGGACAGAAGCAGTGATCCTGGCAGCACTGGAGCCGACCTGGAGCACCAGAGGCCCAGAACAATCACACCAGGCAAGAACCTGCAAAGAGGCCCCTTTTGAATTTGGAAATTGCCTCCGTCTCCACAGATAAATTTAAAATGCTGCTCAGAACGTCTGAAACAGACAGAGGGGAGCACAGAAAAACAAACCGGCCTGAGGCTAGATTTCTAAAACTAAATGTTAATAAAACTCTGCCTGAACAAAACAACTGTCTGAATCCCTCTATTTGGGGTTTGTGTGATGATTTACAGCAGCAGTGTCAAACTGAAGGCCTGGGGACCAAATCTGGCCCGCTGTAGCTTTCTATGTGGCCCTCTGGACTCCAGATTACACCAATAAGTCCTTCCAGTTTTTCACAAATCTGCGAAATTCACACAAAATCAACAAATCTCCACATTTTTTTCAGATTTTACTGCAATTTTTTTCAAAATTGGTCAAAAACATTGAGTTTAAGTAACTGCTGTCTCAGCCTCACTTCATGTCAAGTCATAGTCTGCAATTGATAAAGTTACACTCAACATCATACACTAGCGCAAATATCGTAAAAATTCCTAACATTTCTAAATCGGTACCACAAAATCTATCATTTTCATTCCAACGAACACTAAAACAATCAAAATCATGGAGGAACGGCTATTTATTGATAGTTTAATTTGTCAATATATTCTGGCACAACCGGCCCTTTAAGAACATCCAGCGTTTTGATACGGCCCAAAATGAAAATGACTGAAAAACACTACAGGATGTCTTTTTATCTAAGCACCATAGACAGCACAGTATGCAATATGCGCCACCTCATATTCAACTGTCAGGACGTAGTATCAATTATAAAAATATTTTAATAACGTGCATTAAATGACCAGCAAAAGAGAGGAGTTCTTTTTTTGTTTTGCTTGTTTTTGATCAGCAAGTTAAAAGTGATCATTTATCAGACTGAAAATTGTCTAGGGCAGCACAATATTAGAAACTTTCACAATGGTGGAAATATTGTAAATTATTCCAATGAGGATATCAGATGTGATTTGAGTCTTTTTCTCTGCTTCTAATGAGATTTGTGTTTATTGTGAGCATCTGCTGCCAGGAGGCTCCAAGTCTGTGATACATGGAAGATACTAGCTAACAATTATTGCTCTCCAAGCAGTCCTTTGCAATATGAATATCACAAACAATAGTAATAGGATGAATATATATATCCATGATATATTGTTGATTTTAATGCCAGGTGTGGACAGTTGTGCTTAAATATGTCCTCTTGTATCTAAATTGTATCAAATAAAGGTATTCACATCTGGAAAAAAAAAAAAGCTAAAAGCTAATTTAATACTTTTTAAACATACTTTCAGCAACACAATAATAACAGTACAATGTTAACAAAAAAACAATGCTAACAAATCTGAAGAAGAGTCAGAATTTTTCATTCTAAAAATGAGAATCAAATGAATGTGCTCCAGGTGATGTGATTGAGGTTGTGGGTTTGAATCCAGAAGAAAATTACACAATCACAAGACAACTTAATCAAAACATTAACCTATTTTTTTACAGAAGTAAAAAAAAAAAAAAAAAGTTCATCAAAGCAGATTGGTGTGTTTGAAAGCTAATTTCTTTTGGAGTTCTTAGCTTTGAAACATTAACAATTCAAAAATATATTCCTCCTGATCACAATCAAAGTGGGTTTGTGGCAAACTGAAGAAGAATAGTCCAATACACTTTGCCATCCAGTGAGAAAGCCAATAAAAGGTTAGCCCTGAAAAATAATCAAATAAGCAATCAGGGTTTTTGGTATCACTTGTTACCAACTGGTAAAAGTATTTTGTGTTCTACGCAGAAGATTCTTAGAGGCTGCTTGCTTGGCAATACTAAGACCAGGAAAGCTATAAAAAAAAAGTAATAATAATAATAATAATAATAATAAAATCGCCCTGATGAGAGGTTGATTCATCAGAAAGCTTCACTTTCCCCATGAGCATGACTGCGCCATGACAAGCGTGTGCCCAAAAAAGGCCTTTACATGCAGGGAGCGACTCCGGCTGTTTTCTCAGGACGCCGTGTGTGTTTTTGTGTGTGACTGCGCATGTGTGCAACGTCACGGTCTGTGCGCGAGAAAAAGATGCTCTATAAATACGGCAGGTCGGCTTACATTTCATGACCAGCGTGAGACAGCAAGGACGGGCCATTCATACTTCTGCTGCCTTCCTGTCGCACGGTTATAGAAAAAAAGATGTCTCCTCAGGCTCGCCGTTTTAATGTCGCCCCACGTTTTTAGTGTCGTTTAGAAAATGTGGAGCCGCACTCACGTGCAACGTACGAGAGAAAGACAGTTCTGTAACATTGACCAGCTGTGATTCGCTCTAAAAATAAAACAAACACAGTGCTACTGCCTAGCAACCGCCCACCCTACAGTGCAAACATCCAGCCTGAGCTTCATTCAGCAACACCCCCTCCCCACCCTTCTTTCTCCCAAAAGTCTTTCTCTCACACTCCTAAAAAGAGGCGCACACACTCAGCTGCTGGTTAGCTGGAGTTGCATCATCCGCCCGTTGAAGCAGTCGCAGCAGACAGACCCAGAAAGGTGTCAGGCTGGCTGCTAAAAAGACACGGATACTGTGAGGTTTCACTGGCTGCTCACAATACCTTTAGAGCGAGGGGAAATCGCGCGAACACACATGTACAAAGACAAAAACCCCAGAAAAAGCCAGAGGAGAACGAGGAAGGCTCAGTCACTGCTGTCACCAGTGTTGCAACCGCAGGCCGAAACCGACACCAGCGAGCAAAACTGGCGTCCGCCAGAAACAGCATTTCGAGAGAGGACGTCACAGATTACATAATGCTGCAGAGGATCCAAACGCTGCTCCGAAAATACGAGCCGTCGCTGCAAAACTAGTTGAAGCAAAACCGAACGACAGTCATCGACACACCAATAAACTGACATTTAAAACAAACTAACGGCAAATTAAAAAAAAAAAAAAAAAAGACCACAATTTACTTCTTAAAGTTTTCAACATTGTAAGGTACATTTTCTGGAGACAAACAGATGTGTAGGGCAATTCAAAGACAGATTTTAAAAGAATAATAGTAAGCAATAAATCAATTAATCGTATGATAAATTAAAACAAGCTCAATTTCCATTTGCATGATTTATTGTTTTACTCTTTTCACCAAAAACTGGATGACAAAAGTCTTCAGTTTGGTGCTTTGGTCTTTTTTGAAGGGCAAATTTCTTTCCAGACAATCCATAATTCATTTTATTTGTTGTTTTGCTTATTTATTTTGGATATTTAAAATGTGAAATATACACAAAGCAATGCACAAAGCAGAGTTTTGGGGATAATTATTCATCTCTGGTTTACTAGGGATGCACCAATATGAACATTTGAGCCAATAAAAATTTTCCAATATCAATATTTCTGTTATTGCCAATAACCGATATTGCAAATATCTTCCTACCATTTTGACTTGAGATGTAAGTTATTGATTAATGAGTGATCTCATCAATCATTTAACAATTAATTGATGAGCGGCCACTTTTCTCACAAACCTGAGTTTTGTCTTGAGTCAAGATGGCCGACCATCTTTCCATAAAGGTCAAAAATATTTTATAATCTGCTAAATTAAAAAAAAAAAAACAGTTAAATGTTAAGATTACTTTGTGTCAGCTGTATTAATACTGACTGAATTACATTATTAAACTTTGAAATATTTATAAAATCTACAACGTTTTTGGAAGCAGATGTATCTGATACATTGAGCTCAGGGTCACTATGTTTCAAACCAAATGTCCCCTAATTGTTAATATACTCTGGATCATAATTCAAAAGTTATACCATTTTCTTTTGGCAAAACAATAAAATTATTTGTTTTAATCTCTTTAGGTCTAAGGTCTTAAATTCAATATTTTGACTAAAACATCCAATGAAAAATGCCAGATAATTTTGATGTGATCGTGCGGCATTTCGACATGTTTACCCAGTGAAAAGGAACCACATGAATGCAGCATTAAACTAACAACCCCTGGGAAACTGGTGGGATAGTGAGAGGAGACTCAGAGTCACATTTCACCAGCGCATCTGAAGCAGCCCAGGGAGCAGAACATCTTGTTGTGATGTTCTGAATGGTTCTGACATACTGAGAGTTGAATTACTGAAGCAGGAAACCCTGAATTGGCACAAGGTTGTGTGCTTGGTCCTTTGTTTTATGGCAGTTTCATAAATATCTTATTACAAAATGTACTTTAAAAATTTAAACGCAGTCTATTTCTCCTCTCACTTATGTTTGACAGTAGAAACAAAGGATCTTGCCAGACTAATTTATCAATTTTGTATGTTGTAACATTCGGTGCTCACTTTTTCAAAATTAAAGTCATACCTGCATCTCCCAGCGGTAAGGGCAAGTGAATGTAGATCTAGCAAAATTATCTTTAATATAATCTTAAACCTCACAGGAATCCAGCTGCTTCCCAAGACAAGACGACACCCGCAAAAGCTGTTACAAGCCCCAAAACTGCATCATGAAGAAAAAACATTACTCCCAATGGTTAGTATGCATCTTTTAAGACACATTTACAAGAAAGAAGGTCATAAAATATAATTCAGATTACTGCCTGATGTGGAATACTAGTTTCTATTTCTAAAAGAAACCACAATTAAATCTAAGACAGAATATTAGTAGGGACAAGGTTAATCCCAGTTTTCTTTCTTAGCGTAGACATACTAACTCTGACTCTTTGTTTTGTTGATTCATTCATTCTTTTACCTCTCAGTTGTGAGGAACTGCTCTCACGTCAGATGGTACGAAGCAATTTATCAATCACCGCTTATGGGAGGAGGACAAAACCAATTACTTTGGGCGTGTCAAAATTCAGGGACTGCATCCGTTGAAAGCCGCAAACAAAGCTGGTCAAATCCAAAGGCGTCCATCTTTTCCACAGATTTGAAGAGATAACAGGAAATGCGTAGAGGTAAGGCCGAAAATCAATCTGGGGGCAAGATCCTCCAATTATACAGCTGCTCATTTCCGATCTTTGTAGTAGATGAAGGACGCAACTTCCCTGGCCAAAGCAGAGTTACGGATGCAGGCCTGGACTTTGACACACCCTATGAATGATTTTCTGACATGTTCTTGTGTCACTGTTCTTAAAGAGAAATCAGCTACAATCTACAAAGATCTGAAAACCGAGTGACGCATCGGTGCATCTCTACCAGAAGTGCAGTGTGTAAAGATTTGTCAAAACTGAAATGAGGCACACTTGACCTCAATCTAGATTTCCAGCAAGTCTTTACGATCTAACAAATAACTAATTTTATCTGAACGTAAAATCAGTCCTCTGTTCAAGAAGAATTCCAAGATTTGATTATGGGTGAAGAGGCAATGGCAGCAGAGAAACGGTACTTGGCAATAAAAAAAATAAAAATATACTTTAGAAAAAAAAAATCACACAGATTTGTACAATGTGAGCAAAATCAATTCCAAAGAACAGACATTAGTACTCTGAACTCAAAACATAACTGACATTGATAAATCACACATTAAACCTAAAACAATTTTCAGAAACTTAAAAATACCCCTGCATGACATGGAAAACCTTTCACAGAAACCAGTTAAATCTGTGACAGGGACAAAACTGTTGTCAACCTGGCATCTAATGAAGCACTGAAATCCTGCGACGGTGCTCCAACCAAATGACATTACGTAGATAATGTAATTATTGAGACAGGATGTCAGTTTGGACCATTTGACATTTAAGTGACATTTTAAAGGGATTACAGTTTAGTTGCAAGAGTCCAAACAAGCTGATATATATGCATTTAAATGTTTACAGACAGCGAGAATCATAACAGAACTTCAGTTTATACATTTTACTCACTGCAAGGAAAACAAAATAAGTGGCACTTTAACTTTTTAAGCTACGTATTCCAGATTACGCAGCTTGAAGCTTAGTTTGAAATCTAATTTCTGAGTGTAAAGAATCGTCTATTTTTAAAAAAAAATGAATTTCGGAATTAAGTAGAATTTGGTTTTACTTAAAATGTGATCAGATCGTAGCCAATACTCCCACAGGCAGCGAGAACATTTCAGCAGCACAAAGTGCTTTACATTGGTCTGTCACGATCAATAATTTTACTGGAAGGCAAATTGTTCCAGATTTATTGCGATAAATGATAATGTTGTTTTGAGATCATTTTTAAGAATTATTAACGATAATGGTGAAATAATAATGCAATGAGCTTCCAAACGTGAAAAAACGAAATGCAACATTAGATTCCTTTGTTTTTGGAAATCTTAAATCTTCAATAAATAATTATGGGCTGTATTTGTTGCTAAGACAAATACAGCAACAGGTTGCGCAAGTAACCGTGAAAGAGAAGCGGAACGGAGTAGCTGCAAAAGCAGTGAGATCGCAAAATTAATGCAAAGTTTGGATATCGGAGCTAATAGTGGCATCTACTTCGTAATCTGTTTTTAGCTTAGTGGTTTCTGTTCTGTATGTAAAGGATTACCTGAAGAATGAACGCGCAGCATGCAGTGGCGCTCTGTTCTGAGCTGGAAAACGAAGAAGGAATTGAGGGTCGCCATGATGACGATGGCGGATCGATCATTCTTATTAGCGACTGACAACGAGTCTCAGAGACTGAGAGTACGATGAGATCCTGGCAGTCTGAGAGGCAGCTACTCAGAGATCCAAGCAGGTTAGCTGAATGGCGGCGCTGCGCAGCTGCAAGAGGTCGATCACCACGGGGTGAGGCGGAGCCACTCCCCCAGCAGCTAGTAGCAAACAGCTTACAGCCACGGCTAAATCCGGAAGCCAAGGTAGAAAAGCCTAGAGTCCAAAATACTTTTTTTACTCCAAAACGCAGCCACATTATGTCCAAAAGAAAAACATAAGTGCAATCATTTGCATATTGAGAGTCTAGAGGTTGATCATCTCCCCTCTCAGCTCCTGGATCACTGTTGAAACTTTGAGTTTCATGTCAAATCCACATAATTAAATGACAGAAACTAATTTTCTCTCTGCATCTTTGATTCATTTTGTCCAGCTGTAGACAGTTAGACTCTGTCCAATCAGTCAGGTTTTGTGTAGGTGGTGCTTTTAATCAGTTTTCAGGTAATTCAATCCAGGTCTATGGAACACAAAATGTCACTAAAATCACTCTGTCCTTCTAAAATCTTTCAGAAAATTATAAAAGTGCATCGAATCGCATCGAATTGTACCGCCTGCCAAATATGGTGATACATATGTGTCGTGATCAGAACAGCATATATCGTATTGTGAAATTATTGTATTGCTACACCCCTATGATACAGTAATGGAAAGTTTCTATCCTGAGAATAGAAAATATCAATGTTCTTGTTATTAATTAAAGGAAACTCTCCTCAGTGTTTCCCATTGACAGCTGAATCAGATAAGATTATCAGCTATTGAACTCCTCTTGCATCTGCCAACCAGAGCAGACTGATGTCATGCTCTGCTCACCTGTGCACCTAATCGCAATTTGATATACTGGAGAAGGTGAGCAGGGTGGCTGCATTTCAGCACCTCATAATACAAAATTGATGATGACATACGCCATAAACCTTCGCCCTGATGATACTCTGCTGGTGATGTGAAACGGCTCACAGATCCAAGATCAGTTAAGCAAAACAAAAGACTAAAATGGTCAGGTGCAAACTTGGCGTTTAATCAAATAAACGTCTTTTTAGCAAAGATTTTACTTGTCAGAGAATTACATTAGTAAGAGGTTAAGTTTTGTTTTTAAACTTAAAAATGATTTGTAGATATTGAAATTAAGTCTAAAATATATCTCAATAAATTCCTCACACAACTCTTTTGGGTTGCTCTCAGTCTAGTCATCCAACACTTAAGTTCAAGAGTCATTTGGATAGTTGGTTTACTGAGAACAAAAAGATAAATCTGAGTATCATCTGCAGAGGATGATCATGTTATGCCAGTGAATCGTATGACCTGGATGTTACATATGTCAGGTGAATTATAGAGGAACAGTGACAAAGCCCTGTTGGACCCCACAAATTACTTGAGCAGAGAAAATCTTTAAAAGGTAGAATAGAATAAAATATAAAGCGCTTATTGACACCGTATGCAATAAGCCTTGCTGCAAGCACAACTAAATTACTATGACGACATTCGGACATTTCTGTTACAAATATTTCACCTTCCCAAGCTGCATTTTCTTTTGGATACTTTGGAAATGCTCATCGAAAAGAAAAAATTAAATTAGCGAACAGGCAAGTTTTCCACTAAGACTGTGAAGTTACGTTCCACAGAAAAATGTGTGAATAGCTGAGGTTGTAAATCCTTATCTAACCTTCAAAAGATGAATTGTACTCAACCGATTACAACTTTTGAAAGATTCTTGGAAAACAGAGAAAGAAAAACCATGAACAAAGTTCAAGTAGTTTGAGGTTATGATGTAGTTAAGGGCTACACTCAAAGACCATGCATATCAACAACTGTAAAGGCAATGTACCCTGATTCACAAATAAAATCATTTGTAATTTTAGGAAAATAATACAGAAAATGTATGTGTAAACTGCCAATAGGCAATTTTTTACTTTAAACCTTTTGACTATAACAATTTAAAGTTCTATCTTTATAATCCCATTTAGTCTTTTTCTTATGTTTTATTTTCACTGTAATATGATTCTACATTTTATTTACTTATACTGCTTTATGTTTTTATTGCACCAATGTTTTGATTTTGAACCGTAGTTTGTTTTTTTATATATTTGTTTTATTGGAACATACACTATACTTGTGTATAGTGTATGTTCCACTATACACTATACACTGAATCAGTAATGTGTGATTCTCTTGCGAAAAGGAAAACTAAGGTTATTTTTGATTCCATACAGTTTTGTTATTTTCCTTTTCAGACTTCGACATGTATTGGGGATGTAGGAGTTGTTATGGAGAAGGGACCGAGCAAGAACGCTCAAAATGAGGCATGTGTTTAGGCAGGAGAGGCGTTAGCTTAGCACAGCTTACAAGTGACCTGCAAAAATTGACTGCAACAGCGGATTGCACAAGCATCATTTCCATCGGCAAGAAAGAAGCTGACACATTTTTCGTTTTTGACCATCTCCATAGTAATATGCCTGCATCGCTCTACTTAAAGCTAACACACCTCGGTGCAGATGATAAAACAGAAAATCTTTTGTAAAAACCTGCAATTTGATGCTGTGGCGAGTGTCTTCATAGTCCTTATTGTCCTGCAACAATAAGGACTATTGTAGACGTTTCTCTGCTTCGGACACCTGGCTCAAAAATTAGCTCATTAGCAGAGCTCTGTAGAGCTTCACTGCATTTTAAAATTAACAAAATAGCATGTTTTTTAGACTCCTGTACCCAAAATGCACCAGTGACGACATGCTTAGTTAGCTAGAGAAAGGTCTCAATTCCATCAACAATGAAATGTACAACTTATCCTAATGTATAATTTTAAAAAATGCAAGGCAAAATGATTTTATTTGGAGGCAGAATTTGTTAATGGTTATTTTTAAAATGACTGGAATTCATATTGTGCACTAAACAATATGACCTTTGGAAAAAATAAAACAACTATTACCAGTTAATTAAGTTATATTTGTTATGCACATTTTAAAAATCGTTCCTTGAATGAAGATTTTTGGAAAATTACAATTTAGATGGAATTTTGGTTATACAAGTTTCAATGTAATTTGATGCTGTATGAATCAAAATGTCCTTGTTGCTTAAATGTCTTATGCAAATCCTTCATGATGATGATGATGATTATAAGAATAATAATAAAAAAATTATTGCAGAATTGAAATTACAAATCCTGATCTTGATTGATTTTTCTTTTTCTCTGTTAATTCAATGTTTATTTTGACATACAACCTTTGAAAATTTCACAGACACCCATCAGGGGGTGGATTATACTACACTAGATAAATGTACATCATATGCTCTTCGTTAGCATCCCTGCGGAACAGATACAGAAATCCTGCTAAGTTACATGGGAGTATTGTTATAAGCAGTTAACAGAATGATGTACGGCAATAAATAACATCGGGCTGCAAAGCAAACCTCACATGGCCATTATGAGACACTCAAATGACTGAGTCCGCAAACTTGTCATTAGCTTGTTACAGCCAGATTAGTTCATCTGGGACCAGGCCGAACACTTTGTTTCACTTGTGATTGGTTCAATACTCTTGTCAGGTTTACTAACGGTAGCTGAGTCACTCGGAAGTGAAGTTATTTGTACAGGATTTATTTAGGAAGTAGTGTACATGTACGCCAACATCTATGCACAACACGGTTTATTTAGCAATGGCCAAATAGCTGGAGGAATTTGGCGTTTCTGTGCTAAATATCAATCCGCTGAACTCCCCTCTACTCCACTCCACTCCACTTCACGCTGCTCCCTTTGCTCGCAGGCCTACTTTGCTGGTGTGTTAATGTGAGCTAACGTTAGCTAGCGTGCTAACGTTAGCTCCTCTTTGGGTTGTCAAACTCGAGCTAATGACATGCTACTTACCTTTTCTCCTGCGCTGTGCGAGTGAAGTTCCAATCCCGGCTATCTGGCTTCGCTACAAGTTGAAGATATGTCGTTAACCAAGCTACCCACAGAAGTGATGTTAGCCAGCTAGCTGAGTTAATGTTTCCTTATTCTAGAAAAAAAAAAAAAAAAAAAAAAAAAAGATAAATCGAGATTGGCCTCAGTTGAGCGGCGGTAATTCGTTTCTCGGCGGTTCCCTGCTTGGACAGCGTTGATTTTTACGCATGTTGGACGCCAGCTCTTGTCTCTCACAACAGGTGAAGATAAACCGCGATCGCCCCAAAACAAAATATGGAACCTGAGAGTTGGTTATAATATTATACAACACTGACAAATCTAGCACTTTCTTCCATTGAAAGGCCAGAGCTATCCTTCGACTTTGGGTGCTGAACAAGAGGAGGTGCTATTTTTGGCATCTCCTTTGTGATTGGTTGAAGCCTCTGGGCAAAACAACGTTTAATTGGCTGAATCTCATGTCAGTTAGTTCTACCCCTCGCTATTTCACATTTTCATTGGTCTATTAGAAACTTCTTGTGTGTGACGGAAATGCGGGATGCGCTCGTAATGTTTTCGTGTGTACGCCGGAGGATCTCTGAACGGGCGGAGTAAACCTTTAAATAGTGGCTTTCTCCTTCGAGGGCGAAGTCGATTAACTTCATGATGTTGGTCACAAACAAAAACATGTATACGCCACACTGCAGGCGTTTTAGAGAAACATTCGAAAGTTTAAGTTCAAAAGTTGTTCCAGAAAAACTCCCCGTCCTGAAGTAGATAACGAGCGTCCGATCACTTACATGCAGCATGGATTGTATAAGAGGTTTGAAAGAGAGTCTCCACCAGTGATAATGGTTAAATCATAAAATGTGTTTGAAAGAATCTGTAGTAAATCTGAATAATTAAATCCATGTTTGTT
The DNA here is from genome assembly GCA_010277075.1 of Poeciliopsis retropinna. NCBI lineage: Eukaryota > Metazoa > Chordata > Actinopteri > Cyprinodontiformes > Poeciliidae > Poeciliopsis > Poeciliopsis retropinna. The sequence goes on from VMRM01000023.1 coordinate 2,191,911, forward strand.
CCGATTTGTATAATGCGCTTTTCACATTTGTTTCCATCTAAAATATTACTAATGCAAAACAATACACATACAGAAATTACTAAAACCTGGTGAAAAAGGAATTGCCCCTAAATGTAATAACTCATGTCACAGTTGACCTCATGACTGATGACTTGAATGAGTCGTTTGCATATTTGCCCACTTTTCTTTTCAGAATTATTTTAATTCAGTGACACTGGAGGGTTTTCAAGCATGACAGGACTGTTTAAAGTCATGCCAGGGGATGTTAATCGGATTTAACGCTGTAGTCTGAGTAGACCACTAGAAAAACCGTTTTTAAGCTATTCAGAGTCAAACTTGCTGGTCACAAACCGATTAGGGGGACATTTTTCTTCAAGATTTTCTCCTGGAGAGTAAAAATTTATGGATACATCCATAACAGCAAGTCATCCAGGTTATGAAGAATCACAAACCTCAGACTATCACGTTTACCCAGAATGTTCTTTTCCTGAATGCTGCCAGTTTTGCTGCAAATGTAGGAGAACATCAAACCCTTTTTGTCTTATCAGTTAAAGAATATTTTCCTAAAAGTGTATTCATCAAGATATCTTTTTCTTTTTGTTGAATCTTCAACGCAGCTGAAATCAGGTCTGGTCTGAGGTAACTTTTCATCAGAGTGGACAGAAGTCACATGTGATGTACCCCATGGTTCTATCCTGGGGCCCCTTCTATTTAAAATCTACATGCTTCTGCGAGCTCAAATTATAACAAATAATAAGATCAGTTACCTTACGATGTCATCAGGTGACGATGAACCAAATCAAATGTTAAGTAGATGCATAGAACAAACTGCTATAACTTCCTTATGCTAAACAGAAACAAAACTGAAGTTGCCACCTTTGGACCTAAAGAGGAGTCAATATTTTAGATCAGGCCAGAAGTCTGGTGTAATGATGGACTCAGACCTGAAACTTCAGACACAAAGTTGGCCTTCTATTACCTGAAGAACATTTCCAGGATTAAAGGACGAATTTCCCAGGTAGAGAAACTCCTCCATGGCTTTATCTTTAGTGACAAGGGAAACTCGTGTTCTCACTCAAACAAGACAAACTGAGCACATCAGTTTTAAAGTCCTGACACTGGCTCCCTGTAGTTCAGAGAATAGACTATAAATTCATAAATAGCTTAAAATACATTAAAGAACTGATGTCGTTGAATCTACCTTCCAGACCTCTCAGGTCTCCTGGTTCTATCCAGTTTTTATTCTCTTCTAATTTGGAACAAACTTCCAGAAAGCTGCCAAAATACTTAGTATCTTTAAATCAAGGCGAAAAACCTGTTTGTTTGAAGCTTTGATTAATTATAACTGAATCATTGATTTGTTCTAGTCTGGATTATAACTTTTTATTGCTTCTCTTTCTTTTGCCACTGTAATGTAATGTTTCTTTGTGTTATGCTTTGTCCATGTAAAGCTGTCTTAACAAAGTTTTTTGTTGTAAAAAGAACGGTTGAAATAAATCATATGCTGCATTATAACACTAATCTATGAAGCTGATTTTAAGTGAGAGTTTTAATTCAGATTAGACAACACAAGCTGATGAACTGATGCCTTCAGTGTCCTGTGAGATGGTCTTTATCCCCGAGAATATCCAGAACGTAAAGATCACATACGTTTCACTACTGTGAGCAACGTGCAGAAATGCATCCTGGGCTGAATAAAACTGGGTTGCGCAGATTAAGTTATAATATGAGTGCATGTATAAAGATGTTTTGTAAAAGCCCCTGAGTGAAACTGTGTTGTGTGGCCAAAGCGGGGCTTATCCGTTGTCATTTTGTGCTTCTCCCTCAGGATTAGACTTGTGTCTTATTAATGAAAAACTCATCAGATATCAGAACAGCTCCCTGAGGAATGAGTCGGGGTTATGAGACACATGTTAGATAAAGACCTTGAGCGGGTTTATGTGTGTGTGAGCAGAGGAGAGTGGTATTTAATTTTCCAAGATGAGGGATTATCACTGGCAGAATTTGATCATTCCAGCTCTGATCTCAGGATGTTCAATCGCAGCTTATCCCAAATATTAAACTCTCTGTCTTTTGTCCCCCTTTTTCAATCCCAGCCACACAAACGTATTTCCACAGATGCTTACGCCGCTCCAATTACCGAGCTTCTCATTGAGTAAAGTGGCCCGCTGAGCCCACCGTCAGGGGTGTGTGCTGTGCGATTGTTCAACCACCTGGTGACCTCTCAGGATCTGGTGGGGGCAACGGGGGAGAGGGCATCTTAAAGAGGCGGATAAAGAGAGTAAATTAAAAACACACACACACTGTTAAATCTAAATCCAGAACACCACCAACAAGTGGCGCACACACATAAAATCTGATGCTTACATGGATCTGGGTGAGCTTAAACACACCACAGCACACCCACCCTGCTGCTAAATGCCCTGTGATTGTGTCTCAGGCCGGAAGGATAGGGACGTACCAGGCCCTGATCTGCACTCTCATTTTCTGCACCCAGGACAACTGGGTCACATCATTACGGCAATCTTCTGCTTGTTCATTTCCAGCTTTGCAGGGGCTTACAGATACGGATGTATGCCTAGTGGCTAACAAGCATTAAAGGTTAAATGAAAGAACGCCTTTAAGGAAGATTAAAATGATTGGTAGGGTCTTTCGTTAGCCAGATTTACAGGACGTGGCGAAAGAAATGAGCAGTCCCCAAAGATTTGGGATTCTTTGGAGAAAGTTCATGTGCGTTATATTGGGGGGAAAAAATGGATTAATATCAATAAATCTGATTAAATAAGTTTGTGGAAACTTCTGCTGTTTCATTCTAAGTGTTGATTTTTAGGTTTACAGGGTTTTGTTTCCTCAAGCTTCTTTCCGTCTAACGCAGGAAAGCTTTAGATGGAGCTATATCGCCCTCTAGTGGTGGTCAACTGCTTTAATGTCTAGGTAGCAGTTCCAATAGATGATCAACAGGGGGTGTTACTGAGCCGGCTACCTTCACATCCAAGGAGCCATTTTGACCCTCACTCCAGCCAATTAAAGTCTGTTTAGAAATGTGACATGAACTTTTGAGTAAATAAAAATAAAAATAATGTGTTGTCTTCTTTAAAGAATCTCGATGTTATTACTATTTTAGATTTTAAAATAAAGGAAATGGTAAAACGTTTGCAAAAAATAAAAAGAGAGAAAGAAAGAGGAGATGGATGAATACATTAATATCAATAAATCTGTTAAACATTTTATTGTTTTGTTTTCTTACAACACGCCCACCCACAAACCAGAAAGATTAGGAAGTGTTTCAGCGTATGTCTCAATAGTCTGGGCTTTGACTGGGCCACTCTAGAACACAAATATACTTTATTTTAAACCAGTCTTGCTGTAGATCTTGTCTCTTTTTCTTGTCTTTTTCAGCCTCCAATGGGTTTTCCTCCAGGATAGGTCCAATCTTACTGCATGATGCTGCCACCATAAATTTTTATGGCGTGTTAAGGGTTAGGTGCTGCTTTAGTTTTTCTACTTTTTTACATTTAAGACAAAATGTTTTGGTGAACAGTTGTATCTTTTTTTGCAGTGTCCTATTTACGTTTTCAGATGATGGATTGAACAGTTCTCTATATGTAGGAAGCTTATAATATTGCAGCCCAAATTTATACTTTTCAATAACTTTATTTCTGACCTGTCTGCTGTGTTTCTTGATCTTCATGATGTATTTGTTGTCTGATGTTCTTTATCAACCCTCTGAGGATTGAACAGTAACAGCCGTTAATGACAAATTACGCACAAGTTGACTTTTTTCCACCTATAAGAGACAATAGGTTTTATTTTATAGATAAAAGGGGTCTGAATACAGAGACATGTCGCACTTTTCAGATTTCTCTGTGTAAAAAAAACCAAATATGATTTCCTTTCCACTCTGTTAGTTCTCAAGGTTGTTTTCTACATCTTTAGCTATAACTTTAAAAATAACTAACTTGAGGAAGAACTTTAAATATCCTAAATTAAAAATGTCTGGACAGGATTATGAATGCATTTGATTAATTAAATGCTCATGTTTCATGTCTGTGTATGTAATTATTAATGGAAAATATTAATACTCACTTATTAAAGTTCCATGTTTCGTGAGTGTCGTTTAACTTCATCATTTGCTCCTGATGAGTTCACGTTACCTGGGAGAACTGAGGTTAAAAACTCTGCTCCAGGTGAGGCTCGAACTCACAACCTCGGCATTGCTTTGCTGCATACTGTCATATAAGTACCGCGCGCTAACCGATTGCGCCACTGGAGCTTCAGCCGGCACCGACCGGAAATTGGCTTTAAGAATGACCTCACGCGACATCCACATGTCCTTCGGTGTCTGTCTTCTCATCAGTTGACTCAACACAGACCATATAAGGTTGGGGCTTCCGGGTGGTCACACAGTTCAGTGGGATTTTCTCAGAGCGGACTCTGCAGCTGCCTTCAAGCTAAAAGCTAGTAAAAAGCTAAGAGCTAGTAAATAAGAAATAAAACCGGAAAAATAACGTTTCTGTCCGCTAGTTTTGTTTGGAAATTAGCTTCATGTTAATGTCTTAACTGTATTGGAAATTTGTATTCTTTCTTTCTTTCTTTCTTTCTTTCTTTCTTTCTTTCTTTCTTTCTAGCAAATAGAGATTTTAGCATCAAATTTTTAGCATATTTCTTATCAACACACTCATGGTCAGAGGTGGACAGTAATTAAGTTTCATTAATTCAGTTATATTTACTTGAAAAAACTTTTAGGAGTATTTTTACTGCACTCTGCTTTTTACTTTTACTAGAGCAATGTTAGCATGAAGTATCACAATAACTTCTCTGAATGAAGAGCAAACATATATTAACCAAAACTGCATCAAAATATGTTATTTATCTGCATTAATGCTTTCATTTTGGTATTACTTGAGCACAATTAGAAGCTTCTACGCTGTGATCAATTTTAAAAAAAGTTTCAATTACATTTATTTAAAGAAATATATTGTGTGAGTATTGTGTCACTGCTGATTTGTATATTTGAAGTTGCTACACATACTCCGTCTGTGTGTATATGTATAGATTTAGACCCTATTGTTTCAAAGCTGAAAATGGAAAACAAAGTCAACGCCACAAAAAGTGTGCAGACACACTTTGTATGCATGTACAGGATCCTGCAGAGCCTGAGGCAGCTCTGGGCAAGCTGCAAGCTGCAAGCATCATTTGTATTCGAAGAACACGTCGCCTTCTTCATCGCTGTGTCAAATTGTCGTATTTTGTGGGGGGAAATTTTACAAAGTCCAATCACAGACAGACAGGCTGCGGTATGCATCAAGCCTCCCTTCATCTCTCGGGTCTGTCATTTCCCCTGGAGAGCAGCAACAAAGACGCACTATGAGGTGCGGACTGGCTGGTAGATGAGCTGTGATGTCACAGCGACTCAGGAAATGGACACAAAACCTGGCAGCGTTGTGTTTTCCCCCCCGCCCCCCTTTTTATTATTCTCAGCATATTCATAATTCAACACGTGACAGACAGGAAACACTAACAGAAACATTCTGAATGAAGGAGAAGAAATCATGTGACCCGTCGGTCGAAGACATGCCAGTTTCAAAACTCAGAATAGACACACCTGAAGGCTGGACGGGCAACTTCAGGAGGCAACAGAGTAAAACCTGACTGTTTGCTCGTAGGAAAGGAAAAAAGCAGCGCTTCTGATCATATTTTTCCGCCTCTGAAAGTTGCAGGCCTGTTGTCTTGCAAAAGTATTGAAACATGTTGAAGTTTTTCACATGTTGTCATGACAACGGCAAACTTTTAATGCATTTTAACCAACGCAAAGTAATGCAGAATTGTGAAGAGGAAAGAAGACGACCCGTTGGGTTTGTAATTTGTGTGGCTGAAAAGTGTGGCGTGCATTTGAATTCAACCTGGGCAGGAGAGCGCTAACCAGACAAGCAGAGGAGCTGCAGAGATCAGGAGGGAGAAGCAAACAGAGGATATCAAAACTAACACCGTCCATATATGGACGCATGGTGGTGTCCCACTTTGTGTTGGTTTATGACATAAAATCCAAATAAAGTACATTAAAGTTAGCGATATTAACATGACAAATAGTGGAAACTGTTCAAGGGGTTCGATTACTTTTGCAAGGCACTGAAAGTTGCAGCCTTCAGGATCAGTGTGACACGTCCATGCCCTATTTTTATGCAAAGAGGTGCTTCAGTATCCATGTTAGAAATTGGATGTGAAGAAGTTACAGTTTGTAATGAGATATACAAATTATTATACACTGGTTTCTGTGAGAGGCTGATCCCAGCAATGCTTTAGTGGATTTACTTTGACTGTTCCGTAACGCCGTAACCCCATGTTAGCCAGTTTAAAGCAGTAGGTTCTGAAAAAGCTGTTTCGAACTCAGCATAGTGCAGTTTCTTTTTTTCAATGTCAGCTCAGAATATTGGTCTTTTTTTTTTTTTTTAAAGACAAACCCCCATGAAATCCCATCCCACCCCATCTTTATCTACCCTAAAATAACTTTATACAAGCTGATGAAACTTCACAAGAATTCACCATGAAAACAAAAGATCGCACAGAGTCGTGTCGTTATGTCCAGCCATGAAAAACAGGAACAGCACACAGATTCCCTCATGTCACTGGGATAAACACACTCTCAGTCACACACTCACATGCACTCATATACAGCACACAGATGCATCTCAATAAATCAAAACATCATCAAAAAGTCATTCGTTGTGACAAATCGACTCAAAAAGTAAGTCGAATCACAGATTAATTGTGCACAGAAATATATTTCAAGCAATTATTTATGTGAGATTTAATGACTATGGGTTTCAGCTATTATAGTTTTTCCTTCCACTCAACTTTCCAATAAAATACTTGGATATAACCCTCTGAACAGCCAGCTTCAGAGGGTCTATCTAACAAAGAGTCAGCAGTTTTCCATGATAACATAACATTTTGGTGTAATTTTTTGTAAAATTCAAACTTAACGAGTGAATAATAATCTTTAAAACTACGTCTGGTCAAGCATATAATCTAAAAGTTGAGTGGAAGGTAAAAAAAACCAAAATCCTGAATATAAACAGAAACAAATGCTTTAAATATGTCATTGTATGCATATTGAATCTATTAAATATACAGCAGTGGAAAAAATTAAGAGACCAGCCTCTCTGATTTCAGATTTTATAGGTATGTGTTTGAGAAAAATGAGCATTCTTCTTTTATTTTATGAACCATTGACATGTTTTTTTTTTTTTGCAGAATATGAGCAATGGTAATAAAAAACAAAAAAAAAAGATGCAGAGCTTTCAGACCTCAAATAATGCAAAGAAAACAAGTTTATATTAATTTAGAAATAACGTTTTAACTCAGGAAGAGTTCAGAAATCAATATTTGGTGGAAGAACAAAGAGGTTTTTAGTGGGGTTCAGTGCAATGGGCTCTAATTTTTTTTCCAGAGCTGTATATCGGCCTTCTGAATCCTTTTGAATCAAATTCTTGTCATAAAAGAACTTTTCCTTGAGGTTCTAATTTATTGAGACTCGCCTGCGTGAATATGTAGGAGCAAATTCCTAAGGGAGTCAAAAAGACAGGAAGCAGTTATTAGTCAGGCTTGTGTTTCTATTGCATCAAGGCTCATAAACGCCTCGCCGTGTTGCCAGACAGCGTGTTTAATCGTGTTGATGGGTTAAAACTGCGTTTTCAGCTTCCAAAGAACTGAGGATGTATTCAAAGAACAGGTGTGCAGGTGCAGCGTGGAGGTCTGAAAGTCCGAAGGTTGACTGATCAATCGTGGATGACGATGGGGCCCCGCATCCTCAGGCTGGGGTGCGGGTGTGGAGGGGCCAGGACCAGGCCCTGCGGGGGTCCGTGGGAGACCCTGCGCAGGGTGATTTGCTCGCAGGGCTGTCGACAGGCGTGCCTCAGCTGGGAGCGGGACAGCAGCCGTCGCGCCCTCCTGGATGGGAGGAGACGACAGGAGGTATCAGGCAGGAGGAAGAAGAAAAAAATACTGTTGAAATATAAAAAATAATCAGCCACAATATTTACATAAACTTTTTTTGTGTTTCACTGTCTTTATCTAAGAGTAGTTGTACGTAATCATATTCAATAAATTAGAGTAAGGCTCGTTTGTCAGACTACAATCAAAAAGTATTAAACATACTTTTCATTAAGGTTACTTTTAAACATAATTTTTTATTAATTTGATCTTAAATGCCTTGTTTTCATGAACCTTAAGTGGAAAATCATCATAATTAACAGAAATACTAGTTTGAAAAAATCAATCTATGTGAAAAGACTATAAAATGTGTTTTGTCTGGTAAAACGAGTTACTGGAATAAATGAACTTTTAAATTATATTGTAGCTTATTGAAAAAAACTGGATGCATGGATGATGGATGGATGAAAGATAGATGGATGAATGGATGGATGGAAGATGAAAGGATGGATGAAAGATGGATGAATGGATGGATGGATGGATGAATGGATGGATGGAAAGATGGATGGATGGATGGATGGATGAAAGATGAATGGATGGATGGATGAAAGATAGATGGATGGATGGAAGATGAAAGGATGGATGAAAGATGGATGAATGGATGGATGGATGAATGGATGGATGAAAGATAGATGGATGGATGGAGAAAGATATGGATGGATGGATGAAAGATGATGGATGGATGAAAGATGATGGATGGATGGTGATGAATGGATGGATGAAAGATAGATGGATGGATGGAGATGATGAAGGATGGATGGAAGAATGGATGGATGGATGGATGGAAGATAGATGGATGGATGGATGGAAGATGGATGGATGGATGGATGAAAGATGAATGGATGGGTGGATGGATGGATGGATGGATGAAAGATGGATGGATGGATGGATGGATGGAAGATGAAAGGATGGATGAAAGATGGATGAATGGATGAAAGATGAATGGATGGATGGATGGATGGATGAATGGATGAAAGATGAATGGATGGATGGATGAAAGATGGATGAATGGATGGATGGAAGATGGATGAATGGATGGATGAAAGATGGATTGATGGAAGATGAAAGGATGGATGAAAGATGGATGAATGGATGAATGGATGGATGGATGGATGAATGGATGAAAGATGAATGGATGGATGGATGAAAGATGGATGAATGGATGGATGGAAGATGGATGAATGGATGGATGAAAGATGGATGGATGGAAGATGAAAGGATGGATGAAAGATGGATGAATGGATGAAAGATGAATGGATGGATGGACAGATGAATGGATGAAAGATGGATGAATGGATGGATGGAAGATGGATGGATAGGTGGATGATGGATGGATGGATGGATGGATGGATGGATGGATGGATGGATGAAAGATGGATGAATGGATGGATGGAAGATGGATGGATAGGTGGATGATGGATGGATGGATGGATGAAAGATGGACCCATGAATGAAAGATGGACAGATCACTTCTTTTTATTTAGATTCCTAGATTTAAAACATGAATATCAATAAAGAGCTGCCATTTATAAAAAATAAAAGCAATAATCAAATAAAAATGAATAAAAACACTAATAAATCAGCAGTGAACTTGTTTAACTGTTTCCATTCCTATTTTCTAAGTTTCTCCTATTTCCAGGCCAAGTCGTTGTTTGGTTTTGTTTGCTGAGATACAAATAAACAATCATGTTGAATCGCACAAACAGAGAAATCCTTTGTTTAGTTCACATAACTTCATAAAATCTATCATTTTCAGCCCTGAAAGCTGCAGCTGGTGTTGGAAACATTAAAATCAAGCTGAGAAACCAAGACGCTCTTAGCAGCCCACAGCGTCCTGCTGCACTAAACCCAGGAAGGCCGAGGGACACACAGCCAGCCGCAGAACTGAAGGGATTCAATTAGACACAAATGAAAAGTACAGGTAGTAACTCATGCTTATCCTGCAGGTCATTTAAGATTTAAGGCTCTTTAAATCATCATATTTTCTTCCCTCAGTTGGGAAACAGTCCTGCTGCTGACACAACAACCACATTAAATTATGAGGCAGCATTTCCAAGTGGAGCTGGCGTGTGTCTGAATATGCATGCAACATTCACGGATCTCCACGCAGATCCTTCAAGTGCCCTACACCCGCAGATTGATGATTGTGCTTCTTTCTTTGCCTCCTCGTGTTTCCTGCTTTGCATCTAAATAACCTGCGTCGATTGAGGGGTTGTGTTGAATTTTAGGGTTGAAAAGGAGAAGCGAGGATTTATCTTGTTTGGTTGAGTTTCGCTAAAACGAGATTCCAGACATAAAGAAGATACATTAAAAAGACAACAATAGGAAATCAGAAGCATAATCTCTGTTGGGATTAAGTAATAATTCTTTGGTGAACATCTCCTGTGCAAATATTTTTTTACATTATCGCCACCACACACATAATTGTATTTTATCAGGACTTCATGCAAGACAACAAAAAGTAGCGTTTAATATTAATAAAGTGGAAGAAAAATAAAACATTCTTTTCTCTTGGTTTTACAGATCCAAAAAGGTTTTTCCAGACATTCAGATATCTCAGAAAATGATTTTGTAGAAACACTTTGGTGCATTTTCATCTGGGTTTGGGTTAACAGGACTTTGACTAGGTCATTCTAACACACGATTATGCTTTGATATAAATACATATACATTTTATTTTTGAAAAAACATTGAAAATTATGCATTGTTTTTCTTCCATTTGACAATTATGCATGACCGGGGTCAGGCATGCTGCAGGTGTAGCAACCAATTTTTGTGGTAAAACCAATGAGAGCAGCATCAGATTTTATTTTTGGTTTGTTTTTTTTGTTGTTTTTTTCAGCAAGACACAGGAGCTTATTTTAAGTCAGTAATTCCTTAATGTTGATGAAAAAGTACTGACAGGAAACAATTACAACTTATAATACAAGAAAACATCAGATTATTTCACTTATAACTATCACTTTTTAGTAAAAACGTTGAAAGTTTACTTCTTTGTAAGTTTTGTTTTACTACACCGTACTAAGAGTCTGACAGTTATTGTTTATTTCTTTGAAAACAACAATGACTTATTAGTTAGAGATCATATTAAACCAGCTCTTACTAATGTATATGATTAAATTATGAATATTCTGCAATCTGCATTAGTGAATTCATTGTTAGTGAACAAAGAACCAAAACTGGCTCCAGCTCAGGCGCCACGTCCTTGTAAATCCGAACTTATGCACAACTTTGTGTTGCTCTACCTCATAAAATCCCAATCAAATACATTTAAATTTGTGGTTTTTACCAAGACAAAAAAGCAGAAAAGTTGAGGCTGTCTGAAAGCATTGTTACGGCATTTTACATATTTCCAACATGGATCAATAAACATCACAGAATTTATCTGTGTGGACTGAACTGAGTGAGTGAGTGAGTGAGTGAGTGAGTGAGTGAGTGAGTGAGTGAGTGAGTGAGTGAGTGAGTGAGTGAGTGAGTGAGTGAGTGAGTGAGTGAGTGAGTGAGTGAGTGAGTGAGTGAGTGAGTGAGTGAGTGTTCTTGCATAACAAAGTCTAACTCAAGCACTTTTCATTTAAGAGGATCAACCAGGATATAAAGAGGAAATCGACTATGTATTTTAACTACGTGTCATAAAAAGTTTTGTTTTTCTGCATCACAGATGGAGTTACGCCTTCAGCTTTCTGGTTCTACATTCTGATTTTCGTCCCATTAAGTTGCTTTACGATTTTTCTCGCACAGCTTTGTTTCTGAAAGCACAATGTCTTCCCCTTCACTGCGTAAATGGGAAAAATCTCCCATCGTTTCTCTCTGCACCACGACGCAGTGTGTTCTTCATCACGCCGAAAGACCAGAAAGGAGAGAGAGAGAGAGAGAGAGAGAGCAGCTTCCAATCATCCTTCATCAGCATCAGATCTTTTATTCAGGAAGGCATTCATTGTTACACTGCGAGGCTGAATGACAGGCTAATATAACGAGCTTTACAGGCTCTGAGATTGATGCCGACTCTGTCACGCACCAGCACACAGTGAGTGAGTGAGTGATGCATGCGAGTGCAGCCACAGTTAATGCGGTAATGATATTTCCATGCAGGGCCGCGGCCGGAGCCTGGCTCCATCTGCACCCAGTTAACTGCTCTAATTTTAGCCGAGGTGGTCCGAGGGGGCCGGGTGCCGTGGCTCATTTAGGCTCAGGCTTAATGGGGGAACATCTTTCTTTGGTACATACAGGAGCTGAAAACTTTGATTAGTTGAAGCCACACAAAGGGTACATTGTGTGTGTGTGTGTGTGTGTGTGGGGGGGGGTGTGGGTGTGTGGGTGTGTGTGTGTGTGTGTGTTTGTGTGTGAAGAGAGTAGAAAAGCATATTTCTTCAAACTTCAGATTCAGTTTCAATCAAACCTTCACCAGTCTGTACATCTTCCTAATAATGATCATAATAACAATGACAACAACTACACTAACAAAAAGTTATTATTATTATTATTATTAGTAGTAGTAGTAGTATTAGAGTGTAATATAGAGAAAAGGACATATTAAAAAGTCAAAAAACACTTTTTAAAACTGGTATGAAAAAATTCTTAACATCCAATAATGACAAAAGAAAAAGTCAAAAGTAACAAAGTAAAAAATTCAGTCCAACAATAATTTATCCATCCATCCATTATCTGTTCACCCTTGTTGCTGGTGTCTATCTCCAGCTACGTTCCGGGCGAGAGGTGGGTTCACCCTGGACAGGTCACCAGTCTGTCGCAGGGAAACACAGAAACAAACAGGACAAACAACCACACACACCACACACACACACACACACACACACACACCTAGGGAGAATTTAGAGAGACCGATTAACCTGACAGTCATGTTTTTGGACTGTGGGAGGAAGCCGGCGTACCTGGAGAGAACCCGCACATGCACAAGGAGAACATGCAAACGCCATGCAGAAAGACCCCGGGCAGGGAATCGAACCTAGGACCTTCTTGCTGCAAGGCAACAGTGCTACCAACAATAATAATTACTATTATTTTATTTATTTTTTTTTTTAGTATTTTCTTTCTTTGCTTCTTTAAAACTGGTATAATGTTAACATGTTAACATCCAAAGATGACAAAAGAAATAAAATGCAGAAAATAATAAAAAAGTACATTTGTGTCCAGCAATTTCACCATTCACTCCAAAAACAAAAACTTACCAAGTATATCAAAATTAACTCAAGTAACTTTTCAGCAAAAACAGGAGCTTCTTCTAAGTCCATTTTTTCTTAAGTAATAATTATAATGAAATGTTCTTTTTGCCTCTGGCAGATTATTTCATTGACTTTCACTAAAATCCCAGAAATTGAACTCTTAACATGTTATGAAAGCAATCTTCAGTCAGAGGCCTCTTCAGATTTGTTGCAAGACTGACTGCTACTGCACCACTATCCACAACTCTTGAAGATTTTTGGATGATTTGAATCACAACAACAGTCAGTTCCCCTTTGCGATTACTACTGTGCTTTTCAATTTGAATTAAATGGAGAAAAATAAACAGATACAACAAATTTTATTTATTTTGTACCTATTTTGGTAACCTTCTTTAACAAGGTGACGATTTAGGAAAATAAATATCCACTTGTGTGTTTATAAAACTCTTGTTTTTATACAACTCGGAAAAGCCAAGGGAAGCACCAAAAGCTAAAAATTGCACAGAAGTTTATAAATTTCTTGCCTTCATAGAAAACAGAAAAGACTCCTTACCCAGCCTCCACTTTCTTTCTTGCTTGGTTTCTTTTTTGAATTATCATAAACTCTGCTGAGCGCTCATGCTTATTGCTGGTTCGCCTGGACTTGATTGAGTTTGATAAATCAGAACCATCCCTTGTGGCCTGCATGAGGGTCTTTTACGTTGCGGCGAAACGCATCGAGCTGCTCTGGAATAAAAGCTAATGTCACACCCTGAAAATGAACAGCTGAAATGATGTTGATGCATCAAAAGCTGCGCTAATGGCATGAAATGGTGCTCATTTTCATTCTCCTAAGTGGCTGAAGTGGACATTTTGAGGGCAGCAGAAAAGTGGAAAGTGATTGAATGACATTAGTGGCAGAAAGCCATTGGATAAACACGTCCATCCTTCACTAAAGTCTTGTGAAAGAGAGACGCTGAGGAGATCACGAGATTAAGAATGAAGTGTTTTGTTCTGGACTCTGAGACTGTCCAGATAAACTGGTTCCAGGAAGGTTTTATGCACATTAGAGGATATACAGTAAAAAATGTGTTGATCCCACCTGACCTAGCTGAAAATAAAATGATGTGACTCACCAGATGGTTCTGCAAACTTACATGACTGACCAGCATCTCCCCAGATATGATGTCAAAAGCCCAGGAGATGCAAGTCCTGAAGAAACATCTCCATTTTCCTGTTGACGATGTTTTTTTTTTGTTTTTTTTACAAGTGTTTTTTTTTTTTTTTCTCCTTAAGGTTTAGTTAGCCTGATGACCTCTATGACCCTCTCTGGTGACACCAAGCAGCCGAACGTTTTTGCTTTTTGATTAAACCAAATGTAGAAGCTTAGACGTCTTCTTGGTGAAGCATTCAAGCCTTGGATGTTTTATTCTACTTATTTGTTTTCTAAATCAATCACGATCAACAAAATGTGTCTATTTTGCCAAAAAAAAAAAAAAAAGAAGATAAAACATCCAAGGATGTAAAAACTTAATGAGCAGTGGGTCCTCACAGAGGTTTCTGCAGTGAAATTGGGCCTTAAGAGGAGAGAAATGCAAAAACACAGAGAGAATAATGACAATCATGTGTCAATAAAGGGTCACCTTTGCTTACCTGGTCTCCCGGGTGACGAGGAAGAAGCTGTCGTCGGGAGCATCGATCCAGTTGGGGCGTCTCTTGCGAATCATTACTCCTCCTCTGGTGCTTCCGCTGCTGCTGCTGCGGCCGTTGTGCTGCAGGAACATTGGGTCGCGAAAGTTTTATGACAACAAACAGCGATGTTACAGTAAGTCAAAAATGTCACTTTTTTTTTTTTTTTGTTTAGAAAAAAAAAAGAAAAGAAAGAAAGAAAGAAATCTACATCATAGATACAAACATGGCGAAGGAAAAACACTTACTATGAGAGGTCCTCCTGTTGAACCGGGGTTCTCTGCAAAAACGAGAATAAATATATAGACATGCATGCACAGTTGAAACCAGATGTTCACGTAAAAAGACACAAAGATTTAACTTGAATAAAATCTACAAAATTACTGAACCAGGAGTCAATGGTCGACTGGTTTTTTTTTTTGCTCTGCTCCGACCAGTTTAGTAGCAAAAGTTAATTGAATTATTATTTTTTTTTTATAAACCATTAAATGAGGGCTTCTCCCCTTCCATCTTCCACGTTTTTGAATTGATCTCAGATATCCTGATTTAAAGAACAAACAAACTCCTCCCGTGTACCTGAACGCCTCTCCGGGTCAGCCCTGCTGTGGTGGTGGTAGCTGCGTTTTCCCAGCATGCCGTGGGGCCCGTGCGGGAGAGAGGAGAGGAGGCGGCGGGGCGGAGGCGTCTGCAGGCCCGGGGTGCGGTGGGAGCGCGGGGCGTGGGCCATGGGCCGGGACTCTGGAAGAGACACCACACACTGGAGCTGCATCAACCGGCTCGTTCACACCGCCTGAATAATTGATGCCCGGACGCGGTTCGGACGGAGTTCGGGAGGATCGCACTGAGCGTTTACCGAGAAACTGCAGGACGCTGGTCAGAGTGCTCCTTTGGGCCGCTCTGGTTTTGGGTAGCCGGGTCCCCTGCCCTTCTGACACCCTTAACATGTCTAAACCAAACACACACACGCGCATATTTCTTTATATGTACACACAGATCTTTGTATCGGTTCCCTTTAATTAATTAGGTAATTAATTAATTAACTGGTTAATTAATTAATTAGACGGATTTGCGATGCATGAGCGTGATAAACCAAAAAACTGAGATCTGGATCCATGCATGCATGCACACTCGGAAAGAAATGCCACATGTAGATGAAAAAGGTGAGGGAACCACAAAAGGAGCTGGATGTGCAATGAGAGTGCATGCATGGGGAGGATGGCCGGTGTGTGTTCCTGCAGCTGCCGATGGACACAAAACAGACACATGAAGCACAAAGGACTCGGAGGAGGATGCTTTCAGGACTGACTTTATTGGAGATGTATCCCTCACATTCACACAGTTAATGAAAGGAAAGTCGAAGGAGGAAGAAAATGAGCGGAGAAGAGAAGAAAGACGGCACAAATCCTGCCTCCAGGATTTCCAAGACAGACGAGGCCTCAGGATGGTTTCAAATGAATACTGCATGATCTGAACAGAGGACATGAGAAGGAGGCCCGTCCTACGCTGGGCGAGATGGTGACGCAGCAAACGCTGCATGTGCCCTGCAGAAGTATTCATACCCCTGTCATATTTTCACAGGGTTTTATTTCACTGGGATTTTATGTGAGACTAACTAAAGTAGAGAAAGGAAACTGGATTAGTATATAGAAATATAGAAATCGCTGTCAGTGAACAAGACTAAAGCTAAAGTTCAAATCCAGTTGTTCAGTGAAGGTCTTGGATGTTTGATACTTTAGTAAACTACAAACACAAACTCTTCCCAAGTCATTTTGGTCTAGTTTCTAGTTCAAGTTGCACTTGAAATAAGACAAACTTTAACTTTAGTAACTCTAGCAAGATACAGATTTGTTTTAAGTCAATAATTCCTTAATATTGATGAAAAACTGTAAGGTACTTGTTGCCAATGGAACAAGTAGTTTTTCCACCAATATTAAGGAATTATTGACTTAAAACAAGCCTTTATATCTTGTTCAAAGTTACTTTTAGGTTCGTTTTGGTTTATTTCAATTTGAACTAGAGGCTAGACCAAAAATACTTTGTATGATTTTGTGGTTTTGCAGTGTAAGGAGCACAGTACACTTAAAAAAAAAAAAGAGAATGGAGCACTAAAATTAAAAAGCTGTGCCAACTGGTCACAAGTAATTGAATGAAGTTTGGCGAAATTAATTTATTTACACTTGACAATAAAATAAATTAACTTGGGTAAACTTAATTTGATTCCTTGTGACCTATTAACACAATATATTTAAGTTGGATCATTTGTTGTTTCTTCGGTGCAGACGGGTCAGAATAAAAGCTGTGATTTCCTTTTTTCCAGAAAGTCAGGCCGACTCCTCCAGGGGAGAAACTCAGGCTGTGTTCACACTGCAGATGCTCCAATCTGATTATTTTGTGAAATTAGATTTAGTTTTTTTTTTTGTTTTGTTTTGCATGGTCGCTCTCATTACCTTAACATGTTGCCTATAAGTGACTTCAGAGTGAACTGTTTGTGGTTCCAAACGGACCTGCATGCGCAAAAGAACGACGGCGATGTCTCAAATGCTACGGAAGTAGATTAGAGCCACCAAAAGATTTTATTCAGTCTTTGTCTCCCTCAGAAATTTGGCTTTAATGTCAAAATTTAAATTCTGTATCAATCTGTGTAAAAACACTAATAAATAACCAAACATTCTAATGCGTTTGTCTGCGACGGTGTATTAAGAGCTAAATAAGGGGTCAATTTCCACCAAAAAAAAAAAAAAAATCCATCTCAGAAATTTTCAAGAAAAAAGGAAATTTCTGATCTCCAAAAGTTTAAAACGGCAAGATAAAACTCAAACAATAAAATGATTCTCAGAATTTTGCTAGAAAAAAACAACTTGAAACTCAAGATGCCCTTGATGTTTCAAGAACATTTTTTGAGATTAATCGAAGTATTTTTATGCCACAATGTTGTGAGTTATGTTGAAAACCTACGTTTTAAATAAATGTGGATAAATGTACATTTATTCATTTATCCAGATTTGACTTAAGAGTAGATCTATGCTGGTGGTGCATAAAGAAACATTTTTGACTCTGAGATTAAAGTCAGAATTTTGAGAAAAACAAACAAAAAAAATCTGAATTCTGCAGGAGGGGTGGGGGTGTTAGAAGCAAATTCTGAAATTAAAATCAAATTCTTTTTTGTGGCCCTAACCTTTAACCATAACATAAAAAGTGAATTCACTTTTATAAAACGTCTATTCAATGGAGGCTGGTGAATGTTTCAGCAGGTGATGAGGAGAAATTTCACTAATAAAGAATAAAATTCTTCGTTCTGGTATTTTGGTTTTGACGCATCTCTCTGAAAGTGCATGGGAGTGTTGGGTTGAGCTACCTGCAGAGCCATCCTACACCCAGAGTAAAAAGTAATAAAAACGTCAGTTATCAGAAATAACTTCAGATAAAATCTAAATAAAACTGATGCTGATTGTGCTTGAATTGTAACAGGAATGTGAAACAGAACCAGAGGTATGAATACTCAGAGTTCGACCAATCACAGTTCATCTTTTCCAATACAAATAAAAACACACAGTCATGAGAAAGGAGGAGATGCATGAGCAAAGGAAACAAAATGGTGGAGCAAAGGTTCAGTATTTACAGCCAACATTTACGTTTGAGTCATGACAGCACAGACGGCGCCATGCAAAATAGAGCTTCTTACTAAAATACATTTTCTCTACATGTAACTCCTGCGAAGATACGGCTCAGATAACAACACGACCCCTGATAGAACTTATCATAATATTGTTACTTATATGATGATTCTCTGTTGTGTTCATAATGTGCAGGTGTGAAGTGTGTAAAATGAATATTTTAACCACTAGATCTGAATTAAAAGACTAAAACAACAGAAAATGAACAAAAAAAAAAAAAAAACACAAATGAAAAGATGATCAAAACTCAGTTATGAGGACAGGCAGTCTTTATTGGAAACGGGGTGGGAGAATACAAAAACAAAATAATAATAACAATAATAATAAAAACAGAATGAGACAAACGAGGGCAGCGATGGTGGTCGATGGTGGGGAGGTTGGGGTGAGGAGAGAAGAGGAAGGGTGGTGTGTGTGTATGTGTGTGTGTGTGGGTATGTAGCAGAAGTTAGGAGGAATTGAAAGAGCTCTTACACTCCGCCTTTATGGCCCCACAGTTAATGGGGACAAACGGCCGGCGCGCAGCGCGGCGCAGCCTGATGATGTCCCGGCACATGTGCCGAGCCAGTTTGGTGAGGCGGGTGGCCTGCAGCAGAAAGGCCTGCTTGGTCTTCATGGAGGACTTGGGGCTGCCGCTGTTCCTCATCGGTACCATGTGGTTGGACTGGCGGGGAACGTGACTCCTGGAGCGGGACTCCTGGACGGACAGAGGAGGAAAGAAACGGTCAGGCTGCCATTTTGTCACCTCAAACTGTACTAAAGTCTGTGGTAAGCAGGTCAGAAGGCTTAAAAATTACAGAAGAAAAGCTTACAGACTAGGATAAAAAATTAGTTAAGTTGGTTTTATTAGTGATTTGATGAGGAAGAAGAGACTGACACAAGTATGTAGAGAAACTGAACTGATAAATTCTTTAACGGATGGATGGATGGATTAATGGATGAATTACAGAAGGACTGAGATGGAAGAATGGAGGGTCGGATAGATGGATGACAGAGGTATGAACGGATGGAGGGATGGATAGGTGAATGAATGACAGATGGATGACAACAGGACAGATGGATGGATGACAGAAGGATGATGGATGGACAAATGGAAAGATGACAGAAGGATGGAGGGTTGGATGGATGGATAAATAGATGGATAAATAGATGGATGACAGAAGGACGGATGGCTAAATGGATGGATGGATGATGGATCCATGGATGACATATGAAACCATTTCTATGCACCAGAATTAAAATAGTTTCTTTTTCTTGTTTGTTTTTTGAGAAATGCAGCTCTTTATCACTTTAATCCAAAAGGGAATAAGGACTCAATCCATCCAGATTATTCCAGATTGAAGTCCGTGTTGGAACGCTGTAATTTAATCTGCCACTGGAAACTGTGACGCTCTTAAAAAACCAACTCTCGGCATCAGAAACAACCTTTATGTTGTTCCATCAGAACTAAAACAATCACATCCAATACAACCAGGGCTCCCAGTATGCCACAGCGCTAACTAATACCATTAATACCACTGGTTTTGCATACCAACTGATCTCACATTATGTTGACCTTCATTTAGTTTATGCAGATGAAGCTGCAGTCCTCTGTGAGTCTGTGAGGCTATTTTCTTTGTTACAAATGGTCAGCTTCCTCCATTATAAAAGGCCTTGAGAAACTGTGTGAACCTATTAGCATCCAATATACTACAATGTGCTGCTAGCTTGCTGAATAATTGATGCTAACTGGAGATATCACAGACACACTGTATCGGCACATTTCACACACTTACAACTGAATGTTTTCTTCTTATTCTACATGGATTAAAATCTTTTTGCTTTGCTCCAATTCTTCATGTAATGTTTTTATTGTAAATGGCCACTACTTTGATTTTTAAAGCTCATTTTGTTGTTGATCTGGGACATTTTGGGTCTGGTTGTGCCAGAATGCAGGGTTTCCCCCCCAGTGTTTTAGAAGCCTGGCGGGCCACCAGGCTTTACTTGTGCCCCCACCAGGTTAAGTATTGCTTATTTATTCAAGTCTTTTTAAAATCTTTGCATTTTTAAGACTTTGTATTTAGTGTTCGGGTATTAATCTTCCAATAACACTAATTATTAGGTGATATTTTCAAATTTCCTGTGAACTTTAAATATTTTTTAACTCAAAAATACGACTGGCCGCTGGAGCGCCCAACCACCGGGCTTAGCATGTTTTCTGGGGGAAACCTTGGAATATATAGCACAAAAACACCTTAAAAAAGCTGTACAAATGTTAATAAATAGCACTGTTTGCACTTTATAAATACATCTTAAAATTACATAATAATAATGAACATTGTTTTTGTCATTTTTCTGTAATCAAAATGACTGATTTTGTGGTGCTAAATTAGAAATGCTTGCAAAAAATTTAGCTATATTTGCACTTATGTATTACAGTAAATGTGACTTTCATTACTTGCCATATCGATTATTCATATTTGACATGAAGTAAAGGTGAGTATGAAATACTGCCACCTGCAGGTGGGAATTAGCATTCACTTAAACTTGAGGTTTTTAACTATTCTTTTGGAAAATGTATAATTGGGCAAAACTCACTAATTGGATTAATAGTGATTAATCGATTATTAAAATAATCGTCAACTAATCATGTAATCGATGAATCGTTAACTGGAGTATGCAGTCTAAAAAAAAGGTCATTTGCTGAAAGAAAGAAATTCAGAGCAATAATTAAGCCAAAACTGGACAAAAAATATCAACATTTTGCATTCAAGACAAAAACACTTTTGTCTGTAAATATATTTTAGCAAAACTTTAGCTTCATGCAGTTTGGATTTCATAATTAGGAATGCTATAACTTTGCATTTTAGGCAATACATATGTATTTTGTCATTTAAAATATTGTTATCTATTTGCATCTTTAATGGATATTGTATAAAAAAGGCTTAAATAATTAAAGATCTGCAGAATGTGCCATCTATTTTATCCAAATAATCCTCAGAATAATCAATAATTACTAAAACAATCATTAGTTAGACAAATTTGCGATGAACTTACAATTACGTATTAGCGGGAAAAAATGCGAGGGTCTGCTGAGTTTGTGAGAATTAGCACAATATCAATCAATTTTCTGTAACTTGGTAGAAACCCAATAAAACTGCTTTGATTTGCTCCCAGTTATGCCTCCCTCTGGAGCCTCGAGGGCCACATTAAAAGTTTTGGCGGGCCACATGTGGCCTGCGGGCCTCCAGTTTGCGACATAAGGTCTTGAACTTACATTGCTTGCAGGAGTGGGGGAGGTCCTCTCCTCTGGGGCCTCGGCTCTGCTCGGCATCTTCAGACCTCCATACTTCTTCCAGTACATCCAGCAGGAAACACACAGGCGGCACTGCATGTTGGGAGGCCCCCAGGAGTACCACTGGGCCGACTGCATGGCTGCTCAACGCACAAAACGCAAGAAATCCTGTTAGCGGAGCGCACTGGAAAAATCGACATCTGTCCACAGTGCCTTAAATAAATTATTTGAACTCCAGTAGGACTCGTACGTAAACACCTGAAACGCTGTTCACACAGCTGGCAGGGAAAAAGATAAACTGGTTTTAAGCACAAATGAAACCATTTGTGCTTAAAACACAAACATAGAGGAAACATAGGACCTCTATGTTTCCTCTGTAACATAGAGGTCAGTAAATGATCAAAAAATTAATACATGTCAATGACTCCATTAAAAATCTAGATTAACCACCCACAGGCCGATATTTTAAGCATTTATATTTTGGTAACTTTTATAATGAGAGCCAACAGCTGCCAATTAGGTTTGCAACTAATGATTATTTCAATATATTTGGTGATTAATTGGATACAAAAAATTGGTGCATTTTACAGATTTTTTCATTTTGCCACTTAAGCTTATTTTATAAAATATTAGACACATTAAAAAGATTCCATTGATGCAAAAAATATAATTTTGTTTAAAAATAATTGAGTTATTTGTATTTTTGTGTATTTAAGTATTGCATAAAATACACTTAAATGGTTAAATGAAAATTCAGTAGAATGTGCCAGTTGTCTTATCCAATTAATCGATGAATAGACAAAATAACAAGAGAATAATTCATTACTAAAATAATAGTTATTTGCAGCCCTAGACAAAAATATTCCACTGACTACAGATTCTTTATAAAACTACTTAAGATATTAAATATTTATCTTTTATGTAAAAATAAAAAATCTTAATTTTTCCAAAATAAATAATAAATAAAAACCTTCTATGGAAACTATTTGAATTCAGGATTTTCCTTCTTAAGCCAAACACGTCGTCATCAAACAAACAATATTCTGTCACCCAGAAGAAAACTGAAACATTTCTTGGCATTTTGTTCTGAAGCTGGGCTTGTGTGGACAAACCAAACTTACTGTAGCAACTCTCGCAGGCTCGGCCGCCTCCCGCTGCGTGGAAGGCCCCGGGGCCCGCTCCGTTTACAGTCGCCATCTTACCGTTGGTCATCGAGATCTGGTTGGGGTTGGGTTTGTTGCTGTCGAGATAAAGGTCGATGTGAAAACGCTGCACTTTCAGTACGTAGGGAACATGAAAATCATTTAATTTGACATTTTAATTTGAAGAACAAAGGAAGGAAACTCACTATGTGGGGATATAAACCTGCTTCAGTTTGCTTTCTGCCTCAGCTGCCTTCAGTCTCTTCTGCTCATGGAAACAGAGTGAATTTATTCAATAGGAAATCAAAAACATGTCGCTCTGAACAGAAACCAATACACTATCATCCTAAATTAGCTTTTTCAAAATGCTTAAAAAAAGTTCCATCTCAGATCTTCTGTTTTCTGTGAGTTCTCGCTCAGTATTTCAAAATCTGTGAGAAATTAAAGATACAGAATTGCAAATGTAAGCAATAAGACAAAAGAAAACTTTTTCAGACTGGATAGAAGCTCATGTTTTACATTTATGGCTTTCCAACATCGCAGACATAAAATTTTAGACCAAATTTCTACACTCCAGACTTTTAAATACAGGCTTGGGAAATTTAATACAAGCCATAATTTAGTTTGAAAAGTTAAAGCCAAAGTTTTCAAAGTTAGACTTGAATCAATAATCCCTGCCTGGAAGTGAGAAACTACATTTGGAGCCTTTTTGTTGAGAGATTCTATAAAGGAAAGCACAGAAGACGACGAGCGTAAAGGTGGCACAAACAGCATGGCTGCAGGGAGAAAGTTTGTCTTGAGTTCTTCATAAGCTGCTTAAAAGGCTCCCTGTGGAGTTTTTATTCATTTGTAAGGGGTCCTGATTGTTTTTGGTCTTGCATGAACACGGTAAATATAATCTGTAATTTCACACAGTGACTCTGAGCTAATTAACACAGAGAAGCTGAATATCTCCCAACACAAATCGCTGCGGCAGCCTCACCTGTTGCACGTATCTGTCTGTGGTCTTCCACATGTAGTAGTACTCTATGATGCTGGTCAGGGACTTCCATGGCAGCTTCACCACGCAGGAGGAGCCAAACGCATAGTGGAGGTTGGAGAGGGAGACGGAGAGCAAATTAATGGCATTAATACCTCATGTTCCTGCCATCTGGGCGCAGAAGCCTTCATGTTTATTCATGAGACGTCGTGACCACAAAGGCTGGGAGCGACTGACTTCGCTCGCTTCTGGCCGCAGACGACGACACGCACGCAGTGATTCACGTGCTTAATAAGTATTCATGAGCACCTGCTGCAGCTGCCCTAATTCAATTGTATCCTGGTCGTATTGTTGGAGTTCAATTAGAGAGAGATTAGGAAATGAAAGTCGTCCAGATGAGGATTGAGAGGGAAAATTGCAAAATTTGCACATTCAAGAAATTTAGGGATGAAACAATTAATCAAATTATTCATGATGAATCGATTATTAAAATAATCGCCAACTAATTTAGTAACTGGAGTATACAAACTCAAAAAAAGGCTACTTGCTGAAAGAATATATTTAGAGCAGCAATTAATCCAAAAATGCACAAAAGATATAGATGTTTTGCATCTAAGATAAAAAAATAAAACACCTTAATCTTGTCATAGTTTTTCAAAGTATTTTTTAGCTGCAGATGCATCCTTTGCTACAAATGATCAAGCGTGTCCTAAATGAATGCTTTTAGTGCATTTTATGGCAATAAAATGTTGATTTTCTTATTTTAAAAGGATCTTAATTGTTTATTTTCATGCTTGATGTTATTTCAAATAATGTATAAAAAAGATTTAAGATTTATCAGATTAACTGATTAATCGTCAGAGTAATTAATCGTTAGCTGCAGCCCTAATAAAACTTAGTCTGTGCTCTGTATAAAATCAGCGAAAATTTTGAAGTTTCTCACAACAGATCGACTTTAAACTTGCACATAATTAACACCAAAGTCGCAACTCAGTAAGAAAACGAACCAAACACCCACAAAGTCTTGTCGGATGTCGTTGAAGTCTTTTCCATATTTCTCCAAAGCCTCTTCAAACATGGCCGCTTCCGAGGCGCTCCACTCCTCCATCTCATCCCTGCAGAGCACCGGGCCGCCCGCCGGCACCAGAACGCTCAGAGCGCTGGACAAGTCGTAGTTATGGCGATGCAGCGTGTCCATCGCGTGGAACTAAGAGAGAACGAGGGTTATGATGAAATCCTAGTTAGGAAGCAGCAGCGTGAAAGAAACGGAAGCATCATTTAGAGCTTCTTCTAAAACATTAAAACACCAAAAACATCTTGCAGGTTCCTAAATAAAGACACTAATATTGAATACAACAGAAACTTAAGCATTTATATTATCCAAACATTCATTCCAGATACCTTAATCTGATTATGATTGAACTCAAAGTGCTTAAAAGTGCATCTCCTTGATTGAAGCATTTATAGAGTGAAAATGGTGGGTCGTCTGTCTGGCTGATGCGTCTCCAGAAAGAAAGTGTGCCTGACTCACCAGTGTGATGTCTCGAGAGGCTGCAGCTGCGCTCATGTGCAAGCTTGGTTGTCGAACTGAACTGCTGCAGTCCAGCGCTCGGGCAAAGGTCCCAACCGCTCTGAAAAAAATCCAATGACAAACAAGAAACCCGTGAAATAAAAGCAAACCAGTTACTACCAAACTCTAAATCCAGAAATATGCTTTACGTAAAACAGCTTATAGTTGGAACTATATTTGTTCTATAAATGTTTAAATTAAATAAGAAAATAAGAAACAGAGCTGAACAACTTAATTCAGCCAGGATTTATGATCTTTCTGACACCAGATTGGGTTTATATGACTATGAGGCAGCAATCCGAGCAGAAAGGTGACCTACCGCGCCACCACTAGGAACTGATCTATCTGTTTGTCGGTCAGAGGACACTCTGGATCCCAGAGCTTCTCTTCCAGTTTGGACTGGTCCCTGTCATCCGCCTCTCCTGCAACACAAAGGAAGCATCTTACAGAACGAACTGGAACAGGATTACTTCAGAGAAAACAAGAAAAGGAAAATAATCGACCAAAATGCTCAAGTGAATTTCAAACAAACTACGACGTACCCTCCTGCAACATTTCAGGTACGTCTGCCTGAAAGCGCGGCCCCACTCGGATCTCTCCCTTGTCGGCCAGCAGGGTCTTCTGAGTCGGGTCGTACACCAGTGAGTAGAAGAAAGTGTCCTGAAGAGGAGCAGAAAGACGTCACTTCATACAACTACTCTCTCCTGTCAAATCCACGAAGCTACACAATCAATATAGTGCCAGACAATGTGGAAAAACTAAAGAAAAATCAACACCTTTCTGCAAGAAAAGACTGTCTACTTTTAAAAGCAACTGATAAATTGTCAGGAAATTAGAGGCAAAAATGTTTGTAGCAATTTATTCATTTACAGACGTTCTGATATAACTGAAACAGTTAATTCAGCTCTGAACTAAGTAGTTCAGACTTTCTTGGTCTTAAGTCGGGCCTGTTATCTGAACAATCTGGCAATATTGAATAAAATCTGATAATGAGCAACTAACTGGTTCATTAGGGGATGTTAAGTCAAGTTTCTGAAGACTTAAATTATACATGCCATCTAGTTTATCTATAGCAACATGTATCAGTAGGCTATAAATTCAAATTGTAATCTATGTAGTTAATCCAGAAATCCACTGGTGACCAGAATCAAAACAGACTAAAGCTACGTTCACAGGGCAGCTGAATGCAAATCCCAGTCTGAACCACCCAATTCAGATCTTTTAATGCACAAAAAAAAATCTGATTTGCGTCACTTTATATGAGTTACTAAGTCAGATACAATAGTTTTGTGCGTTATAATTCTGCGCCGGCAGAAGCCAGACGGAGTAAATCCAGATGCAAACAACGTCTGAAAACTATAATTATCAAACAGAGTTTACCGTGAAAACTCCCTAAATGAGATCAAACCTTTTTTAGGTTAATTTCAGCTTTTCATTTTGTGAAGATAAACCAAGATAGAAGTCAAATAAATTAGTTTAAAACCAATCTAAAATTAGAAGAAAAAAAAAAGATAAGTGTGGTGTGTTATTCCATGATGTTCAGATAAAAGATCAAGCAGATGTCGTTTTTTCCCCCCCTTAGGCTTACCTCTTTGTCAAGGTATGAAAGAACGGCTTCGGTCTCGTTCAATAATGCGACGCTGCACTTCCCCCTGATAGAGAGGGAGAAAGGGAAGCACACACCATGTAAAACATATTCAAAGGAAGTGGCCTGTAATGCATTTGTGGCTGAATGACTTGTCCACGTGTGCTGCCTGCAGATGATGAGCGGCGCGGCACAGAAAACAATCTGCATTCGCATGTGAGCTTGTGTTTTAGTACCTGATGTGTGTCGCGGGTAGACTCTCATACTGTCGTGACAGGAAGAGCTCTCTGTGACGAAGCTGGTGTTTCTGTTTGTCTGTGAGCTCGGTCTCTGTTGGGTTCTCCTTCTCTTCTTCCAATTCCTCTGCAAAAGGCACCAAGAGAAAAGACCAAATCAGATACAAGCAGGAGGAGGAAAAACACAATACATATTCAGGCCTTAAGACAAATCTGAGGGATGAATTTTGTTTTGTTAGATGAAAAAAAGTGCTTCAAAATCAAAAACTTTCACTGGAATTTATGTAAAATTAAGAATGGGCAAATGTTCGGCTTTTAAAGATTTAATTTTTGGAAAATCTGCATTTTTATTTTCACCAATAAACTCTTTGGGTTCCCACAGATCATGTCAGTTC
Source organism: Poeciliopsis retropinna (assembly GCA_010277075.1). Lineage (NCBI taxonomy): Eukaryota > Metazoa > Chordata > Actinopteri > Cyprinodontiformes > Poeciliidae > Poeciliopsis > Poeciliopsis retropinna. The sequence goes on from VMRM01000023.1 coordinate 2,219,603, forward strand.
GCCCAAAATCCACCATCTGTTTCACAGCTTCAATTTATTTGGACTTTGAATTCAAGCCAACTCTGACAGAATATTAGGATCAGGATAAGATTTTATGTCATTATTTTTTTAAGTCACAATGTCACAAGAATACAGTCAAAGTAATAAAAGGATAAAGTCCTAATATTACCAGAATAAAGTCGCAATATTTGGAGAATGAAGTAGCAATTTTATGGGAAAAATAACAAATGATTCTAAGTTTTTTCTTATTGAAATGACTTTTTTCTTGTAAATTTAAGACAGTCTTCTTGTGAAATTGCATCTTTATAATACTGATATGACTATTATATTTTCTAATATTAAGTCGTACAACTGACAGAACGGATGATTAAAATAAAAGCCAGTTTTTGAAAATATTTTCTGACATTTGATTTGATTTTATTTTTTTGGAAAAAATAGAGAAAAATTGTTAAAATCAGAAACTGGATCCAAATAGGGGAAAAAAAAAAAAAAAGATTTTATTTTTAAGCCATACCGTCCAGCCATTCAGACAAACTAAAAGTGTGATGTAAAGCACCGTATCCATCCATAAATACTGGATCTGCTGGTTTGGAGCAGCTGAGTCAACAGCAGCAGATGAGAGCAAACTACTCAAACTACAATCCAGAAACGATTGAAATGACTTTTCAGTGGATTTGTGAAACACTAATGAAAACAATGCAGTTTTATGACTGTAAACATGTTTGTGATCTATTGACAATCATCAAAGTCCTTTATGAAATTCAAATGACCAAAAGTCTCAGATTCTCAAACCTGAATGCAGGTTTGCCACCTTTAGATTAAGAACAAGTGAGCTAACAGTTATGCATTGAGCCTGATTTTTTTTTTTTTTTTTTGCTTTGGTTTCAGGAACAAAAGGAATCAAACCAGTTTAAAAACAGGTGAGTTCATTGCAGAATTTTCCATTTCCTCCATGATGCAGTTTGAACACAATGTTCTGAGTAAACGGGCTGCAGCTGCTTCAGGGAGGTTTCTAAAAAAAATGAAGTTAGAGGAATCAGAAAGATGTAAGAAGCTATTTCAAAGGAAGCCTTATTTTCTAAAAGTGCTCCACATATTACAGACATATCTGTTTGATCCATCTGCCATGGAGCTTTCTGGAGAAGAAAATATCAGCCTTCTGAAAATCCCAGTAAAGATTTATTAACCACCAGAAAAGGCATGCAGGAACTGCAAACACTGAATGTTAACATAAGAAGTTAAAGATCATTAAAATGATCTTTAACTTATAAGAAATAAAATAAAGAGGGGAAACCATTTGTAAACTGCAAGAAGTGTGAGACGTAAACTCTAGAATAGAAGGGATGAGTCAAAATCTAATACAAATATTTAATAATTTATCAGGCTAAAAAGGCTCCTGTATTGTTAATATAAGTCAACCTGATCTTTTTTTCTCTCAAATACTGAATTATGTGGTGCTAAAGTTTATTTTTCTAACTGATCTTGAAGAAAAATAAATATATTGTGTGATATTCTAAGGCAGTGAGCTACAATATGCATTGTAAATAAGATATGTTGTAATTCTTGTTTGATGGTGAGTGTACGTTCACAGCTCTAGGTTATATAAATGTATGTGTTTACATTGTTTTAAAATATATATATATATATATAAAAAAAAGCCTTTATTTTGAAGGTGTGTTGGCTTTTATTTTGTGATCAATTACATGTATAGGAAACCCTGAGTAATGCATTTTCAAATACAGGAACTCCAAAGTGCTTTACGCTACATTCACCCATTCGTACAGTGATAGAGGTAGGCTACATTGTAGCCACAGATGCCCGGAGGCAAACCGACAAAGACGAGGCTGCCATTCAGTCGGTGGCGCCACCATCAACATTAATACTCGACGTTCAGTTTGTCCCCTGCTGTTTATAATCATGCACTTCTCTAAAGACAAATTTCAGCTGGAACTGTTATTCATATCGGTTTAAGGTCTGAAAATGGGCCGAGCCAGCGACTCACTTGCGTGTTTATCTGCGAGCTGGATGAGGCTGTGAGAGATGTCTCTCCTTCTGTAGAAACAAACCACCTTGGCCTCGACATTCCCACTGGCCGTCTGAAATAAGAGAGAATGAAGATCAAGGTTGGCATCAAGAAATGCAGCAAACAAGCCCATCTGCATGACTTCAATTTCCCAGAAGAACCTCCTCCTTTGTGCATCCGTCAAGTTGAGACAAGCTGGAAAGAAAAGTAACGGTAAAAAAAAAGAAGATTGATTTATTGTCATGTTGTATAATTAGTCCAACGGATGAACTGACAAGTATTAAATGGCAAAAGTGATGTTGAGTGATTTAATGGGAGAACAGGTACATCTTAATAATAGAGAAAAAGTAATTTATTTCAGTTATTCAAACTCACTGCCTGAAGTTGGGGTTTAGGTTCAGAAATAAGAGGCTGATTCATTTAACTCAGGGGTGTCAAACTCATTTTGTTTTGGGCCATATCAAGGTCATGAATGTTCTTAAAGGGCCGGTTGGACTAGAATGTGTTGACAAAATCAATTAAATTGATAAAATATCAATAAGTGTTTGTTTCAGCATCCAATAAGTGTAATATTGAACATTTTTTCACATTGATCAGTCCATCCAGGACTTTGTTACTTTATTATGTTTTTTGCTGCCAAAATCACAGATTTTGTGGCGCTAATTCAAAAATATTTGTAAGGAATTTGTATGATATTTGGACTATACATATGATGCTAAATAAATGATGCCAAATGGGACCTTTTGTTAATTTCCCTGTCGGTCACAGACTACAACTTGACATCAAGTAAGGCTGAGGCAGCAGTCACTCAAAAACTGGCCGATATTTCTGGCCAATTTTGAGAAAAATTTTTCGTAAAATCTGAAAAAATGTGCGGATCTGTTGATTTTGTGTGAATTTTTTGAATTTATGGGGACATGTTGATGTAATTTTAGAGCTTTAGAGGGCCACATAAAAGGTTACTGCGGGCCAGATTTGGCCCCCAGGCCTTCAGTTTGACACAAGTGGTCTGCACCATCATGAGGTCTGCTGCCGAGTCGATAATAATCAATCACTGGAACCCTCCCTGAAGAGGTCAAGCTGCTAAAAGGTCACTGCTGAAACTGTTGGCTGTTCAAAGTGCTCCAAGCATAACAATGGAAAGTTTCATGGAAGAAAAACTGTGCAAAATCAACAGGGAGAGTCACAATTTTGAGAGGACTGCAATGCAAAGCTCACTGAAGAGTTTGAGAATGATTAATTATAAGTGGCTTTAGGTCCAATTTATGTGATGTTTCACTTCTCAATATGAGAGAATGATGGAAACATTGGAGCCGAACCAAGCCTGAAGAGTGAAGAGAGACAGAATCATCTGATGGTGTTGGCCCTCTGTGTTTTCTGGAGTCAAAGGTCAAATATAAAATACGCAGCCTCAATGCAATTTACATAAATATTTGACACCTTTAAGGTTTATATTGTTCATTTTTGCTTCTTTAAGTTTTGTTTTATATTACTGCTGGTTTTGCTTGGTGTTTTGTATCCATGTGACTTAGTTACTTGTCTTTGCATCTCATTTAAAAACACAAAAGAAGCAACAAACAGACTTTTGAAAAAAATAAATAAATAAAAGTCAGCACACATCGACCAACCAAGAAATTTTAGAGCACTTCATGTTTCTTTATTGAGATTATTTTATTTCACAGCTGGACTTGTACAACTACTATTTTCATTAATAATGATAAAATCACTGTGTTTGATCAGCTAGTACACCACCCAAACCAAAACCGCATATAGAAAGTGTATGGAGTATTGTTCAGAGGAAGATGGGAGACAACAAAGCAAACAATACAGACGAGTTGAAGGTTCATCACCTCTATGAAATACAAAAGGAGCCCCAACCAATTATTAATGAACAGTAAACAAACTTTCTTTTGAGTTGTGTAAAACATAATCATCAAAACGAACTGAAATAAATCTTTGAAGTCGATGTGCGTAATGAATCTATATCGTCCACTTTCAGGTCATATTTTAATTAAACAAGGTGCATATTTTTGTGCAATCAGTAGATCAGACCAGGTGTGTTTTTGATTACAGAATAAGAAACACAAAGCAAAGCAATGCAACAGCAGCAGAAGAAATGTTACTCGCCCCTCACTATCTCAAGATTATTTAGCAAACAACGAAGATAAGCGACGTATAAGCTCTTTTTTCTTTGCGAAGCCGCAATATTCACCAAATGTCTTCATTGAGAGCAAAGTGCAGCCAAAGTCAAATTCCTTGGGTGTGTGGCGAACAAAGAGTCTGATGCAACAATTCCCTGTTTTGTCTCTAATACATCAATAAAATGTTTGGGTTTTTTTAAATAAATAAGACCTTATTTGACATTTTCTCACTAAATACTTGTTTCAAATTTAAGCATTCAACTCCCTGCGAGCAAGTCTGGATTAATGATGCAACATTTTAGTCTGCTTTGTGTCGCCTGACACACCCTCGCAGATATGTTAAAAGAGGAACCTGTACATGTGACCAAGCTGGAGCAGCATCAGATCATGTTGCAGATTTATTCCAGCTAAAAGCTGGTATCAAATTCTAGCTAACCGTGCATGCTAAGCACAAATATGTGGGCTTTAAAAGCCTTTATTACAGGTATTCTTACGTCAACAAGCGCACACGCCCTTACAGGTGTGTCCAGTTAAGGAAAAACTGACAGTTGGGAGACAAAGGAACACCTGTCAATTTCAGTCAAACAATTAACACTTAAAATACCAGAAGGCACATAGACATAGGGGCAATAGGTGGAGGTTGCAGGCAGGAATCCAAATTATTCCCCCTTCGGCACAAAAATGACAAACAGCGCAGTACCTTGTTGAGTTCTTCTATCCGACGGATCAGGTAAGGGTTACTGGAGGAATTTTCAAAGAAGACGTAATCTGTAATGCCAAACAAGAGATCATCAGAACATCATAGCCAAAATAAACACATTTATGACAAAACAAATCCGTCTTCAACTATAGGAACATTTTTATTTAACGAAAATGACTCCCAGTGAATTACAACCAAAATAAAATACCCGAAAGCAAATTTATGACATACTTTTAAGCATGATTTGTAGCTCTGAGACAGTTATCTGCAAAGTTGAACTATGGTTGTAGAAATCCCATAACCTTTCAAAACATTAGCCAATTTCACATTATTATCCTTCCTTTTACCCATTCTCTATTGCTCATGTAGACCTAAATCAACATTTTCCAATAGCATCTACTTGAACAGTCAGACTCTGAGAACCATAATGGAATAGTTCATATCAAAGCTTGCCCATGTATTACAGTGACCTAGTCAAAGTCCAGACAGGAATCCATCTGATCTGTGATAAGACTTGTAAACTGATCTTCAGAAATCCTCTCCATCCAATCTGACTGAGTTTGAGTTAGTATTCAAGGAAGAAATGTCAACATTTTCTGCATCTAAAATGCAACAGAGACTTGCAGCTGCAACTGGAGCATAGAGTGGTTCTATGAAGTATTGAGTCATGACTTATATTTCTAAAAAAAACTTTTTTTTAAATGTATAATTTTTGTATTACTTCATAGTTATGCATAACTTTCTGTTGACCTGTCAAATATACTCTTAAAATTAAATCTTGAAGATTATGTCTGCAAGTTGACAAAATGTGCCAAGGGTCTGAAAGCTTCTGCAAGGAAGCAACTTAAATAAATTTAAATATTATGCTAGTCGAAAAGCAACATTAGTCATTTTCACAGACTCAAAATCCAAGATGCTCCTGACATGCTAAATGATTAGCTGCAGGTGGTTCACATGTGATCGTGAACCACGACCACATGTTTTTATTCCTCATGAATAAAAACTGATGATTATGTAAATAAGAGTTCAATAGAAACATGACAGCTGCTTAAAACTTCCTTTTTTTCCCCACAAACGGTGATATTTCTGAGACTGGAGTTGGTTTAAGATGGCAGCTTCTGTCATCATTTATTTCTGTTACTCTTCCTCAAAAGTCAAATTTCAAAATTAAATTGAATTCCATCTAAAAACACAGATTTAGACAACGATCCAGCCTATTTTCTGCTTAGCCTAAGTAAGGTGCTACTGACTCTTGTCTCTGATTCAGGAGCGATGCTGGAGTGACAACCATTTTTTTGTTGGACGTTGGGACAGTCATTCCCTCTGGTTTTGGATGCTGTGCAGCTGGAAGGATGTTTCATCTTACTTTTTGACTTTTAGACAATTATTGATGCATAACCATGGCAATAAGTTATTGTTTTTACAACTGAGGTCAGCTGATTAGCGGCCCAAAAGCTCAAATGATACCTGAACTATGATAACAAATCCCAAAGAAGCTGAAAAGGAGGTGCAGAGCAGAGAAGCAAGGAGGAGGTTCAAGCCTCTTCCATTAGTCCTAACGGGGGAAAGGGCCTCCTACGTTTCTATCCGGCTTTCTAACCATACAGCCAGACAGATTTAAAGAACAGCAAAAGCAAGTGAGGTGGATTAGCAGTGTTTCCCAACAACTGGTGTTGTCAAGCAGGACATCCTACTGTATAATATCATCTCTGCAGCCTGGAAATTGAGCTGTTAGCATGTTATGATCCTAATAAAATACAGACAACAGATTTGGTCAGATGCCTCTTCAGATTCAATGCAAGACTGACTGCTACTGTAGATCCATCCTGCCCACAGCATCACCTTTCACAACTCTTTGGAGATACTTGTCTTGGAGACAACATTTAATATAAAGGTACTTTTGAAATTCAAACCCTTTAATCATCAAAAATTAAACAGATTTCAACACTTAAGCCATTATTACCACGTGTATAATGCATCTATATAATAAATGTGTTTACAATTTTTGAAATGGATAATTCATATAAATGCATGTGATGATTTAGTGAAATGCACATGCTCTGTGTGTTATGCAGGAGAGGACTTGAATGCAACGTGGAGTTAACAAAGACACCTGAAGGCACCAGAAACGAAGATAAGATACATTGTGATGTGCAAGTTGTTGCCAGAATGGCAAAATATATGGTTTATGCTGCAACAATCAAGTGATGCATCAAGGCATTTATGATAACTTTCCATTTTGAGGTAAAGGAAAGGTAGAGGTATGAGCAAATGAAGGTGTAAGGTTCAGCCCAGCAGACGCAGCGACGCCATGAAGACAATAATTTGATGCTGAATTCCAGCAGAGTGCTAACGAGCTAGCTGGTCGACCAACCAGCCCGACTTGCTCACTAACCACATTATAAGCCAATGTGTGTGTAATACTAAACGATACGGGGGAAAGTGGGTTTTAATGTCGCCAAGATGGTCGTCTAATTACAACGCAGAAATAATAAAAGGAGGAAGAGGACGGTGAGCCGCGGCTCGTGCTAACGTTAGCTAAATAAGGACTCGTAGACTAATGGCTGCATGCCAGAAGAGGCAAATACAAAGGCAGCCTCAGACTGACCGAAATGAAATTTCACCAGCCGCTTAAATACACCTCCAACCGTAGGCCAACGCAGTTTGTGGCTCTTCCACGTCCACTGTGAAATTATTTAGCAGCCACTCTCGCGGCTAACAGTGCCGACAGCAGAGAAAAAAATGTTTACATTACCAGGTAGCCAGTTAGCGAGCTGGCGGCTAGCTGCTGAGAGGCCTGACCCATTTTGGATCCCAAATATTAAGAAAAGCTCACCTTCCGGCTCCAGCCTCACTCACATCTAAACACGCTGCTCAACCGCATCTCACCATTACACGCACGATCACCGACACATCACCAAATAACACAAAGGAGATCCAAAACTTAGTTGTTTCTGATTGATTTTTTTTTTTTTTTTAAAAAAAGGATCCACTAACATACATACCTCCGACCCGGTACATGTTGGCCGCCATTTCTGCCCTCCCAGCGTGTTAACGTAAAGCATAAACTAAGCGAAATGACATAAATTAATTTTAAAATATATACATCTAAAACTCTGTTTCCTAAAAACACAACGTGATTTTTAAATTACGACCGTCGGGACTCCGGATGTGTTCACACTCAGGGGAGAAATTTGGCTACTCAGACCCCCTTCCTCCTCCTACTCCTCCTCTATCGAGTCGCAGCAGCAGCAGCAGCAGCTTTTTACAATACAGTAAACTCAGAGCGGCCGACAGAAGTCGGATGAACCCGAAAAACCACTCACTGTTCGGAGGCGACGGAGGGGTCTGCGCAGGCGCAAACACAGGGACGTCGAAGCAACTAAGTTATATGTATTTATTGGGATTTTATAGGATAAATCAACAAAAAGTAGCCGTAACATAATCTGTTATGAAATTTTTTTTTTTACAGATAAAAACCTGGAGATATATTAAAGATCTGTATTTGCATTTTGACACACTCAAATGTTTAAGATTAAATTAAATTCAGTTAAAAAATACTTTATTGATTCCACAATGGACATTAAATGTTGTTGTGATTCATATTATTTAAGATTCTTCTCAGAGTTGCTGGAGATGCTGATGGCTGTGTGCAGTAAGGATCTCCTCTAGTGGTCAGTATTACAGCGATTCTGAGGGAGCCTCTGACTGAAGACACTCTGTTGTTGTGAAGCAGTTTCAAAAAGAGGATGCTCAGGGTTGTCCATATTTTTTTAATTTTTTTATTATTACTATTTTACGAAGAATCATTCTTTGCTCCATCGTCTCCAGCGATTCCAGCCGTATCCAGAAAGAAACCATCCTTCTTAATCAGGTTGTTTAGCCTTTTTTGGTGCTAGCCAAACAGATGAGTTTTAAAATTGTGATTTCATTTGTTAAGGGAAAACAAACTTGCCAAAGTAATCTGACCCAATGTAGAAAAAGTAACTGCTTTTATTAGTCATTTATTTTGGATTTAATTCATGCTTCCTGCTGTCACTTGCTGATGTATTCCTGGACAAGGTATTCAATGCTAAGTTGCCTTCTTATCCATATTGGTGCCCATAATGTCAAACACTTTGATTGATCGGACATGACTAGAAAAATATAGTCAGTCCATTTACCCAGGTCCAAATGTGAAGAATAAAGAAACTGCTAAAACACACGTCACAGTGAAGAGCCTTCATGGCCGACCGACCAAAACTTAACTTCAAGAACCCATTAACGACTCACCCTGGAGGTCACAAAAGAAAATAAAGCAGGATCTAAAGCAATGCAGCACTCATGAAGAAAAAAGAAATAGCATTTAAAAATTGCATCCAGTGGCAAAATCCACAGCTGGAAACACAAAAGCTCGTGTTTCATTTGTTAAACAGCAAACATTTGGATAAATACGCAGACTAACGAGAGAAAAGTGCAGCATTTGTGGAAAACTGACACCACATTGCAGAAAAAAGAATTTGATACAAACATTCAGACATGGTGGTGGCCGTGTCATGGTCTGGGACTGCTTTTTTTATAACATGAAACAGAACAATACATTTGAGTAAATAGAATACTTGAGTCAAAATAGATTAGAAATGTTAGAATTCAACTTTGCTCAATGTAGATTTAAAAAAAAAAGCATTTTACTGTCTGTTATCGTTCATTCTACATTATTTCCACTCAGAATCATTAATTGAAAGCTGTCCAAATACAATACTATTGCTCGTGGGTTATTGGTTAAATTCTGACAGTGTTTTTATCAGAGTGGAAACAAAACAATAAGCTGTGATTTTACTGTGTTTCTCGCTGCGTGCGCGCATATGACATCACGGATGGGACTGGCTCGCCCTGACTGGGGTGGAGAGAGTTGTATCCAGACCACAGAGGCAGACGGAGCGGGCAGTGGGAGAAACAGAGGAGATTTAGTTTTGTCCACACACGGACCAAACCTATAGGGTCCGCTTCCAGGAAAGGCGAGCCACGCCCCTGGGGCCAGGGGAGACCGTCCGCTCCCCCAGGTGCCCTGACTCCTGAGATGAAAGGAAGGATGGACAGTGAAGAAGAGTTTTAATCGGGTACAGGTCGCTAAGATGAAGTTCGGGAAGAGCATATGCGTGCTGAATGTGGGGGGAACCCGGTACGCCTTCACTCGTGAGGTGATCAGGGATTTCCCTCTCCGGCGTGTCAGCCGCTTGCATGCCTGCGCGACCGAGAAAGAGGTCCTGGAATTGTGCGACGACTACGACCGGGACCGGAACGAGTTCTTCTTCGACCGCCACGCGCAAGCGTTCGTGTTCATAATGCTGTACGTGCGCTCCGGCAAACTCCGGTTTGTCCCCGGAGTCTGCGAGCTGTCCTTCTACACCGAGATGCTGTACTGGGGGCTGGAGACCGCGCACCTGGACTCCTGCTGCCAGAAGCGCCTGGACGAGAGGATGTCCGACATCGGGATGGACAGTCTCTCAGAGGGGGACATCGTACTGTCCGGGGATGAGTGCCTGACTCCGGAGGAGACGATGCAACAGATGGCGCTCACCGGACGCGCCAAATGGCTGGAAAGGATGCGCAAAACCTTTGAAGACCCGAATTCTTCCCTGGCGGCGCAGCTTCTGGCGTCGGTGTCCGTGATCTTCGTGATCGTTTCTATGATCATGCTGTGTGCCAGCACGCTGCCGGACTGGGATACGGCTAAGAAGACTACAGTGGAAGAGCACAGGTAGGCGATGGTGTGCGACCAAACTGCAGTGCGCGAGGGGCTCCCCTCTGCGAAATGCGGTCAGACGTCGAGGCGCGATGAGATGGTGATCTTAAGTCCTGTGCGTAAAAGTGAGACACTTCATGACTAAATCTCTCAAATTCAGTAAACCCCACCACACTGACTCTAAATATAGTTTATCACGTGTCAATTTATTCTTTGTTTTGCTGTTTTGTCGTAAATTGTTTAATCGAGATAAAGAAACTCCCACTAACAGGCTTCCACACCACACCCCTAGTACTAGTATTTTTCTTCCTATGTGAAGGGAAGATGGACGCATATGCTCAGATATCACTAATTTGGGAGCATTCAAATCTAAAAACTGGATTTGCCCTTTTTTTTGGAGCCATTATTAGTAATGTAAACTTATAACAGCACATTTCTCTTTATTTTATAAAGAGAATCATTGCAGACATGCAATTTAAGTAGACATGCAATTTTTCCAGTTGGAATTCCGACTTTAGGGGATTCTCCTGTTTTTCAGACAGGAAACTTCAACATGCACCATTACGTTTCATTTAGTTACATCTAAACTCTAACATAGTTAGTATGTTGTGAAAATGAGGATGGAGGGTAGTAGAAATAGACCTGTCGGATGGACTTTAATGCCAAAAACAGAGCTTTTTCTTTTTGGTGCAAAATTGCAAAATAATTTTGTTGCTTAAAATAAAAACTCAAGTTTCAGACTCATGTATGAACTTTACATAGACTTTTGGTCTGAGTCTTGACTATCTTATGTGATAATGACTTAAAAATAAGTTTGAAACCCTGATCCAGCTCATTTGGATATTTTGAATCAAAATCTTTCTTCAGATGTATTTACTTGTATTGTGTTTGTCTGCAGAGTAACGTTACTGAAAATGTGCTTGTACAGAACAGCTTGTTCCATTGTAGTGGTCAAAGAAATAAGAAATCACCCATCACTCAGCACCCAGGAAGAGGAGCTGTTGGAGTGGGGTGAAGCAGAAAGAGTGCAGACTGCATCTGGTGCCATTTTATGAGGGGCAGACATGCTCAAAAACTAATCTGCTGAAAATCCTCTCTTAGCATAGAAAATTATAGAAAAGAAATATCCTTTATTGTCCCAGAAGTTTAAGTTAAATGGCTGCATCCAGATGAACACAAAACCAAAAAAAAAAGTATAAAAACAGAAAAATAAGAATGGAAAACTGTACAGTAAGGGCAAATTATACAGGATAAGAAAAGTATTATTTCCAGTTATAAGAAATAATCAAATGAAATAATCAGGAATATAAAGCTGTATTTTGTGTACTAAATATAAAGTTCAACGATGATCATTGTCATCATTACCTTTTGTTTCCGCTTTGTCATCTCATACAATATCCTGGGGTCTATATATATATATATATATATATATATATATATATATATATATATATACATCCTGTCCTGTAGTGAATCTCAGCATGCTAACAGGAACATTCATATAAATGATAAAACCATAATCAATGTTTATTCATGTTAAATAAAAAAAACATTCTTTAATTCTATGGAAAGAGCCTTATTTGATTCTCATACTATCAATATTTGACATAAAAGAAAGATATTCATCTAGTAATATGCATTTCTAGCAAGCAAAATTCAATTTGTGCAGACAGGACAGCAGGAGAATAACAGATGTTTTCTTTTAGTTTGAAAACAAAATACCTTCGGTTTTGTCAGTATTGAGAATTAATTTGAGATGCAACAAATGTGACTGAATAATGTCAAAAGCAGCCTGTAGATGATCGCAAACTAAGGCAATTGGAGTTTCAATGGCGTAAACAACTGCGTCATCAGCATAGAGATGGACAGATATACCAGATGCATTATCCCCGAAGTTATTAATGTAAATTTAACTCCAGTCTGCTGGAATCTGATAAAATCAACAGACTCACTGTAGCATTAACTCATGCAAGCTGTGCCTTCACACAAAGCAATTAAAAACACAGAGAGTTTGATTCTGTGTTAAAATAAGTTGATGGAAAAAAAGACAAAGCCCTGATATATTTGTAAAGCCTTTATTAACAAATAATTCACATTCAAACATTGATCATATTTCTGCTCTCACTGAATCTTGATGAAAACACCCAAACTGGGTCAATTTATGACTAATTCAGTACAACTGATATTAAAAATAAAACACCATTCCCTTAACAGTTAGACTGAAAACAAACAGGATTTACAATCTCTAGATCAAATCATAACTGGCAGTTCAAATACCTATTTTATGTCTACCCATGTGTCCTGTAAAAAACATTTACCATGTTCTTAAGCCCTTACATATTAGTATATTTTTCATTGTGCTTATAAGTTTAATAAATCATAATTTTTAAAAAAAAAACACTCAGAAAAATCCTCAAATCTCATGTATAATTAAAATGAATTCCACATATTTTCTCTCAACTTTGTATTTTATGAAATATGACAGATTATGTTCCCTAATGTAACCAAAATAACTTTTAAACCATCTACTGTTATTTATTATAGTCATGAAATTTCCATGCATGAGTTGATAAAGGAAAATTACAACAAATAATGTCCAAGACTTAAATCAAAATGTGGAACGAAGCTGTAGCTACTGCCATCTATTTCCCTTTATTGCATTTATGCATTTAAAATGCTAAATAAGAAGGTTTCCATTATTTGATGTGGTGGAAGAGGGATAGGGAAGTCTGATCTGTTCATCAAAATGGTGGCCTGTGAAGAACAATGAGGTTCCTAATATCTAGAATTTAGCCATTATTGATCCAATGTTTGGTTAAACTTCCCAACCTCTGGCCTGACAGCATAAACGGAGCATTTGGGTTTAAGAAATAATCCAGCAGTTTTTAGTGTGTTAGTGGGAAACATTGTAAAAATATCCTGGTGCTTGGTAAACTGGCGCCTCTGAGGACATTATGCTCATTGATGAGTTTCAGAAAACCCCGTTAATCATTAGCATCCTCACATGGCTGTCACACAAGCCCCCGAAGAGAAAATCAATAGTGGATCAATATTATCTACTAAACTTGAAGTGTTAATAACAGAGGGAGCTCTCTCGTGATGCATTTCTCTTACCTTTTCCTTTTGTGGTCTCACAAGAGGGCAGTTTCTGATTAAGCAACTCTTTTGGTCACAAAATGAAAACCTGCATTTCCATTTCTGCATTGTGTGTTTGTTTTTGTTTTTTTTTGTTTTTTGTTTTTTTTGCTGCAGCCTGTCCTCTGAGTCTGAAGGAAGTCCTGAGGAGTCCATTTTCTATATAAGGTTAGGTTTTGTTCTCTCAGGCTGGACATAGCTTTGAGTTTGGAGCTTTTCCAGGGGTTTAGGTAATCAACTAAAAGCGTAGCTCGTACTTGGGGCCAAAGGGATCCAGTTTCATGCCAGTAGATGATGCAGTTTTCTCAGCTGCTTCATAATTTGGTTTGATTCAATTGTGGTAATCGCTACCATGTTGGAACATGCGGTCTTTGCTTCCTTGAATCTCGTTTGTGCCAAATACCAGCGGGATGGCTTTCTACTTCAGCTTTATGTGTTAATTGGGGGATTAATTGTGTGGCTGATTTTGTCTTTAAGGCTTTTCCTTCTTTCCCTGTGTGGCGTTTCATTCAGCCCCTTTTATTTACTTGTATGTCTAAATTGCATCAGATGTGCTCCTTATTTCCAATGATTTAAATCCTCTTGCTCGGCTCCTACCTCACACTGACAGATCAAATCAAGCAGTATCTCACATCAAGCATACCGTTATCTCTCTGGAGCTCCTCTGCCATTTCCTGTTTATTCTTAAACTCTTTTTCTCTCCCATCTTCCTTCTTTAGGATAGTGGAGGCAGTGTGCATCGGCTGGTTTACGGCTGAGTGCATTGTACGCTTTCTGTTGGCCAGAGACAAGTGCGACTTCATCCGCCATCCGCTGAACATCATCGACGCGATTGCCATTACCCCCTACTATGTCACCATGGCAATGGCCAGAGCTGGGATGCCGGGTGCCGGGCTCGGGGTCGCTGGAGTGATACTGCGCGTGCTGAGGATGATGAGAGTGTTCTGGCTCATGAAGCTGGCCAGACACTTCCTGGGCCTGCAGACTCTGGGGCTGACGCTCAGGCGCTGCTACAGGGAGATGGTCATGCTCATGGTGTTTGTCTTCGTGGCCATGGCGATATACAGTGCCCTGGCACAGCTGCTGGAGCACGGCTTGGACTTGGACGCGCAGAACCCGGACTACGCCAGCATCCCGGCCGCCGCCTGGTGGGTCATCATCTCCATGACGACGGTCGGGTACGGAGACGTGTATCCAGTGACAACTGGGGGACGAGTTATCGGGGGAATGTGTGTTGTAAGCGGGATTGTTCTCCTGGCTTTGCCCATCACTTTCATCTACCACAGCTTTGTTCAGTGCTAC
This sequence comes from Poeciliopsis retropinna, assembly GCA_010277075.1. Classification (NCBI taxonomy): domain Eukaryota; kingdom Metazoa; phylum Chordata; class Actinopteri; order Cyprinodontiformes; family Poeciliidae; genus Poeciliopsis; species Poeciliopsis retropinna. The sequence goes on from VMRM01000023.1 coordinate 2,234,629, forward strand.
CATGAACTGAAGCTCCGCTCCGCTAAATACACACGAAACGTGTCTTCAGAGATGTTGCAGTGAACCAAATCAGATGCAAACACAGCAAACCAGAAGATCTCCTTGTGAAATAACAAACTGTGTGAACTGCCTTGCCTCCTGGCTTTGGCACACTGCAAAAACACAAAGTCTTAGCAAGTGTTTTTGTTTTGTTTCTAGTGCAAATATTTCAGAAGACAATTAACTTACAAGTAACTTTTCATTCAGATCTAGGAGCTTGTTTTAAGACAATAATTCTCTAATATTGATTTAAAAAGTACAAGTTCTATTGGCACATTATTGAATTTATAACATGAAAAAAATAGTCTTATTATGACTGAGAAAATCTGTCAGTAGAACCGGTACCTTTTATTTACTTAAACCCAATCCTATATCTTCATGAAAGGTTACTTGTAAGTCAGTTTGATTTCAAGTGTACAAATATATTTGCACTAGAGGCTAGACAAAAACAGAATACCTGACAAGGTGTTGTGTTTTTTCAGTGTAGCATTCAATATTGTTGCTCTACATCTGTGGTGTCCAAACGTTTTGCTCTCAGGGCAAAACTGGCTAATTCAAACCATTCACAGGCCACGAAAATCCATTATATTAAAGATGTAAAATGTAGCTAATTGTGACTTTTTTTTTTTACCTATACTTTTTTTTTTTTTTTTTTAGGAAATCTGTAAATCATTAAAGATACAAAACATACACAGGGTTTCAGATTGTTGCCTTAATAACAGAAAGACAAATTTTTTGGATAATCAATTATTTTCTGTTTGATTTGACAAATCCGAACCATTCTTGAGGAGTCATTTGAAGGGCCACAAGTGGCCCCTGGGCCACACTTTGGACACCCTTCTTCCATATAGCCCCTGTCTCCAGCAGAACCGATTATAACTGACCAGCAAACGACGTGAAGTAATCAGTATCTTACCTGCAGAGGACAGCAGAGAGGTTCAGAGGACAAATTTTCAAAAATAAAAGTCAAAAGGTTTCCCCTTTTTCTGTTTTTGTTTTTTTGTATATTTAAATCTCTCAGATCATAAAAATAATTTTAGTTGAAAAGATAACCTGAATACAAAAAGAATGTTTTATAACAGGGTGAGAGAGCTTTGTTGTACCCCATAAACCTAATACATAGTCCTTGGCAGCAACAACTCCATCACAGTAATTGACAATGAGTCTCTAATATTGCTTTGAGAGAATTTTGGATTATGAACTTCCTGCTTATGTTCAGTATCTCAGTCAGATTTAAGTCTAAACTTCGACTAGGCCACTACAAAGTGTTCATTTTAGAGTATTTTAGCTATTGTGTCATTGTATAAAGTGGGATTGAGCTTGAGGCCAGGAACTGATTGCCTGATATTTTCCTTCAGCATTTCTGTCACATCACTAAGCTGCATCATACTAGCAGCATGTTTGACTGCTAGTATGATGTTCTTTTTCTCAAATTCTCTGCTAGTTTTACAGCAGGTGCAATAAGATGTACACCTTTATAGGAGTATTTCTTTGAACATATCAAGCCCCAGATTTTTTCGATTATTTTTCTCAAATTTTTGGAGATTATGAAGAGTTTATTTGTTTGTTTTTGGCAAATTTGAGGTGGAAATTTGTGTTGTTTTTCAGTGATTTTACCATCTTATTTGTTTCTTTCTTATTGTTGAATCATAAAAATCAAGTGTAAATCAATTTTTCAGACTTTTGATAGATTATTCCCCCCAATAATTTGTATTTCTTATTTTAATCAGCTTATCTTTGTTAAAAATAGCTTGAAGACATAAATTGTTGTTTTTTCAACTTATGTTTGTAAAGTAATATAGACCAAAAAATTAACAGCAATATTTTTGGTTTATTCAGCCTGTCATAGAGAACAAAAATGGGTGTTCATTTTTCAATGTTGAAAAATGAACACCCATTTGTGTTTTGTGTTTTTGTGTAAAATCACTGAAAAACAACACAAATCTCCAATGACATATTTTCACCATGTCATTCATGCATTCATAAATACCATCCCAAACTAAATATTTAATTCACAAGCTAAATGTTTAACTTGGGCCAAAACATTTAGGTCAAAGCAAAAATAGTCCAGATTAGAAAATAAATATTTAGTTTCAAAATTAAATGTTTAATTAGGAAAATAAACATTTATTTTGAAACTAAATATTTAGTTAACACAAATTAATATTTAATTTGGAAGTCAATGCTTAGCTTGTAAACTAAATTAATTAATTAAATTGGTTTGGTTTATGAATTAAATATTTAGTTATGAACTCAGACATTTATAAACATATGAATGACATGGTTAAAATATGATTGAAAAATTAACTCAATTTTTGTCTCTATGACATGCTAAATATCTGATAAACAGATTATATGTCATCATTTCTGATGGAAGTATCTGAGGAATGTCCCTTCTCATCCTGGTGTGAGTTATATCCTAAATTATATTTCCTGCCAAGTATGGCTGATGTAAAAAGTGGGAGTCAGGACATTTTAAAGGCTGAAACGACGTCCCGAAGCAGCCCCAGTTTGACAAGTACTGACCTATAATCCTGTGGTAGTCTCCATGTTCCTCCAACTTCAAATCCTGATAATTTCTGTCTTCTGCAGGTAAGCTGCAGCCTACTAATACCTTCTTCAAAGAACTTGTGCTTCACCACCTGGAGTGTACCTTTAAAAGCACAGCGTGCAGATAAACACACACACAGAGAATTATTTATTAGAGACACACAGGTGAAGCCAATCCCATTTAATCTATGGTTGCTGTTTACACTGTGTCCCCATGGTTACAGATCAGGCAGAAAAAGCTGCATCGGTGTGTGTATGCATGTGGGTTTGTTTGTCTGGCTGTTGGCCGCTCACTTTTTCAGAGATTTAAACCCAGATGGAGCAAGATACACAAGAATGATGTGTGACCTAGATGCATTCTGTGAGGCCGGTGCGAAATAAGGAGAGAGGCGCGAACAAATGCTGGGGGTTACACAGAGACTCAGAGTGTTAGATGAGCTTTAAGCCAAGAATAATGAAATATGGGCTTGGGTCAGGAGGGACCTCAAAGTGGCAGACAATAAAACAGACACAGATACAACAGGACAGATGGAGTCTGAGATGGAGGATGGAAAAAATACTGAAAAAAAAAAAAAAAAAAGACAAAGCCCATGCACAAAGAATGAAAAAGCTGCTTCTTTATTTGTGAGTGAATGTGAGGCATTTTGTGTTTCTCAGTCTCCAAGGCAACCTCATCCTCCAACATGCCAATCATTATGGTGGTTGATTTCTGTGCACACAAATAGACTGCATCCACGCACACCTCCTGGATGGTGCACAACAGCTTTGTCCTGGGATTCGTGTGGAGAATCACAACACAAATCGAGATAAAACTGAGTGTAACAAAATGAATGTGTGTTTGGAAAAAAACAGAGCATCCAGGGCTGCCACAAAAGATGGTTCTGACATTGATACATTGATAACTCACGCATGTTTGTGGCGTTCTTTGCCAAGATGATGCAATTTGTTGAAGACACATGATCCAAACAAACAAGTCAACACCTCTCCCACACAACAGTCTTTCTCTACATCTCTTCTCCTTTTCCTCCCCCTTTATTACACATCAATCTGACTTTTTTTTTGTTTTCCAAATAAATCAAATGTTTAAGTCAATCTCTGTGTTTCCAGCACTGTTTTAGAGGTCTGTATTAGTTTAGAGCGTGTTTGTCACATTAAATATTATTCTTTGTGTGCTTTCAGCAGATGTCTTAAAATGAAATTGAATATTTCATTAGCTGAATTCTGATATAAATCATGTAGCTTTTGTTTTCAGGAAAGAACATTTTGATTGAAACCCTCAATCAGACACTTTTCATCAATACTCATGATAAATGTGATCAGTGTTTGAGCTTTTCTAATAAAACTTCTGATATGTAGAACCAAAGTGTCTGACTGCTTATTTCTAACTTTATCATAAGGTTAAACAAAAGTGCCCTTGGACTTTTTCCACATTTTATCATGTTACAATGAGGGATGCTCTGATCCCCTTTTTTCACTTCCGATACCAACATTGGGCCACATTTTGGATGAATTAATTTTATTCAGCTTTACCAATTTTGACAACAAATGTTGTCTCAAGGCATTTTAACAAATATTATTTTAATTTAAACACATACCTTCCAAATGATTGTAGTTATCAAACAGTACAGTAAGCTCTGTTAATTATTTAAATACAAGTATATTTTCTTTTTGCTTATGTGATGACTTCTGAAGGCAAACAAATTAGTTTTTAATCTAGGATTATCCAATTATTGGAGATTGACTGCAAATCTGTTTGTGTATTTTTACTTCAAAACCACATATTTTTAAAATAAGAGAAAAATGGAGCAAGGCATTGGTAGGTTTCTTTCCACTTCATTCCACAACCTTGTGTTAATATACCATATAAAATATGAATAAAAGTAACATGAGGCTTATGGTTGTAATATGAAAAGATTCATATTACAGGCACACGGCAATTTATATTTCAAGACTCCATAAGCTGACTGCTCCAACCACATTCATCTTCATTAAATGAAGTGTCATATCCTATTACTGTCAGTCCATAGAGTCACGTGTCGCGATCACCAGGGGAGACGGATTTCTTTGGGTCGCTGGTGCTTCCTAATTTCAAAGTGATGATGTAACTGTAGGCTAAAAATAAGCTGCATTTCTGCTTCATGTAGGCACTGAATCTTAACATTCAGAATGATGAGCACCTGAGCCCGCCAGCGCTCTCCTCCGAGTCACTTGTGCGGTGAAAGCTGCACCACTGCATCAAAAAGAAGGAAATGACAGAGGCAGAGGGAATGCCCTCCGAGTTCAAACTCTTCAAAAAACCTATTTCATTTTCATCTGTAAGCTTTTTGAAAACTTGTTTTTTCTTCACTTCTCACTTTTGTTAGGATACATTTAAAGCAGATTTCGATGTTCAAGGAAAGTCTTCCTGTGGTGTTTTGTACGAAGTAGTTTCAGAGAAACTCCAGTGAAAGTGAGGAAATAAAGCCTTATTTATTACGTTACAATAATCTCATACTGATTTTATAGCTCCCTGGACGTCCTCTGCACTCTGTGGCAGCAAGAAAACCTTTGATTCTCATCTGGTGGTTTTTTTGTTACAGCTCCAGCTGTCTTCAATGTGTACTGCAAAAACATCTAATTTTACCAGGTATTGTGTAGTTTCTAGAGCAAATATCTTCGTATATGTTCCTTAATGTTGATATAAAAAAAATACTAGACCACTACAGATTATTTCATGTATAACAAGACATTTTTACCAATAATTAATGAAATAACAATTAGCTAATCTATATTATTATTATTATTATTATTATTATTATTATTATTAACAAATAACAAGTAACCTTCTGAAAAGTAATTTGTAAGTTAGTTTTGTTTTATCCCAAGTGTTCTAAGACATTTGCAAACTAAATCAAAAATATTTGGTAAGATTTTGTGGTTTTGAAGTGTGTTAAATTTCCTTGAAAGTGCTGATGCAGGCATGTGTAGGTAGGCACACACAACTGTCTTATATCCGAATGCCACACTTTTTTTTTGTAATTCTCATTTAGAAGAGTGGCAAGGAAAAATCTGGCGTTTGTCTGAAGTTATATTTGTATCCCAGTGAGACAGAAAGCCAAGGATTTCAAATTAAAAGTTCCTCAGCAATCAAACTGAATATAATATCCATAGACTCCCATAACTGAAAAAGCACAAAACCTAAAGATAAAAAAAATGCTTCATTTGTATTTATTATTTGAGAATTGTGGGTGACTCTGTTGTATCTTTGGAGGAGCTGCAGAGATAAAGAGCCCAGGTGGGACAATGTTTTGATTAAAATCCTGCATTTTCATCAACACCTATACATTTTTGGTATTGAAACAACATAGTTATAACCAATTTATCTTTTAAAACCCTGCAGAAAACAATAGGGGTCACCAAATATATTATAAGCATACTTAAAACAAATAGCCAGCATTATAGCAGTCCACCCATTTCTTTGCGATATGTATACTATATGTAATATTGCAATAAAGATACATTTTCTACTTATGTAGACGTACCAAAAAATGGGCCGTAAAAAGTATTTATACAATACAACTATGTGTGACTTTATGTTGGTCGAACATAAAATTCCAGTATTGTAGTTTGTGGCAAATTCGAAACATTTAAAAAAGCAGGAATTCTTTTTGAAGGGTTGACTGTGTCTGTTTAAATCACTGTTAATATAGCTAAGTACTGGTGAATATAAAAAAATATATCATGCTGTACTGCATTTCCATCTGAACAATTCAGAAACAGGATGTAAAATATAAATAGTTTAAGTCATTCATACATTTTTACCAAGATGCTAATATTGAATGTTTGTGGCTGAAGAGATTAGATGCATTTTTCTACTTTGAAAAATCATTCCTAAATACATCCTAAAGGGGCATTTAAAATTTGTTAGCATTAGTCATATGAACTAACTATCCTAAAAGTGAAAATATGAGTGCATTTTCATTTATGAGCAAAAATTCATTATAAAATTATCGGAAAATTTAAACGCAACAGTAAACGCAACAGTGAATTGTTTTTTCTCAAATCTTACCTTAGAATTGAAATTGTACAAATCCAGATACACGTATTTATTCGACATTTGGCTCTTTCTGCTTTCCGTACTGAAGAGTAAGATGACTGCGCTTTTGATGTCACTTTGCAATATATATATATTTTTTCAATCTGGTATAAATGTAAATTTACTATTGCAGTATTTTCATTTGATTTACACATTTAAATAAAACTTTCAAACTACACCTTTATTATCGGCGTACCTTGTTTTCACCTTTTTCTTCTTCATTTTTAATCAGGCAGTGCGGGGGCCACCTCACAGCGTCTTCTTCCTGTGAAGGTTGGAGTCGGAAAGGTCCTTAACCGGTCGGTTTGTTGTGGCACCCAGCACCTTGTTCTGTCCTTCAGCGTAAAAATGTACTATAAGTTCAGCGGTTTCACTCAGAAATTGACGGGTGCTGCTCCCACGGCGGCCTACAACCCTCAGGTGAGAGTTTGAAGCGGTGTGTCGGTCACAAACCGAGTTTTTAATGGCTCTCCTGACCTTGGCGTGGGTTTCTTAGATAACGGATGCTGCTGTTGCTAGCTAGCTTTTGAGCTGACCACCAGAGCTGTTCCTGCATCTGTTTTTTTAATATATTCACAAATATGTATATTAAGGACACTTATTGGTGATGTTCACTTTGCTACGCTTAAACCCAACAAAAAAATGTATTGTTTATGTTCAGCGTTATTTTACGTAGGGGTAATTTTCTGTTTTCACCGGTTATTACATATTCTTCTGAAGAGTTTGCCTTTTTTCCACAGTTCAGTGTCCCCTTTTCACCTCTTATGTCTTACTCTTTCAGCTTTGTCCTTAAAGGGTATTTAGTGTTTTAATCCGGGCTTTATTTGAAATTAATGCAATTTAAAACAGTCCAATAATACATACAAAGCTGAATTGGTTTCCAATTTTAGCTTCTGATTTTAATTCAAAATTATTTTATTTATTCCAAAGAGAACTTAAATGTTGCAACTGGTATCATTGAAGTATCTTCATCATGGATGATGATTCTGTTGGTTGGAAGGATTTCTAGTAGCAGTCAGTCTTGCAGCTACTAGGAAGAGGCCTCTGACTGAAGACAATTACTGAATGACAGTCTCATGGCTGTCATGACATGCTAACAGTTCAATTTCTGGATAGCAGAAATTACATTTCACAGTAACATGTCCTGGATTAGAACACAATGAATGCCTGTCACTTGAAATCTCTCCACCACCAGATCTGTAGAAGCACAGATAAAGAAGGATACTTCTTCACTCCGTTCATTTCATGGCTAGAGAAACTTGCAAAATTGATTACAAATGAAAGTAGCAAGAACTAGAAATAGCGCCCACTTGAACTGAAAACACCCAGCTCTGACACTGATAACTCAAAAAGACTTCTGATTAAAACTGATATTGTACCTCTTGCATAAAAGCCATGTTTAGTATGAAAAAAACATTTGGAACTTGTAGGTCTGTTCTTCCAAGTTGTATTTTAACCTTTCCACTGTCAAATCAGTGATGCCTGTGAAAAATATTTTTTGCAGGTTGAGAAAGCAAGTTTTTCTGCACCTTCTCGTTGGTAATCAATGTGGAGGATTTACTCAGAGTGGAACCACGGCCCTGTTTTATTACACTGCTGCCACAGGCAGACAATTGCAAAATAATTGACATTGATTATCCTCCCTTTTTTTAAATTAGGAGCTGTGTTCAATCATTTGGAGGGGGTTGTTTGTGTGTTTTTGCTTTCTATGACTATATATATATATATATATATATATATATATATATATATATATATATATATATATTCAAAATAATTCAAACTTTTCTAAACTGAATAAAAGAGCATATTTAATTTTTTGGTTTTTTTCTGGCAAGTATTTTAGTTTCCAGATTTTGTCCTCCCTTAGTGGGAGAACATTTTCCGTACTGTGTCTCATACAACAGTGTACAGTGTGAGAGTCACTGGGCTGAAACCTGGTTAAAGCCTGTGCAGGCGTCATTCACACAGCACAGCGCTCAGTTTCCACCTGTAATGAAACAGCAGCAGATGGCCCGGATAATGAGATAAACATTGATTTAATATTTTTACAGGTCCTGGGTAAACCCACATTGGTAGATTTTCCATTTTATTACAGCCACAATTCATGTGAAACGGTGTGTTTGTGTGTGTTTATAATGCTGTTCACCCAGGCATAACACACACTCACAGATCCAATTTGTTCCTCAGGTTTAACAGTTTGCTGTTGAATGTTATGCTCTTGTACAGACCGGCATCTGAGCACTTTATTTTTTAGCTTTTTTTTTTTTTTTTTTTGCACTACTAATATAAAGAGAGCTACAACACTGACTACATCAGATTTTACTACAGCACTGTAAAATCACATTACAGCTGACAACTTTCAGCAGTTTTTATTAAGAATTAAGCTTCTGCAGGGCAGCTGTGCCGGGCAACAATGTCCTATTGTAGATTATAAACAATAAGTTTATTTAGTTTTTCAGTAATGAAATTTGTGCTGCAGTGCACTTGGCTTTTCTGCCACCGAGTTCAACCTTAAACATCATTTGTGCTTTAATAAATCTAAAATATTATGTTATAAAGTTGTATTTTATTGTTATATTTGTAATGTATCAAACATTTCTGTTGTAAATGTTTGATACATTACTTTTAGAGGTACTCTTTGATGCTTTTTTTATTCTGAAATTTGTCCCAAAAAAAAAAAAAAAATCTTACTTTTATTTGAAAAGTTTTATTCTATTCTATTTATTAAGACATGTTTATCAATAGTGGCTTTTTATAAAATTGTTGGTTTATAATTATTGACTTTTTCCAACTTGGAGCTCAAAATTTCATAGTTGATTACAATTGAATGCAGCATTATCCATACAACTTAAGGTTCATCTTCAGTCACCATAGAAGTTAGTGCACAATGACCAGTATCTAATGTCCTTTTAAAATATGACAAATGTAGTAATGTCTAAAAACGATTTTGAACAAATCTGATTTATAAATTGTGTTGCATCTTAACTGTGGTTGGATTGTAGTTTAAATATATTTTATAACGTAGTTCTTTATTTGTTCCTTACTCAATCATATTTATGATTTGGAATCTTTTATGATACTTCTGTAAATAAAATAACATTTAACTAGGACTTTTTGACATTTCAATAACAGAAAAAGGAAAAATATGTTGATCTTGATGTGAAAGTTTGCCCTCTGTGCTTTTTTATCTGTCCGGTTTTGATTTGCACCGCCTACGTATCTGCCTCCACACGCTTTAACAAAGTACTGACCGACCGTTCCAGAAACTTTTATGTAGATAAAATTATACTGACACCCAGGAGACCGCTGATTTATTTACCAGCATTACTCGACACACTGCAGAAAAATAGAAGGTCACTATAAAACGTACCGGTTCAGGTTTGATTTCAAAATGTTGCTCCGAAAGGTAATGTAACTATCCATAAAGGAAACGTGGTAAAATGAATAGAAAGATTAGTCTTTTCTGGGGATGATGCTCTTCATAACTCTTTTTGAATTAGCTAAATTTTGTATTTTACACAAATATTTGAAATCCTTTGCAAGAAGAGGTCTCAGTTTAGCTCAGTTTTTTTTTTATGCTGAGAAAACAGTGTGTTAAAATCCAGTGGAACATTTAATAAGGGACCTAAATAATTGCTTAAAAAATAAAAATAAAAAGTTAAAACTATCGATCCTGGAATATTTTCTACAATTGTTTGATATTTGTGGGAAAATGTCCAAACTTTTCTTATTTTTAAACAAAAGCGTTGACATAATTTATAGCACCCCTACCAACTCTTAAAGCAGGAATGTAATAGACTTTAAAATTTTATATACATTTTTAAGATGAAACATTGAATTCATATTCGATAACTTTCTGTTTCCCTGGTAGTATAATGTGGCAGATTTCAAGTGTCCTGTTGCCAAGTGTGATACATAAAATTTTAATGAAAATGAGATGTTCTGCCAAGTAATTGTAGGATTTTTCAGTTTAACATTACACTGCTGCAGTGTAATTCATTTTAAAGGTTTTTCTGCACCAGGGTTGCCAACAGCCGTTAAGGTGCTGTAGATTTTACACTTGAACAGCCTAACCAATTTAAATCAAGTCGAGACATGACCCTGAGTCAATAAAACACTCACAGAATCGGGGATACTACTCAACCTACAAAATGAATATTGATTCGTTTTTTTAGCTTACTTTAAAAAAGATTGATATAAAGAGACTTCTTATCAAGTCTTTATGCTAATATAAAGCAGCATTTTTGCCTAAGTCCTATAATTACAGTTCTTAAAGATCTGCTCACAACTTTGCACCTGATAAACCTCACTTTTTCCTAAGAGAAAAAGTGTTTATTCACCATTCTCTAGCACATAAATTAGATTTTTTAAAGGTTTTTCAGGATGATGGCATGTAAGGAAAAGAGCCTTCTTGTTTTAAAGTGAAAGCCTCATCCTTGAACTTAAAGCATTGGCTCTATGAAACTGACTTGCGTTGAGCTGGAAGAAATCATTCTCATCATAAATTCTTGACTTTGTTGCCAGAAGATGTTGGCTGATTGCCTCACATCCTCTTTCTCTGTAAAATGTCCTTTATTCATCTCTCTTTTTTTAGTGTATTTTATTTGATTCAGTGCTTTTTGTGTTTATTAAGGTCTCTGTCAAGGTCTCATACCCACAGGCTTGGTTTGGGTGGGCGGGGAAGAGAAGCAGCTTATATAAGTGGAGAATGTTAAAAATGGAATTGGAAATAAAAATCTTGGTTATATTTTCCCATGAATGTAATCAAGAACCGTTGGAAAACAGAAATGGATTAAAGCCATCAAAAATGTTCATTTTAAAAAAATATATGTTTAAAAATCTTTTGTTTTGATTTAGGGGTTGAAGCAAAGCCTGCCTGCAGAGTCTCCTACCATGATCTTCGCCACACCCACCAAGGTGGTCTCAGAAGCAGGGTCCACAGTGGAGTATTTGGGAGCAAACAAAGTTCCTGACCTCCAGAAATTTTTCCAGGTAATAAATATTTTTTTAAAAATTCATATGAAATGGAAAAAAAGTAGTGATATCCAGATCGGGATTTCTTTTTGTTCCTGATACAGATCAGAATCCTTTACGAAATGGTCATTTATCCCAATAATGATGCCCAATATAATTAAAATCCATGCAATATGTTTGTGTGTATTATAAAAATACCCACTTGGTATTACATGTATTTCTGATGATATATGTAATTGTGTTATTGCGTAGTACTTAACTCAAACAATTATTGTGATGCGGTTGCTGATTGCTATTGCCTAGCAGTCTGACGCCATCGCCAACTATTATTGTGATGTTGTTGATGGTTATTTGGCTGCTGTTGACGTATAGTTTGATACTATTGCTGATTATTTTGGCGGAGTTGCCAATTATTTCAACAATATTGGCAATTATCCCAAAGTTATTGGCAGTTCTTTTGGTCCTGTTGCTAAAAATTGCAATATTGTATTGCAGCCTACCAGTGAGCTGGGAGTGCAAAATGACAAAATCACAGATGGCAAACCAACAGCAGGACCGGGGAGTTGAGTTTACACAAGATAGATTAATTTAGGTTTGGAGATTTTACAGACCTTTTCATTTGCTAAACAATGAGAACCGGTTCAAAGCTCTTCTATCATTGAGGTCAAACAGGAATGGTGCATTTTGTTCCAAAGTACAGTTTTCAAAGCACAGAGGAGATTTTAGGTAATGACTAATATTTATTTCTCTACATGGTCTGAAAGGCCTTGAGCAACCTCTGCTACACAACCCACCACAGCTCACCACTGCAGAGGAAAACAGACACACTAGTCAAATGAAACATCGATTGCTGGAGCTTAAGAAGAAACTATTATGCAAAATTCACATTTTGAGCTCCAATTTGGGTGTCAACTGCTTCTACAAACAACTCGAGCAGTTAAAAAGAAAAACACCCAGGTGTTTTTTTTGGCAATAAGTTGCTGATTTTTTTTGGTGTCTGGAAAGTGAGCAGTTTCAAAAACCTCCTGATTTGTAAGTCACAAGTTGATGGGCACTGTACTGTTTCCTAGCAACCCCATTACTTAGCAACCTGGCGGAGGGGGCGTGACCAGCAGCAGCTTATTTTGATTTAAAGTGACAAGAGTCCCTAAAACAGCTCACTCTGAAAGGAGATCAGACTAAAATATAATTATCTAAGAATGAGTTTATGCAAAAAATGTGATGAACATGTTTTGTATAACCCTTACACCTATGATAACCTGTTCAAGAAAGCATAATAGGTCATGTTTAAAAGAAATGTGATCTAAACTCAACTTTCTGTGTTTTGTCTACTAAATTCTCCATCTCTCCGTCTTTTGTCCCAACCTTCAGACATCAGATGGTGTCCCAGTCCATCTAAAGCGCGGATATCCCGACCGACTACTGTACCGCACCACCATGGCTCTCACGGTCGGAGGCGTTGTCTACTGCCTGGTGGCTCTTTACATCGCAGCTCAGCCCCAAAAGAAGTGACAAACACAAACTTGTGTTACACCACTGACTTGTTGCTGCTGCTGCAATCATCGGGTCTCTCTTCACCAAACCCTCTTTGGCCCTTTTAAATGAGAAACTTTCCGTCTGTACTTTGGTTTTCGAAGGGCAGGAAGTGCTTTACGACCCTCTGGCGTAGTAGCTGTCACACTAACCAAAATTAAATGAGTATCAATATTATTATTATTATTATGACTTTGTTTTTTTGTTTCTTTTTCAAATAATTCAGTTTTAAAGTTGGTATCAACTACTACTCGCCACATATGAAAAAAAAAAAAGGTTTAATAAATGTTTTTAGCCTCATCAATATCAGGGCACAAAGCCAATAATGACCATTATGTTTGTGTTCTTTGAGAAAGATGTCTAAGTTAATAAATATTAGAAAGAAAATGGTTTAGTTCTGGTTTCTTTCATTTTGTTACCAAAGAAACGACCTCGCTGTACCGTGATGAAACACTACAAGGTCTGTCTGCCATGTCATCGCCAGTTTATCAGTGAGCCTGATGGAGACACCGCCGTCTGGATCGTAGCTGCTGCTCCTTGGCTAACAAGTGCCCCCATACTTGGTAAATACAGTCACCATGTGCTGGGGGGCGTTGGTGGGATGTAACATTCTCCTCACTATCATATTAGGTGATGCTTTTCCTCTCCTGCAGGTTCATTTCAAATAAACTTGTCATCCATCCGTTGTTTTCATCTGCTTGTCCTTGCAGAGTTGCAGGGGGTGGGATGGGTTTGATGCCGGTCTTTCTTTTCTCCAGAAACAAAAAAAGTATTTTTGATGTAGTTTCTAGTACAAATTTCTTGGTACGCTTGAAATAAGACAAAACTAGATTGCCCTTAATATTCATGAAAAAACACTAGTTCCACTGGCAAATTATTTAAATTATAACAAGACCGTTTCCCATATTACACTGAAATAATCTGCCAGTGGAATGAGTACTTTTTCATAAATATTAAAGAATTGTTGACTTAAAACAAGCAGAGTTGTGGGGAGTGTAATAGGGCTGATTCCTATTTTCATCCACTGCAAAAACACAAAATCCTACCAAGTATTTTTGGTCTAGTTTCTAGTGCAAATATCTTAGTGCAGTTGAATTAAGACAAAACTAACCTAGTAAAAGTAATAGAATCTTGTTTTAAATCAATAATCCTTTAATATTGATGAAAAAGTACTAGTTCCACTGGCAGATTATTACACTTAAAACAAGGGCAAATGTCTCAGTAGAAGTGAAATAATCTGCCAGTGAAACTGGTACTTTTTAAAAATCAGTAATAAGAAATTATTGACTTAAAAGAAGCTCCTATCTAGTCACTTGCAAGTTATTTTTATATTTTTTCAAACGGTTTTAAGAGATTTGCACTAGAAGCCAGATCAAAACCATTTGCTAAGATTTTGTTTTTGCAGTGAAGAGCTTGTACACTGAAGTTAATAACATTGAGATAAAACATCGCATTCAAGTTAAGCCGATGACTGTAACTTTAGACAGACATGCGACAAACTTTCTGGAGAATCGGGAGCTCAGAACGTCATGGCTTCATCTTCCTGTCTGCCAGGAACAGAAGTGTGAGAGGCTCAGCCTGCACCCTGAACGCTGGACACATTTAGTCCGGTCTGAGAAGACCCAGATGGTCGGGTCAAATATTAATCCATCCGTAGCATGACTCCACAGACCCAATCTGCGTTGTGTCAACAGCCTGGGTAATGATGATGACTCAAGAGCTCCAGCCTCCCTTAACAACAACGGTTTACCTTTTTCTGTGGGCAGCTGCTGCCTGTAATAATGCATCATGTTGCACAGCAGAAGTCGCATACGGATTCCATAAAACATGCCTCTGACTTTGATTTCAAGAGACCGGTCCACTCCAGCTGAGTGCCTCTGGCATGAGATAAAACATTTACAGCACGCAACTGACAAGCCATTCATGTGGAAATTGAGCGAGAGCTTAAAGGTTCTCCTTGCTGTCTTGTGAACCTCATGGAAACAGGAAGGAGGGTTTGCGCTGAGGAAAAAAAAAAGGACGTTAGAGAGATGTTTCTGAGTTTATCATACCAGTGACCATGAAAACGATAAAAGCAGTGAAACATCACTTATCTGGATTTTTTTTTTTCTTCAATAAACCTTCTTCCTGACTCAAGTGTATATGAGATTTCTTTCTCCAGTGTGATGGAGAGATCCTTAACAGGTTCAAGACCCTGTTATTGTCAGCCAGCTGCAGTAAGCTGCAATATCGTTATGTCTTTAGTGCCTTTTATATCAACTGCGCCGTGATGATGGAGGATTTTATAATTCTCTGCTGCTGGAGTCGCTTTCATCTATTTTTTAGGCCTTTCAAAGGAAAGAAAATAGCTTTTCAGGGCTTGTTCAGAAGTAATACAATCCCAAACGCAGTTAACACTGTGAGCCAATCTGGACAGAACCACTTCTATTCTTCCTCAAAGCAATTGTTTCATTTATAAAGACCAGTCTGGAGCAAACAAGTGAGAATTTAGCAATATATGTGACATTTTGCAACAGTGAATGTCAGTTTAATCCAACTGTCCTGTTGGGACTCTTGATGAAGATGTGCAGACAGACAAAAAAATAGATGCATATTTTATTGCAGTGACATAATCTCACACTAACTGAACGTATTTATTCAGAAGACAGAAAAACTGTTTTAGCAGTAACTTGCACTGGAATTACTGCAACCCATGTTGACTCTGGAGGAGCGACAGAGTTTCACAGCTCAGAGTTTGATGACTGCAGAAATATTACTGCAGGTTTTTTTTATGTAGGAGTAGCAAGAGGAATCACTGGACTTTAACCAAACAGGTTAAATATTTTATTTAGTCAGATAATTGAACACAACATCCACATGGTTACACATGATGGTGGCAGCAGCTCTGTAGAAGGAAAAAAAACAACCCTACTTGGGGTTCCCCAAGGCTCCAACCTGGGTCCCTTCTCAATCAACATCTACATGTTTCTGCTATCTCAGATTAAAATACATAATAAGATTATACATATTATACAAAACTCTTCAAAACAAGAAAGACAAGAAAACTTTTTATTCAAGAACACTGTAAAAACACAAAATCTTGTGAAGTTTAATCTACTTTCTAGTAGAATAAACCAAAACTAACTTACAAGTAACTTTTCAGCAAGTAGTGCTCGCTTGTTTTAAGTCAACAATTCCTTAATGTTGATGAAAAAGTGCTAGTTTTATTATTTTTCACTTATAAAATTGGAAATGTCTTGTTACAAGTGAATAAATCTATGAGTGGAACTAATACTTTTTAAAGATCCATATGAAGGAATTATTGACTTAAAACAAGCTCCTACATTTTGCTGAAAAGTTACTTGTAAGTTAGTTTTAATTTATTTAAAGTGTGCTAAGATATTTGCACTAGACACTAGACAAAAATCCTTAGTAAGATTTTGTATTTTTGCAGTGTAAGGCAGATCTGTGTTGATCTTTGAAGGTCTGAAAACGGTTGGATAAAAATAATTGTTCACTTGAACCTGAACATTTCTACAACGAGCAACGACCAAAGAGCTTGAAACAGCTTGAGTTGCCACAATGTGTGCCAAAAAAAAATTAGAAGCTTTGAATTTTACTTTTTTCATTATACAACAAATATGTTTTTTTTTTTTTAATGGAAAAATCCATTATGAGCTCCTTCTGTTTGCAACAACCCTCTGTGTCATTGTGGCCAACTTGAACGTCGTGCAGCAACAGTGGATCCATGGGACGCTCTTGCAACACGTCTACGACTCAGCACTCTGGCTGCGAGTTGGAGCACTTGATGAGGTGTGTGAACACAGGAAAAGTGGGGTAAAGGGGGGTAAAATTCCAGGAAGCAGGTGGGATGTGAGGAAAAGTAGAGGGTTGGGGTGAGAAGAAGGCTGTCAAAGGGAGGATGGGTGCAAGTTCTCAAGAGAAATTTAAAAATAAATCCCATTTCAGTGTCCCATCAGTTAGATGTTTTTATCATGAGCCACGTAAAGCTGCTGCTGGGCCTTTAATATGTTAACAAAATGTCATCTTTGAACCAAGAAAAAAGTATGGAAACAGAATATTGTAGCTATCAAGGAAAGCAAAGGTGAAAAAACATAAAATCTTACCAAGTTTTTTTTTCTATAGCACAAGAAAGGAGCTTGTTTAAAGTCAATAGTTCCTAAATGTAGATAAAAATGTATTTGTTACACTGGCAAATTATTTCACTTGTAACAAGATTTTTTTTTTTTGCCAAGTTATAAGTGAAGTAATCTGGCAGTGTAATCCATATCCAGTAGTTAGCTTAACCTGAATGTGATGTTTTATTTTAATGTCATTAACTTCTATGTATAAACACTTCACTGCAAAAACACAAAATCTATCAAATATTTTTGGTCTAGTTACTACTGCCAATATCTTAGTAAATTTGAAATAAGTCAAAACCAACTTACAAGTAACTTCTTAGCAAGATATAGGAGCTTATTTTAAGGCAATACTTCCTTAATATTGGTTTTTTAAAAAGTACTAGTTACACTATCAGATTATTTCACTTATACTGAGACATTTTCCCTTGTCATAAGTTAGTTAATCTGCCAGTATAATCATCAATTTTAGAGAATTATTGACTTAAAGCAAGCTTCTATTTCTTGTTCAATATTCACTTGTAGGTTAGTCTTGTATTACGATATTTGCATCTAAAATACTTGGTGGGATTTTGTGTTTTTGCAGTGTAGCTTTATAAGCTGCTTCGAAATACAAACCTCAGAAGGATCTAAACCACTTTCATAATATTGGAGCATGTTAGTTTAGCTCGAAAACGCTCCTTTATCTTAAATCTGTATTGATTGTCCTTTCTCGTTGGCAAAGAAACATTTTAAATCAAGCAGCCAGGTTTTTTATTTGGTGTGAGATTTCTGATCTCCAGATAAAGATAAATCCGACTCTTTTAGCGTGTCTTAGATTTACTCTTTTTCCCTGAGCTACACTGAGAAAAACTCTTTCATTGCTTTGACCTTCCTCAGCCGTGACCTTCCTCACAGCAGTTCATTCCTGCGCCGACTGTTTGGACCTTAATATTTTTGCCGCCCGCTGCGGCTGAATGTGACTCCTAAGAAAGCTGAGGCTTAACATTAAACATGAAGTTTGTCATACCAAAAATGTTTGGAGATTTTCAAGCAGATTATGAGTTCATTTGTGTTGTCATCAACTAATATTGTTATTATTAAAAAGACATTGTATGGAGCTCTGGTAGAAATTAGAATATGTAATTTGTTGGCTTAAAAAGAATTCGTAAAATGTGCCTAAATTTCTTTTTTCCTTTTTGACACTGGATTTCCAAAAACAAAATACTTCAATCGTATTAAAGTATTTTGTTTCAGTACGTCTGAAACAAAATTGTTTCAATTGTACTGAAACGATTGTTATTTTATTAGAACTGGATAAAAAAAAAATTATGAGCATTTCCAAAAAAAAAGATCAGAAACAATCAAACATTTTGTAAGAAAAACATAAGAAACCCTCTGTTTGTAACTGTGCCAAGGACAAAACAGCAAGTATTTATTCACTAAAACCTCCATTTGTAATTGTCTTTAGTTTACTTCAGCTGCATCAATCTTTACACAGACAATGCTCACAGGTGGATGTATGATTTCCAAAAGTATGTAGCATTATTAAGGATATTTCTAAAAGGCTTATGTACCTTATAATGGATTAAAAAAAAAAAATCCAAATTATTTTATGTTGTATCCTCTTTTTCTCTTAAACTATAGCAGCTGCTGTTATAGTTACACAAATAGAGTTTGTCATTGCTGAGAAAGACAAAGTTAGATTTGGGTATGTTATTGTAAACACATACTTCAGAAAACCCTCGAGTTCCTGTGTGCGTGTGCGCCTGTGTGTGTGTGCTCGTGTGTGTGAAGGCAAACGAGTGAATATTTTTGAAAATAGACCGAACGTAGCAGCTGGTTTATAAACAGAATCTGTGACAGATGTTAGGTCTGATTCTCTCCTCTGCAGAAGGAATGAATGCACCAACTGCCTTGCAGAAAAGTTAGAGGAAAAGGGGAAGGGAGTGACAAATCGCCTCCCATCACAAAGCCCTCGCCACAATGGAACAGCCTGAGAACAAATAATGAATAAATAAAGTTCTGAGATTGAAAGAGGAGAGCAATTTGTGAAGCAGCAGCCTCCCCCCCCCCCCCCCCCTGCGTGTGTTTGAGCAGCTCTGGAAGACTAAACAACCAGGAGCTGAGCTGAGCGCTCAAACAAAAGCAGTTTTCTGAAAACAAAGAACAACGACTACATGCAAGAGACTGACAAACATCGTCTGGTGTGAAGACCGTGACTCATCTTTGCGCCCTCTAAAAATATACGTTCATGCAGCAGCTCTGCTGGTTGGTGAGAATCAGGGTGAGATCTGGCTCAGGTCACGGTGAAACCAGCTCAGCATCAACACAAGTCACACTTTTCCTCTCCAGTGGTGATGACGTACCAGAGCAGAGGTGGAAAACACGAAGAAATGCAGGAAAAAAAAAATGGAATTAGCCGTATGCATTTCACAATACTTAAGAGAGACTGAAGGTGTTGATTGGTGTTGAAAGCATACGTAGTCCTCTTAAAAATGCTGTTTTCCCTGTGGGTTAGTTTCCCAGTCTTACAAGAGTTCAAGCAGAGGGCAAATAGAGAGTTTCCCCCCTCGCTCTGCACTGACATTACCCAACAATCTCAATAAAAACCGGGTAATGGATTGTAGCAATAATGCACTTGATTTTTTCCCCCTCTTCTTTAGATACAATCATTTATGTTCCCTCTTCACTGTCTGCGAGCACTATCCCTCATTTGCTTTTACAACCCGAGACTGGGGCACAGACAATTTAATCCACCTTCCTGGCTGATGGCTGTGAGGGAGAGTAAGAGGTGGGAAGAAGGAAAATTAATGCTCGCCGCCCCAAAATGAAAGTGAATCAATGCGGCACAGCCCCCGGGGATGGGCAAAGGTGGAATGAGAATGTGAGTCGGGGGAACGCTGAGATGGAGTTTGACGGAGATTCATGGATATTTAAACAGGAAGCCTATTCATCAGTCATCAGCTTCAGGGGCGGAACAGCGTTGCCGGGTTTTATGAGCGCTGGTCCCTTCAAGGAATGTTTATGCTTTGTTTCAGACTTTTCCCCGTACAACAGTTGCCCTCATGCATTGCTGACCACATGAAGCGTAACAAGTCTCAGCTTAAATAACAATGTGCAGTACAGGTACTGACATGTCACTACATTTGCATAATCAGCAGAGTTGCGTAGTAACTAGTTAGATTTTCTCAGCTGCATAGAATTGAGCAACTTTTTGAAAAAAAATATTTTATTTAGTTTTTTTACTATGGTGTACTTTTTACTTTTACTTGAGCAATCTTATTATGAAGTATTGTAACTCTTATGCGAGTATAATGCATGGATACTCTACCCACGGTGAGTAATTTCACTGAATGAAGAATAAACTTGTTTTAACCAACACACCTGCAGGTTTTGTTAAAGTTTCATAAGTTTAATATTGAAAGAAATTAATTTAGGGAAAAAAAAAAATCTTTTGCCTTATTTTGTTATTTTGTAATTTTATTTATAAAAATCGTTTTCGTTTTGGTCTCTAAAATGCCAACATTTCTACATAACTTTATATTTTTGGTTAGTCTGATGATGACATTTTTTCATTTTGAATGACTGATGTTTAATCCTAGCCCTTTTAAACAGGGCTTTTTTTTCCTTTTTTTTTTACTTGAGTAATTTCTTGAAATTCCTCAAGAAAGTAATTCTTGAGTAATTACTCAAGTAAAAATATTTCTACTATTACTTGAGTAAAAATATGCTTACTTGAGTTAAATCTCAAGTAAGATTTAACTCTTACTTGAGTTAAATCTTCAGGTACTCTATCTATCCACCTCTGATTGTTTACTTGCATATTATTTGCATCTTTTTGTATAATGAGTAACCAGATGTTGAGCCACCCCAGATTAAAAGATAACTGTATCTCCACTAACTACATTTCTTCAAATTAAAGGCCATGTTTCTTAAAATGTTCCAATTTACTCCAGTTGTGAGCATCCGAGGCGTGATCCAACAGCACCATCTGCAGTCGGGCTCAGTTTTTGTGGCGACGTTAAACACTGTTGTTTACAGACTGTTTTGAAGAGATCAGTCTCGTACTCATTTATCCTGTTTAAATAGTATTTCAGGTCTGGCAAAACAAAAAAATAGCTCATTTCAGTGAAGTTATACCAAGGTGAAAATGTGAAAAAGGTCGAGGTAAAATCACCACTTTCGAGTTGTTATAATTGAAATAACCATTTTCCAGTGTGTTTGGATCCAGCACTCTGAGAACTGTTTTTTAGTTCTTCTTCTTTTTTTTTTTTTATGGTTTTCCTTCTTGTAGAAGGTGTTACAAATCCATGCAACACTACACTGATGCAGTAATTCATACAAAAGTAACTTCAACGAGCACATATTGACACTTTTAATTAGGGCAATGTTTCACTGTTAAAAACAACCTAAACGGTGCTATGCATGCAATCATTTACAAGCCATCATAAAGCGTCAAAATGAACTGATTAAAACACTTGAAATACATCACTCTGAGTGTAATGGATCTATGAGTTAAGAGGTTTTGAACTTTGCTACTGATGTTTTTTTTTTTTATTTCTCAAGGTTTCACCAATGCAAACGTAAGACTCTTAAAGACCTATTTAAGATAATTATGGAGGGAATTTAAGACCCATTTCTAAACAAAAAAAAATTCATTCAGCCAACACATTTGCACTTATCCATACTAGACGCAATAAAACTAGTTAGATAGCTAGTAATGATAGCTTCAAACAACCCAAACCGTTGCCCGACAGAAAAGTACCGCAAGGAAAGAAATTACAGAATATACGAGATGGTATATTCTCTATGAAATTAACGTTTGCATTATAAATTAACCTGTGATTAATATATCCGACACCAACTTAATTTCTTTTTTAAAATTAGACATTTCAAGGCCTTTAATTTTAGATTTGTAAGATCATGGCTTTTAAAGAATTTACGAACACCCTGCTATTTATTAAGATATGGATGTAGATACCAGTAAACATATCATCAAAAATAATGAATGCCATAAAACAACATGAGTGGTTGTACACGATTAGGTTATAAAATATAAGAACTTGAATTCTGAGCAACAAAAATGTCAAGTCAAAAATAAATCAGTGCACAGTAGTCGAGTAGATCTTTATTCATGTCAAAAATCCTCAGGCTCACCTTGCATATGTACAAAATAATGTGTTGTTACAAAATCATTAACAGGCTGCCAATAAATAACCGGTAGAAAGTGAACAAACTCCAAACAGACACATTCGCATCAGCCCAGGCAGACGTCCACAGGCCTCTCAATCACTTGCATTTGTATGTGAGCTGCTTGCGATGGTAGTGGATCCATGCGGGAGCAACAACAAGTCCAGTCAGGTAGCCCATCATAGCACCCAAACTGCAGGAAACAGGCCAAACCTGGAAAAAGGGAAGGCAGGAAACCTTTGACAATAAACAGAAAGCTGTAAAAACACCATGATGTTGCTCTGAAGCGCATGCCGAAACGAGAGTACATCTCATGAGAACCGTGAAGTTATTTTTCCCTTTTGTGCTTAATAACAGGTGCAGTTTAGTTGATTCCTTTGTATTTAAAAAAAAAAAAAAAACATATTAAAAGGAAACCATGATATAGTAGACATGGGAAAAACAAGGGCGAAAGTATAGAAATGTGTTTTTTAAACGACATATTAGAAATGTGAACACTGACCAGGGAGAACCTTCTACATGTTATTTCATTAACGCTACTTAAGTTATATAATTATACCACATATTTCTCTGCTACTGATAATTATTATTTAACAAGATTATTTATTTACAGAGTTGTACTAAAGTATCCACAACCCATAAATGTTATTATGTTAATTATTATTGTTTTTCTCTGTTTCATTATATTTTTCTGTCTTCTGCTGTATGATATTCTGTCGTATGATGTTTTCGTGTCTTCTGAACAGTTGTTTAAAATGAGAACTTGTTCTAAATAAACTTACCCGCTTAAATAAAAACCAGATAAAAAGAGATTAAGTTAAATCGCTAAGATTTCATGTAATGGAGCAACACAAAGTACTACAAGTGGAAGAAAAATAGCTCAAGCTCAATCATGCTGGATAAAAAAATCCGAGGTTATTTGATTGTGTGAAGTATTAACTGTATTTAAGGGCATACTTTTACTAGGCCAGTCTAACACAAGTCAATCCTTTTTTAAGAGAAGAGGATTTCTCCCTGTTCACTCTTTTTCTAAATATTTTTCTGCATCATATGGATCTAAAGTATTTTATGTTGGTTATGAAAAGTGTGAGCACCTAGAAGATTCAATTTGTGCTGAAGGTAAACATTAATAAAATATGAAAGGTTACCAGGAAGAATGTAAATTCGACACAGTTTGTATGAAATTGGATTTTTTCTGCGTAAGGTCCTGACCTGCCACGGTCTGTCCCAGTCCAGCGGTATTGGGAAAGCTCCCAGCCAGGCTCCAATCAGGGTGAAGGCCACTGTAATCTGCAAACAAGTGTCCCAAACAGACATAGCTCTGAAGAGGGACACAGAGCAAATAAAAAACAGTGTTATTGGATTAATAAAAGAAAGTCCGGGACGAGGAAAAAAACAGGCTTGAGAGCCCACCCGTGTCGACTGAACACTCGGATCCAGGCCTGGACGTTGGGGCCGAGAACACAGAGACACCGCAGTGTGGTCAGTGAGGTCAGCAACACAGCGAGTGAAAATGTCTCCAAAGCAGATCTGGAAAAATTAAACCAATCAGATGCACAGTGTGGCAGTTAACGCACAAGGTGTAACGATGTTAATACAACAAAAACATTGGGAAATAACTGCACCAATTTCTTCATGGTACATTGGTTTGTGTTCCCCATTTCCAACAGCAGCTACTCACTCAATCAGCGGCGCTCCATAGAGGATGACTACCGTGTGGAAGAACAGGCAGGACAGGAAGAAGTAAAGACATGAACGAAACAACCTGGACAGCTGAGGAAAGAAAGGAAGAAAGATCAGATTCAAAAAATACATTGAAAAAAAAAAGCAGCTTTTTGTCATGTGGCATACATTGCAAAAAGTCTGCATAACCTTTTGAACTTTATTATAGTTTAAGAGCTGCTCACAAATTCGTACAAATGCTTTCAGATTTTCTCAACAAATATGTATAAAATTAACATACATGACGTTTGCATTGTAAACTAAACACAAGTGTTAAAAAAAACAAAAAAAAAACAGTCATTTTGACACATTTAAAATGTGTCCGAGCATTTGACCCACACGTGCTCTGGGTTACCTTGTATCCCACTGTGTGCTTCTTAGTGGGCGGTGAGACGCCGAGCAGCCAGAAGACGGAGACACTGACCGCGACAACCGCGGCTGACACCGAGTAGAGCCACAACAGGTGAGTTCCGTACACCGAAAAGCCTGGGACGAGCACCGCGGGGAGGACGGTGGCCATGAACACTGAGGCGGCGATGATGGCGTGAGTGGACGCCATGGCTCTGATTTCGTGGTCCCACATGATGGCGGCTTATGCTTACCGCGGACGACACAGTTGAAATAAATCGAATTAAAAAAGCTTTTAAAAATTAGCAAAACATCGGATGAGGACAGTGCGGTGAAGCTGTGAATGTATGGACCTCCACCGCACTTCCGTAAACATGGAGAGACGTTGATTTCCGTTTGACTTTCAAAATAAAAGTATACTATGACTCCTCAAAAGGTTTGAACTCAAAGAATGACGTTACACCAAACCAGAACACAGATATAAACACAGTCATATTATTTATAAGTAGCCTGATTACTGGGCATATCAAATAGCAAATATCTGGTACATATTTAATCAAAACCGTCAAACGCAGCTTCACGTTCAGTCTCTACAATGCCACTCACAATACGGCGGCAGCATTGACGTATATTTCCAAATGTCAAGTTTGTGCCTCTGTTCATACGCAAAGTGCCTCATCTAACCAATCAACAACATTCTAGTTGGATCTTTGGCTGACGTCACCCTAGTGAACCAATGAAATTTATTATTTGAAAATTGACACTTGACCGGAAGTTTACGCTAGCAAAGGAAGCTAAAGCTATACGTTGTTTTTCTTCTCTTTGCGCCCTAAATAAACACACCGAAAAAAAAATGGTTTGTGAAAAATGTACGTATGACATTTCTCTCTTTAATCTCGTTATGTTAGTTTGAAGCTAATGGAAGTTGTTTGTGTCAACGAAGCCTCCCCGAACGCTGACGAAGGCTACGTGAAGTGAACATTCGGTTTTATTCTTTGTTGTACACATTTTCCTTTGCAGTAAACATAAACTTCGGTCGTTTCAGGTGAGAAGAAGCTTGGTAGAGTTATCACTCCGGACACCTGGAAGGATGGAGCTCGGAATACAACAGGTGATGGATTCAAAACAACAACAACAAACATGTTTGATACGGGAGCACGAAGTCTATGCTTAATTTATAGGATTTGTTTCAACAAAATAGAGTAAGCTTACTTTAGATTCGTCACTCATTAAACAAATGTCAGTGGTAAAAGCTGTATGGATTAATTACCGTACAGTAGGTAGATTCTGTTTAATAAGCATGGTGGTGACAGCATCATGCTGATGGACTGCTTTTCATACTGTGAAGTTGGTTAGAGCTTAGAGGAAGATAGATGAAGCAGTATAGTTGTAAGTTTTGTGTTTAAACTGTTTTTGATAGTAATGTGCTCTGTATACTCTGACGTATCCAGGTCGTCCATCATTTATATTGTCTCACTCAATGTAATGGTGATTAATGGGTTTCTCCCGCTTACATTTTTACTTAGAAAGTGGAGGGCGCAAGTTGAATGAAAACAAAATGCTGACATCTAAAAAAGCAAGGTTGGTATTCTCATGAAAGAAATATTATAACGAACAGCTCCTAAACTTCCAAGCATAGCTGCATTTGTAATTATAAGTGTGTAATTGTTTTTCTCAGGTTTGACCCTTACAGCAAGACGGGCTTTGCTGTCTGCAGGATCTGCAAGAGCTCGGTTCATCAACCTGGGTCTCACTACTGCCAGGGCTGCGCTTACAAGAAAGGTGAGGTATCATTTTTAATTCATTAAGCCCTACTTCAAATGAGGGTAATGTTTTAGCCGACTAAAGAATAATAGCTATAGTGACTCTGGAGTTTACCTGTTTGTATTGTTTGAATAAAATAGTTGCACATCAATAGATTATTTTCTCTTTTTCTAAGTTTTCTGTTTGGTTTAAAGGAAGGAAAACTCAGTTTTGTGCCAATTTGGGCAGAAATTTACACACACAACTTTATTTTGTTGATTAGAGACTTTATTTAATAAGTCTTTTTCAAAGAATAGTGCGAAGAGCAGTTTATATCTTACTCAAAATGGATAACTCTTTTTCACTTATTTATTTCCTTTAAGATAGAAAGTGAGGCTTAAATTTTGAGATTACACTGCAGCCAGGTAGTTCAGGTAATGTTTCTGACATGTCTGACTCAAGAATGGCTATGACACCATGATTGCGACAGCTGTAGGCCACCTTGTTAAAGGGTCGAATCCTAAATTGTAAGTAAACAAAGTATGCTCAGACTGAATCCAGGGCTTTCTCTGATTGGTCTGTTTGATTGAGGTGTGTTTGCTGCTGCCCTCTCTGTTCAGTATTTGAACTGAGTGAGGAAATGCAAACATTTGTTTGTAAAAAAATAAAGCTGCGGTTTCTCCATATAACAAACAATGTATACAAAGAAAGAGTAGATCTAAGTATATCATTAACAAGCCACGTTTCCAGAGGGTTCATGAAAACATGGCAAAGACTTTGGTCCCTAATTTGTGATGCAACATGTTTTTCCAAGAAAAGTTTTTCACATCTTTTTCTTTCCACTGCAGAAAAAGCTAAAATGTTTTTGCCTCCAACTTAATTTGGAACCTTTTGCTTCACCAAGTATCTCCACTCTTCCTGCTTTGTAGCAAAGATACCAAGCAATGAAAATGACCTAAAGTTTAGCAGAAGCACCCTAACGGCTTCAGTTATATCATATTAAACATTTACAAAAATATTCATAGCTCTACAACTCAATACATTTCAGAAAGTACAGCAAGCTACAAAAATATTCTACATCTTCCCATTTTGTCAACCCCATGCTTTGGTTTGTTTTAGCAAGGCCAACACACAGTAGTGCATCATTGCTAAGCGGAAGAAAAGGGATAGAGGGAAAATAAAATGAAAACTCTAAGAGGTGTCTTTTTCATATATATTCAGTCCCCTAAGTTGATACTTTGTAGGGTCACATTTTGCTCCAATTACAACTGAAAGTCAAATTTTTGTGACAGTTGTCAGATTAAATGTGAATAGTAGGTACGTGTGCTTTACTCTTGAAACAATATTTTCCCTTCTAGTTCAGATTTACGCAACACTTTCTGTTGCTCTATCATATAAAATCCTAATAAACATGTTGGAGTTTGTGGCTGTGATGTGATGATATCCAGAGCTATGAATGTAGGTGTACCTCCTGATTCTTTTTTTCCTGTTTTTGTCCATTTGTCTCTTCAGGAATCTGTGCGATGTGTGGAAAGAAGGTTCTGGACACCAAGAACTACAGGCAGACGTCTGTGTGATGTGGTCGTGGTCAGAGAGCGTCGTCACGAGTGTAAAACATAGACTGTGAAAGAGACGTCCGGAGGCGTCTTCTTTGTTTTAGATTATCGTATCACACCGCTGGATCCGTTCCATTCTCAAGCAAACAGCGTCGTCTCCAAATAGATCATCTGTCTGTAAAGTGACCGCTTCCAGAGGTGTTTTTGTCATTAGTCCCAAAACTAAGTGTATCTGCTTCTTTGAAAATGTATGCATGTAATATTTGCTGTGTTGAATTTGAGTGAAATAAAACTGCCAGTTTGATATTTGTCAAAACGATTTATACGCCTGCAGCCATAACTGGGTATAATTTTAGCCTCTTACGCACAGCATGGACTTATGTCCTCTTTGTGTTGCAATAATTGGTTTACCCTGATATAATCATATTTAGAAACTGTCTGCTTTACTGTCAGCAGTGACCCTCCCCAAACCCTGTGTGGAGGTTGTAGTTCACAGGTCTCCCTCTTTGATATTTAAAGGGCTTGCTCTGCCTCAGGCCTGTGGATACGTGAGCACAGTCGTGTTTTATTGAAAAGACTAAAGCAGCATCAAATCTCCTGTTCTGACAGGGTCTGTAATGTACTGCGCAGGAGGCTGTGATTAATTTGCAATAAAAACCCAATTAATGGCTAACTAAAAACGTAATGGTGGGTAAAGTTCATTCACAAATATAATTTGATTTCAAATACATCTTTCTTGTTTCCACTGACATGTTGTTGCATCTTTTACTATGAGTCAGCTTTACATTTTCTACCTAGAGATCCTTGAGTAAACACCCAAAAGTGAAAATTTGGTTGATGTAAAGTTTTGGTGGCAGCATGTTGATTTTGGTTAGAAGTTTTTGTAGACTTTAGTTCTTTTTTTTTGTTGTTGTTGTTTTGAGTGATCGAATGTTTGGACAATTATTGCCTTTGGTTTTGGATGGTGTACTGCTGGAAGATTTTTGTTGTTCTTGCTTTTTAACTTTACAACAAACTGGGATTTAAAGAGGCATAGCAAAAGCAAATGAGGAGGATTAGCAGAGCTTTTCAACAACCGATGGCGTCTTCTAGGACATGTTGCTGTACAATATCAGCTCCAGGGCCTGGAAATTGAGTTGCCAGCATATTTTGACAGTCAGACGGCTGCTATTCACAAAACACTTTAGCCAGAGGCCTGTTCAGATTTATTGTGTGACTGACTGCTACTGGAGACTCTCCAAAGATGCTGAAATTGTGTAAAAATAATTGATCAAAAACACAAATTCAATTTAATTTGCATTTGGGATCAATTATTTTTGAAGGGCTCTGAAACCACAGTTAACTGCTGTTGAAGGAACTGCTTCACTTATTTGATGAGCTTGAATAATCCAGTAGATTTCATTCATGGAAATATGAACTACTTCTCAGTGAAACGCTCCACAGAACATCTGCACAGAGAAACATTGTAATGACTTGCTGAGTCTCAGAGATAGAAGGAGCTTCTTAAAGAGACAGAGGTCAATTTCAAGACACCAAATTGTGAAATCAAGTTTCATTTAACTCATGTTTGATATATACATTATTTTTATAACAACTGAAGGTAACGGTGACAAGATTGTACCATTAAAAGGCATTTTGTACCTGGAAAACACATAATACCCTTTAAACATGCAAGAAAAAATATAAGGAACACACCTGGTATTTTTACGATGAGAGAATAACATTATAATATAATATGGAGCTCAAAAATGTTTTTTCACATAATAAACCACTTCAAATCCAGGCTAAAAGAATCATTTTAATTCATCTAATACAATGCATAACTGATATTATTTATTGTTCATGTATCTGTTATATTTCTGACATTGAACACTTTGGTGAGCCATGTGTTATTTTTAAAAAGCCAGTTTATAAAGAAAGTAAGGTATGACATTTATGAAACAGAATATTATAGGACAAAAAACAGTCAAGAATGTTCTTAATGTTCAGAAAGCTTTATTTAAGACTTCAGAAGACAATATTACCTTTGATCACAGGTTTACATTGATTGGCTGGACTCTTTCATCTTTAGACATTTGATTCATATTGCAAAATGTCACTAAAATTCAAAGGTTTTACAAATGTATATAAATGACAAATAAGTTTGGATTACGTAAATAACACTTTGGAAAAGCACCAATGAAATTCCCATCGGAAAGAAAAAAAAAAAAAAGACAAATAACTGTTAAATTTCTTAAGTTGCCATGTTACAGTATTGCACTCAGGTTACATATTTCATAACAACAATATTGCCGTGCAAGAGTGTATTATAAGTAATAAAGGCACCAAGAATATGCTTGTTGGGTTCACAGTGATTTCAACGGAAATCTCTCAGGCTTCAGTGTTTTGAGGTTAACGCAACAGGCTGGAGGTCATGCAGCGACTTCATGTCTCTTTTCCATCCGGTGTCACAAGCAGAACCCGCAGTGAATCCATGGCTTTCTATCCGCTGCGGTGGCTCGGGAATGAAGAGCGGTTTGAGGTCCGTTAGGCGCGCATCGCCAGAGCCAGGAACTCCTCTCGGGTCTTGGGGTCCTCGAGGTAAACTCCCAGCATGGTGCTCGTCACCGTGCGGCTGTTCATCTTCTGGACACCGCGCATCACCATGCACATGTGACTGGCAACACAAACACACAGAAAGAGAGAGTGAACGATCAGACTTAGAGCTGCAGTATAAAGGACCCCTCAAGCCTGAGGGCGGCGCAGTTAAAGGGGAACGCCGCAGAATGTTCCACTTCTAAAAGCAGGGAGAATTTATACAGGTAGCTTTATTACCCCTGACAAAATATTATTTGTTTTATTCTGGGGGAAACTTTGTGTGTGAACTTACGCTGCTTCTACAACTACAGCCACGCCTTTTGGCTGCAGCGCTTCACATATGCCCATGGCGATCTGCTTCGTCAGACGCTCTTGAACTAAAAAAGAAACAAAATGAGTCACAGTATTAATTTTTGATAAGTATTTTATAATTATGATATCACAGATTAATCAAAAAAGTATTCTTCCTTCACTGGATATAAGAAAAAAATGGCAAAAAATGGAGTAGCGTCATATTTTAGCGGTTGTTGAATTTCTCTTGTTTTTGGTAAAAGACCATGAGCCATTTCTCATTGTAGGGCTATATTGTAGTGTTTGTTTTGGTTGTATTTACCCAGAATGCCCTGTGCTATACTCCACTTCCTGCTTTAGATGCGCTCTCCAGTCTGCTTGCATCCATATATGCATCCGAACCACATCAGAGTTCACTTCAACAGAACTGAGACGGAGGTTTTCAGGCGCACCAGAGTTCGATTGCACATTCACACCTCCCTAATTAAACCAGACTTTCTTGTCAAATGGCTTAGAAATGGGTTGAAGTGGACTAAGCAGGGCTGGTGTGAATTTTTATCTCAAGGTGGTGTACACTCTGAACACAGGCTCAACTTAAGGGGACTAAAGTACGTCTAGGGAGCACACAGGGAAAACATACAAGCTTCCTGCAAGATTTAAACAGAGGAACCTTTTTGTTGTGGGAAAATGTTGCAAACATTGCTTGAAGTGAACTTAATGTTCTTGCAGTCTCACAGTGTTCTACCTACCCTGAAGTCGGCGGCTGAAGATCTCCACAATCCTACAGAAGGAAAAACACACAAAAACCAGAGAAGGCTGCTTACAGATCAGGTGTAATAATGATTAATCTTTCAGATAAACACAAACTCCCATCGATCCTTTGGCCAGCGGGGCCTCCGAACTGTACAGCTTCTTTATCTGTGAATCATTCACCATACAGAGTTCTCAGAGTGACTCGAGGGCAAGCTCTGTTGCAGTTATCGCGGATTTATCGGTTCAGATCCTCTCTGATTTTCAAGAGGAAGGGAGGAAACAAAAGAGGCTGTAATAATAACTACGATTCCCACCGGTCTGAAAGGATTTTCTCATGGGTCTGAGCGGATAGCATCTGGACTTGTGCTTGTCATTCTGCTAGAGGAAGAGACTATCTGATGGCCAGCGGGCTCAGACTCTAAGCCTCCAGGTCAAAGCGTTAAGATAACAGAAGAATGCAGTCACCCAGCACTAACAGCAGGCGCATACAGTGGCAGCAGGCGGTTATGATGAGCGCTGTGTTACCTTGCCAGCTTGCTGAGTCCCACCACTTTTTTGTTTGGGATGTAGCCAATGTGAACCTGGAGGGAGAGCAGAGGAGCAGAGGTCACCCAGAGGACCAGCCAGGTCGCCGATGGGCGTTTGAAACACAAATGAAGGAGTTACCTTTCCAAAAAATGGTACCAAATGATGTTCGCACAGGGAAAACACATCTATGTCCTTCACAATCACCATCTCATCGTGGTCCTCATCAAATATGGCGTTGTTTAGGATGTCTGCAGGGTAATAAAAAATAGAGTATTCTTAGGAGATGCAGAAATCTTGCATTAGTAACTAGGGAGCCCTTTCAACGTTGGGCGTCACAACAGCTGTTTTGTATGGCTGGCAGGAAACTCAAGGTCAGTTTTGTTGATTTTCAATACCTGATCAACTCATATGTCAAGATATGTGACATATGTCACATATGTCACATACCTTGACATACGTGCGTGTTTTTTTTTTTTTTTTTTAAAAGTGCTGCAAAAAAGGTGAATTTCTTATCCACATGAATCCATTACTGTGGATTGTATTCCATCCAACTTGTGTGTGGAGCCACAATGTGGATGTTGCTTAGTCTGAACAGGTAAGGTACTAAATGCACCAGTCAATTTGATATGCATTGGTTGCTGGGCCAAGAACTGAATGTTGTAATTTTCCAACACTGGTTTCATCACATTGTCCCACTTCAAAAGAGAAAACTAATTAGACATGTTGTCTGGAAACTCAAAGGTGCATTTTCAAGAAAAAACAATATTTCAATGCAACAAAATGAAATAAGGGCTGGAATGCAATGACCTAGAAATCTTGTCATTTCCTTGAAATGTTTGGGTTCAGCCTCTAATCCTAATCTCCGTCTCTATCAACTTCAAAATACACAATAGCACAAATGTTTGAAAACTTATCAAATAAATATATATTAAGCCAAACATAACTGACAATAACACCATTTCTAAATAAACATTATTTGTTTCAGTGTAGGGCTGCACAGTGGCGCAGTTGGTAGCACTGTTGCCTTGCAGCAAGAAGGTCCTGGGTTTGATTCCCAGCCCAGGGTCTTGGCATGTTCTCCCTGTGCATGCTGGTTCTCTCCGGGTTCTCCGGCTTCCTCCCACAGTCCAAAAACGTGACTGTCAGGTTAACTGGTCTTTCCAAATTCTCCCTAGGTGTGTGTGTGAGTGAGTGTGTGTGTGTGTGTATGGTTGTTTGTCCTGTTTGTTTCTGTGTTTCCCTGCGACAGACTGGCGACCT
Organism: Poeciliopsis retropinna; assembly: GCA_010277075.1. NCBI lineage: Eukaryota > Metazoa > Chordata > Actinopteri > Cyprinodontiformes > Poeciliidae > Poeciliopsis > Poeciliopsis retropinna. The sequence goes on from VMRM01000023.1 coordinate 2,267,874, forward strand.
GACCAGGGTGTACCCCGCCTCTCGCCCGGAACGCAGCTGGAGATAGACACCAGCAACTCCCGACCCCATTAGGGACAAGGGTGAACAGAAAATGGATGGATGGATGTTTCAGTGTAAGAAAAAAAAGATCAATCAAAATCTAAACTTTTATAAAATAATTTCAGTTGTGATTTAATTTTTTGTGGTTTTTGCACTACAGGTCATCCTGCTAAAATGGATCCTAACTGGTTAAATGAAGTTTCCATTCAACGATCAAAACTTTGATTACAAAATTGTTGGGGTCAAGTTAACAAGGCAGGTTCACTTTTTTAGATAAGTTAAATGTAATAAAGATACAGAAGGAGGAGATAAATAAATACTAAAACTGGTTTGAATGATAGATAGATAGATAGACAGACAGACAGACAGACAGACAGACAGACAAATAGATAGATAGATAGATAGATAGATAGATAGATAGATAGATAGATAGATAGATAGATAGATAGATAGATAGATAGATAGATAGATAGATAGATAGATAGATAGATAGATAGATAGATAGATAGATAGATAGATAGAACAGCATAACTTAAATATATTGTTAAGTTCTGTTCACAGGAAATTAAATTACATGTTACCAAGTTAAATAATTTTTTAAGTCAAATGAGCAAACATAGCAAAAATGCATTTGACAAATTTTATTCAGTTACTTGTGACCAATTAACACTTTAAAAAAAAAAAAGTTAGAACTCATTTTCTTGCAAATGACAAGAAAATCCTCTCTGCTGCTGTTCCCTTTACAGCAACGACACAAACCCACAAACCCACAAACCCAACCCCTGTCCTGTCTGAGGTCCAGGATATCAAACTCACCATCGATGGTCTCATGGTAACCCTTGGTGAGGAACTGGATGGCCTTGGCGGCGCGCAGCGGCGTGCGCAACAGACCGTCCCGGTCCGTGTCCTCTCCCAGGTGGCGCAGGATGCTGGTGTAGGCGGCCTCCAGCGCGGGTAAGCGGGACTCGTCCTCGGCCTCCTTGCGGGATGTCTCATGCTTGCGGTGGACAACGGCGGACTTCTTGGTGTCGATGATGAGGTCGCTGAAGCCGTTGTTGCAGTGGCACTCCTCCACCGCGGTTTCTCCGATTTTGCCGTTGCAGTGAGAATTCATGTTGGTTTTGACTAAAATAATAATAATAATAATACTAATAATATATATATTTATTTTTTTTGGAAAACAAGAAGAAAGAGCAGAATAAAGAGCAGCAGAAGAAGAGGAGAAGCTGAGCTGGGCAGCTGGACTGGGAGCGCTCTCGGTGCGCTCTGCTCTTATAAAGCCTGCCAGGAGCGCACAGAGGACCATTCGCCAGGTTCGCGGCGCCTGCGTCAAAAAGCAGCAGCGGTGTCGTCACAGACCCTCCCTACTTTAAATCGTGAGGTTAAGCATGCAGGAGATTTTCTGCATCTGGCATCACTTGACACAAAATGCATTAAGCGTATCTCCAAATGATTTGTTCCGGTTAAATTATGATATCTTACAACACTTATTCCCTTAAAAAACTCACGAGCCTCATGATACTTTTTTTTTTTTCAATTTTTTTGGGGGGCGACGAGGGGGGTCAAAATTAAGGTTATGATGACCGGTTTCACAGTGGCAGGCACTCCTGACTAAATTCCAACTTCTGTGAATAATTAAAAATGAAAAAATGATAGATAAACCGATCTCCCACTGGGATGAACCTTTCAGCATCCAACCAACCTTTGAATTAGATATAGATTTGCAGATTTCTCCTTTTAAAATTAAATTAAAGATTAAAGAGACACATGAATGCACTGAAGATGCAACCTTATGAACTTAAAGAGCATTTCCATGCATGCAGTGCCTTACACAAGTCCTTCATCCCTTGAACTTTTCCACAATTTTGTCCCGTTACAACCACAAACTTTGTTGTAATTCACTTGGGTTCTATGTCATTAATCTATAAAAAATGACTGTTCAGGAAATGACATACTTTTACTGATTAAAATGTAAAAGCGTAGCATATAGTGTGTTTGTGTCCAGACACTTTTAATCTGTTACTCCAGACTAATGGAAGTATCAGAGGTTTGTTAGGGAACATTAGTGAATAAAATGCAGGTTAATAGTGAAGTATCTGAAACATCTCAGGAATATATTGTAAACCATCGTCTCCGGCAGCTTCTCACTCGGCATGTGAACATCCATCACCTGAAATAGGTCAGATTCGGACTAATCTCCAAATCTGCCAAAGAGAACCAGCAAAAAGAAAATCTATAAGAAGTCCTGATTAGTGTGTGCTGCAAGGTATAAATGCCCCAATATGTGAAACAAAGCGTGCTGGTCAAATGTCAGCAAAATTGAACTTCCTTGCCACCTTGCAAAACTAACACCGAAGGTTATATGGGGCCTTAAGCAAACTTTACTTCCTGAGGAAGCCACTTATGTTAGAAGCAAGATCTGCTGTGGAGAGTGCAACCTCTTCTCCTGTCACCTGTTCAGGTGGGTAACACTTCCTGCAAAATGAGGCAGCCAATCTACTGCATCACATCAAGCTGTTAAAACTGTTGAATTGAGGGCTCTGGATGTTTTGCAGCTCAAATCAGTGGCGTGGACAATTTCAGTTATAGTAGGTTTCATCCAGAATCCAACTCAGAAAAACAAAACTAAACTGCTAAACTGTGACTTATTGTGAATGGAGGGGGAAAATTGAACAAAGAGAACCAGCAAAAAGAAAATCTGTACAGAAGTCCTGATTAGTGTGCTTCAATACCACTTTGTCCCATCATAAAGTGGCACTTTATGCTACTTGGGTTCCACCGTGTGTGTGTGTGCCTGTGAGACCTCCTGTTTGCATCAGGATCTTTGCTGCTGAGCTTGGAGCAGCTGTTGGAGAATGCAGTTAGTCTCTAGGTCGAATGGTTCTATGTTTCCCTTGAGTATTGCTCAATGTTCTCAGGAACTGATTGTAGCTCCAGGTTGCTGTCACCTTATCTGAAATTACTGGATTGTTCTCTCCTAGTCAGTCTCCTGTGAGACTTGTCGGGATTACCCATCTTTGGATCCACCAAACCAAAACTCAGACGGTCAAACAGAACCAGATGGAATCTTCCACATCCCCCCTCTCCCCCCCTGGCTGTAAGATGGTTACAGAATATCAGCATCAAATCTGCAGTTAATAACCCAGTCTCCTCTTCAGGCATCACGGTCTCAGTGTATTTTTTATTCTGTTTGTCTGCTGATTGATTCTGAATATGGGTGGAACGACTTTCTCAGAACATGACATAAAGGTTCATAACCTTTCAGCCTTCAAATATTTTGTCATATTTCAACCACAAACTTCAATGTGACTTGTCATTGAAGGGAGCATATTACACACTTTTCAATAATAATAAGAAAAACCTCCTGAAAAGTGTGGCTTGCATTTTTTCTTGAGACCATTTTAAGTTATGGGGGACCAAAACTGACATAATTAAAAATAAAACTGATAATGAATAGGTGGCTCAAATAAATCAATATATTTAAAATGCACCACTTACTTTAAAAAAGAACTTTCCGTCATATTTATAATTTAATTTACCAGATCTTTTTAGCTTATTTCTGACAAATTATATATTCAAAGCATATGAAATATCTTTAAATATTTCATGTGTAAAGGTATAACAATTTTTGTTTTTCCTTTCACACAGATGCATTTATGTCTATTTAATTTTTTTTATATACGTTTCTTATCTTGTTTCAGGTCATTCCATTTGTTTTTACATTTTTCTGTCTCGAATTTTATGTACTTATGCACCATTATGCAAATGAGGATAGGCTGTGCCGTACGGCTGCAACTTGTTATTGTGAGGATGGTTTTCTTCAGCAAGCACCAGTTAACTTTCATGACAAAATGGATGGAACTAAATTCTGGGAGGTTCTAGAAGAAAAACTGGCAGAGTCAATCAAGGACGTGACTGGAGAATCACCTTCGATTGAGGCAATAATGCTAAGCATACAGGCAGAACTACCATTAAGATCAAAGCATCTTCATGTGTTGGAATGGCCCAGTCAAAGTTCAAAACTAAATCCAGATGAAAATCTGTAAGAAAATCGATGTTTGTAGATATACGCTTTCTTGACTGAGGTGGGTAGTTTGGCAAAAGAGGAGGGTTCATCACATGATGTCATCAGCAGCTCATTGGGCTCTTAAAGAAACTTTTCTAATACATACTAATTGTAGAAAATAGTAAAAATAATAATCTTGTACTTAATCAGTACTACTAGCTAGCAATTTCCCAAGTTTTCAAAGAAATTTCTCATAAAGTATAAAATCTACAATGTGCTTATGAATACTGCATTTTAAGGCAAAGCGAAGCAATTTAGTATATCACATTTACAGCTACAGGGCAATTCAAAGTGCATTGATGGAAAGGAAAATACAAAACAAACAAGCAAAAGCACTACATTGCAGTGAAAGTTAAGGAAATATATGACAAGTTGTAAATTTGTTTGGGTGGATGCATTAAAAGTCTTTTAAAAATCATGAGGCTCATACAAATGAAAGCAGAGACAAGGGTTTGAGCTGTTAATATGTTCTTGTTTTAATTTGACTTGTGATGTTTTCTGATTAGTTTATCAATATGCTAGTTAAGATAAGAATACGGTCATTATAACGGCTGCATGAATGACTCTTTCAAAGAGGCTTATTACTATAAATCATGTATTGCTCTTATAATCCTATCATTTGCAAGTGTTTTGCACACAATTATTTTGTGACCAATAGAGAAAATGGCCTACTTTTCCTGAAGACACCTTATATGTATTTTAAAGGTTTTGTTGGCCCTAGTGGCCTTTATTTGAAAGTAGTATGACATCTGGGATTCCTTTGAGATGATTGCTCACAATAAAATTCTTCTTAAGTAAAAATAATTAACCCCTATGGCTCCCATTTCTCAGTGGAAAAATCATTTCCACTATTATCTGCAGTCTGATCAGAAAAGATATATCAGTCTTGCACAGCAGAAACAGATTTAATGCTGTTGCAAGACTAAAATTCTGCATGTAGCTAAATATAAGGGATGAGAGCCAATTAGAAATCCAAGAAAAAGCCCCAACAAGCACTGCACCCCCAAGACACTAAAACATCAAATGTCTTTATTGTTAAATCAGTATATGACATAAAAGAAAACCCAACACAACCACTGACGTTCAACATATACCGGGATTAGATTGGCTACAAATCATTTTAATAATTAAAACATATGACAATAAAATATGATGATTTGATTCTCCTGTTACTAAACATGAGTTTGATGAAAACTTTGTGACAATATTGTATTTACTAATTTTTGGAAGTGTGATCCAACTGAGTGACAAGGTTGTTGCAGTTTCACCAGCAGATGTCACTAGTGAGTGATGAATGAAACATCGAGTAATTAACCTTTTTGCAAAGCAAAGGGTTGGAAAGCTTCAGAGCTTCATGAGGTTTCATTTGTCCATCACAACTAGTTTCAACCGAAATGTTAAAACTTGATCATTTTCCAAGTATCAACATTTTCACCTGCCTGTAGGTGGCGGTATTGTGAGGAAACGGCCTTCTTCCGTCCCTTTAAATAAGCGAAGAGCCGTTTCCATGACAACGCACCCCTAACGGACAACGCAGCTTCCTGTTTGGCTCCGTCGGTGGCGGGAGTTCGCAGCATGGCGGTGCAACCGAAGCAGAACCAGAACCTGTCCCTGGACAGCGCGGCCGAACACGGCTTTCTGAGCTTCATATTCTCCATGCCGGAGAAACCGGACACAACCTTCAGGATATTCGACCGGAACGACTACTACACCGTCCACGGGAAAGACGCCATATTTGCTGCCAAGGAGGTTTTTAAGACCAACGGAGTCATCAAATATCTGGGCTCAGGTAACTGGGTTTAACTACCAGCTTTTCTGTGCACCTATTCAATGAAGATGTTTTAGGGTTAAAGTCAGTTATTGGCTTGTTAATTTTGATTTGTCTTGACGCAGCGAGCTGTAGCTGCTGGTGGCTAATGCATTCGCAGCATCTAAGTTAAGGTTAGCTTAAATTACAATCACTCTTATATAGTTTGTAGGTATTGAATATAAGGTAACTTGTTGTTTTCAGAATTTATTAGTTATCAGACACTATTTCTAGAAGTTTGTCTACATAAATCAGAAAACTCTAAAAAGCTATTTTAAAAAGTTACAAATACATACATTGATTAAACCCATACAGTTAATTTTGATTACTACAGCTAATGAAAACCTAAAATTAAGTTCGTCATCTATAAAACCACAAAGGTTAAGTTAGCGGTTCACAGATGGCTGTATCCCAAGTGTAACAATGTAAGGTTTAGTGGAAGGAAAAAGTGTGGTAGGAGGATAACAGCACAAGTAACTGAAAGCGCTTTTTTTCATGGTTCCTTATTGAACATCTGTCAACTGTACAAATATCTGCCGGTGATATTTGGTGAACTACAGAATCTTACCTGCATTACATTTTAATGCTTTAAACTGAGATTTGGAAAGGTGAATCTGAAAAATAAAAAGTACAATACAATAACTGGAGGAACCATGTATTTATTTTGCTTGCTAGTAAAAAAAAACAAAAAAAAAGCATCTCTGAGGTTGTTTTGGGACTGAGAAATGTTTGCTTGTGGGTCAACAGGGAGCCGTAAGCTGGAGAGCGTGATCCTGAGCAAGCTGAACTTCGAGGCCTTTGTGAAGGATCTGTTGCTGGTGAAGCAGTACCGAGTGGAGGTATACAGGAACCACAGCAAGAGCAGCAAGGAGCACGACTGGAGGATCGAGTACAAGGTGGCAAAAATGACTAAGACTGTCAAAATGAGCTTTTCCAGAATAACTTTTTGAAGGGAGAGAAGTACCAACATATAACCTATGAACCTATGAATTGTCATAGAAGTACTTATTATATTTTCCACTTTTTGTTTCACCAGAGATATATTAAATATCACTATATTTGAAAATATAAATAAAATGCAGTAACTGTGTGAAGGTTGGGGATATAAATTATATTCCTGCTATCCTAAAGTGATTTGTTTCAAAGGGGAATGTTTTGTTTTAAGTCCATATCACCTACCCTTACATTGAAAGTGTATTGTGACCGAATGACACAATATACTTGTGTCATTAACAATCAGTAATAGAAATACTGTAATAGTATTAAAGTGTCAAGTGTCAGTAATAGAAAAAAAAATCAGATTTGGCAGGTCAAGTTTTTTAAAGGTCGATGATCTGACAGAAAACTGCAACTGGTGTACCGCAAGTAAAAAATAATAGAAGTTTACAAGATTATTGGTGAAACTGATAGAAACATAAAAAAAATCCCTCTTAAAATAAATATAAATATCCCTTTTTCAAGGCTTTTTCTACATCTTTTCCAGGGTTGGTGATAAATGTGATTACCGTGTTTATTTTAAAACTACAAAAAAAAAGAACAAAATGAAATAAACGTAACAAATCACAATGAATAGACCAGATGTCCAGTTGGGTTTATTGTTCGTGTTCCTTGGTCCTTAACTCAGGCCTCTCCAGGAAACCTGACCCAGTTCGAGGACATTCTGTTCAGCGGAGGAACCGGAGGTGAGGGATGCGCGGGAGTGGTCGCCGTGCGGTTTGCGACGGGAGCCGACGGTCAGCGAGTGGTCGGGGTCGGCTACGTGGACGCAGCCCAGAGGACCATGGGGGTGTGTGAGTTTCCGGACAACGAGATCTTCTCCAACCTGGAGTCTCTACTCGTCCAGATCAGCCCCAAAGAGTGTCTGCTGGCTCAGGGAGAATGCAGCGCTGAGGGGAACAAGCTCCGAGAGGTGAGCTCCCTCATTCAGTGTTTTAGTGAAGTAACTTTATGTTCAGTTTTGGGTTTTTATTGAAACTGACTCAGATTCACCTTCTGTTATTTACTATCGTTCACACACATAAAACCTGTTTTATTTATCTTCAAACTGAACCCGGGTGAATATTCTCTACTTATTTAAATAACTCCTGTCCTTGTTTATTGTTAAAGCAAAGGTGGAGGTAGGGTTTAATTTCTGAGTGAGGTCACTGATTAGTTTTGCTGCGTTTTCAGGTGGTGCAACGTGGCGGCGTTCTGGTCTCCGACAGGAAGAGAGCAGAGTTCAGCAGCAAGGACATCGTCCAGGATCTCAACAGGCTACTGCGATCTAAGAGAGGAGAGACGGTGGCGAGCAACACGCTGCCTGAACTGGACAAACAGGTGACAAAAGAAAAAGGTTTGACTGTTCTTATTGCATCCGTTGTCAAAAACAGTTCCTTTACAGTGACAGTAAACTACCTGTCATGGTTTAGAACTGTATAAGGAAGCTGGAGTAGTACCCAGACAGAACCCATACATGCACAAGATAAATATTGTGCAAACTCCAAGCAGAAAGACCCCAGGCTGGGATTTGAACCCAGAACCCTCTTGCTGCAAGGCTCCCAACTGTGCCACTGTGCAGCCAATGTGAAAGAACCCTGTTATCCAATCCGTTGGTTAGATTCAAACTCCAGGCACATGTTAAGTTCATCTGGTAGTACAAACACAGTTGCAGTATTTCCATCACTGGAATTATGGCATTATGTGAGATCTTGATGATTCCTTGCTGCTTGTAAAAGAAACTGTGTCCCCTCCAGACATCAGACTGCTGTCTCTGTCTGACCGTTGTTCTGCTTGGAGAATCTTTTTCAGTATTTTTTGTCACAGTTGTTTGTAATCATCGCAGGGTTGGTAATTTTCGGGCAAACGCAGTCTCGGTAAAAACTGTGCAGCAACTCTGGTCAGTTTGTCCCGGTTCTGTAATGGTTCTGAAAAAGAGCTTCTGTCTCTGTAGCACTTTTTATGATATGCCACTGAATTAGGTTTCTTTCCTACCAAAATACAGATAAGAGACAGAAAGAACAGAACTGTTCCTGTTTGTACTGGTGACTCTTACACCAACTCAGGGGCTTTTTCAATCAAACTGACTCGGATGTGTTTGAACCTGGATGATATCTGAAAATTAATCTGGGCAAGAGATTTTCCAAAAATATCTGTAGGAAGTTTTATCTAAACAAAGCGATACAGATAAAACTTGCATGTGCTTCCAGCTGCAATAGTGCTTATCAAGACTATTAATTGTTCCCTGAGGGCAGCTGCTGATGAGCATAAAATGGAAAATCTTGAGGAAATTAATTTCTGGTACTTTATATAAATGTAAGAGGCTCATTTCCTTTCAGTCATAAACTATGTGATGAATTTAGTCAATGTCTTTCTCAGGTGGCCATGTCATGTTTGGCTGCTGTGGTTCGATTCCTCGAGCTTCTCTCAGATGAGTCCAACTTCAATTCTTTCAGCCTCACAACGCTGGGGCTGGGGCAGTACATGAGGCTGGACAACGCCGCCGTCAGGGCTCTCAACCTCTTCCAGGTCAGTGACCGTGAGCAGAGTTTGAAAGATCTGATTGATTTACCCTAATAACGTACTTACAGCTGGGAAACCTTTGAGCTTTTCTGTGGAAATTGAAAAGACTGGACATGTTTTTGTAACTTCTAGAGCCAATGAAGTGATTCATTATGCAGAATGTTTCTGAGAAACTCAGAATGGTGACGACTTCACCTTGTGGCTCTGGTTCCTTAGCACTAGAGAAGACTTTTCCCTAAAATTTTGATTCATATATGAAGCTGCAGAAGTGGAGAGCTTCCTCGGTGACAGACTTCTGCATCCTCGGTTCACAAAGCAGCATTATCAAAGATTCTTCCTGCCAGGAATTGTCAGACTTACTACCATCGCTGTGTCCAATAAACTTAATAAGTTTTTACATCCCTGCTGTTGTTTACAGGGTTTTTCTCATCCTACTGTTCTCTGCACAGTTTTGTTTCACTTCTTGTAAATTATATCTTATTTTTCAGGGTAAGCAAGTCAAACCAACAAATAAAACTTTAAACTGACTCAATAAAACATTTTCAGACGTTTTATTAACGTCTTTAATAAAACACATTAAAGTTTTCAGAAACTTTAATGTGTCGACATTAAAGTTTCTCAATGTTTTTTTATGGTTTAAGCTGGTGGACGAGATGGAGACTTCTTCATAAACGTTTCTTTGAATTTCGAGACAGTAATCTTCAGAAATGAAGCAGCCAGAGCAGCCGATTAAAAAAAAACCCTTCACCCCAGAGAAATGATCAGAGACACAATCACAGAATCATCATCAAATTTTATGTGTCCTCATTTCTAGTCTGGTATTCAGTAGCGTATCAAATGAACTAAAGGAAAGGAGAGAGCCTTGAGTGTTTCCTGTGCAGATAAAAGTACATCAGATATAATACAATTTTTTCTGTTAGAAAATCAATTATGCCAGCAAACTAAATCCCAGTCATTGTGGTGGTGACCATATTGAAAAAATAATGGAGAACCAGTAAATGAAAGGTTTTTCCCTATCTAACGACCCAAAACCAGATGTAGCAGAGTGCTGATGGCTCTGTAAACAAACTGCAGCTTTGCTTTGAGTTGCTCTCATAATCTCAGCTTTTATAATCTTCTCAAAAGATTTCAGGATGAGTGAAGCCAGAGCAACACATGTATGATTACTGAATCTCTGTGAACTTGGAGAGAGTTTGTGAAGGTAAAATAAAAAAAACTCTTCAGGCTTTTTTTTTTTCTCAATATTGTGGATACACGTGAATCAGCAGAAATGTGTAATTTGATGGGTACAGTTGAGTTTTTATTACGTCAGATTCAGTGAATCATATTTTACATTTTGACGCTTTTCCCTCCAGGGTTCGCCCGACGACACCAGTGGAGCTCATTCATTGGCCGGTTTGTTGAACAAGTGCCGCACTCCGCAGGGTCAGCGACTGGTCAACCAGTGGATCAAACAGCCACTTATGGACAAAACGAAAATAGAAGAAAGGTACAAAAATCTTCATCTAACGTCAATTATTGATGTTTGATTTTATAATCAGTCCCTCAGGAATTTTGCTGGTTTTTTTTGTGATTGTTGAAAACTAAAGTGTTGGTCAACATTGCAAATATTTTAAGCTTTATTTTGTTGTGAGATTACCATAACAAGTTACATTTAAAGTCAGTCTTCTTGTAGCACTGAGCTTCATTTTTGCCATTTGTTTAATTAGACTGGACCTTGTGGAGAGTTTTGTGTGCGACTCAGAGGTGAGGCAGACTTGTCAGGAGGATCTGCTGCGACGCTTTCCAGATCTCCACCGCCTGGCCAAAAAGTTTCACCGTCACACGGCGACGCTGCAGGACTGTTACCGGGTCTACCAGGCCGTGAGTCACATCCCCGCTCTCATCACGGCTCTGGAGAGCTACTCAGGTACGCACCGGATCCTGGACCACCTAGGATTATCAAACGCCGAGTTTGACCTTGAAACTCGTTGCTTGCAGGCAGCTACAAGGTGTTGCTGCACGCGGTGTTCACCTCGCCTCTCGCTGACCTGCAGACGGATTTCATCAAGTACCAGGAGATGATTGAAACCACTCTGGACATGAATCAGGTCGGGTTCATTGTGAATGTCAACTATGTTGTTCCGTGTTATATTATCATCGTCACATTTATTTTCTTCTCTACATTTTGTACCACACATGTAGATCGAACACCACGAGTTCCTGGTGAAGGCGTCGTTCGATCCCGTTCTGAGTGAGCTCAGGGAGAAGATGGACGCCCTGGAGAAAAGCATGCAGGCTGTGCTGAGCAGTGCAGCCAGAGAACTAGGTGATAACATAAATTATTACATTTAGAGGCTGTGTTTTTAAACAGTGTTGGTTGTTTGAAGAGACTCTTTTAGGTTTGCTGTGACAAAAAGCCCCCGCAAATCTTCCTTTGACCATGATTACCATGAGCTGTAGTCTATTAAAGGTATAAATATGGCTTCCAACTTCCTCAGTGAGAGATTTGGATGAAAAGTCTGGAGATGTTTTTTTGAATGTGCAAATATCCATATTTAACTAAATTAAACTCGTGCTGAAAGTCATGCCCAGCAGCGACGGTTTTACGATTTAATTAGTGGAAGAATTTAAAAATCAAACAAGAGTTGGTTCTTTTTGTGTGTACAAACACTTAATAGTGTTTATAAAATCTAGTTTCTAGTGTAAATATGTTAATATACTTTCGAGACGTTACTTTAGTCCTGAAATTAAACAAAATTAACTTATAAGTAACTTTTCAGCAAGAAATGTTAGCTTGTTTTAAGTGAATAATTCCCTAATATTGATAAAGAGGGGTTAGTTTCAGTGGCAGATTAATTTACTTATAACAAGACATTTTTGCCATGTTATAAGTGAAATAATCTGCCATTGGAAGTATTACTTTGTCATCAATTTTAAGACCTAAAACAAGCTAATATTTACTTGTAAGTTAATCTTGTGTAATTTCAAGCACACTAAGATATTTGCGTTAGAAACTAGACCAAAAATACTTGGTAAGATTTTGTTTTTGCAGTGCATCATAACCAAATTCAGAGTCAGGTTTAGCATAAATTATCTTAAATTGGAAATGAAGTGTGGAGTTTTCCTATGAAATACAAGAGGTATTTATTTCTTTAACAAATAATCCCATCTGTCACGTTGCAGGTCTGGAAGCCGGTAAGACGGTGAAGCTGGAGTCCAACGCCGTGCTGGGCTTCTACCTGCGGGTCACATGCAAGGAGGAGAAGAGTCTGAGGAACAACAAGAAGTTCACCACGCTGGATGTTCAGAAGAACGGCGTTCGCTTTACAAACAGGTGCGTGTTTTCATCGTGTCTGCACACGTCAGGGCGAGTTGACCCATGACCCCCAGCCTCCCTTCTTGAACTCTTTCTATTATGTCTGTGCAGCAAGCTGAGCTCTCTGAACGAGGAGTACACCAGGAGCAGGGAGGAGTACGAGGAGGCCCAGAACGCCATCGTCAAAGAGATCATCAACATCGCCTCAGGTGTGGCCTCCCATCACATGCTGCGCGTGGTGTCCTATCAGCATGGAATTGATTTCACCAGCAGAGGAGTCTCTGGTGTCTTAGCTATGTGGAAACGATGAATTTCTGCAAACTGCCTTCAGCGCTTTTCACTAATTGATTTCAGTCACTTTTCCTCCAAAGGTCACTGAACTCCACACTCCTTTTAAGTCCTAAATACCATTTCTTTGGGTGAGGTTGTGGTTCGCCAGCACTTTAAAAATCAAACGGATCAAATTTTTGTGGCTGCACATGCTCCGGTCCTTCATCTGTGACCGCTCGTTCAAAGTTTGTGTTGCTCATCTGCCTCCAGGTTACGTGGATCCCCTTCAGACGCTGAGTGATGTCATCGCGCAGCTCGACGCGGTGGCGAGCTTCGCCGTGGCGTCGGTGTCCGCTCCGGTTCCGTACGTCCGGCCCCGACTGCTGGACGACGGCTCCAGGCGTCTGGAGCTGCTGCAGGCCAGACATCCCTGCATGGAGACGGACGCGGACACCGCCTTCATACCCAACGACGTCAGCTTCGTCCAGGGGGAGAAGAGCTTCTACATTATAACAGGTGGGAGACGCCATGTTTTTGGGACATTATTTGAAATGTTTCATGTGACTGGTTGGTTTCAATCACAAAATGATCCTATCTGCTTAAACCTGTTACGCTAACTTCGAATTTTCAAATTCAAAAATACCTTATTGATCCTAAAGGGAAATCAAAAGTAACATGTTTAATTAAAGAGTTATTGTAGATGGTGATTACTGAGGGGCAGGAAAGAACTCCTGGACTGGTATGAATTTATATTTTGCATGTCTTTATTCTTCCATTTGCATCCCTTCTGCTTCCAAGACCAGCCTGAGCGTTTAAAAAAACCACCCAGTCATTTTTTGGCAATAAATTAAGTTTGTGGTGTCTGGAAACTGAGCTGTTTCAAGAACTTCCCAGTGAAGTCACAATCCAAGGGCACTATGCCATTACCTAGCAACCCCAACTCATCACCTAGCAACCCAAGCCGAACTCTCAGATGTTTTGTGAGAGGTTACAAAAGGCTTCAGTTACAAACCTGAACAAAAAAGCCACTGCAGTATAAAATATTAAATGTTTTTGGTACACTTCTGCCGTGCTATAGGTCTTAAAAAGTTTTAAATTGAGTTTGGCTCTGGCTGGTGTTTGACTCTTGCAGGACCAAACATGGGAGGGAAGTCCACATTTATCCGTCAGGTGGGTCTGATCGCGCTGATGGCTCAGATCGGCTGCTTCGTGCCGTGCGAGAAGGCGGAGCTCAGCGTGATCGACAGCGTTCTGGCCCGCGTGGGAGCAGGAGACAGCCAGGTGAAGGGAGTGTCCACCTTCATGTCTGAGATGTTGGAAACTGCCGCCATCCTCCGGTGAGACAAACAAACCTCAGAACACGATGGGAAAAACCAACATCTCCTCTGAACCTCTGTGCCGTCCCTTGCAGCTCTGCCACGGAAAACTCCCTAATCATCATCGATGAGCTCGGCAGGGGAACCTCTACGTACGACGGCTTCGGGCTGGCCTGGGCCATCAGTGAACACATCGCCTCCAAAATCAGCTGCTTCTGCCTCTTTGCCACCCACTTCCACGAGCTGACCGCCTTGGCGGCACAGCAGCCGGCCGTCCACAACCTGCATGTCACCGCCCTGACGACCCACAACACGCTCACAATGCTGTACCGAGTCAAACCAGGTCAGTGGAGCCATTAGATTGGTGGATGAATGAATCTCTGTTAATAATACCCTACACAGGGCTTTTGGCAGATTTGTGACACTGTGAAACATGGTGGCGGCAGCATCATGCTGTGGGGATGCTTTTCTTCAGTAGGGATAGAGGAACTAGTCATTGTCGAAAGGAAGATGGATGGAGCTTAGTTGGGGATAATGCTGGAATAAATCTTGTTAGAAGCAGCAAAAGACTTGAGACTGCGGCAGAGGTTCACCTTCCAGCAGGACGACGACTCTAAAAACATTCTTCATCCAATCTGACTGAACCTGACCTTTTATTTAAAGGAGCATGAAGAAACCTTTCCGTCTCCAGATCTACAAATCTGCAGGAGACGTACCAAAACTTGGCTGGGGTCGACAAAACGTGTCTTTTCTTTCTGTCTTCATTACAGTTTTACTCCAGTTTGTGTTGATCTGTCAGGTGAAATGCCCCCAGAAATTACCAGTAGGTGAAGTCTGTGAAAACCTTTTGCAAAGCACCTTAAACGAATATGTTTAAAGTGTTTTAGCGTTTATTCACAGTGGATTTGTTGGTTTCATCACACATTTAAAACATAAAAAGCACAACAAGCTGTTCTTAATGCCAATAATTCACTTTCTTGTAACTTGTTTATCTGCCAGAGAAGTCATATCTTTTAACTACGTTGCTGTGGTGCATTCATGGACCGTAAAAAATTAGATTTTTTTTTTTTTCCCCTGGTCAAGCTGAAAATCGTCCGGCTCCATCTTTGAGCCAAGAAATTTTTCCATCCTACTTTTCAATATGTGAACTGATTCTCAATTTTCTGGACCTACTCAGTAGGTAGTTGATGTGAACATTAGATTTTATGGTATTTTATCAGTACTTCTTGGTACATGTTCTTAGTTTTACACGGCCATCTGGAAAAGAAAGTTCACATGAGCCTCAATGAAATTGTGAAGAACTAAGTACACCCTGTTGATTTTAGAACCTCCTTCAGAAATGATTTCTATTTATTTATGACTTCATCAGAGATCCAAAATTGTTGCAGAGCAAATGTTTATATCAGAATGAGGTCTGGACTTTTGCAACAAATATAACGTATCAAATATATTTTAGTTTTATGGTCAGAATCTGATTTATTTCCTTTAAGGTTTTGGATTTTAAAGAGAAAATAATACGAGAGACAAAACATCTAATATCCAAAGTAAAGCGAAACAAGTTGTCCTTCCATTCCAATTAACAAAGTCAAGTGACCCTTGTAAAAAAAAAAAAAAAAAAAAAATTAAAAACAGTTTGATGTCTGGCGTGCAAATATAAGAGCAAAATAAACTATTCCTTTTAAGTCGTTGCGACTTTCATATGTGGAAAAGCGATTGCTTTAAAACAGAAAGAAGAGATGCTAAAACTGCAAACTTTTACCTGCTACTGTTTTTTTTTTTTGTATACAAATCTGATTCATAACATTGAAAAATATCAATTATCGACTATCAGAGCTATTTTTATATCAGATATCAATATCGGCTGTAATTTTCATGTCTGTGCATCCCCAATGGAAACAATAACAGTGTATTTAGTTTTTCCAAGAACTGATCTTCCTCTTAAAGCTGAAATTTTCTACATAACATGTTTGTGTATGTTGCAAAGTATCAGTTAATTATTCTGATGATTAATCAGATTGGCACATTCTGCTAATTTTTAATTTACAGTATATACAGGATAATCTGTTTAGTTTTTGGATTAATCAATTGTATAGAAAAAATTGGCTTAATAGGAGTTTTTACATTTTATTGTATATATTTTTCGTACAATTTTGACTTAATTGCTGCCCTGAATATGTTGTTTCTTCAGCAACTGGCTTTTTTTCACCCAAGGTAACAATTAAATGGTTACTAAATTTGTTGATGATTATTTCAATGACTGATTAATCAATCTCAACATCAACTGAATAATTAATGTACTTCCCTGAGGTTGGCCTCTTTACACTCTCAAGATGTTGTTGAGTTCTAAAAACTGCAATTTCTCAACTGAATGAAGTCAAACACCTGACCTGCCTCCTCAGGTGTGTGCGACCAGAGTTTTGGGATCCACGTCGCTGAGCTGGCCTGCTTCCCCCCGTCGGTGCTGGCCGTGGCGAGGGAGAAGGCGGAGGAGCTGGAGGAGTTCCAGGAACCTGCGGGGGACGGTTCGAATCGGGACGAAGAGCCCGAGGTCAAGAGACGGCGGACAGATAAGCAGGTAAGGCTCGATTAGCCACAATTCTTCCGCTGTCATTCTGATAAACTGTCAGTGTTGCCCTCTTTTCCCTGTGTGTCGTAAACCGAGCGCTTCAGAGGCAGAGCCGGAACATAAATTACTAGCTGAAAAGAATTACTGAGAAAATGCAATTGTTTTCCTGGAGTTATGTATAAATAACTCCCTGCTAAAGTATTTACTCCTCCTTGAATTGTATTTTCTTTAAAGGGGCATTGTTATGTATTTTCCAGTCACATAATACCATTTTATAGCAGAATCAAGTAACTATGTTACCTTCAGTTGTTAAAGGGCCAGACAGATCTGGAACAATTCAAGACATCACTTAAATGTGTCAGTTTCTGTGATATGGATATGTTTGAGTAAAATGAACATTGTAGTATTTATTTGCAGAAAAGAAGAAATGGTCAAAATAACAACAAAGATGCAATGCTTTCAGACCCCTAATGAAGGAAGTTCATATTCATTTAGAAACAATACTAACATTTTAACTCAGTTCAGAAATCAGTATTTGGTGGAATAACCACAAGGTTTTTACTGAGGTTCAGTGCAATGGTATGTATGTATCAAATATGACTTAAAACATTTTTACTTGTAATTTAACGCTTTGAAACTCCACCTTCAGGAAGTCATCACAACATGGCTCCTTTATTAACTCTTTAACATCGTTTTTACCAGGGTTTCACCAAGAAGTGGCTCGTTTAATGAGCTCAGCAGGTGGGTAGTTCCACCAGATGTTTGCTAATTGCTGCTGGCTAGTCTGAAGGAGCAGAGTGTAGGAGTAACATGGGTGGGCTGCTCTGTGAGTCGGAAGCTTGAAAACTGCAACTCAGAGGAGGAGCTATGCCTTGAAGGTGGAGCTAGGTCCAACCAGGTGTTTTGCACAGCTGACTGGTTGCTATGGAGATTAAAAGATTTCTCAGGCATGCATGAAAACCTCAATGAAATGTGTAAATACTAATCTAGATATGCAGGTTTTTGCCTTTTCCAGGGTCCTTGCTTTTTATACCAAATAATCTCCATCCTGTGTTTCCTTCAGGTGGGAGAAAACCTGATCCAGGACTTCCTGGAGAAGGTAAAGGCACTTCCTGTCGCCACCATGACTGAGGAGGAGGTGAAGGCAGAGCTCAGGAGAATAAAGCAGGACTTGGTGGCCAAAAATAACACATTCATCAGTGAGATACTTGCCCGCTGCGCTCCTGTAAAAACTGCCTGACTTTTAAACATTTTTTCTAAATGCTCATGTTCGGCTCCACGCTTCACCTAAAGCTCATGTAGGAACAACACTAGAGTGCCTATAATCTATAAGTTTTTCAATAAAGAAATTCTCTTCATTTGTTTTCCACCAACATCTCTACATGTTTCTTTGAACTTGAAGCTGATTTTTGATTTAAAGAGAGAAAACCAGAGCTTTGTAAGATGTTGCATCGCCCTGACCTGATTGTCGCTGCCTGAGCTCGTCTTCATCTGATCTGGGTTTCCAGGAAGCCGAGCGTCATATAGATATAGGGCAGATAAGGAATAGGCATGTCTGAAGGCATGTCTGAAGGCTTGCCACCGTCATCTGGTGGCTGTAGTGTGAACATTGTTCATGTGTAGGTTTTTCGTGTCAGTGTTTCCTCTGTTGATCGCATTCAGTAAAACTGCAGCACGGGTTTTATGCGTATGGAATTGAGATTACCCTGAGGACCCTACAGCAATCTGATTTCAAGAGGAGGAGAAACGTGGCTTAAGTTTCTTGGACATACTCTCGGTGATAAGATACAAGCGAAGGTTATGTTTGAGCTGACCTCACTTTGCTTAAGGTTTTTGTGAATGTGTTTATTCACAAAAGCTTTAAGGATTATATCTATTATTTTATCCTTTAAATGGTCCTCCATTCTCCAAGCAAAGGCTTTGGCAAACCAGTTTGTCATATAATCTGTTTTATTCCTTTCAAAGCAGAAAAAACAGTTTATGCACATGCTAAAAAATTAAACTGACTCAGATACAATTTGACCCACAACAATGTGGAGTGTTTGGTTGCATTTATTGGACTTATTAAGGGACATGTAGCCACCACTAGGTGGTGCTAGACCTGCCGCATTTCCTTTGGACAAAAAAAAAGTGCCCTTCTGAAATAGTTATTTTTTACTAGCGCATTTTCCTTTAAATTAGAGCGACAAAGCAAAAGCAACCAGGGTTGATCACATGCCAATGTATTTAGCAAGCAGCTGAAAATCAAATATTATTAATCTATCATTTGCTCACACAGATCTATGCAGACTAATCAGTCTCACTGCACGCTCAGATTTGTGGCATAAATTTTGTGTTGCATAATATTTGAGCAAAATTGTGGGAAAAGTGAACATGTTTTACTCCACACCAAAACATTGATTAATTTTGGTTGTACTTTTCCATCGTGTCTAATAAGAAAGCTGTGATTCAGGTGTTGCCCTGAAACATTCACAGGTTTGACTCCAATTAACTAAAATGGGTCAGTTAACCAGAAATGACCAAAGTTCATTGTTTAATCAGACCAAACGGAGAGCCGGCGATCCAGCCAAATTTACAGTACCGTAATTCCGCCATACTTAGTGCTATCTGACAAATTCCAACGGTTTCAAAAAGAGGAGACGTTTCGCTTTGTAGCCAATATTGCATTATTATGTTAATTTCACCCCTGATGTAGCATGGAGTGAAATGAATCTTTTTTAATGGACGGTAAATAAAGAAAATGACTTCCCACATATTGAAAGTTCCAGTTATTGATAAATGGGCAAATATATTTACTCAGAAGACATAAAGAACTACATACAGTTAAAATAAGCAAAAAATATTCAGTTGGGGATTTGAAATTTAGGTCATAAAATGTTACAGAAAAAGCAATGATTTTGCTAAATGAGCTCTATTTATTATAACTCACCTAAAACAGGAGAGATTTTGTTTCATTTAAGTTCAGATTGGCTGTAGCAAATGTTGAGGGGAAAATCCTCTCGGCATCTTCTTTGTATCTATCTAAATGAGGAAGCCACAAACCGAGAGCTTCTGAGAATTAAGAGTTTTGGGTTTTCACGGCACATTTTGTTTTGCCACCAGGGAATAATCCAGTTGGGTGTAAATCCCTGCTTTGTGCCGCTTTGGAGCAGGTCTCTGTGTCATAACAAGCATGTTCAGCTGATCGACATTTCCAAGAAGCCGGTCGTAACTCAAATTCTGCTGGAATGACGGTGCGTGGTGGCAACCCCGCAGGCCCGTCGGTGGTGGTCGCTGCCATCGCTGTCTGGGCCCATCGACTCATTCCTGTCACGCTTTTCCAGTATTAACCTTGTGTTCTGCATTGTTTCCACTGTTGGTTACATTTCATAAAATTACAACACGAGTTTCACTGCGTGTAATTGAAGTTACACCCCAAAGACCTGTGACTCGATGCACAGAACAGAGGCAGTTTAGTTCCATCTGTAAAGCACATTAAGAAACAAACCACAATGTTTTGACCTTCTTCTCACATTCAGTTTGGCTTCCCATGATTTTCTTTTATAGTCATGTTCAATAAATTAGAGATCACCAAGTGAAACATTATGTAGATTACGGTTTTGAATCCTTATTTCCCTCATTTCCTGCTTCCAGCTAATGAAAACATAACTTTTAAGAATAAAATATTACTCCAGACCAATAATGTGCTTATTATTATTAGAGTAATAATATTTATTAAGATATTTTCACTACAAACGAGACCACTCTATGCTGTTTTTGCAGTTTTTCTTTTTGTTAAAAAACTTTATTTTAACTTAAGAGATGCCTATTTAGCCCCACTGGACTTTTTGATCAGAGCAAGTGAATGAAAAACCAGACATGTTTGATCTAATAAAGTTTTATTTTCTTAGAAATGGCAAGTTTTCAGTTTTCTTTTGTCTTTCTAAGAAAGTATACCCCTTTTTGAATTTCAACTAGCATCTACTAATGGTTATTGAATACTTCACAATATATTAAGTCTAGATGTTATGGTACATGCATACGATTCAGGCTGCATGAGGAGCCAAAGTCACCACGATACACTGGGAGGAGGGCAGAAACGGGTGGGGGCGGGGAGATACAGGGCACTGCAGACTGACCAGGTTCCAGTTAAAAAGGGGGCTGTAGCGCCCCCTATTGAAACCCTCTCCACAAAACACTGACTGCATCAACATATAAACACACACACACACACACACACACACACACACAAAGTTTGCACTGTACACGACATACATTTACACACACCTCTTTATACAAGTGTGGAGCTCCTCCACCGGCCATTTAAACTAACTCACTGGAGAGGGTTTAGTGTTAACAAGCTTCTCTTTCACAGAAAGAAATTCACCACTGGAACCTTTCAGCTTCTGCAGCCCGACGTGGCGGGAAGCTGGGATGGGAAGGGACGCTAACCAAAGGAAAAAAAATAATTATAATAATATATAATAAAATAAAAGACATTCAAATACAGTCAGCTTTTTGCTTGAAAATACAAAACTACATGAGAAAGCATTGAAATAAAATCCATTCATCAGAACATATATATATATTTTTTTAAAAAAAGCCCAAGTGCTCCATCTCTTTCTCTCGCTCTCTCTCACACACACACACATACACACACGCACGATCAATCTTTTCCTTTTTTTTTTTTTAATCCAATGGGGATGGCAGCTGCGAGGAAGCAGGAAGTCTTTTTAACCGCAGTTCATAAGAGGATTAGCTATGTGGAGATCTTCATGCTTTAAGTGCCACCAGGTGGACCTCGAAAGCCCCTCAGAACAACCCGCCCTTCCCAGTCTTCTTTGTTTACAGTCTGCAGTGAAGAATCGCTTCAGGAAGCTCCAGGGCTCCCTCTAGTGATCCGTTGCAGCAAGTGCGGCTGACGCCAGATGAAGCTGCTTCCTCTGCAGCCTCTTCCACTGAGAGCGCTGAGCTCAGAGTCTCTCTGGGTCCTTATAGCTGCAGGCGGATGCACGTTTAGAACTGGGTGTAGGTGAGTGTGTTTGTGTGTAGCTGTGTGTAATGCAATGTGTTTGTTTGCTTATCTGAGGGCGTTAACTCGATCCGCCGCCTTCAGTTATGTTGTAGCGTGTTGGACTCGATGGGCGGCGCCGAGTCGTACAGAGTGTCCGTGTCGTGTGTGGGCTCTCCGGCCAGCGTACACGGGTTGGACAACGTTCCCGCGCCGCAGTCACAGAAAAACCTGGAGGAGAGCATCAATCAGTACAATTAACTGATATACTGTGCTCTATAAAACTAGAGGAAAACCATGAAACTTGTAGTTTAACCACGTTTTTAAGAAAAGCTTTAAATCAAGATCTCTGTCCTGTAAAGAAACGTCAAAGGCAAGATTTTCTCAACGTCTGGAGGCATTTTTCTTAAGAGCTTTAGAATCAAAATGAAGCAAACAGAAATTTAACTGACAAAATTTAAAAGTAAAGAAGGAAAGAAGCTCACCGATCGTGTCGTATAAACTCTACATCGTGTCCTTGGTGACACTTTTTGATGCAGTTAACACAGATGGCATTCCTATCTGTTGTATTACAGGTGTGACACCTAGAAAACAAATACATCGTTTTAATAAAAACTGCAATAAAAATGATAAATCGGTTGGGTTTTTTTTACCTATAGAAGTCGTGCATGGGGTAACTGGTGTAGCTGGAGATCTTGTAGAGACACTGTCCTCTGCTCACCGCCTTCTCAATGGCGTCCTGATTATTCTGAATTTTATTATCTGACGGGGAACATTTAATAGTAAGCAGATATAAACTGCAAAAACAAAGTAAGGTATGTATGGTTGAGTTTCTTTGTACACTTGAAATAAGACAAAATCTACCACTTTTAGCAAAATATAGTAGTAAGTCAATAAATCCTTAATATTGATAAAAAATTACTACTCTTGCTATAAGTGAAATAATCAGCCTTTGGAACTCGTCTATTTTTATCAATATTAAGTAGATATTTACTTAAACAAGCTTCTATAGTTGCTGGAAAGCTACTTATAAGTTAGTTGTGCCTTATTTGACATATACAAAGATATTTCCAATAGAAAATCTTAAAATATTTGATAAAGTTTGTGTTTTTGCAGTGTAGCACAACCACAACATGAATTTAAACAACTTCTTACCTTTCATGGTGACATTAACTCCTGAGGCCAGAAAAAGCCCTCCGAAGCGGTTGTTGAAGATCTGGTTGCCCTCCAATGTTGCCGTTGCGTGGTTAGTAATTTCAATACCTGGTTTAGTGAATCACAAGTCAACTGTGAGCCAAAAGGAGACCAAGCGATTAATATTTGCTGGAGAAGAGTCTGTGGAGCCAACCTGCAGCAAAGCCGTCAAAGATGCGGTTCTTGCGGAGCGTGGGATGACTGTTGGTGCTGATGAGAACACCGGCCTGCGCGTTCCTGAAGATGTCGTTCTCTTCCAGCAAACCTGCAGGGAAGATGTTTCTTCATACGCTTCAACAGAACATGTTGGGAACATCTGAGTTCAATAAATGACATCTTGATTGAAACAGAAGGCAAGCTGCACTAAATCTCGGGCTGCAAGTTATTGGTTGAGGAATTCATTTAAAGTTGATTGATCTTATTGAGCATTTTGTTCTTTTGCATCAAGAGGGCTGACTGTTGATAACGTAATGGGCTACATTTTTCAGAATACGCTGGATTAAAAAAAAAAAAAAAAAAACAAAAAAAACATTTTGTCACCTGTGTTAAATACCGATTGAATAAAAAGAAAACTGTGATTCTCACATCAACTTAAACATATTTATAAAACATAAAACAGGGGCCTCTTAGGTTACCGAATATAAAGACAGAAGATGAATAAATTTAAATATATGAAACTCTTAATTCAGAGATGCGTTTGGTCTTGAAGAAATGATAAACTTCGCTCCGTGAAGTTCATTAACTCACGACAGTCATCAAAATCAACCGTGCTTATTGGCTAGATGTTTTTTCCTTGGCGTTACAGATTTTCTCCGTTAGTAAATCTGTAATTTATGATCAAGAAGTTGGTGCTGCTGCGGCTGAATGAGCTTATTGAGTATTTATATTTAAAAACAGAACCGCATAAAGCCCGTTTGAAACCCACACAGTCTCTGGTGGAACCGTTTCTCTGTTTTAGTATAACCCCACCATGTTTGTTTCTGTATCAACTGGCTTAAGGCTGGCCAGTGGCGCCCTCTGCTGGATGGTGGCTAAACTACATCACTTAAAGAAGGTCAGAGCTGACATTATTAGTTTATGGAACTAATTTAATTCTAATAAACCACTAATTTAATTAACATTTATGGAGATTTGTGAGTACACTCGATCTTGTGATAGTACCTCGGCCTCCGTTGAAGATGCAGATGCCTCCATCTCTGCCGTCATGGATCTTGTTCCTCCGCAATGTGGGGTTGCTGTCTGTCTTGATCCACACTCCCGCCATGGCGTTGTCAAAGATTTCATTGTCCTCGATGAAGCCCAACCCTGCGACAGAACAGCGGCGTTAGACGCAGCTTTGACTCCATGTTTGACGTCCCTCTGGTGCCATGAGAGACGTAAATACTAACCCGAGTTGTAGACCAAAATCCCTCCATTCTGCCCTCCCCAGATCTTATTGCGCCGAATCTTTGGGTTGCTTCCCGTCCTGCAGGTTAAAACAGACTCAATTATTTTCTGCTGATTTCAAAGGAAGACGAGTTTCAATACATGATTGAATAAAATTATCTAGTTTTATCAACTTCAAAGTATGGAGACTTTATGATTAATGGCTTTCAGAGACCCTGACTCGCCTCAAAAATAACCTGATAGGTTTGAGTAATACAATTTTAATATAAAACCTCTGACGTTTTTCAAACCAGATCTGATTTGAATGGTTTTCTTTTCTAAAAAAAAGAATTTACAAATGACATAAAATATTTTAAAAAGTGGCTTTTACTCCAATCATCCCTTTAATGAGTTAGACGATGAAACTTTAGGACCAGAATACCAGATTGTTTGTCTAATTACAACAATATTGTCACAATTAACATCATTTACCAGAAGAATCTACTAAAATTACAGGAAAAAAATAGTTAGCTTTTGTGTTTTAGTTCCCATAAAAAAAAATACTCATTTTAAATACTAACTCCAGGTTAATTTTATTGAACTGCAGAGATACTTGGGTGTTATTTATATACACAGCACTGATTTCAACAGGATTACTGTCACATGGGACTAGGATTATATTTTGACAAGGACCTAAATGATTCTATCTGAAATTTGGGAATGAAAGAAAAATATCTTCATCTCATTCAGTGTTTTCATTGAATACAGAATTATTAATAGATGTTACCTTATCTGTACACCAGAGTACATGTGATTGTAGATATCATTGTCTTCCAACACGCCGTGGCCATTGTCATAGAAATACACACCAACCTGATGGACAAAAAAACCCCCAAAACATTAATTTGGTGGCAAAAAGAAAAAAAAATGGCCAGTTTAGCTTTTTACATATTTCTGAAAACTAGAAATATAGTTTTTAATGTTGATACTAAAAATATAATTAGCAATGAGATAACCAAAAATTATTATCAGAGGATATTTGATTAACATTTACATCACACCTCAGCATTTTATGATTACCGATTTCTGTAATTCAGAAAAATAAACTTATGAAACAAATGTATATATTTAAAGAAGCTTCCACAATTTATTGTTAACTTTTTTGATTTCATTTTTTAATAGTATAATATTTTTT
This sequence comes from Poeciliopsis retropinna, assembly GCA_010277075.1. Taxonomy (NCBI): domain Eukaryota; kingdom Metazoa; phylum Chordata; class Actinopteri; order Cyprinodontiformes; family Poeciliidae; genus Poeciliopsis; species Poeciliopsis retropinna. The sequence continues at coordinate 2,293,478 of VMRM01000023.1, forward strand.
TCAATAAGAATAAGGTTTTTGAATCCAAGACAAATATCACACAGAGGCCTGTCACAATAACAAATTTTCACTAGACGATAAATTGTCCCAGAAGTTATCGCTATAAACGATAATATTGCTTTGAGACAGTTTTGAAGTAATATAATGTCATAATAATGCAATAACATATTTTCAAAGATAAAAGAAATTAAACTCTAATGAACATTAACAATGAAACTGGAAGACATTTTAACTATACAAAATACTAAACATAAGAATAAAATGAATTATGAAGTCTGAAAACAAAACTGGTAGGAAGATGAAGAAATTAGAAAAATAATAGAAGTTAATGGGCTCTTTTTAACTTATATGCGATGAATTGATTTACTGTGACAGGCCTAAATGCTCATGTCTTTTTAAGAAGAAAATGATGTTTCGTCAAGTTGTTGGTAGAAATGATCATTTTCTTAAACCAGCCACTGTGAGAGAAAATGTACATATTTGCTAAAACCTCATTATTTGTTTTCTTTGGAAGACGGGAAAAGCCTGACATGCAGTAATAGATAAGTAAATAAATGGAAAGTAAGAAATAAATGCCTTTTGTGTACCTGTTTGCCGCTGTGGATACGGTTCTTGCGGAGGACAGGAGTGCTCCCTGTGGTCACCCAAACTCCAGCCAACGTGTTGCTGTAAACCTCGTTCTCCTCAATCACTCCCTGGCCTTTCTCATGCTGAAATAAAACACAAGGCGGCTCATCATAGGATCACATTTCTCCCCCTGCTAGAATAGATTTGGACAAAGATTTCAGGAGTGCATTTACCACATAGATGCCTCCATGTTGCCCATCGTGGATTTTGTTGTGCCTTACAATGGGACAGCTGTTTGTTCGGATCTGAATCCCAGCCAAGGCGTTACCATAGATGTCATTACTTTCTATTAACCCACGACCGTCTCCAAATATGTACACTCCACCTTGGTTACCATTGAATATAGCATTTCCACTGAAAATAAGAGGAAGGAATAAGATGAAAGACAATTAGACAAACACAAAACAGAGTTTCTACACTTTTCAAGAATTTTCAAGGTCAGTTTTCAAAATTTTCTAGCACCAAAACAAACACAAATGAACTAAAAAAGAAAAAAGTTTCAATTCTAAATTATATTTATTATTGTTATTAATAAAGACTTGTGATAGTATTCCAGTAAAATATAACAAAAATGTATGTCTTGAAATGTGTCTCTCTCACACACCCTGATTGGTCCAAGAACAAAACACTAATTTAACGACAATTTCAATAAAAATTGTTTAAGGTGTAAAAAATAAGCCAACCTTTATTTTAATACGTTACTGAGCCGTTAAGAATAATAAATATTTGTTTCACTGAAATAATCCACATGTATCATGTTAAGGTCACCTTCCTGAATTAATTAAATGTAATATACAAAAAAAGTAAGAAAAACATCTATAAAAAATGCTATTTCAAGGTTTTCTGACATTTAGTGTGTAAAAATAATTTAGATCATTTCACCTACAGCAAGAAAAGTGAGAAAAAAAAAAGTTCTTTTATTTTTTTTGGTTTAGGAAAATATCTAGTTTCAACTGTAAAAAAATGTTTTCCAAAATTACTCACAATGACAGATTTTACTTCATTAGAAAACTGCTGTTTGAATATTAAACACTTTCAAGGACTTGATACAGAAATCAAGCACTTTCCAAAACCCTGGAAACACCTAACAGAACTTAAAGGATCCTCAAGGATTTCAAACACCCATACCAACTCTGTTTCTGGTGTGTCTGCGTTCTTACCGTATCGTCGGGTCGCTGTTGGACGTGATCCAAACACCAGCGAAGTTATTGGCATAGATTTTGTTTTCTATAAATTGGCCCCGCCCCTTTTCATGGACGTAGATGCCTCCCGTTTGGCCGTGGTGGATCTCACAGCGGACCACCGTGGGGTTGGCGTACGCCTTCACCTCGAAGCCAGCTATGCGATTTCTATGAATGTTACAGTTCTCAAAGTAACCCTAAAATAAAACGGGGAAAAAACACAGGTGAGGGTGTGTGAAGGAGTTGCTCGGGGTAAGAAGTAAAACGTGTGGTAGCTGCATTCACCATGCCGTGATCGAACGTGAACACTCCTACATCTCGTCCGTGATGAATGTGGTTACGCCTAATGATGGGGTTACCGTGGTTCTTCACCCAAATTCCTGCCAGCGCGTTGTTACTGATTTCATTGTCCTCATAAATGCCCTGCAAAGACAAAAGGCTTTCGGTCAGCGAGAGTCTTTGTGTTGCATGTCGCTGGTTAAAATGTGCCGTTTGATTTTACCTGTGCGTGGTCTGTGATGTACAGACCCACGTTCTCACAGTCGCTGATGTTGCAGTGTTTGATGGTTGGACAGGCCCCCTGTCCACTCACACACACGGCTGAACCCACTGGACACAAAAAAAAAATAAAGGTCTTACAAAACAAGAGATGCAACGATTCAATACTAATATCTGTATCGGTATTTAAAAAAAAAAAAAATCTAGATCGGGTTTCTGGGACAATGTGGCAGATCTATTCAGTCTAGTTTTATACTTTGTGTTTTCAGCTACATCATACTTTATTTATAATTCCTAATTGCATTTTCAGAATCATTTGAAAGAAAGTTTATTGCAGATTATTTTGCAAAAGGCAGACAACCTTTTGATTTTTTCAGTTTCTTTAACATTAATGCTACATTTTCTGTTTCACTCCTAATTGTACTGACTGAACAAATTAAAGTTGTTTTTACATCTTTGACCAAACTTGTGTAGCTATTGGTATGTTTAAGTGTGCTGTACTGGTGCAGAGTTATCAAACAAATTTGCAATTTTGTACATTTATGTCTGTGTTAAAAAAAAACAAAAAACATTTCAAGTCAGTTCAGTACTATTTTTACGGATCGTATCGGCCGATAATAAACCTCAAATCCCTGCACAAAACATTCAAAAACCTAAAATTTTTAAAAATATTTTTCTATATAAACATACAGATTTTAAAACTTTAACAATATATTCATGGAAAGCACAGATCTAGAGTGTATTTGAAAGGTGTATGTATAGACTAGAACAGTGGTGTCCAAACTTTTTTGCCCTGTAGACCAAAACTGGCAAATTTAAACTGGCCACAAAATTCATTACATTAAAAATGCAAAAGTTAGTTTCTTTAGTGAAATTATTTTTTTTCTGTTCAACAATAAACATATTTTTATGAAGTTGTATATCATTAAAGTTACAAAACATGAAAAGGCCTCTTCAAATTCATTGTAAGATCAGCATCACCTTCCTCAACGACTCTGAAGGTACTTGGATGATCCGAGTTAAGACGACATGAAATTTCCCTTTGTGATAAATAAATGCATCAAATCTAAGACTTCCCACCATTTTTGATCTATAAACCCATCAACCAGCAGAATGAAAAAAAGGTTTGCATCATGAGCTTTGATGCAGTAATGGTATCGACATGTAGTTCTTTCATTTCATTTTTGTGAGTTATTGGGTCTATTTCTCAGAAGGATGATTTGACTTTTTCTCTTTCAATGTAGAGAGAGATTTCTACATTAAAATGGAAAAAGAGTTTGCTTCACATTTTTGCGCTATCTGAAAACTTCCAACGGTGTCTAAAAGGAGAGACGTTTCGCTTTCCAGCCAATATTATTATGGAAATTAATCTGAAGGGCACTCTGGTAATGGACGGTAAATTGCAAAAATAACTTGCTAGATATTGAAAGTTCCAGTTGTTATGGAGAATTGGGCAAATATATATTTACTCACAGGACATTTAAAGAATACACTAAAAATAAGCAAAAATATCCAGGAGGAGATTTTAAACGTAGGTCTAAAAGAGTTAAAGTGTACGAATACTAAACCAGGAATGTTCTTCATTCAACTATCAATCCAGACTATAATCCAAACTGAAAACCAAGTAAAAAATGCATTTTGAAAAAGAAAATAAATTGATCAAACACCAAATGTTTGCACTTTACTTTCTCATTTTTATTACCTGCTAAACTAAAATAAGCAAGTTTGAAATGTCCACAGTTAAATGTCAGTTTATTATGCTAAACATAAGTATTCTACTTATCACAAACTAAAATCCTTTCACTACATGCTACTGCTGCAAAGTGTGGGTTGATCAGATTATAAGGAAATGTGATGCAGCGTCCTCTGACTGGAACATCGGTGTGTGTGGTTACCTGTACATGTGGAGCGGATGATGCAGTGGTCGATGTTGGGGCTGCAGTTGACTGTGATCTCCAGACAGTGGTGGGCGTTGTGATGCTGCGCCGATTTATCATCTGGATTAAACTGAAGAGGGAACAGACGCTGAGGTCAGACAGAGGACAAGAGTGCAGACAGCACTTCTGTCTGCCCACCACATCCACACGACACTGTAAGTGTTGGAGCCGCTAACAGCTCAGAGTTATAATATAATGAGGAAATAGGATGATTATCTTTTGCACCATTTGGTTAACCTTGCTTAATAGAGAGCACATAGTGCTATTCTTTTGCCGTGGAGAAATCAGAGAGAAATAAAACCCAAAGCAAACAACATATAAGACACACTGTTATAATCCTAAATGACTCTTGGACCTTGTAGGCTTTGTTTTTCAGTCTATCAATAGTCTGGATTGATAGAGTGCTAAGGCCAGCCTAACTCCCCTTTTTACAGTCATTTTTGATAACTTATCTATAAAACCTGGTTCAAAGTCTTTATAGATATTTCAATTATTGCAGATCTCATTAAAATCAATGTAGTCCCAAGTTATTCCACTGTATTAACAGCACAGGATTTTACACTTATAACTACTGTGTTTTTATGTCACAACACTGAAAATGGACCAATTACTAAACTTCAGGGTTGTTTTTTTTATTTTTTATCTCTTTTTACCTGATAAGAATTTAGCGGACCCATTTTAATTGAACTCTAATTCATTTGTCTAGAAATCTGGTTTGTTTGCAAAGGCATGAATGTGCAATCGATCTCTGATGCGGACCAAAAAAGCGAACTCTGGTATGCTTAAAAACGCAGGCTTCGATTCAGTTAAATGAACTGAGGTGCATTTCGAATGCATATGTGGATGCAAGGGCATTCTGGGTGAATACAACTCAAACATGGAAGTGTAGCACTAGAGGGAGAAATGGCTCATGGTCTTTTATCAAAACAAAAGAGAAATCTTCCAATGGGTAAAATCTCACACCACTCCATTTCTGTTTACATTTCATAAAGTAGGAAGTTGCGGTCTTGAGTTGTGAGCTCAGTTTCACAAACCCAAACCCACTGCAGGTTACAGATATATTAAGTGACAAATGGCTACAAAAAAACAACATATCTACATTTTCGCAGCATTGTATATTATTCTACACTTTGTCATTTGCAGTAATTTATTTTAGTGCAGAGGCTACAGTTTTGTGAGACAGTAGTCTCACTTAAATATGGTTTTCATATATTTCAAAATAATTGTGAGGTTGACATCTTAAACCCTGCACACAGATTCAAAAAAAAATGTAAAAGCGTACAGAACTTGAACATGTAATACTGCAAACTTGATATCAATAAAACCTTAGTTAGAACTCATGTCAGACTGCTTGACTTGTTTATTACTGGAGTCGAACCCCAAAAAGAGTGAGAAAAGGAAGAGCAAAGGAGAAAGATGTGGATGCAAGCACAGCTTTTCAAAATAAGACAATCATCAGCTGTATGCTGCCGCAGACACCCTATAAGAAAACGTCACAGTGCTTGATGTAACATTCTCACTGAACCGCCACAAATCTATAATTCACACAGGCCGACAGAAATTCTCTTACAATTCCTTCATGAAAAAAAGATTTTGTCTGAGACAGAAGGTAATTGAGCAGCGAGAACCTGGCTTAACATTTTATATTAGCAATTAGCATAGCTAGCTTTACCGAAACAGCAGTCTCTGTGTGTGTTATTTATGCAAAACTTTCCAAAATGCTTTCAACATTTCAAAATTCATGTAACGAGCAACCTGGAAGCCTTTTCTGATAGGAGAAAAAAAAAACAAAGCTGGATTTCTTAGTAATATCAGAAACCTGAAAACTGCTAGTAGTATTTCTATTGATTTTTAATTTCACACAGTAACACAGTGCATCGTAACTCAGTGTAGAAAGTTGTGTGCTCTTCTTAGCAGTAGTATGGTAAATTTTAAATGGCTTAATATTTAACTGAGTGACATGGGTACAGTAATACAGTTGATTTTATTTCAGATTTCGTCTTACCATCTATACATATATCTATTATTTTATTCCTTATTGTGCTGACTGGGATGTGTGCTTGTGTTGTGTGTCTTTGTGCCATTACCAAAGCAAATTTCCCATTTTATGTAAGTTTCATGGACAGTAAAGAAGTCGAAAGTCGAAAACATCCAAATCTAATTTTTGTAGATTAACTATACATTTTATTTTAGTTAGACAGAAAACCCCATGTTCTAAACTAATAATTGTATTCCTTTTTATGAATTAGTACTAAAAATATTTTTATTTATTAAGAAACACTAAGAAAAATATGACGAGGGTATTTGTTTACCTTAATGGTCATGTATCCCACATATGCATCCTCTGAACCCTCCATGAAGACAAACGTTGAATCTCTAGTATTCTCTATGACGACTTTGTCTGCTACTTTACCAGGTGCTGAGAGGAAAGCAGAGACCATCCATTAAACAGAGAGGTTAGTAAGCATACAGACTGCCTTTAGAAGAATTATCAAATCTTCAGCGTCTTTTGATGATGGCCACTACCTGCACCAATCATGGTGATGGGAGACTCTATATAAATCCACTCATCGGTGTAGATGCCAGAATGAACAAAGATGAGACCATCAAAATGGGCTTCTTGAACACCTCCGAGAGCGTCCTCAATGGTGTCATAATACTGCGAGAGGAGAGACGCAAACACTTTCAGGCAAAACAAGCGCATCCTTCGACAATTTAGAGAAGTGATGCCATTCACGTCGACGGTAATCAACTGTTTTGTCTTCCAGCTGAGGGTTTGGACATACCAGCATATTCTCTCTGCCTTTGTATCGGCCGGGGTTACTGTAAAAATGTTCAGCAAAGCCGGGCTTTACATGTGCACCTTTGTACTGCAACACAAAAACACAATGCAAAAAGATCAAAACTAGAGAATGTAGGTTGGATATCAGTTTCTGCAGATAACTTTGCTTGTTAAAAGGTGATAAAAGTGAAAATGACACCAATACTGATATACAAACATTTCAAACCTGGACTGTAATATGAAAGGTAATAATTTTCACAAATATAGTAGGGTACTCAGCAGTAGATTCTTCAAAACTAGATATCCTGACTGGTTCTGAGCCTACTACAACTCCTCTGGTGTAAAGTCATATTGATGAGATGCCAGAAAAAACCAGAGCGACCTGGGTTTTTTTTTATCTATATGAGGAAAAGAGTAGCACAGCACTGCTCCTTCCGGGGTTACTACTTTCCATTAGTTTTTTTTAAATGAAACACTAAGTTAGCCGTTTAATATATTTCTTAAAACAAGAGAAGCAGCAAACAACTTTTATTAAAATAATCCTGTCTTCAAGTTACAATAAACAAGCCTCAAGAGGTACAGCCAATTGGCAAGCTGGCTACCGGAGCAGATAGCCCAACTTAGTACCCAGCAAACATCAGCTTGTTATACAGAGCAAGATGACAAACGTGTTACATTGTGGTCATAAGCAGTTGGAAAACCAAAGCTAAACATTGCCAGCATTTATTCTATATTTTTAATTATGAAAAATTAAACATTACAGGGCACAATACTTTCAAATGAATTAGGTCAAATAACTAGTGCTTTTCAGTTTTAATTAAAGCAAATAAGATTTAAATTTGAAATGTATGTAAAACTTGTAGCAGCAGAGTAAAAACCTTGTTTTAGCTGAAAGGTTTCATACAGTGAGAATCTCATTCTGTCCAACGCCTGACCCAGACGTTATAAACTAAAACCACTGACAAACGAAAAGAAGTTGGAACACTAATTACAAATCTAATCAATATGAATAGTTGAGTTTATTTTTAGAGTATTTTTATGCAACATGACCAAATATTACTGATAAAAGCCCAGCAAGGTAGTTGAACCAGTTTTCATAATAAAAGGCCTGACAGAAGCTTGTACAAAAAACAAACAGATTATAAGAAGTGTGAACAACAGCATCTTGTTGCTGGGGTGTCCAAACTGAACAAAGCATTAAATGAAGATAAATTTATAAATGAATCAACAAAGTTGTACTAACCAGCTGCTGAAAGCTCTCTTTCCAGGGGTTTGGATGCTCGTGCTCCTCAGGGCTGACCTGGTAAAACCGGCCGGGCTCAGGATGCATCATGGGACGCGTGTATTCAAAAACCTCCATGTATAGCCGTTTCCTTGAAATAGGGAAAGGAAATGTATAGAATCTTATAGGTCTATTTTGCTCATAAATTAGGATATAAAGTAAGAACAAATCATCTTACCATAGGATGGGGTCGTTTGCTAGCTGGCTGAATCTCTTGCACACGCAGGCCGCCTGGCAAAGGTCCTGCTCCAGCAAGTAGGAGAAAATCTTCAAAACCACCTCATCTGGAAGCTTCTGCTGCAGATACTGCTCTGCTGGGGCTGCTAAAAATATACAAATACACAAAAAAAAGGCAGCATAAGTCTGAAGAAAAGGTCAACATTACAGTGCCGATGGACTGTAATGCAACAGTGCAAGAGTGGAACTCAGCAAAAAGAAAAAGAAAGAAAAACTAAATCAAACTAGTAAACGCTGCCCATCATGCTGAAGAGCTTAAACACACCTGGAAGGTCGTGGGTCTTACCGGACACTCGTGCCCGCTTGGCTCGATGACCGAAGGCATCTGTTGATGAAGTTGAAGCTCCCTGAAAATGCAGCAGAGATTTAAAGCTCAGAGGGATTCAAAAGTGAATATGACAACAAATCAGTGTCCCTCCCCTCTTCACGCAGCAAAAATGCAATCTGCAGCAAAGCACAAGTGCAACAGCTTTCACGCTCACCTCCATCGGGCCCTTGCTGGGGCAGGCAGAGGCGGTGGCAGAGGCAGCAGCAGAGGCAGCGGTGGTTCTCTTAGGAAGCAGGGTCTTGCGTCGAAGCTGGTAGGGACTGTTCTGAGCGCCGGGGCCGGATTCCTCGATTGCCATTTCTGCTGCAGCGGCTGCAGGAGCCTCCTCATCTAAACAGAAAAGCATTGTGGGTGTTAAGTAGAGATGCAATGATCAACTGGATAGACATCTCAGTACTTAAAAGTGTCTGATTTCCCCCTCTATGCTTTAAAGAACTTCCACCATTTTCAGTGTTTTCACTCCTTCTAGTCCGGTAGACTCAGATCGGGAACTGAAATTGCAACATTGGGACGGTTTGCTTTCACACCACACTGTGTCAAACAAACCAAAGCGTTTGAGAAACCTGTTCAACCCCTTGCCTGTGGTGGCGCTGCACCAAGAACCACAGAAGAAAACGACACAAAAACCTGACAAAGTGCAATATCCTTCTTCACAAAATGTAAACAAATGGCGAAGCGTCAACATTTCAGTGGTTGTGAGATTTTGTTTTGTCTTTGACTAAAGAGCCTGAGCCATTTCTCTCACTAGCAATAAACTCACGTTTGTTTAGGTTGTATTTACCCAGAATGCACTACAGCTTGCTTTTTTCTGCTAAAGGGGTATACGGTCCACCTGGTATCCACATACCTATTCAAACCGCACCAGAATCCTTTTAAACAAACCGAGATCTAAGTTTTTAGGCGAACCAGAGTTTAATTATTTATTCACATTGAGAATTTGATTAAATCGGACCAAACAAGGCTGGTGTGAATGCACCCAAAGTCAACTGATAGAATGTACCGTTAATGCACATTTTTGAATATAAAAAGAATCAGATAAAAGGTTATGCTCTGCAGCATAAATTGGCCTTTTTATTACAACTACTTGAAAAGTACTATGTAAAAATATTTGTTGTTGAAAATTTTATGGAGATACCTCAGATTTTGAATATTCAAATAGAGCATAGATGACAGCGTAGAACGCCAGTCATGTTTTCCTGTATTTTTATAAATTTGTCCTTTGATCACTCTTGTGTAATTGCCTTCGGATTATTTCCTTACAAGTAAAATTATATTTCATTCAATTCGTCACAATGTATGGCAATATATATATATATATATATTATATAAATTGTCTTTTAGAAATTTTGCCAATTTTTTTGGTGAATATTTTAGCTTTAGCTATTGGATTTTCAAATATTTTGATTGAAATTAAGGGATATAATAACCCAGATTTCAAAAATACTGTAACCATCTTAAGTTTATACATTAAAAGGTCTCAAGTCTCTGAAAGATCTTTTCTTGCTTTTATAGATGAAAATTATATAAAACTATTTTTAAAAAATGAACACACTCACTTATAGAAACACAATTAAAAGCATCTCATATAAGCTACAAGTAGCTTATATATAACTAGGAAAGTTACAATCAGTGATTGCACATTGATGTATGATATTTCTAGTGTCATGCTAAATATTGATAATACATTAGACCAGAGGGAAGGACTCTGGCTGCCCTAAAACCAACAATAGTGCACATGATCTTTTTTTTTTAACAATCATCATTTGGTAGTGTTCGTTTAGCTAATGTTTTTATGCAGCTGTATTTTGAAAAAACAAAAAGTGATTTGATACATAAATACATGCTTGCTAACTTGAGCAAGGTCTTTATTCATATAATCTTTATTTTATTCAATTCAGGCTTCTGGAAAATAATGTAGGAATATTTCATGTTTCCATCAGTAGGAGAGAATAAGAGGACAATAAAAAAAAAAAAAGTTAATTAACTGACATTTATTATGAGTACAAAGAAGCAGAACACCACAGATGGTGTGCTGGACATTTTATGGCAATGTGTTTTATAATTGTGTCTCTTTCTCATGATTCAATCTACACTGAAGCTTCGTAAAAAAAAAAAAAAAAAGAATATCAAATAATAAAACACACTACCTGTTTAAATAGTTAGCCTCCACATAATAGTTATCGGTGTTAAAGCAGACAAAGGTTGGTGATTGATAATGGGAGATACGCTTTCTGCAGATAAACTACCTTTTTTCATATGTAGTTACCCTGAAAAGATCCTAATCTGTATGCATTCGTCGTTGTCCCAGCCACAACCACACTGGTCTTTTGTGGTGCTGTCAAATCAGGGACAGCAGTCGATGTCGACTGCTAACAGCTAAAAACTGAACTGCGTAGCTGGCAAATCCGCGGTGTAAACAAATCAAGCCGCGACTAGCATAGACAGACAATCCGATAACAAAACGAACTTCAAACGAACAAATCTGAGGCCATTCGGCTGACCCCGGGTAATTAGCCCAAATCACACAGTATCCTCTGTCACAGCTGATGTGCGTATCCTCTCGAGGCAAGACCAACCAGCCAGCATTGCCCATGGAGCCGCGGCTAATGTTTTTGTTAACGTTACACCCCAAAAATGGCAGTCCTGAAGGTTTGCACTCGCTGTGACAGCTGGGAATGCAGCAGCCGAGCGGCCACGAAGCTTGTGATTACGAAGGGTTAGGCCCCCCCTTAAGCTTCAGGCTGGGGAATATATGAGCCATTTATGATGTCCGCCTAGCTACATACGCATTAAGCGAAGACAACCCCCACAACCTCCTCCTCCTAACCTGGTGAGCTAGCTATAGCTCCGATCACTCAAGCCAAACAAAGCGCGGCCTGGCCTGAACCACAGAGCGAGAAGCCTCGGGTTTTCCTAAAGAAAAAAAACCCCGCCGCCTCCAGGCCTTTTAATTAGCTCCGTAGTGACAAAGAGGGTTATGTAAAAGAATGGTTTCGCCTAACAAATCTTTGTTTAAAACCATTAGCTGGTCGTGGCCTAGCTTACCTCTATCCCCGTTGATTCGTTCGGGTTGCACCGGGCGCGGCCTCGATACTCGCCTGGGTCTCCTGTTGGTGGCTCTGAGGGAGTTCATCTGGGGAGTTGGTTGTCGAAAAATACGCCGCTATCCTCGACTGCCCACTGATAAAATGTTGCCCCTCGACTGGAACAGCCACCCAGACGACCTTTCCCCAAATATCCCCTCCAATAGCGACCTAAACCTCCCTGGTTTTGGGGTGTAATTGCTGTTTTTTTTTCACCCCGCTCCGTGGTATTTCAGCTAACCCCCGTTTCACTGCTGTGTGCCAGCTCCGTCTCTCTCCGTTGCAGGAGGAGCCATTAACTCACACGGGAAACAATCGAATGGAAAAAAAAGAAACACAACGTCGTCTTAACCAATCACATTCTGTGTTTCAGACAGTCGGTTTCAATAAACCAATCAGAAGGCTCGTATCAAACGACTTCAAGAAACATTTCTGTTGCGATTCGGAATCGGTCAAGCAGCAGGAGTTTAAACCAGGGGCGCCTGTTTTGAAAGAGGTATCCAGATGTGGGGGACCACCAATATTTTTGGATTGACGCGCCAAAACTAAACCCAAAAATGAATTTTGGGATTCTTATTTGGGAATTGACGAGAATGGGTACTTCTCAAGGTTTGATGCAAGATACTGTATACGTTCAATAAATCTGCAGTGGAGAGCGTAATCTCTTCTGCCATCAGAATAAGGGATTTAAAAAGGCTCAACAACGTGATTAATAAGAATGGTTCTGTTCTGGGGACTACTGCAGAACCATTAAATGACAGAGAAAAGCAGGATTTTTTTTTTATGAACTCAAGACAAGTATAGATAACCCTGACCTTCGTCTTCACAAGACTATGTCTTCAGTCAGAGGCTTTTTCAAATTTGCTGTAATACTGACAGCTACAAGAAATCTTTCCTGCTGATGGCCATTTCTGCCTACAATAACTCTTTGAAGAATTTGAATTAATATGAGTTACAACATTTAAAGAAAGTATTTTTGAATTTGAATTTTGTGCTTAATTGTTGATGTGTCACACAGAGAACATTACATTTATTTTTGCTGGTTTACAATAAGTCTGATGATGATGGGATACATAGAATAAAAATGCAAACGAAAATTAGATTGGCATGAGGTCTATAATTATTACACACTAAATACACAAGTTTGTGTTTAAATTAATCTATATAATAGAAAAGATCCACTTTTCTATTACATAAAAAAATGAACATTTTGATGACAGTCTAATTGATTTGGTCATGTTTTTACTCTAAAAATCTGAATTTGAAAATTTGAATTGTTAAAGACATTTTGAGGGCCCAAAACATATAGAGTGTATAATTTTAAAATACTGTAATTCTTCTAATTTTGACATAAATGTACAAGCCAGATATAATATAACTGCAGTGATTGAAGTGAATCACATACATTTTTGCTTTTTGTGTTCTTCTGTATTGGTTTCCTTGTTTATTCATATCAGCTTAAATCTTACTTATCAATTAATCCTTTTGTATTTAGTTTCTTTGCTTAATCTTACAATTTTGTGCTCTTTGCATTTGAGTTTAGTTTCTTTTGGATTAGTGTTCAGGCTTCATCCACTTGTAAACATGAGGAGATGTTTGGTCTCTCTTCACAGCTGCACCCGGTTCCCAATCAGCCACCTAAGTAATCAAACTCTTCAGTAAATCAAACTCTAAATCAAATAGAAATAGTTGCTAGATGCACCCGATATCCACAACTTGCATTAAAATGTTCGCTTTAAGGCAAAACAAACTGTCTTTATTTTTAAATGTAATGTTTTTGAGTCAGTAGTTTTAAATACATTGCTTTCTAACTTGATCATTTGTGTTTACTGTTAACATTTCTTTTAAAATGTTAAAGGTCCCTCGAGGGATGAGTATTACAAATTAGCTATTACTAAATTCACTAATGCGGGCATCATTTTATGTTTTTTGTATCCGTCTTTATCAAATAAACAATAAAAAATTGAATCAATTAAGTACCAAAAAGGAGTTATCAAACCAAGACTTAGAGTCGACTTTACCTTTAAGAATGGTAAAAAGCACCTTTAAACAAAGTGCTTTTCAATTAAAAACAAGCATAAACACAGGAGATTAAAACATTCAAGAAAATCCATCCATCCATTTTCTAACACCCTTGTACCTATGGGGTCAGGAGGTGCTGGTGTTTATCTCCAGCTAACGTTCAGCTAACGTTCAGCTAACATGCAAGAGGTGGGATCACCCTGGACAGGTCAGCAGTCTATTGCAGGGCAACACAGAGACAGAAACAACCATGCACACACCTCAGGAGAATTTAGAGAGACCAATTAACCCAACAGTGATGTTTTTGGACTGTGAGAGGAAGCTGGAGTACACGGAGAGAAGGTTTGCACAGGGAGAACATGCAAACTCCATGCAGAAAGACCCCGGGCTGGGAATAGAATCCAGGACCTTCTTGCTGCAAGGCAACAGTGCTACCAACTGTGCCACTGTGCGGCCTCATACAAGAAAATACAAAAACAAAATACATATACAGCAAGAGCGTTAGGTAAAGCTAGTCTGAAAAGAGGAGTCTTCAACTGCTTCTTAAATTAAGACAGTCCAAAGTTGAAGTTAAGACAATTAACTTCCTTATTTTTAAATACAAGGAAATTAATGGTGGTAATCTGTGGATTACCACTGTTTGTTGCTGTGTTTCCTCAGTTCTGCATTTTTTTCTCACCCTGCAGATGTAGAAGCAGGCTTATTGGGTGGTTTCTTGTTTTTCTTTATCGTTCTTTCTTTCTTTCGTCAATTCTTATCTTTTAACTTTTAACCTTTTAACTTTTGTCCGATCTCTCCTCCTGTCTTTTCTCTCTTCTTCCCATTCTATTCTGTCTCAGTGTCCATTGCATTTGAAATAAACCCAAATCAATGTCCAGTAAAGCTTTTTATATATGTATTTGAGATGAAACATTATAGCAAAATGTTCCGTGTTGCTCTACTTTGAAAACAAATCGGTTGGGCTGCTCCTTAGCGCTCAGACAACGCTGCACTGTCGGATGGAACATGTTAAAACAAACAAAAATAAAACAATCAAATCCTTATAGGTTCATTCCTTGCCTTCTATTGGCCTTTTCTCCTTTAACACTCCGTAAAGCAAAAACATGTAACATCTCAGTCTTGCAGTCGGTTTCTTACTTTTTAGTGAAAATTAGACTCGGGTGACGTTTGCTTGAGGCCTCTGGTGTTTTGACTGCTCTTCCTGCTGTATTGGATTTTTTTCCACACATTGTTAGACCCAAAGTTTCAAGTCAGGGAGTAAAGTTAGAATTAGAAGTGAATCTGGGCCACCAAATAAATAATCCAGTCTCCAGGTCCAGTTTGTTTCACTTTAGGCAGCTAGCAAAAATAAATTTGAGTATATTAAGAAAGAATATTGAAGGAGACTCATATGCATTCATAACAACGATGAACTATTGTCATGTATTCTGTCAATCCAGCAAAGCATGTTGGGATTTGATTGAACAGGAGGTGTGAATGCACTGTCGGCAAATCTATTGAAGCCGTGATTTTGTCATGGGCCAAAATCTTTGAGAAATGTTTCTAATATCTTATTGAATCTATGGTAGGAAGAAATGAATCAGTTTTGAATACATTCAAACTCTCGCCCTTTATTTATTAATCTATATAAAAAAATGCTTTGATGTTGTGCGAACACTAGGGGGAGCTGTTTAGCTACAGGACTGTTTGAAACCCGTGGCAGTCAGAACTGTGAACTCAGACTAGGCTGGGCAGGCTCAGTTTTGTTTAGTTATATCTGTGAATGTGACCAGTTTTCAAATTTTTTTTTTTTTTAATTTAGAAAGTATAATTTATCTCAGTGTGAAGAAGTATTTGGAATTGTGCAAGAACACTTTTCGTTTCATGGTGTTATGCTCCTTTTTATGCATGAATTCTGTTTTTTAAGTTTTAAATCACCTTCGGTATACGTTTGAATCTTTTTTTTTTTTTTCAGAACATGAATTAAATTAAATCAAACAAGTACCTTCACCTTCAAATTAATGAGGCCATCTGAGAACAACAGTGCTAGCGCAGAAATCGTCTTAAATCTAGACCGACTTGAACAACAACGCTGGTAAAAATGCATCAACACGTTTAGCATGTAGGAGGCAGTGCTTCCATATCAATGAGATGGATTCCTTGCTGCAGCTGCAGCCTTGAAACTCAGGGTTTCTCTCTGGTGTTTGTGCAGGGCTTTATCTCGCTTCCATTTCCATCCACCTGTAATGAGCAGAAAACGCAGCTGTCTTTCCTCCAAGAAACACCCACCCACCCAAAGTAGAGGTTACTAGGGTCTCTTTGTCCTTGAAAGCTTTGGATGAGCTGAAGGACATCATTGCAAAAATAAAGAAAATGCTACTTCAGCACATGCAAATAGGTTTTAAAGAAAATACTCAGCCAGAAAGATTTACAAACAACTTTATATATATCTATAAAAAACACAAGACAACATTCCGTCTACACATTTTGCACACAAAAACACAGCATAATTACATCTCAAAGATGATTACATGACCTTGATTTTGAGCAGAATATATGCTCATAGGCTGGAGGAGATTTGGAGGTATGAAGAGCAGACAGAGTATGAGCAGATTATTAATCAGCAGGTTCCTGCAGTGTTCTTTTTAATAAACATCCCTCACTCATAACATTAAACATTGAACAAATGTTGAATTTTTGATGCTGACGTCCCACGTGTAAAACTTTGGTCTAATTTATTACAAGGTATCTCAGTTGGCAGCACATCTTGCCGCACCAGAAGGACGATATTTGCTTGGCGATATGACAGATGAGGTCATGTGTTTACTTTTACTTTTCTACGGTTGAGTTGGAGGAAACTTTACCAGTCTGCTGGTGTAATCTAGTTGTAACAGCTGTATGTAGGACAGCTTTTCTGACCCAGATTCAAGCAAAAAATAATCTTCATTTCTGTTTGCATAGATTCCTCCTGTTCTACACCGTGCTTTAAAATGAGGAGGTGATTCCTGGTCAGTTCTGTTTGTTCTCCAGGATTAGATAATATAAATGCAACATGAATTCTTCTTCAAAGTGTATCTAATGTGCATTATCTACTTGTTTTACAAATTGAATGCGAAAAATTTGTTTTTTACAATTTTGTTTTGCAAAATCATAGCGCCACAGCAATTGGCAAATCCTGCTGTTTTTTTTTTTTTTTTACTTTCAACCAGAAAGAAGCGCTCAGCTCATATACAGCATATACTACATCTCCCAGGTCAGAGACAAATCTAACATTTGGCCCGAGCAACAAACTGGACCCTGAAGTCCAGAGTCTTGGACTGAAATGTTTGTAGGGCTACACAGAGCAGAATTCATCACACCCAGCATAACCACGCACCTCCATGTCAACAAGAAAAGCAACATGCTTATGTTTTGTACCTTATGCAGTACCGTACATGTGGCAGCTTTAGTGAGATAGAAATCGTAAAAGGGGCAAGTAAACGGTTTATTACA
Organism: Poeciliopsis retropinna; assembly: GCA_010277075.1. NCBI lineage: Eukaryota > Metazoa > Chordata > Actinopteri > Cyprinodontiformes > Poeciliidae > Poeciliopsis > Poeciliopsis retropinna. The sequence continues at coordinate 2,310,926 of VMRM01000023.1, forward strand.
TCATCTGTCAGTGTGTTTTGACCACATAGCAGCCATGATGGTTTTTATGGTGAGATTTGTGGTATTTCTGCAGCTTCTTCAGAGACACAATTGGCCTCTTGGATGCTTCTCTGATTAACTCTCTGCTTGACATATGTTAGTAGGCAAGAAGACTGAGACTAATCAATAAAAACAAAGAAATCTATGTTCTTATATGCATTTTAACACTGTTTTCTTACAGAGTTTGAGTAGAACACCATGTTCCCATACTGTAAATTTGTTTCTATAATGCTTGAGTGCACGTTATATAAAGAAATACATTGTTTTCTACTGTGTTGCTAAGTGACTTTAGCCTTAATGAGCAAAAACTCTGAGCTTAATCCCAAGAGTTCAAGCCTTTAACCATTTATCCCTTGGTTATGGGGTTAATTTGAATCCCATAACCAGGTTTCAATTTCTGAGGCAATATTTCAAAACTACCTTTGCATTTTTATAATACTATGTGGCATATTAATATATATTTTTTTCAGTCTGAAATTAACTGAAATGTCACAAGTGCAACTCAAATTCACCAAGAAGTCCTTGGGCCTTTCAAGAAGAAAATTCAGCAGGAGTTACGGTTGAGTTCAATCCCCCCCACATCAAACTATTGTTGAATAGATTTAAAAAATAAAGGACTTTGTCTTTGCTTCGTCTACAAATTGAGGTCAACTTGAAAACATCTACTGACGTCTAAAAGTACCAACCAAACCTGACTTTCTGCATCTTTGTCTTGAGTAAATGAAAAAGGGTTTAGGGGCTATAAAATGTAACTTTCAACACATTTTCTGGGTTACAGCATAAAGACAAAAGCAGGTCAACCTTAAACAGCCACTAAAGACGTCCATAGATGTCTAATGTTTGGAGGGACCGAATGAAGACCAACCAGAAGGTTGGATTAACTCATTATTCTTCTATTCACTTAAGAATCTCCAAAATGTCAAACTGTTTAATTTCTCTTACATGTATATTTTCTTTCATAATAAAGTGCCACATTGCTTTTAAACATTTCTTTATCAAATGGTCTCTGGCTTCTGTGAGGGAAAAAAAAAAGGACAAATAATTGAAAGTCTTTAACTGTGATTACTTTGGTGACGATCACAACTCCTGTTTCCCGTCCAGACTCAACGTGTTGGCCAAGGAGTAAATGACGCGGCTGCTCTTCGGCGAGGTCCACGTCGGCTGTTGGCAGGATGAAGTCTCTGTCCGGTAAATTTGGGCTTGGGTCTTAAACAGGCCAAAGCGAGCTGCCAGGAGAAAAAAATCCCGTCTAAAGGTGTGGGTGAAGAAGGCGTACAGGAAGGGGTTCGAGCATGAGTTGATGGGGTAGAAAAGAACCAGCAGGAGCTTGGCGTCTGAGACGGTGATGAGAGGGAGCTTGAGGGCGGCGGAGACAGCGAAGAAGGAGATGGGGGCCATGCAGACAAAGTCGGTGAAGATGAGGACAGCCATGCGTTGAGCCACTCGGGTGTCGGCGTGAGCGGGCGCTGACGAGGGTTTGCGGTAGGTCAAGTAGATGCTGAGGTAACAACCGCAAACGCAGAAGAAAGCCAGGATGTTAAGGACCAGGAGAGAAACAACGTAGACCTGGGAAACCACGGACTCCACATCCATTGGCAGGCAGATACTCACCTGTACAGAGATATTCAGATATCTAAAAGATTAAATGTCTCAATGGGCTTTATTCTCTAACTTATGTCGTGCATTATACAAGGTTATTTGGAAACTATTGAAGGAAATAAACTTAAAGTTGACCTAGTTTGTTTCCTTGAACAGGTTAGGATGGGCTATAAAAAGATGTTCATTACATTTTTTTTTGCACAAAATCATTTTCAGATAATAAGATGTTTTAGAGCCTCTTTTCACCTTAAATCCAACTAAGCCACTGATGGCCACGCCCCCAACTCAATGTTTACACTCACACATGAAAAATGGCTGCATATACATGCGTAACTATACAACCGTACATCATGGAAAAGCAGAAGTGGAGCCTCCTGCACGTTGAAGTTTGTTGTCGACTCTGAATGGTAAGTCAACAACAAAACATTTGTCTTTTCCAGCAGCCATTGTACAGTGGTAAAACCAGCTGACCAAAGGTGCTGGAGTTCTGCTTGGGTTGCTAGGTAATGGGCTAAGCTTAGCTGGGGTTGCTAGGTAACGGCAAAGTACCTGTTGATTCATTGTAACCCTTTTATCGACCTGTACTGCTTGTCTTATGAATGTCTGATTCAGCTGGGGTTTGTGGCTGGAAGCACCTGATGCCTCATTTACTAAAAAAAAAAAAATGAAATAAAAAAATAAAATGCTGCTCAAACATTTGCTTTCATTAGGCACACATAATTCAAATTATATCTGTGAATCATATAATTTAAGCAAATATCCAACTGTTCTATGAACAAACAGCTTCGTGAAGCCCAAGGAGCACGTCAGACATGATCTCACAGATCGGACAAGCAAAGCATTAATCGGAGAAGCAGGCAAGAGCCACATCGGTAACTCTGGAGGAGCTGCAGAGAGCCACAGCTCAGGTGAAAGAATCTGTTGCACAAATGTGACTCTTATGGAAAAACGTGAAGAGGAAAGACCCAAAGAGGTCTGATTTGGACTGTAAATTCATAAAATATCTGAACACTATCTGTCCTTTTTACATAATTCTCAAATTACACCACTACTTTGGAGTTTGTGGTTGCATTAGATCAAAAATTTACGCTCAGTTCTTGCATCTTGCATCTGAAAAGGTATCAAACAACGAGCTACCTACTTTGCTGTAGCTGCTGACACCCACTGTGGGCAGCAATGCAGCCAGCAGGGAGAAGCTCCACCCAGTTGTCATGATGATGCAGGCGTGCCTCAGGCGCAGTTTGCGGTCGAGCCGCATGGCGTTGGTGATGGTGTGCCAGCGCTCCACAGTAATGGCTGTCAGTGTGAAAACTGACAGCTCACTGGCAAACACCTGTAAATCACAGTAATTTAGTATTCGAACACAGACACTGATGAGACATGACGTTAATGAATTCAGGCAACATGATTGCACACACACACACACACACCCACACACACACACACACCGTGAAAAACCCTGCAGCTTTGCAGCCGAAGCCCGTCTGCCAGTCAATGGCGTGGTTGTAGTAGCGGCCGTGAGTGAGCATGTCGACGGTGGCGATCACTAGCAGGTAAATGCCCATGCAGAGGTCAGCGAAGGCCAAGTGGCACATGAGAAAACGAGGCACCGTCAGCTTGGAGCGGCTGCCTATGTCCAGGGCAGAGGGAGAAACAAACACTTCAGCTTGAATGAAAAAAATACATTTCACAAAGCAAGTCAGTGCTGCACCAGCTGCATTGCGTAGAGGCAAACTGAGTGTCTGGACTGAAAAAGGAGACTGGAGTACCAAAATGAAAAAAATGCGCTAATTGGTGACAAGTAACTGAACGAAGTTTGTCAAACTTAATTCATGTTTGTTTGTTTAACTTGACAACTTAATGAGCTTAATAAATTAACTTGACTTGATTTGATTCCTGGTGACCTATTAACAATATATTTAAGATGGATTGCTTGTTCTCTTTTTTTCAGTGTGCAACCTGCAGCTCCAGAGGCACAAAAGTGGCTCTTGATGTCTTTGACTAAACATGATAACAAAATGACTGTGAAAATAGATAGAACAGATGCAGGCTTTTGTTATTTTCAGGTTTTGTTTTTTGTTTTTTCTGGAATACTTTGCTCTTTGATAATTGCCACTAAAAATATCAATCAGTTTTATTTTTTATGTCTATTTTTCTCTTCGTGAAGGTGTAAATATCAACATCCGATGCAAAAAACTGTTATCTTTTTGACGTTTTCCTTTGTAATAAAAACTAAAAATAGGGATAGAGTAATCACTATTTAAAAATGACAACATATTTTCTGTAGATGACATTTATCAAAAATGTTAAGATGTTATTTTTCAAAAGGCCAGGTAATAACTGCGGCTTTAAGTTATTTTATTTTGTTAGGCTGGAGAGCAAAAATGGCTCTTTGGGTTGTAAAGTTTGTAGACCCCAAGTCCAGGCTACATGGAGTGAAGAAGTGGTGAAATTTGGTTTGTGTGATCATTTTATGAAATACAATCTTCCTACTGCTCTTTTTATAACACTGTTACCAGGACAGTAAAAAGTCAAAATAATTTGGCACAAACACCTGAAAACTACCATTAATGTTTTGATACACTGGATTGTATCAAGTTGGTTACTATTGAGTGAGATTTTCTTCAAAGCAGTTGGATAATGTTGTAAAGTTTTATGAAATTATTACTCTGTGTTTTACTGTTGAATGCTTTTTAGTGACATTATCATCAGTACGCACATCTTAAACTGCTAAAGTTGCACAAAATGCATGACAAAAGAAAATCTTTTACTTTGAAACCATATTTAGGAGTCAGAAAAATGACCCTGCAGGACAAATTTAATGTAGTTGTAGTTTGCTACACTTTTACCTAACAGCACCAGTAGAACCACTGCATTGCCAAGCAGTGCGAGGACAGAGATGATCCAGATGAGGATCCGCAGGAGGATGGGGGACATTATGTCCTCACACGGATTAAAGTTGTCAGGTGGTGGGCTGCAGGAGATGGAGGTGGAGTTAGAACAGTGCTCCCTGAAGAAGGCCGGGATGGTTTTTGCCTCAGGGTGGCTACACCGAGAGGTCCACTTCGATCTATGGTGCAACAACACAAAGTAAGGGAAAACGTGCAGCACCTGTTGAAAAAGTTTCATTCTGATGCGATCTCTACCTGTTTCTGTGCATGTTTTTGAAGGCGCAGCAGTGTGAAGAATACGTCAGTTTGGCTGTGTGGAGTTTTGTGTAGCGCTGTGCAATAGGAAGCTCTTTGAGGCGATAAGCAGATTCTGCTAACAGCTTCCTCAGGCCGCCAAGGATGGAGTCCGGCAGAGAGCTGACAGCCGTCTGAGAGACGTCCCTGCAAACGCAAAGAAACACAACCAGGCTTTCACAGACAGAACCAGGCTTTCAGTTTGTTTTCACCAATAATTTAGTTTTGAATTGTTAGATCTGCCAGTAATTGTTGTCAATTACTTGTTAAACATATCCAGTCCAATTTACATAAAGTAAACTTAAAAACAACAAAATGACATCACTGCAAAAACACAAAATCCTCACAGGTATTTCTGCTCTTGTTTCTAGTGCACATATCTTTGTGCACTTGAAATAAGACAAAACTAAATTATAGGTAACTTTCAGAAAAAAATTGAAGTTTGTTTAAAACAATAATTACTTAATATATGAAAAGTAACTAGTTCCACTTGCAGATTATGTCACTTATAACAGAAAAAGTGGATTGTTAGAAGTGAAAAAAATTGAAAATTCAACCAATACTTTTTCCTTCAATATTAAGGAATTATTTACAATCTTATATATCTTGCTGAATAGTTGCAAGGTTTTTTTCTTGTCTCATTTCAAGTGAACTGAGATATTTGCAGTAGAAAAAATACCTGATGAGATTTTGTGTTTTTGCTGTGAAGAGGAAATTGCTATACAACAAGAGAATAAATTCCCATCAACTAGAGAAATATAGATATTTTCACCAAAACCTAAAAGTTATCACCAGACATGGTGAAAATATCATTTTCTTAAATTATGGGATTTTTTCAACATTTTTGTTTTCATCTTTATATTTCAGTTAATTTTCTGGCCTTGGTATTTTTGGTGCCTCTAGAAGCTTTTTTTAAAAAAATTAATTAATTTTATTTTTCACACACCTAAGAGAATTTTCAGATGATTAATAGGGCCGAGTGATAAAAAAAAAAAAAAAAAAAAGTTTTGGTGTTTGGAGGTTTAAGTTTTGGAAAATCAGATTTTTTTTTCTTCCACCAGTGCATTCACTGGGTCTCCATAGTTCAGAGTGATGTCATCACACGCAGGGCGGCCATCTTGTTTAAAGAGCATGTTTCTGTTTATTTGAATGTTAAATTCAGATCAACTCTAAGATGGAATATAAAGACCAGACTAAATTTATTTTATTTTTTTTAAATTATGAGAATAAAGGCAAAATATTACAAGAGTGGAGTCATAGAAATATGACAATAAAGATGTACAGCGATATCGTCAAAATAATATGAGGATAATGTCACAATTTTAGCAGAATAAAATAATATTAGGACAATGAAGTAGTTATTTTATGAGAACTTCAACATAAAAACTACAAAATAATTTGAATGAGAAATACTGAGCATTTTGTAAAATTATACTTTGGTATCATTTTCACAGATAAGGAAATACGGTACTTCATGTTTCAACATATCAGCATCAAATTATTATCACCAGCAGGACTTCGAAACAATCAGACTGGGTTGGCTTCCAAGAAACAAAATCACATAGACTTTTTTCTCAGAGCTTTATGACGTTCATCTGGTAAAATTGCATCTTTATTCTGCTAATATTATGACATTGTTGTAGCCTGGCCCTGATAGCCAATAATACAACTCACATTAAAATAAAAGCCACTTTCTGGAAATATTTTTCTTTAACTTTTAGAAAAGAAAGCAAGAAAAAAACATAAAAATTGAAGCCATTTTATTTAAAATCTGTTGAATATTAGATAGTTATCAATTTGAAATAAATATCTTCATACCACAGGAATGATTCTAATTTTAAAATTTTAAATGCAGGCATGATCCAGAGCAACTTGTTAAACTGTCAAGCTGCTCCCGTTTGATTGACATGTTGGACAGTAGAGGACGTGTCTCTTCTTTGGAGGTGGGAAAATCTCGCGCATTAAAATTCGCTGCCTGCTTTGGCTCACAATCGAATTTTTTAACCTCCAATTTTAACCTCCATCCAGATTTCTGTTTTAAATAGAACACTGACAGACTGTCGCCTGCTTTGACTTAAAGGTGGTGTTGAAGAGGGTGAACGATGAAGGCACGAGATAAGAGGGGATGTCATGCTTACAGCACCACCAACCCACTGGAACCCACGAAGGCATCGGGGCTGATGTGAGCAAGCTGCTTGTTTCCACTCAGAAGCCTGGAAACGAGTTAAAAGCAGACAAATTAAACGCGAAAGTTGAAATTGTGTGTTTGTAGCTGCGCGTCGGTCTGTGACTCACAATCTGTACATCTTTGTTCCGTTGAAGGCGTCACTCGCCACCTCCTTGATGCCATTTCTGGTGAGCCGTCTGTCATCAAAAAGAGAAGCCAAATCTCAGTCACATGGCTCGGGCGGTGAAAATTTATCCGAGCTGCCGATGCCAAACTTGCTGTTTGCACTTCCTTTGTTCCCACAAACTAAAGCTGCGCGGCCACAGACTTTCAGCTACACAGTTAGTCAGTGACTGCGGCCTCAGCTGCTCTTTCCTCTTCTTTTCTTTTCTTCTGTTCAACAGAAGGGGTGATAAAGTCGTTGGTGAGATTATGAAGCCCTGGTCCCTAAAGGCACCCAACTCATCCAACTGAAGAACGGGAAGGAAGCTCAAAGCAAACACAAACTTGTAATTTGTCATTGTTCTGTGGATCCACCTATGATATTTTGTATTGCTTCATGACCATTCTGAATTATTTTATGTTTTTTCTTCTTCTCTGGTCCTTTTTATAATATTGCGGTCATTTTAAGGCCCCTTTTTGGGTAAATCTTTTTTAATGATCATATATCTTTTCTGCTCTGCATCCTCAGAACCAGAACCACATGAGGAGAAGCAGCATTCAGCTTCTGTGCACCACAAATCTGGAACAAACTTCCAGAAAACTGTAAAACAGCTGAAACACTGACTTCCTTTAAATGTCGACTAAAACCCAACTGTTTAGAGTTGAACTTGAAATGTAATCAATTACAAATTTAATGATGGGACTTGACTTAATGTCATGTTTTGATTGTTGATTCTATGCTGCATGACTTTGTGTTTGTTATGATGTAAAGCACTTGTAAAGCCTTGCTGCTGAAATGTGCTACACAAATAAAATTTGATTGATTGGTTGATTTTCCTGGTTTATGAATTGAATTTTAAAAACGCTGCATGTCTTCAGAACCATTCTGCATCTTTTTGTAATCCTCGTTTCCTTTCCAACTCCACCAAGACGACTACCTTGGCTGCTTCTGAACATTTTATAACCACTTTTGGCATTTAGAGAAACAGCAAATTAAGTGCCGGAGTGTTTCCTGGCCAGTCGCAGAGGCTTGCTGATGTTCCTGCAGCTATTTGGAGCCAGAAAAATGTCACATTTTTCATTTGTGTAATTTTAACACTTTTTATTTTGTTGTAAGCATGATACACAGAAAAGCTGAATCCAAACATGTATTATTCTGTTTTTTACCTAAAGACTATGACAGACATGCAAACCTGCCACGAGAGGTCAAAGTATATTTATGTGTTAGAATGGACCAGTCAAAGTTCATATCTACGCGCAATTAAAAATACTCTCAAGTGTTCATCTAATCTGAGTTCAGCTTTTTTAGATGGGAAATAACTGGAAAGTATTTCAGTCTTTTGATGTTCAGTCGTTTTAGAGATTCACTAAAACGACTTGCAGCTGTAACTGAAAATGTGATTCTACAAAGTATTGATTCATGGGACCTTAACATACATTGATGCCACATTTCCCATATATTTATGTGTAAAAATGTTCCACTTCACAATTGTGACTGCAATATTTGTTATTTCTCACATAAAGTCTCTGCAAAATATGTTGGTCTTTGGTTGTGATGTGACAAAAAAAAATTAAAAAAAATCAAGAGGTGAAAACCTTTGCAATGTGATTTAAAACAGCTTTGATTGAGTTTATCTACAAATTACTGGAAATATTTGTAGAAAACTCTCCAGTGGAAGGCAGCACACATAATTTCATGAAATTTCTGACCTTATTTTGTAAAACCACAAATGCGGCAAGTTGCCTTCTTTCCTGTTTCTTCTTCTGAATAAAAACTGTCGCCTGCTTTTAGAAGATAAATGTAATATATATTATATTTCATTCTAACTGTCACAAACAACTCTGGTGTTTGAGGTTCTGTTGAAATATCCCCTTGTTTGTAATTCACATAAATATACATAAATATGGATGGCTTGTCCTCTGAATGCATGAATTATTCCTCATTTAAACGTGTCGGAGCATTGAGATGCCGTTTGCTTGTAAAACCGACCTTTCTGATTCTTTTAATTTATAAACAGACGCTCCAAGTTTAGTTTGCTCCCATTTTGCAAGAACTGAACATGTGCAGTCGTTTAGTAGAGCCATCCCTAAGAGGTCTTTGAATAGTCAAAAGGAAAATGGAAGCAGCCAGAGGGAAAGAAGATGATCATCTTACATTTCATCGATTGGTTTTGTGCAGAGGCCTCTGAAGGCATTGGCAGGGACAGTTTCTATGTTGATGTTGTCCTGGAGGTCACTGTGCGACACAAAAGGGAAAAGACATATGGAAAAAAAAAAAAAAAAAAGTCATGTGTGTTTAGCACAAACTGATCTATTTTAAATAGACACACACATGTGTGTGTGATGTCCTCAGGCCATGTGCTTTAATTCAATGTGCCTATAAATTCAGATCCATGTGGAAAGGATGGTGTGTGGGTGTTTTGCGCTCTTGCGGGTCATTTCCATCATACGCTGACACCTACAACAGAAAACCTCGGGCTGCAGACTGGATCTTGGAGAGGTCTGGAAAAATTCGCAGCCCGGTGTTGGAGATAGTTCTGTGAAAACACGACAGCCAAATGTTACTTCCTTCATTTTGTAACCAACAAGGCAAGCAGGCGCTACGTGAGAATGAAACCGGGCACAACGTAGCAAACGTACGAACAATGGAGATCCTTCAAGAATATGTGAAGGTGAAAGAGAAATAAACGGAGCTTCAGTCTAAAACTATTAGCATTAATAGAAATTTAATGCTTATAAATGCATCGTTACTGTTAATGTGCATTTTGCAAAGCGCTGCCTGGACTGCAATAAATATTAAATAAAGATTTAACACTAAGTAGTATTTTTCAGTCCAGCACAAAGTAATTGTAATGTGATGAATTCATTAAGAAGCTACAGCTAAATTCCTTCATTATCAGAAAAGAAGACATTTTCTAGACCAATTTTAACTTAATTCAACTTTTTTATTTATTTATTTTTTTAAATTAAGATGGAAATAGTCAAATTTACTTTGTGTTAATTTAGTTCTATGCTGTAGCTGGACTAGGCTGCTCTTTATTTTTGGTTCTGTGTTTGCAAAGAACACATAGATACTTTTCATTTGTTTAATTATTTGTCTGTTTTTCAAACTTTATAAGATCAAAATCAGCTTCGATGATGAAAACTGTGTGCGCAAACAACAAATTTGACTTTGACTTCAAGCACTCAGACACGATGTCTAAATACGTAAACTTTAGATTAAATAAAATGAGGATAAATGAACATTGTGTGCAGGTATTTTCAGACAGTTTTTCTTTGGAGGATTGTTGTGCAAATGTGCTGATTTTGTTTCATAGCAGAGGAGCTGATTACTGAGGCAATAAGGTATTTATTGTGTTCTTTAGAGAGGCAGCCTCTGGGAAAAAAATGTGTCTTTGCTGTCTGATTTTTGCAAATAGTGCTTTGTAGAGCCAAGCTTAAGGTAAACATCCAAACAGCTTGTGGCGGTATTGATGCTCACTATGACATTTGGTGACAATTACCTCCATTATAGAATCTCACAGGTTTTTCTAATGTTGGGCAATCCTTGTGCAAACTCTCAGAAAGACTAAATTACCTTTTGATGCCTTTGCAGAAAAAAATTAAACAGATGTAGTTTTAATATGCATGAATCAAACCCTATAAAACACACAGCAGAAATAATGAAACCAGAAAAACAACAAGAAAAGTTATAAATTATTGAAGCAACACAGGCCAGGTGTGAGGATTGGCAAAGTCTGATGTGCAGAGAAAAACAGGCAAAGATGATCAGAAGCAAACTGGGGAACAGAAAGCAGAAATACTGGAGTACATGAAGCAAAAACAAAATACACCAGCCAGGATGGTCTGAAGGGGAGAAGAGGGAGCTAAAATATAAAAACACACCTAGTACAAGGTTTGGAGAACCAGACAAATCCGAAAAACTACAACCCAATGCAAAAACTACAACCCAAAGAAACCTGCAGAGGTTTTCACAAACTGTTATCCATTTTTAAAAACAATAATGTTCTCCTAAATAAAATGTGGTGCAACAAACTGCCGTTAAAAGTCACGTAATTAATACAAACACGCTAAAAAAGAAAAACGGTGATCCAATTGAGTTTATCCAGGTAAATATATTACTTTATTAGTTGTCATGATAACAAATGTAAAAAAAAAAAGTATGTTTAACAAACTTAGTTTAATACACGCAATAGGTTAAATCAATTTCTTTAAGTTGGAGCTTTGTTCTCTTTTGTTCAGTGCAGTTTAATCAATCATCTAAAAATGAAAGAAATATGGCACAGCTAGCAGAAGATGGAGAGCTTAGGCTCAAAGAAGCAGCTAAGATGCTCAAAGTTGCTCTGGAGGAGATGCAGCTACCTGCACTTCAGGTTGGAGAATCTGAAAACAGACCAAATGTTAGTTTTGCTCACCACAAATCTGGTCTGAATGGAGGATAAACCAAAAGTCCTAACAACTAACATCTGCAGTTTGCCTGCAGCCATGTGGGCATCACAACAAGCAAGTTGCCTTCACATAAAACTCCATGTGTGGCATTTGATGTTTGAAAATGTTTAAGGCACCAGGCAAATGTACACTCACACATACAAAAGAAATGTGCATGGGTTTGATATAAGTTACGTATGAATCAGTCCCAGACCACAGAAAGGTTCTGTTTGCAATTACAAAAAGGTATACAATTATTGACAGCCTCTTCTTGGGATCAGCTTTCAAGTCAAGCTCCAGTAGTGATGGTTTCTCTGGATTCCTGGATATCTCGACTCCTCAGAGATGTAACTTAATTAAAGGGAAAAGTCAATGTACCAGGGATTGTTGCACCCGCAGGACCATCTAGAGGTGGACTCTATGCACTAGAAACCCGGGATAATAATGTTGCAGAATGAGGAAACTCTGGTAGCATTGTAAGCTGGTTCACATGCCCCAGTCCAAGGGTCCACCTTGAGGAGGTGAGTAGGTCATTTTCCTTTGATCCAAAACTCAGCACTTGGGGGGGGGAGCAGAGCAAATCCAGAATCCAAGTGCATGTAGCAGAAGTCAGAGCAAAGGCAAAGAAATTCACAAAGCAGCAGCACAGGTGGCTGCAATCAGGCAGCCAATAGGGGTGGGAGGGGCAAAGCAGGAGAGCAGCGTGTAACATTGAAATCATGGCAGTTGGACAATATTACGAGTTGTTACTCCAAAAATGTTTGACCCTTTTGAGGCTCTTTCCATGAATATTTGTGCAAGCCAGATGTCAGAGACTCTGCCTCAAGTCCAAGCTCTGTTGCAGCGTGGGCTTGTTTTCTAATGACATCAGCATTCCAGTGTTTTAAAGGTTCCTTTACAATGTATATTTACAAGTCATTTTTACCCATTTCTCCAACCAACTCAGTCTGAAACAAATGGAGAGATGAATGGAGGATAAATTTAAGCATCGAGCAACCATTGCATAATTTCTGACAGATATCTGAGCAACAAAGAAGCTTAAATTAAGAAAAAAATGTTCAAGAAGTTGATTTATGTCTTGATGCTGTGCTAAAGCGCCCTTGTTTAGACAAACAGTTTAAAAATATATTTTTGTCACCACACAGAGCCGAGTTTTTGTGTCCCAGTTTTCATAAAATGGGCCAAGCTGAACGATACAGATGATAGAATCCCTGAGAGACTAAAACAGTGAGCAGTGAATCATATAATTGGCTACTTGGAGATTGTCTCAAAAAATAAAAACAATTCAATTACTTGGAAACTATTAGTGTTACAACCGTAGAGTTCGGGGCGAATAAAACTGTGGGAAAATCTAATTCGGTGGTTGGATGTTTGACGCCTGATTTGCCATCAGGGGGATCCGAGCTAATTAAATAATGATGGATTTGGTTTGTGTGGGTCCTCAGAAGTAGGCTCGTCAACCATGACCTACTTTGAATTCACAATTAGTTCAAAAAATCAAAAAAAAAAAAAAAAAAAAAAACACAGACAAAGTGCGAGAGCACTCACAGACGCCGAAGGTTCACGATGTTCCTGAAAGCATCTGGATGAATGGATCTCAGGTGTTTGGATTTGGTTATGGCTCTGAAAGAAGCAAATTGTCAGTGCCACACTTAAAAAAAGAAAAAGAAAGTCGAATGTATGAAAACTAACTGTCTGTTGTACCCACATTTCAGCGAGCTCTGGGAGATCGGAGAAAGCGAAAGCTTCTATCGTCTCTAAAGAGAGATTTTCAGAAATGCAGCTGAAAGAAGTAGAAGAACATGACACACGTTTAAAAATAATCCTCTCTGGGCCTCATTTGCACTTATTGTTAAACACATTTTGCTTTTATTATTCTGACACTTGCACTCGCGGAGACACTCCTCAGAGTTTCTGGTTCTTCTTGTTCCAGGATAAAGACTAAACACATGACTGTTTTGGAGAAAACGGGATGCACACCAGGTGAGGAAATGTGAATACTCACACGTCAGAGAGCCGAGGCAGACCGGCAAAGGCAGATGCACCGATTCGCTGCAGGATGTTGTTCTGCAGGATGAAACTAAGATGGGAAGCAACATAAAGGAAATAAATTTATTAATAAAGCAGAACTCACTTTCTATCTACATTGATACAAAGTAAAAGTATTATTTTTGTAATGGATATTTGGGGGATGGCTTCCCAGGCTGGTTCTATTAACATAATCCACAATCTTAAAAATGCATTTCACTTAATTACAATATGATATAAAAATCTAATTTATTATGTTTTGGATTAGAACCTCATATAATGTTAAAATTAAAACAAATTTGTTAAGTTTTGTGGGGGTTTTGTTATTTGATGATCCATAAAATAACAAAATCTATTTCAATTAAAAAGCAAAACAGGTCAATTAAAATTCTGAGGTGAATTAAACTGCTAAAAAATAAAATAGTAATCCTCTATATGTCAATAAAATAGACAGATTCTGATGGTTCATGAAAAAAATCTGAATAAATGGCTCAGTGATTTCCATGGCAACACAGACTGTCCAGTCACATGTTGTCACCTTCCTAGAATAAGGAGTGACGCAAGATTTTTTTTTTTTTTTTTTTTTACCAAAAGATAATTTAGGCAAAAAAAAAAAAAAAACACTTTTGGAAAAAAATTAAGCAAACACCGAAGGTGAAGACATGATGAACGAATCTAGCCAAAATAAAAAAACTATGTTACACCTCCCCTTATCCAACCATCATCACCAGCAAACGCATCACGTTTATTCCGTGGTCGTTTTTCTTCATCCGTTTTATTTTCTTCTGTTTTTCTGAGCCTTTTTGAATCATTTTTACTTTCATCATTTCAGTGCAGCGCAGCAATTTTCTGTATTTTAACATTTAAGTAATTACTTTTTTGGTCTTCCTCAGGTATCTATGCAAAGCATCAAAAGAAAGTCACGAGTGACAAACTCACAGCTTTCTGAGGTGATGCAGGTTGATGAAGGAAGGCTGCTGAATCTCTCTGATCTGCGTCTGCTTCACTTCCCTACAACGCCAAGAAAAAAAAAAAAAACTAAATATCTGGGAAATCATAGTGAAACGCAGTTGAGTACATTTATGATTTTTTTTATTTATTTTTTTTACAGTAAACAGAACACACAACAAAAAACATGAATGAGCTTTACAAGAGCATCTTGGCCAAAATGACAGCAGTAAAATGCAAATGCATTAATCGTCAAACGTCACCAAACATATTTTAAAAAGTTACATGACTTAAGTTAGTGAGCTGTTGGATTGTAACTAAACCATATTGTTATGGGTTTGATGATATCTTTGTTTATTTATGTGTGAAAGGGCTTGCCATACTCCATTAATGTGGAACATATTGTTAGAAAACTGTTACCAAACAGGTTAATTCCTTTAGATTTAATCTCTCTCTTTTTTTCTTGTGACCTGTTTTCATGTTTCCACTTTGGTTTGTTTCACTAATGAACACGGCTCCCTTCGTGTTAATCATTCACCTTCCCTCTGTCTCCATGCTTTGCTTTCCTTCACAGCTGTTCCAAGTTCCTCCAACACACCTGAGTCAAAAGGCTGAATTACCGCCTCGGCGTGTCAGCAGGTTTCACAAAAACCTGGTTATTAACCAGACTTATTCAGGTGTGTTGGTGCAGGGATGCGTCTGAAAGTTGCAGGTCAGGGGCGTGTAAAGTATGAAGAAACATGTAACTCACAATCTCTCTGAAAATGTAAAATATGAGGTATACTCATGGGGTTTCCATTCTCTTCCAAAGTAAGTACTTAAACACTCTTAAATTTGTGTATTTTACAGTTTACAGTAAAATTCTCTAAAAAGAAACAGAGCAAATTTGCAGATTTTATTTCTTTTTTCGCAATATGCTCCTCCATGGGTAATTTCAGATGAAACAACGAAGGAGGAAAAATAACGAGCTTCTGATCTTTGAGAAACAAACATCTAATGATGTGTGTGGCAGAAGCGGAACAGGTTTTATCTGGATTTCCCTCCTGAAATGGCCGTCAGTAGCTGCATAACTGTGAAAATCACAGCTCTTCCTGAGCCTTGACCTTTGACCAGACGAGAACACACACACACACACACACAAACACATACACACACAGGCTGGGGCTTCACTTCTCCTGGGATCAGTTGCTACTTTTGCCAGAGAAGAATGTCCTTGTGATGTGGATGTTGTATGTGTCAGCAGTATTTCTGTGTGTGGGATGAGGTGCAGTTGAATTGTTTCATGTTTATTCATGTGCTTCAGATGATTTTTTTATTTATTTTTTCAGTCTTTTAAATTGAGCTTCTACTATCCCGGTTGAAAACCTCCAATTGTTCTCTTTTTGTAAGGGTCAAACACAAGACTGCATCGTCTTGGCTTGAGAGAAACTTGTGGTTTGAATTCTGCTAAATAAACTTTTTGTTTTCCGCGGCCACGTCGCAGCACTTTGCTGAAAAACAACTGTGCTCTAACATTTTGGTTAGATGTCTGGCAGAAGATTAGGGCCACTGGAAACAAAACAAAACAAAAACTTTTTTCCATCAAGATGAAGAGAGAAGTCAAAATTAGATTTATTTCATGTTTATTTATTTATTAAATCTATTTCGTAAAGATGTGACGTGAGTTCAAGAACTTTTTATTTTTGGTCTAGTTTCTCTCTAGAAATGGGAGCTTGTTTTAAGTCAATAATTCCTTAATATTAATTAAGAAGTACTGGTTCTACTGGCATGTGACGTCATTCATAACAAGACATTTTAGCCATATTATAAGTGAAATAATTTGCAGGTGGATCTTGTACTTTTTCATCAATATGAAGGAATTATGGACTTAAGCTCCTATGTTACTGAAAAGTTATTGGGAACTTAAGATTTGTGTTATTTTAAGGAGGGCTGAAATGATTAATTGCATTTATGAAATAATTAATTTAATAGTTGATTAAAGGCAGAAAAGGCAGTTTACTGAAACCCCCCCCCAATATATTCAGAGCAGTAATTAAGCAAATTTTTATTTTTGTCTATAAATATGTTTTATCAAAACATCAAGCTTCACCTGATTCAAATTCACTTAAGGAATGCTATGCTATTGCTTCTTAAGCACTAAATGTTTATTTTCTCACTTAAAATGATCTGAATTCTTTATTTGCATGTCTTAATATATTCCTAATATTGTATAAAAAAGGTGTAAATGAAAAATCAGCAAAATACGCCAATTTCTTGATCCAATTAATAGATTAGTCAATTGCTAAAATAATCATTAGTTGCAGGCCTAATTTCAAGTGCGCTAAGATATTTGCACTATAAACTAGACCAAAAAACTGTCACGATTGTGTATTTCTGCAGTCTGGATGGACGCTCTGCTCTCTTTACATCGTTTGGCTTTAGGGAGGATATCTCCTGTCAGACTGCTGCATGACAACAAAACCTGACTTAAACAGTGACTTCTGTCATGATGTGCAGAAGAAGTGTTCAGTGTGCTACATCAGTATCTCTCCTCCTTATTGAGGACCTAGAGTTCAAACTGGGGATGCTCCGATCAGGTTTTCTGCTGCCGATTCTGACACCGATCACCTATGAGGCCGGTGATCTCTGCCGATCACCGATCTCTGCCGATCACCGATCTCTGCCGATCACCGATCTCTGCCGATCACCGATCTCTGCCCATTACCGATCTCTGCCCATCACCGATCTCTGCCGATCACCGATCTCTGCCGATCACCGATCTCTGCCGATCACCGATCTCTGCCCATTACCGATCTCTGCCCATTACCGATCTCTGCCGATCACCGATCTCTGCCCATCACCGATCTCTGCCCATCACCGATCTTTGCTGATTCATTTTTCGCTTTAGGTATAAATTCTACTATGTGATCTGGCAATAAATTCACCTACTTTAGAGTACCACCTGTCTGCTCCGGTCCAGATGTCCTTTAGTTATATTTGTTGTGTTGATGCATTTTGACGTGGTGATTTTCCGCCGCAAACGTCCCCATCCACCCTCAGAGCGCCACAGCTGCACACGACAGGATTTGTTGCCGCGTGCTTGCGCAGTGTGAGGGAAAAGATGACATCAGCTGCCCACGATGCCGCGAAGTGAGATAAATGCGATCGGCAACAAGAGACAGTGATCGGCGATTGTACACTTTTTCACGGAAATCAGCCAATTATGATCGGTAGCCGATCAATCGGCACACCTCTGGTTCAAACAACATAAAATCAATATACATTACCATGACCCAAAAAAAGAGTGTAATAATAGTTTCATGAGAGGAACCAGAGATATGAGTTGGATACCAATTATCTGTCCCTACAGAATCTGTAGTACAGATAATTGGTATCTGTAAGGACAAGGATACTAATTATCTGTCTTTGCAGACAGATAATTGTCTGTACGGACACAGATACAGTTCAGTATCTGTGATCACTAAACTGAGCCGGGAGACGCCTCCGAGCAACAAAACAAGCAAATCTACTCAAAGCTCAGTGACTCTGCTACACAAGTAATATTGATCCTCATTGTTTTGAGCGTGGTGGTTCTGTTCTGCTATGGGTAAATAGAACCAAAACAAAGGAAGAGAAGCCGTACAACCTCTAGTATCTGACATTTTTGTTTGTGTTTTCAAAAAAAAAAAGAAGTGGCGTTCATGTCTTTTACTTCAGTGGTTCTTGGTGCAGCGCCACCACAGATGAGGAGGTGAACAGGTTTTTCAAAGGGTTTGGTCCGTTTGACACAAGGCAGTGTGAAAGCAAACCGCATCTGTAACAGATGTTGCAGTTTTGCTTCCCAATAAATCTGAGTCTAGCGGACCACCAGGTGTGACAAAAGGCTGGGTTGTAAACTAAAAACAACCAAAAATGGTGGAAGTTCTGGAGGGAGAAATCTGATTCTTCAGTATTGAGATGTTTGACCAGTTAATTATTGTCTCTCTTATTTGATCAGTGCTTCCCTCCCATGACAAAGTAAGCTAAATATTGCTGTTCTTTCAAAGTATTTTGCCAGGCATAGTTAATAATGTAGTTGTCTGGACACAGGTGCAAGGAAGCAGATAATGAGGAGACCTCCCTCCTCCTCGTTGTACCAACATCGCACGGTTTTTGCTTCCTGATCTCTGATAGCTGAAACATACAAACCCGCATTGTATCCAGGCATGCAGTGAGAAACGCCAGGAGCTACTACAGATTCAAGCAAGCAGCAAACACAGCGACACCACGGTTTTAGACTCAAGTGTTTATTTGCGGTGAATGCTTTAAGCTGTGGCTGCATGGTGGTGCTGCAGCAGGTCAGACAAGCATTGCACATAATCCTTGACTCAGTTAACGTTTAATTAGACCAGCTTAGGAACGTTCAGTACAAGATTTAGCCAAAGGAAAGCAGTGAGGTTTGGATGAATCTAAATGAATCTGCACATAGAAAAGATGTGTAAATATTGCATAATCCTTCAATATTTGATGATGAGACGGCGGTGAAGGGAGTGTGTTGTTTTATACAAAGTCTTGAGAGGTTTTCACTCGTTCAAAGAACAATATGAGTTTTAGTCGATATAAAAAGCAACTGGAGTTTTGATCATTGTGTAGCTTGAGGGCAAACGTTTTATATATCTGTGGAAGATACCTTATGAGTTATTACATTACATACATGCTTGCATTACAATCACCAATTTCACTATATTTTGATGAGATTTCATGAGGTAGGTCTAGAGCGAAAGGAAAACTATGTGTGGTTTTACATTTTCTTGTAAATAAGAACCTGAAAAGTGTTGCTGTTTTAACTTTTTAAAAACAAGATAAAATACGATCAGTCTACGTGTGCAATGAAGGATTCATATCTTATAAGTAACCTTTTGGCAAGATATAAGAGTTATAAGTAAATAATTACTTAATGTTCATAAAAAAGTACAAATTATTTCTTTAATAACATGGAAAAAATGTCATTTTAAGTGGAATAATCAACTGGTGAAGCTATTTCTTTTCATCAATATTAAGGAATAACTTACTTAAAATAAGTTCCTACATCTTGCTGAAAAGTTACGGAAAAGATTTAGTTTTTGCAGTGTAGGTCTGGACCATTCTGACACATAAATATGCATAAATATAAACCATTTCTCTCTCTCACATCTTTCACAACCTTGAGCAGGTTTTCTCCCAGGATGATATTTATTTAATCTTCCCATCAAGATAGAAATTGAGCTTCTTATATCTTGCACAAATCTCTGAGGCCTTTCCAGATCAATCTGCTCTGGAAAGGCCTCAGAGATTTGTGCAGACATGGCAACACTGGAGGAGCTGCAGAGATTCACAGCTCAGGTGGGAAAATCCTAATCAGACATTTCTGTAAGAAAGGCATAAGATATAAGAAGCTCAATTTCTACCTTTTCAGCAAGATGTTCCTTAATATTGATGAAATGAAATAGCTTCACCGGTTGATTATTCCACTTATAAAATGACATTTTAAGAGAAATAATTTGTACTTTTTTATGAACATTAAGTAATTATTGACTTATAACTCTTATATCTTGCCAAAAGGTTACTTATAAGTTACTTCTGTCTTGTTTCAAGTGAACAAACATATTTTTGGTCTGGTTCCTGAAGCTAAGATTTTGTGTTTTTGCAGCATAAAGTCCAACTTAATCATCAGTTTTCAACCATCAGTTGAAAAATGAGGATTAAAGAAAAGCTCCATCCAGTCTGGCTGAGTTTGAGCCGTTTTGCTGCATTCCAAAGCTGTTGGAAACATATTCTGATAGAGTTGCACCTGTAATTGCAGAGAAAGTGGTTCTGCAAAGTATTGATTCACAAGGAGGAGGATGGATACAAATACATTTCCATATTTTAATTTTGAGAAACTTTGTTTTTTTTTTTTTTCTGTGCAGTGACACTCCACTTTAGTTTGGTTTACAGAATGAAATACAAGAAGAATTTGTTGTGGCGTCTCCAAATGTTGGTTGAGTTGCATTAGAAACACTTGAAGTGTGACAATGTTTTTCTAACACTGCACAGCATGAAAATGTTTTCTGACAGTTATTGCAAGAAAAAAACCATTCAAGATGGAAACTGGAAACAGGGACTGCTTTATTTTAGAAAACTAATTGAGCTGAGAGAGATGTTGATCAATCATATTGATGTTTCCAAGAAGAAAACTCATTAACATATTAAATCAGAGCCAAGGGAGCAAAGAGCCACTCAATACCCTAAATCTGTTTTCTTTTTTTTTCATTGCTGTTCTTTATGAAGACTTTTAGCTCCATCACTACAGATTATGTCCAAAATTAGTAGTTGCATCTTATGAGCGTGTGTATGTTTACTCACAGGCACCAGGTGTTGCTGGAAATGTTGGGAGGAATCGCTCTGTCTCCAAATCCCACCGGGTGGCATGAGTTATGGATCAGTTCTATAAAACCGGCTCCATATCCGTGTTTAAGGTCCGTTTCAGAGCCAGGCATGGAAGCTGCTGCCATCTTTATCATCAGCATGATCAGTACGTTTGCCACCATCCTTTCAAACTGATCTGTTTATTTTTAAAAAAGCAAATCCTTCTTTGTGTCTTTAGCTCATGTAAACCTACATGTACGCAGGCCCTCAGAACCCACACTCCGGCTTGATGTGAAAGGTTTTTTTGCTCATTCGTTTATCTTTCTACACAGGTTGGAGGAGAGGAAGAAATGTGAGGCGTTTTGATGTTTTCTTGCAGCGGTGAATGCCGGGGGTGTGTGAAAAACTTCAAGGGTGGATGAGACTGTAGGAGGTCCCTTCTTGGATTTGTGCATGTGCTTCTGTGTGTGGTGTCTACAAAATACCACAACAAGGCACACGGCAGAGATTTTGCACTTTGCTCGAGCGCTCCAACCTCACCAGAAATCTGGTTTCACTCGTTTGTTATGCTGCGAGTGCGAAAGAGCAGACATACGACACCAGGAAGCTGTCTGAGCTTCAGAAGTACACTGTTGTGGCGGTGACAGCGACGCACAGTTTGCGACTGTTTGGGTTTCTTATCATTAAAACGATTAGTGAGAAATCAGTTCTCTGCAAACATTTATTAATCTGAACTTGTTGTGACTTCATACATGAACAGTCCCGTCTGAAAAGATTCTCACCACTTAAAGTGATGGAGCAACACAAACTGCATAAATGTAAAGATAAAGAAAAATAGATTGTTTTTTTTTACAAACTTTTTTTGTACAAAAATCTGAAATGTGTGCTACAGACTGCAGCTTCTCTGCATGTGAATTATTATAGGATGGTAATCACTTGTAATAATCTGCTCTTATTAGCTGCATCTTCATAATAATGGCCTTAAACTGACTGCAAAGAGACTCTGATTGGAAATAAGTACAAATCAAACCACTTTCCTGTTCCATTCATACGTTTAACGATTCTTTACAACTCTAATCGTAATTTCTACTGCTTAGAATGGAGAATAAATGTTTATTAATCATTTCATTAAAATGTTTCCATCTCAGGGTGAGGAGAGAAAATCCTCACTAGTCAAACATGAAAGAAAGAAATAAAGGCAGGAATAAACAGTTGTTGACTTACTCATTAGAAAATCGAAAATATTTCTTGATTCATTCAGAAATTCAACATTAATGTCGACTACTGTTATTTTTTCTTAGCTCATAAATGCTTATCTATATACCTAAAAAGGTAATGTAGATGTTTTCAGTTGTTGACCGCTCAAATAGAAATAAATATTTTAGGGAGTTTCACTTGAACAGCGTGTTTTACAAATGGAGATATACACTCTGCTGTGGCACTAAGAAGTATTTTACATACACTACCATTCATCCGACTATACACTAATACAGATTTCAAACAAAACAAAGCTACAGTCCACTCACCCTCCTCTGTGGCCCAATGGTTGGGCCCAGTCAGGGGGATGACTGGGAAATTCCCTCCATGAAATCACGGGGCCGGTTGGCCGGGCGGGTTGGCCGGGCCGGGCCAGTTGGCCGGTTGGCCTTCGGGAGGTTCTGGACGTTTCCCGGAACATTTAGGGATGGGACATTTTTATTTTGTTTTGTTTTTTAACACCTCATTAAAAACAGTGCTTGTTTGCAAATAGCAGCCACTGCCTACATGAATCCATCATCCCATCCCAGACTTGGCATATAATGTGTTTGTGTTTTATGTTACACTATAGGTGCATGTATTATTAATCTGCTTGATCAATTAAAACCAATCTCTACTGACTGACTAGAAAAAGATCCACATTTCTTCAAAGGAGAAAGGTTGTGTTCGAGTAAAAAAACAGATCATATCTAGTTTCCTGTTCTGTTTTTCATCCATACGCAAAGCTTTGGTGAGCATTACTGCCACCTACTGGTATGGTGATGGTACGACGGTTTAATTTCAAAATTAAGTTCAAAACTGCATTGCATAGTACTCAATCAAACAATTAACATTCTTTAAATATCAGATATGTTTGCTCGCCAGGTGTAGCTTTATGCTAAGCTTATCTTCATTTTTTAAAAATGTTCTCCTGTCCAGTTTGATTTCTTAGAGGCGTCTGGTTCTCTCAGCCGTTTCCTTCTGATCAGTTCTTCTGGTTTTCTTCACCTGTTCCTCTTCTCCTGGACTTTCTGCACTTTGGTCCCCTACAATCCAAAATGTGACAGTTTTGGTGTTTTGCACATGGCAATCAATTCTTACCTGGATTTGTTGATCAGTATGAATTGTGGCATCTGCAGCACAACTGCAGGGTTTAAAAATGGCAATCTTTAAAACGTGTCCCAGATTATAGTTTACTCTCGTCTTTTAATTTTTGCTGTGAAATTAAGCATAACTTGTAAATTTATGCAACTGGAATTTAAGGGTCAGGGGTATATTGAAATCTGCAACATGGCAGCAATTAAAAAAAAAAAAAATTGTAATCAACATTTTTGCACACACTAAAAAAAAATCTTTTTAGACACAAATTTTTCGGCTTTGCAACAGAAATTATGACCAAAAATACTTTGCATCCATTTTTAAATCCAATATGGTGGCAATAATATTCTTGAAGTTACATTTCTTATGACCTGCAGTAATCAGTTTGTTTGCGCACATGCAGTAAGCATAAAAGTTGCCCCCTTCCTTTAACCTGTAGATTATATATTTTTCTTTCTTAAATCTGTGAAAATGAAGAGAATTAAATCCTTTTCCTCTTCTCTTCATGTTAAACTTCATATTTGTTGCAAATGATTTTCAAAACTTGACAATGGACCTTTTATTCTTTCCTGATTGGCTCCTCAGACGCTTGCAAGAACGCCCCGCATTCACAAGCCAGCAACATCACAAGCACACTCGCATGTCAGCAGTTTATTGACATTCGCTACTCTTACATTTTCTGTCCATTCTAGTCGCTAACAATATGCAGATAAACGTGTGTGAGTGCTGTACTATGGGAACTCTGAAAGAAAGTAGATCTTTATGATTTATTCCTCAGCACGGGAAAAAAATTCAGCCTTGAGCTCTTGACATGAACACGCACACGCACACACACACACACACAAACTCACACAGATAAGTGCAGATAGACACAGATCTTTTCTCCCACAGTCAGTTCTTCACACACAAAAAGGTAAAACAAAAAAAAAAGGGAAGAAGAAGCAGAAACAGAGTAGCTGCAGAAAGGAGTGCAAATGAAAGATGAAATGTTCTTATAGAGGTATGCATGGTATTTTACATGTTTGCACATTGATCTGTTGCTGATTGTCTCACGCCTGTGAGGAGGAGGTTGATGAATGCCTCTGCTGCCCCCTCCTCAGAAATCCTGTTGAATGCACTAAAAACAGACTTTTTTCACAGATGTATTTTGACTATACAACAGGTGTTTCAGGGTTCTGTCTTCCGTTCACGTCTGAACGTGTCTCCAACTAGTCAAAATGTACGATACGTTCAGAGTCGTTGTGGTTCTGTTGCATCTGCAGACTGACTCAAAGCCTGAGGCAGAAAAGCAGTGCTTTGCTGCAGAGGTCTGTCTGCATGTGAACATGTACAATTCATGTGCATCAACTCTGAGGGTTATGAACAGAAAACTTGTTTGGAGGTTATTTATCGCATTGGCGTGAGGATGTGATAAATCAGGGCAGCTGACGCTGTAAGATCCAGTCTCGCACAACCTGGAAGCGCTGAATAAATCAAGCAGGACCGTCTTCATCATTCGTCATGGTGACGGCAGCACCATACGCAGAAATTATGTACTTTAAAACTGAATTACCATGTAGGTACTCTGGACTCGCAGCTTCTTTTCAGTAGTCCTTTATTTTTCTGTTTTTTTGCAAATCTGAGGATTTTTTCACATTTGCTATGCTAACAGAGGCGTCCACTCCAAACTTCCTTTGGGTCGATTTGAAGAAATCTATTCTCAGTCATAAGAACAGTAAATGGGTCACTTTCTTTCAAAACGTTTGCTATATTTAGACACTTTTAATAAATTAAATAGAAGCTGATTGGGGTGTCCTGAGACTTTTCAGTAAAAAGTCTCTGGAGAGACGTGGTTCTACGTATTATAAAAAGCTTGGTAATGAAAAGATGATTACTTTGTGTTGTACCTTTTCCACTGTAAGAGGATCATGTCGGTACTAATTTTACCAAACGGTGTCATTCTTGAATCAGAAAATAAGTCAAAAGGCCACAAATGACGCCTGCGCCACTGTGGAGACCCTTGTCCTCAGCAAAATGATTTACCTCCTAAAATGTTTAGTGAAGATTTGGACAAAGATTTCTGCTTCTAGAAATGCAAAGTTGGAGGCGATGCACCTAAAAAACTTGCATCTGCATTTGCAATGAAAGGATCAACAAAGTGTTTCACAGGCAGTTGAATACAATAGAAATGTATTTAATTCTTTCAGATTGATGAAGAATGTTGAAAGCAATCTTTTACTTTCCTGTTCACAATTCTGAACACGATTATGCTCGACTGTGTTGGTCCTTCACGTCAAATCTCAGTGAATTACACAGATTGAGTTTATAACATGAGTGTGTGGGTGTGAATACTTTTGCATGGCACTAATTTTAAGATGGACATAGATTTAGGAAACAGCAGAACCAGAAACAATCTAAAGGACATAACTTGAACAGTTTGAAGCTCGGGGTTCATTCAGTGAAGGCAAATGTTTAGCCAAACATTTTCTGTATTTATGGACATGAAATAAGGAAAAAATGAGAATGGAAAAACCTCAGAGTAAAAAAAAAAAAAAAAAAAATGAATGGAAACACGCCCCGTCTTGCTCATTTAATCTGAAAATAAGAAACAATAAACGCTGCAAACCAAACTAATTATTTGTCTTATCGACATTTGAGTTGAGTTATTTTAAGCAACCTGCAGCACACTCGTCTCTGATTCATCTTTTCTGTTTTCACACACACCCACATTCGACACCAGAATGCCTTCTCACCAAGTGTCAATATTTATGTTAAGGTATACCTATTTTTGGTTGAAAAGTGCAAAGAACCTTATTTACATTTGAAAACCAGGCATCCTGTTGAGTGAAAAGCATCCAGAGCAGAGCTGAGGAGACGACGGAGCCGTGATCTGCTGGGAGCTCCTGACCCAGACTGAGCATCGGTGAAGAATCGGGACGTTTCTTCACCGAAGGCGAAGGAAGAAAGTGCAGGAAGGTGAGATCTTTAAAGTCTAGAACATCTGTGTGGGAGTCAAAGAGCTCAGAGTTCTTTTTTAAATGCTGGCCTAATTCAGTGGTCAATTGTCTGGCACTTTATGCTATAATTCACCATAAAGCAAGGACTACTCTTTATTTTCTGTTAATCCTTGTGGCAGGAGCTCCAGATGCAGCACTTACATTAGTAGGCTGATAACGGAAATGAAGGCATCGCAAACAACTGTCAGCAAACAGCATGCTGACTGTCAGGATGCTGACGGTCAGGATGCTGACGGTCAGGATGCTGACGGTCAGGATGCTTCCTGGACGCCTCCCTGGTGAGGTGTTTCAGGCACGTCCCACCGGGAGGAGGCCCCGGGGAAGACCCAGGACACGCTGGAGGGACTATGTCTCCCGGCTGGCCTGGGAACGCCTTGGGATTCCCCTGGAGGAGCTGGAAGAAGTGGCTGGGGAGAGGGAGGTCTGGGCCTCCCTTCTTAAGCTGCTACCCCCACGACCCGACCCTGGATAAGCAGAAGAAAATGGATGGATGGATGGATGGCATGCTGACAGTGACGTCCCCAAGAGGTGGCCACAGGGGGACCGTGGCCAAACTTGAAAATTCCTGGACACCCCTTTGGCTCCCCAAGGGATGACCCCTGACCTCTTTAATAAACTGTATCAGCTCATACAAACCATACAGTCATCTTCTTCAATCAAGATATAAACATTAAACCGAATAAATAAATACATACATAAACGGTAAATCGCTAAATAATTTTTTGAATATATGTATATGTGAAGGTCACCAAATTTCTTAGTTTATTTATTTATTTTACTGTTTATGTGTATTATCGTTCACAGGTACCCCGTCCAATTTGTTTGTTTATTATAAGTTCATTCTTTATTGTAGTTTGTTAATTCCTTCAAATATATGTAGATATAGAAATAAAGATATGAAATATATACAGTGTGTAGATATAGAAATATATACAAAAAAGAAAATGTATATATAGAAGTACTGAAAAAATGAAACAGAAAAAAAAGAAATAATTTGCCAGAATATAGCTAATTTTGATTCTATAACAACACCCTCCCCAAACAAAATTAAAAGTTAAATTAGTCATTTCTTTTTTTCAGATTGGTGATTTGTATGGACATTTTAGAAGACAAAAGTAGATTGATTCTGCAGAGACTTCACTGGCAGTCACATCAACATTCTTAACTGTTCATTAATATAAATATGCAAACAGTTTTTGGCAAATTCTCCCGATGGTTTTGACCTCATTTAACCACAGAGGGATCTTTACCCTTGCATAATTGCTGGGCTGGCCACAAGAGTTTTTTTTGTTTTTTTTTTCTTTTTAGCCCATTTGACAGAGTTTGAAGACATGCAGCAATATGCACAAGATACGTGATGCAGGAGAACGCTGAGCGGAAGCACATGTTGCTCTTGATCAGTCAACTGAGCCACCCGGCTCCGGCTGGCACAGGCAAAGATGATATTCTTTTATTTTCCTGATTTAAATTGCCTCTTAAATTAAGTAGACCCCGGTCTCTAAAAACACATCTGCCTCACGCTTGCTAAATAATTGATGTATTTGTGTTTTTTTTTTTTTCTTTGAATTTTGCAGCCTTCTGTTGTTGCTTCCTGATTAAGTGCTGATTAGCACTGAAATTGTTTTTGTATTCTCCCCAGAAAAATAGCTTGAATATCTCTTTATCTAAGTGCTGGCTGCCTGTTCTCAAGGACGGCAAAGCAGCAGATGGCTGCAGCCGAGCACGAACCTTTTGTCGAGGACAGACTGTTCAGCACAAAGTTATGGAAAAACAAACCACGAAAGAACAAGCTGGGGAGAATTGGGAGGTGTTTATTGAAATCGCTGGTCCTTGTAGCTGCTCTCACCTGAGGATGCTCAAGCTTTGCAGTCTCAAGAATCTTTCATCCAGCAAAAAAAAACAAAAAAACAAAAGTAGCTCTGGAGACTCGCACCGTTCACTGCACTGACTCAGACTTCAAAGGCCTGCTTGGTGTGTGCATGGGAGTATTTATATGTCTGCGGTCCCAGAGCACGACTCTGTAAGGAAAGGTGGCACTTTCTGTATTTTGATGAGGCTGAAGGTGAAAACAAAAAGGAGGGGAGAAGTGCAGCTTCCATTAGGCTCAGATTGTTTGAGAAATGCTTTTAAGTGTTGAATAAAACTGAAGCGAAACCTAAACTGACACACACACAATAAAAACCTCTCTGCAGTGCCTTCATAAATTATTCACTCCTCGTGAACTGTACCACATTTTGTCAAAAACGTCAATATCTTTTATTGGGATTTTCTGTGATGAGACCAGAAAAATAATAAAATCCACCACAACCGAGTCACTCAGCTGAATCTGCATGTGTGTAATTTAATCTCGGAATAAATCCAGCCGTAAGAACGCCTCAGAGTTTATTTTAAACTCATCTCACTGAATTCTGTTCAATCCATCATGTGAAATTAAAACTGAGCAAATCTAGCAAGTTGTGGCCATCAACCAAAACCGACAGACCAGACGCAGGGAGCATTTATCAGAGAAGCAGGCAAGACGCCCTGAGACACCCACAGGTCAAGTGGAGAAATCTGTTGATGGGATAATTATTAGTTGTGTGCTCCGTGAGTTTAGAGAAATCTTATAAGCATCTTCCTTGCAGTTTGGGACACAGGATACATGTGGAAGAAGGTGAAACCGTGAATGTAACATGAAAAGGACGAGCAGCAGCTCCTTCAGTTGATGCAGGAAGTAAATTCATCTGATGGGTTTTTCTTATGAACAGTGCAAGAATCATTCTGGGTTCCCTTTCCATCCACCTCACAATTATCAACACTAAAATGATCAACTAACATAAAAGTTTGTTGCTGTTAAGAAACCCCCCAACCCAAATGTTTTATGGTTTACATACCTCTGCTAAACACTGCAGGTCTATTTGGCTCTTCTTCTTTTATGCAAGTATAAAAAGGTGTCCTATTACATGCGTTTTGTTATTTTAGTCAACAAACAATAAAAAGATGTCAAATGAAATTAGGATATTTAATGTCTACTTTCTTAGGAAAGTAGACATTAAATATCCTGCTCTGTCAACAAATTTAGTCAACAAATATACCAGAGCAGTGATATTTAATAAAATATCACTGCTCTGGTATATTTGTTGACTAAATTTGTCAGTTCTGATACGACTTTTCTACTTCCGATGAATGTCTGGTTCTCTCCAGCTGTCCTCAGGTGTGAGTGTGTGTGTGTGTGTGTGTGTGTGTATAGTTGTCTTGTGTGTCTCTGTGTTGCCCTGTGACAGACTGGTGGCATGTTGAGGCTGTTCCCTGCCTCTCAGTTAATGACAGATTTATTACATCCATGCCATCTCGCATGGAACATGTCAAATGTTCACTATCAATGTACTGTCATTTACTTGATTAAAATGCTTATGTTCATTTATTTATTTATTTATCACCAAAAATGGCACTAGCCCTCCTTCTAAATCTGGCCCTGCTTGCAAAGATAATCAGATGGAGGCATGGATGTTACTGGATTTGAGCTACACGTTTTACCACAAATCAGGGATCCTTAAAAAGTCTTATGTCTCTAAAATTAAGACCTTAAAATGTCTCAAATGAATTGATAAAAAATAACTAAAACAGGACTATGTCATTTGCATATTTTACACTTTTTTTTTTTTTCTCTCGGGACTTTTCTGTCAAGCAAAATTTGGGTCACACTCAGACCTCTTTCTTGGGTCTGAGACCGCTGAGGCTATCTAGCTGCTAGCTAACTTTTGCGTCTATTATTGACAAGTGTAAGTTTATCGACAGTTGACTGGCTTAAGATTCTGCTTAGATACAGGATTTAAATGCTTTTCATAATGGGTTTTGAGTTTGTGAAATCTACAAACCATTTATATAAACATACTTAAAGGAGAATGTATAAACAGTCAGGCTATAGGCCCAATTTTAATTAAAGAACAAACATGAAAGGAGCATTCGTCATCTTTTGCCTAAAGCGCCGCTCAGAAAAAGCTACGCAAATTTGACAGCTCAGTTTTAATTTGACAGTTATCTGCCTTCATGGCTGACTGTAATGTTTCCTGATGACAGACTGAAGCGCTGACTGCAGGCAGACAGCAGCAATAAAAGAAAACTCAACACTCTTCTGACACACTCCAGGCTTCACTTGGGTAATATTTTATTTACTCATTAATCTTCAAAACTATTTTTTATAATAAACTTCCACTTTATGTTCATCAAAGAACCGTAACAATAAAAGTAAATACTGTAGAAAAATTGTACATATAGAAAATAAACATGGTTAATGAACACCTAAAATGTGGGATCCCACCGGTGGAGACGCCTCCTTTTGTTTCGAATGACAACACAACATGGAGATAGAGGGGAAAGAAAGCCATAGACGTGGATAAAGGAGGAGAAAAAGAGAGGGGGATGAAAATCAGGGAAAAGAGGACAAAAAAGGCCAGTTTAGGATGAATAAAATATGCAAACATGTTCTGTTAATTTTGACGATACACTGAAATCTCACACGCTTTCAGTCAGTTTCATGTTCTTCCAAGCCCCCGGTCCGTGTTACATGCATCTGCCTGGTTTGGGTCACGTTTTCGGAAGAACTGGAAGGGGCTTTGCTTGAGTCATGGCACTGCTTGTGTCAAATCAGCAGCTGGGTTTACACGCTTCAAAAGTCTGTAAGGAAAACCCAACAGAACGGCTGCGTCAGGGCATGGAACGAAATTGAAAGAGAGAAAACTCAAGGTGTCGCATAGCTGATGGCGTCAAGAACTGGACTTGTCTATTATCAACATGTGGAAACATCTACTTTGTTCTCTTGGTCGGTTTTTCCTCGGCTGGTTTTCGCTTTGAAAGGTGGTCGATTGGAGCAGGTGTAGTGGGCGTGGCCAACAGGACATCAAACTAGAAAATAGGGCATGGCCCACACGCACACACACACACGTGCGCGCGAGGACACGCAAACTCACATACACACAGATATACATCCAGGTGTTGCATGGCAACCTCCTCCACCAGTTTAAACCGAGTAAACCTCTGTAGGGTTTGGACACGCCACCAGTCCACAGCACGGCTCAGAGACTCGGGCATGCAGCACAATCCAGATGGTCACACTTTGTCAATAAAAGATTCAAACTGACATTTAATTCAAGGATTCAGGCCCCGGCAGCACTGCTCTGGAGATTGATTCTTAATAAACAATTTCTTTTATCTGTTTATACGAAGTAAACCTCTGTAGGGTTTGAGATATTCAAATTAAAAAAAGTTGGTGTAATACCGTTCTTGCATCAGCAGGTGTTGAGTGTCAACATTCATTACGTAAAAGGAAAGAAGATTACGAGCCTGGCTGAAGCAAAGTCAGGCGAAACATTAAGGGTGGGTGATAGGACTTAAAGTGTTATCACAATATTTTGTGGCACTATTGCAATACTGCTTTTGAAAAACATTTCCATTTGTAAAACATTGCTTTAGGAAACCAATCACAAAAAGATGTGATTTGTATCACTAAACTGCTCACAGGAACTGCATTTAATCATATTTTCCATATTTATTAATATTTATTGATATTCTCATTGAACAAAGTAGAAGTAAAAATCCTACCATAATCCTGACAATATGGACAGTTTTGGAGGTTTTTTATACAGCCTTAACTGGAATTTCGATAAATCAAAATTCTTACTGTGATAAGACATTTAACATAATAGATAAGACGAAAAAAGCCCACCTCTAATTAAACATTCCAACAATTCATAAAAAAAAGACAGTTTAGTATAAAGAACAAATGGGGGAAAAAGGAAGGTAGGACGACAAGGAACAACAGATGCAAGAGAGGAAGGAAGGATATGAGATATGAGGGAGAAAAGGAAGAAAATAAAAAGAGAAGGGAGAAGAAACAAATGCAAAAGGAAAGATGAAGAATGCAAAGAAGAGAAAGGACAAAAACAGAGTAGGAACAGCTTTGGAAGAAAGGAAGGACAGAATGGAAAAACAAGAAAGTTGGATGTAAGGAGACATTTAGTAAATTGTCTAAAGGTTTCTTCTGACTTTCTTTCTGGAAAATAAAGCCAGAAGCATTAAAATCTGTCCATACACTTCTTTATATACATCTATCTGTCAGTTATTCAGCTGCCGTCTAGAGTTGGTTGGAAAGGCCATCAGGACAAGGCGAGGCAGTCAATGGAAAAAAAACATTCAATTAATATTAATCCTCTAATTTTCATCACTGTGCAAAACAGGCTTCTGCTGCGCTTTGTTTAATTTCTAATATGTAAGCAAATCTCCACTTTAGAAAACAGATTAAAAAATATTGCAAATTACAGAAGAACCATTTCAATTGTGATTCAAATCTCCGTCAGTGTGGGCGGGGCCTTAAATTACTGTTGAAAACCAAATGAACTGAAGCGAATGTCTGGTAATACTTGAAGCCGAGGTGGTGGAGTTTACGATGGCGGTGTATCTGGAGTTTCAACGCGGTATAAATCACACGGAGTAAGATAATTCACGTGCAATAAGATTCCCCCCCCCACACCTCCCGTCCCCAAAGTCTGTACTGTCCAAATGTTCCTTGATATTTGTCTTTATCATAGTAATCAATTCAATGTCTTGTTGTCTTCAGAGTCAGTTTGTGTTGTTCCGTATGTACGCGAGGGGAGACACAGCGGCCACGCCTCACTGGTGTCTGTAGGTAGCATCTCAAGTCTCAAGTATCCTGTGCAGGAAAACATCTCTTTGTTTCCTCTGCTTCCTTCGTTGTGATTCATACAGGAGGCTGTAAAAAAAACATCAGCAGCTCACCCAGCCCTGCCTGTGCCTGTTTTTCTTGTAGTAATTCACCGTCTCTATGGCTACACATCGAGTTCCTGTCCTGTAGCTGCGGGGCGAAACTTTGAGCCACTGGTGTGCTTGTTTCCTCGCCGTCCGCTGTGCTTCATCGAGTCCTGTCTGCTAACAGGGAGGAAGGCCAAGAAGCTTGGAAGAGACACTTAGTGCTTTTACATCATCTTTGTTCGGGTGCACTGCCTCTCGCTCGGCCCGCCGTGTGCTTCACTTGAAGTCTGGTTTTCACCCCTTGCAGTCTGAGCAGACTGTGGCAGACCAGGCTGGAGCCAAAATGGTGGTTGAACTGGTGCTTTCTAACTCATTTGGAATGGTGTTAATGCTCATAAAACAAGCCCCTGTCAGAGGCTCTGCTCATTGGTAAATACTGTACAGTGAGGGCCCAGGCCCCCAGGTCCGTCTGTGAGTGTATGTTTGTGCTTAAATGTGTGTGTGTGGACTTGTTTGTGTGTATTTGTGCTTGACAGAATGTGTGCAGGTGTGATTATTGGAGAGTAAACATAAAAATCATCATGTCTATGCCCCTGTGTATGACTTGTTTCTTTTTTTTTTTTCTTGGAGAATATATCTATCTATGTACATATATTGTTAAATATAAAGGTGTACGCATATTTGTCTGTTTGTGGGGGAAGGGGGAAGGTGTGTTCGCCTCAGACGTAATACTCCTTGTCTTTGTTCTTCTTGTTCTTGGAGATCTTGGCGATGCCCAGCGGTTTGTCCTTGGCGCTGCCGTTGGGCTGCGTGGCCGAGTTGCTGATGTAGTTGCGGCTCTCGTCCACATGGTAGGAGCCTTCGTCGCGGTTGCGGTACTTGTACATGGCGTAGAGGAGGATGAGGATGCAGAGGGCGGCGGCTGCCACGATGCCCACCACCATGCCGGTGGTGCTGCTGCTCTCCCGCACCACCTCGGACGGACCAGGAAACACCTTCACATCTGGCGGCGGAGGACGGGCTGTAGGCATAGGAAGGTGAGAAAAACGATGTGATTTTTTTTTTCAGATTGCTTTATGCATTATTAATTTGACTTACATGCAAAGGCAGTGGGTGGGGAGCAAGAAGACATAATGCATCATCTTGATAAATTATTTGATAAGGATTTTGCATAATGGCAGCCTGTCAAGTGTAAACTGGAACTTACAGCCAAAGTTGTTTACATATCATCTGATTGCAGATTACATGACATTAAGGAGGTCTGGAACAAATAAATTATAGTTCTTACACTTGATGACATGCATTATGGGAGTGCAACTAATGGTTGTTTTTATTATTGATTATTCTGATGATTAATTGATTAATCAGATAAACCCCCCCACCCCGCATTTTACAATCTTTAATTTATCCACCAAAGTCGTTTTATACATTAGAAATACATTTAAAGATGGAAATAAACAAATAATTAAATTCCTATTAAAAAACCCCTAAAATACAATAACAGCATTCCGATACAAATAACCAGCGTTTGATCATTTGCATCAAAGGATGCACCTGCAGCTAAGAAATTATTTCTAACATCAACGTTAATTGCTCAGCCATTTCTGCTCGACTTAACATCAATAAAATGTAGGACTGATCTGGTGATTATCTTTTGGATTAACTGATTAATAATTAGACAGCAAAATATGTTCAGTAGGACATTTTCTTTACAAAAACTGTGCCACTTGAGTTCTGGTTATAACATATTTACAGACAAAGACAAAGCTATTTGTTTGAGTTTGTATAGTCCAGTTAACAATTAATCGATTACTAAATTAGTTGACAATTATTCCAATAACTGATTAATCATGTTTTATCTGATTAATCATTTCAGTCCGAATGCAGTGCCTTGCAAAGATATTTATCCACAAACTTCAATGTACTTTATTTGGGTTTAGTTGGAAAGTGGTTGTGAAGGGAAGGAAAATGATTTTTTTTCAGCATAGGATGGATTTGTTTTCAACCACATTGACTTAATATTTTGTAGAAACATCTGTTGGTCCAATAAGCGCAGAAAATGCTGACCTTGTTCTGCATATTTTGGATGTTTCGCTGCTCCAGAACAGCTGATTCAAATGATTGCATCACCTCCTTACCATTTATTTAGTCAGGTGTACACTTAGCTTCCCATAAATTAAATTTTCTGGATGCATTCTAAAACGCAAAATTTACTGTTTTGTTAATTTTTATGCAGTGTTCGCTAAGTTAGCAATACTCAACAACTATAAAATGGGCACCATAAGTGAAAGGTCTGTTCCACAGAACCACTTCCTGAAGCGCAAAAGTTATAGGTAAGTGTTCTGCATCGCCGCTCCACAATCTGCACCGTTAGCTCATTTGTGCATGTGCTAAGATAAATCTGATTTAAAGAGAATAACAACAAATAGAGATAAAATTGTTTATTTAGATTTTGCTATACTGCTTTGACTATTTTCTAAAAGAAATAACCAGGTTATTTGTCTGTGTACAATAGCCAAACATGATGGAGTAATAAAAATAGAGTAATAAAGTAGCATCTTATCAGCATATGGTATGCAGTGATTGTGCTTCTGAAAGCACAATCAATAAATCTCATAAAAACATGTGTGGAGGTCCATCAGAGTATGCATTACAGTCCTATACAGATTTATACTTAAGTATCATCTTCAATCTAAATGATGACAATTATTCATAAAGGCATCTGTAACATTTTCTAGGAAAATAGGTTGTTTTATAGCTAGTAAGATTAAGTTAGATCTTCATTTTTACAATGATCCAGAACTATTTATTGTAGCGCATGTGCAAATGAGCTAACTGTACAGATTGTGCTTCTGGGTCAGTATCATGCAAAATCATCATTGACACATGGTGGATATGAATATGGTCGAATTTAGCTTTTACCATTAGCTTCTGCTAAATACCATATTGGTATAGCATTTTAGCATTACCTTCTGGTAAATACAATGTTGGTGTTGTGTTGTACTTTAGCATTAGCTACTGGTTAATACCATGGTGGTATGCCACTTTAGCATTAGCTTTTGCTAACTATAATGTTGGTGTAGCATTTTAGCATTACCTTCCACTAAACGCTGTGTATAGTGTATAGTATAGTGCCTTTGCTTTAGTGGAACAAATGTCAATAATGAGTTAGGGTTTGTGTAATTAACTTTTTATATATTGCTACTCATCATTGAATCCTATACCTTTCTAATTCACAAATAAGAGCTACTTTATGTTGGATTACTGTTGTACTTTTTTCTATATGTGATGGAGAAAAAGATAAATTTCCCAAGAACAAGGAGTGAATAACAAAGGAGTAGGAGAAGGTGATGGGAGCAAGCAAAAGCAGAGAAAGGCACAAAGATTTTAAAAAAAAATGGTGCCAGGAGGTAGAAACCAAAGTGGAAATGAAAAATTCATAGCAGGGAGTGATCAAGGGGAAGAAAAACGACAACTGAGCGACACATAAAAAACTAGTGGAGAAATCAATGTGACACATGTATTTTTTTTAGCACTTGTCTCACCTGAGCTGTCACAGGGGTCAATGTCTTCATCGTCGCTCGGACACTCGGCCGACGCGACCAGCAGGTCGTCTACCGTCTGTGGAGAGAAGACATGGAGATTTAAAAATAAATATAAGAAGCAGGCTACAGAGAGTCTCTGCTCCGCATCTGTTCTGTTTATTTTCAACACCTTTGAGCTCACAGAAAGCACATCCATCGACCACACTTTTGCCAACGCTTTGGCCTGTCAGAATGGCTGGCAGCCAACATCAAGAGGAGAAGAAGAAAAGAAGCAGGGAGGAGCGCAGGGTGGGGGGACGACTATGAATCCTGTTTAACCCACAAGGGAACCACTCGTTATCTCCTGCTCTTTCAGCCCTCCCCCTTTTATTTCCTCCAGCCAGCCTTTTTATTTCTCCACTTCCTGTGTACAGCCTCCCCCCCGCCTCCCTCCACCTCATATTGCGAGTTAAATGCGGCATAAGCAGCAAAACATTAAACAAGCTCTTCCTCTTTTTATTTATTTTCCCCCAGCACCTGTCTATATCTTAAAAGTGAATACCTCAACAACAGATCCTTTCTCTGTCTGTGGGAAAAAAGGCACCCTTTTTCACTCTCCATCCCTGCTCCGCCTGTTGCCATGGCAACTCTAAGTTCAGGCTGTTAAAAATGATGGGGAATATAAAAAAGAAAAAAAAAAAAAAGGGAGTGTGCACCCTCAATGGGGACCTGTGCATTGATTTGCTATTCCTGCCTGAGTTTGGAGCGGACAGAAGAGAGAGAGAGAGAGTTGGTTAAAGATAGATGGTGAGATAAAGAGGATTTTTCTTTTTATGTTTTAGAACAAGCAGTTCTGGAGGAAAAATATAGGAGAAAAGGAGATGAGGGCTTTGATAAAAGCAAGCTGTCTTTCTTTAACGGTAATGCGCCCCGCATATTCATGGGCTACTGTTAAACATCGCCTGCCTGTGCCGCCTTGGCATGAGAGATTTTTCAACGTGTGTGCGTGCATTTTAACCATGCCGGGCACTCGGTGCCGGCTCTAAATTAAAATTGGATTGTGATGCATTGCAGTGGATGTTAGTAACCCAGTGAGAGCAGCAGAGCTTGAGAGGAAGATTACATCCAAACTGGAGGAGAATTGGAGTCTAATCAAAGCACTAATTGGTCCATAATGTCTTGGAGTAACAAACCCACTAAAAATGTCTTTCTCATCAACTTGTCTTTGTAGGAACATGGGCTGTATCAGCAGAAGACAAGATTTTATTACTTTACTGTCTAATAAAGTCTGCCCAGGCCTTGTAAGTTACGATGGTGGTCCAAACAAGTCTTCTGTGGTTTATGTTGGCCTGAAACATGCATTAGGTCATCGATGCTTGGCTTTGTCTCTTCCCTTCACTGGTTTTCCAATCAGCTCTGCCCACTGGGCTGTCAAACGCAGCTGGGGTGAGATTAGCCGCTGGCATCCAGCCAGTCAATAAAACCTCTATGCCTTTGCCAGGACGCGACCAGCACATGAACCGCATCACCCGTGACATCTGCCACCGATCGATGCCCAGCAGATCGGGCTCAATCATTGATCCGAAGAAACCAACGTGCCCTGCAGAATCAGAATCGAACAAATAAAATTTTACAGGGTCCCTCCTTGAATTTGTGACGTCACAAAATCAGCTGACCGCCCTGTTCAAATGGGAAGGTGTCAATTGAGAGTATCGATCCACCTATTGCGCAGGGCACAAGGAAACAAAATCAATTTACACCCTACTGCCGACTTGTAAAAGCCACCAGATGCTCCGTCTCTCACCAACTTTTTAAAGTCTCACAACAGAACATGCTGACATACAGACAAATAAATGTTAATTACAGAAGAAATGCACGGAGTAGTAAACAGACAGGAAGCATGCTTAAAGGGTAACGTCTCTACCTGAGCAGCTGAGCAGTGCCAGCGGCCGTCCAAGCCTCCCTGACTGCCTAGTTCACACATAATACCTGCTCTAAGTCCTCACACACTCCTGCAGAAGATTCAACAGCTTGTCTGCTACTTTCACACACACGCACACACAATTCCTATATCAGCCAAGCATGCTCTACTGGTCTGTTTCTAGATAGACTCGTCTACACAGGCATACAGCAAACCAGGATGAAGTTGGAGGGCTGATGAAGAGATCCCGACGAGAGAGAGGAGAGGAGCTAGCTCCACTACTGCAGATGGTGAGATAGACTCATACAACGCCTGCATTAACAGCCTATCACTGGAGCTCAACCACAGACTGGGAGGGAGGGGGGTATAGGACACGAAGAGGAGGAGGAGGAGGGGGTAGTGAGTAAATATGGAAAGATATGGAGGATGGGAGAGAGAAAGGGAAAGTGAGAAGGAAAAAAAAGTGAGCAGGGAGATTTAAAAGATGAACAGCGGGCGGATGAAAAGATGGAGACAAAGATGTGAAGATAGTGAAGAAGAAAAGAAAGGGAGGGAGGGTGTGGACGTACAACAAATATTCAAAGAGCTCGAGGACATGTCAGCTGATTCCTTTTAGCCAATCGGATGGTCCCTCTGAGCCCCAGGTTTCATCTATCAATCTTTTCATTGAACACAAGAGCTCACGTACGCAGGAGCCGAAGCTTTTGCATCCACAGACAGTGAGCATCAAACCCAAACCGGGGTCTGTGACTCAGAGCGCGCCTCTAGCATAAACACTCACACAATCTCTTCGCTGGTTCTCAGCTGTCATGCATTATTAATCCCTTCCACTTTTTCAGCACACACAAACACACAAGAGTCAACTCACTGTGGACTTCAGGAGACGCTGCTGAAAACATTCTTTCTGCACAAAGCAGAAAGCAGAGAAACCCACTGGCGATGCGAGCAGACGCACTTCCACACATATGCAAACCAAAGCGTAAATTGCTCAATTATTTGTAGTTGTAACGCCTTTAATAAGACATCTCCCACTGCCCCATCTGTGATGCAATGTGCTGCAATACAGGCCTATTGTTCTATATCCACCTGAGTGTTTGTGTGTTCGCGATCTGTTTTTATCTACACTTTTTGTGTGTGGCAGTTAAGGCCAGGTTAGTTGCCTGGCAACACCAGGCAACATCAATAGGGAGGCTGTAGACTCTTCTCAAACAAGACAGAAGCTGTGTTCACACTGTCCACTTAGACATTATATGGTCGGAGTTTATTTAGTGGGGCTCAAAATTCAAACTGCTTTCTTTGTTGTACTAAGTAGAGGACTATAAACTCAACATTGAAAGGACTTTACATCAGTAGGACTGCAACTAATGATTAATTTAGTAGTTAAGCAATTAATCACCAGAATAATTAATTGACTGAAAAAAAAAATGTAAAAATTTTTCATTTAACCACTTTAGTATATTTTATATAATATTAAAAATGTGTAAGAGATGCAAAAAACAATCCTTTTTTCTAAATAAAAAATAAATATCTAATGGCCTAAAATGTGGTAACAGCATTCCTTCAACATATGCTCAAGCATTTGTAGCAAAGAATGCTAAAAGAAATACAAAATATTACTTAAATGAGGCCTTTCTGCTTCAGCTAACATCAGTACACTGGAAAAAAAAATGCTTATAATTTATGGTAAAATACCAGCAGTATAAATGCGGTACAATTCTGGGACCTACAAATTTTCTTGTATAAATATGAATTTTACTGTATTTATACGGTAAACTGTAGGTAGTTTACCGTAAATTAGAAATTTTATTTTTACTACAGTGCAGGGTTAACCTGTTTGAATTACCAACTTACTAATTGGATAGCAAATGGTGCTTACTAGGGGAAATTGAATATGCATGCTTCCATTTATATT
This sequence comes from Poeciliopsis retropinna, assembly GCA_010277075.1. Classification (NCBI taxonomy): domain Eukaryota; kingdom Metazoa; phylum Chordata; class Actinopteri; order Cyprinodontiformes; family Poeciliidae; genus Poeciliopsis; species Poeciliopsis retropinna. The sequence goes on from VMRM01000023.1 coordinate 2,351,261, forward strand.
TAACATTTTGCTGGTACACTTTCTCCACTGAGGGACAATAAGAGGTATTTCTCTTCTGTTCTATTGTGATGGTGACACCCAGAGCCAATAATTTGTTTTTGAATTATCTGCTTGTTCACTATGTCTGTTAACAATTTCTAGCATTAAGGTTTAACCTGTAATTTTATATTTGCTAGAAAATTTTCAGAAAATTTACCAGGTGGTAAAAATAAATAGAAACAGGTCAAAGTACACTGTGGGCTGAGTGTGTGACTTTCTCCAGCTTAATAATTCTCTTTTTAATTTTCAATTTAGTAATAATCTAATCTTTATTTTTATTAGGTTCAGGACTTCACTAGGTTAAATTCTGTTTTATTCTACCAACTATAGCAGAAGAGAAGTAAACGTTGTAATAAGCTTTGACATCATTGTGCAATTAAACACTTGTTCTGATTATGTCATTCTGATTGCAACAAACTGACATGACCATGATCAAACTTTAGATATAAATGAACATTAAGATAATCCAAGTTTTGATTACTGATTCAGAAGCATCCATGTCCGCATAGCGGTGCATCTAATAACTTCTGATTTTATCCCCTCTGCCTAATGTTGACTGCCAATTATTGAAACTTGACTAATAGCACATCCCTTTCTCTACCTTTGGTTTTGGACTTGAGAGAATATTATGAAAATATGAATTGAAGATATGTGTTTTTGGATGTTTTTTGTTGGTGTTAGTGCAATATTTTAGAGCACATAATTCTTTATTCACAATCCTTTGAATGTTGTGGTCGTTTTTGTTTCCTAGCAAACCTTTTCCTTCCACAGTTTTTCTTTCCACTCAACTTTCTCGTAATATGTTTGGATACACCACTTTGTGAACAGTGAAAAACGTTTTGTGGTTTGCTTTTCTTGAGAAGGTAAAGGCAGCAGTCCTTTCCGTGATTCATGATTCTTATTAGCAATATGAAATATCCTAACTTTGTGTAAAACTCAGCGAGCATTTCACACTGAAAACAACTACTGCAAACAGAATTTAAGAGTTGACAGGAGTGAGTTGGCTCATAAGCGCAAAAGCTCTCTTCAGTATATTGAGCATATAGTAGGTCTGACCTAGTTCACATCAGGTGGTTTCAATTCCACCATAAAACGCTGCATGTCAGATTTAACCTTGACATCAGGACTTCACAAAGCTAGAGCCATTCATCAAACACACACACACACGCCCGCACACCCCCACACACACGCACACACACAGGGAGACACCGAGAGGTGAGGTGTGAAAAGAAGCCCCTGTGACAGCGGTGTCACTCTGCAGCCGTATCCATCCAGCTCACGTAATCCATTATTGATGCCTGAGGCTTAGCTCACAGCTATCAGTGCTCCATTATTTACGTCTGAAACAGCTGGTGGTTTATACACAGAGGAACAACTCTCTGTGGGAGTCTGGATGCGAGAGAAAGAGAGAAAGTAAGCTGCGGGTAGTGGGGCCCACTATTTCCATGGCAACTGGTATCATGTAGGATTTTTTTTCCGGTGCGGCTGTTTTATAACTCAGAAGAAGAACTGCAGCAGACACAGACGCCCACTAAGAGCTTGACAACATTTTGATTGTAGTGATCTGAACAATAGAACGAATAAAGTTTGAGGTGAAGCTGTGGAGTTTGTCCCCTCTTATTTTAACACCAACTCTCCTGTTCCAACTACAACAATTAAGTATCAATAACTATTATGTCCTTCTGTTGTCTCAATCTCACTGGATTACTTAACACATATTTTGTAATAGCTATTCCGTTCTCCATTAGCAAAAACATTTATTGCCCCGTAAGTCAGCAGAGAGACCAATTAGCAGAGAATTTACCGTCTAATCCATTTAGGTGAATGTGTTGTTGCAGAGAAATGCAGGGAGCCACTGTACACAAAATACCTTTCCTATCACAGACCTTGAAGTCTTTTCAGACAGGATTACAGAACAAAGATGAGGAAAAAATTTGACATCATTTTATGCAACAGCATAAAACAAGAACAAGAAACAAAAACGTATTTTGTGGTTATATTATCTACAAATCAGAATATTTGGAAATATTTATTATTTCTGACATATATGCAATGTTGAAATTTCCAAAGTTTCGCTGAATGTATAATAGAAGCTGCTTCTAGAATTACGCCACTCATGTTAGCAGAATGTTGGAGTGATTCTGCTGATTTGTTCTTCTTGTTCACTTTATTCATAATGTTTTGGGGTTGAGTTATTGCATGTTTGGACTATTATGAATGTTTCCTCTTATTTCTTTATTTTTACACAGTTATGATGCATATCCGTGGCAACATGGCAGGATTTCCCCTAAAGAAGTCCATCAGTGTTTTATGTTAAAACAATTTTAAAGTTTACAGGAAATTTGACCAGTTAATGATGCCTTATTAGAAGACATTATTGACCATACTTAAAAACAAACTAATGAGTCTCAATAAAGTTAAAAGATTAAAATAATTTTCCAGAGATCTAAGCAAAAGCAAAGTTGTTAGCATGTCATAAAACCATCATACAGTTTTTGTTCAGAGGTCTCTTCAGATTTATTGCAAGATGGACTGCTACTGCAGATCTTTCCAATCAACAGCATCATTCTTTAAAGATACTTACATGGTACAAGTTACAACATTGAATTTGCCTTTTGGATAAATAAAGTATTTTTGAATTTAATATAAAGCTTGTAAACTATTTTCTCACATTTTTGACAACTTCACAACAGATAAGCGATATTTCTATTTAGAGACTAAAACATAAACTTTTAAGATAATTTTTCTAAACTGCTTGAAACAAACAGTTTGAATGGAACTTAATTTGTAGTCACCATCATCATTCATTATTTTTCATCCATAAAGTGTAATGTCTTCATATTTAACATGAGTAATGTGCTTGGAGGGACGCTTTAGTTTGCCTCAGCGCATGAAAACACGACACAAATAAACTCCCTTTAACACTAGCAGAGTAAAAAAAAAAACCAGTCCCACTCCCTTCGACACATCTTGATATTCTGCTGGTCTTGATAAATGGGCTGTGTGCATACTAATACTCTTACAGCACTCATAATGAATCTTATCAAAGCAAATTACGATTTTAATTACCTTTTGTCATACTAAAGGATGATGGCAGGGTACTGATAAGACTCATGTGCTGAGGAAGCCTGAAGAATTACATCTGAACAAGAGATATGACCACTGAGTCACCCCAAGATTGGGTAAGACCTAAAGCAGAATTTGATTAGAGTCTCCACTTCTAGTTAAACCTGTCACCCAGCACAAATAATTGGAGAGCAATAACTGTTGGCTAATATATTCCAAGTGTTATGAACTCACATTTTACATGCTAATGTAATATTTAGCCAGTTAGACGCAGACTCACGACAACAGATGCTCACACCGAATGACACTGCCTGAAATAGTAAAGGTCACGGAAGTACAGATGGGAAAGAGAGGAAAGAAAAAAAATATCGCAACGTCGTCGCAAAATTTCCCAACATTGCCATTGCAAGATATCCCCAGGAAGAAAAGGACAGAAAGAAGAGGAAAATGAAGGGAAATAAAGAAAGGAAGGAGGGGATGTAGGACACAGATAAAAGGGATGAAGGTAGGATATGAGACAAGACGAAGGAAGGACCCAAGGAGAGGAAGGAAAGACATGAAGCGGAAATAAAAGAAAGGAAAGGTAAAAGTAGTGAAAGAAAAGGAAGGATATGAGTGAGGAAGAACAGAAAAAAGTATAGGAAAGAAGAAAGGACAGTGGAAAAAGGACAGCATTTAGACAATGAGATGGGGAATGCAGTCAGAAAATTAAAATACTTATTAGTGGGACTGGGGAATAAATCAATTTTATAAGTTTATTTATCAAATTTCTGGTTTTGAAGATTACATTTTTGGAAAAATTTGGATTTTTGCACTCCTTAAGTTTTCATAGTTCAAAGTGATGTCAGCCCACCCAATAACTACTATAAATGGAAACTAACTCATAATGTCACAAAAATGCCATCAATTTAGTCAGAAGATTGAATTTCTCTCAATCAAATTAGAATAAAAACCTGACCCGATTTGAAAAACAGGGTTGCCATTTTTGGATTCAGCGGCGCAAAATCGTCTTAATTCAGTTGAACAAAGACAATTTCCAAAAATATTTATTTGTAATCCAGTGTTACTGATATCAACTGATATTTTATTGTGATACATTTTTCAGCTGTGTTGTCCAGCCCTACTTTTAAGTTAATATGCTTTGCACTTTTCCACTTGGAAATAAACAAAATCAGTTTCCACACTTTTCCAGACTGTGTACGAACCCTATCAGACGTTGACGGTCAAAAACCAAAACTGGGACATTGTGTTCACCTGTGTCACGACTTGCTTCTTATTCGTCGCCGTGGTGGTTGTGATGTCACTGATCGAGGGGGCGGAGTCTGACCGGTTGCCGCCGGCTGCGGCACTGGACTGCGGCGTGATGGAGGAGGACGGCATGTCGCCGACCAGCCGCGCGCTGCCCTCCACTCTGATGTGCGGGTGGCCCTCGGCGGCCATGTTGAGGATGCGGAGGCCGTTATAATAAAGGCCGGACAGCTGGCCCTGGAACATGGCAGAACCTCGCTCGCCTCCGCCAACACGAACCGTCGTCTGGCTGTTGAAGATGGTCAGCTGGCGACCTGCACGAACACAGCCAATCGCACCCAACACACCACAACGCACCAAAAAAAAAAAAGAGTGGACAGACAAACACACACACACACGCCAGTGGTCACATACGTGCATACACGCCACACACACGCACACAGACATACAACAGTGTTTGAGTGTTACACAATCCTCCCCCCCACCCGAGGCATGGCGAGAGGATGGGATAGATTAAGCATGGTAGAGCAAATCGAAGCCGTGGAGAACCGTGGAGGAGACTGAGAGATAAGAGTCATGACAGAAAACAGAGAAAAGGAGGGAAAGAGACCAAGGAGTCTGAGCAGAGCAGATGAAGGAGAGCAAAAAAAGGAGGAGAAGAGGAATCAGAAGGCCCCGAGAAGACAGGGCTGAGAGATGGTTGATGTGGTGATGGTGATGCTGTGCAGCACAACATCGTATCTGAAGGAGCAACAGACAGGCAGACAGAGAGACAGAGATCTAGAGAACAGTTGTCACAGCCCTATAAAGCATGCACAGGTTATAAGCTCTAGCACTGCTCACTGTTAAAGGGACTAGAGGCTAATTTAAGTAGCTTTGCTGAAGTTTAGGTGGAAAACTTTTACATATTTTTCAAAAAGCATTGCTCTTTTAGTCATTTCAAATTTACATAATTCTTAAACAATAATTTGCATGTACTTTAACTTGATTACAATTTTTTTCAATACATTAAATCTTTAATAAATGCTTTATTGTTTACAACTTGATAGTAAAATTATTTACCAGTCTTAATAAAGCATCTTTTATCAGTACTTCTTTTTCTATTTTCCGATTTATTCACATTTAAATCTCTCCATCGTCCCTTTAACCTGATATTATCAGATACACACTAACAAGATACGTTCACAGGCACTAGAGTTTACACAGTATTACACACTACAGCCTGCCCAACTTTTAATTACTTAGTTATTGATTTAGATTTTTAGATGTTAGTTGATGGTGCACAATATAGTATAATCAACTGCCTTCATGTTGTATTTTTAAGCTCAAAGTTTTAAGGGATTTTAATCAGGGTTTTTACCTTTTTCGAGTAGCCATTCGTCAACTACTCGACCGAGCCGATAGGGGATTCGCTGTCTGGCGATGGCCAGGCGCTCGTTATCATTGTTGCCTTTAATTTAGAGATGAAAACACAGTAGTAATTACGCACATCCATACGTGGTACAGGAGCTGGATACACAAAGAACAGCAATGAAAAGAAAGTAATGGTCTGCTCATTGTCGGCATGTCACTGTGTTTTGTTTGTTTTTTTTCTAACAGAAGAGAAGATGCACTCATTACGTTTCCAGTGAGCGGACTCTTACTCTCTGTTCATTGGGTTTAATTTAAAAAAACATTTCAGGGGTTAACATATGCAAGAGCACAGGGAAATAATGTTACAGCTGCCACATACTGACTGAGTTTAGATTACATACACACACACCTCACAACAACTATCTTTTATCATTTTACCTATCTGAAGCCTCATTATGTTACCTATGACGACTATCCCTTTTAAATGTAAAGACAAACAGATATATTCAACAAAATACACTTTTTCTTTTACCTTATTTTTTTTCCTCTCTAGTTAAACATTTATCTCAAAATATAAAGTTTTAAAATTATTATTTATCCAAAAATGCACCAACTGTTATTATTTTCTTTTATGGTGAGAAAAAACACTAACAGCTGAATTTACTATTTACATAAATTACCTTTAACTCTATTTAACAGGCCTAAAATAACACAAGTGACGAGTAAACAAGCTACTGTAATGACTGATCTCATTTTATGGTTTAAAAAGTCATATTTCATGTCAGATCAAACATATTTCATTTCATTTCAAACACAATAACAGTAAAACAAATTCCTCAATCTTAGTTTGTGGAAAGAAACAGAAAGAAACAAAAGTTTATCATTCTTCAGTCAGGAAAAGATGGCTTGATTTGGACTGAGGTGTTGTTGGGTCTGCCTCAGGACAGGCAGAGTCGGGACTGGGTTGTACTGGTGGGGCAGGGCCTACCTGAGGGGTACCGCTCTATGACTGGCAGGTCGTCCAGCTGCAGGGTCGCGTTGCCACCGCTTCTGGTGAACCGGACTACGTGGTACTTCCCGTCATTGACGAACTTGGAGCTCTCCTCAATGTTGATGTCGTCTGTGCCGACATTGAACACCACCCTAATGTTGCCCTTGTCCTGAGGAGCGGAGGAGTATTAATGTCTGTTAGTTACGAACTTGCTCTAAGAGGAGAAGATACATTGAGAAAATGTTTCTTTCACTAATAGAAGTCAAGGATTCTCTGTCCTTCTAAGTATAAACAGAAAATATTTATTATGAAGCAAGGAAGGACAAATTGAGCTATGACGGAGAAATAAATGGATGAATGGAAGGAAGGTCAGATGGACATGAATGGATGAATGGGCAGGTGAAACCAAATGAATGATGCAACCAGATGAATAGAGGAATGGAAAACTTAAGATGTTTGGACAACGTCTTTTTCAATCCTATCCAGACCTTTAAGAACCTAAAATCACATTCCACTATTTGGTACCTCTGTAACAAAAAACAAAGTGTGGTTTGATCTTTGGCTTTTCTCTGCGTAAAACACTCATTAGCAAAACTCTGCATTGCAACACCCCCCTCATTAGCAAAACTCTGCACTGGTGTATGTACTCTGTGATGTTAGAGTACTTTGAGTTCAGCAAGACACCTCCGTGTTCATAAATACATATACCACCAAGGTTAAGGACCAGATACTAATGTTTATGATTAGACTCTAAGCTTACAAAATCAAAACTTGTGTTGTATTATTATTGTAATGAATCCAGTGTTTCAAACAGCCTTAGTGTATAAATTCAAGCCTCACTGTTTATCCAGCAGCTAAAAGGGACATAATTAACCTCCAAATATTTTCTTAAAATAGGTGAGGCTCAATAATACAATAATCTTCAAAATTCAAAAGTTAAATGCAACTTGAGGTTCTTTAAAACACTCTGGAGCTTTCCATCCATGGTGCATTTGTTATTAACTTCCTTATTCTTTTTTTAAAGGAACAGAGAATAATCTAAAAGCATTGAAAACACATTAGTATTTGCCTTTTTCACCAGATTTCTATTGCAAGAAATATTACTTATAATTTCATATTACCGTTTGATGATTCTTAGAAAGGATGAGCTCTGCACATTTTTGCATAACATTTGCAGTAATTGCCTTTAATGCCAGTCCGCTCGTTATTACAGCTAACCTACAGATTTGTGAAGACTCTCTGAAACATGGTTGATTAATGAGGCTGTCAAATAACTCAAATGCAGAAACATGGCTGAACAGCCGCAGATGCTCTGTTTGTTCATGTTTCCCCCCTCATTAGCAAATAAGTAGGATAAACCATAAAGCATTAAGATTACATATGAAAGAATTAATGCAATTAATGAACCATTTACATCCAAAACCTGGGGCAGCTGCATGCAAAGCAGATTGAGATAATTTTGGTGGATTTCTTTTACAATGACAAGCTTTACCAATTTTTAGTGATAATAGATCTGCTGTGTGTATTTATTTAGGCAAGAGCAATGTAGTTCAACTCCCTGAGCTAATTCATTGTAATTCAGTTCAAGAAGTGAAACTCCAACCTTATTTAGATCTTTTAACACGATTGAAAATCTTAAAAAAAGATTACCTTAAACAGCTGACTATTCACACTGCTGCTTAGTGGAAAGTTGAGAGAAAGAAAAAACTGGAGCATCAAAAGGTGCGTAAGCAACAGGAATAACCTCAACCTTGAGAGAAATGTAAAGAAAGGTTAATATCACTTTCTCTTGTCTAGATGAAGCTACTGAAGATGCTACATCTGACTGGATGTACTACTGGCTTAAAAAGCTTATATGTTTATTTAGCTGTGCTTCTTTCCTAAATGAATTCAAGGATCTGCTGTTCCCATTAACCTTATACAATTCCTTTAACATAGTAGGTCCTTCTGGACCAGTGCTACTGAGTTTTTTTTGTGTTTCTGTGCTGTTTAGGGCTGAAACAATAAATCAGATTAATCAATTTAGTCAAATAATTGTCTAAGAAAAAAAAAAAAAAAAACATTTGCTGAAAGAACAAAAACCTCACAGCAGTAGTTAAGCAAAAAATGTTTAACATAACATTTTGCATTTAAAGTAAAAAAAAAAAAATCTTTGTAAATGTATGCTATACTGAACACCTCAAAAAGGAGGTTCAGATTGTGTAAACAGAAATCCCCTCTTAAGCACCTTTCTGTATTTAATTATTAATCCATTATTCCAAAAAACAAAACAAGTCAACATAGCTTTGTTGTATTCATGTCAAATCAAGAATAAAGACCTGAACTTTCCACATTTTGATGGTAAATTTTTTTTAGCTGCATCCTTTACATAAAACAATCAAACATACATGATTTTTTATTCAATAAAATATATATTTTCTTATTTAAAAAATGTAATTAAATATTTTACTCAAGTCTTTTAATGTATTTCTAATATATAAAAAGCTTACTTGGTTAAAAAAAAAATCTGCAGAAAATGACTATTTAAAAAAAAAAACCGAATTGCTTATTTCTTTGAATCATCGATAGAATAATTGATTACTAAAACAATTATTAGTTGCAGCCGCAGTGCAGTCTTGTCAAAACTTAAGTTCTCCTTTCCTATTTTTCTACATGCAGGCTCCATCTATCCTATGAAGGTTTGATGCAACGTTAACGACTCAATGCAATCAAACATACGATGTTGCTATATGCTCCTTCAGGAGGAGGAATGCAGCAAAATTGGAGACTTGATGCAATTGTCTGTGTTTCCTTAGCAATAAGATATTTACCTATTGGCAAAATAAATTGAGCTTTGCAGCACTGTTTTATAAATAGGACCAAATTTGGAATGGATGTATTTGACTTTAAATTATGTTTATATGATTGTTTTGGCTTGACAACAAAGGTAAATGTAAATATATATATATATATATATATATATATATATATATATATATACATATAGTGCTTTGAGAAGGCCTGTTGTGAATTAGCACTATATAAATAAACAAGTTCCACTTCTTGAATTGAATTAATTAAATAAATAAAACTTTAAATTTTTTCTTTGCATGTAGAAGAAATATGCCTAAATGCTGCTATTGCTTAAAAGTGACAGCGTAGTCTTACTATCTGCAGCTGAAGGTAGTCTCCAAGGCCAGATGCACTGTCCACTCGGAGTAGAACGGCCTGTTTCTGCTGGGTGCTGAAGCCAAGAGCCAGTCGGTCCGCCCTGGTGCTAGGACGCTCATTAGGCGGCCACGTGTAAATCACCACACCGCCGTCCCGGCCAAAGATATAGGTGGTCCCAGCTGGACAGCACAGAGAAAAAACATGTTTATAAATCACAGTCCTCATAGCGGATGGTACCACCGCTCATATGGTGCTAAATGTTTCACAAATAAGGAGCATTTGGTAAATTAGAAATGCAATAGAAGTTTTAAATGTCACAGCTTAACTATTCCTCCTACAGGCTTGAATAAGATCTAAAATCTGTGTTTCCCAAATTATTCACCATTACTGCAGGAGGCTGGCCTGAGTCATGCAAATACCAACTCATGCATTTGTTTGACTCATTGGGCAGCAACAAAACTATTGTGTATGTCACTTATAAATGAGGAAATAGAGGAAAATCTGCTGTAAGGGCACCGAAAGTCAATACTCGAGGGTCGGCATCCCACATGTTTTAGTTCGCTCCCTGGTGGTAGTCACAACCTTTTCAGCATGTCAATGTTCTTCTGATGAGCCATCATTTGATCCAGGTGCGTTAAATCAGGGAGAGAACTAAAACATGTAGGATGCCGGACCTCCAGGACCGACTTTGGACACCCCTTATCTGCTGTTTAAAGAATTTAATGGAGCGATTTTGTTGTTTGAAACACAGCACTTTTAGGAATTCAACTTAAGAGGTTGGAGTTTTTATTTCATTTTAGAAGTAGTTGACAGCGCCCTCTGTGGTGGCTCTGATTAATGCATGCCAAAACTCCATTATATAGTTTATAAAAAGTAGGTGAACATTTATCTGGTTAAGTTTGTAAAATGATCCCTTTAAAAAAAGGCAGAGAAATGTCAAATACCTAAATATGAAATCAAAATATTACATTTCATTTGCAAGATAGAGCAAATATTTAAGAAAAAATAGATTTTACAGCCTTAACAGGCTGCATGATTTATTTGTAGGACAGAATGTATAAGAATCGTCACCATCATTGCAGAGCGGCCCGGCGTATGATGTCATGCTGCAGTCACAGGTGAAGCCCTCCCACTGCTGCAAACAGACTCCTTGATTTGAGCAGGAGTCTTCTTGACATGTTGTGCTGGGACCTGCAGTGACAGACATGGCGGTTGCAAAAAAATTGGTTGAAAAGAATCATAAAAACTCTTTGTGGTAGTTTATACTGCAGCCCATTGTTGTGAATGACAGGAACATGTTGTTATTTTTGGGCCACATTTAATTGAAAAACTTTGCAGACTGAAAGTTGTAAACTGTTGTGCTGTAATGGCATAATTAATCATATACTGTGCTGGCCATATTTATCCCTTTATTTACACCTGGGAAAGATGTGTAAAACGCCATGCAATAAATTGATCTTTTATTGCATCTGAATACTGAATACTGAATACTGAATACATCTGAATTGCATCTGAACCTAACTGAAAATGTAAGAAAAATGCTAACTTTAATTTGATAAATGTTTAATTTCAATATGAATATTTATATATTATATATATATAGCAATAACCAAAGTTGACTAAAAAGTTTTACAAACAAAATGGTAATGAAATGCAACAAAATCAAAGAAAAACCAAAATAAGTCTGTATAAAAAAGACTGAAAAACAAAGTAAAAATATACAGTGTTTACTAACATTCCATGCAATATCTGAATCAGATGCCAAGGGATATTGGTATCGGGATCAATCCCAAGCTAAAGCGGTTCTACGATTAGAAATGTGGAACTCAGGGAACTCCACCTGGGACATAAACTGGACCCAATAAACACTCCAGATGTGTTAAATAAAACACTCCAGTTTTATTTAACTGGATAAAAGCAGCTCATATCTTAAACTGCTAGTTTATGTGAAGAATCTTTGAAGAAACTTTACTTCACTGCACGGTATCATGGACTTGTTGAAATACCAACATGTTCTAAGTAAAAATGTACACAGTATGACCAGTAGGGTAACCCTACCATTTATTGGTAACCCTGATAATAATAATACTTTAAATAATTGATTTATTTTTATAATAAATAAATAAAAACATAATCACAGTAAAGATTCTTTTTTTTTTCTATTTTTTTCACTATGATTTTATGTTACTGCAATACAATTTAATTTATGTTAAGTTTTTTTCTGCACATTTTTAGCAGGGGCATCAATAAACCTGGCCAGCACTGTAAATGCCTACAAGGATTTTGGAGGAGTCTGTCTACATGTGGACAGACTCACTAATAGAAGGATGCTATAATATAATATAAAGAGAACTGAACCTAAACTGGATTGTTACCATGTGAAAAGAGTGAAATGAGGAGGACATGCATGTGGTGAGACTTGATGTTTGGGTCAGAGGCTGGAAGAGGAGTTTAGCTATAAAGGCATAGATCCCAATACTCAGTCTTCATCATTCTGTCAGTTTCCTCTCTGTGCCTCATGAGGAAGAAAACATCAAACCTTGAAACTTAATTCCCTCGTTGAAGTTCTAACATGAGGCATGGAGGAAAGGCTGTGAAATGATTCATCAGTGGAGTATTGAATTGTCGCTACGAGTCTTTAGGAAAAGGGTACAAAGCATGCAGTTAATAAGCCGGAAAACTGGAATAGTGGGGAACTCAAGTCAAGCGGATGTAATGTCTCTAACAGTTAGGAGAGGAAAAATCAACTCTGACCTTTGACTCTGGATCGCTGTGATCCACACAAACACTAAACATCACTGGGTAGTTTTAAGCACACTCAGTCGCTCACATTCACACGTCCCACATGCTCACACAAAGTGATATACCTTGCAGGTCAGCTTTCATCAATGTAACTTTTGTCGGCCAAACAAAAAAGCAAACAAGCACGTTAGATGGTTAGTCAATGCACACAGATGCCTGTGAACTGCTGCAAGAGTGGAGCTGAGAGAGAAAACTCAATGTGCAGAAAAAAAAAAAAAAACTAAACGGAAGACCGGCTGAGGAGACAGAGAGTAAAAATTACAGCTAGTGGAACAAAAGCTGTGTTAGTGGGTTATCGTAACAGCAGTGAGTTAAATGAAAACTGAAAGCAAAGGAGGAAGAGACATGGAGGGCTGCAACACAACTGATGGCATGGCGCCTCACCTTCACAACCTCTCTCCACTTGCCCCATGGTCGTCAAGGCATCAGCAAGGAGGTCCGGAAGGCGGCCATTTAGATCTAATGTTGCCAGGCAACCTTGAAATCCCTCCCGGGAATGAACCAACTTCGGCAGCTCACGGTACATCTCTTTGGTAACACCCCCAATGTACAGATCACCTGTGGAGAAGCATGAAAGGATGCAGCATAAGCTACTTGATCTATTATTAATTAATCTATAAAAAATGTATGAAAAAATTCCTCAACCCAAAGTCTTTAGATTGCAACAGAAACACAACGCGTGGGCAGCAATGCAACGGAAATGTCTGAATCACTTATGATGCACTCTACACAAATCTAGCCCATTTATTGGGATTCAGGTTTAAAATATACAGGTTACTGTGACTCAGACTGAAATGATTAATCTGAATAATCGGGATGAATCGGTTTTTGAAATAATCAACATCAAATAATTTAGCAATTCATTAATTGATAACTGGAGAACATAGACTCAACAAAGGCCATTTAAAGAAATAACAATTTATTCAGAGCAGTACTTAAACCAAAATGCTAAAAAATATATACATTTTGCATTTAAAAGTAAAAAAAACCCTTTGTTTGTAAATATATTCTACCCAGAATTCCTCAAATGGCATGGTGACTTTTGCTGACAGTGAAACCAGTATCATTTTGATATTTTAACAGCAAAAGAACAGTAGATGTTCTGTTCTTAAAATAACAATAATTGAACAATATCGTTAACTTTTCTAAAATTATATAAACATTTTAACCACAATTAAATCTTGGTATTTCTTAAGGTTAGCATCCTGTCAGAATCTCACACCAGTCCATGTTGCAGCTAGCAGTTACGTGGCAGGAACCATAAATTGACAGTGAATAGCTGTCAGTTTGATTTAATAATTTAAAGACAATTAATCGATTATACATGCTTTTACCCCAAAAATGTTCCAGCGGGAAGTATGATTAATTGCTTTTTTAATGAATGCAACTCTGGAAAAAAAAGATACTGCTCTCATGTCTGTATGATAATAAGCAGCTTGTGCCTAGAGACACTTAACTTAGTTTAGCACGAAGACTGGAATATAACAGATAGAGGAAGCTTAGCTCTATCCAAAGGCAAGAAGAAAAACTCTCTTAGCCGATTGGTTGGGAATAGTCTACCACTTAACTCTGTAAAAGAAATAACTAAATTGGTTTCAGTCTTTGTTTTTGCACTAATTAAAAAGAGGCAAGGTGTTAATTAGCTGACTTAAGAGTGGCAGGCAGACTCTTATTCTGTCTATTCCTCAAAGCCCAAATTTCTCCTTTAACCTTCCAATCATTCTAGGACTAATGAGCATTTAATCACTAAATGCCAAAACAGTCTTCTATGAAATATCAGGCTAATAATTCAAGGTAACAAGCTCCATCAACCTTAACTCTGGTATTCTATTTTTTCTTTTTTCGTACCTTTTAGGTCAAGGTTCTTGGCTCCCATTGTGGTCTGAGTGGTAACTTTGGTGTCAATCTTGACCGTGTGCAGATTGTTCGTGTCCCGGGAAATGTGCACATTGTGCCAGTGGTTGTCATTAAGCGGACTGTTGGAGTTGCCCTTGATCAAGTGCGCTCCGTTTCCCAGGTCAGAGATGTAATGAAGGTAGCTGGGGAACAAATGGAGAAAGGAAGGGGTTAAGCAGAGTGTGGAGGAGAGAGAAAGCAAATTAATCACTTTTGTGATGAAGAACAACACAGGGTCACACACTTCGGGGCATTATTAACTGTCTTGTACAAGCTTAATTACAAGACTTAAAAAAGAGGTACTGGGTTGGTGCATTTTTTATATTGTACATTTAACAGGCCATTTTAACCTCACTGTCAACTTCTTTTCTCTTTATCAAGGGCAAACTTGTTTTAAATTGAAAAAAAAAAAAAAAAAAAGATTTCATTTACAATAGAAACCAGAGATTTTCATAGTCTTTATAAAAAGACACAACGACTTGTTTCTCAAGCCAAACTTTCCTGTTTTAGCTCGGTTAGGATGACCAAATTATTTAGATTTTCTAGGTGCCACAATATTGATAGAGAATGTCTTTAAATATATATATATTTTACTTTTTAAAAAGTCAGAATTTACATAGACTTGGCTTTTAAACCAGCAGATAATGAGGCTCAGTAAGCTAATGTATTCACAGTAGTTGAGACACACATTTGGATGTAATTTCATGCAACACATCAAGCACAATAAAGAAAGTAAAACCATGGCCAGGAAGAGCTCTATGGACTTCCACAAGTCTGGTTCAGCCTTGGGTACTATTGCCACTTTCATCTGTTCAAACGCCTAAATGCAAGTATGAACATGACGGAAATGTTCAGCCAACATATCGCCCAGCGAGGAGATTGTGTCCCAGAGATAAATGTGTTTTAGCACAAAATGGCGGTTTTAAACACTTGAACAAAAGTAAGACTTTGTAAAGACGATGGTTGAAGCAAGTAAGAGAATTATATTCATAGAAAGGCTGAAATTCTGCTCAGGGAGAAAGAAACCATTAAAAGCAGCATGAGAATAAATTTGAAATATTTATACGCAAGCATAGACATGTTGGGAATGTCCAACTATCACACCGCTGAGGAAAGAGACGGGTTCTATGTGCCAGAAATGAACATGTTTTGGTCTGAAATGTGCAAATCCATCCCAGAATAAAAGCCAAAGACCTTTTGGAGATGCTGCTGAAGCTGGAAAGAGAGTAATTTTTCCACAGTGTGCCATGTCCTCTACTTTCATGGGCTGAAAGGCCATGAGGCAAGGAGGACGCCATTACTCCAAAAGAAACACAAAAAAGCCAGATTAAAGCTGAACTGTTTGGCCAAAATGACCATTTTTACATTTGGAGGGAAAGAGGAAAATTTTCAACTCTGAGAACACTCTCCCACCTGTGAAATACAGGATAAACATTTGGGAGTGTGTTACAGCAAGATGGACTGGTGCGTTTCACAAAATAGTTGGCTTTATGTCAAAATATATCGAGGCAATATTTGAAAACATCAACCAGAATGTTGAGTCTTGAGCACAAATGGCTTCTTTAAGTGGATGAAGTGGCCTAAGGCCAACAAAGTTAATGTTTTAAAGCAGCCGTCATGCAGCCCTGATCTTAGTTCAATAGAAAATTTAAAGGAAGCGATGGAAAGCTGTGTGGACAAACATGACCAGTTCTGTCAGGAGGAATGGGCCAGAGCTCCAGCAAACTGTAGTGGGAGATTTGTGGAAGGAAATGTAAAACATTTGACCCAAGTTTAAAATCCCTTCTATAACATTAAGGACATGTATGTAATCCAAATGCTTACATCATAACTGATGAAAACCAGGAAAAAAAATCACCTGATATAATGTTAAAAAGTGAAAAAAGAAGATAATGTGGTTTTTTATTCAGTGTATTTAAGTATTCAGTTTCAACTCTATGTTGTATAGATTAATACATCATATGGCGTAACAGATACTCCATGCTATCACCCACAGTTTTATTATTCAGCTCACCCTTTAACCAACTCAATGACTATGAAGTCATTGCCGTCTCCCCTGTTGAAGAGAATAAGACCATCTGGGGACGTTGTCTTGAACTGCATGAAGAGGTGCATGGAGTAGTAGGCCTGCAGCGTGGGCAGCGTGACGAAGCTGGACCGGGAGCGGAAGGTGATGGGGTCAGCCACGATGCTCTTGTAGCCGATGACGGCATTGAGCTCACAGTAGTCAATGTCGCCGTTCTTGCACAGGTCGATGTAGGGCATGCCATTCAGCGTCAGGCCCTGGAGGTGGCCGATGAAGTTTGAGGGCACGATGGGCATGAAGCGCTTCTCCGTCACAATGCCCGTCTCCACGTTGTGGAACTCGAGCTGGGTGTGGTCACCTGCCATTTGACCTGGTGGGGGTGGGGGGCAAACTTCAGAGGTGAGGGCTTGGGATTTACTCTAAAGCAAATACTTTTTCCAACACAACAGATACTGTACTTAGTGTTTATATCCCCCATGAACCAATACTTGCAACCAAAAAACTATACTATGAAATGTATATCTTTACATTTTATTCAAAAGACATCAAACCTTCCTGAAGACCTTTAAAGCAGTGATGTCCAAATGTTTTGGCTCTGGGACCAAAACTGGCAAATTTGGACCACAAAATTCATTAAATGAAAAATGCAAAAATCTATTTGTGATTTTGTTTTTACCTGCTTGATAATAAACAACGTTTTTATGAAATCTATAAATCTTTAAAGATGCACAACTTAAAAAAGAAATTTTGTTCAGACTGTGGGTTTGCTAAAAGATAAACAGACTATTTGCAGATTTTAGGGTCATTAGTTATCTTCTATTTTGTTGGCCAAATTTTTATCGCTCTTAACTAGTGCTTAGGGACCAATCAAAATAATTTCAAGAGCCCCCAATGGCCTCTGGGCCACACTTTGGACACCCCTGCTTTAAAGGGATCAGCGATACGTTGTACATTTTGAAGATCTTTAAAGTTTCTTCTTTGGACTTTGGCTGATTTTTCTGCATTTTTTAGCAGTTCAAATAAAAAAAAGGATTATTTTGCTGCATTAACACCTCTTTACTGTGTTTATATGTTAGTTAAATAAAAACATGTTTACAAGATAATTACTGCCTCCTTTTCCAGTGTGCTTTTGTGGTTTTGAAATGTTACTTCTTAAAATCTCAGTATGTTATGTTACAAAAACTGGCCCCTGCTTATTCACACTATATGCAAGTCTGTGAAAATTGTCTTTAAAAAAGTATCTCCAAGATCAGAATTACCTCATTAGTGTTAAAATACAATATTCTGTCAAGCTTATATTTAGCTAAGCTTTTATGTCTAAAAGTGATAGTCTGAAACTGCCAAAAATTACAATTTACATCCTTGAGGGGTGGGTGTCCTGCAATTTTTGGATGCATTTCTGGTCCAAAGCCTTTACTTCCTCAGCATGTGATTATGTTAATAACCTAATTATTTAAATCAGCAGTGTTAAAGCAGAAACACATTCAGAAATTGCAGAATATTAGCTTTCCAGGACTAGATTCTGAAATTCTAAATGTAGATATAACTCAAGATACAGTTCTGTCATGCTGTTGTTTTTGCTCCCAGATTTCACCACGTTTTAACCTCAGCAGCTTTAGTTGCATTGTGTTATTTTCGAGAAACTTTGCTTCCTGCTTTATTTGAAAAGTCTAAGTTGAATTTTCACTGCTTATCTTCCTTATCATTGTCTTCACTGTTTGCACCTGTGTCTCGTCAGCCTGACTGTGTGTATATATGGTCTACTTTTGTCAGGCTGTCTGTTTCCTCGGCCTGTGCTTCACACATCAAAGGCAGTATTTCTACTTGAATGACAGCATTTCGTAGTTGGGAGGACTGGTTAAATGTTTGTGGCTTCAGTTTTGATTTAGCCTTTATCTACTTTTGGTTCCAGTCATCTTGTGCCTCTGAGCTCTTACAAGTTTGGTCCTATTCTTGTCCATTTTCCGCCATTTTGTGAGAGATTTTATGCCTGAATGATTGAAAAGTCAGAATTAACTAGCATGCATTCCTCTGAAAATGGCGACTTACTGGACTGAAACTGAAATTAATGAAAAAGCAGCCATTGTCCAAAGAAAAAAGCTAAAAGACCTTCAGAAATCACAAAGTAATATTAAGACTCTTAAAGAATGCAAAACAATCTGTCTCCTTGAAAGTAAAGTATTAAGAAAAACCTTTGCACATTACAAGGCTGCAGTGGTTACCTTCGACAGTCTGCAGGTCGTCCACGGTGAGTTTGAGGCTCTTGCCGCGTCGGACTACCCTCACCGTGTGCCATTCATTATCATTGAGGCCTGACCCAGCAAAGATTGTCTCTGGGCCTTTACCTACACATAGCCCAGAGCACCATTAACCAAATGCACACAGAGGTGGAGAGAAAAAGAGTTGTAGAGACAGGAGAAGAAAACCAGAAGGAGAGAAAGCAGAAAGCCAGGCAGGTTGAATAAAAAATGAGGACAGAAGTTCGAGGAAATGGAAGCTGGGAGCAGAGGGGTAAGGAATCATACATGTCCTGGGGAGAGAAACACCTCTGTGCCATCTCAGACAGACAGACAGACAGACAGACAGACAGCTGTCTCCTTAGAGACACAGCAGAGAGACAGTTGATGAGACACATAGACTGAAAGATTAACATAAGGGAATGCTTTGGGTGCCTAAGATGGAGGCTGTGAGTCACAACAGGCCCATGCTAAGACAATCCATCTGTGGTACACAACATCGCCATGACCACCTACAACCCACACACACTGCACATGCCTGCTTTAACTGGCCCCAAACCCTTCACACACTCTACAGGGACTTGAACGCTTTCACATTCTCACCACTACAAACCTGATGACAGTTTAATGTGATTTTATGATGGATAAATACAAAGTAGTTTCTAATTCCAAAGCATCTATTTTGTACTGTATTTGTATTCAACCTCCCTGGGTTAATACTTTATAGTATTGGGTATTATTTTGGTATTCCTCGACTGGCTTTATACAAATAGACATTGAACATTTTGTCCGTTTGTTGGTAAAATAGCTCAAGCAAAGTAAGGGTGGATTAAAATCCTCTATTCTCAACTTTTGATACAGATGAGGTGAAATCTGAACTTTGGTCTATTCTAATACATGCCTAAGATGGAAGCTGTGAGTCTGTCCAAAGCTTCCTTAAGTTTCCCATCAAGCCCAGCTGGCTTCGTGTCCCTGCTGAAGAAAAGTCTCTCCTCAGCACGATGCTGTGACCATGTTTCACTCTGGGGATGGTGTTTACGGAGATAAGCAGTTTTCACTTTCCTTTAAACATAGCCTGTTGCCTGTAGGTAAAAAAAAAACTAAATTTTGGTCTCATCCAAATAGAGCACCTACTTCCAGATGTTTGCCCCTTTATGTCAGAGTTTGCACTTGTGTCATACTATTTACATTTTGTAGATAAAAGGTTGAACAGTGACCAGTGAAATGTCAAATGCCTTCAGATCTTAACATCCTTATCCCTGACTTGTCTGTTGTGTTTCCTGGTCTTCATGAAGCTGTTTTTTTCTCCAATATTTTTTTTTTTTTAACAAACCACTGAAACCTTCACAGAACAGCTAACAGGATTTATACTGAGATTAAATTACACAGAGATGGACTTTATTTGCAATTAGTGTGACTTCTAAAGGCATTTGAGTATGGTGAATTTTATTTTGGGGTATGAGAGTAAAGGGACTCTGAAAAGCTTCCAATTTCTCTTCCGCTTAATAATTATCAACTACTTTGTGTTAATCAATCACAAAAGTCCTGATAAAATACATAGATGTTTGTAGTTGTAAAGGTAGAAAAATATGAAAATGCTCCAGTGGTACGAATACTTTTACAAGAAAATGCAATTTTAATTAGCTTTCCACCAGGAGCGCATTGCTTCGGCAGGCCTCAAGGTGGCACTACACTCACGGAGGAGCACTAGAGTGCTCTCCAAGGTGCTGATGTGCAGCAAAATGAAAGAAGCCGTGATGTTTTTGCATGATGTCTCTCTCCCTGTCCATCTACAACCTCATATCTTCACATACTTGACTGCACACATTTGACAGACTGACAGCGTCCCCTTGCTCTACACTTTACAGCCACCCCTCCAACCTTGAACACGACCCCCCCACACACACACACACAGAAGTCCCTTTCCTTCTCAGAATGCTTTGGGCTTGTGAGGTGTGACTGAATCTGCTTATAGTGACCTATAGGAGGTAATGATGGTGGGGTGGAGAGAGGAGGTGAGAAGTAAACTGACCCGAACAGATTCTGCTGCAGAAAATGTCAAGCATGTCTACATCAATCACAGAGGCACGCAGGCAAAAACAAACTCGCAGGTAGGGAGGTAGAGAGAAATGCTGACAAGCAAACTTAATTAAACAAATATGAGAAGTCGATCAGAATGGAAGTGGCAGCGTGAAACGGCCGAGTGTGCGTTTGCAGAGCTGAAAGAGCGCGTTGTGCATTAAGAGAGGACACAGGGTTCCCCTGAGGAGACTCAGCTGTGCTCTGGGCAATGCATCTCATCCAGTTACCATGGATCACTGCTTAGCACCGGAGTAAGGCAGGAGAATACGTGTGAGCTTGTGTGAGTTGATGCATGTGTGTGTGTGTGTGGGTCTCCACATGTAACTGAATACGCTGAGAATGAGCAGACTGAAGTGAGAGCGAGGCAGTGATCTGTCTCAACCTAGGAGCAGACAAACATGCACCTATTTTTGGGTAAGAGTTAAAAGGGCATCGAGCATGATGAGTTGAGACTAATAGACTGTCTGCAGTCTGTCGGCTGTTTGCTGCGGAGGAAACACAAATCAAAGCAAATAAAATAAACCACCGAGGATTATAAGAGGAGGGGAATAATGAAAACAAAATGGAGAAAAGCAATTCATATTTCATTAGCTCTAAATAACAAATGGCTTTTTTTCCTGAACGATAAGCTTCAAATCTCTGCAATGCCGAGGCTTTTATTTGACTGCTGAGTGGACTGTTTCAGTGGCGCCTGGCTGTTAAATAAATTTCTTCTTCCCCCCTTGAATATGATATGCATAATTTATTGTATGCACAGTGTGCCAGAAAAGCGGCTGCCTACTGAAATCTTCATTGAGACGACCGGTCTAAAATTGGCCAGCAGACATTCGGAACAGCAGCGCTGTGTGGCTAGCAGGGTTTCTATGGCAACTGCAGTCGTCCATTTCACCACCTCTTTGCCGTCATGGAGTGTTCGCCCACCCCCCCACCCAACCCAACACTCTCTCCTTACTCCATCTCGCTCCTTCTCCGCGGTCGTGAGAGGAACTCCATGTGAGGGAATTAAAACTCCGTCAGGGGACTTGGCTCGGATCGCAGCAGGACGGACGGAAACATCGGCCAGAAAAATGCACCGACTCGTGTGGGCAATAAAAAGGAAACGCCGCTCAACAATAGGTTTTTGTGTTTAAAGGTAAAACAACAAGCGAGAGGAGAAGTCGCTCACTCATCCACCTGCTTCCTCTCCTTTCTTCTTAATTTCCTCATCACCCCTCCTACTCATCTTCTCTCCTCTTCCTCACGTTTTTCTTTCACTTACACTCCCTTCACTTCCTCTCCTCCATCTATCCTTCTCAGCTAAAATGGCTGACCTGGAAAACCCTGGCCCTCAGCAAAAAAAAAAAAAATTATCGCACCTCTCCCTGCAGTGTAACCTAACATGGACACACTCAACTCCCATACTGCTTTTGTTTTATATCACGCGTGTGTATCTACAAGCAGACATATGGCACGAAGATGGTTGAATAAGAGATTAAGATGAAACATATGAACATGACAAAAGGAGTAAAAACTAGTTGGACATATTAAAAGCACTCTCTACAACATACACACACACACGCATCCATACTGGGGAAGAAGAGGGGAGGAGTTAGGCGAGATGGAGGATCACTTACTGGCTGTACAGTTTATCCTGATACAGTCTGGAGGGAGAGCAGAGCAGAGGGTTAATGCTGCACACACAGACATACTCCCACGCCCTGGGGACGCACACGTCGACACACCCTGCGCGGACGCTTTGCAAATACACTGCTGAGGAAACACTCACTGGACCATAAAATGGACTCTGTGTTTTCTTATAACAGTGTGCTGCAAAATTCATCTCCTCCGACCGTGAAATTTGTTGGTAAGTCTGGAGAAAAATCGGAATGTTTCAATTTGGGCGTAAAGCAGCACGGTTACTGGCTGCACTGGCCTGAGCGACGGCTTTAGAGTGAGATGGGTCATGTGAGTCAGTTTGTGTATTGACAGCGGTAGCGTGAACCAACTTTTTGGATTTTGGCCTTAGAATGACTCTCTGCTTTTCTGGGTTTTCTGATTTAGACACGTTTCAACATTAGAAAAGCTTTTTGAAAATATAGAATATTTTCTGAAGATAGTTCATGTTTTCTCCAACAGTCCCAGCTGCTTCACCATCTTGCTTGTATAGTAATCGAAATTACTGTGAGGTCCTCATTGACACACTTAATCTGCACAAGCTTTGTCCATCTGATGGTAAAGAGGCAATTCAAATTTGGTAATGTGATATTCCCTCTCACAATAATTAGTTACCATAGTTGAAGCCAGCAAAATCCACTCCTGATTGGTTGCTTTGTTCTCTGTGACACAATTTAGCTGATCAAAGAAGCCAGAGTGATCATTCTTTGAGGCTGCACAAGAAATAGGTAATACTTTTACAAAGTTCTGTTTGGGCTGCAATAGCTATTATATTTTTAGAGTTCTGAGTGCACATATTTCATGTTAATGTATTATAGAATAATTTTAATGGGTGGAGTATCACTATGATAAATGCCCGCAGCTGATGCAGACTATAGTTCCCAAAATGCTGACAGACACAAATGGGAAAAGTGAAGAAAACTGGCATCTATACCACCTGATATAATCGTTGCAATATTAGTTGATATTATCCTAAATGCATGATTTTCTAATATCGTGCAGCACTTTTACGATAGTTACCTGATTTTTGTAAAACACACAAATCAGATGTGTATTTACATAAATTTTCAACAGGCGTGTCATCTGGTTCTGAATCAGATAAACCCTCCACTTGGCCAGCTATGCAGTTTTTCCCTCCAAAAGACATTAGATTATCATTGGAGGGTGTCAGACCAAAGTAAAATGTCCTAGACTTTCCTACATATGCTATTCTGAAACTGAACGTGGAAGGATTATTTGCCTCTTCGACCATTAAAATAGGACTTGAAAGTCTGAATTAGACCATTAAAAGAACCTTCCTCTTGACATCTTTGGGTGAAACAAATTCTTGATAACTTTAAGGTGTCTAATCAACTTTAATTCCTGTATAAACATGCATTTGTTTTTTTGTTAAAATGCCTTGTGTTTAGGTAATTTAGTTTATGTCCATCCTGTTTTATTTAGCTTGTTTTTTCAGTAGTACCTAGACATTAAATGATTAGTAGATCTCATTTGTCTTCAGGGACCAATAAACTGTTAATTTTCTATATTGATTCATTCAATTAATATTAATCATGGAAATGATAAAATTTCCTCTTTTTTTAAGTGCAGTTAACTCAATAAAAAGGTAAAATTTACCCACTAGCTGCAATTAGTTTTATTGACAGACTATGAGACTGATTGGATTTTTAGTAATCTATGAGACTTATCGGTTTATCGACTATGAAATGAATTAAAGTAGTTGATTGCCGCTACACCGAACACATGCCAGAAGTTTATTCGCCCCTTTAGAGGAATAACCTTCACAAAAAGCCTGGAAGATTAAACCTTCTCTCCTTTCTTCTTTTTTTTTTTATAACCCACGATGCCTTGGTGTGTCGTGTGGCGTCAACCACAGAAAAGACGTGGCTGCAGACAACCAGAGACCAACACATGCACCCCTCTGTGAGGACGTGTGTGTGTGTTACTTTGTGTAAGCATTTAAACTCATGTGCAAACTCAGACTGAAATGAAGTAGAAAAATGAGCTGCTTATACGTGTGAAGTTAACTAGTTGTATGTTGTTGCTCTGAGAAGTTTGAGGATGTTGGGGATGCACAGGTCTGCTGGGAGTGAGCAGAGAGAATGCAGCTCAAGGCTTGACCCTCTGTTCGACTGTACTTGTTGGTGTGTATTTATACACCGTGAGCAATGTGTAGATGATAAAATACACCTCTGGTTCACATAAATTGGCCTTCCTGGTAAAGAAGTGTATAAAATCTTAAGATAAATTTAAAATCTTAAAACTCTTTTTGCACCAACCTTTAATCTGAGAACATTTATCCATTTAGGGAAAAAATCTTAATAAATGCATCTCGATTTGGTGAATAATGTCTTTTTTAATCAGTTGTACAATTATTGTTTCCAGCTAACAATAGCTTTAAAATATATGCAACTGAAGCATTTCTATTTTATACTTATGCACATTAAACAGGAACTTCTAACTAGTAATTAATGACTTTCTGTTTCCCTGGGATATAAATTTGCGTGGAGCAAAGGTCAGCCTCTTTCAGCCACCTCTCAAAATGGGAAAGACAAGAGAAAACAGCATCCAATTAAGGCAGATGTGTGATAACTTTAGAAGTTGACTTATGATCCATGATGCTAGTTAAATTTGCTACCACTCACAGTGAGACCATTTTAATGAATAATAAAAAAATCTCCAAAGCTCACTGTTAGTGAACTGTAAAAACTGGTATCGTTTGTTCACCAAGTATCCATAGCAACCTTTGTTTGGACACCATGCCTTAAAAAAAAAAAATAAATAAATAAAAAAAAATAAATAAAACTTTTCTGAACTTCCATTGCATTCGCTAAAATTTGCTGAAACTTTAACTGGACTCATTACCTGATTCAGATCAGACTATAGCAGTTAAAACACTTGATGGGTCTCGAGCATTGGTCTGCAACCTATTGCAGTAAATAAATTATGGAGTTACAGGTTGCAGACTCCTGAGGGATGAATCTGTGAAGAGACACCCCATACCCACTGTTAAGTTAAGTATGGTGGAAGATGCATGATGCTTTGGGCCTGTTTCTCTTCCAAAAGCCCTGGGATTCATATTCTGTGAAAATCTGGTGGCCTCTGCAAGAATACTGAAAATGTTTGATCAGGCTGATGATCCAAAACATACAGACAAATCACCACAGACATGTTTAACAAGATGCCCACAGACACAAAATACGTAGAAAGTGCTACGAGCGCCTTTTAAGATTTAAAAGTTCATGATTTTGCTAAAAACAGTTATTATTTCCACTGAATGAATGTCCTCAAAATAAAGGCTGGATTTTACAGCAGTAACATAATTGGGACTGTGCCACTGTGATAAAAGATGAATTTATGTTGAAGCTTTTTATAGATCTTCACCAGGGAACAAATTTGAATTCCTACCAAAGTCTGTCAAGAATGAGTCAAATTACCACAGATACAGCTGAATTTTCTAGATTTGTTCAGAATAGTAAGACAGAATTATTCTTCATCATATAAATCTGTGCAGGAAATAGCCATGAGGCTGGTGTCAGCTGCATTCCCCTGACGGGTAATTAAAATTTAAGTTTCTGCTGTGTATGTGTACATATGGGTGCAGTTGGGTGTACCTAGGTTTACAGTGAGTCGAACTCGGCCGCCGTCCAGCTCCAGACGAAGGGTGTCTGCCGAGTTCCGGGATGTGGTTGCCATGAGAATGCCGTAGGCCCGCTGGGAGCGAAAGCGTAGCGAGACGTCCTCCGCCTCAGTGTGCATCGCCACAGGCAGCTGCACCTTCATAAACTTACTGCCGTCATAGGAGAGGATGGTCGCATCTGTGCAGGGAAACGTACAAAACGGAGAAATGGCAGAGCGATGATTGACGGAGGGGGGAAGAAACACGAGGTAGGGGAAGAGAAAAGCACAAAAGCATTCTCTGACAAAGAGTGAATCAGATTTATACATGACAAAGTATGTTTCGGTACTGCCGCACTCCCTTATTTCCCCCGTCGCGACATGTTGAGACTCAAAACCTGCTTCCGACAAAATTATCCCGTCACTTTCCCAACCCTGATTCATCATCACTCCCTCGCCTTGGAGGAGAGGGTGCAAAAATAGCTGCAGCTGGTTGTCTGGCCCCATTATCCGCTTAAATCAAAATGCAAGGTGCCGAGTGTGTTAGCCACCGCCGCTGACATCCCGGACCCCGGAGTCATAATGTAACAAGCTCAGGTGATCCCACTTTAATGTCTTTTGCATACTCATTTGCATATTTATAATCTTCTCTCCCTGCTACCTGCTGAGGCCAGTCCCAAACTGCTAAAGTGTTTACCTTCGAGAGTCCCTGTTTTTATTGGACAATTACATCCACACAACTACATGCGCTCTCCATGCATCTGCATCGTTATCTCCTGTCTTCCTTCTTCCATTCCCCACATATCTCTCCACGCAATTTGTGCTTTGGATTCGCTCACCCTGTTTCTGTGGGAGACGGTTGAAGCTGAGGCAAAAAAAAAAAAAACAGAAAAAAAAAAAACAAGAGAACAGGAAGGGAGTAAGGCGTCATGAATACTGATGAGCTAAGAAGGAGGGAAAGAGAGAGATAGTGTGTGTGTGCATGTCAGAATAAGTGAGTGAATTTAAGTGTGAACAGAGAGGGGTTTAGTAAAGTGAGAGCAGGGGGAGAGAAAATAGGGACAGAGCACGAAAGGGAGAAAAAAGACGAGGGAGAGGCAGCAAAGCTCTTGGCTAAAATGCAAATGAATCCTCATTAACTTGACGAAAAAAAAGAAGGTGGTTGGCCTGTTATATCACAGATAACATAACTAACAGCCACACATACACCCACTTGGGCGCACACGTGCATACATTTTTGATAAGAGAGACAGCTGACTAAATTTTCCAAACCACAGCACCTGACTCACAACCAGCCAAACAGAGGAAGAGTAAGAAGGAAGAGTGCAGGTCTATTTATGCCAGGAAATGGAAAAGAAAGTGACAGCAAAATGCACACTGGCTGTGTCACAAACCATTAAACGCCTGTAGCTTCCACTAAATGGTTCATACCAGGAAGAATAAGGAACAAAGATGGTGGCATCCAATATTTTCTCTGGTGTCAAGGACCTCATCGTGACTCCAAGGCAAAAATGTGGTTTTATATCTTAATTTCTGTCTAACATTAACTCTGGTGAGCAGATCCCAACCCATCATTTCCATATGTGATATGTTAAGTAACAAGTTTAAGTCCTGTAAAACGATCTATATATATTAACCACGTCATTGATACAAGGAAAGTTCTATCTCTGTTTGTATGTTGATTTGATTAAATCTGAATATTGCAGCTGAAGTCAAGACGTATCAGCCCAGGGAAAGTTTCTGTTTCTCTCAACTTTGGTGGTCCTGTATGAACTGTAGCCTCCATTTTCTAAACTAACAATCCTGACAATACGGATGGCATTTAGTTAGTGATTGGAATTTATTGTGACAACAATAAATTTTTATCATACTAAGAAATGTATTATGATAAGTGATAAACTATATGAGAAATGCCCACCCTTACCACCAACAACAATGATGCTCTAAAGGTTACCTAAATCTGATTTTCTTCCTGTTCTGATGCTGGGTTTGAACTTCAGAAATTTCTCATTATCTAATTGGCTGATTCACTATTTGTTAACAAGCAGCTGAACAAGTGAACTAAATAAAGAAGAGGGTGAACATTAGATTGTCACCAAGTGTAGCACTTTTATATAAAGCACTTCCAGCTCAAACAATGTCTTTTTGAATTGTTTTATAAACTACATGCAGGTTTAAATCAGCAATTTCATATTTTCAGGATGTTTTTAGTTCTTAGCTGTGAAATGATGGTTAAAATGACTTTCTGTGAGTGATAGAGTGGTTGCAGGAGGCACAGTAAAAACAAAACATTTATATACGACTACCTCCTTACTTACACGGTTTGTGCTCTTGTCTTTCCCATTTTAAAGAGTGGCGAAGAGAAGTGGAAGTCTTATGTCATCTTGTTGTATATCACTGAAGCAGAAACTTCAAATTTGGAAATTTATAAATTACAAAATTCCTTCAGCTAAATTCCTTTAGCTGCATTCATTTCAAAGAAATAATTATGATGCTGGTGATTTTGTTGACAACAGTTTTTCAAACACGGGATATGTTTCCCCAATTAACATATGTGCCTGAAACAAAAGGTAGGATTTTTTACCTAATTTTTCATTGTGAAATCTTACCACTGCGGCTGAGAAGAAGCTTTTTATGCATAGTGGAACAGATAACAATAGTGTATACATTTAAATTTTATTTCATTACTTACTACATTTCTATTTTGCAAGCCTACCCTAATAGCTTTAGAATTTAGTCTTTAATATTCTTTTGTTATTCTCTTAACTCATTCTGTCATCATATGAATGAAAGGCAAGATGAAACTCAAAATATGTGGTGAAATTAAAAGAACCTCTGTCCTCAAGCACAGTAACTGTTTGTTTAATAAAGTAGAGAGAGAGAGGGGATAACAAAGAGAGTGGGAGAATGAGGAAGAAAAAAAGAGGGATGGAGAAACCGCAGGTAGAAGGCATAAACACGGGCAATCACTCCCTCCATCTGCTTCTCCATCTGTGCTTCCTCAATCCACTGATCCACCAGTTAGTGACCCCTCAGTGCACACAGAGAGGGATGAAGAAAGATAAAGATAGGAAGAAAGAGCAATGGAAAACAGGAGAGAAGGGCTCGCTTCAGATTTTTGTCCTCTGAAATAAAACATTTTCATATCAACACCTTTCAGGAAGCCTGTGTGCATTTGTGTGTGCACTGTATATCTGTTGTTAGATGATAGTGCAATCATCACTTGAGACGCATCACTGGTTGTGACACAAACAACATTTCGTCCTTATTTTTTTTTTTTCTTGTCTGACTCCATCTCGCTTCTTCCAACAGGCCTCTATCAGTCCCTCTGTCGATTCGCTTTCGATGTGAACTCATACGTTTTCTCATAACTCTCCCTCTCAGGCAGATTTTCTATTCCCATCTCACACTCTGTCATATGGTGGTTCCAACCCGGTGAATCCTCCCCCTCCTTCCCTCCTCCCTCCTCTGTCATGGCTCCCGCTCCCCGCTTTCTGCACATTTCCTCTCTCATCGATTCCCAGTCACTACATCTATAGCCGTCCAATAGCCCTGTCTGCAGCTCTGCTTCCTCCCACCACTTTTCTTTCACCTTTGTTCCTTCCTCTCCGTTCTCTGCCTGCATTTTACTACTCTGCCTCCGACACAGAAAATGTGTACTTTTGAATAAAGTAGAAAAACAGATTCAGCCAAAGAGATTAAACCAGAGCTACTACTATTATTTTGCTGCTGAGCATTTAATACCAACACAATTAACACACTTGATCAAAACATACCGGTTAGTGGATTGGAGCAGAATTTGGTTGTGTACAAAATTGGTTAAGGTTATCATTTAGAAGAGAAGGACCACTTTGTCTTATTTAGCAATAATAATAATAAAAAATAAAAATAAATCTGAAATCACATTTGGGGTTCCTCAAAGCTTAATTCTCGGGACACTTTTATTTAATATTCAGGTTAGGGGTCTGCAACCTTTTCAACTTAAATTGACATTTTGCTCTCAGGACAGCCAAATGAAACGTATTTAGATTCTCAAATGTTACGTAACTTTTGAAAAACACAATATATACTTCAATATGTTTATCTTTATGTTCTAAAGATGTACATTTTCTTTTAAAATCAGCACATTTGAACTTAATGACAAGGAAAACAGATCTAAAAACATATTATTGGTACTTTTAGTGTAATTTCTTGTAAAAAGTCAGTGCATTTATTGCCAAAAAAAAAAACAATACAAATTTTGCATCTGTTTTTAAAAACATTAAATAGCTCGTTTTAATTAATGCCAAAGTTGTTAAGAGTCTTTATGGAAGGTCCAAAGAGCCACAAGTTGCACACCACTGATCTAAGATCTTCCCCACAGCTCAGATTATGAAGAACCACTAATTCTCTTGCCATATGTATTCTAACATTGCCTTTCTTAATCAGGACACAAACACAATCCCAAAGTGTGTCTGAAACATCAATTAGTGGAATGAGTCAGAATTTCCTCTTGTTTGTTAACAACAGGACAATAGATCCCAGCAGACCTTAAGTAACTGCACCGGCTCCTTGTTTGAAAATGGTCGACTTTGAAATCTAATTACTGGTCAATAACCTTTAATCTAAACCCCTCAGGTCAAGAGAGACCACTCAGTGTTCACAGGACCAGAACTAAAGAAAGAGAGGCAGCATCTAGTTTCAATGCTCCTTTGCACTTGATACATACAGAATACAGTTAAATTGATCTTTTCTTATCAATTAACTTGTTTTAAATGCGATTTTACTGTTTATGTATTTATTTTTTATGTAATTTCCTGTAAAGCACTTTGAACAGTGGTCTACCAATATGCCTGCATAGCATCTGCCCCTACCGACTGCGTTCTTCTTCTGCCCTCCTCTCCGCATCAGAAGAGAGGCAGTTGAGGGTAAACTCCATTTCAGCTCTTTTATTTGAAAAGGACTTTAGTCACATTTTTATCTACCATAAATTTTTATGAGCGTAGCTTTTTAGCACATCAGAGCGAGTACTGTCATGCTGATGTAATCTGCTAGGATGGGGCTTTTAAAGGAATAAAAGCATAACTCACAGGTATAATGAATAAAGATTTTACGGCCCAGTATAACTGATGATCATAATGTATTTTCGACTGTGGATGAGGGTGTTTCTGACTAGGACTTCTGACTTTCCGCCCTTTATCATCCGTCTTCTGTCACTCATTCCATAGGCATTATTCTCAGGATGACAAATGACATATCTGCCATTATGGCTGCATTTTACATCATGACATTTGAAATATTTTTCACAAAATATTATTTAGAGGCTGTTTTTAGTTATCTGACTCATCTCTATTGTGAGAAAGAGAGTTTGTCATTGACGAGCGTGACAATAGCCTGCCAAGAGTCCAGTTGAAGAGTTTATTTCTCACCATTTTCCTCGCTAGCGTCTCGTCATTCTCACCTCGCTCACAGGAGCGCCCTAGGTATCCAGTACCGGAGCAGTCGCAGACGTAGCGGTTCCAGCCCTCCCTGCAGTTGCCGTTGTGCTGGCAGGGGTTGGAGAGGCACTGTTTGGGCTGCTCCTTGGAGCAGGAAGGCTTCACTCCGACCGCCCGCTGGGCCTCAGCAAGCCGCCTGATGTCTTTACTCTGCCCGTCCACAAACAGGTCTCTGATGCAGCCTACGTAGCCGTAGTTCAGCAGGGCTGTCCACACCTGAAGAACGAATAATCGTTTTTATTTGCGATGCATTTTTCTTTTTTTTTTTTTTTTGCATATTTATAAACATGTTTCAGTTCTTGTTAGGGGTATGGCTCCTCTGTATTTTTGTCATATGTTTTGCCAAGTGCTGTCTGGTTGTTTTTGTACATGAGAGCTTTAATGAATGGGTCGGTGTGGTTCTGTACACCATTTTATGATCAGGAGCATTTCTACTCCTGTTGACACATGAAATGTAATCAGGTTTAATCAAGATTAATTAAAAAATTGTATATCTGTAGCAGTTGTTATACTTTAATGTGAAAATTAGAGTTGCAAAGGGTCACAAATATTTCATGCAGGGCTGATTTGACCTATTAAATTAGTTTTGGAGAAACCTTACATTAGAGCTTACGGTGAGTTTTATGTCAAGAGAGACTAAAAGCATCCACAGACTATAAATAAAAGATCTGGCAAAGTAGATTGAAAACCAAGGAGTATGAATTTGTAGCAGAATCATAATGCAAGGAAAAATCTAGTAAGAGATGGCAAAACTGATACTACCCTTTTGCTTTATCACCTGTGCATAAACTACCTAGAAATAATGAGTGGATTCTAGTGCAGAGTGAGCTTCTTTCATAAAGTTGGGACTCTTTGCACATGGGAGAAGGCGTCACTTTCAAGCACCGTGGATCTATCAGAACCATCATTGTTAATTCTGCCATTAATCACGTACGAGCAAAGTGCCACAAAGAAAAACACACACCATCAATCAACTTCTGGTTAATGCAGTGCCTAGAACGCAGTGTTTTTCAGCTGATACGGTGGATTTTTGTTTCCATTTTAGATTACCTTATTTGAGGTATCAGCCCAGTTGTGTTATGTATTATAAATGTAGACATAAATGCAGCTTTGCTGTGAAATCTGAGTAAGGTATCCAGCAAAAGAATCACCTGATATGCACCTTAAATGATGCAGCACATTTTTGCATAGCTTAAACTACTGCTTTGTTTTTTTTTTTCCCCCAAAGCTTAACCTCTAAAAAGGAGCAACCAATTAAAAATTAATCAGACAAATAATTATCTATTGGTAAAGTGATTTGAGAAAAATCGAAAATGCCCATTTTTGCTAGTTTGCCTACTGGATGAGGCAAGTTAAATAAAACACTACAAAGCAGGCAGATCAATATAGTGTCCAATGACTCCAGTCGGATATTTTCCTTCAAATAAACTTAAATTATTTATGTTAAACTACTAACTACAGAACCTTGCAAAATTTCAGCTTTTTCACATTTTTCTAGCATTACAGTCATAAACTTCAATGCATTTTACTTTACAAAATCACACATGGTTCTCGAAATATCTGAGCCAAAAAGTGTGCTGATCATTTGTAGTTCGCCCAGTTAATGCTATGTGGAACCAGATTTTGCTGTAATTAAAACTACAAGTTTGTGGAGGCTTTGCGCTTTGTACATCTACAGACTGAAAGTTATCCCCTTCTTCTGAAGTTCGGTTAAATTGGAAGGAGAGAGAATGTTTTAAGTATTACCACTGATTCTTGATCAGAGTTAGAGTTAGGTCAGGGCAAGTCGCAGTCATAAAATTCTTTGATCGACACTCTCTTTGCTCTCTACGTTTAGGGTCGCTGTCCTGCTGCAAGGTGAACATACGGCCCAGCCTTAAATCTTTTCATTCAGGATTAACCAGCATTTCGCTTCATCCATTATATCTGAACGTCTTCTCTGAAGAAAAGATTTGTGCGCTGCTGTGAAATTAAATATGCCACACACAAACCTCTGTGGGGAAAATGAGTCCGGCGCGATCCTCAGGAAGTCCTCCCAGGTACAGTGTGTCATCCAGGTCCAGGATCTCGCTGTCCCCCGGAGCCGTGTACGCCGTTCTCACGCTGTTCACCGAGATGGTTCCTGTGTCCATCAAAGCAACCTTTAAAACTGTGCTGACCTTCAGCGTGATCATTCACATCACAATCTACAGAGTCATCATCACCAGCGTCAATCTTTCTCTTCCTCATCATCACCCACACAGCACTGTTATAGTCAGAGGCAATTAAAATCCCAAACTGCACTTGCCTTAGTCATCACCATGAAAGCTGGGATGTGCTGAGTAAAAACGTAATAATAATTCAATAACTTCACTTTCTGCGAGTCCTAGTGGACCTTACTAAATTATTTTAATAATGAACAAAAAGAAAATAGTTTATTAACCCAAACTATTGACAGCTTAGTTAATTAGCTTACCTGAAACTAAAGCTTATCTTGGTAATTAATTATTCTATCGATTACTCTGACAATTCATGTATTACATAAAAATTTGAGCATTTTTTATCTGACTAAAAATTGCAAAATATTTTCTACAAAGGCAAATGCTTCAGATTTTTTATTGAACCACTTTAGCCTATGTATACTATATTATAAATACATTTAAAGATGCAAATAAATAAATAATAAAAATCCTTTTTTAAGTTAAAAAAAAATAAACATTTTATTGACAAAAATTAGCTTTAGTTACAGTTTTTGAACCCGGTGAAGCTAAAACTACACCGCTTGAGTAGCTCTGGGTCGAGCGTATTTACAGACCAAGTTTTATTTAATCTTAAATGCAAAATATGCATATTTTTTGTACATTTTTGGTTTAGTCACAGATCTGACTATGTTGGTATTTCACACAATGACCTTTTTTGAATCTGTACACTCCAGTTAATGATTAATCTAATTATAAATTAGTTAACGATTATTTCAATATTTGATTCATCACAATTAATCTGATTACTCGCTTCAGCCCTCCAGTAGTTTATTAAGTATATAGTAAAAGGCCAACTGATAAAATGCTTAATTGTTAAAAACAAATATTTCCTGAACTATTTTTTGTTTTGTTTTGCTTTTTTAGCCCTAGTATGTGATTAGTGCTCTAGTTAACTACTGAAATTTCTGTTTTGAAATTAAACATTTCCATGATGGAGGTTGTAGTGGAGAAAGCAACACAAATGCTTTGATTTTAATTGCTCTAAAATTTTTTTAGTTCTTTCTAAAGCCTAGAACTAATTAGTATTGTAAATTGAAGTAAACAAAAAGGCTCAGAGATGCATTCGAATGATTTTGCTGACTCTGGATAGGAGACTTTGGCCGTTTCTGTGGTGGAACAGAGTAATAATAGAAAATGAGTTGCATATTTCTGCAAATAGTGTTTTATTTTTGGAGTATATAAAACCATTTGAATAAGCCCATGCTAAGATGAAGTGATGGCGCTACTACAGAGAGCGACTATTTTTTTTCGTTTTTGCTTTTTCTTTATATTTGCCAAATCCAGCTGGGCTAAAAGTGCTACATTCAATATTGTGCCACCAATAAATCATTAATTCCCTTATTTTCAGACATTTATTCAGTTACAACATTCAAACAAGACCCCTGTCAAGAACACTGGCAGCCTCTACTGAAGGCTTTTAGACTATAATTAACACAGAGGTAGAACAATAGCTACACAAGTGCAAGGCTGCGCAGAACATATGAATAAGCTGATTAAAATAAATCTTCGGTTTTTCCAAGGCTCTCCTTAAGTACACTTAAAGACATAAGTTAAAGTTACCAGCAAGACTTTTCTTTAAAATTAGCCCTATTTATGTTTGATATGGTGTTTTATCTATAGAAAGTTATCATGGACAGCTTGTATTAATTTATTCTACAATTTAGTGGAGAAATGTTAAAAAGTCAATATGGCGATATTACAAACAGCATAAAGCTGTTAATCTGAGCTCGTTTGAGTTCATCTATCTATATATATATATATATATATATATATATATATATATATATATATATATTTCTTTTTTTTATATGTTTTTTAATCAAATTTCTTCTAAAAAACCGTTTGTGAAAGGCTATGAAGCTCAAATGCATCAGACTTTTGGTCAAAATGTTGTTTTCCCGACATTACGTTTAAAATCTAAGCTGATCAGATCACATCTTGTCCCTGTTGTGATGTCATCGACCGAGACACACAGAAAACTATTTAGCTGTTCTTTTTGTAAAAAATAAAATACTCTTTAAGGTGAAATGCGCTCACTATCTTGAATAAAATGCCTGCAAAAGCTTCAGGTGCATTTAGGAGCTATGAGTCATTAAAACATGGGAATCGTTTTAATGCTTACATCACATTTCAGAGAAAGTTTACCTGAGCGTCCATCTCTCTGGAAGTCAACATGATACCACTCCCCGTCGTTGACCTTTCTGTCGATGGCCTTGGTCTTTGTGGTCCCGGATCCCATGTCCAGCAGCAGGTACAGGTGACCATCCAGCATTTCAATGGCAAAAAAATCCACCTGTACAGTTAACATAAAAATCGTCAACATGCTAGGAAAACAGCAGAAATAATGAAAATGTCTAATCCGATAACACTGCTCAACAGCCAAAAAATCCACAAACGTTATAATATGGCCATGTTTTAATCTATACAGTCATGGAGAAAATAGCTGAGTGAACAGTTTCGCGGTGGACACATCCTCTACAAACATAGAGAAAATTAGGAAACAAGGCCAGTATTATACTGTAATAATCACTGCAATAAGATCATTGAGTTATATTTGGAGGAATTGTAGAAGTGTGACACCAGAACATAGATTTTTTTTTTTTTTTACATTTTCCAAGGTGGATGCTTTAGGAAAAGATTAATCTGTTTTAAGTTTTCTTTTAGCATCTTTACCAATGTGGAAGAAACTGTATCTTTGCCTGCAATTATGTTTAAAAATTATATTTTTAAGTCATGAAATGACTTAAAAAGTTGTAATTTTAAGATCTAAATATTGATGTCTTTAAAAAATCAGAACTCAGTTCACATACAAAAGATGATTAATGGAATATTTTTGAGGGCTCAATCTCAAATTTTTAATTGGACGGAAAAAATAACTGATGTTCAACATAAAGCACAAAGGTTTTTACTTTGATTGGCAAGCAATTCAATTCAAGCATCGTCTTTTGATTAGCTATTCATGGTTTTAATCTGTTTTAGCTTAAAGTTGGTGGTGGTGCTTTGTTATCTTCACCTTGACGGTAGGCGGGGTGCGGGGGTCTTTCCGCTGCTGTTGTCTGGGTTTGCCATGGCTGAAAAGCATCAGCCCATTCGGCTCTGTGGTCCTGAAGTCAAACGAAATGGATCCCGCCTTCTTCGCCATCCACTTGCTCAAAGCCACGAATGACTCTGGGGTGTCAAACGTCACTGGATCCAGCGTTGCCACGCTCTCGCACTTAAAGGACACCACACCACTGACCTGTGAAGGTTCCACAAAAGGTTTGAGACATTTAGCACTAAAAATCAAGACCAAAAACGGCTCCTTTGTAGTCTAAGGCTGAAATGAAGCCAGCTCCCAGCTGTGAGCAGAGTAAAAGACCAAAGAGGTTGAGTGCCTTTAACAAATGTAATCCCATTTAGTTGAATTCCTTACAGTTAAAGACTCGTGGGACATAGCAGGGGGTTATGATACAAAAAGTGCACATGTTCAGTGTGTAAGAGGATAATGCATTGTTTAATGTAGTTAAAAGGGAATACCTTCATCTTTGGGTCGCCCTGCTTGGCCAGTCTTGAAAGCTCCAATCGTACATCGTTGTTCTTGTACACCACCTTTACAGAGAGAAAATGAAAAAAACAAGCTTTTAATTGTGTTATGTGTATCTCAGTAGTGAATGAAGTGAGAAAAACCTGAAGACATAACTCATACATAAAGCATAAAAATGCATGTGTATGTATAATATCAGGATTTTATGACAACCCAACACACAACTGAGCATAAATCTGAAATAAAAAATCAAGTGGCCACTTAAAATGTTTATTTAAAGTTATATGTTTCAGTAAAATGAACATTGTTCTGACAACATGTCTCTGATATTCCAAGTAAAAATGTAGTATTTCTTGTCAGAAAATGGTCAAAATAACGAAAAAGATGCTGTGCTTTCAGACCTCACATAATGCAAAGAAAACAAGTTTATATTAATTTAGAAACAATGATACTAATGTTTAACTCAGAAATCAGAATTTGGTGGAATAACCGTGAGGTTTTCAATGGGGTTCAGTGTATTTGTATTTGTGAAAAGTGAGATGTTTCTTCAGCCTCTACCAGCTTTATTCACGTAGAAACTGACTTTTGTGTTCATTCTGCTCTTTAAAATAACTCAAGCTCAGTCAGATTGGAGAAAAGGTACCTGTTAACATACATTTTCAAGTATTCCTATTTCCTATTTGTTTTTTAACACATGGGTATATTTAGATCTAAATCAATTGTCTTCCTTGAGTTTTATGATGCTCCCTGTCAAAACCCTGAGGCTTACAGCTGCACCTTTTCTGATTTTTGAAGTCACATGGATTTTATTTCACAGTATCAGAGTAAAAGGGGGTGAAAATATTTGAAAACCATGTATCATTTTCTTTTTACCACACAATTGTCTTCATTTTGTTGCCCCATTGCATAAAAACTCATTTAAATACAGTACATATAATATATGTGATTGTGAAACAAGAAGATGTGAAAAACCTCAAGGCTTCGCTACATTCCTTCACTATCGCCACATTTTTTCCAGTTCAAATGTTTTTAGCATTTTCATTCAAACGCAGCAACCTTAAGAACACGCTGAGCTTCTTTCAGATGAATCCTCTGAAACATCCTGACCCTGCCACTTTCATAAGAGGTTTTTCAATTTTATCCTCTTTGCTTTTGCTTTTCTCTCGTTCCCCCTTCTACGACACAGTCTGCATTATCGCTGAGCCGCATGAGTGTAAAGAGTGTGCCTGTGCTGAGCATTCTGATGCTGACAGGGACAAGCTCACACAAGCTCCTCTTTAATAAACCCGATCTTCTCATATGACCTTTGAGCAACAACACGGACTTTCCACCGCTGTTTTCTCATTTACTGTTCGTCAGGGGCATTTGGGTGTGTTTGCAGTGATACTAAGGTGACTCTTGAAAATAATAACTTCTGCAAAGTGGTGTTAGCATGTGGGAGCGTGTTTGTGTGAAAGAATGAGCCTACGGCGCATCGAATGCTAAAAATTGTTATAGCCGCGATTGTTCACGCGTGTGATTTGCTGCATACATCTTAATTTGCTCACATGGATTATCATATCATTGTATTAAATATGCAAATTTGGCAGTGGAGGGTTCACTTTGACTGTGGCGGTCTTGTTTAAACACCATCAGTCTTAATGAAGCAACACAGAGAGCATTCAGCGCCGATACAGACAGCTCT
This sequence comes from Poeciliopsis retropinna, assembly GCA_010277075.1. Taxonomy (NCBI): domain Eukaryota; kingdom Metazoa; phylum Chordata; class Actinopteri; order Cyprinodontiformes; family Poeciliidae; genus Poeciliopsis; species Poeciliopsis retropinna. Next base: position 2,390,346 of record VMRM01000023.1, read on the forward strand.
CTGTTTGGCACATCATCTGTCAGCTCGTTGGGTTGTTTGTTTATGCCTCTGTGTGAATCCTGTGAGCGAAAGGGAAACTCAGTCAGGTTGTGTATTACATAAGCAAGACGATGTATGAGAAAAGTGGTTTGCATTCAAAGGTGCACTCGTTTTGGTTTGATCATTTTAATTTTCTCTGAATTTTTGGGCAAATTTGTGCAAAACACTACATTTATTGGCATAATGTTGTGTGTGTTTGTGTGTTCTTGTCGGTATGTCATGCTAGTCTTTGGTGCTGCGGCGTTGTGGCCCATTTCAAGCACAGCGGATGGATGGAGCGTCTCTGTGGCGTAGCTAATTAGCATGTTAGAGCTTAGTGCTGTATCTTCTCCCTCAACGACACTCATCACTGATTCTGTCTGATGCTGGATGGGTTGTGTGTGTCTGGGACTGTTTGTGTGAGTCTGCCAAATGGAAGAATTTCGGTGTGTGCGTATTAGAAGATAATGTGTGTGAAATGTTTGTCTTGCATGACAGAGAGAGAGAGAGAGAAAGGGGGAGAGCAGTAGAAGGAAACAAAGCATAAGAAAAAAGTCTACTTTATAAAAACTTAAATTTGTGCAGGATGAAAGCATAAAATAAGACAGGCTATGCTCAAAAGTTAGTTACTGACTTTTAATGAAGGGAATAAATGAGGAAAAAACAGCGCCTTGCAATATTTTAGAACTTTCTCACATATTGTTTTGTTACAACCACAAACTTCACTGCATTTTATGCATTTTGAAGTTACATGGATTTTCCTTCAAAACAGTGAAGGGAAATGAATTAAATGTTATTTCAGTAATGGGAATATTTGCACAAATATTGGGAGAAAATTTTCCTTTTCATTCATTTTTGCAATCCAACTGTCTTTCCATCACTGTCAAATTGGATTGGGAACAACAGTGAACTAAAATTTATAATTCTACCAAAGGTTCTCAAGTAGATTTAGATCTAAACTTTGACTGGACCATTCCAACATGTTATTATGCATTGATCTAGTTTCCTCTGGCTCTATATGGTTGTTTTTATGTTTAGTTCATTGGTGCCCCAGGCTCCCGTTTTTTTGCAGACACATGTGGATTTCCATTTTTGCTTTTGTAAACTGTAAAGACAATTTTTTTTTTAGTATTTTGCATTTTTACAGAAAACATGAGAGAAATAATAATAATAAAAACACTTTCAGTTTCTAAGTAATTCAGTAAATTAAAATCTGCCAGAGGTGTGAATTGTTTTGAGCTACATCTTTTCACCACTATCACAGTTTTCAATCACAATTTGAGTGTGTATTTACACCATCAAGCATGCATCACACCTCTTTGAGGCAACCCATGAAGTTGTTGCTGACAGGAGAACCAGGAAGGTCTGCTGTGCTGGGACTTCCTCCCACGTAGAAGAAGTCATCAGAGCCCAGCATGGTGTAGTCCTCCTGCGTGTATCCCGTCGTGGTCAGGATCCCGTCCACGGAGATCGTCACCTACACAACAAAGCACAGGGAAAGGACACGCTATATACTCACACCAAAGGCAGCGCTAAGCGCTAGCTAGGCGCTGACCAGCCAAATTAGCCCCCGTTACTGTAGTAACCAAATGTATGTGCCTTCTGTTTGGAAAAGCCCGGATTGGTTTTGGAGAAGGGATGGTTGTGCTTCTGGTGGGATTTGATTTAATGCATTTGGATCAGTGCTGACTGTGACGTTTAACTGAGCAGATCTGATTGTGGTGATGCTGGAACTACATTATGTTTGTGCCATATTACTCCATGCGGTCTGGCATCTTCAGACTGGAGATAGCAGTCAGTCCATTATTCAACATGGTGACTCTGTGTGTGATTAACTTGGACTTGCTGAAACTCAAAGCTTTGGCGCACCCAACACTGAATTTGTACTCTCGACATTTTCTACTAACTTCCACTGCAAATTACTGCCATTATATAATAAACTAATCCGTCCTGCTTTTGCAGAACCAGAGTAAATATCCTTCTTTCTTTACTAATGAATGTTTTCTTATGATTAGCTTCTAAGCTGCTGTACCGCTTAGGTAGAGAAAATGCAGTAGGATTTACTTACTAGTATACAAACAACATTTCCCCTAAATGGTTTACCTACAGAGACACTAGTTCTCCTGTAATTAAATTAGCTCACTCTGCTGCCTAATGGCCTCTATAGGGGCTTTTAGCTGTCACAGAGATCTAATGCTGTCACATGCAAGTTGCAATTACTTTTATCACTCAGATTTTCAGCAGTACATTACTGACCATGTTAAATCGCCTATAAAGCTTGCGAGCACATTACTTTCCCACTAAGATACAGTGTTAGCATTGCCAGGCAAATTTTGCCCAGCCAGGCAGCTGTTAGTTAGGTATTCACAGGCATCTTCGTGCTACACAGCAGGTGTTAGTGCTATATACTGGTTAGTAGTTGTTAGTTGCAGCACTGCTGGCAAGCAAAGTGGTGTTACTTGTGGTGGGTTACTGAGATCAGGGTTAATGATTTTTGATGCTGTTAGTAGGTGTGATGATGTCATGTTGCTGTGTGAGTTGTGATGATGGTGTTAGTTTGTGGTCTGAGGGGGGTTTGTTGGATCAGCGAGTCTGAATGAGATGACACATAGAAGAAAACACACGTATTGATGTACATACAGGTGTTAGCAAGGCGAAGGCTCATTCCGCACACACACACACGCACACACACACATATATATATATATATATATAAATAGCAAAAAGACATGCAGCCTGCTCCTCTCTCTGCATGCAACCACTGGCAAAGAGGACACAGCAGATAAAAAAAAACAAAGAACTGCATGACTCAGAGGCACCATGAGGAACATGCATGACAGATCGTAGGACGAAAAATTCAAAAGAAGGATAAAAGAAAGGAGGGAAGGGGGAACCTCTCAATCAATTTGTGGAATAATCAGAGAAGGATTTCTTAATCAGGACATGCAGGGAGGGTGGGGCTCGACATTTGCGTGCATGTGAGAGATGAGCCAATCTGTGCACGCCTACAAGTCAGTCACAAAGTGATGGAGTGAAAAAAAAAAAAATCATAGAAATAGGGGAGGAAAGGGATTTTGTTATAAAAACGTGGTTGGCAAGGAGAAGGGGGGAGGGGCTATTTAAGCGTAAGAGATTACCAACCGCATTTATCCTTTTATTGGTTTATTTTTGATGTCTATGATTCAAAAGGAAATAGACACGGGGAAAACCCAAACTAAGAAACAATTAGAATGATATCTACCGAACAATGGAGTTTGTTTACCATAGCGTGTCCAATGCCTGAGTGCTTTGTAGGAGAGGGGGAGAAAGGAAGGCAAAAAACTGTGAACAGAACAACTCCGGGAACAAAAAAAAGGAAAAAGCTAGAAGGCCTCTGGTGAGATTAGTAGGTTGGTTGGAGTGGTTTTGCTAGGAGAAGGGCACAGGTTAGGTTAGTAGAATGAATCATTCCATGGATGGTGGTTAGTTTCACTAGCAGGTTAGTTCAGTTAGTAGTCAAGTTAGTAGTACAGACAGGCAAACGGTCGAGGCAGGGCATAGGAAGCACCTGAGTGCCGGTGGATCCTCAGTGTTTTTCTAGTTCACTCTCTCGCTTTATTTGTTCATTTACACACTCGCTCACAAGCACACACTCAACTGGGAAAGCACTCACCTAGAGCTGAAAGCAGAGCTGGCCTGGTGGTTAACCCACTGTAAACTAAGACCAAAACCTCAGGTGTTTTCTTACTACCACAGCATCGCTGCAGCTGAACAACAGTGCACTGACGGCAGCTTCTACATCGGTTATTTTCTTCCTGCGGACTACAGTCTGCCCTTTGTCTGCAGCAGGCTATGCGGTTCACCAAAGTCAAACACACACAGAAGCTGCCTAAAACTAAACACATTTGTCAGTTCAATCTGTGATACATCGCTTAAATACAAAAAAATACATTCAGGATTTTTTTTTTTTTTGGATCAGTATTTTCATTTTGAATTCACGGAGGATAGAGCTTTGGTTCCAGTCATGGTTGAAACCAATTTTAAATAGCCTGAGGTGACATTTTCATGCTTTATTCTGACATGAAAAGGCTTTTTAAAAAGTAAAACCTCATCATGCAAAGCCAAAACCAAGCTAAAAATTTGTAATTTATTAAATTATCTCAGTTTAAAATTAATTTTGATAATTTAAAACTGTAGCTTATTAATTTGTAGGGGTGTAACAATGCATACAGCTCATAATGTTGCACAATGTTAGGATTATGAGAGCAAAACCAGGTGAGACTTCAGTAATATTTTGGGAAAAAATATATATTTATGTGTTTATTATTCAATAATAAAGTAAAAGCTTTAAAAGTCACAGCATGTGTTATTACAGCAGACTACTTTATTGCACTTTCAATGTCTCTAATTCTATGCTAATCCAAAACCAAACAAGAATTGAAAAGTAGAATAAAGTTTTTATAAATCTCAAATTTGGTTGTTTAATTATTCAGTAAAGAGTTGATTGTTTTTCATTGAGTCTAAAGATGATAAAGGACCAAAAACACCCAGCTAAAACAGCCAATTAACTTTGTGCAGAGAAGAAACTGCAAAGCAGATGCTAACATTAGCCGTTAGCAACTAACGGTCACCAGTGGCAATATTCTTTCATGTTGTTTCCATCTATCACCAAAATGTTGCCAAATAAATTATCGAACAGAGTTGGAGGCAACTGTAAGCGATTGCTGAACAGCCTGATGAGCTAACATAATAGCAGAGTTAAAATGACTATATTTTAATTTTCTAATCAAATATTTCAATCTCTATGGAGTCAGAAACTATCAATTTTAAAGAGAGTTTAAGATTTAGCAGAAAATTATCTTAAGTCTTTATTTAATTCAGTTCTAGATTAGTTTCTCCCAGATGCTAACACTAACAGCTAATAAGCTAATAAGACAAAAACTCCTCCAGTCTAAAAAAAAAACATAAACGACATTTATGCCAACAGTGTTTTATGAATCTTTAAAGCGTTATTACATTTCCGCTGGGTTTTTATTAACACAGAAGCAGGTGATTAGTTCATGAAAATTAGGGTAGGAGGTGGCGCACCTTTAATTATCTTCCTGCGTGAAACACATACTGAGAACAAGATTAGTGAAACATTTCTAGCCAGGGTAAGTAACACAAAATGTAGGAAAAAAAGCTTCATAAAACAGTGTTCAGCTATGAAACATTTTTGCTTGTCGTGTAAATTAAATTTTATATCAGACACCAAAAAATATGGTCCTGTGTTTCCTAAATGCTCCATATTTCTGTTGTTTCAGGTGGGAAAATAGTTGACGAAAAGACATATTTCTGAGATAAAAAAATACATGTTTACATATATAAATATATATGATCCACAATTGTTATTGGCAAAAGAGATAGTGCCAAGTAGTATTACTCACAAGACCATCTATTCTGGAGAGAAATCAAGCTTAAATGAAGACATAAAGAAGAAATTCTCAGTTAAATGTGAAGTTGTTACCTAGTAAATTTTATCACCATGGAATCACTTCAATGAAAAATATTATGGGAAATAATTAACATATAATAATTTATTAAGCCCCTTTAGATTTATGTGTGGTATTTAGCCAATAAAATGCCGGTTCTATATTCTGATGTACTTCCTGTCTTTTTTTTTTTTTGTCCCTCTGTTAGTTTAGTTCTTTATCAGTGGTTCTCCTTTCCCCTATGCCGCTCACTCTTCTCTACCTGTTGTAGTCTGGTTACCTGTCTCAGGTTGCGGGTGACTTTCACGTCGTGCCAGTTGTTGTCGTTGAACTTGCCGTTGACGGGCTCCACCAGGGCTTCGAAGGCCCCAGAGCCAAGATTAATGACAAGGGACACGGCACCAGTCTTTAGTGCCAGGTTCACGTAGTCTGCTGACTTGCCCGTGTGCAGCATCAGGCCGTTGCGCTGCAGCGTCTTGAAGGACAGCGTGATTTCGTCACTGCTGGACTGGATAGGGTTGGGCGACAAGTCGTAGCAGAAGTACTCAGAGCCCTTAAAGGTGGCAACATACTCCTCACGAGCTATAAAGAGAGGCAAGCAGGGGAAAAAAAGAACAAATACGTTTGTAAATGTTACAGGGCTGTTGAACATTATTCTAATGATTAGCACATTATCTCAGCTATAATGCCTCTTCCCACACTGCTCTTCATAAACCGCTCAGGGAAAGAAAACGGTGGGTGTTCATCAGAGCCAGTCGAGTAAAACAAATCTCAGCTGGCTGGTTAAATTTGATTCCAATGCTCAGTACAAAAACATATTCCTTAAGATGCTGAAAATGTTGTTATTGTCAAGCAAAGCCTCACTGATGCCAGCAGTTGGAAGAAACACTTCCTTCAGTACCTCTAATCGCACCATGGAGTGGTGGGTAAACAAGCTTTGATCAGTCATGTGGGTTAGAGATTAAACAGTGCGGATATGAGAGAGACAGTCGTGAGAGTAGAGCGTTCCAAACTCGTTATGAAACCTGCCACGCTCTCTTTTGAGAGAACAGCTGTGCTGGCAGTCGAAAGTGATGTGGTCTTGTTTGACAACATGGCTCATTTCTCGACATTTGGAAAAAGACACAATTTTTCGGTGTAACTTTGTACGGCAGCAGTCGAGGTTTGGAGGAATTTGATAAGGTTGGGAAAAACTGCCAATGGAAATGGAGAAGAGCAGCCTGTAAGCTTTATGGCAGCCAAAGCCAATTATGGTCCCTTGCAAATATATTCATAGCTCTTGAACTTTTTCACATTTCGTCACACAACCCAAATTGTGGTGCATTCTGCTTCGATTTTATGTGGTACACCAACACAAGGCAGTGCATGATTGTTAAGTAAAGGGGAAATGATAGATGGTTGTCCATTTTTCTTCCAAATAAAGATCTGAAAGGTGTGGTACTACTAATGAAAACACAACACAACCAACTAACTTCAAATTAGTGAAAAAAGAAGATCCTCAAAAAACTGTCCAATTTCAGTAACGTTGTATAACATGTAGTATACAACCTTTATTTTAATTACACAGATCAATAAATCATTGAGAAATTTATTATAATAAATATTCTTTACATTAAAACAGTCTTAATAAATCATGTTAAGGTTAAGGACCTTCCTGCTCAAATTTAATGTTTAAACACAATATCCAAAGAAAGTTACAAAAAAAATCTCTAGAAAATGTTCTTGCTGAGCTTTCTGGTATTTAGCAATTGGAATCATGTTGGTAATTCTAACCAACCTAAAACAAGAAAAGTTTGGTCAGTGAGAAAAAATGTGTTTGTTTCTTTATCTGGTTTCATTTGTTAGTATGAAATTTAGGCTTTTAATCAAACGCTAGATTGCAGTTGATTATAAAACTGCTACAGTTTGAATATCAAACACTTTCCAAACCTTGAAAACCGTTATCTATTGGCCGAACCAGGCGTGGAATGGAAACTTACCTTGAACACCCTCTGCGACCTCCAAGGACACTAAACCAAGGTTTCACAATCCATCATACTTAAGCTCACATTTACCTATCTGCTCTTACACCTACTCACACATCAATGCAAAGCAAGCAGAGAAAAAAAAAACAAAAACATGCAAGCGAGAACAAGAAAACAAAACGATCGCATAAACAAGTAAGAGATGACATTATCTCTCCTCCACCAAAGCATCACCCTTCCTCTGCATCCCAATATCTCTCACACCTCCCTCCTGGCCTCATGCCGCCATTCCTCTCCACACATCTTGTTGGTCTCTTTTTTGTCCCTTTTCTTTTCCGCTCTCTTCTTCGGGCACAACCACCATATTGCAGTTTGCCATACCGAGGACAACAGAGGAGGAGTTTAACGCAGACCAGGTGAAGCCGCAGAAAGACAGGCACTTGGCGAGGGAACCGCCAAAGAGTCCAGGAGTAGAAAGGATTGCCACATAATGAATAGACTGAAGTGTAATAGGTTATTAAGGTGGCGAGAGGAAGGGAGAAGAGCGCTAGAATGGAATTGGCCGCACTCGAGTGAAAGTAACGCAAAGAGAATAATGAGGAGGAAAAAGTGAGAATATATCACAATTCAAGAGCCAAATTGTGGCAAAATGTCTTTCTGTGGTCCTGCTGCATGAAAAAAACAACAACCCAGAGTGTGAATGCCAATATACGAGTGAGAAACAACACGCTGTTTGCCAGCATGTGTGAGAGTTCCTCTGGTGTGTGACTCCTTCCCTCCCAGCATGTTAATTAAGACTGTGTGTGTGCGTGCCTGCAGAAAGAAAACACTGTGTGCAGCTCTGCATTTAGACATGTGAAAGTGTGCATGGGAAACCACATATTATTTTATATGTGCATTAAATATGTGTGGGTGTGGGTGGGTGCTGGTCTCTGTAAATATTGGTGTATAGTTGTCAGAAAAGCTATTACCAACTCAGGGCCTCGGGCTAGTCTTTACTGAAAGAGCGAGGGGAAGGAAGAGAGAGAGGGGCACACGCAAAAAAAAAACACACACTCAGACTGAAACAGCAAGCAACAGTGTTAACACAATCACACAAACACACAACCTCAGACAAATGTAGATTAGGTGCCAAAAAGAAAGGAGGGAAAAGGGGATGGCGGTGTGTTTACAATGAGAACACACGCAGGCGTCCAGCAGCATTCAGCGGTAATTTACAGAGGTGCCATTAGGTTTCAGAGCGCTGCTCCGCTATTCTGCTGTTAATTTACAGACACGTCATTAGAGCAGACAGGAGAACATAAAGCATCTCCGCATCGATTTGGACATCCCGGCCCGCGAACGCTCGCTCTGCTACATCACGCGTGCAAATCAGAAGGGAAAGGCATACGTGGGGTTACACGAACACGACGGAGACCATGTGCTGAGCGTGCGTCTGAAACAGCCCCCTCCCCTTCATGTCCCTCAAGTGGGCAGGTTGGAGTGGATCTGTTGTAGCTCAGATTAATGGAGTGAGTCAGTATTAGCTCAGAGTAAACACTGAAGCAGACACTGACATACACACCACATGTCACACTTCATCCTGTGGAAAGCGCTGTCGATCAACGGCAGGGGGTCGAAGGATGGAGGAGTACAGTGGCCCTGACACGGAGATGCACAACAATTACCTGAAATTAACGATAAACTGAGGAGAAGAAAAAGCACAATTTCCAAAATGTAGTGAGTTCAAAAAGTTATTTTTTTTTAAACATTGTCCCCTAAAGTTCAATGAATCATATTTCTGAAAAAGACTTGAGACTGCGGCTGAAGTCTGATACATGAAACATCTAGTAAGTCTGGAAAATGGTGAAACTAAACCATTTTTGGTTTAATATCACTAATACTCAGGCTTCATTAATATCTGGCCAACAAAGATATCACTTAAATATAACCTGTCTGACAGGCAAAATAATTTAGATCAGAGAATATTACGTGAAAATCTAGCTTTTTGAGAATATTTGTAAATATTGCAATGACTATTTTAATCTTCATCTTTCTCCTCTTTCACATGTGGGCATCCTAAATTCTGTCCTTTAGTATTTGTCTTCAGTGGGACCAAATATGAAAATGTCAAAGAGGTATGAATATTTGTGCAAGGCACTGTGTGCCTGTTGCAAGTATTATCATGAGCTATAAATTTTTGTTGAATTTAATTGTGGTAAAAGTGGTCTGAGGTCTGTCTGG